>CM030365.1:101894096-104294096 GCA_017893485.1 Hemerocallis citrina
TTAATCTATCTAAAAATCTGATTCAACATTCACGTACGAAACATATTGATATTCGACATCATTTTCTACGTGATCATGTTTTAAAAGGAGATATATCTTTAGACTTTATCTCTACTGATAAACAAGTAGCAGATATATTTACCAAGCCCCTTAAAGAAGATACTTTCATTAATTTAAGAAGAGAACTTGGAATTTGTGATTTTATTGATATTTGCTGAAAATTGTTTCTGTTAAGTCGACTGTACTCTTGAATAAGTCGACTATACTGGTTTTTAAAACAAATCAATTTTTGTATTAGACCAGTCGCCTGGTTCCTATACCAGTCGACTGATTAGTAGACATAAAATGTTTATTTTCTTCTCGACTCAGTCGACTGATCTCCCTACCAGTCGACTGTCGCGAGCTTAATTGTCTTCAGCGACTATTCATCGCGTCTTTTGAGATGGAATTCACCTCTCTTTTCACCCGTGATCTCTAATCTCTACCGTCGATGTCATCTCTCTTTGATCTCAGCCGTTTGTTCGCTGTTAAAACCCCCTTTACCAGTCGTTTTAACCCCTTACCGATCTCAAGTTTTTACCCCCAATTTCAAAACCCTAGCTTTTGGAGAAGAAGGTGATCTACTCTCGCAGTGCTGCTTGTGCTTGCCCCTGATCGAATCTCTCTTCTTCTTAGGTAAAATCCTTTCCCCTCTCTTTTCATGGCACCCAAACGATCTAAACGATCTCATGAGGGTAGTTCTTCTTCCGAAGACTACACTCAATATCTCTTGAGTCCCGATCTTATTGATCGTTGGTATCTTTTTTGTACCATTACAATCTTCCCTGGAAGATTTGTAAATTTTGATGACCTAGACCGTTTCAATCTCATCCTGTTATTCCAAAATACTAGTCTCTATAATTTTCTCTCATTATCAAACCAACCTAATTACTATCCCCAACTCATCTATTTGTTTTACACAAATATGAGAGTTGTGCAAAAACCAGATGGGGATGTCTTAATCCGGTCGTCTGTGAAGAATATTAAAATGACACTTACACCGACTAGGATTAATCAAATATTAGGTATTGATGATGGAGGATTCCCTCTTGATGAAATTCTTTTAGATGATGCTTCTATATTATCTAAAATTTTCTTACCTAATCATGGCCCTCCAATGACAAGCAAAAATATCAAACCAATTGCTAAGCTTGTAGGTAGAATATTATCCTATAACATCCTTCCTAAAAAGGGTAGTTATGACCAATATTCTATAGAATTACAAAAAGCTATTTATGCAATTTTTGGTAAAATTGCTGTTAATTGGGGTCAAGTTATCTTTTCTAAACTTAATCAAGACCACACTCACTTTCTACCTTTTGGAGGTCTTCTTACTAGAGTCTTTATAGCTTTTGGTGTTGATCTCGATTCGGAGACAAATGTTGTTACTCGTTATGAGTGTTTCGATCGTGCTAGTTTGGCACGTATGAAACTCCTTGATGCTCCTGCTCGATCACCCCCTAGGTCTCCTCCTCTTTCTCAAGCTCCTTTAGGTTCTACTTCTAGACCCTCTAGACCTTCTACCTCCTCTGATCCACTTCTTCAAGCAAATTATGATGACCCTCGTACCCTATATGACTGTGTTTCCTACCTAATGAAACATTCAGCCACTGTAGATACCCAACTCCATAACCTCGATTCCAAGCTCGACCACATTGACTCTAAGCTTGACAACCTCACTCATCTCTTCAGCTCTCAGTTTCATCCTCCTTCTCAAGATGATGATGAAGACTCCGATGAAGAAGATTGAAGATTTTTTTTATTTTTCTATTATGTACTTTTCTTTCTTAATGCATTTATTTTTGTATAAGACTTTATCTTAAGTTTCTTTTTAATGCAAACGCTTGTTACTTTGTGCTTTTTGATGATTCCAAAGGAGGAGAGATATATCTGTGTTATGGTTATATTGTTTTATATTGCTTATTATCTGTGTTATATTATGACTGGGTATTGGACTAACTCTCTGGCCAGTCGACTGCTCACCAGGCATCTCAGTCGACTGATGCTACTCTTTGTGTTATGATTTTTACTCTTTGTGTTATGATTTTTGAGTGTATGGTTTTCTGGTCAGTCGCCTGCTATTCTATATAGTCGACTGATACATGTGACATTTTTATAATGCATTTTGTGTTTTTATAAGGGGGAGCATGTCTTCACTATGCTTGTATATTATCTTTTATTATCAGCTATTGTGTTGTCATCATCAAAAAGGGGGAGAATGTTGATTCTTGATTTTGATGATCACAACACAGTGCAACATGTGTCTATGTTATACAGCTAACATTGCAGTGCACATACAAAGGACTATTCTAGCTGAACAAATGAACAAACTCAAAAGGATACAGATGAAGATTTCACTCAGACAAGATCCAAGACTTCACTCAAAACAAGACTCAAGACTCAAGACCTTAGCTCAATTGTGTCAATTTATAATGTCTTGTAAAAACAATTGTATCTTACTTTCTGTTGAGTCTTAGTCTGATGTAAAGCCTTGTCACACACACACACACTCAAAATATTTTATAATGTGTGTCTCTTAAAAACCCCCAATAAAAAGAGTCAAAAACAGTTTGAAGAAGTTTAACTTTTGAGTACCAGTCGACTTAAGCTTCTGCCAGTCGACTGATAGTACAAAACTGTTTAAATTTATTCAAACTCTGATCAGTCGACTCATATGGCAACTCAGTCGACTGTTCGAGAGCTTTTGACCGTTTTCTGTTTTTCAAAATCGAATTTTTACAAACTCAAAAGCTTAGATCCGTTGGTTGACAGTTGAGTTACTGTTTCCCAACGTTCAGGAGATCAAACTCTTTAAGTAGAGTTCAGATCTCACTGAAAAGATCTACAGATTTTACTTTTGCAATCCGAGCACTCTTGAGAAAAAATTCAGTGACATTTTTGAGAAACAAAGCTTTCAAGTTCATACTCTTTGGTTCTCTACATTCAGTCCAGTATAGCATTGAATTCGCTCTGGACTGAGTATAGAAGTCGACCTGTTCTTTTAGCCACGTGCATCAACACATACACCAACAAGGCTATAGGTTGACTGTAAAGTATTCCTGTTCTTTTGCTCTCGGTTGGAGGGTGTTTTTGACTCTAGGTTGTAGAGTCATTTTTGTTTCACTCTTGGTAGTAGAGTGGGTCGGCTTTCTCTGGTTGAGAGAAAGGACTACGGGTTAGACAAGGTTGTTGTCGTAACGCCGTAGGTTATTCTTGTAATTTTTTCAAGAATAGTGGAAATCTCAAGTGGGTTGCTTGGGGACTGGATGTAGGTCGGGAGGACCGAACCAGGATATATCTTGTGTACTCTGTGATTGATTATCTTGTGTTTGCATTCATTTTTTGTTTATTTAAGTTCTGCAAAAAGCTTCTGGACAGTCGACTCCTTGCACTATCAGTCGACTGGTCAGTGCCGTTTGTAGTTGTAGTTTCATTGTGCTTTCAGTCGTCTGTCTCATTCATCAGTCGACTGCACAGAGTTATTGTTTTTAATTATTTTGGACATATCAGTCGACTGGTTCATAACTCAGTCGACTGCACCGAGAAAAATTTCCGCAATTTTTATTAAACACTATTCACCCCCCCTAGTATTTGTTGTCTTGCCTACAGGATCCAACAGAATTCACATATAGATCGGCTACTTTTAATGCATCTTGTAAACATAAGTTAAGAATATGAAATGTACATCTAATATGAAAATTTTCAAGACATGGAGGAGCTAAATGTTGTTGTAATGTACTAATCGAACTAGTGTTTTTGCAGGCATTATCAAAACTAAACGAATTTTTTTTATCGTGAATCTATATAATAAATCACAAGGCAATTTGAAAAAAAAAAAAACAATCAAGTGACTCCCCTTCAATTGAAACAAAATCAACGCCTCAGATTCACCCTCCCAAAACATATTTTCACCCCGAAAAAGTTTCCCCCAAAACCAAAACAACTCATCACTTTATTACTCTCCCTCTCTTCATTTTATCAGACCTCACTCCCCCTCTCTTCCCAAAACCTCACTCTCTCTTCTCTTCCCCAAACTGAAGCTCTTTCTCTCTTCCTGAAACTAAAGCGCTCACTTTCTTCCCCAAACTGAAGCGCTCTCTCTCTCTCTCTCACTTCCCGAAACCAAAGCTCCAACTTTTTGATCTCTATCTCTCATGTAAGTTCTCTCTCTCTCTCTCTCTCTCTCTCTCTCTCTCTCTCTCTCTTCCCGAAATCCGAAACTCCAATTTTTCTCTCTTATATAAGTAACTCAGATTTAGTTTAGTATCTAGGAGCCAAAAATATTTGATCTTGGATGTTAAATTTTTGATCTTTTTGAAATTTTCTAGGTGTTTTGGCCATTGATTTCGGCGAGGGTGGAGGTGGCTTTCTGTAAAACCCAGAATTCCATTTACATGTAATTCGTAATACAATATGATCTTTTACTTCATTTTGTACAATTTTACAAGAAAATTAAAACTTTTTATTACACAACAATGTTTATTACAGAGTTACACAGCGGAAGTTAAATAAAATACAACACGAAATACAACGTTAATATCAGCAGCTTTAATCATGAATATAATACTTATCATCAACCGTCTTTAAGTCCTAGCCAATCCAATCCAAGCCTTACACTGAAAATCTGTGGGCACGTCAATTGCTTACAACCGACGCAATATTATAAAACAGCGATGCTCACTATGCCGTAATATAACGATTCTCTTATTTTAACAATCACTCACTTGAATGCATATAAAAGTGTAAAGAGTGACTATCCTAAACATGTCAGTATATGATATGACTTCATGCCTAATGCAGATGTTATAGTACAATGACACTAATGCATACTTGTTCGGATTCTATGCACCCCATCCTACAAAGGTCCGTGGGCAAGCACCTACGTACTCCACATCATAGGGTTTAATCCCTCGCCATGAAAAACTACTCGGTAACTGTAATGCCCCGATTTTCATTTAATGAAAATTGTTTTATTTTGCGCGTAGTGTGCACGTACAATATTTTGGTAATATTAAATGTTATGATTATTTTCTTCATGATGAGTATAGATATTTATATATGTGCTTTTTAATTATTTTTATATAAAGGCCCTTTTTTCAAATAGACCGAAAGCTTTTCTTTTTAAAAGCCCAAATTTAATTCAATTTATTATCTTTTTTATAATTATTATTTTGGCCCATAAACTAAAGCCCATGAGCTATTTTGTTTTTTTTTAAATACAACTTGTAATGTAGAATACAATTTAAAGATTTTTTTATATATATTGTACAAATTTTTAAATGGAGGCCAAGTTGCATACACGTGCACTACACGTACACGTGCAATATGCACAATGCTAGGCCGGTTGTGATCTTGGAGGGAAATGAAAATTTCAATTGGGATCATGGTGGTGGTGGTTACTTGATCATGGGTGGTTAGTGTAACTCCTCCTTAAATCTTAGCCATTTGTTCCTAACTCCTACTTCAATCTTGGCCATCCATTCTCCTATTTTTTTAGTATAAATACCCCCCCGCTTTGGCGAGTATTCTTGTGCTAATTAATTCCTCCAAACCTATAGTTCAAAATACAATTATCTAGTAGTTAGTAAGTGAGTAAAAGATTGAGAGTGTGTGGGAGAATTGTGCTTGCATCAATCAAGAGGAGAGGCAAGTTTTTTCATCAAGGGGAGTGCTCGGTTTTTGGTGTGCTTGAGGCTCGGGTGCGCGCTTCTAGGAGGAGGATCGTCGTTTGCAAGGACATTCGTTTAGGAGGTTGCTAGTTGTATTTCTCTCCAACTAAGGTGGGTAAATTTTCCATGTTTCTAATTAGGAATGCATGCTAGATTTGAATGGGAAGAATGATGCATGAAAAAGATTAAGAATGAGTACACATTTAATTGGAAAAATGATCTATTGATTTGTTGAAATGTTGATATGAAATTGTATGTGGTTCCATTAGCAAAGTCTAAATTTTGTGTGAATTGAATATGGCCATGGATTGCTTGCGGAAAATCTCATTATCTACATCAAGAATTATACATAAAAGTTAGTAGATTAACAATGCTACTTTATGTGTTTAAATGAATCTTTGTGTTTTATTGAAATGAATGAATTAAAATATAGATTTGTATGTTTGGTAAATGATTAAAAACAGGAAATTAATATGAAGTTTGCTAATAAAGAGATTAGTGATATTAATTGTTAAGAAATTGCGAAAAAGAAGGAATGTGGTAGTGATAACTTAGAACTCGAATTAATTGTATGAAAAACATGTATTAATTATTGAGAAAAATTATTTTCTATATACTGGAGTATAATTTATGATGGTATTAGTCAATCTGGAAATTTACAAAAATTTTTATAAAAGCAAAATGAAATGAGGACTTGTTGAATATCGAAATGTTTTAAATAACAGAGAGAATTGTTTTAAATAGACTTCGAGTTGCACTAGTGACAACCCGAGCGCATAGCTCAAGTGGTTGGGATGACCCTAGTTCGCTACAGTGGGTTTTCGGGTCTCAGGTTGCTGGTTCGAATCCCTTGGTCACCATACTTTTGTTTCATTTTTTTAAAAAATATAAGAACTACAGCCGAGAGCATTAGATGCTCTCAGCGCCTTCTTCTAACGCGTACAGCGTTTGGCCTAGTGGTCGGTGCCCTTGGTTGTTTTCCCTATGGTTGCGGGTTCGATCCGTGGCTTCGGTTGGTATTTAATTTGGGGGGAAAAACATTTTTTTTTGGAGATTTTGATGATTTAAAAAATAAGAAAAAAATATGGTTATTATCCTAAAATTTTGTGGGACTTGTGAAAAATAATTTGAGGATTATTTGCATTAAATGAAGTATGTTTTGAAAATAAAATGTATAATTTAGAATTATAGTTATACACTTGTATGTTATAAAAGTTGCACTTTGCAAAAGGACTTGAAATAAAATGTTAGGAAAGAAGTGAAATAAAGATAGAAATTATATTATGTGATGGATGTGAATTATTCTCATTGGAGAATAGTGTGAAAAATATGAAATGTGAATATTCATTTAGTGATGTGATTTCAATGTGAAATTGATATTTGATGAAGTATATGATTCCATGTATGGCTATGGACTTATGAATAAATTAGAGATCATGCTTTTGAAAAAGAAAATCTGTTATGATTATGAAAATAAACTTATGAGCTGGAAACGCTCAATTTTGGAAATTGTGAATTGGAATTGAAACAAAAGAGTAGCTAAGTCTCCCCCGGCAATTGGGAAGAAATGAAATGAAATTTGAAATGGAAGACCAAGGTTGGTCATGTTTAAATGAATGAATAAGTCTGGTTTAGTGGAGAGGCTAACTCTAGTGCTTTGATTTTGTTCATGATTCTATAGAATTAAGGATTAGTTACATAGTGAAGAGGTGATGAAAGTAAGAGAAAAACATTGAGTATGAGGGCCATTGGATTGTCGGCGAGAGCGTATCCCAGGATGTCCCATGATGAGTCATGATAGGGCATGGATACTGCTCCAGAGTACCGTCCCGGTGGCGACGCTCGTGGGGTGTTTGAAGACTGCGGGTGGTGTCATGTCTATAGTAGGAGCTGAATTACCACAGGATGCCTGCATGATGAGTCATGTGTCAGTACGTTGGGATTCCCTCCAGGGCACCTAGACATGAGTTCGTATGTCAGAAAACATCTAGGATACTTACCGTAGTTACAGTAGTAGATTAAGTGATGACAAGGGATTGAACCCTACAAAGATGAAGAACGATTAAGGGCTTTCCCTCGGACCTATGTAGTATGGGATGCATAGAATCCGAACAAGTGTGCATTAGTGTCATATAATATAAACAACTGCATTAAGGACTAAGTGCACAATCACAACACGACATCAATAGGGTATTCCCTTTAGCTTGATATGTGACAAGTTTGTGTTTGTTAAATATGGAAAATAAGTTATACTATTTCCGGCATAGAGATGATGGCCGTGTATAATGTTCGTCGGTTGAATAAACTGACGTACCCACAGTTTTGTATGTAGGATAAATGACATGATAAAGGTTAAAGAGGAACAGATGCTTAAAGATTATTCAATGTTGTTGTACATTTATTTAATTGTTGTAAATTTTACTTCCGCTGTGCAATGTAAAGTGTAAAGTTTTATATAAACTCTGATGTAAAGTGAAAAGTTCAAATTTCCTTGTAAAATTGTACTAAATGAAGTGGAAAGATACTGTAGAACTCTCGAATTCAGTTGTATTTGGGATTCGGGGCGTTATAGAGTGGTATCAGAGCCACGCTTCACACTTGTACAAATTTATAAGGAATGACACCCTAGAAGTGGACATTAGAGTGTGTGTTTGAGTCTAGAGATTTAAATGTAAGTGACTTACATTTGTGTCGCTCTATGACTTATGCTTCTTCCTCTCTATTTCTAAGATGGCTGATCACTTCGACCCTGCTGGAGGCTACGACTGACATATCATTGAGGAAGAGTACCATCCTGGACAAACAGATTCCGAGGAAGAGTACTACCCAGGGCAAGCTGATTCTGACGTAGAAGAATGGCCTGAATCCCGAGAGATCACCCCACCTCCGGATTCATCTGATGACTCTTCTGATGAAGAAGAAGAACCAGTTCCAAATAGTCTTGTGATATCTCTTCAGAGGTAGGTAGAAACACTGCGAGAGAGAGTCGGATTATTGAAGGCTCAACTGGCAAAGCGTAAGGACGACTTTTATGTTCTCAGTCATCGTGTATGGGAACTCGAGAAGATGAAGAATCTGACCGATGTGCTGAAGGAAGAAGTTGATGAACTACCGGGAGAACTCCGAGAAGCGAAGAGGAACCGTAGGAGTTAGACTGTTGTAGCTTCTACTATTTTCATTCTGATGTCAAGAAATGTTTTTCAATTCGAATATATAAAGTTTGGAATTCAATGAAATGCAAGTTGATTTAAAATTCATGTCCTATACTTCGAATTTAATGGATCTTTTGCATCAGAATATGTCTAGAAGAGGAGCTAGAAACGGGGAAGATCTGGATCTGGAAACGGAACTTGCGAGGATCTATCAGACGCTCAATGCCGTGGCCATGAATCAAAACCAAGGAAGGGGACCTGCGAATCCGGTGCCCGAAGCGATTAAACTAATGGAATCGTTCAAACGGATGAAACCACCTGTATTCGAAGGGAAGTCAGACCCTGATGCGGCTGACAACTGGATTCGTCAGGTAGAGACGATCTTTGAGGTGCTGGAGACCCCTGAGGGTAGTAAGGTGAAGTTGGCAACTCTCCAACTTGAGAAGGACGCGGCTGTTTGGTGACAGTCGTTGAAGCGGACCATGGGAGGCATAGTTCTCGGCTAGGAGGAATTTTTGGAAGAATTCCGCAGTCACTATTTCCCCTCCGACGTCCATGAGAAGAAGGCTATGGAGTTTCTGTCACTACAACAATGTGGCATGTCAGTTAGAGAGTACGAGATCAAATTTACTCAGCTCTCTAGGAAAGCTCCGGAATTAGTGATGGATGAGGCAAAGAAGGCTCGTAAGTTCGAGCATGGATTGAGGCCGAGCTTGAGGTCCCGGATGATACCTCTTGGTATCAGAAGATTCGACAAGTTGGTCAAGAGAGCAGCAGCCACGGAAGCAGACATGGAGCAGTTTCATGTTGTTCAGAACCGGAGGAACAAGTGGCAGTATGGAAAGAGGCCTGCACATTCTGGGAATTTCAAGGGACAACCATCTGCACAAAGGTTCAAACCGATAGGGGCGAACGCTATTAGTGTGGCTGGAGGACCTGGGAATAATGTGGTGAGACCTCCTGCGGTAACTTGCTTCAACTGTGGTGAGACGGGACATTACAAATCCCAATGCCCTAAGCCACGAAATGGTAATAGCAATGCACCAATGCAGCAGACTGAGAAGAGACCGTACCAACCAGGGCGAGTATTTGCCTCGACGGAAGCTTATGCCAATGAGGTTGATCATGTCATCACTGGTACGAGGGCGGATGTTTAGAGGTTTATGTCATTTCTTTTTCCTGCTATTTAGTGAACTGTTATGTAATGAGTGTGTATTATGTAACAGGAGAACTTTATCTTAATGGAATGAAAGCTGTTGTGTTGTTCGATACTGGATCCTCTCATACTTTTGTGTCTCCTAAATTTGCTAAAGTGTTGGGAGTTGAACCTAAGATTTTTCCAGGCAAGATCTTAGCAGTAGCTACTCCATCAGCGGAAACTCTAACCACTGATCGGTACTATGCTGATTGCGAGATTGTGATTGGGGACAGAATCTTCGGGATTGATCTGATCGAGCTGACTATCTTGGGAGTCGATGTTATCATTGGCATTGATTGGATGTCGGTGTATAGTGCAAGCATCGAGTGTAAGACCAAGACGGTAACAGTGAAGGCTCCAGGTGGACCTGAAGTCACTTTCCAAGGGAAAAAGAAGTGTTCTAGGCTGGTGGCAGCTATCCGCAAGGAAGAGACTCCTGTAGAAGTGCAAGGGATTCCTGTGGTTCGGGACTATCCGACTGTGTTCTTGGATGATTTTCCTGGGTTACCCCCACATCGTGATGTAGAGTTCAGCATCACTATTCAACCGGGAAGTGCACCCATTTCTAAGGCACCGTATAGGATGGCTCCAGTGGAACAGGATGAGGTAAAACGGCAGATTGAGGAACTGTTAGAGAAAGGCTTTATTCAACCTAGTGCGTCACCTTGGGGAGCACCAGTGCTTTTGGTAAAGAAGAAGGATGGATCGATGAGAATGTGTATCGATTACCGAGAGCTGAATAAGGTCACTGTTCGGAATAAGTATCCTATTCCCCGAATTGATGACCTGTTCGATCATCTACAAGGAGCAGCTGTTTTCTCCAAAATAGATCTTTGATCAGGATATCACCAAGTTCGAGTGAAAGCCGAAGATGTGCACAAAACTGTATTTAGAACTCGACATGGGCATTACGAATTCTTAGTTATGCCATTTGGAGTGACGAATGCACCCGCAATCTTCATGGATTTGATGAACAGAGTTCTGAGGTCGTTCGTTGATTCTTTCGTCGTGGTGTTCATCGACGATATTCTCGTGTACTCCAAGTCAGAGGAGGAGCACACCGAGCATCCTGGAAGTAGTTTTGAAGAAGCTGGAAGAGCAGAAGTTGTACGCCAAGATATCCAAGTGTGATTTATGGAAATCTGATGTGGCATTCCTAGGTCACATCCTTTCTAAGGAGGGAGTGGCAACTGACCCTCAGAAGATAGAGGCAGTGAGAGATTGGGCAAGGCCTACTACAGTAAAGGAAGTCAGAAGTTTCCTTGGAATGACTGGATACTACAGGAGATTCATTCGAGGTTATGCTCAGATAGCTGTACCGCTTACTGGTCTGACCAAGAAGAATGTGAACTTCAAGTGGACCGAGCAATGTGAGGCAAGCTTTCAGGAATTGAAAGAGAAGCTGGCTACTGCACCTATTTTGTCTTTGCCTAGAGCAGGTATTGAGTATGATGTTTATAGCGATGCTTCACATCGTGGGCTTGGTTGTCTCTTAATGCAAGAAGGAAGAGTAATCGCTTATGGGTCTAGGCAACTACGACCGCATGAGAAGAACAACCCGACTCATGATCTAGAGTTGGCTGTGATTATCTTTGCCCTGAAGCAATGGAGACACTACGTGTACGGTGAGAAATTGAACATGTACACGGACCACAAGAGTTTGAAGTACATATATCAGCAGAAGGATCTGAATTTGAGGCAGCGAAGATGGTTGGAAGTGCTTGAGGACATGCGACCTGAGATCAAGTATCATCCTGGGAAGGCTAATGTTTTTGCTGATGCACTTAGTCGCAAGAGCAGTCTATCCATTTTGATTACAACTCAGAAGCATCTAATTGAGGAATTGGATCGAGCAGGTATTGAAGTTGTCTTGCAAGGATTGGGAGCATCTTTAGCTCAGTTGAGGCTTCAGCCTACTTTGAATGCAAGGATCATTGCAAGTCAGGAGGTTGATGCTGATATTTTGGAGATGAAGGAGCAGGTTAGTGCTGGCAGGTTGTCCGGATTTCAAATCAGGGATGGAGTGCTGTGGTTCGGAGATAGACTATGTGTTCCAAATCAGGCGGACCTGAAAGAGAGTATTCTTCAGGAGGCGCATGCTACTCTTTTGTCGGTACATCCTGGGAGTACTAAGATGTACAAAGACATCAAACAACATTTCTGGTGGTCAGGTTTGAAGCGGGATGTGGCTGAATTTGTAGCGAAGTGTGAGGTTTGTCAGCAAGTCAAAGCCGAAAATCAGAGACCCGGAGGTCTATTACAGCCGTTACCTATTCTGGAATGGAAGTGGGATAACATCAGTATGGATTTCATTACGAGATTACCTAAGAGTCCTAAAGGCAATGACGTGATTTGGGTTATAGTCGATCGACTAACCAAGTCCGCTCACTTTTTGGCGATGAAACTCACTGCTTCGATGGACAAGTTAGCTGAGTTGTATGTTGGCGAGATCGTCCGGCTTCATGGTGTTCCGTCAACTATTGTGTCTGATCGAGATGCGCAGTTTACTTCGCATTTCTAGAGGAGTCTTCAGACAGCTTTGGGTACCAAGACAGATTTCAGCACTGCTTTTCATCCGCAAACCGATGGGCAGACCGAGAGAGTCAACCGTATTCTTGAGGATATGCTTCGGTGTTGTGTACTAGACTTTGGAGGTAGTTGGGGAAGGCATTTACCCTTGGTAGAGTTTGCCTACAACAACAGTTTTCAGGCTAGCATTGGGATGGCGCCGTACGAAGCTCTGTATGGCAGGAAGTGCAGAACACCTGTTTGTTGGTTTGAAGTTGGGGAGCGTCAGTTGTTTGGTCCTGAGCTTGTGCAGCGAACCTCTGAGAAGATTGATCTGATCAGAAAAAGGTTGGTAGAAGCTCAGAGCAGGCAGAAAAGCTATGCAGACAACCGGAGAAGGGACCTTGAGTTTGAGGAAGGTGACTTCGTCTTTCTGAAAGTATCGCCAGTAAAGGTGTGTTTCGATTTGGCAAAGGCGGGAAGTTAGCCCCGAGGTTTATAGGCCCGTATAAGATATTGAAAAGGATCGGGAAAACTGCTTACCGGCTTGAATTACCAGAAGAGTTGTCTCAGGTGCACAATGTCTTTCATGTGTCTATGCTGAGAGGTTATATTCCAGATCCTAGTCATCATTTGCCTGAAGTGCCGGAAGGTTTGCAGTTGGATCTGAATTACATCGAGTCTCCTGTAGAGATTGTTGATCGTCGAGAGAAAGTCTTGAGGAATAAGACAGTACCGATGGTCAAGGTAGTCTGGAGAAATCATTTGGTTGAAGAGGCTACTTGGGAGTCTGAGGAGAGGATGTTGAAGGATTATCCTGAGCTTTTTGCTTGACTGTATCTTTGTATCTTTTTGTTTTCGTTGTGAGTGTCTGTTTTCTCGCTCTTGACCGTAGTTCCGGGGACGGAACTATTCTAAGGAGGGAGTGTTGTAATGTCCCGATTTTCATTTAATGAAAATTGTTTTATTTTGCACGTAGTGTGCACGTGCAATATTTTGGTAATATTAAATGTTATGATTATTTTCTTCATGATGAGTATAGATATTTATATATGTGCTCTTTAATTATTTTTATATAAAGGCCCTTTTTTCAAATAGACCGAAAGCCTTTCTTTTTAAAAGTCCAAATTTAATTCAATTTATTATCTTTTTTATAATTATTATTTTGGCCCATAAACTAAAGCCCATGAGCTATTTTGTTTTTTTTTAAATACAACTTGTAATGTAGAATACAATTTAAAGATTTTTTTATATATATTGTACAAATTTTTAAATGGAGGCCAAGTTGCATACACGTGCACTACACGTACACGTGCAATATGCACAATGCTAGGCCGGTTGTGATCTTGGAGGGAAATGAAAATTTCAATTGGGATCATGGTGGTGGTGGTTACTTGATCATGGGTGGTTAGTGTAACTCCTCCTTAAATCTTAGCCATTTGTTCCTAACTCCTACTTCAATCTTGGCCATCCATTCTCCTATTTTTTTAGTATAAATACCCCCCTGCTTTGGCGAGTATTCTTGTGCTAATTAATTCCTCCAAACCTATAGTTCAAAATACAATTATCTAGTAGTTAGTAAGTGAGTAAAAGATTGAGAGTGTGTGGGAGAATTGTGCTTGCATCAATCAAGAGGAGAGGCAAGTTTTTTCATCAAGGGGAGTGCTCGGTTTTTGGTGTGCTTGAGGCTCGGGTGCGCGCTTCTAGGAGGAGGATCGTTCGTTTGCAAGGACATTCGTTTAGGAGGTTGCTAGTTGTATTTCTCTCCAACTAAGGTGGGTAAATTTTTCATGTTTCTAATTAGGAATGCATGCTAGATTTGAATGGGAAGAATGATGCATGAAAAAGATTAAGAATGAGTACACATTTAATTGGAAAAATGATCTATTGATTTGTTGAAATGTTGATATGAAATTGTATGTGGTTCCATTAGCAAAGTCTAAATTTTGTGTGAATTGAATATGGCCATGGATTGCTTGCGGAAAATCTCATTATCTACATCAAGAATTATACATAAAAGTTAGTAGATTAACAATGCTACTTTATGTGTTTAAATGAATCTTTGTGTTTTATTGAAATGAATGAATTAAAATATAGATTTGTATGTTTGGTAAATGATTAAAAACAGGAAATTAATATGAAGTTTGCTAATAAAGAGATTAGTGATATTAATTGTTAAGAAATTGCGAAAAAGAAGGAATGTGGTAGTGATAACTTAGAACTCGAATTAATTGTATGAAAAACATGTATTAATTATTGAGAAAAATTATTTTCTATATACTGGAGTATAATTTATGATGGTATTAGTCAATCTGGAAATTTACAAAAAATTTTATAAAAGCAAAATGAAATGAGGACTTATTGAATATCGAAATGTTTTAAATAACAGAGAGAATTGTTTTAAATAGACTTCGAGTTGCACTAGTGACAACCCGAGCGCATAGCTCAAGTGGTTGGGATGACCCTAGTTCGCTACAGTGGGTTTTCGGGTCTCAGGTTGCTGGTTCGAATCCCTTGGTCACCATACTTTTGTTTCATTTTTTTTAAAAATTTAAGAACTACAGCCGAGAGCATTAGATGCTCTCAGCGCCTTCTTCTAATGCGTACAGCGTTTGGCCTAGTGGTCGGTGCCCTTGGTTGTTTTCCCTATGGTTGCGGGTTCGATCCGTGGCTTCGGTTGGTATTTAATTTGGGGGGAAAAACATTTTTTTTTGGAGATTTTGATGATTTAAAAAATATGAAAAAAATATGGTTATTATCTAAAATTTTGTGGGACTTGTGAAAAATAATTTGAGGATTATTTGCATTAAATGAAGTATGTTTTGAAAATAAAATGTATAATTTAGAATTATAGTTATACACTTGTATGTTATAAAAGTTGCACTTTGCAAAAGGACTTGAAATAAAATGTTAGGAAAGAAGTGAAATAAAGATAGAAATTATATTATGTGATGGATGTGAATTATTCTCATTGAAGAATAGTGTGAAAAATATGAAATGTGAATATTCATTTAGTGATGTGATTTCAATGTGAAATTGATATTTGATGAAGTATATGATTCCATGTATGGCTATGGACTTATGAATAAATTAGAGATCATGCTTCTGAAAAAGAAAATTTGTTATGATTATGAAAATAAACTTATGAGCTGGAAACGCTCAATTTTGGAAATTGTGAATTGGAATTGAAACAAAAGAGTAGCTAAGTCTCCCTCGGCAATTGGAAAGAAATGAAATGAAATTTGAAATGGAAGACCAAGGTTGGTCATGTTTGAATGAATGAATAAGTCTGGTTTAGTGGAGAGGCTAACTCTAGTGCTTTGATTTTGTTCATGATTCTATAGAATTAAGGATTAGTTACATAGTGAAGAGGTGATGAAAGTAAGAGAAAAACATTGAGTATGAGGGCCATTGGATTGTCGGCGAGAGCGTATCCCAGGATGTCCCATGATGAGTCATGATAGGGCGTGGATACTGCTCCAGAGTACCGTCCCGGTGGCGACGCTCGTGGGGTGTTTGAAGACTGCGGGTGGTGTCATGTCTATGGTAGGAGCTGAATTACCACAGGATGCCTGCATGATGAGTCATGTGTCAGTGCGTTGGGATTCCCTCCAGGACGCCTAGACATGAGTTTGTATGTCAGAAAACATCTAGGATACTTACCGTAGTTACAATAGTAGATTAGGTGATGATGAGGGATTGAACCCTACGAAGATGAAGAACGATTAAGGGCTTGCCCTCGGACCTATGTAGTATGGGATGCATCGAATCCGAACAAGTGTGCATTAGTGTCATATAATATAAACAACTGCATTAAGGACTAAGTGCACAATCACAACACGACATCAATAGGGTATTCCCTTTAGCTTGATATGTGACAAGTTTGTGTTTGTTAAATATGAAAAATGAGTTATACTATTTCCGGCATAGAGAGGATGGCCGTGTATAATATTCGTCGGTTGAATAAACTGACGTACCCACAGTTTTGTATGCAGGATAAATGACATGATAAAGGTTAAAGAGGAACAGATGCTTAAAGATTATTCAATGTTGCTGTACATTTATTTAATTGTTGTAAATTTTACTTCCGCTGTGCAATGTAAAGTGCAAAGTTTTATATAAACTCTAATGTAAAGTGAAAAGTTCAAATTTCCTTGTAAAATTGTACTAAATGAAGTGGAAAGATCCTGTAGAACTCTCGAATTCAGTTGTATTTGGGATTCGGGGCGTTACAGTAACAAATCAAGTTTTAGACATTCCATGAGTACAGATTCCAGTCCTGGAGTCCACCGTCAAGCTTATACGAAAATCATCATCGTGCGAACATCCTGCAAGTGTCCCTCTAGCCCCGTTATATGCATAAACACTGGAGAAAGTCCTCCCATCCCCCCGACTATTCATGATCTTGGAGTCCACTGTCAAACCAATCATAGTCCCAAGCAACCACAATTTCGGAGTCCACCGTCAAACTGGGTCTATAGTCCTGGAGTCCACCGTAAGACTATATAGAGGCAACCCACTTACGTTTGCTCAAGTTTTTTATTACATCTCCACTTAGTGCCTAATCATGAAGTTTAAACATGAATAAATAATACTACCTAAAGCTAGCTTACCCTCCTACCGGTCTTACTCAAAAATATCGAGAACGACAACCCATATTGGCCACTTCTCAGGTCAATTATTCATTTTCAACACTTGTCGGTACCTGGGTCTCACTAAACCTCTAGATTCCACATCTTTTCATGTTCAACAACTTGGGGTTTCTCATACCCTTATATTTCATATTATCAATTTCATTTATTCATATTTCATTCAAATTCTTTCATTCATTCTCATTTACTAATCATGAAGTAAACACTTCCTGGTTGATCACACAACCAACAATTTATTACCAAGTCCCTTTGATTAACAAAATTCATTTTCGCATATATTTATTCTTCAAGAATATATTCCAAATACAGAGTTCATTTTGATCAATAAAACTCTTTTCATATTCAATCATATTTCAATTATAAATCTAAATTCTATTCAAAAGATAGATTCATTATTCCCATAAAAGATTCTACTATAACTTTGTAGTTAAAAACACTTAGAATCATCCTCATTTACTTCATCTAGATTCATTTGCAAAACAGTAAGTTCAAAATCAGAAAACTACAGTTCATGCTCCTTGTAAAAATCATAGAAACTTATATACTTCTCGAAACTTTGTGTTCTTTATATCAAAATAAAGGTATACAAGTCTACTAAAATTTCTTAGTATAAGTTTCTCCAAAATATTGTATCTATAACCCTGAATTCTTCGAAATATACAGTAGGGTCGAAATATCTAAATACTGCCACTTGTTCAGTCTTGTAAAATTCATTATAAATTCAATTATTTGTGAAAATTTGATTTCATAGACTTTATAGAAAGTTTAATGAGTCTACTACAAGTTCTTAGTTTTGACTTTTCTCAAATTACTTCATTTATGATGCTGAAATGATCAAAAATCGAAATGTGTACAGATTTCCAGCAACTAGTCTACTGCCAACCAGTCCTAAGTTTAGATTTTATTAAAATAGTAAACAGCCTCCAAATCTTATGAAATTTTAAAGGGATGTTTCTGACATATACAAGATGCTCCCATAAAAGTTTTAGTTCTAGATTCCAACTATTTTATTAAACATGATTTTCTGAAGTGCAAACAAAACTCAAAATAGCAACTTTCTTTACATAGATTAACAACTTTGTGTATGAATTTATCCCCCAATTTATTCAATCTAATCATGATGTATTACCATGCACCCAATAACATCATTTCAACTTTTCTTCATAACAATCTTTCAATTAGCATGCATTTCTTTTCATACTCATATCTATCAAATATTCCAAATAACATCATCACAAATTAACTACAGTTCATATGAATTATCAATTTCATGCATCAATATTCCCACACATGCATACTACTACATTTTAGAAAGTTCAAGAATCACCCACCTTAATGGAAGAACAAGTGGAAGAAGAGTCCTAGAGAGTAGCTCCTAGCTCCAACACAAAAGCTCTTCTCCTCCTAGCAAAGCAAAACCGAGCCTTCCCTGTTGAAGAAATTCCGAGCTCTCTTTCTTTTCGCTCTTTTTTCTTCCCTTTTGTTATAATTTTTGGTGCATTTGTTCATTGATTAGGATGGGCTATTTATAAGGTCATATGGGTAGATGAAACTACGAAAGGACCCCCACCACCCTAAATAAATACCCACTCTCTCAATTAATCACCCACTCCCCAACCCTTCTCCTTCCTAACATATAGCCGTCCAACCTCTTGGCTTTTCCCACATGTGCATACTTATGCACGTGCACTCTACGTGCAAACACCCTCATTCATTTGTTTAATTATTTGTTTATAGCCTAAATGTATATATTTGTTACATGACAAGTATGGTGACACATTTAAAAGTGTATTTAATATAAAATTTTATCATGAGCCTTTATGTTGAAATTAGTTTCTTTTGGGCCTTTAAAATAGGTTTTAGGCCTATGGGTTTTTATTAAAAATAAATAATACAAATGTGATAAACAAAATGAGAAGAAAAAGTGTGCATGACATCTTAGATAGAAATAAAACGCACATTAAAAATTACGTGCAATGCACGTGCAAAATATTTAAAAATTAATTTGAGAGAAAAAATAGTCAAAATACAAACTACGTAGAACAATAATGTTACGAATGTTTCACGTAATGAAAAATATACGTAATCAACACGTGTATTGAAAGCACGTGCAATGTATGTAAGAATACAAGGATTAAAATAATATTTGAGTTGGCTAAAAATATGATTGAAATGAGTTTTGAAAAAACGAAGAACATATAAATAATCAGAATATGACATTTATATAAAAATATGTTACGAATATTATTCGTAAGTCATGAGAAAACGGAAAACATATAAATAACCAGAATGACATTTATATAAAAATATGTTACGAATCTTATTCGTAACAGTACGAAATGCGTGTGCTTAACACCCGTGGACAAAATTGTCATAACTCAGTTTTGCGGGGTGTTACACTTTCTGATTTCTGTCTCAATCCCCTCAGAAAACTCAAACCTCGATCGACCTGTATACTAGGGTCCCACACAACCTCTAGTGACTCACAACTCAAAGTAACAACATAAATCTTTCATTTAATCTCTTAATTTCATTGTCAACTTGTTCATATTAAGAAAACTTCCTCAAATCAAGCCAATCCAAAATTCTGTCATATACTTACAAATCCCAAGTAACTGGTTATGAAAATCTGAGACTAATCTCCCAAAATAAACTGAGATTTACACCTTTGAAATCAAAAGAAAAATCGCAAAACATTATCCTTTTGAAATCCGTAAATATTTCGCTTTCTAAATTTGTGGATACATGAATTAAATTCTATTACAAATTGAAAACATAGCTCTCTGAAAGATATAGTAATTTGTAGCAAAATCTCATTTGAAACAGTAAATCAATAGACCACAAGTTCGAAGAAACATTGACCCGAAGAAAGGAAGTAGTAGTGCAAAACAGAGCATGTCGGTCAACCGTCATTCATAATGTAGAATGCTACGGTCGACTAACACTGCTTAACAAAAACCAAATCCCAGAACTCATGGCAGTCAATTGACATATGTAATATAAACAATACGATCGACTGTCAGTATATGTAACTACTGTTTTCGTTTTTTCCTTTTTTCCCTCCATTGTAATCTTCATTTGCAATTTAAATAAAATACTCTATACTTTTCCTTGATCATTTCAATTAAATATTGTTCATGAGTTATTCTTTTCTTTTTATTGGGTTATCTATCTTGTAGATACTATTTTGTTAAATTGTGATTTTTATTGATCAATATTTCCTTCAAATCCATCTCTTATTGAACCCAAAATCCAATTACAATTATTTCTAGACACAAAGCCATTATTATTGGATCCTAGCCCAATAACCCAACAACCTATATGTATTATATAAATACTATCCTAATGCAAACCTTAAAACACAACCCTAATTACTAGTCATCTCCTCTCTCCCTGTCAGCCAAACCTGCCCCCTCTTCACCTTCCATCTTCGCCTAACCCAAATCTCTCTGGCGACCCAATCCCAAGCGCCGCCTCCGCCTGCGACATTCAGCACCACCCGAAGACCCTCACTGCTGCTCCTTTTTCCCTCTCGACCTCGCTGTCGACCAACCAACTAAGGCCAGTCGACGCGCACCGCCAGTTCCGCCGTGCCCCACCGTCAGCCGACTCCAGCAGCAGGCCTTGCCTTGTGGTCGTTGTTGCCCCTCTTGTGTTTCTGTTGCTGCCGACTCTTGCAGTTTGTATCTTGTGCACGTAGTGTGCACGTATTATTGCGTATTTGTATTCATTGCTCCGGAATTCTCATCCCATTATTCTTTGGTATTCGAATTAATGATCTTTAAGGCAAGTCACTTTCCTCTTGAATTGAATATTGTATCAAATTCAAGTTTTTATTGAAATTCTTGCAAGAAGATCCAATCGTTCATCGTATGGTATACTATTGCTCATTTTTCGTTGAGTATATTGAGGATTTACACAAACTAACCCAAATATTCTCGACTCGTGCCTTTGTTGACTCCAAAAATTGAATCTTTCATGCATCCATATAGTATTGATAGTAGGGTTTATTCATACAAACAACATACATATAATCTATTGTAGAACTAATTGCTTGGTTGTGTGCTTGAATGATCGACTGATGTCTTCTTGTTGTTAAACTAGTGTATGTGTGTATTCTTAATGATGTTTACCAGACTATATTACCTACCATGCTGATTATAAGATTTATTGAATACTCGAATTGAAATCCATAATTTTAGGTCGTTTATTTTATGCAATCTACTGAAAATCTGTATGTTTATTGTCTGTCTAGAATTTGTGAGACATTTTCGATCCAGTATTTGACAACAAATTTAATAACTTTCTGAATATGAGCTGTAGCCCTATGTCTCTAGTTTTCAGAACATCTAAGATCTTTAAATTTTGACTTATATTGCAAAAGTTATGATAATTTTACTACTGCGGCATTTTATTACCAGAATTTCAGATTCATGTATGTTTTCATGTTTAAACTATTAAAAAGCTAAATTACTGATACAATAATGCTCTGATAATTTCCAGAATGATAGTTAACATGTTTAGGAGTTTAATGGATATTTTTAATAAATTTATAATTGAGTTTTCGCTGATTCTAAAGATATAACAACTTGAAGTCAATTTTTAGTCATAACATGTAATCTGTAAAGAATGATATATTTGACCTAGCTACTATTGTCGGATTTTGTAATTTAAATATGCGTTGGAATCGTTGGGAAGTCTAATTTCCAGAACTTCTGACGGTTTCAGTTTTTAATTTCTGTAGCAGTGGGTAACTGATTTTTGTACAGTGACCTCTTGATGTCTAGAATTTCGTTTGCCAGATTTTCTTAATATAATCGTACATATATCATTGTATTGCATGAATTGAAGTGTATATATTGCATTGCATGATCATAATGTGCTATTGTCATCACTCTATTTGTTTCATACAAAGTTATCATCCTATTGTTCTCCTATTATTACTATCGTCCATCTAATGTTTCCAAGTTGCATAATGTATTGTTTGCATCGATAAAATAATTAACAAGCCGGGGTTTAAGGGATTGACTAGAGTAGTTGATGATATAGTGACTGTACTTGGAAGTATGGGCCATGTTTTCTAAAATAGTGTGTGTCGGCTAGTGTTATTGATTTATTGTTGGATTACTGACTACAGTATCCCAATTCATCGTGTATTGTTTTGGTGCTATCGTGCCGATCAGTGTGCAACAAAGTTGCAATCAGTGTTACCATGCCATGTACATGATCTATAGAATCTTCCACTTAAGTCTAAACGAAATTTATTGTATGCATCGAACCTGTAGAATGGGATGCAGTAGTACGTGCATTAGTTAGGCTAAAAAATTAATAGACTTAAAAAATTATCACAACATCGACATTGCTTATTGAACATCATTGTTTCTATTGATATTGAATATTGTCTAAGTGTTATTGACATCGACCATTGAACACTGACATCGAATATTGAACTATCGTTTATACCCATTGCATCGGCTATCATTTATATTAATTATTGCTATCGTCCCATATTATTGATTCCTATTGATTTATTGAATTCATTGTTATATCGATATTCCACCGTTTCCTTGCTTTCTCGTCTTGCTGTCCATGACTTGCTCTCAGGGCAATTTTCTCCTCTTTTTAGATGAAGTGTTCACAGGTGATCAAGGTAAATTACCTACAGGAATTGGAGAACAAGTTTTCTAAAGATTTATTACTTTCTAGTTGATTGTTATTTCATTGGACTTATTGTATCGAGACTTATTATCATTGTATTTGGATTTATTATTGTATTGGGCTTATGACCCAGATATTATTATTTTTTCCCAGATGTTGGATTATCGTATTTGGTTATTTCATATTATTTTATTCCAAGTATTATTGTTCATGTGGTTGTTATTATTGCCTGTGCAATTATTTTGTACTGTTATTATTGTTGAGTTGAATGGGTAAACAGCTTATGGATGACACAAGTCATTCGCTGGGCCAATGTCACATGCTTGTGTTCCGTATTTTTGGAAAGTGGGTCGTGACAAGGTTTTTGGTATCACAGCTCGAATTTTGATAATATATCAGTCAAACATGACTAACATATGGATGTTTGGCTTTGACTGATATATTAGTCAGATTTGTGTTTTAACTGGTCTGACTCAACAGTATGTGCAATACAGGAATCACATGGATAATTGATAACCAACTCAGGATCTGGATGCTAACCATTTGATTTTTATTGTAGACCATGGCTAGAAAATGTGCTTCATCTTCTTGAGCTGGGGATGATCAGTCTGATGAGCCGATTGTTGCACATATGATGCAACAGATGATGCAGATGCAGTGTGAGCACAATGAATTGATGAGGGTGGATTTTGAAGCTACCAGCAGGGAACCCGTTGTACCTGTACCCGGATTGCTGCCACCGAGACCTGGTAATGTTGCAAATTTTATAAGGATCCATCTAGTTAAATTCTCAGGCACTGAGGGTCCTCTTGAAGCCGAGCAACGGCTGATTCGGACTGAGCAGCTATTAACCACATCACGGATCTCGGATGTCGACCGTGTGGATGTTGTGAGCATCCAACTTGTTGATCTTGCCCACATCTGGTGGCAAGCTGTTGTTGAACGATTGGGGTGACCCATCCCCTGGGCCGTCTTTACTGAGAGCTTCCTCACGAAGTTCTTTCCTAATTCTACCAAGAATGATATGGAACGACTGTTTGTCTCACTAACTCAGGTTCGTCAGATAGAGTTTAATCATGGTTTTTTCATTATTATTTCACAAAGTATCGACGTTAAACTAAACACTGTCTTGAATCAGGGGAGTCGTACTGTGGATGAGTACGTTGTAGAATTTACTCGACTGAGTCATTTTGCTACTTCTATGGTGGTGAATGACGAAGATAGATGCCGTCATTTCTTGCTGGGTTTGGATATTGAGATTCAGGTTCACCTTGCTGCCCTGCGACTTCGTTCTTATGCTGATATCTTGGATGCTGCTAGAATTCAGGAGCAGACTAGTACGAGGAAGTGTATAATGCCCCTACTTCCATACATAGGAAAATCGTAGCACACCCAGAAATCTTTTCCTTCAATTGAGTACATAAACATAATATAATATACGAAAATGTGGAAATCTTAATATAAATCCAAACCTCTTTGATTGGTAAGATGATGGGCACAGGATGTCACACATCTATGCTTAAACTCTAGGTACTCTTACCTGCACAACACAATCTGTGGGTTCGTCAATGTGTGATGCTGACGGTAAGAATCACAATAGCTTTAACTAACTCCAAAAATAACATACAACATAGCATAATAAAAATAAAACTAGAATCAATAAATGTAAACAAAAAATAGTCAAATATATGATGTCATATGGGGGTGTGTATAAACAATTAATTAAAACATTAAACATTTATTTATCATGAAAACATGCACAATCCAAATATGATCTTTTAATGCACGCTTGTTTGGAACGATATGCCGCCCATACAACATATTTTCTAAATGCAAGCTACTAGCGTTTCTTCTCATTACAGGGTTCAATCCCTCGTTATACAATACATACTCATGTATTCTATACTGTTTCTGACATTTATCTAGTGACTAGTAAGGTTACAGTTGTTCGGTCCAAATTTTTTACTGCAGTCGGTAGTGGTCATGCCGGAACCCTGTAGTATTTCTCCACTCATGAGCATCTACAATGATGCATAGCTCTGGCGGTCTCTCTCCACTCCCGATCTTACATATTCCACCCCGCCCGAACCCCAGCGGTCTTTCTCCACTCCTGAGCATCCATAATGGTGCCTAGCCCTGGGGGTCTCTCTCTGCTTCCAGACCTCACTAAAAGTTATCACGAATATAAGACGCCTTGGCAGGCATTACCTGCTCCACCTCATTCATATTCGATAACATAGAACATCAACAGATACTTATGGGTCCATCCCATATGTTCCGACAGGAGTTTACGGCTTATACATCCGCATCCCTGTTCTTAACACTAGATCCCGAAAATTAATAGTCAAGACATCGCCGCACTTGTCCCCTTGACATGTGAATACAAATTCCAATAATTATATAAATTTCAACACTTGTTAGAAAATTAATTTCTTAGTCTCATATGAAACCTCAATGAGTCTACTACAACAATGTAGTTAAGAATCTCTAGTTTCAACCCAATTAAATCTGTCTAAAACCATTTATAAGGCAGTAGGTTCAGAATCCAGAAATCGCAGCTCTTGCTACTTTTAAAAATCACAGAAAATCCCACTTCTTAGAAACTAGATTTCTTAGACTCAAAAAGAAATAAGTATGATATTCAGCCAGAATTATAAAATAAATTCTGTTTCATTTCTAAACCAGCAATGTATTCAAATTTTATTAAAATACCAAAAAAACATCCAAAAATTATGAAATTTTGAGGAGATGTTGTACACACATACATGATACACATATAAAAGTTTCAGTCCCATAATCCATGTATTTAAATAGAAACGATTTTATGAAGTGAGATCAAATTCTGGACAGAATAATAACGTTTCTAAGATAATTATATCATAATCTCACCAATTAATTAACAGCAATTAATACCAATAATCAAACAATATTCATACACAATCTAAGCACGATTACTCAATTTATTATCTAGCATGCATACATCCTATAATATAAATAGAGTTGATTAAAGTTGTTACCTACGTATTTGTTTCCGAAATTATCTAGCATGCACACATTCTTCAATAAAAATAAAATTGGTTAAAGTTGTTACCCACTTTTTATCGTTTCTGGATTTGATCTATTCTACGATCAATTTGAAGACGATAGAGACATGAACAACGACAATGGCTCTACGGGCCGCAACTGTTCATCAAATTCGGAAGCGAACGAAGTGAAAATTGTATATATATATATATATATATATATATATATATATATATATATATATAAAGAGCGAGAGTGGGAGAGAGAGAGCTAGAGAGACAGAAAAAGAGCTAGAGAGTGACTGACTTAGAGAGAGAAAGAAAATGAGAGAGAGAGAGACTGAGAGAGAGAACAAGAGTGAGAGGGAGAGAGACATACAGTGAGACAAAGGATGGAGTTGGCATCGGTGCTCAGAGGTAGTGAGCGGAGGTGTTAACCGGAGGCAGCGGCAAGGATGAGGAAAGTGGCGGTGGTGCTCGGGGAGGAGCTCAGTGGTGCTGACAACAATGAGGAGGAGAGGTGATGGTTGCGGTGGCATTGGCAGTGGCGAGGAGAGCTGCGGTGATAGTTTCAGGTGTGAGGGGGAGTTGACGGCGAGGAGGTAGTGGTGGTTGTCGAAGATGGCGAAATGGAGATGGAGCTTGGTGACGGCGAAAGCGATAATGGCGAGCTCCAATGGTGATTGATGGAGATGAGGAGCTTGGAGGTGCACTGGAGCTTTGAGGTGTTTCGACGAGAGTTGCGGTGGTGATGCTGTGATGGGGGAGTAGATCGGGGTTGGAGGTGGAGGTGGTGGCAACGACGAGGCGAGGAGGAGCTTCAGCTTTAGGATGGAGCAGAGGAGCTCGAAGTTTCGGTGATGGCAAGGAGGAGCTTCGAGAGTTGAGCGGCAATGTGATGGAGTTTTGGGAGAGCTTAAGAGGTGTGGAAGAGGGTGGAGGAGCTGCGGTGGAGGTGAGGTTGTCGAGAGTGGTGAGCTGCGATCGTGAAGCTTCGGTGACTGCAATGGTGGAAGTCATTGGCGATGGAGATGTTGGTGGCGATGGCTTTGGTGATGAGGAGCTTAAGGAAAGGCTTGAGCAACGGGGGGGGGGGGGGGGGTGACAAGGGTGGCTTCGGTGGGAGGTTAAAGAGCAATGGATGATGGTGTTGGTGGCGGTGGCTGGGGTGGAGGCAGTCGTCGATGGCTGCGGGGTCAAGGCAGTGGGGTGGAGGAAGCCTGCAGTGGAGGCTCGATGGTGATGAAGGAGCTTCAGAATAGGGTTTCGGAAGAGGGAACGAGGAGGAAAAAGAAAGAAGGGGTATTAATGGATCAGAAAATATTTGGATTGGGTTCAAATGAAAGATAAAAAATGAATTTGAAAGATCGAGAAAGATGGAAATACAAAATACATAAAATATTTATAATATTATGGATATTATCCGTAACGGTACGAAATACACATGTATAACACGTGATGGGGCAAAATTGTCATATTTCAATTTTGCGGAGTGTTACAAAGCGTGCCATTCAGCGGTCTGTCACGCTCCCTGTTACTGCCAAGCTTTTTGGAGGGCCAATAAGGAGGCCAGTTCCAACCTTTTCTGCCAGGGCATTGCCGTACCCACCTGCTGTTCAGAGGTCAAACCTGATCTGTTCGCACTGTCGGAAGATTGGGCATTTGCGCCAAGACTGCAGGATAGCAAATTGCATATGCCTTCTGTATGGAAGCAATGATCACATGGTTCACGATTGCCCAAGGGCCAGACCCCTTGCACCAGTTGGAGGTTCTGCTCCGCAGGGAGAACTTGCTCATGGTTAGGATGGACCACCACTCCAACCTCAGAGCCAGATTTTTTATCAGAAGAAAGCCGTTCCTAGGGGTAATCTTCCTGCAGTTCATGGTCAAGCCTACAACCTAACTACGAAACCACTTTGGGCGTTGTTGCAGGTATATCTTTAGTTGTGTTAATTTAGATTTTATTTTTTCCTTGCTATCTTGTTATTCTATTCTGTTGCTTATCATGTTATGCTTCCATTCATTTCTGTTTCTTACATTTTGCTTTCTGCATATTGTGTTCTCATCTTTGACTTCTTGCTAGGCATTATCCTTGATCACTCATTTCCCACTCATTCCTTTGTTTCCTCCCACTTCGTCGACATGCATCACTTGGCTAACAGCGCTATGCCAGCAACATGGAATATCACTATAGGTGGAGGTGTTATCGTGTGTTCTAAGATCTGTGAGTACAGTCCCTTGATTATTGGTGGTGTTGATTTCGTTGCCAATCTGATTGTCATCAACAATTCTGATTTTGATGTTATCTTGGGGATGAATTGGCTTGGTGTTACTCATTTTGTAATTGACTGCGGTGTGAAGAAGGTGGTGTTCTGAATGCCAGGACGTCGGGAATTTGAATTCTGTGCCGATGAAACACCGCTTAGTTGTGTGAAGAAGTTGGCAAGTCAAGAAGTTGGAGTGATGTAAGAAGTGTGTGCAGATGGTGATGTTACACCGTTGGTTGTGCGAGACTTTCTAGATGTTTTTCATGAGGAATTACTGGTATTACCGCCAGATCATGAAGTGGTGTTAGTATTGATGTTCAGTCGGGTACAACCCCGATCTTTAAGAGTCCATACAGAATGGCTCCTGTTGAGCTGGCCGAGTTGAAGGAGCAGATTCATAAGTTGCTGGATAGAGGTTTTATCAGGCTGAGTGTTTTGCCTTGGGGAGCTCCGGTACTGTTCGTCAATAAGAAGGATGGTAGTCGCAGGTTGTGCATTGACTACCGTGAGCTGAATAATGTCACAGTGAAGAACCGGTATCCGTTGCCAATGATTGATGACCTATTTGATCAACTGGGAGGAACTTCTGTATTTTCGAAGCTGGATCTTCGTTCTGGTTACCATCAGGTTAAGGTGAAAGGTGAGGATGTGCAGAAGACTGTCTTTCGTACAAGATATGGGCACTATGAATTCTTGGTGATGCCTTTCGGAGTTACAAATGCTCTAGCTGTGTTCATGAGCTTGATGAATAATGTTTTCTCTCCCTTTGTGGACAAGTTTGTTGTGGTGTTCATTGACGATATCCTCGTCTACTCTCGGAATCGTGATGAGCATGCTGAGCACTTGAAGGTTGTTTTGCAAACATTGAGGAAGAATCAGCTGTATAGAAAGCCTAGCAAGTGTGAGTTTTGGCTGGATCGTGTGGCATTCTTGGGCCATATCATTTCTAGTGATGGAGTTTTTGTTGATCTCTGTAGTTAAGGATTGGACGACGCCGAAGTCAGTATCTGAAGTTCGGAGTTTTCTTGGTCTAGCAGGGTACTACAAGAAGTTTGTTCGGGATTTTTCGAAGATTGTCGGGCAGTTGACCAAGTTGACCGGAAAAGATTAGAAGTTTGTGTGGGATGAGTCCTATGATGAAGCCTTCGCTTAATTGAAGAATTGGTTGACATCAGCACCTGTGTTGACTATACCGGATGGATCAGGAGGTTTCGTAATTCACTGTGATGCTTCAGGAAGATGTTTGGGTGCTTTCTTGATGCAACGAGGCAAGGTTTTTGCATATACTTCTAGGCAATTGAGGCCGCATGAGAACAATTATCCTACACATGATTTGGAGTTTGCAACTGTGATTTTTGCCTTGAAGCTTTGAAGGCATTACTTACTTAGAGACCGAGTGGAGATCTTCACTGACCACAAAAATCTCAAATACGTGTTCACTCAGAAGGAGCTGAATATGAGGCAAAGACGATGGTTGGAATTTATGGCAGATTATGATATCAGTTTGCCATATTCTATTCAAGTACGTGTATCACCCTGGTAAGATTATTTGGTGCCTAATGCTCTGAGCAGAAGACCGGTTGCCATGTTTCTAACTGAGCAAGATGAGCTTGTGGAAGCAATAAGGATATTAGATTTGGATGTGGTTTTGTCTGGTTCCGAGCATAGTTGTATAGTGCTTCAGTTACAGTCGTCTTTGGTGGATCATATTAAGGAAGCACAGTCTGGTGATGAGTAATTGCAGAAGTTTCGAGCTGAAGTCGAAGCAGGTTCAAGGACTGATATGGTTATTCATGAGGATGGATCTCTTCGATTTGGGACCCGTCTATGTGTTCCGAAGGGGGAAGTTAGGCAGAAGTTACTTGAAGAAGCTCACTGTTCGACATATTATATTCATTCCGGTGGTACGAAGATGTATTGGGATTTGAAGTTGCATTTCTGGTGGCATGGTATGAAGAGAGTTGTGGCAAGATTTGTTTCGTAGTGTCTGATCTGTCAGCAAGTGAGTGCAGAACATCAAAGGACTGCTGGACTTCTTCAACCGCTTCCTATTCCGGAGTGGAAGTGAGAGAACATTACCATGGATTTTGAGACTGAAGTCCCAAAGGTTACAATGCCATCTGGGTAATTGTGGATTGCTTGACGAAGAGTGCTCATTTTATTTCCTTCAGAGTGGGTCAATCTAAAGAGAGCCTTACAGAGAAGTATATGCCGGAGATTGTCAGATTGCATGGGGTCCCTGTCAACATTATATCAGACAGAGACACTAGATTCAGATCTCAATTCTGGAAGAGTCTTCAGAACAGTCTTGGGAGGAAGCTGAGATTCAGTACTGCATTCCATCCGCAGACAGAGGGGCAATCAGAGAGGACTATTCAAATGTTGGAGGATATGTTGAGGTCATGTGTTCTTCAGTTTAGAGGTTCTTAGGAAGATCATCTACACTTGGTGGAGTTTTCATACAACAACAACTACCAAGCAAGCCTTAAGGCAGCTCTGTATGAAGCTTTGTATGGTCGGAAGTGTAGATCACCAGTGTGCTATGATGACATTGGTGAGAGGAAGCTTTTGGGGCCAGAGTTGATCACGAGGACTGCTGATGTAGTGGCCCAGATAAGAAAGTATCTACAGGCAGCTCAGGACAGACAGAGGAAATAGGCAGACATTCACAGGAGACTGTTGGAATTCGAAGTGGGTGATCATGTGTTCCTCAAGGTATCACCATGGAGGTGTGTTATTCATTTTGGAGGTGGGGGCAAGCTAAGCCCTAGATTCACGTTTGGTGTGGTGGAGCGAGTAGGCAAGGTGGCCTATAGACTCGCGTTGCCGCCGGCTCTATCTGGAGTGCATGATGTCTTTCATGTCTCCCAACTCAGGAAGTATGTCAGGGATGATAGTCATATTATCGACTACTTGGAATTGTCTGTTCGATCAGATTTGCCCTGTGAGATCCGTCCGGTTTCAATTTTGGACCGACGAGAGAAGTTTTTGAAGAATAAGGTCATCTAATTGGTTCGAGTTGCTTGGAATCCTCACTCAACGGGTGAGTCAACTTGGGAGTTTGAGGAAGAGATTCAGAAGAAGTTTCCCCATCTTTTTGTGTAGTTCTTTTCTTTTCTTTGGGGTTACCCTATTACCACTTGCTTAAATTTCGAGGACGAGATTTTATTGTAAGGTGAGTAGGATTGTAACTACCATTTTCGTTCTTTTCCTTTTTCCCTTCATTGTAATCTGTATTTGCAATTTGAATAAAATACTCTGTATTTTTCCTTGATCATTTCAATTAAATTTTGTTCACGAGCTATTCTTTTCTTTTTATTGGGTTATCTATCTTGTAGATTCTATTTTGTTAAATTGTGATTTTTATTGATCCATATTTCCTTTAAATCCATCTCTTATTGAACCCAAAACCCAATAGTAATTATTTCTAGACCCAAACCCATTATTATTGGATCCTAGCCCAATAACCCAACAACCTAATTGTATTCTATAAATACTACCCTAATGCAAATCCTAAAACACAACCCTAATTACTAGCCGTTTCCTCTCTCCCCGTCAGCCAAACCTGATGGATGTGTCTTTTCTTTTCTTTCTTTTTTTTGTTTCTTATGATAATGTTTGCTTGATTTTGTAAGGAATGGATAATTCAAATGACCCATTTGTCCCCATTACCAATGCTGTTAAGGATGAGAAAAGAATAAGATACCATAATGACTATCTTGGGAATCTGTCAACTACAATTAGGTATGGATTATTCACAACTAGACTTATATGATCTAAAGCCAAAAAAAATTAAGGCTAATTTACATGAAACTTCCATGATTGAGTGTGTGAAGCCTTCACATTGTGCAGCTTTCAACAATTAATGGATAATATTTGTATTTAACTTACTAATTTTCATGTCTAACTATATTTTTAAGATGTGAAAATATTCGTAAATAACATTTATTTAAGGTTTTTCATTTACTCTCTTAATGTGTAATAACAATTACCAATGTTCTATGAACATCAGTATTTCTGAACCCATGTATCAAAAGCCACATTTCTACACTGCAACCACTCAAGCGCAAGAATTTATGGATTTCACAGTATTATTTATACTTCTCTTGGTAAAGTGAGGTCTTTTGTTCCATCCATCCTTCAATGAAAAAAATCTTCACCAAAATACCAATTCATAACTTTATGCTTTTCGTTTTAAATATTATGTGCATTACACTTTTGTAGCGAAAGCTTAATAGAGCTCACTGTTTGTTATGAACTATGAACAAATTGCAAGGACAATGGATGTGATGTAACGGGATATTTTGTATGGTCTCTTCTAGACAACAGGGAGTGGGCCGCAGGATACACTTCAAGGTTTGGTTTGTATTTTGTTGATTATATGAACGATATGAAGAGATTTTCCAAGAACTAAGTTCAATGGCTCAAGAACTTAATCAGCTCTCCATGATTGAGTCTTCAATTTACATATCTAAAGATTCTTGCTAAAGATATTGAAAGATTTGTAGCATTGAGTGTTGAGAAATTTGTTTGTATTGAACATGTTGTAGGAATTATATATATGTTCATATCTCATAGTTGAATGTAATTGTAATGCCCCGAATTCCAAATAAGACCAAATTCGAGATTTCACAGGATCTTTACTTCACTTCATACAATTTTACAAGGAAATTAAAACTTTTCAATAATATATCAGAGTTCATTTACATCTTATTTACACAGCGGAAAAATAAAAGATTACAACATGGAAAACAAAATATACAACTTGTACAACTTTATCAAATAAGTCATCGATTGCATCATAATATCGTTATTCCTTCATAAATAGTCCATTACCTGCATGTTAAGCTATGGGCACGTCAGTTACTTACAACTGACGAAAATGTTATACTCGGCTATCCTCTTTATGCCGTACAAATAATGATCTCATTACTTTAACAAAACACAAGAGTTGAATGAACAAATAAAGTGTTTAATTGTGACTATGCTAAACATGTAAGTGTATGCGATGCTTTAATGCCTAATGGACACATTTTATACTAGGATGACACTAATGCACACTAGTTCGGATTCTATGCATCCCATACAACATAGGTCGGAGGGCAAGCGCCTACGTACTCCACAATAAAGGGCTCGATCCCTCGCCATGAAACTATCCGGTAATAAAACAAGGTTTAGATCATTCCACGACTAAGGATCTCAGCCTTGCTGGCTGGCCTCTCTGGCTTTTATAACGGACCCCTCATCGTGCGAATCATCCCGCAAGTGCCCCTTAGCCCCGGTATACGTATATACATTGGAGACGGCATACTATCCGCCCGACTACGCTAAGTCCTGGATTTTAAAAATAAAAATCCGTCTCCCACAGAGCAACCACAGTCCGCCGACTGGGTCTATAGCCACGGAGATCCACCGCCGACTATATAGAAGCACCCACTTGCGTTTGCCCAAGTTTACTATATCTTCACTTATGTGCTTAATTATTTAGTTCAAGACATGAATGAGTTATCGTTCCTAGAATTAGTTTTACCTCCTACCGGACTTGTTCACAAAATACGAGATCGCTCCATGGCAGATCTCAAAATCATATCTCAAATCTTTTCTTTCAATAGCGTCGGTAATCGAGGTCTTACTAACTCTTAAATCATAATTTTTTTCATGTACAAGAATCATGGGTACACCTACCCTTTTCAAAAACATGTCTTAAACATAGATGATTTCATCTTTCAACTTAGTCACAAAAAATCATAGTCTCGACACTTATTCAAACTCTAGTTGTTTATTGATATTCTTTTTAATCAAACATTACTTTCAAGTACACAAATTTCACCACATGAATTGTTATAACAAATGTAATCTATCACAATGTTTCAATTCACTGTAAAATATTTCTTGAATAAGATACAAGTGTAATTTTCTTTAAAGGATCACTTCACAAAATACTAGAGTTCTATTCTCAAAAAAAAATTCATTTCTTTTTATACTTCAAAAATATTCAAGAAGGACTATCCCTTAATATTATTCACTCCATTTCATATCAATTTTAATTAAATTCCTTTTTAGAATAACTCCAATGAAAAGTAAACAACCAAAAAAATAAAAAAGGGGGGAACCTGGGTTCGAACCTAGTATTGCCGACCACACACAGCAACACCCTAGGCTCGACCCACTAGCCATTAAGTCCTTGTGGACTCTGTGTAATATTTGTATACCGAATTGTATCTAAATCAAGTTTTTTTCAGTTTCGGTAAGTAAAACAAAAAGAAACAAATGTAACTGTCAAGTTTCGAACCTAGGATCTCTTTCAACAATGTTCTATACTGCAGTGGCTAACCAGTAAGTCCAAGTGTAGCTTCTATTTAGAAAATGTACAAATGTACTTTTGTTTAACTATTCTGAAATGTTTCTTTTTCCATGAAACTTGTTCATTCAAAAGATCAAAATCTTTCTAAAAATTATGAAATAGAATTTTTCTTGATATTAGATTTTTAAAATAGAAATCAATAAATTTTCAAATTCATTTAAAATACCATTTCCACTCATTAAATAATTCTCTTTCTTATTTCTCACATATACTTAGGTCTTTCTTTAAAACTTAAAATTTATAAAAGAAAACTAGTGTTCATGACAAATAGTTGTGTTCTTTCTTTTACACAAATTACTCTTTTATATCACTTGAACATAAGAATTTCACAAGAGTACTCTTTCATGCAATAGTTTATAGTTTTTTTAATTAGGACATTCATATGTCGATACATTACAAATACTAACAAAAATTTCTTTCTTTCTTCTTTCTTAATTATCAAAGCATGATGTGATCACCATATTTCATAAGCACAAAATTTTTTAAACCTACTAGCATGGTCTATAACATAAAAGAGATCTTATCTTTAATTAGCATGGTATCCATTTCTTAATCAACAAAACTACCTTCATACATATCATGTTATACTAGCATGAACTTTATAATTTTCTCATAAAAATTCTTCTTATATTACTCATTTTAGCATGCATATCCTACATTAGAAAATAATGAAATCCCCCACCTTAATGTGAAGCTTGATTAATGAAAGAAAAGAACACCACTTCTAGCTCCAAGGACTCTTAGCTCCTAGCAAGACTCCTCCTCCTAGCAATAGCTTCTTCTCCTAGCAAGCTCTTCTAGTAAGAAATTTCCTCCAAGCAAAAAAATAAAACTCTCTCACTCGCTTTCTTTTCTTTCTTTCTTTCTTTTGATTTGATAATGTTTTTGGTGCAATGGAAAAGTAGGAAATGAGGTTCTATTTATAGGGTATGGTTATGGTCTATTATGCATAATTTTACACCTAATAACTCTCCATATTAATTCTTACAACTTTTCATGTTCTAAACTCCTAAAACCTACAACTCTTTAACTTTCCAACCCTTCACAACCTCAACCCCCAAAACTCCAAACTCTTCCTCTTCCCCCCAGTACAATCCGGCCTCCTTTAGTATGCAACCCGACCACACACAATGTGTGTGCATGCACACATGCACTCATATAACTTTTATACAATTCTATAGTTCTAAATGTATACTAACATTGGTAACTTGTTATGTATTAGTGCATGTTTAACTTAATTTGTGATTTTATTAATGGCCTTGGTTCATGGGCTCACTTCTAATTATTTAATTTAATTATCCTAGCGGGCTCTCCTCCTAATGGGCTAGATTTTAATCTTTAGGTCCATGGATCAAAATAAGGCTAATTAAAACTTATGCATGTTAAAAATTTGTAAATGAGAAAAACAAAAATGAGAATAAAAATTTGCACGTGCATCATACGTGCAAAAAATCAAAAATGCATTTTTAATTTAAAATAAATTGTGGGGTGTTACAACACTCTCTCCTTAGAATAGTTCCGTCCCCGGAACTACACTTGGGAGTGAGAGAAAATACAAAGAGGAAAAAGAAAAGTTTACAAAAATTTTCAGTGGAAGAGTTCAGGGTGATTTTTCATCATCTTTTCCTCTGATTCCCAAGGGGCCTCCTCAACAAACTTGTTCCTCAAAATGACTTTGACCATAGGTATCGTCTTGTTTCTCAAGACCTTTTCTCGAAGATCTACGATCTCAATAGGACACTCAGCATAGCTCAAATCCAGTTGCAAACCTTTAGGCACTTCATTCAAATGATGACTCGGATCTGGGACATAACCTCGTAGCATGGACACATGAAAAACATTGTATACTTAGGCTAACTCTTCTGGTAGTTCTAACCGGTTAGCTGTCTTCCCAATTCTCTTCAATTTCATGTAGGGTCCAATGTATCTCAGGGCTAATTTTCCTTCCCTTTTGAACTGAATCACCCCTTTAGTTGGAGACACCTTTACAAAGACATAGTCACCTTCATCAAATTCCAGGTCTCTCCTTCTGTTGTCGGCGTAACTCTTTTGCCTGCTCTGTGCATCGACCAACCTCTTTCTGATCAGCTCAATCTTTTCTGAGGTTAGTTCACAATTTCTAGTCCATACAGCTGCCGCTCTCCCACTTCATACCAACACACCGGAGTCCTGCATTTCCTTCCATATAGAGCTTCATACGGTGCCATTCTAATGCTTGCCTGGAAGCCGTTGTTGTAGGCGAATTCCACAAGAGCTAAATGTCTCTCCCAACTGCTACCAAAATCCAACACACAGCACCTCAACATATCTTCCAGCACCCTGTTGACTCTCTCAGTCTACCCATCAGTTTGAGGGTGAAAGGCGGTACTGAAATCGGTCTTTGTCCCCAAAGCTGCTTGAAGACTTATCCAGAAATGCGAAGTGAAATGCGCATCTCGATCAGATACTATTGATAGTGGAACTCCATGCAGCTTCACAATCTCACACACATACATCTCTGCCAGCTTCTCCATTGACCAAGCAAGTTTCATTGCTAAGAAGTGAGCCGATTTGGTGAGTCTGTCCACTATTACCCAGATTGTATCATTACCTTTGGAACTCTTGGGTGTGATGAAATCCATGCTGATACAGTCCCATTTCCACTCCGGGATGGGTAAGGGTTGCAACAAGCCGCCGGGCTTCTGATTTTCTGCCTTGGCCTGCTGACAAATTGCACACTTGGCAACAAACTCGGCTACATCACGCTTCATCCCTGGCCACCAGAAGTATAGCTTTAAATCCTTATACATCTTGGTACTCCCTAGATGTACTGATAACAAAGTACTGAAGTAGCATGTGCCTCTTGAAGAATGTTTTCTTTCAGTTCTGCTAGATCTGGCACACACAACCGCTCGCCATACCACAACACTGCATCCTTCACTTGAAACTCTGACAATCTGCCAATACCAACTTGCTCCATCTTCTTCTGGATCTCTGGATCTGCCTTCTGACCATCAATAATTTTGTCTTTTAAAGTGGGTTGAATCCTCCATTGAGCTAAGGAAGCTTCCACACCTTGTAAGACCACTTCAATCCCTGTTCGGTCAAGCTCCTTTGCCAATTCCTTCTGAGTTGTGATTAGCTGGGACAAACTGCACTTTCTGCTGAGCGCATCTGCCACAACATTTGCCTTGCCTGGATGGTATTTGATCTTAGGTAGGATATCTTCCAACATTTCTAACCATCTCCTCTGCCTCAGATTCAGGTCCCTCTGCTGATAGATATATTTTAGGCTTTTGTGATCCGTATACATGTTGACCTTTTCTCCGTACATGTAATGCCTCCATTGCTTCAAAACAAAGATAATTGCTGCCAGCTCCAAATCATGGGTTGGATAATTCTTTTCATGTAGTCTTAGCTGCCTAGACTCATAAGCAATTACTTTCCCTTCCTGCATCAACACACAGCCCAATCCACGATGGGAAGCATCGCTGTAGATATCATAGTCGACTTCTACTCTTGGCAACACCAAAATGGGAGCGGTAGTCAACCTTTCCTTTAACTCCTGGAAACTAGCTTCACACTGATCCGACCATTTGAAATTCACATTCTTCCTTGTGAGCCCTGTGAGTGGTACAACTAGCTGGGCATAACCCTGAATGAACCTTCTGTAATATCCAGTCAAGCCCAGAAAGCTCCTGATCTCTTTCACTGTGGTCGGTCTTGGCCAATCTTTCACAGCTTCAACTTTCTGGGGGTCAGTAGCTACTTCCTCCTTAGAAAGGATGTGACCTAGGAAGGCGACTTCGGTTTTCCAGAAGTCATACTTAAATAACTTTGCATATAGCTGATGCTCCTGAAGCTTCTTCAGAATCTCTGCTAAGTGCCTGGCATGCTCCTCCTCTGACTTGGAGTAGACCAATATGTCATCGATGAATACAATGACAAAAGAATCGATGAAAGGCCGCAAAACTCTGTTCATCATGTCCATGAAAATAGCTGGTGCATTTGTGACTCCAAATGGCATGACTAGAAACTCATAGTGACCATGCCTAGTTCGGAAAGCTGCTTTGTGCACATCTTCTTCTTTCACTCGGACTTGATGATATCCTGATCGTAGATCTATCTTGGAGAAGACTGCTTCTCCTTGTAGACGGTCGAACAAGTCATTGATTGGAGTAATAGGGTACTTGTTCCGTACAGTAACCTTGTTCAACTCTCTATAGTCGATACACATCCTCATTGATCCATCTTCTTCTTCACTAAAAGAACTGGGGATCCCCACGGTGATGCACTTGGCCTGATGTATCCTTTGCTCAACAATTCCTCGATCTGTTTCTTGATCTCATCTTGTTCAACTGGTGCCATTCTGTATGGTGCCTTGGAAATAGGTGCACTTCCTAGTTGAAGGGTGACGATGAACTCTACATCTCGATGAGGGAGAAGCCCTGGTAGATCATCAAGAAATACAGCTGGGAAATCTCGGACAACTAGGATCTGCTTCACTTCATTTGGAATCTTCTGCTCTGACAAAGCTACTACCAACTACTTACACTTCCTTTTACCTTGGAATGTAATAGCTGGCCCCCCTGGAGCCTTCACCACAACTTCTTTGCTCTTACATTCAATAGTGGCACTGTACACTGACATCCAGTCTATGCCAATAATGACGTCGACTCCAAGAACTGCCAATTCAATAAGGTCGATGCCCAAGAGCCTGCCTCCAATTTCGAGATCACACCTTTCATAGTATCGATCGGTTGTCAAGTTTTTTCCTAACAAAGTAGCCACAGATAAAACCTTGCCAGAAAATATTTTTGGTTCAACTCCCAATCTTGTTACAAATGAAGGTGACACAAAAGTGTGCGAAGATCCCGTATCAAATAACATTGATGCTTTTATTCCATTTATTAAAATGTCTCCTATTACATATGAGTGCTCTCATTACATAACATTTTATTACAAAGTGGAAATAAGCAACAAACAACTAGGCTTCATCTTCCATACCAGTGATCACATGGTCCACATCATCTGCATCTGCTTCTGTCAAGGTGAATACCCGCCCCTGTTTGAACTACTTTTGTCCGGGGTTGGACTGCTGCCAACTCGGTCCTCCTCGTTGAAGTTGGGGACAATCAAACTTGAAGTGGCCCTCCTTGCCACACAAAAAACAAATCTTAACAACCGCGGCTTGGTGCACCCAGTGGATATGTGACCTGACTCTCCACATCTGAAGCATGTGGGTACTCTTCCTACCACTACAATAGCATTAGCGCCTGTTGGCTTGAAGCGCTGTGTTGGGGGCTGACTTCTGTAGTTGCTTGGTTCTGCAAGTCTCTTGCCCGTGTTCCAATTGTTCCGCTTGATTTGCACTGCCTAGAACTGGTTCATGTCAAACTCAGTTGCAGCGGCCCTTCTGACTAGCTTCTTAAACCTCCGAATGCCCAAAGGTATCATCCTGGATCTCAGGCTGGGTCTCAACCCTTGCTCAAATTTGCATGCCTTCTTGGCTTCATCTTGTACCATCTCAGGCACGTACCTGGAGAGCTGGTTGAACTTGGTTTCGTACTCCCGTACTGTCATATTGCCCTGCTGTAAGCCCAAGAATTCCATGGCCTTCTTTTCTTGGACGTCCAGTGTAAAATAATGACTCTTGAATTCTTCAAGGAATTCTTCCCATGTGAGTTGCACGTTGCCCAAGTTCCTCTTCAATGATTGCCACCAGACGCTTACATCCTTTTCTAGTTGAATAGTAGCCAACTTCACCTTGCTTACCTCCGGAGTTTCCAATACCTCGAAGACTGTCTCGATTTGTCTAATCCAGTCATCAGCAACATCTGGATTAGACTGACCCTCAAATACTGGTGGCTTCATTCTTTTCAACCACTTGACTAGCTTGATGGCTTCGGGTACGTGCATATCTGGCCCTGGTCCTCGGTTCTCAGGAATATTGGTAGCGAGAGCATTTAGGGTCTAGTATACACGAGCTAGTTTTGTTTCCAAGTCTAGCCCATTCTCCCCGCTATACCCTTCGCCATTTCTGATTCTTTGTGCCATTTCTGAGTCATAAAATCCATCATTAATCATCATAAATAACACAAACAACAAAATTTTATTCATTCCAAAATTGAAACTCTTTATTCAGAAAGAAAAACTTTTGTTCCAATACATCCATTACATCCTTGAATAAAAGACATCCTAGATTATACGGTTTCTCTTGGCTTCTCTGAGCTCTTCCCGTAGTTCTTGGATTTCCTTCTGCATATCTTCAAATTTCTACTGTCGCTCTTTCTTTTCCCATCTAGTGATGTGGTCCAACTTAGCGAAATGTCTATCATTCACACGTCGGACCTTCTCAAGCTCGCACACTTGAAAGTTCAGTTCCTGGATGCGCTCTTTGTCCTGTGCCTGTTGTAACTCCAAGTGGTTAACTCTCCACTTTTGCACGTCCAATTCCTGTCGAAGAGAAGTAACAATGTCATTTGGATTATTTGGGACGAGTTCTTCGTCTGGGGAGTCTTCGGGAAGATCAGGCGGAGGTGGAGTAATCTCCCTGGACTCGGGAAATTCTTCTTCTATCTCGAGTGGTTATTCTTCCTCCTTCTCTGGTTCTTCTTCTGGGTCCACTTCTTCTTCTTCCATTGGTTCTTCCTCTTCATCCTCGAAGTGGACAAACCAAGGAGCCTCATTCTGGTGATCATGCTGATTGGCCATCTTATAAGGAAAAGAGGATAAAAATGTCATCTCATAATGCAACGCAAACATAAGTTTAAATCTCTATAAGTTGAAACTCATACGCTAGTGTCCACTCTAGGGTTTCGTTCCTTATAAATTTGTACTACTTGTGAAGCATGCTCTGATACCATCTGTAACGCCTCGAATTCCAAATAAGACCGAATTCGAGATTTCACAGGATCTTTACTTCACTTCGTACAATTTTACAAGGAAATTAAAACTTTTAAATAATACATCAGAGTTCATTTACATCTTATTTACACAGTGGAAAAATAAAAGATTACAACATGGAAAACAAAATATACAACTTGTACAACTTGTACAACTTTATCAAATAAGTCATCGATTGCATCATATTATCTTTATTCCTTCATGAATAGTCCATTACCTGCATGTTAAGCTGTGGGCACGTCATTTACTTACAACTGACGAAAATGTTATACTCGGTTATCCTCTCTATGCCATACATATAACGATCTCATTACTTTAACAAAACACAAGAGTTGAATGAACAAATAAAGTGTTAAATTGTGACTACGTTAAACATGTAAGTGTATGCGATGCCTTAATGCCTAATGTGTAACGCCCCGAATCCCAAATACACTGAATTCGAGATGTTCTACAGGATCTTTTCACTTTCTTTAGTACAATTTTACAAGGAAATTTAAACTTTTCACTTTACATCAGAGTTTACATCAATATTACACTTTTCATTTGCACAGCGGAAGTAAAATACAACAATTAAATAAATGTACAACAACATGGTACAATCTTTCAGCATCCATTCCTCTTTAACATGTCATTTACCTGCATATAAGACTGTGGGTACGTCAGTTTATTCAACCGACGAACATTATACATGGCCATCCTCTCTATGCCGGAAATAGTATAACTCAACTTTCCATATTTAACTAATACAAACTTGTCACATTTCAAACTAAAGGAACTACCCTATTGATGTCGTGTTGTGATTGTGCACTTAGTCCTTAATGCATTTATTTATGTTACATGAGACTAATGCGCACTTGTTCGGATTCTATGCATCCCATACTACATAGGTCCGAGGGCAAGCCCTTAATCGTTCTTCATCCTTGTAGGGTTCAATCCCCCGTTATGACTTAATCTACTACTGTAACTACGGTAGTGTCTTAGATGTCCTATGATCTATGAGCCCATGTCCAGGCAGCCTGGAGGGGAATCCCACGCACTGACACGACGCATCGAGCAGGCAACCTATGGACAATTCAGCCTCCGCCATGGAACAATGGCACCACCCATAGCCACTCGAACATCCCACGAGCGTCGCCACCGGGACGATAATTCTGGAGTAGCGCCCACGCCATGTCTTGACGCATCAAGCAAGCAGCCTGTGGATCGCTCTCACACCGCTATCCGATGGCCCCCATACTCATGTTTTTCTTCTACTTTCATCACATCTCCACTATGTACTAGACCTTAATCTTATTAAAAATCATGAACAAAAATTAAATCTCTAGAGTTAGCCTCTCCACTAAACCGGACTTATTCATTCATTTCAACGTGACCAACCTTGGTCTAATTTCATTTTATCTCATTTCTCAATGCCGGGGGAGACTTAGCTACTCTATTTCAATTTTCATTTCACAATTTTCAACTCATAAATTTTCCATGTTGAGTTCTCATACTCACATGTATATTCTCTTTCCAATTCATGATTTCAAATTTGTTCACAAGTCTATAACTGTACATAAATTTGCATATACTTTATCAATTATCACATCATATCAATTTCACATTACTAAACAATATGCATACTTTAATTGTTCCACAAATGAGAAATAAATCATGTCACACAGCCAAATTTCTTTTGTCAAATCAACTCTTAATCTTTTATTTCACTTATTCTTTCAAGTTATAATTTCACATCAATAACCCATATAGAACCATATGTCTATTTATGCATTTTAACTCCAAATCATAGTTAAATTCATTCAAATAATCCCCAAACCATTTTTAGAAAGTCCCTTACATTTTTAGAAAAATAACCATATTTTTTCACATTTTTTGGACACTTAAAAACCCCAAAAAAATATTTTTTTTCAATCTTGCCGATAGCAAGATTCGAACTCAGCACCTCAGGGAAACAGCCGCAAGCCACAACCAACAGGCCGAATGCCGCTAGCGATATAAGAGGGAAATAAAGAGTATTTATTACTCTCTGTTCGCTGATTCCACTGTTTTAAAAAAAAATGAAAATAGTTGTATGCCACAGGGATTCGAACCGGTCATCCAAGAGAACACAGCCACACACAGTGACCACTTGAGCCATATGCTCAGGTTGTCACAGTACAGTTTAAAAATTCTTTTGAAATCAATTACCACTGTTGATAAAAACATCTCGATGTTCAACTAAACTTTGTTTCATATTGCTTTTGTAGAAATTACTGAAAAACTCCAGATCAACTTCCCTTCACATGATTTTCATATCAGTATGATTAAAATAATTTTTGTACTAATAAAAATATATATTTCACACAAATCAATGAATTATTCATTAAAACTACTATACTTTTCATTTTCGACATTGCTTACCAATTGGTCGTCTAATCTCTTTATTCCCAATTTTCTTATATTAATTTACTGTTATTAACCTTTTATTCAACATACACATATATTTTGAATTTATCCATACCCATATCAACATAAAGGTCTATTTAGAACATGAATAGGTAAAACTCAAACTACTAACTTTATGAGTAGTTTTTTGATGATAACAAAGTAGTTTCATTAATCAATCTACGTCACAATGTATATAATCACTTATCAATTTGCATAATCACATCTCAATCATTCAAGAAAGTCACTCTTTTCAAATTAAAGTGTGCTCTTTCTTAACCAATTACATGCTTCAATTTTACAATTAACAAGCGTTCTTATTGGAAATTTTCATGCATCATGTCTCAATATCATACTAGCAACATTCTTAAGGGAATTTAACCACCATCATTCATTCAAATCATGGAAAATTCTACACACAATTTAATTTAATACTAGAATCACATACAAGTTAATCACAACATTTCAATCAATTCATAAACTAACTTCTCAATTAAAGTGTATTCTTATTAGTATTTTTCATGCATCGTTTTGATAGTTAAATCTAGCATGGATCCCTATATTAGAAATATGAAAGGTTACCCACCTTGTGTGGAGAGAAACAACACAAAAGCAACAAATCCTTGCAACAAGATGCACCTCCTCCTAGTCGATGCGCGCACAAGCTCCACGAACACCAAGCAAACCGAATGCTTCTCCTAGTGATGGTCGGCCTCTCCTCCTTGGAAAATGCAAGCAATCCCACACAACTCTCACTCTTTTTTTTAACTCACAACTATTACTAAATTAGACTATAGGTTTGGAAAGATATAATTGCATATGAATATAGCCAGGGGGGGGGGGGTATTTATACTAGAAATTAAGTGAAATGGATGGCTAGGATAGACTAGTTGGTTGTAGGATGGAAGGCCAAGATTAGAGTAGGAGTTATAAAAACTACCCACAACTATACAACCACCTCCATGAACACCACTCAACTATTTGAAAATCCCTCCAAAAAAAAGAAGCAATCCGGCCATTAGGGAAGTGTGCATTGCACGTGTACGTGTAGTGCACGTGCATGCAACTAAGACCAAAATTGTACATTTTAATTAGTACAAAAATAAAATAATAATAAAATAGTCTTTTACATGACAAGTTTAAATAAAAATAGATTAATCCATGGGCTTTATTTTGGGCCAAAATAGTTTTTTAAAAACAAAATAATTAATTTACAATTTGGGCTTTTAAGAAAAAGGCCTTTTAATTAAATTAAAATAAGGCTTTCTATCCATTTAAAGAAAGGCTTTTGTGCAAAATAATTTGAGAACACATATTTAAATATTTATACACATCATAATAAAATAATTATAAGATTTAATTCAACCAAAATATTGCACGTGCACACTACGTGCAAAATAAAATAATTTTTCATTAATTGAAAAATCAGGGTATTACATAATGCACACATTTTATACTAGGATGACACTAATGCACAATTGTTCGGATTTTATGCATCTCATACTACATAGGTCCGAAGGCAAGTACCTACGTACTCCATAATAAAGGGCTCGATCCCTCGCCATGAAACTACCCTGTAATAAAGCAAGGTTTAAATCATTCCATGACTAAGGATCTCAGCCTCGCTGGCTTTTATAACGGATCCCTCATCATATGAATCATCCCGCAAGTGTCCCCTAGCCCCGGTATACGTATATACATTGGAGACGCCAAATTATCCGCCCGACTATGCTAAGTCCCGAATTTTAAAAATAAAAACCTGTCTCCCACAGAGCAACCACAATCCGCCGACTGGGTCTATAGCCACAGAGATCCACCGCCGACTATATAGAAGCACTCACTTGCGTTTGCCTAAGTTGACTACATCTTCACTTATGTGCCTAATTATTTAGTTCAAGACATGAATGAGTTATCATTCCTAGAATTAGTTTACCTCCTACCGGACTTGTTCACAAAATACGAGATCGCTCCATGGTAGATCTCAAAATCATATCTCAAATCTTTTCTTTCAATAGCGCCGGTAATCGAGGTCTTACTAACTCTTAAATCATAATTTTTTTCATGTACAAGTATCATGGGTACACCTACCCTTTTCATAAACATGTCTTAAACATAGATGATTTCATCTTTCAAACTAATCACAAAAAATCATAGTCTCGACACTTATTCATGATCTAGTTGTTTATTCATATTCTTTTTAATCAAACATTACTTTCAAGTACACAAATTTCACCACATGAATTGTTATAACAAATGTAATCTATCAAAACGTTTCAATTCACTATAAAATATTTCTTGAATAAGATACAAGTGTAATTTTCTTTAAAGGATCACTTCACAAAATACTAGAGTTCTATTCTCAAAAAAAAATTCATTTCGTTTTATACTTCAAAAATATTTAAGAAGGACTATCCCTTAATATTATTCATTCCATTTCATATCAATTTTAATTAAGGGCACGTTTGGGAACCCAAAAAACTAGGGAAAGGAATGGAATACTGCGGATGGGTCCATCTTATCCTATTCCACAGCCTGTTTGTTTTGAAAAAGAAAACATAGAAAACAACTAAATTTCATTCCGTAGAGAAAGATTTCAGCTGAATTCTATTCCAGCTCCACCCCCTCGGAAAGCTGAGTAAAGGAATGGAAACAACTATTTTTTCTTCTCTATCCATCAAGAACTCATCCCTCTTCTCCAAATTTTGAAAGGGCTCTTCGTCCCCATCACCTCTCGAATGCAATGGCGAAGCATTCCGTCCCCGATCGCGGTGAAACCTCGATCTCGAAGTCAATTTGCGAAATAGTGAATGGGTCCCACCGCTACGAGATCAAGGGATTCTCTCTCGCCAAAGGGATGGGTACCAGAAAGTACATCGCCAGCGACACCTTCACCGTCGGTGGGTACCAGTGGGCTGTTTACTTTTATCCCGATGGAAAGAACCCCGAGGACAACTCGACGCACATGTCGGTTTTTGTTGCGCTGGCGAGCGAGGGGACGGATGTGAGGGCGCTGTTTGAGCTGACGCTGGTGGACCAGAGTGGGAAGGGGAAGCACAAGGTGCACAGCCATTTTGATAGGGCTTTAGGAGGCGGACCGTATACGCTGAAGTATCGTGGGACCATGTGGTATGTGGTAGTTCTTTTTGAGAGTGAATGTGGTGATTGTTCGTGTTATAATTATTTAGCACAATGATTTAATCCAAAAGGAGAATCTAGCTTGGTTAATTGCAGGATTCGAAGTATTTCTACACACCATATTCAATTCATTTTATCTTCTGCAATGCTTTTTTTGTTTGTCTGAAATGATGGCAGTATATTTTATTTGTGGATTATTCTCACTTGTTATCACCATATATATTCCCATTCTTTCATGGAAGTATATATTCTAGCTTGGCTTCATTGTATGCCATTACATGACCTTGTGTTCTTTGGCTAATTAATTTGTTTAGACTTTGTTATACCCTGCTATCAGCCTACAAAAGGCAACTGAATATATTTAAGTGACACAATTGGCTTATATCAGCATTTAATCCCCACAAATGTTATTAAAAGGTTTTTCAAAATGCCGTAATCCATAGTATTCCATTGTTTGCCAAACAAGACTAGGGAATGGAAACAAAAAAAAGTCAATTCCATTCCACCAGCTGCCAAACACACACCTTATATAAAGCTAATTCATCCCTTTTCCCTTTCTTTCCATTCCTCTCCATTCATTTTCATTCCATTCATTTCCATTCCCCAACTTAAAGTGTTTCCAAACAGACCCTAAATTCCTTTTTAGAATAACTCCAATGAAAAGTAAACAACCAAAAAATAAAAGAGGGGGGAACCTGGGTTCGAACCCAGTATTGCCGACCACACACAGCAACACCCTAGGCCCGACCCACTAGCCAGTAAGTCCTTGTGGACTCTGTGTAATATTTGTATATCGAATTGTATCTAAATCAAGTTTTTTTCAGTTTCGGTAAGTAAAAAAAAAAAAAGAAACAAATGTAACTATCAAGTTTCGAACCTAGGATCTCTTTCAACAATGTTCTATATTGCAGTGGCTAACGAGTAAATCCAAGTGTAGTTTCTGTTTAGAAAATGTACAAATGTTCTTTTGTTCAACTATTCTGAAATGTTTCTTTTTCCATGAAACTTGTTCTTCCAAAAGATCAAAATCTTTCTAAAAATTTTGAAATAAACTTTTTCTTGATATTAGATTTTTAAAATAGATATCAATAAATTTTCAAATTCATTTAAAATACCATTTCCACTCATTAAATAATTCTTTCTCATTTCTCACATATACTTAGGTCTTTCATTAAAACTTAAAATTTATAAAAGAAAACTAGTGTTCATGACAAATAGTTGTGTTCTTTCTTTTACACAAATTACATATCACTTGAACATAAGAATTTCACAAGAGTACTCTTTCATGCAGTAGTTTATAGTCTTTTTAATTAGGACATTCATATGTCGATACATTACAAATACTAAAAAAAATTCTTTCTTTCTTCTTTCTTAATTATCAAAGCATGATGTGATCACCATATTTCATAAGCACAAAATTTTGTAAACCTACTAGCATGGTCTATAACATAAAAGAGATCTTATCTTTAATTAGCATGGTATCCATTTCTTAATCAACAAAACTACCTTCATACATATCATGTTATACTAGCATGAACTTTATAATTTTCTCATAAAATTCTTCTTATATTACTCATTTTAGCATGCATATCCTAATTATAAAATAATGAAATCACCCACCTTAATGTGAAGTTTGACTAATGAAAGAAAAGAACACCACTTCTAGCTCCAAGGACTCCTAGCTCCTAGCAAGACTTCTCCTCCTAGCAATAGCTTCTTCTCCTAGCAAGCTCTTCTAGCAAGAAATTTCCTCCAAGCAAAAAAATAGAACTCTCTCACTCTCTTTCTTTTCTTTCTTTCTTGCTTTTGATTTTGATAATGTTTTTGGTGCAATGGAAAAATAGGAAATGAGGTTCTATTTATAGGGTATGGTTATGGTCTATTATACATAATTTTATACCTAATAACTCTCCATATTAATTCTTACAACTTTTCATATTCTAAACTCCTAAAACCTACAACTCTTTAACTTTCCAACCCTTCACAACCTCAACCCACAAAACTCCAAACTCTTCCCCTTCCCTACTAGTGCAATCTGGCCTCCTTTAGTATGCAACCCGGCCACACACAATGTGTGTGCATGCACACGTGCACTCATATAACTTTAATACAATTCTATAGTTCTAAATGTGTACTAACATTGGTAACTTGTTATGTATTAGTGCATGTTTAACTTAATTTGTGATTTTATTAATGACCTTGATTCATGGGCTCACTTCTAATTATTTAATTTAATTATCCTAGTGGGCTATCCTCTTAATGGGCTAGATTTTAATCTTTAGGTCCATGGATTAAAAGAAGGTTAATTAAAACTTATGCATGCTTAAAATTTTTAAATGAGAAAAACAAAAATGAGAATAAAAATTTGCACATGTATCATACGTGCAAAATTTCAAAAAATGCATTTTTAATTTAAAATAAATTGTGGGGTGTTACAGTAATTATGTTCAGATCTTATATTTATCTGTACTTATATTCAAGCCTTGTATTATTCTGTTCTGTTACCAAATCTCTAATTTTATTTTCTACCTAAAAATTTAGTTGAAACTGCAGAAAATTTGATTGACGCTTAACTAATCATTTAGGAATAGTAGCACACTTTTTTTAGGAGGTTTCCTTTATTACCACCTAATTTATGCCAGTTTCCATATCATCACTCCAATTCTTCGTTTCAGGTGTGTCTGACAATGGGCTTATGGGCATTTAGAGGAGTAAGTTAGAAGACACCGTTTGTTTCCAATTTTTATTTGTTTAAAATTAAATAAAATAAAAGAAGTCGTTTATTCCCAAAAGAAAGTGAAGAAGGTAGAAGTTGATCACTGGATTCTAAAGTGAAATCAAAATGAGTAAAACTCCAATTTTCTCTCTAAAACATTCATGAAATTCACCATAAATTTAGAATAACATTCATGAAACATTCATGGAAAATTAACCATATGTGAAGGAGAAGAGCTGATCTAAGGATTTTGAAATGATATCAAAATGAATCAAACTTTCGTATCTAAAACACTCATGTCCCTATGATAGTTAGGTTCATAAGCTGATCTCAGGATCAAACCAACCAAACTAATAATACACTGAAGACTTCGTTAAAAGCAAAACAACTTGGAATATTAGACAATACAGAGAGATGCAATGCTCATATTGGATCTGAATTTTGCCTATTAATACTTCCAAGTTCTAATACACCTGATATTATTAGTATAAGACAGGATGATATCCAACAGTTGGATGGTTAGTAGTAACACTAGCATGCTGCATTTTCTTTGACTTCTTTATGTGTTTGGCCTGCATTTTCTATATGTGCTTTACTTTGTCTGCATTTTCTTTATGTGTTTACATGGCTTTTCATATGCTGCATCGCGAAGACGTGCCGTAGGCACGTGTCCATGGGCAAACCTAGTATAAAATAAATTACAAACTTGTAAAATACATTTTGCGATAACCATGCTACTATAGGGATACGACAAAGCGGCAAGTGATATGATTCTCTTTCGAATGAGCCAATCACTATCATTCAAATGACAAGTTATGTCCATCATCGGAATATTGTTACAATATTATCAACAATCGGCCGTTAACGATGCTCTACAAGTTAAAGAATACAAAGTTGCAATTATAGCATCTCTCATTTCGGAATAAAGCTTAAAACAATCGGTCTTTAGTGTGTTTCTAGGAATTCTTTTGAAATAGAGATTTAGTGCATTTTGGTTAAAGGCCTCTAGGTTCCTACTCTTGGAATAGGAAAATGGTAACTCTTCCTTAATAACTAATCTAGTCATTTCCCAACGAACGATTTCGGGATCATAGCTATGGCTTTCTAGTTGTCCGGTCCTAGGGTTGATCTTTTGTTGGGATAGTTGGTCTTATACTAGTCCAGGGTGTACATTTATAATATGTCGACTAATAGTATATTTCCCATCACCCTTCTTCCATTTGTAACTTTTGATACATGTTTACACACCTTATGTCCTATGCTCGGAATGTCCTCGTTTGGGATTAAGTCATGAAGTTTATTGTAACCCTCGTTCCCGCAAATACATTTTCTGAATATTTTCTATATTTTGATTTTTTATAAATTCATTTTTGTTTTTAAATTCGTTTTGGATCTTCTAATAAAATCTTTTCTAATCGAAAATTATATTTATCTCCAATAATGGTGTATTTAACTTTATTTTCTATTCCTAATTGATCGACTATTTATATTTGAACCAAAATCAAATATATTATTATTATTTGGACTTTAATAAATTTGTTAAACTCAAATCCCATTTATATATTTATATATATATATATATATATATATATATATATATATATATATATATATATATATATATATATATATATATATATAATATTAATTATTAGCATTATTGTTATTATTATTACTTTTGAATGTTTATTAAAATTCATCTTTCATTATTTATTAATTTGTGAAAGTCTATTGATCTTAATCTATATTTTATGATTATTGGAGTATGGATTTTGTATACTATTTGACTTAATTAATTAATTGCATGCTATTTATTATATTATAGCTCAATTCAAATCCAGTCTCACCTATGTTGTGAACCCATACATTCTATTGTATTTAGTAGTATTTGATTTATTTGTTCTACTATATTGTTATTGATTGATTGATTTATTTATTGTTAATCTAAACCCTTTCTCGCCCTAACCCATTAACCTGCACCCGTACCCGTTACCCAATAACTCGCACCCTAACCCTATATAATAACTGTTTCACCCCCAAACCCTAATTATCTTATTAACCCCATTCTACACAGCCGCCCCTGTTCACCTCCTCTTTCCTCTGCCTCTTTCGAAAACCCAACCGATCATCTCTCCCCATCATTCTCAGCTGCCAAACCCCCTCATCCATCCCCATCGAAGCTCCCCTTCCCCACCGCCGTAATCCAATCCTCCTCGCCACAGTCACCCTATCGAACCACCCTCCTCATCACCACCACAAGCCAGTCGCCTCCAATCGCAACCATCGAGCACCTGCACTCATCTCGACGTCGACTCCAACCACCCGCAGTCATCCCCAGTCCACCATCGACCTCCCATCGCAGCGCCAGCACTGGAGCCATAAGATTTTGTTGCTTGCTGTTGAGTTGATTTGCTGTTTAAGTTTGGCTATCTGCTGTTGGAGTTACTGTTTACTGTTGGGTCGATTTACTGTTGAAGTTTTGCTATTGCTGTTGGATCTTGCTGAGGAGCTGCTCTGTTCGCTTGCACGCATGTTGCACGTGTTGTGGTGTACGTTGTACGTGTGTTGCATGTATTGCGCTGCCAGGACTCTCATCCTGATATTCTTGTGTTTGGTATCATCATTTATCGTCTATCAGACAAGTATCTTGTACGAATCTCTTTTGTTTCCCCGTACAAGTATTTTTTTGAAATACCGCAAGTAGATTCTTCGTTGTGACTCATTCTTCATGTTTTATTCATTGATGATGTTGACCCTACCCGTTTGATTTGTTTCTGTTAATTCCTATTCGTAAAATATCATAGATATCAAATTGCATATTCCTTCCCTGCTATCTATTCTGTCTTGTAATCAGATTTTGACCCAGTTACATTTTAAATCTATTAGAACTTATAAATAAGAGTTGTAGCCCCCTGTTTCCAATTTCCAGAACTTTTGACGGATCTGAAATCCAATCTATAGATTGCTAGATATGTTGTTTTTACTGCTGTAACATTTTCAATTCCATATTGCTATTTTGAAGTATATGTTCCCGATTAACTAATTTAAATATCATGTTAAAAGTATAATTAAGACCTAATATGTTTCAGTATGTTACTAGACATGATTTGGTACTAATTATGATTTTTATAAGATTTTTCATTGAATTTACTGTTAATGTTTATATACACGAATTTGACCTTGGCATGCTGCCTGAACATAAAATCTGTAAAGAATAAGAGTTTGAACCTAGTTTCTGTGATTTTTATATATCGTGTGTTTATGAGCTGGAACCGGCAGATAGTCTAGTTTCTAGAACTTCTGACAGATCCAGATTTGCTTTTCTGTAGCAGCGACCATTCCAGTTTTGGTGCAGCAACGTCCTGCTGTCCAGAATTGGAGTTCTTGTTGTCCCACTATTTATAAGTTTGTTATGATACCCAAATATGTTTTCCGCCCAATCTGAACTTGGTTTCTTTTCCCTGTCATGTTTACCTATCCCTGATTTTGCACATTCATGTCTGTTTTGGTAAAAAAGAATAAGTAATCAAGTCGGGATTTAAGGGAAAGATTGGGTAATGGACAATATAGGTAAGTGTACTCGGAAGGGGACCCGTGTTTCACACCTGTTACATGAATACATGATTACATGGTTCATGATCCTGTTTACCTATTTTTATGTTTACAAATCACATGGAACTAAGTGCCACATAGAACTAAGTGCCACATCGTGGGATGACGGGGGCCACCTCTTGAATCCAGTACTTGATTACATGACATGATATGATTCATGTTTGCATGATGCCTGAGTACACGGCCCTATAGAATCCACCACAAAATCTAAATGCAACTTGTTTGTATGCACAAACCATGTGGAATGGGACGCATGAGTGGTGCATTAGATAGGATTTAATAAAAGATTTAAGAATAATATGTTTTGCCTGCATATTCCTGTCACCTGTTTCACATGTTTATCTGATATCTGTTACGACTTTACAAGTTTACCTGTTACCTGTTACCTACTACCTGTTACCTGTTACATGTTACCTATTACTTGTTACCTATTTTACCTGTTACCAGTTACATGTTACATGTTACCTGTTACCTGTTACCTGTTACTAGTTCACATGACTTCCGTTACAAGCTTGCATGACTTTCGTTTATATCATATTTTCTGTTACATTATTCCTCGTTCCAGATTAGTCATATTTTGAGACCTATTCCAGTTGTTACCTGCATTACCTTGAATATGTTATATTACATTTGCATCGCCAATTCTTGTTTTCTTACTTGTTCATTCTTTGATGCATTCTTGTTATATATGTTGTTTCTTATTATCATGTTTGTTTCGTATTTAAATTCCCAGTTCTTATTGTTCCCTGTTATATTCTTGATCTTGTTCCTATTTTTTCTTGTACTACTTGTGGCCCGTAACTTGATCTAATGGGAACTCCATCTATTTTTCTTTTGAGATATGTTATACAGGTACAGACGATGGGTTACTGAGAGAACTCGTCGAATTGTTCTTGCATTGCATATTCTCATGCTATTTGGTCAGTTCTTCTATCTCAAATATGGGTTATTGTATTATTTTCTCGTTTATGTGATTATTATTGCATTGTTGAGTTTACTGGTATTTTACAGATTATGGATGATATGAATTGTCATATTTATATCATTCGCTGGGTCTCAGTTACGTGTCTGTGTTCCCGTGTAATGGGAAGCAGGCGTGACAGATTTTTAGTGGTATCAGAGCCCATGTTTGGCTAATGTGTTAGTCATGTTTAGCTGATATGTTAGTCAGGTTTGACGCTAGCCAGGATATGCCCCAACAGGTTAGACTCTAATCATGTTGGAGTTTACCCAGGTTTTGTAACGCCCCGAATCCCAAATACACTGAATTCGAGATGTTCTACAGGATCTTTTCACTTCTTTCGTACAATTTTACAAGGAATTTAAAACTTTTATTTCAACAATGATTACATCAGAGTCTTTTACATCAATACGCAGCGGAATTAATAAAATACAACAATAATGAATGTACAATTGTTACAACTTTAACATTTAAGTAATCAATAGCATCAATTCTCTTTACATCTTCATGTAACTCCAAATCCTGCATATAAAACTGTGGGTGCGTCAGTTGCTTACAACTGACGAAATATTATACACGGCCATCCTCTCTATGCCGGAAACAGTATAACGATTCTTATATACTTTAGCAAACACAAACTTGATCACAAACAAGCTACAAAGGGACTATCCTATAGATGTCGTGTCGTGCGGTGCACTTAGTCCTTAATGCAGTTAAACATATTACATGACACTAATGCACACTTGTTCGGATTCTATGCATCCCATACTACATAGGTCCGAGGGCAAGCCTCTTATTCGTTCTTCATCTTTGTAGGGTTCAAACCAACCACACTTCCACTGCGCCACTCTGATACCCAGGAAAAAATGAGCTCGCATACAATCTTAAATCAATGTATACGAGGAGAGCATCATGAATATAAATTCAGTAACAACTTCCGTTCATGACTCTAACCATCAAATAGGGAAAGGAAAGAGGAAACATCAGCCTATAGAGCAACACAAATGTAAATCACTTACATTTAAATCTCTATAAACTGAACTCACACTCTAATGTCCACTTCTGGGGTGTCGTTCCTTATAAATTTGTACTACTTAGAAGTGTAGCTCTGATACCACTCCGTAACGCCCCGAATCCCAAATACACTGAATTCGAGATGTTCTACAGGATCTTTCCGCTTCTTTTAGTACAATTTTACAAGGAAATTTAAACTTTTCACTTTACATCAGAGTTTACATCAATATTACACTTTTCATTTGCACAGCGGAAGTAAAATTTACAACAATTAAATAAATGTACAACGATCATGAAGTAATCTTTAAGCATTGATTCCTCTTTAATCTTTATTAAGCTATTTACCTGCATATAAGACTGTGGGTACGTAAGTTTATTCAACCGACGATCATTATACACGGCCATTCTCTCTATGCCGGAAATAGTATAACTTAATTTTCCATATTTAGCAAACATAAACTTGTCACATTTCAAACTAAAGGGACTACCCTATTGATGTCGTGTTGTGGTTGTGCACTTAGTCCTTAATGCAGTTAATTATGTTACATGACACTAATGCACACTTGTTCGGATTCTATGCATCCCATACTACATAGGTCCGAGGACAAGCCTCTTAATCGTTCTTCATCTTTGTAGGGTTCAGTCCCTCGCCATGACTTAATCTACTTCTGTAATTACGGTGAGTATCCTAGATGATCTATGAGTAGAAGCTCGTGTACAGAAAATTCTGGAAGGGAATCTCGTGCCATGTCTTGAATCATCAAGCATGCATTCTGCGGTAATTCAGCCTCCTTCATGGCACACGATCCTCTTGCAGTCACCAAACATCCCACAAGCGTGGCTAGAGTCCGATCATTCTGAGTTGTGCCCACGCCATGTCTTGACTCATCAAGCATGCATTCTGTGGCTCACACACCCTCACCGTAAACCCTAGTTCTCATACCCGTGTTTTTCTCTCACTTTCATCATATCTTCACTATGCACTAATCCTTAGTTTTTATTAGAATCATGAACAAAAATCAAAGCTCTAGAGTTAGCCTCTCCACTAAACCGGACTCATTCATTCATTTCAACATGACCAACCTTGGTCTTTCTTTTCAAATTTTATTTCATTTCATTTCCAATGCCGGGGGAGACTTAGCTACTCTTTTGTTTCAATTTTCAATTCACAATTTCCAAAATGAGCATTTCCATTCATAAATTCATTATGTTGAGTCATCATACTCAAAATAGCATTTCTCTTTTCCAATCATGATTGCTAACTTGTTCAATAGTCTATGACTATACATGAATTTCATATACTTTATCAATTATCACTTCATATCAAAATTTCGCATCACTAACAAACATTCACACTTCATATTTTCTTCCCACATTATTCTCAAGTGAGAATAAATTGCATTATGTCACACTACATTTCAACTTATTCTTGTAAGTTGTAATTTTCACAAAGTATATAATCTAGAACCATAGTTCTATTTATGCATTTTCTTCACAAATCATGGTTTATTTCATTCAAAAATTGTAATGGTGATCATGGTGGTGGTTACTTAGATGTGGGTAGTTATTATAACTCCTGCTCTCATCCTAGCCCTCCATCCTACAACCAACCAATTAATCCTAGCCCTCCATTCTACTTGATTTTTAGTATAAATACCCCCTTCCCATGGCTAGTTATTTTGTGCATTAATCTTCCCTTCCAAATTTATAGTCTAATAGTATTATCTAGTAGTAGTTGTGAGTTAAAAAGATTGAGTTGTGAGGGAGATTGTGCTTGCATTTTTCCAAGGAGGAGAGGCCGGCTAGTCCAAGGAGAGGAGCTCGGGTTGGTGCTTGTGGAGCTTGTGCGCGCATCGTCTAGGAGGAGGTGCATCTCGTTGCAAGGATTTTATTGCAAATTGTGTTGTCTCTCCATACAAGGTGGGTTTAATTTTCCTTATTTCTAATTAGGAATGATGCTAGTAGTATATTGAGAAATGATACATGAAAAATATTAATAAGAATACATTTTTAATTGGAAAGTTAGTTTATAAATTGATTGGAATGTTAATGAATAACTTGTATGTGGTTTTATTATTAAAATTGAGTTGTGGGTAAAATTTTCCCTATTTCTAAAGTAGAATTGCATGCTAGTTTAATTAGAAATTTGAAGCATGAAATTGATTAAGGAAGAACACACTTTAATTGGGAAAAATAATTTCTTGAATGATTGAGATGTGAATATGCAAATTGATATGTGGTTCTACAAATTGTGATGTATGTTAATTGATTGGAAGCATGGATTGATTAATGAAAACCACATTTATTACTATTAAGAACTATACACAAAGCTAGTAGTTTGAGTTTTACCATTTTATGTATTAAGTAGATCCTTTGTGGTGATATGGTATGAATAAATTCAATTATGAGTTGTATGTAGATAAATGACTAAAATCAGTGGATTAATGCGAAATGTATTGACAAAAAAAAAATATTAGAATGCTACCATACGAAGAAACATCAAAAAGAGGACAATAGTAGTGTTAGAATGTATAATTTGAATTAATGGTTTGAAAATGTGTTTTTATTATTACAAAAATTATTTTGCTCACACTGACATATAAATTATGTGAGGGAGAATTAATCTGGAGTTATACAGTATATTTTGATGAGAGCAAAATGAAACGAAAGCTAGTTGAACATCGAAATGTTCTAAATAACAGAGAGCATAAGTTAAATGGAATTGAAATTATACTTATGACAACTGAGCGCGTAGCTCAAGTGGTCTTGCGGTGCGGTTGGGTTCTCTAGGTTGATCAGTTCGATTCCCTGTAGCCGCATATATTATCTCACATTTTGGGTAAACATATAAAACTCCGACAGAGAATAACAAATACCTTTTTGCCCCTCTTCATAGCGCTTAGCGCATACGGCCTAGCGGCTGGGGCTGTCGGCTGTGTTCTTAAGGTGCTGGGTTCGATTCTTGCTATCGGCAAGAATGAAAAAAATGTTTTTTTGGGTTTTTAAGTGTCCAAAAATTGAGAAAAAATATGGTTATTCTCCTAAAAATGTAGGGGACTTTATAAAAATAATTTGGGGATTATTTGAATGAAATAAACCATGATTTGTGAAGAAAAGGCATAAATAGAACTATGGTTCTAGATTATATACTTTGTGAAAATTACAACTTACAAGAATAAGTTGAAATGTAGTGTGACATAATGCAATTTATTCTCACTTGAGAATAATGTGGGAAGAAAATATGAAGTGTGAATGTTTGTTAGTGATGCGAAATTTTGATATGAAGTGATAATTGATAAAGTATATGAAATTCATGTATAGTCATAGACTATTGAACAAGTTAGCAATCATGATTGGAAAAGAGAAATGCTATTTTGAGTATGATGACTCAACATAATGAATTTATGAATGGAAATGCTCATTTTGGAAATTGTGAATTGAAAATTGAAACAAAAGAGTAGCTAAGTCTCCCCCGGCGTTGGAAATGAAATGAATTGAAATTTGAAAAGAAAGACCAAGGTTGGTCATGTTGAAATGAATGAATGAGTCCGGTTTAGTGGAGAGGCTAACTCTAGAGCTTTGATTTTTGTTCATGATTCTAATAAAAACTAAGGATTAGTGCATAGTGAAGATGTGATGAAAGTGAGAGAAAAACACGGGTATGAGAACTAGGGTTTACGGTGCGGGTGTGTGAGCCACAGAATGCATGCTTGATGAGTCAAGACATAGTGTGGGCACAACTCAGAATGATCGGACTCTAGCCACGCTTGTGGGATGTTTGGTGACTGCAAGAGGATCGTGTGCCATGAAGGAGGCTGAATTACCGCAGAATGCATGCTTGATGATTCAAGACATGGCGCGGGATTCCCCTCCAGAATTTTCTGTACACGAGCTTATACTCATAGATCATCTAGGATACTCACCATAATTACAGAAGTAGATTAAGTCATGGCGAGGGACTGAACCCTACAAAGATGAAGAACGATTAAGAGGCTTGCCCTCGGACCTATGTAGTATGGGATGCATAGAATCCGAACAAGTGTGCATTAGTGTCATGTAACATAATTAACTGCATTAAGGACTAAGTGCACAAACACAACACGACATCAATAGGGTAGTCCCTTTAGTTTGAAATGTGACAAGTTTATGTTTGCTAAATATGGAAAATTAAGTTATACTATTTCCGGCATAGAGAGGATGGCCGTGTATAATGATCGTCGGTTGAATAAACTGACGTACCCACAGTCTTATATGCAGGTAAATGGGTTGGTAAAGATTAAAGAGGAATCAATACTTAAAGATTACTTCATGATCGTTGTACATTTATTTAATTGTTGTAAATTTTACTTCCGCTGTGCAAATGAAAAGTGTAATATTGATGTAAACTCTGATGTAAAGTGAAAAGTTTAAATTTTCTTGTAAAATTGTACTAAAAGAAGCGGAAAGATCCTGTAGAACATCTCGAATTCAGTGTATTTGGGATTCGGGGCGTTACAGGTTTAACTCAATAATATGCAATATGCATATCACATTGATCGCATGAACATGCAATAACCAACTCATAATCTGGATACTAGTCTTATTCGATTCGTTTTGATCCCTTCATACTCAAGGCCATGATTCCTTGTTTCCTCTTGTCTTTTTCAGTCTCCCATATTTTTGATTCCTCATTGGGAATAAATTCATTTTTTGTACCTATATTCTTTTGATTCCGATGCTATCCATTTTTTTTATTTCTGCTCGTCTCAATGATTCTTTCATATATTAATTCTTATTTCATTCATTTGTTTCTCTGCGTTGCATTCATCTTCATTTATTGATTCAATATTGAGTAGCATACTATTTATTTCTTTCCTACTATGTTCTCCTCAAATTCTGGTGCTACCATCATGTTATTCTTACTCCATTCGTTGATTGGCTACACTTGATCTGCTACGACGTGTCAGCAGCTTGGATCATCACCAGGAGAGGAAGTGTCGTCTTTTGCTCCAAGTGTGCATGCAGAGTCCCAGGATCTCAGGAAGTGTTCAGAATCTGAAGTTGCCAGGTGTTCGAACTTCATGCCAGAGAGATGTCATTTGGACGGGTCAAGGATATGGTGAGCCACAAAACAGATTGCTGTAGTTAATGGACACTATTGACGGAGTCTTCCCAATCATAGTGGCGCAGCGGAAGTGTAGTGGACCCATAATTCACAGGTCCAGGATTCTCATGTTGCTTCTCCTTGCATTGTTTGCTTCCTTCCATTCCTTGCATTCACCCTCATCCGTTCACTCATTATTTGTTTTAATTCTTCCCTGTCCATTCGCTCTTCGATTCAAGTTCTACCTACTCCTTCATCTTCTTGCTTCGTTATCCCACAGGTCTTGTGTTGTCACTTTCCTTCTGATACCGTTTATTTCTTTTCTTGCATTACATTCGTCATCATGCATCAATTCATTATTTGACATCATTCTCACTCACTTCTTTCTTATTCCTTTTGATGATTGCCAACATTTCGTTTCTCCCTCTAATTCTCTGTTTGGTTACCCCACAAGTTTGCTTTTGCCTTGTCCAATGTTCTGCCTGAATTGAATTTCGAGAACGAAACTTTTTTTGTAAGGTGTGTCAGATTGTAACCCCCGCTCCCGCAAATATATTTTCTGAATATTTTCTGTATTTTAATTTTTTTATAAATTCATTTACATTTTTAAATTCGTTTTGGATCTTCTATTAAAATCTTTTCTAATCGAAAACTATATTTATCTCAAATAATGGTGTATTTAACGTTATTTTCTATTCCTAATTGATCGCCTATTTATATTTGAACCCAAATCAAATATATTATTACTATTTGGATTTTAATAAATTTGTTAAACTCAAATCCCATTTTAATATATATATATATATATATATATATATATATATATATATATATATATGTATGTATATTAAAATGGGATTTGAGTTTAACAAATTTATTAAAATCCAAATAGTAATAATATATTTGATTTGGGTTCAAATATATATATATATATATATATATATATATATATATATATATATATATATATATATATATATATATATATATATATATATATAGGGAAAGGATCGGTCGAGCACTCCTCTAGTGCTCACCGCGTGAACACTAGGCCTTCGGGCGTTCATATCGAAAATCCGAACTATTCAAATTGATCTACACATCTAAATTAGTCTAAATATGTAAAATCAAATCATTTGAAATTCATTTGCCCATTCATTGAAGTGTTACAAAATTGTATGGCTGAAAATCATTGTTTTTATAGTCACATGATGGATGGGCAAATGAATTTCAAATGATTTGATTTTACATATTTAGACTAATTTAGATGTGTAGATCAATGTGAACGGTTCGGATTTTCGATATGAACGCCCGAAGGCCTAGTGTTCACGCGGTGAGCACTAGAGGAGTGCTCAACCGATCCTTTCCCTATATATATATATATATATATATGTATGTATGTATGTATGTATGTATGTATGTATGTATGTATGTATGTATGTATGTATGTATTATTATTATTATTATTATTATTATTATTATTATTATTATTATTATTATTATTATTATTATTATTATTATTATTATTATTATTATCATTATTGTTATTATTATTACTTTTGAATGTTTATTAAAATTCATCTTTCGTTATTTATTAATTTGTGAAAGTCTATTGATCTTAATCTATATTTTATGATTATTGGAGTATGGATTTTGTATACTATTTGATTTAATTAATTAATTGCTATTTATTATGTTTTAGATCAATTCAAATCTAGTCTCACCTATTTTGTGAACCCATACATTCCATTGTATTTAGTAGTATTTGAGTATTAATTTAATGCATACTAAGTGATTTATTGGTACTACTATATTGTTATTGATTTATTGATTTATTTATTGTTAATCTAAACCCTTTCCCCCCTAACCCATTAACCCACACCCATACCCGTTACCCAATAACCCGCATCTTAACCGTATATAATCACTGTTTCCCCCCCCCTAGCCCTAACTATCTTATTAACCCTAATCTACACAGCCGCCCCTGTTCACCTCCACTTCCTCTACCTCTTTCAAAAACCCAACCGATCAACTCTCCCCATCCTTCTCAGTCGCCAAACCCCCTCATCCATCCCCGTCGAAGCTCCCCTTCCTCACCACCGTCAACCAATCCTCCTCACCACAGTCACCCCATCGAACCAACCTCCTCATCACCACTGCAAGCCAATCGCTTCCAATCGCAACCATTGAGCGCCTGCACTCATCCCGACGTCGACTCCAACCACCCGCAGTCGTCCCCAGTCCACCATCGACCTCCCATCGCAGTGCCAGCACTGGAGCCATAAGATTTTGCTGTTTGTTTTTTAGTCGATTTGCTATTTAAGTTTGGCTGTCTGCTGTTGGAGTTACTGTTTACTGTTGGGTCGATTTACTATTAAAATTTTGTTGTTGTTGTTGGATCTTGCTGAGTTGCTCTGTTCTCTCACACGCGTGTTGCACGTGTTGTGGTGTACGTGTGTTGCACGTATTGCACCACTGGGACTCTCGTCCCAATATTCTTGTGTTCGGTATCGTCATTTATCATCAATCAAGCAAGTATCTTGTACGAATCTCTTTTGTTTTCCCTTACAAGCATTTTTTGAAACACCACAAGTAGATTCTTCGTTGTGACTCATTCTTCATATTTTATCCATTGATGATATTGACCCTACCCGTTTGATTTGTTTCTGTTAATTCTGAATTCGTAAAAGATGATAGATATCAAATTGCATATTTTTGCCCTGCTGTCTGTTCTGTCTTGTATTCAGATTTTGACTCAGTTACATTTTAAATCTGTTAGAACTTTACAAATAAGAGTTGTAGCCCCTTGTTTCCAGTTTGCAGAACTTTTGACGGATCTGAAATCCAATGTGAAGATTGCTAGATATGCTGTTTTTACTGCTGTAACGTTTTCAATTCCAGATTGCTATTTTGAAGTATATGTTTCCAATTAACTAATTTAAATATCATGTTAAAAGTATAATTAAGACCTGATATGTTCGAGTATGTTACTAGAAATGATTTGGCATTGATTTATGATTTTTATAAGATTTTTCAGTGAATTTACAGTTAATGTTTATATACATGAATTTGACCTTGGCATGCTGAATGAACATAAAATCGGTAAAGAATAAGAGTTTGAACCTAGTTTCTATGATTTTTACATATCATGTGTATATGCGCTAGAACCGGAAGAGAGTCTATTTTCTACAACTTCTGACAGATCTGAATTTGCTAATCTGTAGCAGTGGCAATTCCTGTTTTGGTGTAGCAACATCCTACTGTCCAGAATTGGAGTTCTTGTTGTCCTACTATTTATAAGTTTGTTATGAAACCCGAATATGTTTTCGGCCCAGTCTAAACTTGGTTTCTTTCCCTATCATGTTTACCTGTCCTTGAGTTTGCACATTCATGTCTGTTTTGATAAAAAGAATAAATTATCAAGCCGGGGTTTAAGGGAAAGATTGCATAGTGGACAATATATGTAAGTGTACTCGGAAGGAGTCCCGTGTTTCCCACCTGTTACATGAATACATGATTACACGGTTCATGAGCCTGTTTACCTGTTTTCCTATTTACAAGTCACATGGAACTAAGTGCCACGTAGTGAGATGACGAGGTCACCCCTAGATTCTATGGGGGCCACCTCTAGAACCCATTACCTGATTAAATGACATGATATGATTCCTGTTTACATGATGCCTGAGTACACGGCCCTACAGAATCCACCACAAAATCTAAATGCAACTTGTTTGTATACAGTAACCATGTGGAATGGAACGCATGAGTGGTGCATTAGATAGGATTAAATAAACAATTTAAGAGTAATATGTTTCACCTACATATTCTTGTCACCTGTTTCACATGTTTATATGATATCTGTTACAAGTTTACAAGTTTACCTGTTACCTGTTACCTGTTACCTGTTACCTGTTACCTGTTACTAGTTCACATGACTTCTGTTACAAGCTTGCATGATTTTTGTTCATATGTCATATTTTCTTTTACATTATTCCTCGTTCCCGATTAGTCATATTTTGAGACCTATTTCAGTTGTTACCTGCATTACCTTGAATATGTTATATTACATTTGAATTGCCAGTTCTTGTTTCCTTACTTGTTCAGTCTTTGATGCTTTCTTGTTATATATGTTGTTTCTTGTTATCATGTTTGTTCCGTATTTGAATTCCCAGTTCTTATTTTTCCCTGTTATATTCTCATTCTTGTTCCTATTTTTGCTTGTACTACTTGTGGCCCATAACTTGGTCTCATGGGTACTCCATCTAAATTTTTTTTGAGTTATATTATACAGGTACAGACAATGGGTTACTAAGAGAACTCATCGAATTTTTCTTGCATTGCATATTCTCAGGATATTTGGTAAGTTCTTGTATCTCAGATATTAGTTATTGTATTATATTCTCGTTTATGTGATTATTATTGCATTGTTGAGTTTACTAGTATTGTACAGCTTATGGATGATATGAGTTGGCATACTTATATCATTCGCTGGGCATCAGTTACGTGCATGTGTTCCCGTATAACGGGAAGCGGTGCATGACATTTATGGACTTCACTAGTTTGACATTTATGTTTTCTTCTAGAAGTGGATTGTACGGGTTCGGTGTCATGTGTTTGTGTGTCACTAACTATAAATTCATCATGTTGTATGTCAAGATCATATTCGTGTTGAGGAACACTTTCATAATTTATATTAAAGTTAGGATTATATTCGGTCTCTAATTGTGGGGTTATTGGAGGCCGACGAGATGAACTAGTAGATTCTTTTCCACTTTGGATATAGCCACTACCTCATGATCGTGACATGATAAATGTAGTGTAGTAGGAGTGTATGTGAAAGAAGAAAAAAACAATACTGGAGGATTGATAGATATGTGGTAGTTGTAGTGTATGTGAAAATAAAATCTAAAAAACGATAGGAGATTTAAGAGAGTTGAGAGAGTAGCAACAAAAAAAAACAAGTTTACTTAAAAAAATTAAGGTGTTGACATAATAAATAGTTGAGAGAGTTAAGAAATTTTGATACCGTACTTCACGAATATAGAGTTAAGAGAGTTGAAAATAATAAAGAGAGTTGAGTAGACAACGAGAATTCAAGCGATTGAGATTCTTCACTCACTCAACTATATAGTAGAGAGAGTTTGAGCTTCGACAAAAGTTTGAGTAGTAGAGTAGATGTAGTAGATTCGACACGAATTCGACACGATTCAATTTCTTCACTTATTTGTTACTTCTTTGTTGAACTAAATTGAGAGTAGTACTAGTATTTGTAGCACCCTAGATTTTTAAATAATGTTTTTGAGATTAATAAATGAATTAAAGTGATTTTTTGTGATTTAATAAATATTTTTCTGAAATTTATCTTTTGCACGTGCAATACACGTGCAAATATTCTCTTGAGAAGTTCAAAGTCAAAAATTATTTTGGAAAAACCTAATATTAATTATTAGGTATTATTTATGAATTTTCTGGATTTTCCTGATATTTATTTGCCATATTTGCAAATATTGCAAAAAGATGGGCTTTTGTGCAAAATTACCACTTTAAGTAAAAACTCTAGAATTTCGCTTTTCTAGGCTGAGCATGATGGCTAGCCAACTCAGAGGTAAAGGTTTCAATTTCTATTCTAATAGATTTGGTTTATTTTGCAAATTTGTTAAAGAATGACATTTTTTGCAAAATTGCCACTTATAGGCCAAAATTACAAAATTTATTTTTGCCGATTAGATATGGATGCCGGCCAGATCTGGGGAAGTTATTTTGCTTTTAAACTCAATTAAATTGGTTAATCTAGTTACCTAGTATAAATGATCTATATATGTAAAGATATATTCTAAAGGAATATTTTGCAAAATCTTCTCAAAATCCTAATTACCCAGATTTCAGCCTATTAAAGGAGCAGTGGCAGCCGTCTCTTTGCTGCACAAAACAAAATTATATTTTATTATTGGTATTCTTGGAGTTTTGAAGCGGGGATCTTGGATTTTTGCGAAAGGATGAGCTTTTTCTTATTCTTTATCATTTCGATTGATTCTTCATTGAGGTGAGTGATATATATTTGACTTCTTATTGTTCTATGCATGCTATATATAATGATTTGTCGAGTAGAATGCATGATGGATGACTGTATGATGATATAATGAATTATTGATGGATGCATGAATAAAAATAGAACTTTTCATAAAAACTATGCAATTGATGAATGAATTTCTATATGGATTACTTAAGAATGTTAAGAATGTAATATAACTCACAGATGTATTGTTTCTTTGCTGATTCGATTGTTTATGATAAGTTGTATGATGTATATAATGCACAAAATTGAATAAAGAAGGGTCTTTACTGTTAGTATACATATATATGATTTGTTTTGATATTTAGATGAGAAGAACTTGACTAAATACATGTTGTAATTGCCTATAATCATGGGCAAACTAATGTAAGTAGTTGTATGTGTGTTTAACAAATTTCAAAAGGAGTTTCTTGGATCAAAGAATCAAGTTTTGAAGGTTGAATAGGGTTTGATTTTCGGGTCTGGAAGTACATAGCCGAAATTGAAATTTTGGGTTTTTGTAATGTTTTCAAGTGGACCTTTGATGTAAATTGACACTGAACATTGCGCTACTTTTATACCATGATTCTTGATGATTTTACTGATATATATTCACATATATACATATATATTCAAAGTGTTCTATTTTGAAGAAGTTTCGTTGAAAAAATGATTTTTTATGAATTTGATGAGAGCTTGATTTCATTCATGAACTCCAGTATGTTAGACAAGTTGTATTTGATCATCTCAGGATTTTTAATTTACAAACTTATGCTTTTATAAAAAAGTTAAAACTATGTATCAGTTGAAAGGTGCATGAAACTTAAAACACTATTTTTTTTTTGAACATGTCGCTCGACTGCCCCACTTTGAACTATGGGTGACGGTCGACTGGTATTCTTTTGGGGTTTGGAAATTTCACATGACAGACGACCGTTGTCTTTTTGAACTAACATGTCGGTCGATCGTCAGCTGTGTTGCTGAGTGTTTTGTTGAGTTTTTTCGTCATTTTTCTTGAACGATTATTTTTTCGAACTTATGGAGTATTGATCTACTGTTTTAGATGATATTTTTACTACAGATTACGATATTTTACAGAGAGTTATATTTTGATTATAATGGAATTTAAATTTGTATTTCTATAACTTTATAAAGCAAATTATATATGGATTTCGAAGGAATTGATGTTTTATGATTTTTTTTCCATGACTTCAAAATGTGGAATTCAGTTGTTTGAGAAATTTAATCTCATATTTGACTTCTGGAAATTTGTGGGTATTTGGATAAATTTGAATTTGTTTGATTTGAAAGTAGTTTTCTTAATATAAACAATTAGATGATGGAATTAAGAGTTTTATTGAAAGATTTTGTGTTGATATTCGATTTGTGAGTCTCTAGAAGTTGGGTAGGATTCCTGTAAACCGGCAGATGAGATTTGGTGTATTTTGACCAGTTTGGGTCTTGGGGTTGTTTTGTTGGAATTAAGTCCGACAAGGTACACCAACTATAGAGAGGGAAAATTTGTGATTTAATTAATAATAACCAACCTAAGGACATGCACTAGTGGAGATGTGATAGAACTTGGGAAACGTAAGTATATGCTCTGTTGTTAGTCCAACGGATGCATTCCAGGACTATGTGTTGTTTTGTCCCGAGAGGACAGTTGGTATGTTCGTGTGTCGAGGGTCGACAGTCCTATTCACGGAACATACGGTGCATTCGCATGTTGAGGGTTGGCGAGCCTATTCATGGGATGTACTGTGTATCTGCACGTTGAGGGTCGGCAGGCCTATTCGTGGGGTACACGGCAGGAAGGTGATTCACCGGTTTCAGAGCTATGCTTACATGATGCTTGCAGATCGAGGGTTTTCAGTCCTATTCGCGGAGTGTTCTAGATCTTGTATCTATCACCATAGTAGGATTAGTTACATAACGAGTGATTTAACCCTATAAAGTGGAGAACGATAATGACTTGCATCAGACCTATGTAGTATGGAATGCATAGAATCCGAAAAGTATGCATTAGAGAGTCATTATACTGCATTTGTGTTTTCTTGACTTGTATTATGCATGATGTTTTCTATTTTCCTACACTCGACATTTAGCTTAGTTTCACTTGCTGTTTTCATGCTTTATTTATCGACATTTCATATTTCGTTGGTACTACTGTTGGTATGTGTTGATTATGAATTTATTCTTTATGTTTCATTTATGTTGTATTTTTTTTTATGTCACTCACACCGTTTGTGCTTGACCCCTGTAGTTTTGGGGGTTAGGGTTATCTCCAACCTTATGTTTTACAGGTAGGTACCTATAACTTGGGATTTGGATGCATGTGGTAGAATGATAATGTGGCTTATACAATTTGTAAAAGAATGTATTGTAAAAGAAAGAAACTATAATTCAAGGTGTTTAATTTTTCGCTGTGCTATGTAAATAATTGATGTAATAAAAGTTAAAAAAATTTCTGTGTTTGGCTATGTTTACTATTACGTTGAGGTTGATGCTGAGAATTGTGCCACATATTTCTGAGTTTATTATATTGGAACTTCGGGGTGCTACAGTAGTAGTAGTAGAGAGTTGAAAGAGTAAGAGAGTTGATAGATGGAGAGTAGAGTGAATTTGTGAAGAAAAATAAGTGAATTTATGGGGTTTTATAGGAAAAAACCCCAACAAAATCCAAAAAAACAAGGAAAAAAGGCAGCAGCAACGGGCGGCCCGGTTGGGCCGCTTGTTTGACCCATTTGGGCCTACCATTGGACCCGGTAGGTTGCGGGTCAGGTTTGAGCGGGTTACGGGTTAACCGGGCCGGGTCGAGCGGGTTACCTACCTCGATATTTCAACCCGGTAATGTTAGCGGGTTTGACTGGTTCAGGTTGGTGGCGGGCAAGACTGGGTAGGTCGTAGGTTGACCCGACCCGGTTGCCACCCTTAGTCTTTTCCACACCAATCCCCAAGACACGTTTGAAATTTCAAATTAGTTACCCGCAAATCGCTATTCAAACTAGTCCATCCATCAATTCCCAAAGTAGTAATTGGTCGAGCTTCAATTGCAATATCATAGAATTTTTTACTCATTGAGCTAATATTTCGCAAAAAAATCTTAAGTGGAAGGGTATTATTCTCTCAAATACTCTTTTTGCAGTTGTTCTTATTCTTTTCTACACTACTTTACCTAGAATTTTTTTTCTTTTTCCAATATTGGATTAATTGATCATAGTATTGCACATTCGATCTCAAATTCATCACTTCTAATTACATTTAAACTAGTGATGCTGCTAATTTTGAGGTGGGAGCAACAAGTGTGAGTTCTTGTAATTTATAGTGGAAGAGACAGATCTAAGCCGTAGATCCGGATCCAAGGTGAAGATCTCCTGGGGAGGTGGAGGGAGGTGCTGCTGGAAGCTGGCTGACTGGAATACCTACAAGAGGCCTAGAAACACTGGGAGAGATCTCGGCGGCAGGCTCTTCGATGGTCTAGTTAGTCACTAGAAAAAGTTGAAATCTAGGGTTCAGGTGGAGAAGGAATCATTACCTTCGAAGAGAAGAGGGGGCATGGTATTTATAGGCAGAGGGAGTGGGTGCCCTAACCTTAATGGATCGGGTTGACCTACTTCTCTGTGGGCCTGAGCCAATGGAGGGCTCTTTGGATCCACAGGCCTGATCATAAGGGATGAGCGAATATATAGAGGATCAAACGGCTCTGCTTGTGCTGCATTATTTACCCACATTATAGGCCCTTCACTCCTCGAGGGAGGTATGTACCAGCCGTCGAGGAGTAGTCCAGTTTTGTGGGAGAGGAGTTCTACCAAAGAGTGTGCCCGATCACCTCTGATGTGCCGAGCCGAGCGTCTGGGCGTCGAGCGTCAAGCTCAGCGCTGAAGCTGGGGGCTGGATCGAGGTTAAGACCGAGTGTCGAGCCTTGAGCATCAAGTGAGGTGATTCTGTATGATAGGCAGGGGTTGGCTCAAGGTTCATGCTGAGCGTCGAGCGAGGTGATCTTGAAAGGAAGCCATTAGATGGCTCATGGTTCATGCCGAGCGCCAAGCGAGGTGAACTTGAGAGAAAGCCATAAGGTGGCTCGAGGCTCATGCCATGCATCAAGCGAGGTGATCTTGAGAGAAAGCTAGTAGGTGGCTTGAGGTTCATGCCGAGCATCGAGCGTGGTGAACTTGAGAGAAAGCCAGAAGATGGCTCGAGGTTCATGCCGAGCGTCGAGCAAGGTGAACTTCAGAGAAAGCCCGAAGGTGGCTCGAGGTTCATGCCAAGCGTTGAGTGAGGTGAACCTGAGAGAAAGCTAGTTGGTGGCTCGAGCTTCATGTCGAGCGTCGAGCGAGGTTAACTTGAGAGAAAGTCGAAAGGTGGCCTAAGGTTCATGTCGAGCGTCGAGCAAGGTGAACTTGAGAGAAAGCCAGCAGGTGGCTCGAGGTTCACATCGAGCATCGGGGGCACCTGTGTTACACGTGCAATGCTGACGTCACGATTGTGAAAATCAAGCCATCAGGAAATTAATTTAACTTCTTGTGGGTCATGGCTGGCACGTGCCCAGTACGTGAGCTTGTGACGTCACTAGTTGTGGGAATCGAGACGTCTGACTTTTATTCACCGTTGGATCAAGATTTGAGGGTTGAGATGGTTTCGTAGATTTCGAGGCATTTTTTCTTGCCTATATATGCCTCCACCCCCATCTCATTTCTCACTTTGCCTTCTCTCTCTCTAACTCCTAGAGCTGCTTTCTCTAGACGTTGTTCTATAATCGGCGATAGGTTTTTCGGCATACTCTTTGGCTCCGACAAAACAAGTTAGTGATTTTTTTTCATTATGTTGAGGGCTCAGTCCAATTCTTCGGCCTCTACGTCAGGTCCAGGCGGTGTCGATCATGCTAGTGACTCCTTAAGTTGGGAGGGATTTGAAGATAGTACAAGAGTATAGATCCCGTGCCGCTCCGCATTCGCAAACCCTTCGTGGTGGAGTCGAGCGACTCCGAGGAGGGTGTGGAAGAGGTGGAAGCGGTGGGAGGTGGATGATGAGAACGAAGGAGAAGGGGGAGAGGACGAGGATGTCGAGGAAGTGGACGGTGTTTCACTAGGGCCTAAAACTGAGACGTTTGCCCAGAAGGTGGTTCGAAAGAAGAAGTTGAAGGGACCCTACCAGGAAGCCCTAGGGAACCATATGAATTCCTCCCGAAGCACGGGTTGGACGTTCCCTACCTGCCACAACCTGTTTTGATCAGGACGTATATGGACGATCTGGAGGACAAAGTTCCATATGGAGTGCAGCCCTCTTCTCTGAGCCGACCGAAGCTGAAGATTGACGAGCAGCAGAGCTCGGTGGCGAGCACTGACCTTCCGGTGATAAGGGCGAGGTACTTCATTCCTTTAGAGTATGAGTTGATGGTACCAAACCCCAGGATCCGACCTCCCAACACATTGTCCGAATGGTTCTATGTGTTCCCAGTTGATGCCTTCAACTCAGGGTTGAGGCTACCCTTCCATCCTTTTGTAAAGGAGGTCTTGAACTGGGCCGGTCTATGCCGTATGCATTTCCGGCCCAATTCCTGGAAATAGCCGGTGTGCTATATCTTGCTCAGCAAGAAGAGAGGGGTGCTGCTAAAGCTAAAGTACTTATGAGCTGCTCTCAGTATGAGTTTGTCGTCGATGCATGAGTGCATATACTACATCTCCCCTTGAACTCATCGTAGAGTCGTCCACGGTCACCCAGATTCCATCAAGGGGTGGAAAATAAGTATTTCATCCTTCGGAGTTTGACCCCATGTGATATCCCAACCACTTGGGCATTCTACAAACCAAACATGAAGCCTCCAAAGGGGAATGAGCTTACGAAAGAGGAGTGAGAAGATGTAAAACGGGTCGGTGGGGCAAGATTATTTGGTGGCAGACCATGCAAGAAAGGAACCTGGCCCGGATCGGACTGAGCCCTGCCGACCCCTGTATGTTTTTTGTTTCTTGTTTCTTGCGTCTTTTTTTCTTGTTCTCAAAACTTACATTTTTCTTCGCATAATTGGAGGACAAGGCAATCGAGCGGAAGAGGGCCGAGTTAGAGAAAAAGGCTGCCCATCAATCGAAATCTAAGAAGAGGCCAAGGCAGCTCGGAAGGGACTTCGGACCCATGGTCCAAGAAGGTGAAGGTATCCAGGGTGCTAGGGACCCCCTCGTCGACGAAGTCATTATCGAGCTCTAGCAACCTTAAGGTCGCGGAGTTGCTGTCGAAGGGCTCCCCGCCCCTGAAACCCTTGGCGCAAGAGAAGGTCGGCGAGGCTGGGCTCTTACCGTGGGCTCCCAAATGGTCGGTGAAGGTGGCGAACTTGTTGACTGAAGGGCCCATAGCGATTGAGGTGGTGACGCACCTCGCCATGCCACGCGACTGGGAGTGCTTCACCACCGAGACAACTGAGTCGTGGTACATGCGATGGGGCTAAGCCGACAAGGTGGTAAGTACTAGCGAATTTCGTACCTTTTCATGTTAATTGCCCTGAAATTTTAAGTGTTGGTCCTTTGCTTGTAGGCGATGATTGCCGGAGCCTTGTTGAAGAGACTTCACACTCAGGAGCTCCAGCGTGAAGTAAAGAACGCTCAGCGTTACGAATAGTAAATGAAGGACCTCAAGTTGCTGCTCGACGCCTCTGAGGCTCGGGAATGGGGTGACCTCCTTGACCGAATGTCAGGATTGGAGGAAGAAGGAAATAGAGGTAGAGATTGAGAGGAAGCTCCAACAGGTGAGGGTCACCGCGATGGACAAGGTGATCGCATCCCAAAATACGTCCTACAATTGGGCCATCGAACATGTGCTTCGCCGGTATCCTCAGTGCAACCTCGAGGTGTAGCTCCCCAAATTCCTAATACTGGGACTCAGAACATAGTCTAGAATCTTTCTTTAAATGAATCCAAACACAGAAAAATCAGAAGAAATAAAAAACTTTTATTACATCAAAATGTTATTACAATGTCCAGTGATTACAAGAATTACAATAATTTATTGCATCATGAATGTACAATAAAATTAGACAGTAAACTTCCACTTTGATGCTTCCCACGACTCGAGTCCCTCATTCCACGAATAGCGATCCTGCACCTAACAAACTGTGGGTATGTTAGTTGAATGCAACTGATGCAAAGCTGATAAAACCAGCGACTCCAAAACTTCAACCACCAAAATATTTATGCAAAGAAAAACGTGATGTCAAGCCAAGTGTTGGTGTATGCCATGACCTAAATTCTAATGCACAAAACAAAGAATGAACATGATGCTCCCACACTAATGTACACTTAATTGGAGATATATGCTTACCATACTACATACTCCCCAACCAAGCGATATGCTTCAGATGATAGGGTTCGATCCCTCGCTATGCATCCTACTCTTTTTGTCACGCCCCGCTTCCCAAAAAGAATATGGAATACGGATACGCAACAAAAGCCCACCGAATGATTTTCATCATCCGTAAACTGTTCAGGAATCTTTGCAATATCTCACAAAATAATCAGAGTCGGAAGCAAAAGAATCAACCACACATTAATAATTGAATCAATATACCAACAGAATTTACTTGAAACAAAATATATTAATCTCAAATAAAACAGAACTGAACAAGTCAAAAATCCTGGGTCATACTGCCTAAATACAAATAATCCAAGTAACAGATACATTGTTCAAAATGAGCAACAGAAAATAAATGAAGATAGCAAGCAGGAAGAAGGAAGAAGACAACAAGTATCCGTCAATTGCAAGTTACGGGCCACTTATAATGTAGGATACAAGCACATGGAAAAACTAACAAATAGCATGAAATAATGCATCAACAGTAATAAAAAGCATTAATCTGTAAAAAAAGGTTAACTAGCATGGTATACTAACAGTACAGATGTTTATGTCAAATACAGTGTCATATGGCAACTAACAGTGTCCAGTAACAGTAAGCTCAGTATATCAGTGTAACAGTATAACAGTATCAGTCCAACAGTATCAGTCTAATAGTATCAGTCTAACAGTATCAGTCTAACAGTATCAGTCTTATGTTCTTACCGTCTTGTGTGTATTACTAGCTAGGTAGCACTTCATGCGCCCCAAAAACATAACACATGGTTACTACAACAAACAGTTTCGCTTTTAGATTTCGTAGTGGACCATAATGGGGCAGTGTACTCAGGTATCAGTAACAGTAACAGTAAAAGTAACAGTAACAGTAAGAACATAGTGGTTCTCTTCTCCTCTACACCTTCCTATAAGAAGTAATGTATACAGGGTAATCAGTAACAATAACAGTAGTAGTAACAGTAACAGTAACAGTATGGAACACTAGTTCCCTTCCAAATACACGTTTCCATATTTTCCACTACTAGATCTTCCCTTTAGAACCCTGGCTTGATCACTTTTATTATACTTATCAAAAAGACATGATGGTGCATGAAATAGTGTCAAACTAACATGGTATAATCATTATTAGGTTCATAGAAACAAATAAACATGCATAGGTGATATACAGTCACATAACCGAGCAAAACAGTGTACGTTCATATTCAGGACAGCAAGACAGTACAGTACTAAAACAGTGAATCTCGTCGCTACAGAAATACAAATCTGGATCCGTCGAATAATCTGGAAAATAGACTCCCAACCGAATCCAGCAAATATAAATAAGTCACATAGTAATTCACAAAAATCACAACTCAAAACTGATTTGAATCCAAAAAACATGTTCAGCCAGAAATCAGTAAAACGAATTCTCAGTCCGAAAAACAGCATCAAAACCTCTCAAATAAATCAAGGAAAAATCTTGGGTATTCCCCTATATGTCTAGAATCAAAATATAAAGTTTCATAATATTTCAATAAAATTAGTTCAGTCATAAAAAATAAGAAAACATCAAGAAACGATAGTTTGGCAAATCTGGAATTCCCAACACTGCTGTACGAAAACTGAAATATCTCGCAAGCCGTGAAACGAAATCCAAATCCTACAAAGGGAGATGAAAATAAAAAAATATATTAACTTTCACATTTCATGAATATTTTTCATACAATAAAAGGAATCAGGGTGAAAATACGATTCTTTACAGAATAGCGAGCAAAATATAGCAAGTACAGTCTTTATAACCAAGTATGAAACGGCATATAAAACTCATCAATAAAATCCACCAAAATTCTGTGTAACCCCTAGGTAGATATAGAAATATTGACCAAAGTTTCAGATCAAAATAATATGGGTAGCACAAGTATTAAAATAATTTAGTTATCAAAATCAACAAGAAACGAAATCTGGAATTTATATACACCTCTGTAGTAAAACAGTCATATCTCACATATACGAAAACGAAATCAATCAAGGTTAGAGGGGTTGGAAAGCAGACAAATTTCTCTACAATTCATGTTTTATACTGAAATTAAGATACTGACCTTAATATGGTCTAAATTACTGATCAAGACAGATTATCGGCAAAATACAGAATTTCTTCAAAAACCAAAATCAACATAATTCAACCGAAACTTGATCCAGACACAACCAAACATGAAATCGAGTCTACCAAGTGTCCAAACAACATGAAATAGGGTATACGACATGTCCACAACAAGTATATCACATGGATTTCACAAGCACACAAGTTCTCATAATTATTTTGCCAATATAAACACAACAAGACGGGCAAGACCTAAGTTGTTCATGTCAAATTTGTGTCGTAAGGCAACTATGGTCAAATAGCACAATAGAGACAAAGCCCATTAAATATAACACACACACGAGTTGTCTCTAGAACCCAACTATACTATAAGCGGTATTTTTGACTTGTATCAAACAAAGAAATTAGAGTACAAGTTACTTGCTTGAAAGACGACGACAGAAACGGAGCAAGAACAAGAATAATGGGAACGGATCCCAGGGCACGAACACGAACACAACAAATGGATCACGAACCAAACACGAACACAAACCAACGAACGGATCACGATGACGATCAAGATCAAGATGATCAAACAACGATCGGGCAGATCGACATGGATGAGATCAAGATCAAGATCAACAAGATCGGACGGTCCAGATCAAGGTGATGATGAGGTTGATGATGATCACGATCGAACGGCCAATATCACCCCGATGGTGACAATCAAGATGATGATGATCAAAGGAGAATGGACGACCCACATCCAAGGCCATGATGATCAAGATGAGATGATGATGATGATGATCTGATGGCCCATAATCAATCAAATCAAGATCAAGATCAAGAGATCATGATTGCGATCAAATGGATGGTCCACAATCACTTGATCAATACTTGATCAAAACAACCGACTTGAAGAACGGAACACCCACTGGCTGGCGAGACAATGGGCAACGGGTATGGGTAGGGTAATTTATAAATGGGTATGGGGTTATAGGGTATGGGAATAAATCAAAGATCCAATAGGGTTTTAAAAACCAATAAGAAAAGTAAAATAACTAATAAAATATAATTTATAAAATAATATAACTTCCATTACAATACTGAATTTATTTAAAACAACTACAGATATAATTTATAAATAGAACTAGGTTTTTTTTAATAACGAGTCAAAATAATAATAATAAAAATAATAATAGCAACAACAGTAACAATAATAATAATAGGAATCAAGATCATAGTAAATAGTTACAAATGAAGTTATTGATTGAAAATAGATTTTTAATATAAGATCAAAAAAATACATTTTAAGAAAAAGAATTTAAGAACGGAAAATATAATTTAAAAATCAAAAATTCGAAAATATACGGAAAATACATTTTTGGAAAAATAGGGGTTACACTTGTACTCTTCCCTGCTCCTCATATGAATCCAGTGACTGGTAGAGTATGCAATTGGTACGGTCTAACCCTGCTACTGCAAACGGATCGTGGTCCTTCTTCACTCTAAACGGAAATGGTCACTATACTCGTTCAGATCATGGTTGTAACCCATGTTTTTCATTTTGTGTATTTTTGGAGTGTATTTTTTATTTTGGTGTATTTTCTCTCTTGTATTCTTTTTCTGAACCATATATTAGATTGTTTCAATATATATTTGTTTTATTTCATTTTGAGCTCTTTGTGTTTGATTGGTCGTCTCTTTTGTTTCGTTCTTCATTATTTTGTTCTTTTTTCTTTTTGGTCTTGTTCTCTTTATTTTATTTTATTGTTGGGTGTGTGTGGTGGTGGTGATTGGTTGTCCTATTTTCTCCATCCTATTATTTGATTCCCTAATGAGATTACCAAAGTCAAATTAAAATCCCCAATCCTATTTGATATCCTATACATTTGTATCCTAATTGAAGCCCCATTTAAACAAATCCTATTACTACTCCTAATTACCCACAACCCAAATACCCATTAACCCAACCTGTATTTCTAAACCCTAATCTCCATATATATATATATATATATATATATATATATATATATATATAGGGAAATGATCTAGTGAGAACTCTTTTGGTGAGAACCACGTGAGAACTTTTGTTTGGGATATTAGTTGAAAGATCTGAACCGTTCATTTTGATCAACACGATTAAATTAGTCTATGGATGAGAAATCAAGTCATTTAAGATTCGTTTCCTCATGCATTGAAGTGTTACAAATTGTGTGGCTGTAAAATCGTTATTTTTTATAGTGACATGATGCATGGACAAATGAATATCAAATGACTTGGTTTTATGTTTCTATACTAATTTAGTTATGTTAAACAATGTGAACGGTTCAGATTATCTATAGGATGGATAGGCGTAGAGTTCTCACGAAGCTTATCGTGAGAACAGTTCTCACCAGATCGCTACCCTATATATATATATATATATATATATATATATATATATATATATATATATATATATATATATATACATCTCTACCTCTCTCTCTCCCTAAACCCTAACCCTAATTCCCTTACTCCGCATCCCGGCCTCTCCCCTCCTTGTTTGCGCCGCTACCCGACCAGCAGCCCAGGCCGAACCCCTAGCCTGTGTGCACCAGCCCGATGCCGACCACCCACCTCCAGGCCGAGCCCTTCCTCTGGCCTAGATCCATCCCGACAACACCCCACACTCGATCCCGCCATCTCCTACACCCGAGCCACTTCTCCCACATCTCCCGATCCCCTCTATTGGCCATCCCGACCACCTCACACTAAAAATCCCTCGTCTCTCTCTCATGGTGTGCTCTTGTGGCTGCAAGCCACTTTTAGTATCTCTCTTTGTGGAGTTTTGTTCGTGTGGAGATTCTTGGCTCTAGTTTGCTTGGATTCGTTGATTCACAGATTTTCGTTCGTCGGTTTTGCTCCTACTCTTGATTTGCATCATTCTTCATCTCGGTTAAGGCAAGTAACTTGTACTCAAATTCATTTGTTTGATACAAGTCAAAAAATACCACCTATAGTGTAGTTGGGTCTAGAGACGACTCTTGTTTGTGATATGCTTGATGGGTTTTGTATTTATTATGGAAATTTGACCATAGATGACTCACGACACAATATGGACATGAATTAACTTAGGATTTACCCGTTCTTGATTTTGATCATGTATGTGTGAGACTTTTGTGAGAATTCGTGATTTTGGTTGAGACCCATGTGAAATACTTGGTGTGGACATGCTAGATACCCTAAATTATGATGTTTAGACACTTGGTAGACTCTATTTCATGTTTGGTTGTGTTTTGAACAAGTTTTGTATGATATATGTTGAGTTGTTGTTAAAGGGAAAAATCTGTATTTTGTCGCTGATCTGTTTTGTTTGCTGTTTTGGACTGTTTTAAAGTCAGTATCTTGATTTCTATATAAAACATGAGTTTTAGATAATTTCGTCTATTTTCAAACCCCTCTGACCTTTCTTGATTTCGTTTTTGTATGACTGAGTTATGACTGTTTTACTACAGAGGTGTCGACCTTTTCCAGATTATGTTTTTCGGTAATTTTGATGACAAATCATTTTAAAGAACTATGCTACATATATTATTTTGATCCAAAACTTTGTTCAGTATTTCTTTATCAAGTTAGGGATTACTCAGAATTTTGGTGAATTTTATTGATGAGTTTTATGTGTTGTTTCATGCTCGTTTATGAAGTCTATACTTGCTGTATTTTACTCGCTGTTCTGTAAAGAATCTTGTTTTCACTATGATCATTTTACTGTATGAAAAATATTTGTAAAATGTGAAAGTTAGTATATTTCATCTATTTTCATAACCCGTTGGCAGAATTGGATTTCGTTTCACTGGTTGGGAGATATCTTAGTTTTCGTACAGCAGTGTTGGGATTTCCAGATTTGTCAAACTACTGTATATTGATGTTTTCTTATTTTTGATGACTGATCTAATTTCACTGGAAAATTATGAAACTTCATATTTTGATACTAGACATATAGGGGATACCCCATATTTTTCGTGGATTTATCTAATGTGTTTTCATGCTATTTTTCTGTTCTTGAATTTGTTTTCCTGATTTCTGGCTGAACCTAGTTTCTGTATTCAAATCAGTTTTTAGATATGATTTTGTGAAATAATATATGACTTATTTATGTTCGCTGGATTTGTGTGGAAGTCGATTTTCCAGATCCTTCGACAGATCCAGAATTGGTTGTTTGTAATACTGGGAATCACTGTTTTACTATAGTATGGTCTTGCTGTCCTGAACTTGAGATTTATTCATTTTATTCTTTTATGAGATATCTTGCACACGTACATGTTTATCTTAAAACTTGAACTTGCCACATGATCATGCCATGTTATTCTTGTTATGTTTTGCACACCTACATATTTTTTTGACATTAATAATAAATAACCAAGCCGAGGTTTAAGAGAAAGATCTAGTAGTGGATAGTGCAGAAACGTGTACTCAGAAGAACCTAGTGGTTATTGGAGCTTATTTACATGTGGAGCTTGACACGATATACATGACACGTACACACATGACACTGGATCTTGTTTGGGTTTTGGAGCTTGTTTACATGATACATGATTACATGATACTTGGAGCTTGTCCCTGAGTACACTGTCCTGTATGGTCCCCTACAAAATCTAAAGCGAAACTGTTTGTTGTAGCAACCATGTAGTAAAAACCGGGATGCATGAAGTGCTACCTAGATAGTAATCACTACAAGACTTGAACATGCTACTTGAATATGACACTTGAACATGATACATACCCACTTGACACTTGACTACATGATACATGAGATTTGATACTTGATACATGCTACATGATTACATGATTCTTGATACTGGTTGCTTGATGCATGACACTTTTTTACTTGACACCCGAGGCATGCTATTATACTTGCTCATCTTGCCATGCTATGATTTATACCATGTATTCATGATTATACTATGCTAGGTTTGTTACTTAGAATTACCTATCCCATGTACTTGTATCCTACATTATAAATGGCCCATAACTTGCAACTGATGGGTACTTGTTTTTCTTCTTCCTTCTCCTGCAAATTTACTAATTGCAGATCAGGATGGTCGGCTACCAGATGTTGTTGGCGAGATGATGTATTAGTGCTGGATTTTCTGCTTTATTATTATTATTTCTTATTGCTTGAACTAGAATAAGATGTACTTGATTACTTGGATATTTATCTTGTATTTGGGCGATGTGACCCAGGATATTTGACTTGTTCAGAATTTGATTATTTAAGACTATTATATTTGGTTTCAAGTAATTTCTGTTGGTATCTTGTTTCAATTATGCATGCCTGGTTGTATCTTTTACTTCCGACTCTGATTATCTTGTGAAATATTGTAAAGATTCCTGAACAGCTTATGGATGATGAAAATCATTCGCTGGGCTTTTGTCTCGTATCCGTATTTCGTATTCTTTTTGGGAAGCGGGGCGTGACAATGGTCCTTCTCCACTCCGATTGGATGAAGGTCCTCCATTCCCGGTCAGGCCGGTGATCATTCGGCTTCTGCCGCAGCTGTGCTGGAATCATTGTCCTTCTCCATTCCTGCCTCTACCCAAAGTTATCATGAACATAAGGCGAATCATAGGGCCACCCCTACTCCGTCAAAGGCTACAGAGTTAAACTCTTACTCCCCATTTGCACTGATAACTCAGAACATAAACGGAAGCTTAGGGGTCCATTCCGTAGGTTCCAAATGACTTGTGATGTGCGTACGCGTCCCATTCTCATCAATAAACTCCATAAATTAACAGTCGGGACAACGTCGCTTGTGTCCCTTTGACCAGGTGAGACGGTGCCACGCGTGGCCCTTTGACAGGATGAGTACGATACCCAACTAGTATCTATCCTTACATTCAACAATGACCCGATCTAGTCCTACGATACAACCAAACCCAAACTACTTATGTTAATCCACTCTAGGACCAAGATTTACAATTAAGGTTGATTATGCGATTACTAGCTTTTTATTTACTTATCTGATTCCCTTAATCCCATGACTCTAATTCGACTCTAATCCCCCTTTTCATTAACTCATTATAGAAGTTAGAATTATTACGAGTCTAGGCCTATTTCATTTTAACAAATTCTCTTCTAGTTAGGAGATCTATCACTTATTTCCATTCCCTAACTTGGTAATAATATTTGCTTATTTATGAACGATTGGTGTTGTTCTTCTTGTAGGCACTTTTCAAGTTAACCGACCTTTTTCATATTTTGAACTTAACCCATCTCACAACAGGACGCAATCTAGACCTCCAATCCGGTCCAAGGGTTGGCTCGCCTCGGCCCACACTTGGCCCAACCAAAAGATGAACCGACTCCTTCGATCGTTGCAACCGCCATCTACGCTTCAAGTTTGATTGCAACCTCGGCCCGACCCAAACACGTTGCTCCCGCTAACCTTCACGCTCCACGGTTCTCGACAAGTGGTAGCACCAAACACAACCATGGAAATCATTCCATGAACGGCGAGCATGTCGGTGCACGAGTTGTCTCCTCCAACGCATTCAATGCGACACGGGTTCCTCTCTACCCGTCTAGATATACAATTATGACTTAATCCTAGAGTCTCAAAGCTCTATCTAAGTGGCTCAACAAGAGTACACTACCCTAGGAATAAACCTTACACCATGAACACTCAACAAGAGTGCTAAAAAGCTCTAAAACTGAAAAAATTGTATTTTTAAATAGCAAGCATACAATTGGAATTCATGCCAACATAGGATCTCTCCCGATCCCGTTTCAATAACGAGACACGATCGGGTGATCCCCGTCCCTCTACCCAAGGTAGACAGCAGCAAACAAAACAAGTGGGTATGAATTTCATCTAAGCAATCAACATCAACACTTTATCACTTATTGCAACATTTATCCCAAAACAGTGAACAAGCAATTTCTATTTGCTCCTATAAAGCATATCTGAGCCACACCATAATATGAAACTTAGATAATTAAAATCATACCCCCTTCCCACATCCATAACATTCTTTATTAGCCACAAAACAACAATTATAAGCTCAATTTATGAGTTCTAAATCAAATTCATGAACATGGCAAGAAAATAATGAACTTACAGGATCTACATGCATCTACTGTATATTGTAAAATCTATCATAAATTGTGTACAGCTTAGAATCTTAAGTTCTTAGACATTCCAAAAAGATCTATGTGTCTACTACAACTTTCTAGTTACAAGTTTCTACAGATTATGTCTTATAAGTGGCCAAAGTAGTCATTGTTTAACATGCATGCGATAATTTCTAGAACAAAGCAACAACTAACCAGTGCTAACATAAAATGCTTTTAAAATATCAAATGATATAAAAAAATTCATGAAATTTGGAACATAAGCTCTTTATACATGTTAATAACACATATCTAAATTTAAGTGGCTCGAAAGAGTATTCTTTAAGTTATGACTTTCTGAAAAGTAGCTAAAAACATAACAGTTCACATTCAACTCTGTCTTCTCTTTTACAACAGTCAGTGGTTTTGGATTTTATTTATATAGAAAACGTTGTCCAATAATTATGAAATTTAACATACATGGTTTAAACACAGGCTAGTAGCACATATTAGAATTTTAGCAATAGATCTCAAGTGGTTAGACAGTTATATGCTTTTGAATATCATAATCAGAACAAAAGTTAGATCTGTTTTCTACAGCCAATAGTCAAATTCGTAATTAATTAAGATAGAAAATAAATTCCAACAATTATAAATTTTGGTGGAAAGATGCCTACCATGCATATCTTGCTGCCATAAAAATTTCAAGTAAAATTTTCTAGCATTTTTCAAGTTATGGTTTTCAGACTATCATGCATTCACAGATTCAGCATTTTACTGGGTTTCATTATCTTTCTACTAATAAAAATAGCATGCAACGAATTTCTTTTTCTTTATCAGTTAATCACAACTCCAAGACCTACCCATGCTGACAAGAATCACATCTAAAATTTACCACAAGATTATTAACACACCAAAAGTTTTAGAGACACCCACCTTGTAGTCGTGTGGAATTGCCTCCTAGTGTTCAAGCTCCTAAGCACTTCTTGCTCCTTGCTTGCCCTTTGCTTCCTTGTTCTACTCCTTGGCTCCTAGTTCTTCCTCCAATTTAGTAGCTAAGTCCTTAGAGAGTGGTTTAAGGTGTGGAAATAATTTTGTTTTGGAGTTAGAATGAGCTAGGGTTAGAAGTGAGAGATTTTAAATAAAGAAAGTGAGGGGGGGGGGGGTAGGTGGTGGCTTAGATTTTCAAGAGAGGGAGAGAGAGGGGCGGCATTTGATTGGGGAGAGAGGGTGGTGGTGTGTGTGTGTGTGTGTGTGGGGGGGGGGGGGGGGGGGGGGGGGGGGGGTTGTAGTACTCCAGTGCTTGAGAACCCTCGTAAAAAAACCCTAGATTTCCTTTCAAAACACCTCCAAAATCCCTCCATTTTCCCTCCAATATGGCTGGACATACCCAAGCTTGTGCATGTGCACACTTCATTTTTCTTTGCTCATGTGTCATGATACACGCAAGTGTGCACATGACACACTAGGTCCAAGTTATGGTTTGGGTCCCTAATGAGTTCATTTAATCCCAATCGAATAAAAATAAAATTTTCATAAACAAACTTCATGTTCTACAATATTGTTATGTGCAAATTTTAGGGTTGTTACACGATGACTTCCATTATTCGATGAAGTTTGACGAGGCCCTGCTGGACCCCGGGGGAAACGAAGAGGCAAAGGATGATGATCGACCGCTTGGAGAGGAGGAGGAACAATGGACGGCCGACCCCAAAGTCGAAGTCACGGGGAATGAAGAGGTACCCCACTCCCCTCAGCAATAGCTTTCTCTCCCCTCTTGTTTTTTTTTTGTTTTTGATTTTTGTACTCACCGAATGTGGACTGGCCACCGCAGTTTTTGTAGCAATTTCAAATGAATGGATAGAACTTTTGGGCCAAGGGCTTTTCCTTTCTGTTGTGGGGAAACATTGTAGTTTGGTCAAGTCTAGGGTACTCGGAATGATTTAAATTTTTCTGTTATGCCAGATTTTTTAGCTTGATTTGACTGACCCTCTTGTCGCCATGCTTGATTGACTTAGGGATCTTGTGAGCTCCCTGGAGTCCTGTTTGGCGCGTTATCGAAAAGGAGCTAGGGACTGGGAGGCGGCCCTTACCTACTTCATGAATAGGTCAAATTAGCTAAGTTTGGAGTCGGCCCATCAGAAGAAGACGATCTCCGATCGGAGTGTGGCTGGTGTTGAGTCTGGGTGGTCGAGATCTCTGACCTCCATTCAACGCTCCTCTTCAGAGTCGCTCCTTTGTGAGGTTATTGTGAGAAGGAGTTGGAAATCCAAAGATTGAAGGCAATGCTCGGAGTGGGAGGATCTCGAATTTGTTCTCTGACCTTGAAATGTGTGGCGCTGCGGAGGCCAGGTGATGCTCAAAGTTCGGTGGTTGGAGCCTCCACTTTAGTGCCCCCTACGATTTCGTGGCGGTTATGCAGAGCAAACGCGCTCGGTTAGGCTCGAGCTTGTTTGCGTCAGTCTTAAGGCCCCCCAAGAGGAAGGGTAGGACGGAATTGTAATAGTTGTAATCATACGACCGAGGTTATAACAGTTGTAATCATGTGGTCGAGATTTTAACAACTGTAATGTGGCCTTACCGATTATCTCAATAAAACAACCATTATATGTTCTTCCGCTCCATGATTGATGTGGGTCTTGACCGCTACTGAGGGGAGACTGTGAGGAGTGTACGCCGCGAGGTGGGGATTAGAGATCGAGAAATCACACTTTTTTGCTCGAAGTCCAAGCAGAGTGGTGAGGATGTGAGACTGAAAAGTCCAGTTGTTGCTCGAGATTGAAGCTGAGAGTCAAGGACTTGAGAGATTAAGAAATCTACAAGCCGAGCGGTGAGGACATGAGACTGAAAAGTCCAATTGTGGCTCGAGATTCAAGCTGAAAGTCGAGGATGTGAGAGATTGAGAAGTCTCTCGTTGTCGCTCGAAGTCCAAGCCAAGCAGCGAGGACGTGATACTGAAAAGTCTCGTTATGGCTCGAGATTCAAGCCGAGAGTCGAGGACCTGAGAGATTAAGAAATCTCTCATTTTCAGTCGAAGTCCAGGCCGAAGGGCAAGGATGTGAGACTAAAAAGTCTCGTTGTGGCTTCAGACTCAAGCCGAGAGTCGAGGACTTGAGAGATTGAGAAATCTATCGTTGTCGCTCAAAGTCCAACTCGAAAAGCGAGGATGTGAGACTGAAAAGTCCCGTTGTAGCTCGAGATTTTAGCCTAGAGTCGAGGACTTAAGAGATTGAGAAAGCTCTCATTGTCGCTCGAAGTACAAGCTGAGCGGCGAGGATGTGAAACTGGAAAGTCCCATTGTGGCTCGAGATTCAAGCCGAGAGTCGAGGACCTGAAAGATTGAGAAATCTCTCATTGTCGCTCGAAGTCTAGGCTGAGCGGCGAGGACGTGAGACTGAAACATCCCATTGTGGCGCGAGACTCAAAACGAGAGTCTAGGACCTGAGAGATTGAGAAATCTCTCGATGTCGCTCGAAGTCCAAGCCGAGGGGCGAGCACGTGAGACTAAAAAGTCCCGTTATGGCTTGAAATTCCAGCTGAGAGTTGAGGACTTAAGAGATTGAGAAAGCTCTCGTTGTCGCTCGAAGTACAAGCCGAGCGGTGAGGACGTGAGACTGAAAAGTCCCATTGTGGCAAAGTAAAAATTAAAAAAGGAAAATCATTGTTTTTACTTGCTAGGTTACAAAGGAATAGTGGCACGTAGCACCGATTACAACCAAAGGAGTCTATTCTGGCCTCTCATGAAACTTGATAAGGTGCTCTGGGTTCTAGGGTCTATTGATCATCTTGCCCCCCTATGTCGATGAGCATGTCGTCGACGTAGACCTCCATGTTCCGACCTATTTGCTCCTTAAAATTCTGATTGACTAGCCTTTGGTATGTAGCACCGACGTTCTTCATCCTGAAGGGCATGACCCGACAACAGTATAGTCCCCTGTCGATCACAAAGGATGTTTTAGGAATGTCTGGGGGAAACATTCTAATTAGGTTATAGCCTGAAAAGGCATCTATGAAGCTCAACAGTTCATGACCGGAGGTTGCATATATCAGGGCATCGATGTCCGAGAGTGGGAATGGATCTTTGGAGCAGGCCTTATTGAGGTCTGTGAAGTCTATCCAGATCCTCGACTTCCCGCTTGGTTTCTTTCACCATCACTACATTGGCCAGCCATTCGGGATAGCTGACCTCATGAATAAAATGAGCCGAGAGGAGCATGTTCACTTTTTCTTTGGTCGCTTGTTACCTTTCAGGGGTGAACTTGCGGCGCTTCTGCTGGATAGGCTTTGAATCAGGGTGGACGTTCAGCTTGTGCATGATGCGGTCCTCTAAAATTCCTAGCATATCGAAGGGCGTCGAGGTGAAGCGATCAACATTCTGCCTGATGCAATTAACGACGACCAGTTTACGGTCTAGGGCGGGAGACTGGCTCACTCGGAACCATAGATATGTCCTCCTCGGAGAAGGTGATTTCTTCCAACTGGTCGATGGGCTCCGAGCTCAATGAGTTTCTTTCGGACGGAAGTTCGACCACGTTGAGGGGGAAAACTCCTCCCACTGTGGCCATGTAGCAGGACCTGGCTGATTCTTAATTACCTCGGACCATGCCGACTCCGTGGTCGGTAGGGAATTTCATTTTCAAGTGGTAGGCGAAGGGCACTGCTTGAAGGGAACAGAAGTCGGGCCTACTGAGGATCACATTATAGGCGGCCTTGACATTGACCACCATGAAATTCATGGCTTCTATTTGGATGTTCGTGGTTGTTCCAGCTGTGACATCGATCATGATGATCCCCTTGATCTATACAGGAGTGCCTGAAAACCCGTGTAGCGTGTACCCAACCGGCTTCATCCTTTCCTGAGAGAGTTTGAGTGGTTCGAAAGCGACAAGGAACAGGATGTTCACTGAGCTTCCGTTGTCAACGAGGATACGATAAACCTTGTGATTGACCATGCCGAGGCTGATTACCAGGGCATCACGATCAGGCAGTCAGACACCTTCTAAGTCTTTGTTAGAGAATGCGACTGCCAGACCTTGGTCTCTAGGGGGCGAATGATCATGGACCGAGTTAACCTCCCGTACAGAGGCCTTGCGGGAAGTATTTGACTCTCCCCCTATGGGGCCGCCATGAACACATCAATGAAGGATGGCAAGCCCCCTAGCCTCATCGGGCTCGAGTTCCGCCTCCGGGTGCCGATCGCCCGTTCGAGGAAGGAGCGAAGCCAGTTGGTCCCGGAGATTAGTTCGAGTGAACTCCCTCAGGTACCCCTTCTGGATGAGGGCCTTGATCTTAGGGGTGGACATCGGTCGATATCCGACCTAATATGGACCATCCACCACCGATTCAAAGAAAATTGGTTTTTTAATTTTCTCATCCGCAACCAATCTGAACCTTAATTGGATCGGTTTCCATCCAAGCCGATTAAGCTCGGTTTGGATTAGATTGGATGGTCGGTTTGGCGTGCTACTTTTCACCTTCAACATCATTTATAATTTTGTTGAAATTTAAAAGATCAACTTCAATCAAACTTAAGAAACAGCCTGCTATTTATTATTCAGAAATGAATTTAAAATGAAGATTCATAAAACCACAAGTTGTTAATGAATTTTGCACTAATTGTTTGAGATGATGACGTTTAAATGAGTGGGATAAACTGCTTTTTCACTTGCATACTTCTGTAATCTTAGTTTATTATCATAAAAGAAACATCAATAACCATAGCTAATTGAATTTCAGATACAATAAAAAAAGATTTAGAAAACAATTTCTACTTGACTTGATTAAAGTAACTATTAAATGTTACATCAACTTTATGATTCTATTAAGTTGGGTCACACTATAAATCAAGCATTTCTCAACAACATAACACATAGGATTATGAAGAATCAAAACATAGGTAGAACAACTGCTCGATTTGTATTAAAGAAATTAAAGAAGCCTGTTTGTATCTCCAAGAAAATGAGAAATGACTATTTTTATATTCAAGAAATTAAAAAAGAACTATATTTTTTATGGACTTATGCATAGAGGTACGGTCGGTTCGGTTTCATCGGTTATTTGAAAGCCTCATCCAACAACCGAACCGGTCCAATTGGTTATTGAAGATCAAGAACCGGGACAATCCAAACCCCCAATTGGTTTGGTTAAAAACCGGTCGATTCAGGTTGGATTAGTTTGGATTGGTCGGTTCGGATAATAGTTGTCCACCCCTACTTGATCTCATCTTTGAGGGCCCGACAAGTATCACTCTCGTGCCTTTGGTCCTGATAGAACCGACAGTAGAATCTCTGGTCCCGTTTTTTATTGTTGTTGATCCGAGGAGGATGACGGATGATCCCCTTATCTTCGATCTCTAGAAGGAAAGCCGACACTATGAGTCAGTGGGTTGAATTTCTCAAAGCGGGGGACCGGAGGTGGTCGCTTCTAACCGAGTGGATCTTTTTGAGCCTGCTTCGTAGGCTTGGGACCATCTACTTTTCTCTTCCTTTTCAGCATGGATATACTTCTCGGCCCTGTTGAGGAGATCGAGAAAATCGATTGGAGGTTTCTTCGCCAAAGAGGCCTGCAATTGGCCGTGGAAGACATTATGTCGGAAGACCACAGATGCGACGCCAACGTTGAGAGAAGAGACCGCCCTGGCCTCGGCGGTGAACCTCCGCACAAAGTCCCGTAGGGACTCCCCTTCCTTCTGTCTGAGGTCCAGAATGGACGCGCTCGTCTTCTCGACCTTGCGGCTGGTCACAAAATGGGTCAAAAAAATAACCTCGAGCTGCTCAAATGAAAAAATCGAGTTGGGGGCTTTGAGAACATTTCCTTACCAGCCCGCGCAGGGTGGCAGGGAATGCTTAACAGAGGAAAGGATCTGAAGAGCTATGAATCATCATGAGGGTTTTGAACCCTTCCATGTCTGGATCGCTCTCTCCATTATACGTCTCGAACTGAGGCTGCCTAAAGTGCCTTAGGATCAGGGCTTCCAAGATTCAGGCAGAGAATGGGGTCCTGTAGGCTGACGCCCTCGACTAGATTGAGCTCCAACCTTGCCAATCCAGGCGAGACGATTCTCCATCTCCTGGAGTCACCTAAAGACACCGTCATCTCTTCTCACCGATCGGGTCGAGCTGCGCAACTTGCTACCCAGGTTTCGCTCGTCTTGCAGGGGGCATCGTTTTGACATTCGGATCTAGGGACGCCTCGAGATGGCCAAGAGGACATCGTTCCTAAACTCCTGGAACTTGGTCCTTGTGACCACGACCTGTAATGCCCCGATTTTCATTTATGAAAATTATGTATCTATTTTTATTATTTTCTTTTCTTACGTGTTGAGCACGTGCGAAGTTAATAAACATACTATTTATAAGAATCTCATTTTTGGCATGAGCAATTGTTTTCATTATTTTTTCTAAAACATTATTTTTTCTCTAGACCATTTTAATTAACTATTAATTGTGTTGTTTTGGCCCATGACCTAAGCCCACTATTTATGAAGCTCACAATTTAATTAATCAATTAAAGGACTCACACTTGTCATGTAGGGACAAAGTGTGACCAAATTGATTTATTAAAATTGTACTTTTTATATGGGGACTAGGTGGCACGTGCTTGCACTATGGTGTGCAGTGCACACTCTTTCAATGGGCCGGTTTGTGCATGGAGATGTGGGTAGTTATTTGAGTGTGTGGGTAGTTACCACAACTCCTTATTTCATCCTAGCCCTCCATCCTATAACTATCTACTAAATCCTAGCCCTCCAATCCACCCAAAATTGTGTATAAATACCCCCTCACTTACTTGTATTCTACACTAAATTTCATTGTGAGAAGAAAATATATTTTTAAGAGAGTTGAGAGTGAGTGCTTTTGGAGGCCGGCCATCACTTCAGAGGGAGCTTTCGGTGTGTGGCAAGGAGCAAGGAGGATTCATACTATCGCACTAGAAGGATTTACGGGATTTCGTTTATTTCGTCAATAAGGTGGGTGTTTCTCAGGACTTCTAATATAAAGATCATGCTAGGGCAATTTTGATTGTTATCATGCTTGTGAAATGTGGATTGATATGGTGATCATTATACTAAAATGTGTTGTGCTATACTTAGTATGAAAGATGTGAATGAATGAACTGAATTAATGAAATTTAATGGATCGGACCTGACCTGTACAGTCGACCGGTCATGTGAATAAGTCGACTGGTACGAGGTGGATGTTTCCCATGAATTCTAAATTAAAATTCATATTAAGATCGAGGATTTAATTATGTAGGTATGTGCAAACTGAAGTGATAGAATGATTGCTAAATTGATATCTTCCATGCTGTACATAGTGTAGAAATTATGAACATATGAAAAAGGACTAAAGATGTTTAGAGAACTGGAAATTACCTGTACAGTCGACCGATCATGTGAACAGTCGACTGGTACGATGAAATAAAATGTGTACAGTTCGGAATTTCATGAAATGATGTTTTTAATGTGTGTCGTATCTTGACTTTCCTAGTATGTTAAATTCGGAGTTGATACCCATCTCCGTAGACAAATAATGAGTAAAAGATGAATGTACGACTAGAAATTGTATTTGGATGAACGAAAATACTAGCTATGTGAAATTTACATTTAATCGTAAGCTATATTGTGATGTTGGTAAATGAATAAGAATCGCATGTTTGTGTTGACATTGAACATACTATAGTGTAATAAAAATGCTATGTGCTATTTGAAGAACAGAAGGAAGAGATAAGTCCTTAGTTTGAAATTTAACTCTATTCAGTCGACCAAATATATGTAGCAGTCGACTGCACTGAACATGAAAAGTTGTGTAATTGAATTACCCAGAACAGCCGACCGATATGAACGACAGTCGACTTCTCCGTAATTTATATTTTAACTTCGAATGCTACGGAACAGTCGACTGGCCATGTGCAGCAGTAGACTCTTCCGAGCGATTATTGAAGAACTTTCTTTGGCTGAACAAGTCGACTGAGTATGCTCTAAGTCGACTGTCCAGATCACTTTTTGGCATATCAGAAATTCTATGATTTGTGTTATGATAAAGATTGTGAATCTTATGTTGAATATTGTTTGTGATAGTTTAGAAGAAGTAAACTCAATTTGTCTTTGCATGAATTCATATGAAGTGAATCATTTATTAGAATTTGTGAAAGTTATATGAATGTAAAAGCTATGAACATGAAAAGGGAAATCTACTGTGATTATGAAAATGAACTCATGAGCTGGAAATGCTCAATTTTTGGTAATTGTTAATTGAAATTGAAACAAAAGAGTAGCTAAGTCTCACACCGGCAATTGGATAGAAATGAAATGAAATGAAAGACCAAGGTTGGGTCATGTTGAATGAATGATTAAGTCCGGTATAGTGGAGAGGCTAACTCTAGAGCTTTGATTTTGTTCATGATTCTAATAAACTAAGGACTAGACACATAGTGGAGATGTGATGAAAGTGTTGGGTTTTCGGGGCATAAATGCAGCGGATTGAAACAATAAAATCGAAACCCAATCGCAGGATCCATGCAAAACAAGACGTTTAATTCGTAGTTATGAACGTTTACCTTAAAACGAAGCTTTAACAGTTGAGAAAGGATGACTAATGGAGGTCCAAGCTCCTTGAATCACCACGCATCCCGCTCACGCGATCTACGCTCTATCGGTATCCACACGAACACTTGGTCTTTGAAGGAGCGATGTACTAGCATCCGAAAACCAAATTCTCTCTATCTCCATCTTCTTCTCTCAAAACGGCTAGGGTTTTTCTCTAAGCCTTGAAAAATAATTTGAGAGTTTAAGATCTTTATATAGAGAGACAAATCTGATTTTTCTAAAGCCCAATCCTATTGGGCTTTTATTAAAATTAGAATTCCTAATTAAATAAATAATTAAGTCAAACTTAATTAATATTCTAATATAATTCTAATTCTAATCATTAGTAAATTTGAAATTATATTTAATTAATTAATTAAGTCCTACTTAATTAATATCATAAATAAATTCGAATTACTATTTAATTTAAATTCATAATTTAAATCAAATCTCCTTCAAGCGTTCTTGTGTGTGACCCTTTAGGTTATTATTACGTTGGAAATAATTTTAATATCCAATAATAAAATTATAAACAATGAGCGGCATCTAGTAATACATCATTGCTACCCAAGTAATAATAATAATTGGTGATCCAATAAAACCTTTCGTGATTAATGTTTCCGTGTAATATAATCCCTTTAACCAAATATTATAGATTAAACTCGAAGCATGTTCTCAGTCATCCTCTTCAACATTTAATCCGGGTTTCCTTGATCAATGAGTAGACTATTAAAACAAATCATTATTCGAGCATGGCCATGCATTTCATAGTCTCACTCAATCAAGAGGCCAATAATATCTCTCCTAATTATAGGAGGGTTAAATCCTTTATCTATCATTCATATTTCTCATACGACTCATAATATACCCGATGTCCACTTTTATCATCACCCGGTCAAAGGTAACTTTTAATGTAGTCAAAGTATATTAATCCTCGTATAGAAATATAATGATCTCAAGTCAGAGGATCATTACACCATTATCACTGTGAGTCTTTCTTATGACTTTATTTAAACATGAAGAATCTCACTGTGGGTCTATCCAGTGCCATGTAGAATCTTACATGCACCTATGTTCTTGACTTTAGTATCACTATACCTATGACCAATGAGATGTGGTCATCAGTCAACAAACATACTAATCTTCATGCATTATTATTGTCCCATAATGACAATGCTTGATTAGGGATATTTAGGAATATAAACACTATTCATATAATCTCATTTTTAAGTCACATACTTAAAGATATAGAATGCGTATTATATATTCCAAGGACATTTATTACTCTAACATTTTTATCGCAGTAAATTAAGACATAATAAATTAACATATAATAATCAATAGAACACAATCATTAATTAACAAAAGTATTTCCTAGAAGCACAATCACATTGTCTCTAGGGCACTAACACTAACAATCTCCCACTTGCACTAGAGCCAATCACTCATGTATCTAATACCCATGGAACTAGTGTGACCTTCGTGCTTCTGCTGCGACAAAGCCTTAGTCTTGTGGGTCCGCAACGTTATCTTAAGTATGCACTTTACATATGTATGTATTCTGACTTAAACTGATTAATCTTTTAGATCTATCTCTATAGATCCTGATCCTTAAGACATATGTATGATCGCCAAAGTCTTTTATCGAGAAACTATTTCCCAACCAAATCTTCACAACCTGTAGATTAGGAATGTCATTCCCTATTAATAATATGTCATCTACATATAATACTAGGAATGACACATGGCTCCCACTAACCCTTCGTAAACACACGACACATTTTTATTTTACATGAAACCAAACTCTTTGACTGTTTCATCAAAACGAATGTTCCATCTCCTCGAGGCCGGCTATAATCCATAAATGGACCATCGCTTCTCACAGACCATTCTAGCAAACTTTGGATCGACTTGACATCCATTTGCCAGATTTCATAGTCATAGTAAGTTTCTATCGCAAGCAAAATCCTGATGGATTTGACCATAGCCACCGGTGAGAAAGTTTCATCATAGTCACTACTATGAATCTGCTTGAAACTTTTCGCCACTAGTCTTGCTTTGTAGGTCTGTACATTACAATCCACGTCAGTTTTCTTCAAGAAACCCACTTGCACCCTATGGGTTTTACCCCTTCGGGTGGTCCAACCAAAGTCCATACTTTGATTTTCATACATGGAATCCATCTCAGATTTCATGGCCTCCAGCCATCTCTGAAAATCTGGACTATTCATAGCATCTTTGTAGGTGAGAGGCTCATCATCATCTATGATCATCACATCGCCAATTTGAGTCAGAAGAAATCCACGATATCTCTCTGGCTCATAGCGAATCCTACTAGATCTACGAATAACCTGTGTTTCTTGAGCAGTGTTGTTATCAACATCTTGAGTCACATTCTGCTCATGTTCCAACTCTGGTTCAACATTATTCTGTGGTTCTCGATCCTCATCGAGATCTATTGTCCTCCCACTATTTTTCTTAGAAAGTAAATCTCTCTTTAGAAACATAGCCATTCAAGCAACAAACACTTTGTTCTCGGAAGGTTTATAGAAATAATACCCTTTTTGTTTCCATTGGGTATCCCACAAAATCTGATTTTGGTCCTAGCTTGTCAGAGATCATACGTTTCACAAACGCTTCATATCCCCAAATTTTCATAAATGACACGCTGTGACGTTTCTCAGTTCATATCTCATGTATTGTGTCTTTTGAACTGATTTAGAAGGAACTCGGTTTAGTGTTTCTGCAGCCGTCTCTAGGGGCATAACCCCAGAAACGAATTGGAAGATCCCCTAGACTCATCATCAATCGCACCATGTCCAACAAAATGTGATTTCTCCTCTCAGACACACCATGTCTTTGTGGTGTTCCAGGAGGAGTAAGTTGTGATACTATACCACACGCTTTTAAGAAATTTTAAGCTTAGGTATTCTCCTCTACGATCAGATCGTAGAGTTTATACTTTCGCCTATTTGTTTTTCTTCTTCAATCTCTTACTCTTCGAATTTTTCAAACGATTCGAATTTGTTCTTCAAAAGATACACATATCCGTATCTACTAAAATCATCAGTAAAGGTTAAAATTAGTAAAAGCCACCTCTTGCCAACATACGCATTGGACCACATACATCACTATGTATCAATTCCAATTGTTTGGTGGCCCTCTCACCTTATCCGGTAAAAGGAGTTTTAGTCATTTTGCCAATGAGACATAGTTCACATTCTTCGTATGATTCAAAATCAAACTTATCCAAGTATCCATCCTAATGTAACTTGGAAATGCGATTCTCATTTATATGGCCTAAATGACAGTGCCAGAGGTATGTTTGATTTGAGTCATTTATCTTTAGACGTTAATTATTTACATTATAGATAGGAGTATCAAAATCAAGACCATATAAACCATTAAACAAACGTGCAACCTCATAGGTAACATTATTTAATGAAAAGGAACAACAATTGTTCTGAATCAAAAAGGCAATCTTGTCCAAACAAGAAACCAAAATAATGTTTCTGCAAATTGCAGGCACATAAAATAGTTCTCAAGTTCTGAAATAAGCCCCATGGGCATCGATAAATAATAAGTCCCTACAGCTAAAGCAGCAACCTTTGCTCCATTGCTAACATGTAGGTCGACTTCTCCTAACGCCAAAGTTCTACTCCTTCGCCGTTTATGCACATTTATACAAATGTGAGAACCACATCCAGTATCTAATACCCATGATGTAGAAGTAGACAAATTTGACTTCTATAATATAAATACCTGAATCAGAAATCTGAACAGCCTTCAGTTTCTTCAGATCCTCCAAATAAGTTTGATAGTTTCTCTTCCAATGACCCGGCTTCTTGCAATAGTGACAATCACCCTTTGCCTTTGCCTTTGCAACACCTCCAGTAGGCTTCAAAGCCTTAACAGCGGGTTCTGGATTAGCAGGCTTAGATCCAATCTTGTTCTTGCCTTTCCATTTACCCTTTCCTTTGGCATTCCCTTTGTTGACCATCATTATGGGAGCAGGGGACGCCTTCTGAATGTTGGTCTCAGCAGTTCAACATAGCCAACAATTCGGTAGGTGTCTTGTCTATCTCATTCATATTGTAATTCATTACAAATTCGAGCATAGTCGCTGTTCAAAGATTGCAAGATTAGATCTATCTGAGCTTCCAGACTGATGGCGGAACCCAGAGTAGCAAGGTACTCCATATATCCAATCATCTTTAGAACATGCGGTGCAACTGGATCACGATCACCCTATTTACACGCATACAAGGCTTTACTTGTATCAAACCTCTCTTGACGAGCCTGTCCTTCAAACATACGTTTAAGGTGCTCTATCATTATATGAGCATCCATATGCTCATGCTGTTTCTGAAGCTCAAGACTCATAGTCGCAAGCATAAGACAAGTGACATCCGTGTCATCATCGATATGTTTCTGATAAACATTACGTTGATCAACCGATGCACCTACAGGGAGAGGTCCAGGGCGAGGAAATGACATAGAGCTTTCACTCTTACCTGAGGACTATCCTCAAATTCCTTTGCCAATCGAGAAAGTTTGTTCCTGTCAACTTGTCCTTCTCAAGGACAGATCGTACAGAGAAGTTATTTGAGTTGTCTGCCATTAGAATATCTATAATGTAAAAATGCATAAAAGAATTAGTCTACGGAATTATTAGTTTATGTTCAAATGATTATTCATATATATTCATAATATATATCTCCTACTATTTTGATCAAATTAATAGCCCTTACTATTAATTCGGAAAGCATTTATTATATATCTTTCTAGTGAGCCAAGATCCATATTTCATCATGTCTTGAGTCAGCGTTGGCCGAAACTCCCAAAACACAACTATTTAGGTAGACAACATTTGTCAATTATATCACGTATATAACTCTTGGATAGTTTGGTGAACAACCATTGCTCTAATTTATCTAATAAATTTTTCGCCAAACTCTATGCTTCTAAGTTCATAATCTTATTGTGACGACTTAGTTAAGTTAGGCCCAATGAATCAACATAACGAGTATCACATTTACTCTTTCACACCTCACCACGATTAAAAGGAGCACTCTGCTTTGGCAAACCCACCCCTTATGATCTAGGCCTTGATGAGTGTTATTCATTGGAAAGCATCTTGTTTAACTTAATATTTATTAAGGGATTTACTTATAAACGATCATGATCCCATCATAAAGAGATTCTCAATTTTTCCTTGAATCAAATATTTCAAATCAAAATTCGTTGAATGAATGATTTCCAGATCAGAGGTTAACGCACAGACGGCATTATTGGCATCCCTTTTCTTACAGATTCGTAATCGGTTGTTGACAAAATCATTCAATCGTTGAATAATGAAAATTCATATTTAATTACCGTGTTTCATAAACACAAGAATCTCATGATCGTTTATTTAATGTTCATCTTAAATCGTTATAGATTTTATCTTGTTTAAGCATGAATGGGGTGTCGTATCTAATACATTCATCTTAATCTAATTAAGCATGCATCTCTTAAATCGTTATAGATTTTATCTTGTTTAAGCAGGCATGGCATGGGTGATGTATCTAATACATACATTAATACATTATTAATCTAATTGAAGCATGCATCATAATGTATTCTACACAGACATTCACACATCAATATGTAAAGTGCAGTATGTAAACATGCTTGGTTATGGCCTTTATCCTACATGATCCTTTCAAGCTAATGAAAGGATCGAGGTCAATCTATGGTGGAAAATATAAATACAATTACATGTCTTCATTCTCCTTGGTTGCTCCACTTCTTGGATCATCCTTCAATCTTCAAGTACATTACATTGAATAATTGAAAACAACCTATACTAATGTACTTATGTACTTACATAATAAAACTCGAGTTACATTCGAGATTATACAATTACAAGAATGAAGAAAACGACATGCAAGTCGAATTTACAAAACCAAAACCATAAACCATTAATCTAAGGGTCTTAAGGCCATAACCAGCACCATGCTCAAGTAAACAATTAATAGACATCATCATATGTCACCATACATCAATACATAACAGTACATATCATATCCAATATGATCATATAAGATACATCTCAGAAAATAATTTTCAGAAAATTCGAAATTAAATCAAAAAACCATAAATCGCTGTTTACAGGCAGTAAGCGGCGTTAAACGGCTTACATATGAGAACCTGACTTTGTCAGTCTTGCTCAGTGGCCTAATTTCAGTCAAAAACCATATATGGTTTGCGAAAATCGGATACAATACGCAAATTTCACTAAATCTGCGCAATTTTTCAGAAACCGTATCATATACAATCTACGCGATAAGAACAAATATATAATATTCAAATAATATCATATATTATCTTATCATGTTATACCATATCATATTTCATCATGATCCAATCATAAAAATCATATAAGGCATAATTCAGAAAATTGAAATTAAATCTGAAAAGATAAAATTGCATATTTCAGGCCCTAAACGGCGTCAAACGCCTTACAGACGAGTCGGTGATAGCTTTAGCTATCAGTTTTGTTCAGACGCTCGTTTCCCTTTCCGAAAAGGTACTCATTTGCAAAAATCGGACACTAGAAATAGATTTCCGCAAATCTGCAGCAGCCGTTTCAGAATCCATATCGAATACGATTCTCGTAATTAGAACAAACATAAATCATATACATATCAGTATACATACAGATTATAAGATCATCATATGATCATGCCAATCATCATTAACTTACAGTTTATGCATATATATCAAAACTGTAACAAATAAACGAATTAAAACGTTTTCGCAAGTGGCTCTGATACCATTGTTGGGTTTTCGGGGCATAAATGCAGCGGATTGAAACAATAAAATCGAAACCCAATCGCAGGATCCATGCAAAACAAGACGTTTAATTCGTAGTTATGAACGTTTACCTTAAAACGAAGCTTTAACAGTTGAGAAAGGATGACTAATGGAGGTCCAAGCTCCTTGAATCACCACGCATCCCGCTCACGCGATCTACGCTCTATCGGTATCCACACGAACACTTGGTCTTTGAAGGAGCGATGTACTAGCATCCGAAAACCAAATTCTCTCTATCTCCATCTTCTTCTCTCAAAACGGCTAGGGTTTTTCTCTAAGCCTTGAAAAATAATTTGAGAGTTTAAGATCTTTATATAGAGAGACAAATCTGATTTTTCTAAAGCCCAATCCTATTGGGCTTTTATTAAAATTAGAATTCCTAATTAAATAAATAATTAAGTCAAACTTAATTAATATTCTAATATAATTCTAATTCTAATCATTAGTAAATTTGAAATTATATTTAATTAATTAATTAAGTCCCACTTAATTAATATCATAAATAAATTCGAATTACTATTTAATTTAAATTCATAATTTAAATCAAATCTCCTTCAAGCGTTCTTGTGTGTGACCCTTTAGGTTATTATTACGTTGGAAATAATTTTAATATCCAATAATAAAATTATAAACAATGAGCGGCATCTAGTAATACATCATTGCTACCCAAGTAATAATAATAATTGGTGATCCAATAAAACCTTTCGTGATTAATGTTTCCGTGTAATATAATCCCTTTAACCAAATATTATAGATTAAACTCGAAGCATGTTCTCAGTCATCCTCTTCAACATTTAATCCGGGTTTTCTTGATCAATGAGTAGACTATTAAAACAAATCATTATTCGAGCATGGCCATGCATTTCATAGTCTCACTCAATCAAGAGGCCAATAATATCTCTCCTAATTATAGGAGGGTTAAATCCTTTATCTATCATTCATATTTCTCATACGACTCATAATATACCCGATGTCCACTTTTATCATCACCCGGTCAAAGGTAACTTTTAATGTAGTCAAAGTATATTAATCCTCGTATAGAAATATAATGATCTCAAGTCAGGGGATCATTACACCATTATCACTGTGAGTCTTTCTTATGACTTTATTTAAACATGAAGAATCTCACTGTGGGTCTATCCAGTGCCATGTAGAATCTTACATGCACCTATGTTCTTGACTTTAGTATCACTATACCTATGACCAATGAGATGTGGTCATCAGTCAACAAACATACTAATCTTCATGCATTATTATTGTCCCATAATGACAATGCTTGATTAGGGATATTTAGGAATATAAACACTATTCATATAATCTCATTTTTAAGTCACATACTTAAAGATATAGAATGCGTATTATATATTCCAAGGACATTTATTACTCTAACATTTTTATCGCAGTAAATTAAGACATAATAAATTAACATATAATAATCAATAGAACACAATCATTAATTAACAAAAGTATTTCCTAGAAGCACAATCACATTGTCTCTAGGGCACTAACACTAACAGAAAGTAAGAGAAAAAACATGAGTATGAGGGCCATCGGATTGGCAGCATGAGAGTATTTCACAGGCTGTCTTCACGATGCATCGTGACATGACGTGGATACTACTCCAGGGTACCGTCCCGGTAGCGACGCTTGTGGGGTATTTGGTGACTGCGGGTGGTGTCATGTCCCATGACGGAGGCTGAATTGACCACAGGCTGTCTTCACGATGCGTCGTGACATGACGTGGGATTCCCCTCCAGGGTGTCTGGACATGAGCTCGTAACTCATAGAACATCTAGGACACTTACCGTAGTTACAGTAGTAGATTAAGTCATGGCGATGGATTGAACCCTATAAAATGAAGTGCGAATAAGGGCTTGCCCTCGGACCTATGTAGTATGAGATGCATAGAATCCGAACAAGTGTGCATTAGTGTCATATAACATAAACGACTGCATTAAGGACTAAGTGCACAATCACAACACGACATCAATAGGGTATTCCCTTTAATTTGATATGTGAACAAGTTTGTGATTTGTTAAGAAATGAGAATCGTTAAACTGTTTCTGGTATAGAGAGGATGGCTATGTATAATTCTCGTCGGTTAAATAAACTGACGTACCCACAGTTTTGTATGCAGGATAAATGACTTGATAAAAGCGAAAGAAGAACTGATGTTTATAAATTATTCATTGTTGATGTACATTTATTTAAATGATATAAATTGCTTCCGCTGTTATTACATGTAAATTACTGTGTTATATGCTTCCGCTGTAAAATATAAAGTGTAAAATCTCTTGTAACTCTGATGTAAAATGGAAAGTTTTCAATTCCTTGTAAAATTGTACCGATGAGACGAAAAGATCCTGTAGAACTCTCGAATTCATTTGTATTTGGGATTCGGGACGTTACACGACCTTTTCAAATTGGGTATTCGAAAGTCGTCTATCTCCCAGGGAGCGGCTGCGTTGGTGCTCCCGACCTGGGATGGATGAAGGTTGTGGGTCGGAGCCTGATTGGAGAAGGCAGTCCTGGTCCTCGAGCGGTAAATTTGGTTCTGAAGGTCTTCTTTAGGCTTTCGTTGATTGATGACATTCTGAAGATCATCAGCTTTCTGGTGCTCGGGTTGCCTCACAACCGAGCGTGAGGCGCTCCGACTTGGACCCAATGGATCCTTGGGCCACTGCCTTCGAAAGTCTTGGGTGTCCACGTGACTGTGAGTCGGATGATGAGGGTCTGCATATCGCCCTACTGTGGCTGCTTTCCTGGCTTTGGGTGCCATGGACGGAAAGAGCGACTAAGGGAGCCCGGAATCTGGTGTTGGATCTGTCTGTTTCCAATAGACAGCACCAACCTGATGTTGTTGATTTTGAGGTTGGAGCAACAGGTGCGAGTTCTTGTAATTTCTAATGGAAGAGAGAGATCTCAGCCATAGATCCGGATCCGAGGTGAAGACCTCCTGGGGAGCTTGAGGGGTGGTGCTGTTTGAAGCTGGCCGACCGGAACACCTGCAGGAGGCCTAGAAACACCGGGAGATATCCCGGCGACAGGCCCTCCGACTGTTTATTCATTCACTGGAAAAATTGGAAAGCTAGGGTTTAGGTGGAGAAAGAGTCATCACCTTCAAAGAGAAGAGGGGGCCTGATATTTATAGGCAGAGAGAGCAGGTGTCATAACCCTAATCGATCGGGTTGACCCGCTTCTCTGTGGGACTAAACCGATGGAGGGCCCGTTGGATCCACATGCCAGATCATAAAAGATGAGTGGATATAGAGGGGATCATACGGCTCTGCTTGTGTTGGATTATTTACCCACATTTACTGGATTTAAAGTGGTTTGAGAGGCTAATTTGGAAATAGCAATTTGTGAATGACTTCTATATAATTTCAATATTTGTTGGGAAATTAGAACTCTAAAGAAATTCGTTTTTGGCTGAAGAGTGATCATGAACACACTTTTGTGAAATGTACGGGTGTTTGCAGACTGGGTTCGACGGGTTTTTGATAAATTTCATACTCTAACCCGAAAGTAGCGATGGATTTTATGAAGGAATAGAACCCCCACTCTTAGGTCTCAGAGGGGTCATGAGTAGGTCAGACAGGTTTTTCATGTTTAGATAAAAACAGAATATTCTCTTATGTATATCCTCTGAAGAAAGCTATCTATCTATGTATCCATACAAATACACTAGTGTAATGCATGTGCGATGCACGTGGGGAAAATGGGGAGGGAAAATGAAAAGGACAAAAAAAATCTACCAACACGTGTGCTGCACGTGTTGACACACACACACTAAGGAATAAAAAATTGTTTATTTGTTTACAACCCCATCTCTCCCATTATAATAGTTATAGATGTGTAGTATCTAAGATAAACAAAATTAGATACCAGTACTTTTATTAAGAGAATAACCATATAATTACTATATGGAAAAATGATCAAATAATACCCAAAGTTTTTACTAATTTTTATATAGCACCTAAAGTATTTAAAATACCCAAATAGCACCCGAAGTTTTGAAATATGAACAAAAATGCACTTGCCGTTAAGTTTTCCGTTAAGTTAATATAATATTCCCTTAATATACCTCTTGACGGGTTTAAACCCATTAAAAATAGTATGAAATGTCGAAATTTCGCTCACCTCTTAACGGATTTAAAATTCAAACTCATCACCACTACCGACCACCATCTCCACAGCCAACCACCACCATCTCCACCGCCGACCACCACCGACACCGACCACCATCTCCACCACCACTGAAAAAAGCTGAAAAAGTTGACAAAAATGAAAAAAAATGAACTAAAAAGAGAAGAAGAATAGCGTGGGGGGTATTTCTGTAATTTCATGTCATTTCTGTTGTAAAAAATTAACGGAAGAGGTTTTTTGTTATATTTTAAACTTTCGGGTGTTATCTGAGTATTAGAAAAATTTTGGGTACTATTTGAAAATTAAGGTAAACTTTGGGTATTATTTCGTTCTTCCCAGTTACTATATTGGCTACAAAATCTACCTTACAATAAAATTTTCAAGAGTACTTATTTTCTAAGTGTTAACATATATGAATGCTACTATATATGGAAACAATCATCTCTACTATTCTTAGTTGAACCATATAATTACTATATTTACTAGAGAATCTACCTTACAATAAAATTTACAAGAGTAGTTAGTTTTTAAGTGTTTTTTTTTTAGGGAAAAGGTGGAATAAGGCCACCCTGTTTCATTAATAAGAAGTTAATAAAACAACCCCGGCGTACCGGGAGAAAACGACAGTACAAAACAAAAGTACGATGCAGAAAGAAAATGCAAGAAAACAAACATACACCCCCAACAAACCCTGGGGGGTGGGTCTAACTACTCAAACATCCAGCAACCAGAGAGTACAGTATGTAGAAACACAACACAAGCTGGCAAAAGTACTGTCATGACTGGTGCCGCCAGTCCCTCAGTCCAGCGTCGGCCCGAACTCTACCTCCTCATCGTCAAACTCCTCTACCTGGAATACTTTGGCTATCCTCCCTCTTGCCCCCGTGGTCGCAGCTGTAGCCCAAAAGGAGATTAGATGCATGATATGAGTCAGGTTACCAGAAATACTATTACATGAAGCACGAAAATAAAAATTATTTCTGTCAAGCCATAACACCCATGTTGTAGCCGCTATTGCGATGTACCACGCCTCCTTCATATCATGGCGAATCGTTGCAAATTTGAGGCCAATCCACAAATCCTCATATACGCAGGGATAGTCACCTGTTCCTAAGGCTCGGAGTACCTCAACCATAGTTGCCTTACTTCTAGGGCAGTGAATGAAAAGGTGATTTAGATCTTCCACCTGTGTGTCGCAGAATCCACAATTGGTCGCCACCTGTGGTTGCCTTTTGGCAAGGTTTTGCCTAGTAAGGATAGCATCATTGAGCACTAGCCATAAGAAAACTCTAATTTTAAGGGGAGTTTTCGCCTTCCACTGTAACGCCCCGAATCCCAAATCACTGAATTCGAGATGTTCTACAGGATCTTTTCACTTTCTTTGAGTACAATTTTACAAGGAAATTCAAACTTTTCATCATACATCAGAGTTTACATCATATTACATTTACATTTACATAGCGGAAGCAAAATATACAATATTTACATGAATGTACAACAACATGGTAAAAATCTTTATGCATCCATTTTTCTTTAACATGCAATTTACCTGCATACAAACTGTAGGTACGTCAGTTTATTCAACCGACGATAATTATACATGGCCATCCTCTCTATGCCAGAAACAGTATAACGAATCTCATTTCTTACAAATCACAAACTTGTTCAGTATAAGCATGTAAATAAAAGGGAACTCTTAAAGATGTCGTGTCGTGATTGTGCACTTAATCCTTAATGCAATTTATTTAATTTTACATGACACTAATGCGCACTTGTTCGAATTCTATGCATCCCATACTACATAGGTTCGAGGGCAAGCCTCTTAATCGTTCTTCATTTTTGTCGGGTTCAATCCCTTGCCATGACTTACTCTACTTCTGTAATTTCAGTGAGTATCCTAGATGATTCTATGAGTACAAGCATGTATCGTGGCCCCTGGAGTAGAATTTCGTGCCATGTCTTGACTCATCAAGCATGCATTCTGCGACAATTCAGCCTCCTCCCTGAACACAATCCTCTTGCAGTCACCAAAACATCCCACAAGCGTGACTAAAGTCCGATCATTACTGAGTTGTGCCCGCGCCATGTCTTGACGCATCAAGCATGCATTCTGCGGCTCACACACCCGCACCGTAAACCCTAGTTCTCATACTCATGTTTTTCTCTCACCTTCATCACCTCTTCACTATGCACTAAATATTAGAATCATGAATATAAATCAAGCTCTAGAGTTAGCCTCTCCACCAAACCGGACTTATCATTTCATTTCAATACATGACCAACCTTGGTCTTTCAATTCTCATTTCATTTCGTTCATTTCACTGCCGGGGGAGACTTAGCTACTCTCGGTTTCAATTTACAATTCACAACTTCCAATTGAGCACTTCAGCTCATAATTCAATTTGAGTCTCACAGACTTTCTTATCATGATCTTAGCCTTTCATATTCATTTGATTCTCAATTCTCATTTATGATTCATTTTACATAATCCACACAGTCATAAAAAGAGTCCACAGACTTCAATCATAGGGTTCACAACTTCCAACAGCAAATAAAATGAAATTCATACATATCAGGGTTCACTCTGTACAGTCGACTTGGAAGAACACCAGTCGACTCATACAGTCAAATACAGATTCATCATAAATACTCGGGATAGTCGACTGCTGCACACAGTCAGTCGGCTGTCCCGTAACTTTTCATGTTCACAGTGTCATCCGCATGACAGTCGACTGTTCATCCATCAGTCATCTGTTCTGGGATTCTCAACAGCACAATTCTAAGTCCAGCTCAGTCGACTGGCTACACGCACTAAGTCGACTGATCAATTCCATAATTCAAATTAAGGGATTATCTAATGGCTTTTATATGTTCTTGCATCATGATATCAATTTACAATACACTTATATTCATATTCCATAAACGCGGAGTCTCTGATTGTTCAGGAACATCGTAAACATGGAATTTCAAGTTACTAAAATACTCCTTTCTTTGAAGAAAATACTTTAAACATGCATTCATACTGCTCATAACTTTCTTACGAAAATGAAGATATAAATCTCAAGTCATCATACTGGGTCATCATAGTAGAACATCTCATTACATGGAATTTCCAAATAATCATAATTAGATTGAAGCACCAGTCGGCTGAACACAGTGTCAGTCGACTGCTCCGACAGTTCTTAATTTGTTAAATCATCGCTAGTTCTTTTCATCCATTTACCTTCCCTCCATCATATGCGTCATAGGGAAATCACAACTCAGTAATCACACTATTTTGTCTATTTGCATACAGTTTATCACCACATCACAATTTAATGGTCTCGTACCAGTCGACTTATCTACACGACAGTCGACTGTACCGACACAACTCGTCTTATTAACAGCAGCATGTTCATGGCAATTCTACTACATTGAATTCACATTTCACAATATGGTAGCAATCATAACTATCATAGTATATTTCCTACATTAGAAGTCCTGAGAAACACCCACCTTATATGAAGAAATAATCGAAATCCAGCAAAGTCCTCAATGCGGCGCAGCACTTCTTGCTCCTTACACCTCGCTCCTTTGCTCCACACCGAACCTTCAGATGCTACTCGGCCTCCACAGAAAAGCTCCCACACAACTCTCACAAATACCTCTCTTATAATATGAATCTAGTGTAAAAGAAATAGAGAATAGGAGGGGGTATTTATACACAAATTAGAGTGAGATGGAGGGTTAGGATGCACTAGGGAGTTGGAGATCAAGAGCTAGGATTCATTCGGGAGTTGAGAAACTACCCACACCTCAAGAGTAACCACCCATGATCTAAGTCCATTACTCCACAATCCGGCCAAGCTTTGTGCCTTGTGCACGTGTACATGGAGTGCACGTGTACATACAAACCCCACTACATAAATTGTACACCAAGTACCCGGAAAAATAAAAGAAAAGATGCTACACATACGAGTTGTAAAAAAATATAATTAAATTCATGGGCTAAAATTTGTTGGGCCAAAATAATTTTAAAAAGAAAATAAGCAAATTAACATTGGGCTTTAAGAAAATGTTTTATAGAAAACAATACACTTAATTCATCATGTTGAGAAATATTAGTCAACATGCTACACAAGCAGAAAAATAAATAATCTTTCATATATTGAAAAATCAGGGTATTACATCCACAACACCTGTGCCCAGCTGGGTCTGCATCCTCGAAAGTGAATCTGATGATACAGAGATCTCACCGAGAAAGCTCCCTTGCTCTCGAGTCCCCATCGCTTCTGATCTGGGCCTTGTGTGCACCTTGTGCCTGCCCGAGAGATGTGTGCTTGCATGTCAAGCAATTGCTGGTGAAGATTTGGGGTGAGCGTTCCTCAGAACGCCGGTCTCCATCCTTCCCTTTTCCAACCTTCGGCCACGGACATATTCGGTCGACTCGACCTCTCATACAGTTCTGGGAACGTTTCCTTCAGGGTGTGGGCTCCACACCACCTATCCCACCAGAATCTGGTGGACCGGCCATTGCCGATAGTCGACGTGACTGCCGAATTGAAGGGGTCGCTAGCCTTGGCAATTCCTTTCCAGAGCCGCGAAGCTTTAGCCCCTACTCAGAATCCAAGGTTTCTCGTGCCTTTTCCCCTAAGATAAGGTTGAATGAAGTCCTGCCAACCTTCCCCACTATTGTGGAATACCTTCCACCACCATTTTCCCAGCAGGACAAGATTCATATCTCTGAGGTCGATGATGCCTAGCCCTCCATGCCTCTTTTTCATACAAGCAATACTCCATTTGATGAGGTGGTAACCTCCTTTATCCGAATCTGCCCCCTTACAAAGGAATCGCTTTCGAATCCTGTCAATCCTCTGGATCACCCATTTCGGAAGCTCGAAAAATAACATGTAGTAAATTGGCAGGTTAGACAACACTGAGTTGATGAGTACCACTCTGCCCCCGAGAGACAAAGATTTTCCTTTCCAACCAGACAGTCTGTCCTCCACCCTGTCAATGATAGGCAACCAGTCTGCTTTAGATAATTTTCCTGGTCTGAGTGGTAGCCCTAGGTATTTGATAGGGAAGCCACTCGTCGTACAGTTCAAAATAGTAGTGTGTTCCCCTGCTTCATCATCGGATAGGGAGACTGGAGTCAGCTCACTCTTGTGAAAATTAATCCTCAGACCTGACCAGGCCTCAAAACAGTATAGGTCCCCTTTAAAGCAGACAGTTTCTCATCTAGACCCATTCCCAAAGAGTAGGGTGTCATCTGCGTATTGTAGGATCGTACACCCTTTAGTAGACGCAGAGCTGGCCACTGGCGTGATCCAACCTTTTTCCTGGCACTTCTCCAGCATAACTCTCAACACATCCGCTACGATAGTAAACAAGAGTGGTGATAGCGGGTCCCCTTGTCTGAGACCCTTCCTGCAAGGAAACGGCTGCCCCGACCTACCATTCACAGATATGGCCGTTTTGCTAGTCTGCAAGCACTACCTAATCCAGCAGATCCATTTATTCCCAAAACCCCTACCCCTGAGAGCTTCCAGCAAGCACTCCCAATCGACCGAGTAATAAGCTTTCTCAAAGTCCAGCTTAAGCAGAATGCTCTTAGAGTTGGTCGTATGGCAGCGGTGGATAACTTGTTTTGCCGTTGCTACACAATCTAGGATATTTCTGCCCTTAATGAAGCCCGATTGAGATTTGTTGATAAGGCTGTTCATAATATTCCCCAGGCGGATAGCTAGGACTTTTGTAATGATCTTCGCCGAGCAATTTATGAGGCTGATTGGCCTAAAATCGCCCACTTTCAACGCCTCTTCCCATTTGGGAATCAGGACTACATCCGCAAAATTAAACATACCCAATCTGAGCTTGTTGTTAAAAAAGTCATCCAGCGATGCCATATAGTCCCCTTTAATCTCTTCCCAGAAAATTTGGAAGAACATCATTGGGAAGCCGTCTGGCCCTGGCGACTTGTCTGCTCCCATTTGACTGATAGCCTTTTTAACTTCCTCCTCCGAGAAAGGAGCCTCCAGGCAGGATAGCAAAGGCGATGACTCGGTCTGGTAAGCCTACTAGAAATCATTCCTGAGTGGGACCCGGAAGTCATTCTTCTTCCCCAAGAGGTCCTTGTAGTATCCTTGGAAGGCTGTGGAAATCATTTGTTCATCTTGTACTGTCCCCGAGCTTGTTTCTAAGGATAAAATAAGATTGGACCTGTGCCTTGCACTTGCAACTCGGTGGAAGAAGGTCGTGTTCGCGTCTCCCTCTTTGAGCCACGAAATTCTAGATCTTTGTTGCCATTTAATTTCTTCCATCTTATAGAGATTGGCAATATTCTCACGGAGCTTCAGAAGTCTATTTCTTTCCTTCTGTGACAGGTCTCTCGCTTCCTCCACTCTTTCAAGTTCATCAATTCCTTCCAACAAGGAATCTTTTGCACGCCAGATGGTAGAGAACCTAGATCGGTTCCATTTACGAAGCCGCTTTCTTAATCTGCGAATTTTTTCACACCATCAACCCGCAGCATCTGTGCCAGTCACTGGGAGCGCCAAGTTTTCCATCACCAGGTGGTGAAACCCCTGAATCTCCAGCCAAGCCTTCTCAAATCGGAATTTTCTATATTTTTTGGCTCCCTGAAGCCCAATGTCAAGAAGGATAGGAGTATGATCTGACGTTGGTCTAGGGATCGACCAAGCAGTTGCGAGGGGGAACTTAGCCTCCCAATCCATCGATACGAGGATCCTGTCCAATTTTTCCATAATCGGAGTCGACTGCATGTTAGACCACGTAAATAGTCTATCATTAATAGGGATATCTATCAACTCAAGATCCGTTATCACCCTATTGAACTCTGCTCTGTGCCTATCGTTGGAACCTCTACCCTTGTGTTCGAACGCAAATTGGGTAATATTGAAGTCCCCCCCGACAATCCAGGCCCCCGGCCAACGGAGACGAATATTGACCAGTTCTTGCCAAAAGGCATCACGCTCTGAAGCCACGTTCGGCCCATAAACAACAGTGATAGTCTGCATATACTTATCAGATCGTCATTCCAGTTGTGTAGTTAGGGAGAATGTACCATTATAGACCTCTGAACAAGTGAGCAGGTCCGAGTTGAAGCCAATGGCAATTCCTCCTGAGGCTCCTGCGGATGGACGTAAAACCCATTCCTTGATTCTGTTCCCCCTTATTCTCTTGAGTTTGGTCCCATGAATAAGTTTGGTCTCCTAAAGCCCAACCACTTCCGCCTTGGACTTCGTGATAACATCTCTAACCATATCTCTTTTACCTTTATCCCCCAGACCCCGGACATTCCAGAATAGCGTATTCATTGGGGAACCATGTCCGAGATGACAATGTGTAAGGAGCTTGGGCGATTTTTGCCCTCAGAGACCGTTATCCCCCTAGAGTTGGATCCTAGCTCCTTATGAACACTAGATTTAGCTCTCTCAGATTCCCAACCCCTCATTTTGTTAAGAAGAAATGCGTTGCGTTCTTTATCACAGACTTCCAAACCACAGGTCATAGCTAATTGAAAAACTTCAGAGTCTGATATGAAATTTAAGATATTAGCAAGAAAAAATTTTGTACCTCCATTGACGTGTTTAGCTGCTTTTGCGGCCGTAGCTCTCTCCAAAAAGTCATCTAAGGACTCCGCATAAGCCCTCTTAGGAGCGCGATGAACTCTGAACCCAACTGTCCTCTTAGACGGCCCTATGCTTCCTCTGGGACGTGTCTCTGGGAGTGTGGATAGAACCATCTCAGGAGAGGTCTCCCTCTGGGTGTTAGCAATGAACTCAAAATCCTCTGATTCCTCATCTGTGAACGAGAATTCTTCATCTAGGTTGAGCCGCCCTTCTAGGTCCTCCTCATTATCTATGAGTTGAATCTCCCTTTGTAGCTTAGGCACTCTCATTGCAGACTCCTCATTGAGCCCGTGTATAGGAGATTCACTAATAACAGAATTGTTCGCCAGAGCGGTCCCCTCGGTGTGTTGAAATTCCTGTTGTAGAGAATGCATCCTCATCACGGACTCCTCATTGAGCCCACAGATTGGTGATTCAATAACCATAGTGTTGGACTCTGTTGCGGTCCCCTCACTAGGCCCGCTTACAGTCTGGCACTGTGTCTGAATGTTCGATACTAACTATTGGTCAGGCTCAGAGCTCATAAAGTGTCTATTGGACCTCTCTTTGGGCCCATTAACACCTACATAAGTTGTACCCATCGGCCCCTTATAGATAACGCCTTGGTAACTAGTTGTAGCGATAGAAGAATGTAAACTGGACCCCTCTTTGGGCCCAGTATCAATTGAAAGATTCTCAGTAGTAGGCCCGCTCTCCACAAAGCCATCGGGACACACTAAGAGTGTTGCACCGCTGTCCACTAAACCAAACATTTCGATAACTGGGCTCTCACTAGCCTGGTCAAAAGGGGCGGTGAGTATACCCCTTTTGCCAGCTGGAGCGATTTCATTGGAGGGTGGAACGGCGTTATCAGCTGGCTCTGAGACCGAAGCGTGCTTCGTTGGTATCGATAAGGGAGAGTTTCCTCTCACCAACTCAAAGCAGCTTTCAGCATTCTCTCTTCCTCCTTTGTCTTCATTACCCCTTCCGCCATTCCTCAAGCTTGTCTCTTTTCCACCCACTCCCTCAGCAACCCTCTTGCGCTCCTCTGTTAGCTTTGTGCTGTGGCCTCTCAGGTCCGTGGAAGCTGCTTTCCTCAGGGCTGCCTCAGTCTGTCGATGCTCTGGCTCCAAAGCACTCTCTTTTTCCTCCTCTGGCGAGAACCAGTTCTTGGTAACCCATTCTTTGGTGGAAAGCACTCTGTCTCCTGTCTTCTTCCCCAAAGTGGGGGAATCCTTCACCAGTCCCCTTGTCGATTCTAGCATGCTTTTGCCGAGTTTGTCTTTGCCATCACTGGGCTCTGCGAACCCTGACCCACCCTTCTGAGTGATAGTGGTACCTCCTTTGGTCGCAGGCTGTACCAAACCAAGACAGCAGGACAGATCCGTCGTACATCTTGACGAGTTGGGGGTCCACTTGGACTTTTGACCGTTAGGTTCTACGGCGAGACACCTGTCTCTACCCGTCTTGAGCGAAGCAGCTTCTACCGGCTCGACCCCTTCCCCCGTACTGCGTTGTTCCTGTCCTCTGGCCTCCTTGATGATCTCCCGGTGAGCCCTCTCAACTTCATGGGAGCCATCGATAATCAAATCCTTCGTTGGGGTCACCACCTCTCTATAGGACCTGTGGTCTTTGATTGCCGTAGTGGGTTTCGGGGAGGTGGTTGTCGCCTTTGCTTGCTGTGTTTCTTCTTTCTTATCAAGCACGAATCTAATTAGATATGGTTGTTCGTAAGAGAACACTTTTGCAAAGCGCGGCATCATCGAGATGTCGATGCTTCTAATTAGGACCCTTGCTGAGATCAATTCTGATCGGCGCACCGTTTTCTCATCAATCTCCTCGACTGTCCCAAACTCCGCTACGATCTCTTGTAGGGCTTCTCTCTTCCAAAAGTGCAAGAGAACATTGTGCATCCATATCCAGAATTTGTCTCCCTGTGGGAGCTCCGCTCCGAATGTGGGCATCCACTTACTGAAGTCAAGTTCAAAGTGGCCAAAGTCGATGGTTCCCATACTGACCACTTCAGTGACTTTATCTGGTGAGGGGAAAGAAACAAGGAATTGTAGATGGAAAAGTTTTTTCGCGACCCAATCTCTATGGGCTCGCATCGGCCATTTGGCAGCTAGAGCATGTATGATATGTGATTCCGATGGCCTCCCAGCTTTCACCTTGGCGATGGCACACCATTGCCTCAGCCAGCCCTCTTCGCTCTTGATTGTTTCCAGACTGTTAGCCAGACGTATCACCGTTGGGTTCTCCGGTGATCTACCACAACTAACAAGTCGCTCTTCATCCCCGTGAGTTTCCACCACGTTGGTGCAGACGTAGGAAACATGTCCCCACTTCATGCATTTGAGACACCTTACTTCCTTGGTGCATTCACTTCTAACATGCCCAAGATCACCACAATTGAAGCAAGGAATAGGCTTTTGCTTCCCCTTCCTTTGCTTCCGGTGATGGAGTGTTTCTGTTGGGAGGTTAGTGATGAGGTTTTTGATTTTCTTTCCCCGTACCTGAACCTGAACCCAGGGCCCCTCTCTTTCCACAATGCCGGGGTTCCTTTCTTCCATAATCCCGTTCAGCGTCGTTCCAACGGTTCGCTCGATGCTGGATTTAGTTGATAGGTTCTCCCATTGTGTATGGTTTGTGAGACGGTAGGTGCTGGTGTTTGGGGGGATGGTCGGAGCGGGTTGTTGGGGTCCCAGGTGCACCCTGGGTTCGTTGCATTGGGGAGATGTGTTGTTGACCCTGGGCTGTTGGTTAGATTGGTTGTGTTGGGCTTGTTCACCATTTAGTTGTTGGGGTTGTTGTGGCCGAACAGAGTGCCTGGATTGGTGTGGTCTGAAGCTATCATGCTCATATCCTGTAGGGGAAGGTCTCCTTGGATGATGGGGACGGAGGTCTGCCGGCGGTGTCTTCTTACACCATATACGGCTTGTAGAAGGACCCCGTCGTTGGGCCCTCCTCTCATATTGCTCCCCTGGCCGCTGTAGGAGCTGATGGTTCCTGGTCGCCCCCTCTACCGAACGATGATGATCAACTTTCCTCCCCTTACTGTGTTGATGCTCACGTTCGTGAGCGCACGCCAGGGAGCGATTGTGTTTGAGTTCGCAGTGTCCTCCCTCTTCCGGATGTGGGCTCGAGCGAAAGGGGTGTAGCAATGGAGCGGTAGTGGTGGTCACTGCAGTGGAGGGAGGCAAAGTAGGAGTTTGCAGTGATTGTAGGGTAGCATTAGGTTTTTTTGACGTTGCCACAATAGCTGGCTTGGTCAGTGGGTAGCGGACCCTCTCATTGGGCCCGCACCCACTGAGCTCCAATACCGAAAGCATGGTCTGAAAAGAGTGGGGTGGGGAGGAGGGGGGGAGAACAGTAAGAGAAGTCGACTGAGGAGTAGAGGAGAGGTGTTGGAGAGCAAAGCAGGTAATATAAAGCGGGAAGGAAGAAGGGAGATGGTGGAGGGGGAGGGGGAGGGGGTTGCAGTGGGGGAGGGTGTGTAGGCAGTAGGGTTTAAGGGCGGAGGGAGAGGTTGGGCGAGCAGTCGCCGGTAAGGTTCCAGGATGGAGAAAAAGGGGGGATTGGTAGGAGCGATGTAGTGCCCATCATGTCTATCCACATGACATAGTTACAGTTTTTAAGTGTTAACATATATGAATGCTACTATATATGGAAATATTCTTCTCTATTATTCTCTCTTTTATTTCTCTAATTTATTTGCTCTTTTATATTTTTCTTTCTACAAGTAATTCCTTCTATTGTATTTACTTCTCTTGCAAGTCTTTCCATCTATGTTGACTCTCTACTTGTATAAATTGGTCATGAGTCCTAGCAATCAATATCAATCATATCAATAAGAATATCAAGCATTACATGTACATCAAGCAATATAAGCTCTTTTCTCCTTACAAATCTAACACTAACCATGACATGTCAATAAAACACAAAAAATATACATTAAAATTAAATATATATATATATATATATATATATATATATATATATATATATATATATATATAGTCCCCTTCGGTTGCACACTACTTTTGGTGAGCACTCCGTGAACACTCACGAACTAGAGACCCTATGAAAAATCCGAACCGCTCATATTGTTCTATATGCCTTAGCTAGCCTAACAATAAAAAATCAAGTATTTTGAAGTTCATTTGCCCATCCATCAAGCTGTTAGAATTTTCAGCCATACAATTTTGTGATGATGTAAATTATGGGCAAATGAACTTCAAATTACTTGATTTTTTATTGTTAGGCTATCTAAGGCATATAGAACGATATGAGCGGTTCGGATTTTTCATAGGGTCTCTAGTTCGTGAGTGCTCACGGAGTGCTCACCAAAGTAGTGTGCAACCGAAGATTTCTATATATATATATATATATATATATATATATATATATATATATATATATACACACACACACACACGCCCAGAAAAAATTAACACACTTATTGGGTGGGTTCAAGTTAGATAGATTTTAGGCAAACTTGAGGAAAAAGTTAAAATTTGTTTGCTTTGAAGTTAGATGGATTTTAGGCTAATATCACAATAGCAGTTCAGAAGGATCATGAAAAAAAATGGAGAGAGGGGTGAGGAGAGAGAAAGTCTTCGTTCCTCGGGACCTGAGCAAATCCTATGCTCATGTGCTTCGACTCCCCCCTCCCTCTCTCATCATGGCCCTATGCTAGTGCCCCTTCGATCCTCGTGCCACCTCCTTTTCAACTCCAAACCCTCACATCACCACGTCCCCTCAATTCCCACTCCCACTCCAGCCTTTCACCCCAAACCCTACTTCCAACCGAAACCCTCAGCCCTTTACCCCAAAAAGTAACCTTTTCCTCACCTAAAACATCCCCGGTTGAAGAAGATGGAGCGTAGGTGTTTCAAGTGTGGCGAAGGAGATCATGCTACGACGGAATGCCGGAAGTTGGGATTTCACTGTTTCAACTGTAAGAAGTTTGGCCACAAGGTGTGCGATTGTCCGATCTACAATTGGTAAAACGCGTTAGAGGTTGACTTGCCCCACAACATTGCCATCTCCCAAGCACTTCCGGCGCTGCATGCAAGCGTGTTCCTTCATCTCATCAATCTGCACCGTATCCCCCTCACAAGGACCTTGAGTGTGCCTTCAACTTCTCATGGAGGAGACAAGGAAGATGGTGTACTTTGAAGAGGGTTAGTGATGGCATTTATCACGTCCAATTCCCAACAACTACAGAAGCTGAATATGCGATCGCAGATGGTGTCTTTCACTTTCAGGATTCAGTGCCACCTTCTCCCCTTGGTCGCTGGACTTTGGGGCTAGTCTAAGGCCGAAGCCATGTTTCATCTGGATCAACCTCCCTCATCTGCCATTCCATCTGTGGAACCATGAGTCGCTTGATTACCTTATCAAACCTTTTGGCAAGCTCATCACCTTGAGCCGAGAGATGAACGAGGCGGAGACTAGAGACCAAGCGCTTGCTCTCATTAAAGTGGAAGATCTGACACTCATCCCAAAAAAACCCTGACTGTCAAATACACCACACCTTGGAACCTTGAAAAACATGTGCATGATGTGCCCATACTGCTCCTTGGAGATCCGATCTCGGTGGAAGATGTTCAGAATGGCAAGGTCCAACTTTTCACAACGGCGAAATCTTCTGATGAGATTGGCAGTGCTAGTTTATGGTGCCCCAAGGCACCTGATGGTCATCGCAAAGCTGACACCGGCATCCCTCGCAGTCACTCTTCAGCCAAGGTTGAGACAGGGGCTAATTTGAAATCCCTTGATTCCAAGAAGGAGAGTCCAACTGCAGTGAAATCTCCGCATGTAGACGATATTTTGGGAAGTTTTTTGAATATTCCGAACTTAGCGGAATCCAGCTTGAATGAAGGGATTTTGCCTAATCCTGTCACTGCTCCGAAGTCTGTGGAGGGTCTTGTTCAGAATTCAAATCTAGCTTAGCTGGAGTCCCCTCTTGTGCAGATCTCAGAATCTTCTAATAGCAACATCAATGCAGCACTTCATGGCCCCAATCAAATCCCATACAACTCTACTAACTCATCCAACGAAGATTCGATTGAGGAGGTGCGTGAAATAATATGGAATGGCAAGCTAGTCACCTTACCACTTTCCCTATTTTCCAAGATTCGGCATGCTGTAGAAGGGGCCCTCAGGGATTCTATTCAGGAGGAGATGCATAAGCTTAGCGAAGTTGACAAGGTAATCTTCCGAGCTGGCACTAGCGAACCCCATGCCAACAGCTTTCAGACACGCTCTCTGCTCAGGAGGAATGTACCCAAATTTGCTAGCTCCTTCATTTCTGTCCCACCTGGCTTCGAAGAAGGTCCCTCTAAAAGGGTGAAACACTCCAGATCAGCTAGTAATATCAAGAGCACTCGACCATTCATGAAGCATCTGTCTACCACAATCAAGAAGAAGACGTCAGGTACCTCCTCTTCAATTGCTCCAGTTACTAATGCTTGCTTTAATCCTTTTGAACTCTTATCAAATGAGGATATTCTTGAAGTAGCTGAATCTATTGGAGTGCAGGATAAAGGGCCACACTCAGTGCATGTCTTGAAGGGCTCTCAGAAGGTTGTAGTTGATCACTCTGATCAACTAGAACATTCTGATTAGATGCCCTACCTCTATGGTCCTGAAGATCAAATTTTGTTATCCGTGTCTTGTGCAAATTGACGCAATTATTTTTTCAATAAAGATAACTAGTTGGAATATAAGAGGGTTGGGCAACCCTGACAAATGCTCACTAATAAATGAAGGTATCCGAAGCTCCTCCTCCTCTGTAATCTGCCTGCAAGAGACCAAGCTCAGAAATCCTGGTCCCCGAAAGCTCTCATCGATTGGAGGAAGTCTTATCACCCGATGGATCCATTTAGATGCCATTAATAGCTGTGGAGGAATTCTTCTAGGTTGGAACGACTAGCTTCTTGATTGCACATATTCAGCTACTGATATTTTCTCTGTTTTTGCTTCTTTCAAACATCGCTCATCAGCAGAGGAGTGGTCAGTTACAACTGTGTATGCACCTTTTGAACTGGGGGATAGGAAGCTATGTTTTTTTGAGATTCAGCAACGACGCAGCCGCCTGAAGGATGTTTGGATCCTATGTGGAGATTTTAATGTCACCATATCAGACATTGAGTGATCCAGTGGAAGAGGTTCAGCAAGAGACATGAGAATTTTTCGTGAATTCATACACGATCTGGCTCTCATTGATCTCCCCCTCTCAGGCAGAAAGTATACCTGGTCTAACCTCCGAACCTCCTCCTCAATGGACAGACTTGATAGATTTTTGATCTCTACAGCATGGGAATCCTACTTTCCCAACTGCATCCAGCACTCCCTCCCCAGATTATCATCTGACCACCACCCCATCGTCCTTGATACTCAGGCTATTGCACAACAAGTCCACTATTTAATATTTGAGAAAGCATGGCTGCAACACTCCTCTTTCGAACCTGCGGTTAAAGACTGGTGGAAGCTCTTCTCTTGCCCTAGTAAACCGGCAGATTTTTTTGCTAACAAGCTTAAACTTCTTAGGAGAAAGATAAGAAGATGGAGAAGCGATACTTTTGGCCACATCCCCACTCGGAAAAGACAACTTCGGGAAAAACTCCTTAGGCTGGAGATTGAGGCTGAGCAACTACCCTCAGCTGTTAACTCCCTCAAGGCAACCCAACTTGAACTCCAGAGCCTTATCAAGACCGAAGCAGTGTATTGGAGGCAAAGGTCAAAAGTGCAATGGATCAAGGAGGGCGATGCAAATTCAAAATTCTTCCATTCGATAGCTAATTGAAGAAGGAGGCGAAACTTCATCCACAATCTCATAATTGATGAAGCCCTTACAACATCTCCCATTCTAATCAAAACTGCTTTTGAAAAGCACTTTCAAGAGATTTGTGGTACAGCTCCCCAGCCTGACTTTAGGATTGATTGGCACTTCCTCTATCCATCAAATGACATCAACTTAGGGCACTGCGTTCACTCTAGAGGAGGTTAAAACCGCAGTCTTTGGTATGAGTACTGACAAAGCACCTGGACCTGATGGATTCTCGATGAGTTTTTATCATACCTTTTGGGACACTATCAGAGATGACTTATTTGCCATGCTACGATCGGTACAGAGGGGGGATACCGATCTTGGCAGATTAAATTACTCCAACATTATGCTAATCTCCCAGAGTGAGGGTGCAAATACCGTCTCTGATTTCAGGCCTATCAGCTTGCTCAACTGCTCCTTCAAGATCTTCACCAAAATTCTCGCCAACAGGCTAAGCCCAATCCTCCATTCTCTTGTATCTTTGTCTCAAAGTGCTTTCTTGAAAGGTAAATCAACTGTTGACTGCTTTCTTGTGGCCCATGAAGCCATCAACCTTGGCAATAGACGCAACTCTGATGCAATCTTGTTCAAGATTGACTTCACTAAAGTGTTCGACACTTTGAGTTGGGAATTTCTGGATCAACTTTTAATAGTAAAGGATTTAAACCAGCATGGTGCAGGTGGATCCATATGATCCTCAGAATGGCCAAGTCGTCAGTTCTCATAAATGGAGAGGGGGGAGACAAATCAACTCCAAGAGATGACTCAAGCAGGGCGATCCTCTATCACCAATGCTCTTCATTTTAGCTATTGATGTACTTGCTCAGATGCTTTTCAGTAGCCATAGAAATGGTGTGTTCTCTCCTTTCCCTATTAGGGGCTCACTCGCAAATCTGTCGGTGCTGCAATCCGCAGATGACACTCTGATCTCTTGCAATGGAGATGAACATGAAATTCTTAACCTCAAAGTCGCACTCCAAATATTTGCAACCGTCTTTGGTCTGGCCATAAATTTCAACAAATCATTGATTATTTACTTTAGTAAGTCGAGAGCGAAGCAGCAGGTTTTTTCGACCATTCTGGAATGCAAGAAAGAATGCCTACCAATTAACTACCTTGGCATGCCCCTTTCTAGAGGGAAACTTAGCAAAAGCAATTGGCGACCACTCATCCTCAAGATTGAAAGATGGCTCTCAGTGTGGAAGGGGAAGATGTTATCTAGGGGTGGGAGGTTAGCACTTATCAACTCTGTACTCAGTGCTTTGTCAGTCTACTTTGCTTCCTTCTTCATACTACCCCATTGGGTAATCAAAAGAATTGATCAGATTTGTAGTAGATTTTTTTGGAGTGGCTCAGACACTAATATGAAATGAGTGGCATGTATGCAGTGGAGGAATATTTGCCAACCCAAGCAACAGGGAGGGCCTGGAATTCTTGACCTGAAAGTTTTTAATGAAGCCCTACTCATGAAATGGTGGTGGAAGATAGTCTCTTCAGACACGCTCTAGCCAAACGTTATGGAGCTTATAATATAAAAGCAATTCTAACAGTTTGACATGCCCCTTAAATGCTTCTAACTTCTGGAAAGGGATTTTCAATCTCAAGAAGAAATTCTTGTTGAATGTTAATGGGAAGCTAGGGAATGGAAACCAAATCAAATTCTGGACATCAAGATGGATCAATGGCAACAACATAACCTCATTGTGTTCTACACTTACTGCTGCGGCATGGAATCCAGAGGCGGATGTCCTCTCCCAAGGAACTTGGATCAATAACACCTGGTACTGGCAACCAAGGCTTCAATACGTCTCTAACCCCATTATTCGTGAGGAGAAACAGAGACTGCTAGATCTGATTACGGACTATCAACCTTCAAACTCGGGGGACCACCCTTATTGGAGGCTCACACCCTCAGCAACCTTCACTGTCAAGTCAGCCTACAACTTTTTTATCATCTCTGGCCTCCGAACCCCTTATTTTGAGGCAACATGGACTTCCGCAGCTCCCCTAAAATGCAAGATTTTCATCTGGCAACTGAGTTGGAATAGACTCAAGTCGAAGGATTTACTTCGCTCCAGAGGCTGGTTAGGAGACACGACATGCATAGCTTGTGCATATCCTATTGAGACAACCTATCATATCTTCTTTGTATGCCCTATTGCTATTAACACTTAGACCTACTTCACTACACTCTTCCAAATACACTCCTTGCCCGCTGACTTACATGAATGTTTTACTTCATGGTGCTTTGGGGCACAAGTACACAGGCACACCTGGAACCTACTCACAATCTCAATCTGTTGGAGTATCTGGCTGGCTAGAAATGAGCGCATTTTTTCTTCTAAGATTTTCCAACCAAGGAAAATTATTTCTAATGCAATCTTTTGGTTTTGATCTTGGCTAGATGGAGTCGAGAGCAGCAAGAAGAAGGAGAAAATTATACGTGAAGTATAGATGGCTGGTGCTCAAGACGTCCTCCTCAAACAGGCTCTCATCAGGATTGATCAGGCGGATAGCGGAGAAGACAGCTGCTCGGGTTAAGCACCCATCTATTCTAGTGCATTTTCTGTCTTTTGGAAGTTATTTTTGACTACTGTAATGAACTTTAATTCAGCATAACTACTCTACTGTGCTTCTTTTGGTGATCGAGGGTTCGGCAGAGGTTGTAAGCTGAACCAACTTGATCCTTGTGTATATGTACTTGTTTTTACCCTACCTTTAACCAGTCAAAAAAAAGGTGGATTTTCCAGTTATCTAAACTCAACTTTTTTGAATTGGGTTCAATCAAGTTCAGACTTGAACCCGCTCGATGAACATCTGTAATGCATTACAACTTTACAAAACGTCTATTTAGTGTTTAAACCTAAAAAGCATTTTTGATCTCTCCAAAAAGGCTAAATAAAATACATAAGACCAAAATTTTGTGCATCTTTATTATTTAGCATCTTCACTAGAACTTCAACTTTTTAATATCTCAATATTTTTATGTACTCTTTACTACTTAATCTTTTTTTAAAGAAAAAATATGAATGAACGCCCTTTTCCCTTCTGTACTTGTAAAATTGTATTTTGGTTTTATGCTATTTTTCCGTACTGACACACTTTTTGAAAATATTAACAAAACTGTCCCACTTTTGAAAATATTTACCCAACTGACTCCATTTTGGACACATTAGCATAAAACGCCATTGACAATATTTTTGTGCCGTTGTTGCCAATAATTGCACCTGTAAAAAAAAGTTCTTTGACGCTATTGGGAGTAACGACATCAGTATGTCTCGCATTCACTTAGGAGTTCTATAACTCGAGAAAAAAATTGTAAGTAAAAATCGCGTTTAACTGATGCCGCTATTCACAATAACGGCATAATTAGTCTGATACCGCTATTGGCAATAATGCCATCAGTATAATCCACAGTGTACTCTAAATTTTGTGCAGTTGCATCAACTTCAAGCCTGATTTAGATATTGATACAGCCAGTATCTCTCAAAACTCAAAACATGAAAGTTATAGATCTTTTTCTTGGCTGTAACCCCCATTTCCGACAATAAGTATTTTCTGTGTATTTTCTAAAATTTGATTTTTATAAATTTATTTTGTGCTAAATTAGTTTCATATATTTTATTAAAGCATTTTCTAATCAAAAACTATATTCATTTCGAATAACGATGTATTTTAATCTTCCTTCTGTTTCTTATTGGTCGACTATTTATATTTGAGCCAAATCAAATATATTATTGCCATTTGGGTTATTTTAATAAATTTATATTTTGTTATATAATCTTATTATTATTATTATTATTATTATTATTATTATTATTATTATTATTATTATTATTATTATTATTATTATTATTATTATTATTATTATTATTATTATTATCTTTGTGATTATTGTTATTGTTATTATGGTTGTTATTATTATTGTTATTCTCATTGTTATTAGTATTATTATTCTGTTATTATTATTGTTATTCTTATTGTTATTAGTATTATTATTTATTATTATTATTATTATTATTATTATTATTATTATTATTATTATTATTATTATTATTATTTTTGTAAAGCCCGAACATACTTATTTATTCGTATTTTATTATTTGATTTAATGAATGTTTATATGTATATTCTAAAAACCCAAACTCTATAGTATATCCTCCTATTGAATCCTACCCGTTAACCCCAAAACCCAATATCTGAACCCGTTTACCCATTAACCCACAACCTAACTAACCCCTATATATACTAACCTAATAACCCTACCCTAACCTAACCCCCTACCCTAGCCACCACTGTGTAGCCTGTCTCAGCCTGTTCATCCCGATTCTCTCTCCAACCTCTGTTTCCCCATCAACCTGAGCATCGACTCCTCCCGCTCGACTTCGATAGCCCCTCCAACATCCTCTCCTCGTCCTCGTCCTCTTCCTCCGACCATCCTTGCCTCCATCACCATCCCGTAGACCTTTCATCTCCACTGAACCCATCAGCCGTCATCTCCCATCATCTTCCTCCATCTCGCCTGCTCACCGTCGTCGCTCTCCCGTCGCCCTCTTCCATCCCGATCACCATCCCCGTCATCGCCCTAGCCCTTCCCCACTGTCTCCTCGTCGCCCTTGCTCCACTCTCACCCCTTTCCCGTCGTCGCCTCTTATCCTACTCCCACTCGAACCCATCACCTCGGCGACCTCCCTTGCCGTTTTTCTCCTCGACAACCACCCATCGACGCCACTGCCATTTCCATCTTGTCTTCCTCATCCCTCGTCGAACCCATCTCCATCCTCACCGCTTGTCATCCCTGTCGAGCACCTTGTCATCCTCCGGTGCCTCATCACTGCCCTCATCGCAACCTTCCACCACCCCATCCCCGTCGAGCCGTCTCCACCCTGCCATGGCCTTAACCTCGCCCCCTCTCCCTTCCTCTGTTTCGAAACTAAATAGAGCATCGTCATTGCCGAACTGCCGCTGCAATCCCCTCATCGTCGTGTACCCCCTTCGGCTGCACCTTGTCATCCCGCTGTCAATGCCCTGTGCCTCGCCGCCGTCGCCAGTCACCGCTGTTCCCCCACCGCAATCTCTCCCTCTCTCCGCTATTTGGTATTCGGAGGCGGGGGGATTATTGTTTCGGTGTTTGCTGTGTGGAAGAAGGAAGAGCTTGATCCCAATGTTTGGTGTTCTGATTGGCTGTGTTCTGTGTGGGTTTGCATGCTGTTTGCACGTACTTTCGTGCGTGCTTCGTTCGTGTTTCGTCGCCGGGATTCTCATCCCGTTATTCTTGGTATTCAATTTCTTCATCTAACAGGCAAGTCACTGTCCTCTTGAATTGTTAACTGTATCAAATTCAAGTTTTGTTGAAACGCTTGCCGGTAGATCCCTTTGTTTATCGTATTATACCTTGTTCATCTCTTCATTGGGTCTATTGAGGGTTTACACGAGCTAACCCCAATATTTTTGACATCGTGCCACTTTGGACTCTAAAGATTAGATCTTTCATGCATTCATGTAGAATTGATAATAGGGTTAACCGTATAATCAGGACACGATTAATTATTGTAGAGACAATTGCTAGGTTGTATGTGGTTTGATCGATTGATGGTTGATTGATGATAAATTACTGTATGTATGTGTTCTAATTATGTTTATCATGTTTTGACACTCATCACACTGATTATATAACTTATTGACTAATAGAATTGATACCCATTACGTTTAATCAATTTATTTTTCAAGAAAATACCTTATTGACTAATAGAAATGATACCCATCACGTTTAATCAATTTATTTTTCATGAAAATACCCTAAAACCTGTATATTGCTTGCTGGCCTATATGTTGACTGCTATTTTTTAACCAGTAAATGATCTTAAAATGAATAATTTTCTTAATAAGAATTGTAGCCTTATCTTTCTAGTTTTCAGAACATCTTGAATTTTTGAATTCCGAGTTGTATGGCAAAAGTTATGCCCATTTTACTACAGCTGTGTTTTTACTTTCAGATTTTCAGATTCTTATATACTTACATGCTTAAACAGTAAAAAGGCTGATCAAATGATAAAATTTTGTTCTAATAATTTCTAGATTGTTAGTAATCATTTTTAGGAGTCTAGAAAATATTTTATATAATTTTAACATTGAGTTTTTGCTGATTCTAAGAAATAAAATAACATGATGTCGAATTTCTGCCTGAACATGAAACTTGTAAAAAACAATGTGATTGACCTAGCTACTGTTGTCGGATTTTGAACTTTAGATATGCGTTGGAACCGTGTAGAAGTCTAGTTTCTAGAATTTTTGACGGATTCAGTTTTCGAGTTATGAAACAGCGGGAAACTGCATTTTTGTACAAACTACTCTTGCTGTCTAGAATTTTACATTCCATTTTTTAATAGACTAATTAGTCCTATATCATAATATTGCATGAATTAATGTATGTATGTTGTAATTCATGATCCTAATGAGTTATTGTCATCATTCTAATTGTCCTACTTCATGTTACCATCCTATTGTTTCCCTATTAATACTATCGTTCATCAAAATGTCCATTGAATGCATATTGTATTGTTGCATTGATAAATAATTATTAAGCCGGAGTTTAAAGGGTGATTTAAGTAGTGGACAAAGTAGAGACTGTACTTGGAGGAGGGGCCTGTGTTTTTCTAAATAATGTTCCGGCTATTATTTTATCGTGTGATTGTGGCTTACGACGATAACCCAATTTATCGTGTACCGTATCATTGCTGATGACCGTATCATACACCGAAAGGTGAATAGTATTTACCATTGCCAAGTACATGATCTACCGAGTGCACCACTTAAGTCTAAACGAATTTGATTGTATGTATCGGACCTATAGAATGGGATGCAATAGTACATGCATTAGTTAAGATTAAAATGATAATAGACATAAGGATTGACACATCACTGACATTGCATTTTGTTCATCATTGTTTTTATTGATATCGAATATTGGCTAAGTGTTATTGTTATTGATCATTGATTACCGTCACCGAATATTGCATCATTGTTTATAGCCATTGTACCGATTATCATGCTATTGATTATTGTTATTGTCGCGCCCCGCTTCCCAAAATATAGAACACGAGTACGTAACGTAGGTCCAGCAAATGATGTAAACATCATTCATAAGTTGTACCAGACTAACTCAGCAATAAGATCAATAAATATACAACCACGCAAGAAAACATAACCACATGAATCAATGATAAAGTTCCAATAATAATGAAATAAACCAACAATGTAAATATCCAACATCTGGAAAAACAAAACTACGGGTCATAGAGCCCAAAATAAAGTACAAGAGATAACAGAGTTCAGAAAAAATAAATCTAGTAACAATTATAAAACTACGCAGCAGAAAACTGGATCCATCACTAAAAACGTTGCTCACCAATTCCTTCGGGAACAGATCCTTCAGTACCTGTAATTTCCTGGTCTAAAAAGAAATAAAATAGTGCCCTTAGAGCAAGTCGTGGGCGGCAAGTAGAGAAAACAAAAGGTAATAGGAAAAACATGAATATCAAAGGAAAGGAACATGGTCAAAGACAAAGAACAAAAAAAAGAGTAGGCATTATCAAAAGATTACAATAATCACACATGAAATGCGTGATGTTAAGTCAATATCAATACAAGATCAATTATGCAGGTTGTTAAGTATTTTATTAACCTATCTAGTGCACGTACTACTGCATCCCATACTACAGATTCCATGCAAGCACAGTGATCGCTTTAGACCGATGGTGAATTCACGATTCGTGTACTCGGCATTGATAAAAAGAATTTACGTGCAAGAATCATCAATCAATTATTGCAGTCAATGTTTCTCCTTCTATGTCAATACGATATAACGATAAGGCCTTACCGAGTACATTTCCCAATTGTTCACTACCAAATCTACCCATAATAACCCCGACTTGTTAATAGTTTATTTTTCATCCTATGTGAGCATGCAAGAGGGTGTCAATGTTGTATACTACTATGTGTGACTAATTCTAAGCGCTACAAATAAAGCATGAAGCAAAACATATCATTTAATATATTTCACAAAATCAGGACAACATGACCTTGCTGTACTAAATCATAGGTCAGGATCACTATACAATAGCAAAACTAAATCTACCAGAAGATCTGGAAATTAGACTTCTATACAGTTCCAGCGAGTATAATTAAGGTATATGAAAGTCACGGGAACTAGGGTGGAAGTTCTAATCAAATCAGGTTTTATGTTCAGTCAGCATACAATAGGTTATGTTCCATTAATTAATTCGGGTCTGAAAACTCATTATTGAAATCTACAAAATTTAGGGAAGTAGCTATGCATGTCTAGGTTCACCATGAATTATTTAAGATTTTTCCTCTACTGATAACAGGGTCAAATAAAATAAACAATAGCAAAATACGCTGGAAATTATGGGTCTGAAAATTGCTAACACAGTTACAGTAAAGTGCCGATATCTAACAGATGGCAAATTGGAATTTAAATCTAGAGTAGGGAAAAATTATCTAGACATCAAGGGCTACATTTTATGTTTAGTAAGTTTTATCAAATTATGTCACTAACAGGGCTAAAAATCTGATTTAAGGTGAAATATACAGCATTCCAGAAATCAATTTAACATAAAAAGATAATAAATAATTCACACGATCACATACAGCATGCAAATTGGCAATCAAAACAATCCTAGGTGTCAACATACAAATTTCTAAGGGTTAAGATACATTTATCATGGTCATGGTGTCAATTCATAAATTAAGTTCAATTCTAGCATGTTCAATTTCAATGTCCAATCAACAAGTAATCCATGCATGAATCTAGATGTTTATTGTGCAAATGTATGAAATATTGGGGACTAGGTTTAGAACGAAGAGAAGTATGATGTTAAGAGTATGTCGGGTTAGCTCGTGTAAACCCTCGATAATCTTAACGGAATTGTCAAAGCAGTTTTTGATAATAAAATGGACAGGATCTACTTGCAGGAGATCAAAAGAAATCTTGAACACAAATAAAAAGAGGGGTCAAGAAGAGACTTGCCTGTTTTGCAGCTATTAATAAAATAGAATAACGGGATCGGAATCCCAGCAAAAATCTCCCAAAAATGCATGAAGAATCAACCGCAATAGTAAGATCTTAGAGCAAATCCCACACACTGGATCAGGACAGAATGCAGAACACCAATTCAGATCTGGCGCACATAGAACACGAAACATCAATTCCAGCCAATCAGATCTACTGCCTCTCACTGGATCTAGCCCCAAAACAACAAACACGAAACTGGATCGGGTGTGGCAGAACAGCGAACAGCAAAAACCACCAATCAGGACACGACCTCGCACCGGATCTGCACCGAATAGGGGATTAGCAACTTCGGGATCCGACGCGGCAAAACAGCGGACAGTGACTTCGTCCACTAGCTAAGCGTCTTCAACCTCACGACAGCGGAGGAGAGATAGAGAGAACAGTGGACTTGGCGGCACGATGACTTCGGTGGAGGAGCGGCGTCGTGACCATGGTCGGGAAGCGACGGTGGCGACATAACTCCGGCGGGACAACTCTGTTTTCACGGGTGAAAACAGGGGACGACAACACGGCGACGATCGGGGCTTGGACGGCGATGCTAGGGGGGTGCACAGGTGCGGCGAGGGACGACGAAGACGATGAACGGCCACGGCGATGGAATAGGGCGACAGAGATGAAGATATGGCAACGGAAAACTTCGGTGATTAGTTTTGGTGGTTAACAGCGAGGATGGGGACGAGTGATGGCGATGATGATGGAGAGGAGATGGAGACGAAGACGATGACGACGACGGGGATGGACGAGGGTCGAAGAAACGACGGGGATCAGGGGTTCAAGGTGGTTGGGTTTTGGGTTACGAAACAGAGAGAGAGAGATCGATATGGAGAGAGAGGGATAATTAATTAGGGTTAATAATGAGGGGTATTTATAGGGATCAGGAAATTAGGGTTTTGGGTCAATATATTGGGTTCTGGGTATCGGTTTTGGCTCCAAAAAGAGACAAACCAAAGCAATAAGATGAGACGAACACAAAGGAGAAAAAATCGAATTCAAAATAGAAAAGAGCCAAATCCACAAATGACAAAATCCAATCAAAAGAATACAGATTGATCCAAGAAGAACAAAAGAACACAAGAAGAGACAAAATGCATCACAATAAATGAATTCAAATACAATAATCAAAAGAGTACAAAATACAATAAAACTGAAAATAGGGCTTACAGTTATTGTCCCGTGTTATTGATTCCTATTGATCCATTGATTCATTGTTATACCGTTATTCCATTGTTCACTGCTTTCTCTACTTGTTGTCCATAACTTGTGCTAAGGACAATTTTTCTTCTCTTTTTAGATGAAGTGTACACAGGTAATGAAGGATAATTGCCTGTTGAGATCAGAGAACAGACATTCTAAAGTCTTAATGCTTTTTAATTGCTTATTGCTTTAATGAACTTATTGTATTGAGACTTGTTACTATTGTATTGGGATTTATTATTGTATTGGGCTTATGTTCCGGATTTTATTATTGTTTCCAGATATTGGATTATTATTGTATTTTGAGATTTTTATTGTTTCATTCCAAGTATTATTTTTCATGAGATTATTATTGCCTGTGCATTTGTTCAGTATTGATTATGTTGTTGAGTTGATCGGATAAACAGCTTATAAATGACGTTAGTCTTTCGCTGGGCCAATGTCATGTACTTGTATTCCGTATTTTTGGAAACCAGGGCATGACTTGGTGTTCCATAACATTTTGAATTTTCTCAATCAGAGTTCAGATGATAAAGTTATACCATATTATGTAGCTATGTCAAAACTGTCCACAAAAAAAATTGTAAGTGCAAATTTCTTAAAATTGATGCCGCTATTCCCAATAACAACATAATTAGCCGGATGCCACTATTAGTAATAACGGCATCAGTATAATCCACAGCGTACTCCAAATTTCTGGACAGTTTCGATATCGCTACGGAATCTGGGTGTAACTTTATCATCCAAACTCCGATTGAGATGATTCAAAATGCTATGTAACACCAAAAAAAAGCTCTACAACTTTCATATTTTGAGTTTTGAGAGATACTAATTACATCAAGGTTGGAATTGAAGTTGATGCTCATGCACGAAATTTGGAGTACACTGTGGATTATACTGATGTCGCTATTGCCAATAGCGGCATCATTCTAATTCTGGCATTATTGGGAATAGCTGCATCAGTTATAAGTGACTTTCACTTATAATTTTTTTCTCAAGTCATATAATAGAACTTCTAAGTGAATGCGATATGTATTGACGTCATTACTTCCAGTAACAGCAACATAATTTTTTTTACAGGTGCCGCTATTGGTAACAACGAAATCAAAATAACATATGTCGTTATTGCCAATAGCGTTTAATGCTGACGTGTCTAAAATTGGGTCAGTTGGGTAATTTTTTTTGAAAGTGGGTCATTTTGGTCAATATTTTCAACAAGTGGGTCAGTACGTAAAGAATTTCATTTTATGCCTACTCCTCGTTGGACGCTGAAACTTCCCTCCTTTCTCCACTTCTACTTTTTCCCGTCTTTTATTTTCTTTTACTAAACCTCAAATTTGATTCCTATTTTCACCATACGAAGGTAAATTTGATAAGATTATTTACGATAATGTAAAATTTGAAGTCCAGCTGATTGTTGGTTTTCGTGAAGGCTTGGAGTAGTTTCAATTTCTCTTGCTATAGTAGAGAAGCAAGCATTCATCAATTATTTTAGGGGTTTGAAGATGTAAGGTTGAAAACAAAGGAATAAGGGTTCCATGAATTCGGCGATAACCCATCATATATCTTTTGATGCTGTTGATTTAGTGGTGGGAGCAACAGATGTGAGTTCTTGTTATTTGTAGAGGGAGAGACAGATCTCAGACACAGATCTGGATCTGTGATTGGGGTTTCGTGAGGAGCAGGAGAGGTGGTGCTGCTGGTAGCTGGCCGCCTCGAACACCTACAAAATGCCTAGAAACACCGGGAGAAATCCCGGCGACAGGCCCTCCACTAATCTAATCAGTCACTTAAAGAAATCAGAGCTAGGGTTTGAGAGGAGAAAATGACATTACATGCAGAAAGGGTAGGGAACCTGGTATTTATAGGCAGAGAGTGGAAACCCTAACTAATGGGCCGTGTTGACCCTCTTCTGTGGGTCTGTTTGGTGTGATGAAACAAAAAAAGGCCCACAGAGTCTACAGGCCTGATTTATGTGGATCTTAAGGGGATCAGACAGATCAGATTGAGCTGGACTTTTACCTACATCATAGGCCCCCCACTCCTGGAGGGTGGTGTGTACCAGCTGTCGAGGAGTAGCCTATCTCGTGAGAAGATCAGTAGACAATGCATATAAGGTTAGGGTGGAATATCCCCGCAATGAGCAACCTGAGGTTGAGACCGAGGTTGCAACACCAAGCACCGACCCCCTGAGCTTCGTGCCTTGGAGATAGGGTTGTTAAGCGTCGAGCGGGGCCGAACAGCTGGTAGCCAGCTCGAGGTTCATGTTGAGTGTCGAGCGTAGTGCATTTTGTGAGAAAGCTCGCAGCTAGCTCGAGGAACGTACCAAGCATCAAGCACAGTGTGTTTGGTGAAAAAGCTTGCAGCTGACTCGAGGAACATTCCGAGCATCGAGCGTAGTGCATTTAGTGAAAAAGCTTGCAGCTATTTTGAGAAACGTGTCGAGCGTCGAGCGAAGCATGCTTGGTGAAAAGCTTGCAGCTAGCTCGAGGATCATTCCGAGCATCGAGCGTAGTGCATTTAGTGAAAAATCTTGCAGCTATTTCGACGAATGTGATGAGCATCGAGCGAAGCATGGTTGTTGAAAAAGCTTGCTGCTGACTCGAGGAGCGTGCCGATCATCGAGCGAAGCGCACTTGGTGAGAAATGTTGGTGTATGCCCTAGAGGCCAGTTGTGTATTGACATTAGTAGTTTACATTGTACCATGATATTTATTTCATATATGAGGCATTTCATTTATTGTGTTATTTATTGTGATTAAATGAACATAATAAAGTCCTTAGAATAGTATGTTCAATACCATAGGATATGAAGTGCATGACTTGATTGTGAGATCCTCTTGGTTGTAACCAGAACACTATTCTTAAATATCCTTAGTCAAGTATTATTGTAAATTAGGACAACAATAATACATAGAGACTAGTATGTGTGTAGACTGATGACCATATCTCACGGGTCATGGATATGAGATATTAAGTCTTCACATGGGTACATAGTAGAGTAATAATGTACTGGACTGACCAACCATAAGAATGCCGCATGGATCGTTACGTGAGTGTCATGAGTGGTTCTCACAGTGACCATGGTGTATGTAGTCCTTTGACTTGAAGTCACTACGGTTTCCTACATGATAAGTTATATGTTTTAATGTCGTCAAACCTTGCCTGTAATAAGGTGATTATAAAGTCGATTATTGGATATACTACAAATCATGCAGAAGGATGTGAGTGACTTAGATAGGATTTGTCCCTCTTACATAACAGGAGCGATATCTATGAACCTCTTGATTGAGTGAGACTATAAAGTGCATGGCCATGCTGAAATGAGTCAATATGAGATATTGAGCTCATTTGTTTCAGTAAGTCTTCTCGGACATCAAGAAACCAAAGATTGAACTATACAAGGGTGACACGCTCTATGCCTTTTGGTCAGTTAAGATATCTGGACAATGAAACTAGACTACATGGTAACATTGGTCAGGATAGGTTATATCTAATCACTGACATTCCCGTTACTTGAGTAGCAGTGATGTATTGTTAGATACCGCTCTCTGTTTATAATACTAGAATATGATTTTAGTATTACTGTCAACGTAACGGGAACCTATAGGATCACACACTTAGAATGGATCGAAATTGAGATTTAAAATCATAAGATAAATTTAATTGGGGATCCAAGTAAGACTTTGATTCTTGACATTGGTTAGACATTTAATTAGATTAAATGGGCTGACTAAAGTTCAAAGGCGCACATACAAATCTGAACCAGGTCGGATTGTGAGTCTAATAGCCTCATTACTCTCTTAGGGTTGGTTTTCTACAGCTATATATATGATACGTATATGTGAAAAAGGGATACTTGAGAAAACCCTAGCCGTCACAGAAATTATGAGAGAGAGAGAGAGATCGTGAGAAACATCCCCTTCCCGCAGCTAGCACCGCGGCGTGAGGAAAAGCTTGATTTGATCCGTTCGTGTGGATACCGTAGAGGTACAGCAATATTGCAGTGTTGTGGTCGACATTCATTAGAGACAGCAGATCTATCCTTAAGATATAACTCCTAAACACGATTTATGGTTTTCGCATGAATCCATGGCTAGGTTTCGATATTTCTTTATAATTTTTCCGCTGCGTATTTGATCTGGGACTACCATCGAAACCTAACAAGAAAGCTTGTAGCTAGCTCGTGGAGCATACCAAGCATCGAACGAAGCGTGTGTCACACCCCGCTTCCTAAAATATAGGAATACGAGCACGTAACAAAGGCCCAGCGAATGACGTGTCCATCATTCATAAGCTGTAACAGATTAACTCAACAATATGCAAAAGATCACAACCACGCAAGAATAAATAACCACATAAACAATGCATAGACTCTAAAATATCCATGAAATAAATTCATAAAATAATATCCAACATTTGGGAGAAAAGTAATCTTCGGGTCATATACGCACGAAAAACAAAGTATGATAAGAGTAACAATGCAGAAAAGGAAAATAACATGAACAAACTAATTATATCATCCTAATAATTCAGCTCCATTCTCTAGAAGATTTGCTCACCAAGTCCTTTAGTCAAATCTCCTCTTGTACTTGCAAACTTATCAACTAGAGATTGGGAAAAATTGAATGTTAGAGCAAGTTACGGACAACAAGTAGTTGAAGCAAAGAAGCAAGGAAATATGGTATATTAAGAAATAATGAACTAGAACAACATCAAATGTCAATAACATGGGTTGATAAGACTATAATAGTAATCAAGGCAACAATCCATAATCAAGTTGTTAACTGTGATCATGATAAGAGTGCAAGTGTCAACCTAAGTCTATTAGTCTTTTATTATCCTATCTAATGCACGTAATTCTGCGTCTCATACCACAGGTTCGGTGCTTACAAATAGTGATCGTTTAGACTATAGTGGTGAACTCTATAGATCGTGCACTCAGCACAATAATCAATAATTAACAATCAACAATCAATAATCCAAAATCCATGACAATAATCAATCGAACGATAAGGGACTATTCACTACCAAGTCGACCCTTATTACCCTGGCTTATTATTATTTTATTAACATGAATCATGAATGTGCAATCGATAGAATGGGTATCAAGAAATGATATCAACGAGGTATCAATGATTATACAATGAGTGATATGTAGTGTAATGCAAGGTTCAAAGATTTACAATTAAACTTGAAGAATGCAATTCTGGACAGCAAGACGTTGCTGTACAAAAACCAACTTTCCCATTGCTTCTGGAAAGTAGACTCCCTGTCAGTTCCAACGCATATTCACATGATATATGATAACTATAGTAACTAAGAGTATAGTTTCATTCATTATTGGTTTCATGTTCAGGCAGCTTGTTAGGGTCAAATTCTTATATATAAAAATTTGTTGTAAAATTACTTAAAATCTTATAAAAATTATAAAGTGACTCCTAATCATGTCTAGTAACATTCTGGTAAATTTTCAAGTTTTAACTCTATGGTTAACATTTTGTTTTAATTAACAATTCATGTCGATATGCTTGTAAACGACAATCTAGAAATTGAAATCTAGCAGTACCAAAAATATGATAACTTGCAGTTTATAAGTCAGAATTTAGGTCAGTAAAAAATTCTGGAAAATAGATTCAAAGGGATACAAATATTGTTTACAAAGTTCTACTTTATTATAACAGCAACTGAGTCAAAAACTCAAAACAACATGTATTAAACAGCAGGCCAGCAAGTTGATTAATTATTAACTAGCAATAAATGAAGTACACAAGCATATGAATTTATGACAATAATTAACAGGAAATAATACTCGGTCATTAGGGTGGAATTCTACTGTTAACAGGACAAATTATTATTAACATGAACATCATATATAATCGAAAAACATTCAAGTCATCATTCATCTATATAACATGTTTCTAATCTATGTATTTGTGTAGTGTATGCATATGACGATGTATAACAAGGCTTGAATTTGAATCAAGGGAATTACACGAAAAGAAAACTATTACTTGGTTTCGTCGATTAATCTGTAATAGTCTCTTTGAAAGGTATCAAGCAAATAAAATACGATAAATCAAATGGGAATTACTTGCAGAGATCAAAAAAATTCTTGAACAAGAATGATAAACTAGTTCAAGGAAAACTTGCCTTTTGACGAGATGATTACGACAGGACGACGTACAAAAGAGCGGCTACAATACAACGAGATGTGGCAACGACTACTGTGGAAGTTCACGGCAGCGGGACAGCAACACACAGCAGAAATAGCAAGAGATAGCTACAACACAAGTAAAAATGGTGGCAACACACGATAGCGCAACAAGAACAGCAACCACAACAGCAAGAGACAGTGGCAACAAATAGCGAGGTCAACTTCGACGCTGCAATGGAGGCAGGCAGCGAGCAGTGCTGCAACGGGTTGTGAAGGCAGTGGGGTTGAGGATGACCGGATATAGCGATGGCAACAAGGGGACTCGGGTAGCAACGGCGACGAGGGTGATCAGCGAGGGGATGCAGCAACGGTGGAGTGGAGGATGGTGGTAGCAGGATGATGCGGTGGTGGTGACTGGGGGCTTCGGGTGCAGTGACGGGTGCTGGGGAACGGGGGGAGAGGAAGATGGTGGTGGAAGCGAGCGACGATAGGGGGCTTGACGGGGTGTTGCCGTGGCCGATTGTTGGTGGACATTCATCGCTTGACTGTGGAAGTAGTAGGAGGCAGCAACAAGAGGCGAGGAGGATAGAGGGAGACGGTGGATGGGCAGGAAATGACGATGGGGTGGTGATGACAACAGTTGCGGTGATGATCGGTGCAGGCTGGCATCGATGGGTTGGAGATGGGTTCGAGATGTTACAACAATGGCGAGGGGCGGTAATGGCAGTAAGGTAGCGGGAGGAGAAGGGGTGCGCACGGTGCTGGCGATGATGAAGAAGGAAAGGAAAGGTCGGGGTGTTGAAGCAGCAACAGCGAGGTGTTTCTCGGGTTGGAGGATGGGTTTTGGGATGGGAGAAGAAGAAGAAAGAAAGAAAGAAGGTGGAGGATGGGTTTCGGATGGGAGAAGAAGAAGAAGAAGGAAAGAAGGTGGCTGAGAAGATGAGGGATTTAGGAGTTAATTAGGGTTAAGTTAATTAATAGAGATTAGGATTATTTATATAGGGGTTAAGGATGTGGGCTAACGGGTTTGGGTTTAGGATTATAGAGTTTATAAAATTGGGTTAAAACCAATAAAAGGTCAATAATAATAGAATGAAGTTTTGGGATTTACAAAAATAATCAATAATAAATATTAGTTAAATAATCGATTACTACTAAAACATAATTTCTGGGTTCTAGAAATAATTGAGCAGGTGGATGTAATTGATTTTAAGAGAACATGGTTTATTTGAGTTTCAAGATAATGATCAGATAAAATATATATATAATGGATTAAAAAATAGAGTTTATGGTCTCACACTTTATAAATAGTCAAATAATAAAATTGAACTTGGTTTAGGCTAGAATATAAGTAATTAACCAAATAAGAAAAATAAAATTTAGAATGCAATATAATTTGTACTAAAATACATAATCAAGAAGAAAGAAGTAAGATTATAGAATGAAACATAATTCGGATTAAAATCTATAATCATATGAAAATAGCTACAAATACAAATGATGATTAGGGAGGATTTAAATAAGAATTGAATATCAAATTGTATACAATTGGGTTTAAAGAATAGGAGAATTTATAGAAAATTCAAATACAAGAATACAGAAAAGTTTTTTGTATAGGCGAAAACGGGGGTTACAGCATGCTTAGTGAAAAAGCTTGCAGTTGACTCGAGGAGCATGTCGAGCATCGATCGAAGCGCACTTGGTGAAAAACCTTACAGTTGGCTCAAGGAACATTCTGAGTGTCGAGCATAGTGCATTTGGTGAAAAAAAAACTTGCAGCTGGCTCGAGAAACGTGTCGAGCATCGAGCAAAGCGTGCTTGGTGAAAAAGCTTGTATCTGGCTCGAGGAGCGTGCTGATCATCGAATGAAGCGCACTTGGTGAGAAAGCTTATAGCTAGCTCGAGGAGCATGTCGAGCATCGAGCGAGCGTACTTGGTGAGAAAGCTTATAGCTAGCTCGAGGAGCATGCCGAGCGTCGAGCGAAGCACACTTGGTGAGAAAGCATATAGCTAGCTTGAGGAGTATGCCGAGCGTCGAGCGAAGCGCACTTGGTGAGCAAGCTTGTAGATAGCTCGAGGAGCATGCCAAGCATCGAGCGAAGTATACTTTACGAAACTTCGTTGAATCATCTCACGCTTACTGTGGTTGTTGTGGACACGTGTATTGCACGTGGGATGCTAATGTCATAGATGTGGAAATTGAGGCGTCGAAATTTTGTCCACCGTTAGATCTAGATAATCTAGATTGGGTGGTTGAGATTGTTTATGGATATCAAGGCGCCATGGAGCTGCCTATATATCCCTCACTCCCCCTCTCATTTTCACTTTGCTTTCTCTCGCTAATTGCCAGAGTTTCTCTTTCTAGGAATTGTTGAGTAACCAGCGATGAGCTTTATGGCAAACTTTTCGGCAACGACTGCAGGTTAGTATATTTAATATTATGTCGAGGGCTCGGTCCTGCTCTTCAGCTTCTATGTCTGGCCGGGATGGCTACGAACGTCTTTTTGATTCTTTAGACTGGGAGGAATTCGAACAGAGCAAGAATGTATACAATATTAAGCCGCTTCGGACCCGTAAGCCCTTCGTGGTGGAGTTGAGAGACTTAGATGAACAGGTCGAAGAGATGGAGGTGGTCGACGAGGGTGGACCAGTTGACCAAGGAGATGTGGAGGTAGAGGAAGTCGAAGATGACGAAGGAAAGGTGAAGGACGAGGGCCAAGGCGATGAGGAAGGTGAGGACCCCGAGTTCGATCCTTCAGGTGAGATTTCTCCATTTAGGCCCATGGTCGAGCCATACACTGTGAAGGCCCCTCATATCTGAGGGAGGAGATTGTGGTGGACTCTTCCAGAAAGCCCCGGGGAACCGCCCGAATTCTTCCCGAAGCATGGCCTCGATGTCCTTATCTTCAACAACGGGATCGATTAGGATATACTCGGACGACCTCGAAGACTTGGTCCGATTTAGGGTACAACCCCTCTTCTCCGAGCTGTCCAAAGCTTAAGATAGATGGTGAGCAGAGCGTGTTAACGACCAACGACCTCTCGGTTATACGGGTGACCTACTTCATCCTTCGGGAGTACGAGCTGATGCTGCCAAACCCTGGACCCCGGCCAAAGGCTAATTTGGCCCAATGGTATTGTATGTTTCTAGTCGATGTGTTTTGCTCAGGGTTGAGATTGCCCTTACACTCGTTTGTGAAGGAAGTGTTGAACTGGGCCGGTCTGAGTCCGATGCACTATGGTCCGAATTTTTGGAAGCAGTTGATGCGCTTCATACTGCTCAGCGACGAGAGGGGGGTGCCGCTGAAGTTGAAATATTTTCGAGTCGCACTTGGCATCGGCTCATCGGATCATACGACAGGATATATTACATCTCCCCTTGGCTACATAAACGAGTGGTTCATGGGCACCCGGATTCCATTAAGGGATGGAAGAATAAGTACTTCATCATCCGAAATTAGACCCCTTAGGACATCCTGACTGAATAGGCTTTCTATAAGCCAAACCACAAGTCCCTGAAGTAGAAGAAATGACGAAAAAGGAGTGGATGATGTGGAACGGGCTGCTGGAGGCCAGAGTATCCGCTAGCAAAACGTGATCGAGAGGCACTTAGCCTAGATTGAACTGAGCCCTGTCGACTCTTGTATGTCTTTAGTTTCCTGTTTTTGTCTATCTCTTTTCCATCGTTCTTATCACTTTAGTTTTCTTTCGTAGCAATGGAAGATGCCGCCATTGACGCATGGAGGGCCCGATTGGCCAAGCAAAAGGCGGCCAACCAGTCGAAGAGTGGAAGAGGTCCTCTCAGAGGGGCTAGGGACTTCTTATCCGAAGTCCAAGAAATAGAAAGCCCTTTCAGTTTCGGGGACCCTAAGCTCAATGAAGGCGGCACCGAGATCAAGTAACCTTAAGGTTATCGACCTGCTGATGGGTGGTATCCTGTCCGTCCACCTCGCGGTTCAGGAAGTCATGGGCGAAGAGGGGCTTAGGTCGTAGGCTCCAAATTGGGCTGTGACGACGGATGATTCACTGACCGAGGGGCCAGTAGTAATTGAGGTCACACCTCGCGATAGGTAGGCTCTGGCGACCAAGACTCTCAATTCGTGCTACATGAGGTGGGCTCAGGCCGATGTGCTGGTAAGTATTTCCCAACTCCATAACTCCAAAAATCAAACTTTTTTTTATTTCACTTTTCTAAGTCTTAGCTCCTCGTTCGCAGGCAACACTGGCTGGAGCATAGACGAGGAGGTTGCACACCTGCGAGCTCCAGCGGGAGGTGAAGAACGCTCACCAGTATGAGAGTGAGATGAAGGACCAAAAGCTGAGGGCGGACACGGCCGAGTCCCGTGAGCAGGCCCTTAAGGCTGAACTGACTTCCCTCGACGATGATCGAGCACGGGTGGAGGGGGAGATGAATAAGGCTGCCAACAAGGAGCTGAAGAAGGTGAGGAACACCACCATGGATAAGGTCATCGAGGCCTAGGACAAGACGTACAATCGGGCACTCGAGCATGTCCTGTAAAAATATCCTGAGTGTGAACTCGATGAGCTTTATTATGGCATGAAACTCTCTGAGCATCCGAAAACCCCCGGGGGAAAGGGCAAGAAGAGGGGTGAATAGCTACCGGTTAAGGAGAACGTAGCGGAGGCGGCCGACCCCGAGGTCCATGTAGCGGCAACCGAAGAGGTGCCCCTCTCTTCTAAGCAGTAGCGTCACCCTTTTCATTTTTTTTGTCTTTGTATTTGCCAAGTGCGAACTGACCACCGATGTTTTGTACGAAGTTTGATTAATGAAACGGATTTTTGGCTGAGTTTTTTGACTTTATTTTTTTGGCATAACATCCTGTGATTTGATGTTTTGTGATTTGGCAAAGTTTGTGATGCTCGAAATGACTGACCCTTTCCTATTTTGTGTCAGACGAATGAATCCTTCATGGGTGACCCTCGTGATGTCGAGATAGAGAGCCTTAGGGGTAAGCTAAAATTAATGAGTCTACCTTGGTGCGTTATCGCAAACAGGCCCAGGATCGGGAAGCAGCTGTTTCTTATTTTATGAATAACTCGAAGGAACTGAGCTTGGAGTCGACTCGTCGGAAGAAGACGATTGCCAACCGTGACTTGGGGAGCACCGAGACTAGATGGTCAATTTCTGGTACTTTCGCCCAGCGACCGACCTCGGAATCGTTCCTTCGCGAGGTTATAGTGGAAAAAGAATTGGAGATACAAAGGTTAAAGGTCATGCTCGGAGTGGGTAAATCCCGAACCCGTTCTTTCAAAAGTGGTTGGCCCACCATTGGGGGCCCATCCCCGACCCTGAGACTGGAGCCACCGAAACCGGATGATTCTAAGAGCTCTTTTGCTGGAGTGTCCACCTTAGCGACTCCTAGGGATCTTGATGGGCTCGTTGGCGAACAGACACGTTCGATTGGGCTCGAACTGGTTTGCACCAGTCCTAAGGCCCCCCAAGCAGAGGGGTAGGCCAAGTTTGTAACAGTTGTAACATTCATACTTCTTATAACTTTGTTGTAATAACAACTCATATGACCTCACTGATTGTATCAATGAACTTCGATATGTTGTAATAAAATGATCCTTCCACTTTTTGAGCTCAGCTTCGATATGGATGTGTTGGCGAGGCGGACCTGCTGAATGTGAGACATTTCATCTTCTGAGGATATCGATGGATTGGAACATGAGACATTTCGTCTTCCAAGTGAATTGATGGATCATCATAAATGCGCCCTATTGGAAGGTGAAACGTTTGGCCTTGGGGGATGTATCGACGCCTTTCAGGGCCATTGGATGTGAGCGAATGGTTGGGATTCATCCATATCAGCATCACGATTATCGAGCTCCTGCTTCCTCTTGGGCTATATAACCCCTCCCCCATCCTTTTTTCATTTCTCAATTCACTGAGAGTATCTATGAATTTGGTGGTTTCCCTACTACCCGCTGACTGTTTGGGGTAGCAGAGATAAAGGCTTGACTATCCCAGGCTGTCAGCGGGTGGAAGGGGGACCAATTCGAGGCATGTAGCTTGAGGTCCTTGCCGAAGGCGAGGACCAAAAATATAATTGAAACTTTCATAGGTTTGAGAAATCTTCTCGTTAGTGTTTGAGGTCGACGCCGAGTGGTGATGACTTGAGAGATTGAGAAATCTCTCATTTGTTTTTTAGGTCAACACCGAGCGGTAGGACCTGAGAGATTAAGAAATGTCGTGTTGGCATTTGGGGTCGACGCCGAGCGGTGAGAACCTGGGAGATTGAGAAGTCTCTCATTGGTTTTTTAGGTCGGAAAGGACCTAAGAGATTAAGAAAACTCTCGTTGGCGTTTGGGTTCGACACCGAGCAGAAAGGACTTAAGAGATTGAGAAATATCTCGTTGGTTTTTGAGGTCGACGCCGAGCGGCGAGGACGAGAGAGATTAAGAAATCTCTCATTGGTTTTTTAGGTCTGCACAGAGCGGCGATGACCTGAGAGATTGAGAAATCTCTTGTTGGTTTTTGAGGTTGACGCCGAGTGGCGAGGACTTGGAGAAGCATGGTTAAGGCATTTCGTCTTGATTTGAAAAGAAATCTCTTTGCTTTTATTCAATATTTGACTACAAAAGAAAAGGCGTGCCACCTATTACAACCACTAACGCCTATGTTAACCTTATGGCCACTGATGGAACTTATTTAGATGTTATGCGTTCCAGTGTCTCTTGACTATCCTGCTCCCTAGGTCTTTGAGTCGGTACGTGAGACCATATATTGGCCCTCCTTCTAGCGCCAACCTATCGGGAGTGAACTTACGGTGCTTCTGCTGGATTGATCTTGAGTCTGGGTGGACACTTAGTTTGTGCATAATGAGGTCCTCTGAAATCCATGGCATATCTGAGGGTGTCCATGCGAAGAGGTCGGCATTCCGACAGATTCAACTAATAATGGCTAGCTTTAGGTCTGGCGCACGAGACTGGCTCACTCGGAACCATATAGATTTATCTCCCCAGAGAAAGGGACCTCCTCCAACTTTTCGTCGGGCTCCGAGCCCAACGAACTCCTATCAGACGGAAGCTCTACTGCGTCAAGGGGAAAACTCTGCCCCCCACCACGGACATATAGCATGAACGAGAAGATTCTTGATTGCGTCTGACATTGTTGACCCCGTGGATGGTAGGGAATTTCATCTTCAGGTGGTAAGTGGAGGGCAATGGCTGGAGAGAACAGAGACCGAGTCTACCGAGGATAGCATTATAGGTGGTTTGGACGTTGACTAACATGAATCCATGGCCTCTGTTTGAATGGTTGGGGTGGTTCCAGCTATGACATCCAGCGTGACGATTCCCTCAATTTGGATAGGAATGACCGAGAACTCGTGGACCATGTACCCGGCCGGCATCAACCTCTCGCGAGAGAGTTTGAGATTATTGAATGTAACCAGGAACAGGATGTTGACCGAGCTATCATTGTCAACGAGGATGCGACAGACCTCGTGATTGGCCATGCCGACGCCTTCTAGGTCTTCGTTGGAGAATGAGACTGCCAGTCCTTGATCCTAGGGGGGCGAGAATTATGGACTAATTTAACCTCCCATATGAAGGTCTTGCGGGAGGTGTTCGACTCTCCCCCCATAGGTCCACCGTGGACACAGTGAAGAATGCTTGGCCCAGCGGCTCCTTCGGGCTCCGGTTCCGCCTCTGGACGCCTGTTGGCTATTCGAGGAGGAGGCAAAGCCCTCGGGTTAGTTCGAGTGAACTCCCTTAGGTACCCCCATTTGGATGAGGGCCTCAATCTCATCTTTGAGGACCCAACAATTATCAGTCTCGTACCCGTGGTCCCGATGGTACTGACATTAGAATCTTCAATCCTTTTTGTTGTTGTTGTTGGATTGGGGAGGATGACGGACAATCCCCTTATCCTAAATTTCCATGAGAATAGCTGATACACTCTGAGTCAGCAGAGTGAACCTGAAGCGGGAGACAGGAGGTGGTTGTCTCTGACCGAATGCATCTTTCTGAGCCTTCTTCGCAGACTTGGAATCATCGACCTTTCTCTTCCATTTGGCTAATGTTTCTTACAGACCCTCAGGGTGCAGAGCCTCCTCCGCTTGGATGTACTTTTCGAACTTGTTGAGGAGGTCAGGAAAATCAATAGGCGGCTTCTTCGCCAAGGAGGCCTTCAGCTGGCTGTGGAGAACATTGTGTCGGAAGGTCGCGGACGCGATGCCAGCATTGAGAGAAGAGACCGCCCAAGCCTCGGCAGTGAACCTCCACACAAATTCCTGATGGGATTCTCCTTCCTTTTGTTTGAGGTTCAGAAGGGACACGCTCGTTTTCTCGACCTTGCGACTGGTCACGAAGTGAGCAAGGAAGCTCGCCTCGAGCTGGTCAAATGAGAAAATCGAGTTGGGGGCAAGCTTTGAGAACCACTCCCATACCGGACCACGTAGAGTGGCTGGGAATGCACGACAGAGGAGAGGATCCGAGGCATTGCAAATCATCATGAAAGTTTTGAACCCTTCCATGTGATCAGCAGGATCAGACTCTCTATTGTACATTTCGAACTGAGGTGCTCTAAAATTTCTCGGAATCTCAGCATCGAGGATTTAAGTGGAGAACGATGGTCAGGTAGGATGATACCCCAGTTGGATTGTAACCCGCTCTCGTCGATCCGAACTGTAACAGCCTAAAAATATATTTTTGAATATTTTGTCCACACATGCTTTACACGTGTTTTTTCTTTGTGCACGTGTCAATTAGAAAAATCTTTTGAGTTATGTACCTATCTTTCTCTCCTATTTTACAATGTATAAATGATTAAGTCTAGTTTAATGAAACTAACTTAATTTAAATCCATATTAAATTTTAGCAACATATACATTTTTATTTAATAAAATTCCTAATTTGTGGTGTGCATTGTATGTGCACACACAATCTTTTTCGAAACCCGTGCATCTCCTATAGGTTTGGCCGGCCAAGTGCATTATAGGGAAAAGAGATTATTGAATTTGTGTTATGGGGTTGTGGGTAGTTAATAGGTTGAGTGGGTAGTTTTTAAAACTTCCCATATTCCTTTCCGTTACAAAAACCCATCCCGACCAAGCTTAAGAAAAAGAAAAAAAAGATTCCCATTTCCATTTTTGCAAGTCTTGTTGTTGGTTTTCTTCTTGGGAGCTCGGATTTTGAGGAGGGATTGGAGAGCTTGTTAGGAGTTCAATTTGCTAGGAGTTTTTATTTGCAATTTGCATCAAGAGGTGGGTATTTCTTTGATTTCCATTAGTTGTTTTGAGTAGATTATGCCATGAAATCATGTTTATGTGTCGTTTTGAATTCTTTTAGATTTTAAATGAATTTTTGAATGGAAGCCAATTAATCTAAGTTTAATGAAGAGATAATAAAAGAAAAAGAAAATTTGATATCATGCATTAATTTTTCTAAATTTTGTTAGTATGAGAATGTCTTGTTTTGCTAGCCAAGTTTTAAATAGAAATGAATGTATTATAAAATAGCATGAGATGTAAAAATAGAAATGATGGCTCATATTGGTATGAATGGAGTATATAGATGTTGATGTGTAAATTAGATAGATAAAATTGTGGATAATATGAACAATGAATTTTTCCATGTTATTACTATCTGGAATCCACCAGAAATCATGTGTGTACTTTTAGAATGCGGGAGGAAATGTAAGATCGAATTTTAGTTATGTTTATTGATGTTAGAATATAAAGATTCAGAATCCACATTTAAAAGTTCTGCATTTTGAGTGTAGACAATGAGTAGGACTAGCGAGTTTGGTTAGTGTGTTCGGATTTGGGTACTGGGTACAGTACTCAGGCCTCGGGTTCGAGTCCTTGAGAGCCCTATTCTTTTCGAAATACTTATAAATTCCTATAAACGGTGAACATAAACTTATAGTATATTTTTGTGAGGTTATCTACAAGAACAGCGAGTTGGAAAGTTGGTCAGCGGGTGTGGATTAGACCGCTGAGGCACTCTGACTAGTTCGATTTTGGGGCTCTCTACTTTTATTTCTAGATTTTTTTTTAAATAGTTTTAAAAAACAAACAATAAAGTTATATTGTCCTGAGAAATTCCAATAATTAGATTGGTGATGAACTTTCTGGTTGAGAGGTGCGAATTAGGGCAGTGGTAGGTATTGGGTTTGAAACCTGAAGAGGGTCTTTTGTTATTTATTTATAATTTTAATACATTTTCTTATATTTTAACTTGAGGAAAGATCAGGTAGATTAATGAAATATTTTTGAAATAACAATATATAAATTTCAGGAATTTTCCTATGGTTACATTACATTACAAAATTAGGAGATATGATTTAATTGATTGTTTGAGTTCATTCCAAAAACATTTCGTTAAGGCAAACTAAAATTCTGAATATTGTGAGATGTTTATAAAAATAGAGATTTATTTTTGTAGTAAAAATTACGTTGTAGATTATTTATTGGAGAATGAATTAAGAGTTATTTCAGTAAAACTTAATCAATGTGAAAATCTTATTGAAACTTTCATTATAATGGGTAAGAAGTTATATAGTTGTTGAAGGTTGATGAATTAAAAGAGAATTAAATGATTTATAATTGAATGAATGAGAAATTTTATAAAAAGATTAAGAATAAGTTGGAAGATCTCTGAATGTGAGATGTATGGATTCTAGAGGTAAAGCGAGATCCAGGTTGCCGGCAAAATTGTGATTTGAAAGTTTGAGAAGTGGCCAGTATGAGCTATTGTTCTCGGCATGTTTATTTAAGTCTGGTAAGAGGGTAAGCTAGCTCTAAATGATACTATTTATATTTGAACTTAAGGATAGGCACTAGAAGAAGATATGATAGAAACAATGATGAACATGCCCGGTAAAGAATTTGCAGTTTCTAGGGGTTCGGGATCGATGAATACGCATGGTAAATCCATGTATATGGGCTAATGGTATGTCTATCTGTCCACGAAAAGGCCGATAAATAACTTGTATTTCCTAGGAATGTTCGGGACTGAGAATACGCCGGTAAATCCACGGTGTGTGGGCTAGAGGTATGCCGGTAAGGTTCGTAGTTATGGGAGATCGACTTGCTGGAGTTCGTGGCTGAGGTTACGCCCGGTAAATCCACGATAGGTGGGCTAGGGGTATACCGATAAGGTCCAATATCCTGGGGGTGTGAATCACACGTGATTACGCATTGGAGTATATTCATTGGGTTTAGGTATTGCATAGCGAGGGATTGAATCCTATAATAAGGAGTACGCTAAGTGCTTGTCCTCAGACCTATGTAGTATGAGATGCATAGAATCCGAACAAGTGCGCATTAGAGTTGCATCGTAAGTATAAGTGGATGCATTAGTCCCTAGGTTCATACCATACATTGACATATCTAGGATAGTCACATTTCATGTTTTGTTTTGCATTCAAGTTTGTGTTTGTTAAATTGAAGAATCACTGTATTATAGTATTGTGTTGGTTGTATGCAACTAACGTGCCCTACTTCTCAAGTTTGCAGGATTGAATTAGCGAGCGACGTGGGCACGAGTTTGATGTCGATGGACATTTCAAGATTGAATATGTTTGACGTTATAAAATGTATTTCTTTCTTTGTAATTTTCCACTATGTATTATAACGAGTAACATTGTAATGAAAAAGTTTTAAATTCCTTGTATTTTTGTACAAAATTGAAGTAAAGATCCTGTTTGTGCTACGAATTACCTGTGTTTGAAATTCGGGGCATTACACGAGGGAGGCGATTCTCCATCTCTTGGAGGCGTTGAAGGACGACATCATCCCGTCTCGCCGACTGGGTTAAGTTGTGAGACTCACTGCCATGGGCTTCTTCCTGGCGAGGGTTGTCATTTTGACGCTCAGTTCTGGGACCGCCTCGGAGAGCTCGGAGGACCTCGTTCCTGACCTCCTTGAACTCGTCTCTCGTGACCAAGACCTATTCGCCTTGATTGTTCGAGGGTGGACGATCTCTCGGGGAGTGGCGGCGCCTCTGCTCTTGACTTTGGGATGGGTGAATATTGTGGGTCGGAGCTCGGTTAGAGGGGTAGCCCTGCCCCTCAATCGGCTGAGCTGGTGCCGGAGGTCATCCATAGGCTGCCGATTATTGACGACATACCGAAGGTCATCGGCCGGCGGGCACTCAGACCCGGTCCTGACGGACCATTGGCTCGCTACCTTCAAGACCCCTGTGTGTTCACATGACTGTGAGAAGGATGAGGATGGTCGACGTGACGTCATGTCGTGGGTGCTCTCTTGGCTTTGGGTGCCATGGAAGGGGATGATTTTAGGGTGAGATCTGAGTCTGAATCGAATTAGTCTATTTTTTCCCACAGACGGCACCAATCTGATGCTGCTGATTTAGTGGTGGAAGAAACAGATGTGAGTTCTTATTATTTGTAGAGGGATAGAAAAATCTCAGACACAGATCTGGATTTGAGATGGGGGTTTCGTGAGGAGCAGGAGATGGGGTGCTGCTGGTAGCTGGTCACCTCGAACACCCGGGAGAGATCCAGGCGACAGGCCCTCCGACGATCTAGTCAGTCACTTAAAGAAATGAGAGCTAGGGTTTGTGAGGAGAAAATGACATTACCTACAGAAAGAGGAGGGGACCTGGTATTTATAGGCAAAGAGAGAGAACCCTAATCCTAATGAGCCGGGTTGGCCCTGTTTGGTGTGATGAAACAGCAGAAGGCCCATAGTGTCTACATGCCTGATTTATAGGGGTTTGCGAATCTTGAGGGGATCAGACGGATCAGATTGAGCTAGACTTTTACCCACATCACTTTTCTTTTCTCTCTAAAGTTTGCCTTGCATATTTGACACCCATGAATAAACAACAAGGTAGTCTTTATTTAAAAGTATAAAATGAATCTTAAAAACCCACATGAAAATGGGGATTACTTACATTGATGTATGTGGGTTAGGTTCCTCAGTTCAGCAGCTAAAGCAAGAAGAATGGAGAAGGAGTTGTTTTATAGACTCTAAAAGAAGCTATTGTCATAACAAGGGGGCATTGGGGATTTGCTTTTATAGTGAAAATTGTAAATTTGACTAAAATTACACCCAAAAATTGCTTCCTTTTTTTTTCGCAATTGCAAGGGATCGTAATTTCTTGCCTTGGATCTAATTTATTAGAAGGTTGAAATTCTTTATTTTTTTTTAACATATTACTCTAAATTGGTTAATCGTTAATTTTAACTAGCTAAAAATGAGCAAAACTTTAATTAGAAAGGTAAAAAAATTATGTTCATCCGACAAAACCGGCTCACTCGGCGGGTTTGGGTGTGTCTTAGACTAGTAAAAGAAAAATATGTTGGTACTCAAATTTTTAGAAATCCAACTGACCCGACCCGACCCGACCTGACCTATGCACACCACTGGTAGGAATCGATGTTGGCTCTGTTTGACATTGCTTTTAGAGAACCCAAAAAATCTTTTAAAGACCTAAAAGCAGTTTGAGTTAAAAATTGGGTGTGTGAAAATTTAAATAAAAAAAAAACATACAAACAAACTCATTTGGGCCAAAGAGATTTTCTAAACCTTAATTTTCTCTCCAAAATTCGACCACACTAACTTGAGGCTTTGCACTTCTAAAAAAACTCTTCTTTAAATGGAGGTCTCAGGTTCTAGGCTAGGCTACGTCATAATATGTAATCAAATTATTATTTTTCATATAATAAAACTATATTTACTAGACCACACAAAAATATCAAAATAATTAATTTGGTTAGGAAAAAATATAGAAAAATTTTCACATCTTATTTTCTTCTCATAAATAATTTTTAGGCTTACACAAATTTTATAATTCAATACATGATGCCAAAGTCCACATTTCAAATTTTTAATGTGATTAAAAATATAGAAAATTAATTAATAAATTTACGCAATTAATTAAGAATATTAAAATTGTCACGCCCCGCTTCCCATTCCACGGGATCACAGGCACGTAACTGAGGCCCAGCAAATGATATAAGTATGCCAACTCATATCATCCATAAGTTGTACATTACCAGGTAACTCAACAGTACAATACTAATCACATAAACAAGAATATAATGTAATAACTAGTATCTGAAATACAAGGACTTACCAAATAGCCATAGAATATGCAGTGCAGTAATAGTTCGACGAGTTCTCTCAATAACCCATCGTCTGTACCTGTACAACATAACTCAAAGAAAGACAAACGGAGTACCCGTTAGAGCAAGTTACGGGCCACAAATAATACAAGCAACAAAGCACGAAGACAGATAAACAAAATGCAGAGTAGCAACAAGAAACAAGTACTGAATAAAACACGGAAGGAGAGTGACAGCAAAATAGAGCAACTAACTCTTAAACCAAGTGTAACACCTGTTCTCGTATATATGTATTTTTCCGTGTATTTTCTGTATTTAATTTTTTTAAAACTTTATTCTCTCTTTTAAATTCTTTATTTCAACAATTACATTTTTATTTGATCGAATTTTAACAAAATATTATTCTGGTTTCTAAGAAATCTTCTATTTCATTTTATTATTTGAAAATTATATTTATTTCGAATAAAGGTGTATTTTAATTTTATTTTATATTCCTAATTGATCGACTATTTACATTTTAGCTCAAACCAATTATATTATTGCTATTTGGATTTTAATAAAATTGTTAAACTCAAATCCCATTTTGATATGTATATATATTATCATCATTGTTATTATTATTACTTATGAATGCTTATTAAAATTCATCTTTTGTTATTTATTAAATTGTGGAAGTCTATTGATCTCCATCTATATTTTATGATTATTGGAGTATAGATTTTGTATACCAATTGATTTAATTGTACTACAATATGAGTATCGATTTATTTATTGATATATTACTTATTATTTTAATGTAAAACCAATTTTCTATTGGATTTAAACCTAAAAACCTAAATCTATAACTCTTATTGGATCCTATTCATACCCAACAACCCTACTACCCATTAACCCACATCATTACCCAATATAATCTCTGTTTAAACCCCTCTTTAACCCTAATCTAACCTAACCTAATTACCCTCAGCCGCCCCCCTTCACTATTCCTTCATCCCCTACCTCCAGCCTTCCCCGTTCAGCCATCTCCCGACCTCCGAAACTCTCTACTCCTTCCCCTTCACATCGAGCACCGTCGCCATCCTCGTCGACACCATCCCTGTTGTCTTCTCTGTCAAGTCCCCCGCTAACCCATCCTCCCTCGCCTTCATCCCCTGCAGCGCACCCCCACCGTCTTCCCCATCCCGCTCGAGCCACCATTGACTCCTCCATCGCTTCACCATTGCCAACATCTCCTCGTCATCGTCTTCAACCACCAGTCGACTCCCCTCTCTCCTTTACTCCGAAACAGAGCAGCTCAGCCACCCCGTTCGACAACCGCATTTTGAAGCCCCTCATCGCCCTAGCTATACCCACTCGCCATCGCGCCTCCACAGTCACCAAGCCGTGCCCCTGTGCTCTGCTCTCGACTGCTACCCCTGCAGCCAGTCGACCTCCATCTTGCCGTCGAAGCTCTGCCAGTCGACCGCCGTCGACTACCCAACAACCTCCGCAACCACCCATCGCCTGCCCCCACTCGCCCACCGTACAGCCGAAGCCCCATTGCTGTTTTGATCATCAATTATTGATCGTTTGAATCATGGCCGCCCAATATCCACGTGATCATCATCATCAGCTCTCTTGATCTGGGCTGTTCGATCGACCAGATCTTGATCATCGCTCACGATCTCAGCTATCGATCATCTTGATCTTCATCATCATCAAGATCCGTGTCGATCATCGCCATGTGCCGGGATCCGTTCCTGTTATTCTTTCGGGTGATTCGCCTTCTTCACCCTAAGGCAAGTAACTTGTATAATATTTTTTTTGTATACAAGTACAAAATACCGCATGTAGTCTCGCTCTTATTTTTGTGTTCGTTCTTATGATGATCTCTTGTTAAATCTTGACTTCATTTGTTTGATCCATCATCATAGTTGTCACACACACTACATGAAAATAAACTGAATCTAGATAGACTCTTGATGCATGTATATATGTTTTTCGTGATCTATGATGTGTGTGTATTTGTTACATGTTTGGTGTATTAGATGTGTTATGTCATTGTATGCTTGTTAATCACTCATGCCATGTTGATTTGAATATTTAATATATCATGTTTTGCATTATATTTTAATTTGGATCTATTATAGATAAGTTGTTTGATAAAATGTATGAAAAGAGATTTCGTTTGCTGCTGCCCTGTTTTGGTTCAGTATTTTAGACCTTATTAAGGTCAGTAAATTAAATTATTTTATGAATATGAATCATAGGCCTCGATGTCTATTTTTCATAACTTTCAACAGATCTCGATTTCGATTTTTGATGTGTGAGTTATTACTGTTTTACTGCAGCTGTATTGAAATTTTCAGCAACTGTTTTGTGAGATCCTTGTATGTTATATTATTTTAAAACTGATGTTAAAAGTAAGATTTGGATTTAATATTTTTATGAGTTAAACTAGACATGACTGGATCAACCTCTAATTTTTGTAGATTTGTTTAATGACTTTTATAAATTATTTCATGCTTGTGAAACTAATCACATAAGTGTTAAACTGCATGCTGTTAAGTAAAGAACTTTATTTTCAACCTGATTCCAGTTACTGTTGATTAAAGCTTTTTGAATATTAAATGTAGCCTGATTTGTCTATTTTACTACCCTTTGTACAGATATGGATTTCGAGTTATACTTTGTGATCTATCACTGTTTCAGTACTGTTGTGTCTAAAATTCCATATTCGTAAACTTGATGTATTTTTCTGTTTTCCTAATTTATTTGACTATGCTATCTGCGATGGAATTTTATGAAATTTTATTTGCTGATACTAGAAATGCTAAGGAATCTTCCAGAATTTTCTTAGATTTAATCAGTAAGCTTTTATGCTATTTTCATGCTTATAAATAAAACTTGCAATTTCTAGCTGAACATGAATTCTGTGTGAAGTGTTGTTTTGAACCTTGTTGTTGTAGTTATTGTATGACATGTATGACTTGTGTATATGCACTGGATTCGGCTGGGAGTCTAGTTTCTAGATTTTTTTACGGATCCAAGTTTGTATTCTTGTGACAACAAGAATCTTGGTTTTGGTGCAGTACTGTCTTGCTGTCCAGAATTGAAAGTCTCATTGTCGTACTCTATTATGAGTTGTTTTGTCACCCGTTCATGTCTTTTATCCCACTTGAACTTGTTCCTTATTTCTTGCCATATTTTCTTACCTTGTTCGTGCACATTCATGCTTGCTTTAATAATAATAACAATAATCAAGCCGGGGTTAAGGGAAAGATCTAGTAGTGGAAAATATAGAAATGTGTACTTGGAAAGGGGGCCGTGTTTCCCACTTGCTACATGATTTCTTGTTTACTTGATTACCTGACTACATATTTTCCTATTGGAAGGTGTATTCAGAAGGGGGCCCATGTTTCCCACTTGCTTACCTAACTACATATTTCCCTATAGGAGAAGTGTACTCAGAGGGGACCGTAGGTTCTACTTGATACATGCCTACTTGATACTTGACTACTTGATACTTGATACCTGAGTACATGGCCCTATATATTCTAGTACAAAATCTAAACGCAACTTGTTTGAATGTAGCAACCATGTGGTAAAAAAATGGGACGCATGAAGTGCTACCTAGATAGAATTAAATACAAGACTTGAGAATAACATGATTACTTGCCATTCCTGTTACTTGTACATGCTACTTGATATTTGCTTACATGCTACTTGCACCCTATTATCTTGCCATGCAACTTGATTCCTATTCTTGATTGAGAGTTAGTTGCTCTATTTTACTATCACATTCCTTCCATGCTTACTTCAGTACTTGCTTCTTATTGCTACTCTGTATTTTCTTTATCTGTTTCCGTACTTGTTGCTTGTACTACATGCGGCCTGTAACTTGCACTGAAAGTCATGTTGTTTCTTTTTCCCTTTTCCTGCAAATTGTCAAATTTCCAAGTTTCGATGACCAGCTGCCTGAAGGAGTAAGTGACCAAGTATTCTAGGCTGGCTGGAGTTTCTTGCTTGAGTTCATTCTAGTTGTTTTTGAATAAATTGTAATTGCCACTTGAATCTTGTATTGGGCATTTTGTCCCAGAGCATGTGACTTGTTTGTTTCCAAATCTGATTATTTGAGGAAATTTGTATTTGTTTCAAGTAATTTTGTTGGTTATAATAATTTGTTTCATGCATGCGTGGATGATTCTTTCTTGTTTACTTCTCGTATTTCTTGTGACTTGTTTGAAAGATCATTAAGATCATTAGAGCTCATGAATGGTGAAAGCCATTCGCTGGACTTTTGTCACGTATCCGTATTCCGTATTCCGTATTCCGTATTCTTTTTTGGGAAGCGGGGCGTGACACCAAGAAACAGAATCAAGAGACATGATTAGATTACAGGGTACAGGCAACATGTAACAGGTATCGAGTAGTATGCAAGCAGGTAAACATGTAACAGGTGTCAGGTAGCCTGTACAGGTGACAGGAATGTGCAAGTGATCATGTTATTCTCAAGTCTTTTACTTAATCCTATCTAGGTAGCACTTCATGCATCCCAAATTTTACCACATGGTTGCTACATACAAACAAGTTGCATTTAGATTTCGTAATGGATTATATAGGGTTGTGTACTCAGGTATCATGTAAATAGGTAATCAGGATCATGTATCATGTAATCATATAACAGGTAATCATGTATCAGGTAGGACCTACGGGTCCCCTCCGAGTACACCCTCCTATAGGGAAGTATGTAGTCGAGTGAACAGGTGGGAAACACGGCCCCCCTTTGAGTACACATTCTCATAGAGAAGTATGTAATTAGGTAATCATGTAAACAAGTAATCAGGATCATATATCATGTAATCATGTAACAGGTGGGAAACACGGGCTCCCCTTCCAAGTACACATTTCTATATTTTCTACTACTAGATCTTTCCCTTAATCCCGGCTTGATTACTTGTTATTATTATTAAAGCAGGCATAGACGTGCACAAACAGGACAAGAAAAATATGACAAGAAGCAAGGAAAAAGTTCAAGTTGGATAGCAAACATAAACAGGTGACGAAGCAACCTATAATAGTTAGAACAACGAGACTTTTAATTCTGGACTGCAAGACGTTGCTGCACCAAAACTGAGATCCCCGTTGCTACAGAAATGCAAACCTGGATTGGTCAAAAATTCTAAAAACTAGACTCTCTGCTGAATCCAGCGCATACACACAAGTCATATAACAACTACAGAAATAGGGTTCAAAACAGTATTTTACACAGAATTCATGTTCAGCCAGAAATGTAAAGTTTTGCTTATAAGCATGAAAGAGGTCCAAAAACACAATAATTAAATCTAGGAAAATTCTAGAAGGTTCCCTAACATGTCTAGTATCATCATATTAATTTTCATGTCATTATATTACAGATAGCATAGTCAAATCAAATTGGAAAACAGGATGACACAGCAAATTTATGAATCTAAAATTCTACGACACTGCAGCAGTAAAACTGCGATAACTCACAAAATATAATTCGGAATTCAATTCCGCCAAAAAGGCTGTAAACTAGACATTTGAGTCTACAATTCATATTTAGAAAGTTCTAACAGATTCAAAGTTTAATTGGGTCAAAATCAGGCTATAAGTTAGAACATACGGCAGGGTAGAAATGCACAATTGGTGTTTATGATCTTTTATGATTACGGAAGTAATAGAAACAAATCAGAACGGATATGGTGCAGATTATCAATGAGTAAGAACATGAAAAACAAGTTATAACGGACATCTACTTGCGGTATTTATGCTTGTACAAGGAACAAAATATTCATACAAGCACTTGCCTCAATGAAGACGATGAATCCGACGAGAATAGAATAATGGGAATGGATCGGGCACAGATCTCGATCGGGCACGGGTCTCGATGTTGATGGTCAAACAACGATCGGACAAATCGGTACAGATCTCGATGACGATCAAGATCAAGAGATCGGACGGTTGAGATTGAAGATCAAGATGTGATGATCAAGATCAACGAGATCGGACGGTTCAGATCAAGGTGATCAAGTTCATATCTTGATGATGATCAGATCGGGTCGATCGGACAGCCCAGATCAAGAGCTGATGATGATGGTCTGATGGTGACGATCATGATGGTGATCGAACGACCAGGATTCACTTGATCAAAACCAACAACAACATCAATGGCAATGGGTTTCGGCTCAAAGATGGCGGCTCAGATGGCAAATGGCAGTAGGGTGGTGGTCGCGGAGGCACGACGATGTGGTCAAGGACAGAGGCAGTGACGGGGAGAGCAGTTGGTGATGAGCGGGGGCTCAGAGATGGCAGGAAGGTGATGGCAAGGTGCAGGCTCGAGTGCAGGAGGCTCAGGGTTGAAGGTGACTGCAATGGTCGAGCGGGTGGCACTCAGAGGAAGACGAGTCGAGGGATTCCTACGAGGCTATTGCGGGGGTGAGGAAGCGAGCTCGAGGGTGGCTCTGTTTTCGGGAGGAACCAGAGCAAGAGGAGAACCATGGCAGAAGGATGACTGCGGCGGTAATGGAGCTCGACGTCGACTGGGTGTGGAATGACGATTAACTGGAGGTTGAAGATGAGGCGGCTCTGATGACGTTCGACGGCAGAGGAGTTGGCAATGGCGGAGCGACGGGTGGTATAGGGATGAGGTGATGGTGGGATGAGATGGAGGTGGTGAGGCCGGGGCTTGCGATGCTTCGACAATGGCGACTCAACGACCGGGAGGCTCGACGGAGACGAGCGCAATGGCAGGAGGCCATGGCAAGGAGGATGATTCGACGACTTTGGAGGGGTGGTGAGGAGCTTGAGGGTGGAGGCACCAAGGGGCAGGCGGCGATGCACAGGGAGGAGGCAGTGCTGTTGAGGGGGGTCGCGACTGGGCGACGATGGTGGCCGAGTAGCGAGGTGCGAGGAGGAAGGTGAGCAGAGCCGGTGGAGTTGATGAGGGTGAAGATGAACAGTAGGGCAGGGGGAATGAACAGTGGAGGGTTAGGCTAGGGTATGCACAATAGCCTGGGGGCTACTTGGTTTTTTTCTTTTTTTCTTTTTTCCTTTTTTTTTGGGTGGGGTGGGGGGGGGGAGGAATCTGATATTGATTAAATGCAATTTGTGGTTAGTTAGGATTTGAAGAGTCAGGGGAGAAAATCATGGGATTGAGGGAAGAGTGATCTGTGCAGTTAGGCAGATAGGGGGGAACGTGAGGAAGAGATTTGAGGGAGACTGGGTAAAAGGGGTTATTGGGTTTGAGTTAGAATTCAATAGAAGATGGGCTTGGTTTGGGCTCAGGTTATATATAACTAAGAAATGCAAAATGAATATAAAATTTGGGCTTTAGATTATGTTGCCGCTGAATCTGGTGTGGGGGCAAACAGATAGTATTTGTGGATTCTTGGAAAACTTTGAATAGCAAACCTGTTACCTATTCCGCCAGAGTTTGACCTGTTGACTCCCGCCGTTCACCTGCAAAAATTGCGAGATACCGGGGTTGATCCCGGCGACGCACCCTCCGACGCTCAAGTCAGTAATCAGAAGTGATTATGAAAGAGCGTAAAACTGGCAAAAGATTGATTGCCTCTTAATGGAGATGGATGGGGGGTATTTATAGGCGCCGCTGGGGTCAGATTAGGAATGTAATCCCTGTGGTTAGATAAGGAATGTAATGCCTAATTCCCAGTGAAAGGATAGATATGAATCAGGGCCGTTGATTTGGATTAATCAGAAACCCTAATTCTATCCTTTCTGGACCGAGTTTGCTGTGGGTTGAAACCCGCACCCAGTTGAGGTGGATCCGTTCGCGGGTTAGTGGGTCTTCGAGAAGGAGAACCAGTACCCGCTTCAGACCCATTGGTAGGTCAAATTACCGTTTTACCCCTGGGCTTCAAGATCCGTGCCCGATTTGGACGGTTCTGATTTAACCCCATTTTTAGCCATATCACGAGCTCCCCCACTCCCGAAGACTGAGCATGATCAGCCTTTGAGGAGTAGTTTTACTGTTTTAATGGCTAGTGGAGTTGTATCGGAGTCCAAATGTAGGGTTTCGAATCTTTGCAAGGGGCAGTATGGTGATTTTTTAAGTTGGTTGCACTCTAAGTTATTCTTGAACTTTTCTGGATGTTTGGTGATTTTTATCTATTTTTTCGTATTATTTATTTAATTTTGCGAAGCGTTAACCGGTCGCTCGGAGGTCTTAACAACACGTTCTAGGCAACAATTGTTCGTTCAGGGGCTAAAAAAATATACCCCCGAATTTATAATTATTTCCTAGAATTTTTAGTTAATTTTCCCAAATTTTTAGTAATTTTTTCGCAATTTTTAAATAAATAAAACGATTAAAACAAATAAAAACTAATTTTTAATACCGATTTATGGCGTGGCGTGATCTGAGCCTTCGATCAGCGTCGAGCGCGATTTTCTGGGCGATCAGACGATCCATGTTGCTCGGCAGATAGTTTCTCCGTATGAGAGGGTCGGTGCCTCGGTCGCTCGACTCGTCTCCTCGGCAGCTCGACTCGGTACCTCGAAATCTGCCGAACTACGTGGCAAGATCCTGAGCATCCATCTCAGCGCGGATCCCAAAAAACACTATCTTGTCGTTTAGTGAACGTGGCAAGATCTGAACCATCCATCGCGTCGAACACGTTTTTTGACAAGATCCAACGGCTAAGGAGGATCAGCAGATAGTTTCTCCATATGTTGAGGTCGGTTCCTCGTCCACTCAGCTCTGCAGCTCGGCGTTGTAGGCCGAATAAGTGCTCCGACAGGATGTTCAGTTCGACCTAGTAGCTCGAAGGCTCGACCAAGCTGTTCGTTAGCTCGGCTAAGCGCTCCGGTGGCTCAATTCCTTGTCTACTGTATTAGGGGCTCGGTGGTCCAGCCAAGCTGTTCGGTAGCTCGACTCGGCGTGTCAGGATCTTCCGAGCCACGTGGCACGATCCTGAGCGTCCATCTCAGCGCAAATCCCTAAAAAACGCTATCTTGTCGTTTAGTGAACGTAGCAAGATCTGAGCCGTCCATCGCGTCGAACACGTTTTTTGATAAGATCCAACGGCTGAGGAGGATCGGCAGATAGTTTCTCCATATGTAGGGGTCGGTACCTCGGCACCTCGGTTCGGCTCCTTCTGCAGCTCGGCCCGGAACCTCAGGATCTGCCGAGCTACGTGGCGCGATCCTGAGGGTCCATCACGGCGTGGATCACGAGGACGGGGTTCAAATCACGAGAAAACGTTATTTTGTCGTTTTGTGGGCGTGGCGCTATCTGAACCGTCCATCAAGTTTTGACACGAGTTTTGGAACGATCCGACGGAGATTCGGCCTCGGCAGAATTTTTCTCCATATGTGGAGGTCGGTACCTCGGCACCTCGGTTCGGCACTTCGGTTAGAACGGTTGTTGTTTGCCGAGGCATGGAGTTAGGTGTTTTGAAGAGTTCTGGTTTTGAACCGTCGCCACCCTCCGACCCAGTAGCTCGGTTGCTTAGCCAAGCTGTTCGGTAGCTCGGCTAGGCACACCGGTGACCGAGTCATGGACTTAAGCGATTTAAAGAGTTTTTGTTTTGGAACGTCACAACTCTCTGTTTTGGCATTTTGCCTTCTCTTAGTGGGCTTTTAAATGCCCAGGGAAGCCCAAACATCGCTTTGAGGTTATAAATTCTCACTCCCCCACCCCAGAGCTCATTTCTCACTTTTCACTCCAAGTTTTCACTTTTACTCTCTGTGTGCTCTGCTAGCGGCGATTTTAGCTCCAAGGCGGTTGCGTTAGCTGTCGCGTGGGATAGGCGATTTCCGGTGAACTAATTCCGACCGTGAACGTCACTTCAAGGCCACGTCACATCAAGGTCAATTTATTTGCCTTAGCTTTTTTTAGAGATGTCAAGAGTAGACTCGGGGAGTGAGGCCTTGTCCTCGGGCGATAGTGGCGCCGAGGAGAGGAGGCGAATGGAGATCCGAAGAAAGGGGAAGGAGGTGGCCGAGCCGTCCGTGGCCAAGGTGAAGAGGAAGAAGAAGAAGGCAGTGGCCCGATCTCCTGTAGTCGAGAAGATCGTAGAGACCGATAGGCGAGCCCCTGAGTCGGGCCGGTACCCTTGTGTACTGTCCGGCCATGCCGAAGTCAGGCAATACGAGGGTGAGCTTCTGGAGAAGGCTATCGTAGGTCGGTCGGCAGTGTACAAGGAGAACGAGCCGGTCCTGACTACCGTGGTGGACGAGATCGCGTTGGTATTATCCGAGAAGGACCTGCTCCGGATCAGAAAAGGGTTCGCCATCCCTCCGGAGTACAAGCTGATCCTCCTCGGCCCTGGGATGCGAGCGAACTCCAAACTGTCGTCGTCGGATATGTGTATGTTCGACTACACTTGCTGAACGCCGGATTGCGCTTTCCTCTGCACCCCTTTGTGTTAGAGGTCCTCCAGTGGTACTGCCTGGCACCGACCCAGTTTATGCCGAATACCTGGCACCACGTGAATGCCTTCTTGCTGCAGTGCCGCAATGCCGAGGTCAAGCCAGTCATGACGATCCTTCGGAGCATGTATCGGATTCACCGGATGCACAAGACCGAGCATCACTACTATCTGTCACCCCGGAAAGGCGTTAGGCTTATAGAGAATCCGGACTCGATAAAAGGTTGGAAGGAGAAGTTCTTTTTGTTGAGGGAGCTCTCGATGTTGAACATTCCGACTCGGTGGAAACCAGAGGTGCCGAAGTTCGTAAGGGTCGACCCGGTACTGACAGTGGCCGAGGCGGAAGTGGTGGAGAAGATCATCGCTCTCCCAATGTTGAGCTGGAGGGAAATGACCGAGGAGGTGCTACACGGGTCAGGCCCTAGTTCGAATCGACCCGAGTATGCTCCTGACATCTCGTAATATTTTTTTTCTTTCTAAGTTTCTTGCTCGTTTCACTAACTTTTTGTTTGTTTTGTTGTTTGGATCAGAAGCACCGAAAATGGACTTTTTGGGGATGATGAACGAGCGAGGCAAGGTTGCCGACAGAAGGAAGAGGAAGAGGCCGAGCATGACGGCTTCGTCCGGCCGGCCCTCGAAGGCTCCTTTGGCAGTTGCTCCGCCTACTACCATTACTGAGGTCCCCTCGCCAGCGGTGGTCATTTCCGCCGACCCCTCGGCTCCTGCCGCGTCTGCCACGGCCGATGAGGCCTTCAATGTTTCGGCGATGCTGTCGCTCCAGGCTCCGCCCCTGACCACTCAGGCTGAGGAGATCCTGACCGAGCAGCATAAGAAGCTGTTCGTCCCGGACTGGCGAGTCAAAAACCACGACGGCTTCCTCGGGGACTCGCAGATGTGCATGCAAGCCATCAAGCACTTAGCAACCCCGAAGGATCGAGCCGCACTAAAGGCGGGGACGACTGGCGATGACACCTACGAAGTCGCTCGGTTGCTTGTGTCGGTAAGCTTTGCATTCATTTTTCTTGAGAATTTCTTAAGTCTGCCGTTCGGCTTTTACTTTGTTCTTATTCTCTTTTTCCTTCGGCAGGCCACTTGTCACTTCGGCCACCTCCTTCAAGAGTTCGCCGAACAGGAGAGGGAGTTGAAGGCCGCCAGCGACAAGGACAGGGCGGAGAAGGTGAGGGCGGTTCGGCAGCTTGAGGCGGAGCAGCGACGTTCGGACGGCTTGGTGGTCCGAGTCGCCGACCTCGAAGCGGACCTGAAGCGAGCGAAGGGGCGGCTCGCTGAGGAGGTTGCCAAAGTCGCCAAGGCTGCCGAGGAGCTAGCGGCATCGGCGAAGGTGGAGAAGGACGCCGTGGCGGCGGTGATCAGGACCGAAGTCGAGGCCGAGGCGAAGGCGCACATGGCCTCCAACATGGAGAAGTCCTACGAGAGGGCGCTCAACCATGTCCAGGACCACGTACCTGGCTTTCAGCGGGTTGGATACAGGCTGTGGCCCGGAGCTATGGCAGAGGGCAAAGAGGAGGAAGGCGAAGAGGAGAAGGCGACGAGGAGGAGGCGGGACAGCGGGACGAGGAAACGCCTGGTGGTCGACCCCCAGGCCGGGGTGACGGGGAATGAGGGGCCATCTGGCGAGGTGCCTGTGGTCGAGCCGACGACGCAGGTGGACCCCTGATCTCCTCGTCTTTTGTAATTTTGTTTTTCCTTTTTTAGAATGTAACGCCTTTTTGCGGACTGGCCACTGCCTCTTCTTTATGAATGAAAATCTTATTTCAAATTTGTCCAAGTGTTTGGCTCGGACTTTAGTCTTTCAATGTGATGTTCTCGTCTTTCAGATCTTCGAACATGCTCTAGATACCGCAGTAGCTCGGCGCCGTGCAAAACTATTTAAGCAGTCTCGCGAGGCTCGTCTCGAGGGCGAGATAGACCTCATCCGAAGAGTGCTGTTCAACGTGAAGAAGAAGAACAGCGAATTGCTGACCGAGGTACACCACTTGCGGATAGTCGAGTAGGAGCTCTCGACGAAGGAGGAAGAGCTGGCCTCGGCACTGGCCGAGCGAGACGAGTTCACGACGAAGGTCGAGCAGCTGCAAAGGGTTATAGTTGACAAAAGCATCGAGGTGACCCATCTACGTCGCATCATCTCCGATAGTGCTGAGTACCCGGGTTCGGCAAAACTCCCTCGGCTAAAGATATCGGTGAAGGACGACACCTTGAAAGATAGGATCGTCGAGCTCGAGGAGGAGGTCGCTCGTCTAAGGCCTTAGCCTGCGAGGGCCAACATTCGCAGCACCTCGTGTACACGCGAGGAGTGAGAACGAGGTATTTTCTTCTACGAGCTCGTGACTCGTCTTCCCACCACAGGTCGGACCGCGGCCGATGCGCAAAGCGGTGTAGCTGTTAGCTCGAGCGGAGCCTCGGTCGGAGCCACTGTTAGGGTTAGTGGAGTTCGTCGGCCTAGAGACGAGCTCGGAGATGAAGAGACGAAAACCCCGAGTGTCTCTGAATCGGAATGTCCCTATTCCGAGGAGGCGCTGAACAAGTTGTACTGAGCTTTTGATTTCTTGCATCATCTTTTCTATCTTTTTTGTTGTAACTTCTTGCCTTGTAAATTTATCAAGTTGTTTTAATGAAATCGAAGTTCGTCTGCTCATTGTTGTGCCGTAGTTGCCTTACTTTTGAAACGAACCATAAGAACCAGTAGTTAGTTTATTCGAGCGTTCTAGCCATAGAACTCTTGCGTTAGCTGTAGAACTTTAGCTCTTGCTCGGGGTATACCGAGGCAACTTGACACTTCGGTGGTGTGGTAGCTCGGATTTCAGACCCGAGCCACGTGGCTCAAACTGGACGGCCGATCACGATCATGGCACGAATCACGAGGCAGGAGGCTCGAGTTTCGAAAAAATACTATCTTGTCGTTTTGTGGATACGTGGCACGATCTGATCCGTTCATCATGTTCTAGTACGCATTTTGAGATGATGTAACGGTGAAATTGGTTAGGCAGAATTTTTCTCCATATATGGAGGTCGGTTCCTCGTCCGCTCGGTTCAGGATACTGAGGGAGTGTAGTCGAGCTGAGCGTTGGACTCCGAACTCGCCGTTAGAGTGGTTCAATCTGGACGGTCGATCACGATCATGACACGAATCATGAGTCGGGAGGCTCGAGTTTCGAGAAAATGCTATCTTGTCATTTTGTGGATACGTGGCACGATCTGATCCGTTCATCACGTTCTAGTACGTATTTTGAGATGATCTAACTGTGAAATTGGTTCGACGGAATTTTTCTCCATATATGGAGGTCGGTTCCTTGTCCGCTCGGTTCGGGATACTGAGGGAGTGCAGTCGAGCCGAGCGTTGGACTCCGAACTCGCCGTTAGAGTTGTTCAACGGTTGTGGGAGCAGTTCCGAATGGCGAACTACTTCTAGCTCGCTTAAGAGCGAGCTTGCGAAGTAGAGTCGAGCCAAGTATTGGACTCCGAACCATCGTTAGAGTTGTTCAACGGTTGTGGGAGCAGTTCCGAATGGCGAACTACTTCTAGCTCGCTTAAGAGCGAGCTTGCGAAGTAGAATCGAGCCAAGTGTTGGACTCCGAACCATCGTTAGAGTTATTCAATGGTTGTGGGAGCAATTCCGAATGGCGAACTACTTCTAGCTCGCTTAAGAGCGAGCCTGCGAAGTAGAATCGAGCCAAGTGTTGGACTCCGAACCATCGTTAGAGTTATTCAACGGTTGTGAGAGCAATTCCGAATGGCGAACTACTTCTAGCTCGCTTAAGAGCGAGCTTGCGAAGTAGAATCGAGCCAAGTGTTGGACTCCGAACCATCGTTAGAGTTGTTCAACGGTTGTGGGAGCAATTCCGAATGGCGAACTACTTCTAGCTCGCTTAAGAGCGAGCCTGCGAAGTAGAATCGAGCCAAGTGTTGGACTCCGAACCATCGTTAGAGTTATTCAATGGTTGTGGGAGCAATTCCGAATGACGAACTACTTCTAGCTCGCTTAAGAGCGAGCCTACGAAGTAGAATCGAGCCAAGTGTTGGACTCCGAACCATCGTTAGAGTGAAGAGTAAAAGAAGAGAGATGCAAACAATTTTACAAGTAAAATATGAGAAAGCTTTCTTTATTGATAACTAATGGTCGGCTGCTTCTAAGTTGCGAGCCGTTATTACATGAGAGAAATAAAGGAAAAAATACAGGTAAAGAGAGGAGCCGTTCGACATCCCAGAATACTTAGAGAAGCGTTAATGCTCTCTCCTGGTATTTTAAGAGATGGTCGGCATTCCAAGTCCTGGGGTTCTCTCTGCCTTCAAGGTCTTCTAGCCGATATGTCCCGGGCCGAACTATTTTGGCAATCTTGTAGGGTCCCTCCCAATTTGGAGCTAGTTTACTCTTCTGACCAGGAAAAGAGATGGCTAACTTTCTGAGGACCAAGTCCCCTTCTTTGAGGTCGGTAGGACGGACTCTCTTATTGTATGCCAGCTCGATCCTTCTCCGGTAGCTTTGTTGACGAATGGCAGCTCTTTCACGAATCTCATCAATCAAGTCTAGATTTGCTCGGAGCTCTCTGGCATTTTGTTCTTCTTCATAAGCCATTAGACGAGGAGAGGGTATACCAACTTCTAGGGGGATCATAGCCTCGGACCCATAGGTGAAATTGAATGGGGACTCTCCTGTGGAAGTCCGTTTTGTGGTGCGGTAGTTCCACATCACGTTAGGGAGCTGATCGACCCATAAGCCTTTAGAGCATTTATCCAACCTCTTCTTAATACCGGAGAGGATCTGTCGGTTAGCATTCTCCACTTGGCCATTCGACTGTGGATGGGAAACGGAGGAGAATCGGTGTTGGATGGCGAGGTCTTCACATAGAGCTCGGAAGGCAGGCCCGGTAAACTGGGTTCCGTTGTCTGTTATGAGGACCCGAGGGACACCGAATCGGCAGATTACGTTCTTCCAGAAGAACTGAAGTACTTTGTTCTCGGTGATCATGGCCAAGGGCTCGGCCTCTATCCACTTCGAGAAGTAGTCGATTGCCACGACTAAGAATTTGAACTGGCCGGGAGCTGATGGGAATGGCCCTAGTAAATCCATCCACCACATTGCGAAAGGGATAGGACTTGATAGGGAAGTGAGTGGAGCTTGTGGGAGGCATCAGATGTCGGAGCACTTCTGACAAGAGCTGCATTGCCGAACATGCCATTCGGCGTCTTGTAAGAGAGTGGGCCAGAAATATCCGTAATTCAACACTTTGCGGGCTAGAGATCTGGACCCTGAATGTGCCCCGCCGATGCCCTCGTGAAGTTCTTGCAGGGTGTAGTCGGCTTGTTCCGGGGAGAGGCACCTCAAATAAGGCATGCCGTCTACTTGTGTGAAGGAGCGCTTGTATAGGATGCCCCCGATAAGTGTGTATCGCTCTGCTCGGGTTCTCACTCGGCGAGCTTCCTTAGGATCTTCTGGGAGGAGCCCATCCCTCAGGAACTCAACGAGGGGTTTCATCCAGTCATCTTGCAGCAGGACAGGTAGAGACTCCATAGAATCGGAAGTTTCGTCTTCTATACTTGGCTTCAGGAGTACCTCAATCAAGACGGGCTGCTCGAGACCTTGGAGGGAGGAGGAGGCTAGCTTGGAGAGGGCATCGGCCTGGGCATTCTCTTCTCGGGGGATTCGTTGGATGAGGGTTTCTTCAAATAGGGCCATGAGATTCCTGACCTTGGCTAGGTACTTAACCATTTGGTCATCCTGTGCCTCATATTCCCCTAGGACCTGATTTACGACCAGCTGAGAGTCGCTAAAGATCCGGAGGCACTGCGCCCCTGCATTGCGAGCCATTCCGAGGCTGGCTATGAGTGCTTCATATTCTGCTTCATTGTTCGAGGCCTTGAAGTTGATACGGAGGGAGTATTGGAGGATGAAATCATCTGGGCCGGCCAGAATGACCCCGGCTCCGCTTCCCTCGTTACAAGAGGACCCATCCACATAAACCGACCAAACAGGTGGTCCCTTCTTTGCTTGGCTGAACTCGGGGATGGTACTTTCAACTATGAACTCTGCTAGGGCCTGAGCCTTGATCGCGGTCTGAGGCTGATATGTTATATCATGCTGGCTCAGCTCGATAGACCACTTCATAAGCCGACCGGAGGTCTCTGGCTTGTGGAGAACTTGCTTCAGCAGTTAGTCGGTAAGAACGACCCCCGAATGGGACTGAAAGTATGGGCGAAGCTTCCTTGCGGCCATGATTAGGGCATATGCCATCTTCTCTATCCTGGGGTAGCGTAGCTCGGCATCCCGAAGTACCTTGCTCACATAGTAGATGGACTTTTGATCCCAGTCTTCTTCCCTTACTAAAACGGCACTAAGGGTCTGCTCGGAAGCAGCCAAGTAGAGGTATAGGGTTTCGCCTGGAATGGGCTTGCTGAGTAGAGGAGGGTTGACGAGATAAGCCTTCAGCTGGTTGAACGACTCCTGTTGCTGTTGACCCCATTCGAAACCTTTAGCCCCCCTGAGGGCCTTGAAGAAGGGGAGGCACTTCGCCCCGGACTTCAAGAGGAAACGCCCTATAGCGGCTAGGCGGCCTGTTAGCCTCTGAACTTCCTTAACGTTCTTAGGAAGGGCCATGTCTAATATGGCCTTGATTTTCTCAGGATTAGCTTTGGTTCCTCGTTAGCTGGCCATGAAGCCGAGAAACTTTCCTGACGAGACTCCGAATGCACACTTGTTCAGATTGAGCCTCATGTTATGCTTTCTCAGCACATCTAACGCCTCCTGCAGATCGACCACATGATTGGCCCCGTGGATGCTCTTTACAAGCATATCGTCAATATATACCTCCATATTTCGACCGATTTGAGCTTGGAAAACCTTGTCGACGAGGCGTTGATATGTGGCACCTGCATTCTTCAAACCGAAGGGCATAACCCTGTAGTAGTAGAGGCCCTGGTCGGTTACAAATGAGGTCTTCGGGATATCTGGGGGGAACATACGAATCTGATTGTAGCCTGAGAAGGTGTCCATGAAGCTGAGGAGTTCATGGCCCGAAGTGGCGTCAATTAGAGTATCGATACTTGGAAGAGGGAAGGGATCTTTGGGGCACGCCCTGTTGAGATCGGTAAAATCGATACAAATCCTCCAGGTCCCATTGGACTTTTTCACCATTACTACATTCGAGAGCCATTCGGGATAGTTTACCTCCTGTATGAACCGTGCCTTCAAGAGCTTGTCCACCTCCTCTTTTATAGCTAGCTGGCGCTCGGGAGCCAACTTGCGCCTCTTCTGTTGGACCGGTTTGGACCCCGGAGCAACACTGAGGTGGTGGACCAAGAGCTCTTCGAAATTCCGGGCATGTCTGCAGCTGACCTAGCAAAGAGGTCTCAGTTCCTTCGGATGCACTGGACTATGTCGGAGTATACGGCGGATGGGAGGGTCTTGCTAACAAAGAACTTTCGGCTTGGATCTTACTCAGAGAAGGGCACTTCCTCCAACTCATCCACCAGCTCGGACGTTGGTCGGGCAACATCTTGGGGGATTTCCAGAGTTTCGAGGGAGAGGACTGGACCGAGGGTAGAGGTCATGTAGCACTTGCTGGGCGTTTCCTGATTGCCTTTTACTTCCCCTACTCCTGCCCGGGTGGGGAATTTCATCTTGAGGTGATAGGCGGAGGGGACAGCTTCAAGGGCAGTTAGGCCGGGCCGACCCAAAATGACATTGTAAGCTGCAGGGACATCCACGACCATAAAGTCCATCGACTCCGTTCGGGTAGTAGGAGTTTTTCCAGCAGTTACGTCGAGGGTGATCACCCCTTCAATAGTCACTGGCACTCCCGTGAACCCATGGAGCATGTAGCCGGCGGGCTTGAGTCTATCTCGGGATAGTTTGGGGCCTTTGAAAGCGGTGAGGAAGAGGATGTTAACGGAGCTGCCATTGTCCACTAGGATCCTCTCCACTTTGAAGTTCGCCATGTGGAGATTGATGACAAGTGCATCACAATAGGGGGTGCAGACACCTTCAAGATCTTCATCTGAGAATGTGACGGGCACTCCGAGGCCTTTAGGAGGAGGGGTGGCGCGAACCGAATTGACTTCCCTTATGAACACCTTTCGAGAGGAGTTTGAGGAGCTCCCCATTGAGCCCTCATGAATGAGGTGTAGGACACGCTCCTCTTCGAAGACGGGCGTTTCATCGCGTTCAGGACGCTTGTTAGCCCCCGAGGCGGGAGAGGAGGATCGGTTCGGTCCTTTCTTACAAACCTGTTTAGCTGACCCCTCTGGCTGAGGGCTTTTATCTCGTTCTTTAAGGCCCGACAATCATTGGTATCGTAGCCATGGTCCCGGTGATAGCGGCAACACTTCTCTTTATCCCTCTTCTTGCCGGTGGTATTCATTTTTGGTGCAGGAGGTATCACCCTCTCCTTCTCAACTTCCATGAGAATTGTGGAGATGTTGGCGTTAAGGGGAGTGAATTTTTCAAATCTGGGAGGAGGTCGGCGCTGGCCATCATTATCCTTCTGGAGCTTCTTGGCCCCTTCCTCTTATGTTCCCTTTCTTTTAGACCCGGAGGAAGACCCCTCCAAGTTGGGGCGGTGCTCAGCTTCTTCGGCCCGAATATACTTTTCGCTCTGGAGGAGGAGGTCAGAGAAGTTTTGTGGGGGCTTCTTGGCGAGGGAGGAGCGGAGGCTGGAGTTGAGGACATTGGATTGAAATGCTGCTGCAGCGACTGACTGGTCGAGGGATGCTATGGATCTGGCTTCCGCTGTGAACCTTTTCACATAGTCTCTTAACTTCTCACCCTTCTTCTGGTGGAGGTAGAATAGCGAATTGCTGGTCTTCTCAGTTCTGCGGCTACTCACGAAGTGGGTGACGAAGAGTGTCTCAAATTGCTCGAAGGAGAATACTGAGGACGGGGCAAGGCGAGAGTACCATTCTCGAGCCGGACCCTTGAGAGTTGCGGGGAAGGTCTTGCAGAGCAGAGCATCAGAAGCTTGATGGATGAGCATGAGGGTTTTGAAGCTTTCGATGTGATCGACGGGGTCAGTCTCCCCGGAATAAGTCTCGAATTGAGGAGGTTTAAAGCCAACTGGTACGGGTGCATCCATTATGGTTCGGGAGAAAGGAGGTCGACTAGGGCGAAGGGTCCTTCCTCTAAGCTCTTCTTCTCGGTCTAACTGACCCAAGCGCCTCTCCATTTCATGGAGACGGCGGTAGACAGCGTCATCCCTTCGACAGTAATCAACCGAGCCTCTAGACTCGTCTTCGTACGAGGGAGAGCGGGGGCTACGACGATGGTAGCTCCTTGAGCGGCGAGGACTTGGCATGTGCCGGGAGTTGCTAGGAGCTGGGGGAGGAGTTAGGGACCGTCGGCGAGGACTTCGGACCGGAGGAGGAGTGGGAATCCTTGGAGCATTGGTGTTGTTGGGACGGAGATTGAGAGCTTGTAGGATGGTTGCTTGGAACTGCTGGAACTCGGCACGGGTGATGGGTGCATCATCGTTCCTTGGATGTTGCCGGCAGGAGAATGGGGTCTTCTTATGTGATGCTCGGGGGACTCTCTCCGCCCCCTTCGGGTAGGGGACCTTTTGTAGTCTCGGCGGTGAGGAGATCGCTCATCCGGACGTTGCTGGCGGGGGGCTCCCTCTCGGGCCCGCTTTTCATCCAGACGGCAGCGAAGATCCTCATCCTTCTGCCTATTGAGGATGGTGTTGCAAAGGTCGGAAGCTCGGGGATTGTGGGAGGCCATAGAATCCGAAGATGCATTGTGGATGGAGACGTGGTCCTGATGGAGAGGTGGTTTCTGCGGGTTGGGACCCTTAGGAGGTTGTTGATTCTGAGGAGGAGGCAGGTCCTGTTGGAGAGGGTGCTCTGCTTGAGGAGGAAGTTGCCCCTGCTGCTGAGCGGGTTGGATAGGGACTTCCTGTTGCTGATCGGGGTTGGGTCCGCGGTTGGACCCTCTAGATCTTACTTTCCTAGGAGGCATGGCTGGAGAAGATCTTACTAACGGGAAGAGGAGAGGCAGCTATTCGTTTGTTTTCCACAGAAGGCGCCAATCTGTTGCCGCTGAATCTGGTGTGGGGGCAAACAGATAGTATTTGTGGATTCTTGGAAAACTTTGAATAGCAAACCGGTTACCTGTTCTGCCGGAGTTTGACCGTTGACTCCCGCCGTTCACCTGCAAAAAGTGCGAGACACCGGGGTTGATCCCGGCGACGCACCCTCCGACGCTCAAGTCAGTAATCAGAAGTGATTATGAAAGAGCGTAAAACTGTCAAAAGATTGATTACCTCTTAATGGAGATGGATGGGGGGTATTTATAGGCGCTGCTGGGGTCAGATTAGGAATGTAATCCCTGTGGTTAGATAAGGAATGTAATCCCTAATCCCTAGTGAAAGGATAGATATGAATCAGGGCCGTTGATTAGGATTAATCAGAAACCCTAATTCTATCCTTTCTGGACCGGGTTTGCTGCGGGTTGAAACCCGCACCCAGTTGAGGTGGATCCGTTCGCGGGTTAGTGGGTCTTCGAGGAGGAGAACCAGTACCCGCTTCAGACCCATTGGTAGGTGAAATTACCGTTTTACCCCTGAGCTTCAAGATCCGTGCCCGATTTGGACGGTTTTGATTTAACCCCATTTTTAGCCATATCAGATTAAATACTTAAACAATACAATATCGATCAAAATCGATGGGCTTTAACCAAAAATAATGATTATAATAAAAATAATAAGAATACTGATAATAATAATATATGACAGAATAAAATTTGGATTCAACGCTTTCATGAAAATAATAACAATAATAATAATGAAAATAATAATGATAATCAAAATAGGATTTGAGATTAGCAAATTTATTAAAATCCAAATAGAAATAATATAAGATTTAAATAGTCGATCAATTAGGAATATAAAATAAAATTAAAATACACCATTATTCGAAATAAATATAATTTTCAAATAATAAAATGAAACAGAAAATTTCTTAGAAACCAGAATAATATTTTGTTAAAATTCGATCAACTGAAAATATAATTGTTGAAAAAGAATTTAAAAGCGAGAAGAAGTTATAAAAATTTTTAATACAATATACACGGAAAAATACATATATACACGGAAACAGGTACAAAAATTGAATAAGAAGTACTTAAGAAATAAAAAAAGATCTTTAACATGTCAATTCTTTTACAATGTTTTTTTAAAAATTATTATAGAGAGTTTTTATAATGCTACAACAGTATTTTTTAATAAAAAAACAAAACAATTATTTTAAAAAAAATACATTTATCATTCCGGACAATAATTTTACAATTGTTGTTGCCAAACAGTTATGGCTCCAAAAAAATGATTTATGTTTGTTGCGATTATGGCCCATTTCACTTTCGGCCCACATCACAGCTGGCACACATCAATGTCATACAGAGCCGTTGAGTATAGGGTTAACCAATTATAACAAACAAGTAGGGGTGATCGTGACCTTGGGATCTCCTCAATATTCGCAAACGTCAAAAAATGATTGTGTTCATTGAAGCACTATCTCCTTTTTGTATTTTGGGTTTTTAACATGTATACCCCTAACAAATATGATAATATCATATATACCCCCTCACAAATGCATATTTTCATATATACCCCTAACAATTTGGACTTTATTGCATATTTATCCCTATGTTAGATATCACTAAGTTAACCACGATTTTACTTTTCCGAGACAAATAGAAATGAAATTAAAAGATTAGAATAGATAATCAAATGATAAGAGATTTAAGAGTTTCATGGAAAATAAACGAGGAAAGCTTATAATCTATCATTAAAAACAAGATTGATGGCAATTTGGAGAAGTATCGTGGGGAAGAATGAAGATGCACTGTTAGTTTGTCTATTTTTAAAAAAAATTAAGAAATTTTGAGGAAAATTAATGAATCTCGACTGGATTAACAATTGCCCGGTTTACAAAGATGAAGAAGATAAAGTTTGAATGGTAAAGAAAAGAATATTTCAGTCATTTTTCATCAAGTCCATAAAAAAAAATGAAAATTCTCCATTGTTTTGAGTTTTTTTTAACTAGAGGGATAATTAAGAGATGTGGTATATATTGTTGGGGACAAATATAAAAATACATATTTGTGAGGGACATACATGATATTCACGTATTTATTAGTGGTAGACATGTTTAAAACGCTTGTATTTTTATCAATTTTTATCAGGTTACGGTTTTGACACTTTAAATTTTGGGATCCAATAAAGTAGCGGATATGATAAGATCCAATCTGAAAACTATGGAGTTATTTGCTGTACTAGGCCACTTTTTGAAAATATTTGTGATTATGGGCCAGTTTCGAAACTAATAGCATTCGTGGGCTACTTGGTGCCAGGTCAGCAACGACCGCTATTCTCATTAGCAGCCTATTCATTTTGAAAGTCGCTAATGGGAATAGCGGCCTCTGTTTTAAAATATTTGGAAATTTTTTTTATCGCTATTCCCACTAGCGACCGAAGTATATATGAGGTCGCTAATACCTCAATTGAATGTATTGAGACACTTAGCGATTTTTAGAGAACTTTTTCTCTCTTAGAAGAAAAAAAATAAAACTGAGGCCGCTAATCCAAATAGCGACCTCAGTAGGAGATTAAATCTCCTTGCTCTCTTTAAAATTTGCAAAATAATCACCTAACTAAGCTCGCTATTGGGAATTGCTCTCTGAGATCGCTATTCGCAATAGCGATCTTAGTAGGAAACTCAATTTTCTTATTCTTTGTAAAATTTGCAAAACAGTCACACAAGTAAGGCCTCTATTCGAAATAACGACCTTTGTACAATTAAGACCTCTATTCCAAATAGCGATCTTAGTACAACTAAAGCCTCTATTCCGAATAGCGACCTATGTATAACTAAGGTCGCTATTCCGAATAGCGACCTCAGTTTCAAAACTAAATTCATTGTTATTTTTTTAGAAAGTAAAAACTCTCTAGATTTTGCTAAGTGTTGGATTACAGTTAATTGAAAGTCGCTAATCCCATTAGCGACTTCATATATGTTTTGGTCGCTAATAGGAATAGCGTCAATAAACAAAAATTTTATTTTTCTTTAAAGAGGCCGCTATTTTCATTAGCGACCTCTAAAAGGAACAAACCGCTATTTTCATTAGCGACTGCTGCTGACGTGACACAAAGTTGCCCACGAGCGCTAATAGTTTCAAAACTAACCCATAATCGGAAATATTTTAAAAAAGTCGCTCAGGGCAAATAACTCAAAACCATGGCGGTTGCTAGGTAATTCTCATCGTTTCCGATTTCTTCAGAACCGAGAATTTACCATGGAAGGCGATGAAATCGGTCCCAGTTCCAAAGCCATCGACTCCTCCAACGTTGGATTTCAGGTCTTCCTCTTCTTCATTATTTATTCAGGGTTAGGGTTTTCTATTCCTTTCCAATCGTTCTTTCTTTATTCAAATTTGTAACATTAGTCGGAATTTGTTGCTAAATTTTGCAGCTATTGAAGAAGTTCGGCTGGAAGGAGGGCACTGGTCTTGGAGTTTCGGAGCAGGTCGGATTTTTGGTTTACTTTTCCAATTCTATTAATCAATTTTAGGTTTATTTTGCGTAATAGTTGAATGAAAATTTCTGAGTTATGATGAGGTGGTGAACTTCAAATTGGAGTGAAAAGATAACAGATACTATGATTACTATCTGTTATCTTACGAGTTCGTTCCCTCAAAAGAAGTCATCCTTGAAATGAATGTGCGAAAAAAACAGAAACCTGATGTATAGCAAGTTTCCTATTAACTGTAGACAAGGCTATAAAAAAAAAACTTATAGGGTATCTGTATTGGTTATTTGCTGTTGAATTAGTGATTGAAAAGTTATAACTTAAGGAAAAGTTATAACTTAAGGAAAAGTTACAGGTAAAAAAGAGAATTGGTTTGTGAAGACTAAAAATGAGATCACGTGTTGTACAAAACATGTAACAACTATAACGAAGTATACAGATTTTCCAAATGTCAAACATTCTAAGCATTTCACATTTCGTTAAATTAATTCCCTGCCACTTAAACTTTAAGCATGGATGTACAAAAAGCTGACTATATGTAACTCAGTTGCTTAAAATAAAACTAAAAAAAAAGTATGCTGCTGAAACACGTTGGTGACATATCCTATCAAACGGCTATTAAATGGGCTTTCCCCCCATATTTACAACACTGATTTCCTTTGCCTAAAACTATTATTGTAAGTCTAGCAGAACTTTTATATTCCAAGTGTAGCAAATTTTTTATTAACTCCATCAGTTTTATTTGCAAGTGGCATAGAAGACACAGTAAATATAGAAAAATAGTTTAGAATATTATGCCCAAGTTTATATATTGCATTTACTATTAAAGATAAGAGGATTGTTAATAAGTGTAGCAAAACTTCTGTATTTGCTCGAGTTTAACATAATTTCTGTTATATATAGTTGTTTTTGTTCTATATGTAACTATAGCAAAGCATCTTGATACGATCACGAATAAACATGTAGAGGATGAGACTGAAGATGTAGTACTGATGCTATTGCTGAGGCTGATGAGGGAATGCAGGGATTAGAATGCTTGTGTTCATTTGGATGCAAGTTCAGCTATGAAGTGAATGTATCAGAGTATCGGTATAGTACGGGCAGAGCACATGCAATGTTTGAGTGACATTTTGGCGGGAAGAGGGATAAAGAGCTGTAAGAGAGCCAATGACTATGAATAGCAACTTATTGTAATAGACTAGAGATTATGCAGTGAATAAATGTGTTCTTGATTTCCTTTCTCTGATCCGGTCTTCATCTACTCCGTTCTTCCCCAATTTATCAAATCTTGATCCCAAATCTCCAATTTCTTATCCCTAACCTCTAATTTCTTCCCCAAAACTATTATACTCGTATCAATTGGTGCTTTCACCGATTTGAATTCGGTAATTTGATCATCATCTCACAGATTTGAGCTTCGGCAAAGTGATTGGAAACCGAATGTGGGATGAGTTGAGGGCAGAGATGATGCGTCGGTGTACATCGATAGAAACGAAGCTCGATCATTTTCTACAGCGGCGACGAGTAACTGCTCAAGAAGTCCACAACAATGTAAAGAATTTTTCTTTCTCTAATCAAGAAGTCCATGATCAGAATCCTTGGTTGAATTATGTTACGATGCTTTTTAAGTTGCAACAGACATCAACTCTTGCTGAATACATAGAGCAATTTGAAGCTTTGGTGAGTAAAACAGATGGCTTAGGCGACAAATTGATTTTGAGTATCTTCATCTTAGAGCTTAAATCCGAAATTAAGATGAATGTGTTTGCTCATAAACCTCAGAGTTTATCGGATGCGATTGGGTTAGCGAAAGAGTATGATGTAGGTCGCGAAAGTAAGTTTGTACATTATAGTTCTTTAATTTCAGATTGCTCACAAAGGGTTTGTCAAAATGCCCAAGTGAATTCCAGCCAACCAAATTTAGAAAATGAAGAACTGGAAATTGATGAATTAAGCCATTTCGATTTTGAGGTTGGAGAGGCCAAGCTATATAGCAACAAATCAGAAGTGGGAATTGATGAATCAAAGGCATCGACAAGAAGATTATATAACAAATCATTAGAGTTTTTGATGAAGTAGTACCATATGTTTTGTTCTGGATCCAATTGCGAATGAGCAAACTGAGATTGAATCTAGAGAGCTAGACATGGGTGAGGGATTGCCATCTCTTAGAGTGCAGGAAACCAAACCCAGTGCTCAAAATTCTGCACCTTCCTAACCTATCACAAAGCTTCCTGGCTTTAAAGATCAACCAGCTAAATTAGTGGCAGCACTTGCAAGTGATTTGAACAAAAGTTCCATTCTAACTGCAAACGAAAATTATGAAAACTTGGACAAATTTTGCACCCCTTTTGGAATAAATTATGTGTCATAGAAGAAGTGCATTGAAGAAGAGAATGGTGATGAAAACAAAGAAGATACTAGCACTCAAGAAGATGCACTTGTAGTAGAAGATAAATTGGAGACAACAAAGACAACAGCCAACATTGAAGCCAACATTGAAGTGGCTCCTGCTGATACTGATGGTAATCAACAAAAGAATCAACCAGATAAAGTAAGTGCAACCAGAGCAATGACTTTCCAAGCTCTTGTAAAACAAATGGTGAAAGCAGGTTTGAGGTGCTTTCTCAATGATGCAGTTGTGACACTAGCTATTTTTGCAGATGCTTTCAAACCTGCAGCTTTGCACTGTGATGCTGCACTTATCTGGAGAGTTGCGAAATCAGTCAGTCAAGGGGTTTCAGTTGGTTGTATGAAGTTCTACAGAGAAATAATTGAGTTAGTGAAGGGAAGTAGGTTCATTTTTTTATCCTGGTGGAAGCGACTGTTGTTCTTTGAATGTGAGATCTATTGAGATCTTGGGGTTGAGACAACAAGACATGGAAGACAAGGCTATCAAATTTATTTAAAGAGAGATCAATTTAGATCAGTTGAGGACTGATACAACCAAAGCAAAGACCTATCAAGGTAACGGCAGCGCCTATCTGCTGAAGAGGTGATGAGTACAGGGATTTCGTATCACTTTGCTACTGATGGCTATGATCCAAGCAATAATAATAGAAATGAAAATTCCGAAGAAAATTTGAATAGTCAGAATGTCTCAGAAAATGAGTCTGTTCAAGAAGCAAATCGTGAGAAGGAACAACTGGTTTTGGCTAATGAAGAGGTGGACAAACTTTTGGATAAATGTCCTTTACAGGAGTGGCACACACCTCGAACCATGAATGGCCATACAAGTCCTCATACATCACTTTAGACATCAGAGGGTTATCTCATGCTCCATTTGGGTTGACATCTGCAAAAGAAAATAGGAAATGCAAACATCTAGGGTATAAATCATTCAAAACTTTGTATAAATGGGTAGTAGGGAATGTAGAAGAAAAGCATGGGGCACCAGTAGGGTAGAGTGAGCAATCATTGCAGCTTGAGGGGGTGGAGACATACTGGCCATGTAGGTTGAGTAATGGTGTTTCTCTTGTGGCTGTTCATAATGGGTTATGGCTTGATCCTTGCTAGGTCTTGAATTGTCGACCCCCCACCAGCGCCTGCTTGGATCATCATCTTACTTGCATAAGTTTCAATGCTAGTAGTTGAAATTGATACATTGAAAGTTGAAAACTCCAAATTATTCAGTGATAATGAAAATATGAAGCTAGAACTGGAAGCAAGTAGATTTCAGGACAGAAACAACAGAAAGTGATTTGATGCAATTGCGAGAGGAGAATAAACCTCGAGGAAGAAAATATCACTGTCGCTGCTCTCAGAGGTGAGTCCCAACAAGTAGGCTTGAATGCATTCAAGTCATATATGGGTCATGAGAGTTTCAAAAAAAAAACCAGAAACATGTTGTCATTTTTTTAGCTTGAATGCTCTTGATGTTAAAATCAGTTGTGGTCTTGGGTTGGAGATCATAACATGGTATGAAGTACCCTATTGAGATTTCTTTGTCTCTAGCTACTACTGAACCTTGAGGACAAGGTTCTTTAAGGGGAAAGCATTGATACGATCACGAATAAACATGTAGAGCATGAGACTGAAGATGTAGTACTGATGCTATTGCTGAGGTTGATGAGGAAATGCAAGGATTAGAATGCTTGTGTTCATTTGGATGCAAGTTTAGCTATGAAGTGAATGTATCGGAGTATCGGTATAGTACGGGCAGAGCACGTGCAATGTTTGAGTGACATTTTGGCGGGAAGAGGGATAAAGAGCTGTAATAGAGTTAGTGACTATAAATGGCAACCTATTGTAACAGACTAGAGATTATGCAATGATTAAATGTGTTCTTGATTTCCTTTCTCTGATCTGATCTTCATCTCCTCTGTTCTTCCCCAATTTCTCAAATCTTGATCCCAAATCTCCAATTTCTTATCCCTAATCTCTAATTTCTTCCCTAAACCTATTATACTCGTATCACATCTCCACTAGTCAATAGTGAAGTTGGGTGCATTATCTATGTGGGATATAATTATTTTTTATTATTATCTTTTATATGATACAATAGTGTTATTGAAGGGCAGACATGTCAGTAGTCTCCAAAGAGAATGACCAGTCAAGCATCTCTTGGATATGCTTATAAATATGTTAGACCATAATTTTGGACTTATGGAAAAGTACATTATGTAACATCTGCTATAAATATTTTGAATATTTCTTGGTATGTGCAATGCATGTGTGCAGTGCACATGTTAATGTATTTTTTCTTAATAGACATTAGTATAATTGGATGTACTTGTTGTATTAATTTAGCAATAAATAAATACATGGAGTGAATTAAATTATAATGATTTAAAACTTATTGAATTGAGTTTTATATGTCTACTTTAAACTAATACAAATATGTCACTATAATTTTGTAGCATTTGTGTACAAAAATGTGGAGATAAAACCCGTGCATACACCACCCTTAGTTGGCCCGGCCAAGATTAGAAATGAGGGGGGAAATTTGGATAAAGGTTTCAAGTTAGTGGAGAGAGCGGGGTAGTTAGTAAGGAAACATGGGTGGTTTTTATAACTCTCAATCACCCTTTTGTTTATATACTAGCCTGCCAAATTCTAGGGGAGTCTTCATTTTGTGTGTAATCAAAATATTTTTAGTTTGAAGCTTTTGATTTGGAAGGAGAAGCTTTGGGGATTTCTACTTGCAAGGAGTTCATCATTTAGGTGGAAGTTCTTTAACTTTTGATTTGTTTCGTAGTATCATACTATTTTTAATTATTGTGATATGAATTGCTATGAATAGAAGAAGTAAAAACATGTTAGATAGTACAAATGTATATATTATGATCGAATTAGTGTCATGACTCAGTCCATAGCAATCGTTATTTTTTTTTTTTTTTTTTTTGAAGAAAAGGTGGAGTATGGCCACCCAGTTTCATTAATAAGGGATTAATAAAACAAACTCAGAGTACTGAGCCCAATACAAGGTCCTACAATCATAACAAAAGTACATAACCTCCACCCGAAACATGGGGGGTGAGACAAAAGAAGACCAGAATGGCCGCAACATACATGCGTCTAAACAAAATACATCATATCCCCCTAACAAACACTGGGGCGGTGGGGATTTATCAACAGTAAAAGGCCAAGCTGTTTATCAGTCGATCGTCGGACCGATCTCGACTTCATCATCATCAAAATGCTCAACCTAGAATATGCTCGCTATCCTCCCCCTGGGACCTGCTGCGGCCACATTAGCCCAAAATGAAATGAAATGCATAATGTGAGTCAAATTACCAGAAATATTATTACAAGTTCTGCGAAAACAAAAATTATTCCTGCAATCGTTATTTGTTATATTGATTAATGTTATGGATAACAAGAAATTTAATTTGTATGCTTGATTGACTAAATTGTAGTACTAGTGTAAACTATGCAAAGAACCCATATTTTCTTAAATTATCATGTTTAATATTTGTCTATTGAGTAGTGTAAGAATATTCTTTTGTTGTTAGTAGTTATAATGTGTGATTGGATTTAATTTGATGTGCGATTCCTATAACTTAGCCGTAAAATTGTTCATCTATAACGATATGAATAAATTAATGGAGTTTGTGCATGTGAGTACGAGCTATAAGTAATATAGACTTTAGTTTTTATGAGAATTATTCTGTTAAACGTGATTAAGTTCCTATAATTGCAGAACTCAAAATTAACAAGTTTTGGAGGGCTAGTGTTTGAATTCAGGTCTGATACAGAGTGGATCAGACTTGGGTCGGTTTATATTATGTTTATTCTTTGAAGGTCAGAAGACAGATATTGAGGCTTGAGAGCCGGGCTAGCATGTGTTGTTTGGGTGCTTTGTGGTCTCGGGTTCAAATCTGCGTGGGTTCAGATTCGGGTTTGTTTTTGTTTTAAATGAAATTTCAGTTGCTTTTTTATAAAATAAATCCGTTTAATTGCAAATTAAGTCAAGATTAGACTAGATTAATTGTGAAATGAATGAGATTAATTTTGGCTGTTTTAAAGTTGAGTTAGACCAATTTGAGATGTAATTTAAATTTTGATAAATCAGTGATTCCTAGATTAAGTTAGATTCATTACAGATTAAATCTAAATTCACTTAGAATTAAACTAATTTTAGAAATGATTTAACTTATATTTAGTGGAGATTAGTTATGAAATTAAACTATGACTTAGCTGACGAGAAATTATGTAGTTACTATAATCTAATTAAAACCTTAAGGAGTTCAAGTTATTAATGGAACTGGGTTTGGTTTTGGTTCAAGAAGCATCGATGGAGGTAAAAGTCAGAGAGTGAGGCTTGTTGGACTGGTTAGCGCATGCGACTTAGAGGCTATGAGGTCACGGGTTCGAGGCTTGAGGGGCTCGGGTTATTTGTTTGAACTGTTTTTTTAAAATTGGGATAACTTTACTTACCACTCTAATTATTTTGGAAGGCTAAAATTGTTTTTTTGAGAAATTCTTTTAATGGAAATTTGTACAAATATTTTCGAGTTAAATTCCACAATTAAATTACAGAATTAGTAATTGGATGTGAGGTATTCGAATAGAGATGATTTTAATTGAACTAAGGCTTGAAGTCCTATTATAACAAGAATTTGGGAATTTGTGATTAAAGAAAAGGAAATCTAGCCAACTGAGAATGACAAGTGTGGGAAACAAATAAAAGATGAATTGGGAAGATGAAGGAACTTAAATCCTGATGATTTTAAAAATGGCTAGGGATAACCTAGAGGGTTTGTTTGGTGATGTTTGAAACATGTGAATTCTAGAGGCTGAGCGAGACCCAGGGTACTAGCAAGTTGTGACTTACTGAAATTGGGAATCTGCTAGTGTGGGCTAGTGTTCTCGGTGTGTTGGTTTAAGTCTGGTAGGGTAAGCTAGCTCTAGGCAATATTACTTATGTTCTGAATGCAAGATATGCACAGATGCACTAGATGAAAGATGTGATGATGCAAGAGCAAACGTGAGTATGGGGGCTTCAGAATTATCCGCGGCATGAGATATTCCTCAGTATTCCGAGATGGGAGTGAAATAGTCTCCAGAAAAATCTACGGCATGAGATGTCACTGATTTATCAAAATTTAAATTACATCTCAAATTGGTCTAACTCAACTTTAAAATAGCCAAAACTAATCTTATTCATTTCACAATTAATCTTTAATCTTGACTTAATTTGTAATTAAACAGATTTATTTTAAAGAAAAGCAACTGAAAATTCATTTAAAACAAAAACAAACCCGAATCTGAACCCACGCAAATTCGAACCCGAGACCACAAAGCACCCAAACCACACATGCTAGCCAAGCTTTCAAGCCTCAATATCTGTCTTCTGGCCTTCAAAGATTAACATAATGTAAACCGACCCAGGTCAGATCCTCTTTGCATTAGACTTGAATTCAAACACTGGCCCTCCAAAACTCGTTAATTATGGGTTATGCAATTATAGGAACCTAATCACGTTTAACAAGATTATTCTTATAAAAACTGAAGTTTATGTTACTTATAACTCGTATTCACATGCACAAACTCCATTAATTTATTCATATCGATATAGACGAACAATTTTACGGTTAAGTTGCTGAATTGCACATCAAATTAAATCCAATCGCACATTATGACTACTAACCACAAAATAATATTCTTACACTACTCAGTGGACAATTATTAAGCATGATAATTTGATTGAGAAGATGAGTTCTTTGCATAGTTTATATTACTACTACAATTTAGTCATTCATGCATATAAATTAAATTTCTTGTTTTCCATAACATCAATCAATATAACAAATAATGATTGCTATGGATTGAGTAATGGCACTAATTCGATCATATTACCTACATTGGTACTATATAACATGTTTTTTTGCTTCTTCTATTAGTTCATTGCAATTCATATAACTCAATAATTAAAAATAGTATGATACTACAAAACAAATCAAAATTTGAAGAACACCCATCTAAATGATGAATTCCTTGCAAGTAGAAATCCCCAAAGCTTCTTCTTCCAAATCAAAAGCTCCAAACTAAAAATATTTTGATTACACACAAAATGAAGACTCCCCTAGGATTTGGCCAGATAGTATATAAACAAAAGGGTGATTGGGAGTTATAAAACCACCCATGTTTCCTTACTAACTACCCCACTCTCTCCACTAACCTGAAACCTTTAAACTTATTCAAAATTTCCCCCTCATTTCTAATCTTGGCCTGCCAACTAAGGGTGGTGTATGCACGTGTTTTTATCTTCACATTTTTGTACACAAATGCTAAAAAAGTAAGTGACAGATTTGTATTAGTTTAAAGTAGACATATAAAACTTAATTCAATAAGGTTTAAATCATTCTAATTTAATTCACTCCATGTATTTTTTTCTTGGTAAATTAATACAAGTACATCCAATTATACTAATGCCTTTTAAGGAAAAATCCATTAACATGTGCATTGAACGTACCAATAAATATTCAAAATATTTATAGTGGGTGTTATAATACTCTTTCTTTAGAATAGTTCTGTCCCCAGAACTACACTTAGTAAAGGGAAAACACAAGTACAGAGTTAAATAATTAGTTCGGGGAAGTCGCTCTTCATTCGATCTTCCGATTCCTAGGTTTATTCTTTGACCAATTGATTCCTCCACAATGCCTTGACCATGGGTATGATTTTGTTCCTTAATACTTTCTCCCGCCGATTTAAGACCTCCACCTGCTGTTCCTTGTAGCTCAAGTTCAATTGTAACCCTTCCGGTACTTCAGAAAACTGATGATTCGAATCCGGGACATATTTTCTCAACATAGAATCATGAAATACATTATGTACCTATGCTAATTCTTCTGGTAACTCCAATCGATATGCCATCTTTCCAATCCTCTTTAGTACTTTGTACGATCCTATATATCTTGGAGCTAGTTTTCCTCATCTTCCAAAACGGATGACTCCCTTCGTCGGAGATACCCAAAATGGAATGCCCTTCTTCAAACTCCAAGTCTCTTCTTCGAATATCTGCATAGCTTTTCTGTCTACTCCGAGCCTCGACCAGTCTCTTCCAACTCGATCTATTCCAATGTTTGTTGCACAATCTTTGGTCCATACATCTGCCTCTCTCCCACTTCATACCAACATATCCGTGTTCTGCACTTTCTCCCATACAAGGCCTCATACGGTGCCATGTCAATACTAGTCTGAAAGCTGTTGTTGTAAGCAAACTCTATGAGTGTCAAGTACCTCTCCCAGCTTCCTCCGAAATTCATGATACAAGATCTCAACATGTCTTGCACTACATGATTCACTCTCTTAGTTTGCCCATCCATTTGAGGGTGGAAAGCAGTACTAAAGTCAGTCTTGGTTCCCAAAGCTACTTGAAGGCTTCTCCAAGAACGCGAAGTAAATATTGCATCTCGATCCGAAACAATCGATACGGGAATCCCTGCAATCTTACTACTTCCTCAATGTACAATTCTGCCAATTTCTCCAGCGACCAAGTGATCTTCATCGCCAAGAAATGAGCCAATTTGGTTAATGGATCCACAATTATCCATATCGCATCATTTCCGTTCGGACTCCTCGACAATCCTGTGATAAAATCCATGCTGGTATTTTCCCATTTTCACTCCGAAATAGGCAAAGACTGTAATAGACCTCCAGGGCCTTTGATTCTCTGTCTTGATCTGCTGACAAGTAATCACCTTGCCACGAAATCTGCTACATCTCTCTTCAAACCCGACCTCCAAAAGTGCTGCTTAATATCTTTATACATCTTGGTACTTTCTGGATGTACTGATAACAAGGTGGCGTGTGCTTCCTGCAGAATACTCCTTCAAATCAGACTTATCAGGCACACAATCTCACTCCGAACCAAAGCACTTCGTCATTTACTCGGAATTCTGACAATTTGCCTACATTGACCTGCACTTTCATCTTCTGAATCTATAAATCGGACTTCTGACCATCGAAAATCTGTTCCCTCAACGTAGGCTCAAGGTTTAACTGTGCCAGCATTGCCCCCAGCCCCTGCATTACCACTTCGATTCCAGCTCGATCAAATTCTTCTGCCAATTCCTTCTGGGTTGTAATCAAGCATGCAAAACTGCTCTTTCGGCTGAGTGCATCTGCTACTACGTTTGCCTTTCCCGGGTGATACCTGATTTTCGGATGAATGTCTTCTAGTACCTCCAACCACCTTCTCTGCCGTATGTTCAGATCTCTTTGCTGATAGATATACTTCAAACTCTTATGGTCGGTGTACATGTTGACTTTCTCCCTATACACATGTCTCCACTGCTTCAATGTAAATATGATTGCCGCCGACTCCAATTTGTCAGTTGGGTAATTTTTCTCATGTGGTTTGTCTGGATCCATAAGCGATTACCCTTCTCTGCTGCATTAGCACACAACCCAAACCTTGATGTGAGGCATCACTGTAGATATTATAGTCCTTTCCTGCCTGTGGTAAAACCAATATCGGCGCGGTTGTCAATTTCTCCTTCAACTCTTGGAAGCTTGCTTCACACTGATCAGTACAATTGAAGCTCACATTTTTCTTCGTGAGTCCTGTTAACGGAACCCTACCTACGCGTACCCCTAAATGAACTGCTAATAGTATTCCGTCAACTCCAAGAAACTCCTAATTTCTTTCACAATCGTGGGTGATGACCATCCTTTCATTACCTCAATTTTTTGTGGATCAGTGATCATTCCTTCCTTAGAAAGGATATGACCCAAGAATGCAACTTCATACTTCCAGAAATCACACTTGGATAGCTTGGCATCTAACTTTTGTTCTTGCAGCTTCTTCAACACTTTTGTTAAATGTTTGACATGATCCCCTTCTGAATTCGAATACACTAGGATGTTATCGATGAACACCACGACGAAAGAGTCAATGAATGGCCGCAGAACTCTGTTCATCATGTCCATAAATATTGCCGGTGCATTGGTCACTTCAAATGACATAACTAAGAATTCGTAATGCCCATGCCAAGTTCGTAAAGCTTTCTTGTGCACATCTTCCTCCTTAACATGGACTTGATGGTAACGCGACCGTAAATCAATCTTGGAGAAAACTACCGCTCCTTGAAGTCGATCAAACAAGTCATCGATCCGAGGAAGTGGATACTTGTTCTGAATAGTTATTTTGTTTATCTCACGGTAATCGATACACATTCTCATCGATCCGTCATTCTTCTTCACTAACAACACTGGCTCTCACCAAGGCGAATGCAACAATTCTTCAATCTGCTTTTTCACTTCATCCCGTTCCACTGGTGCCATCCTGTAAGGTACCTTGGACGTCGGTGCACTTCCTGGTTGAATGTCGATGCTGAACTCCACATCACGATGAGGTGGTAATCTTGGTAGGTCATCCAAAAGTACCGTTGGAAAGTTTCGGATCACTGGAATTACCTTAACTTCTTCAAGAATCTTCTTTTTCGATAAAGCCGCTACCAACCCCTTAGATTTCTTCTTCCCTTGAAATGTTACTTCTGGTCCCCTCGGAGCCTTCACCACTACCGTCTTGTCTTTACATTCAATACTTGCATTATAGATTGCCATCCAATTTATACCAATGATCACATCAACTCACAACACTTCTAGCTCTATAAGATCAATCCCCAAAATTCTTCCTTCAATCTCGATATCACAACCAGTGTAATATCGATCAGTAGTCAATGTTTTTCCTGAAGGAGTGGTACTGCCAATAACTTGTCAGGAAAAATTTAGGTTCCACCCCTAACTCCTTTGCAAATTTGGGAGACACAAAAGTATGCGAAGATCCAGTTTCGAATAAAACCTTAGCCTTTATTCCATTTATCAACAGATGTCCCTGTTACATCAAGAATTACATTGTTAGTCAACCAAGACGGTTTCCCTGACCTGCACTGAACTTCGTTCGCGATTTGGCCATTTCCTGCTGTGGTTGTTTGAGATGTCGTTTGGACTTCCCCTTCTCTTGCAGCATATCCCATGCTTCCGCTGCGCTACTCTGACTTCCAACCGTTGTCCCTTAAGCTGGCTCATCCTCCATTGGTACTTGATCAGCGGACGTCGAAATGCGGCCACCTTATGCTGACATTTGCACAGGGTTAGAAAAAAACAACAGAAACATCTGAAGAACTCCCTCGAGATTCACCTCTTTAGGATCCTCAAGATCTTTCTCAATTTCTTCCTCAAAATCCACAAAAGTTCCTCTTCCTTCAAGTCTTCCATAGGATTTTGGTCATCCACCATCCCACAGAAAGAGAAAAAGGAAAAATATGACAAATCTAGGTTCAAACCAATTATAGCAGTCGTGATACAAAAGGAAAACATGTTTGCATACGATACCACATCAATGTATACGAAGAAAGTATCATCATAAGTATATATATGGTGATATAAATGCAAGTTTAAATAACAACATTTATGTCTCTAAAAACTGATATTCACACATCTAATGTCCACCCTAATTTTATTTCCCTTATTATATTTGTACTACTTATTGAAGTTCGCTCTGATACCAATATGTAACGCCCCGAATTCCAAACGCTTGTAATTCGTAGCACATCTAAAATCTCTACTTCAATTTCGTATAAAATTACATGAAATTTTAAACTTTTTTCATTACAATAGCATTTTTTACAAGACGCAACGGAAATTACATATAAAATACAACTTATATCATCAAAAGTCTTCAATCACATAACATCTCTCGTCGCTAGCACGTGCCCACACCACTCGCTAATCCGAGTCCTGCAACACTTGAGAACTGTGGGCACGTCAGTTGAATACAACAATCACAAACTTGAATGCAGAAGAAAAATACGAAAAGTGTCTCCAAAGTATGTTAGTGTCTGGCATGAACCTATTAACTAATGTACAAACATTCATGCACATGATGCACCTCTAATGCACACTTGTTCGGATTCTATGCTGCCCATACAACATAGATCTGAGGGCAAGCCTTAACGTTCTCCTCATTATAGGGTTCAATCCCTCGTTATGCAAACCTATGACCGTGACGAATTTCAAGATTGAGATGTATTGTAAATTTTGGTTCTCGCCCCCGTAATACTGAAGGTCAATCTCCTTCTTTAGATAATCCTGAAGACTATTTCACTCACATTCGGGAATACTTGGAGAATACCTCACACCTAGGAAGCATGGGTACTTCCAAATGCCCAACGTACCCGTGTTGGGTGCGTATCGGGTGTCGATACTTTTTGGGTACTCCCGGGTGCGTACCCTAGGAGTATCCTATTTTTAAATACATTTTTACAACTTTTGGAGACCATTATATTTAGATAAATGTTTGGGGCCCTAGTATAATTTCTAAAACTTGATGTTTTAAGTTATGTTCAAACACAAAACAAGTATACCCAATGTTTTGATAGTTAGATGATAAATTTTTTCTCCAAAAATGCTCATAATTATAATATATTATTATCATTCTATGGAATGGTTCAAATATGCATTTTTTTAACAAAATAAATAAATATTTATTTATATATATGATATAAAATATATTATATTTAACGTACCCACAAACGCATCCATATCCTATTTTTTTGTATAATTATGTATCCCCGTACCCATGTTGTGTCGTACCCGCATCCTGTAACCACATCTCATTCATTTCACAATTAAAACTTATATTTGTCTAACTCAACTTTAAAATAGCCAAAATTAATCTAATTCATTTTACAATTAATCTAGTCTAATCTTAATTTTCAATTAAACTGATTTATTTTATAGAAAAGCAAAATAAAATTCATTTAAAACAAAAACAAACCCGAATATGAAGTTCTGAACCCACGCTGATTCGAACCCTGAGACCACAAAGCACCCAAACCACAAACGCTAGCTAGGCTCTCAAGCCTTAATATCTGTCTTCTGGCCTTCAAAGAATTAACATAATATAAACTGACCCAGGTCTGATTCTCTCTGTATCAGACCTGAATTCAAACCTTTCTGTATCAGACCTTTCTGTGAGGTATTCTCCAAGTATTTCTGGATGTGAGTGAAATAGTCTTCAGGATTATATGAGGAAGGAGATTGACCTCCAGAATTACGTCTTATTCTTGAAATTCCTCACGGTCATAGGTTTGCATAACAAGGGATTGAATCTTATAATGAGGAGAACGTTGAAGGCTTGCCTTCAGACCTATGTTGTATGGGCGGCGTAGAATCCGAACAAGTGTGCATTAGAGGTGCATCGTGTGCATGAATGTTTGTACATTAGTTACTAGGTTCGTGACATACACTGACATACTTCGGATAATCACTTTTCATATTTTTCTTCTACATTCAAGGTTGTGATTGTAAAGTTGAGGATCACTTTAATTTTAGCATCATTCAACTGACGTGCCCACAGTTCTCAAGTGTTGCAGGACTCAGATTAGCGAGTGGTGTGGGCGCGGGCTAGCGTATGATTGAAGACTTTTGATGATATCCGTTGTATTTTATATGTAATTTTCGGTGCGTATTGTAAAGAATGCTATTGTAATGAAAAAAGTTTAAAATTCCCTGTATTTTTTTGTAAAATTCCCTGTTTAAAATTACCTGCCTTTATTAAGACATGTATTTTTGGTGGAATATCTTCTAATAGCTGTAAAATAATTCGAAGTTGCAAAAATAGAAATTCATTTCATAGGATCTTTTAGATACTGTCCTCTTATATTTAATGACCCTTTCCTACTCCATTTTCCCTTACATTCTTCGATTATACCTAATGTCAGTCTGTTGTTTGTCTCTGTTGTTCATTTGTTTTCACAATTTACACTTTCATACCTAAAATTCAAATATTCTGGGCAACATATTTGTATAATGTAGTAATAGTAGGAATTTGTGCCTGATGTAAAACTAACCCTAAGATAGAGAATTTCCAAGATTCTTAATGGATTAATTTTACCAACACGTAGATGCGGATCAAAGTTGGAAATTTTAAACAATTAATTGGTTGGATGAATTTTCAAGAACTGAATCACGTTAACAATCCCAATTAATAATGCACTCTACAATTAATAATTAAATCCCTAAGTGTTCTTAACAAGTAATAGATTCAATATTGATTCGTACTCTAATCAATCATGTGGAATACTCGGTCTCAATTATTTTTATGGACGACAGGCAAATCAGATAATATAATAGATAATAGAGCAGTAGAACACAAATATGTAAAAGTGGAAAGAGTATACCGAGTGCGAAGAAATCAGCGTAGATCTTGGCAAAGCACAACAACCAAGAGACAGTACAAGTAGCAGCAACTTCAAGATCAACGGCCGGGGTGGTCGACGGCGTCACTGACTCACGTCGACAACGTCAGTGGCGGGCGAACGTCGGCGGTGGTTGCGTTGCGGTGGCGCGATAGGAAGACGGGATCTGGGGGTGCGATGCTGGTTGAGTGCAGTGGCGGAGATGCCGAAGACGATGGCGTCGGTGATTTCGATGTGGGAGAAGGCCGTTGACGGGCGTGTTGAAGTGGAGCGGGACTGGGGTGCCGCAATCTGGGGTGAAGAGAGGGGTGGTCGACGGGGGTCTGGGGCTAAAAGGCGACGGCTAGGGTTTCGGTCGTAGTCGATGGCGAATAGTAGAAGGAAGAGGATCGGGGTGGGTTTCTGAAGGAGGGTTAGGGTTTTTTTTTTGAGAATGGGGTAGATGAGGGTGATGACGGCTGTTTAGGTGTATGATTTGGGATTTGGGAAATTAGGGTTAGGAATTTGTATTTGGTGATTTTAATTTGGGGTAGATTTTAGAGTTAATCACTAACCCTAAAATTCTATTAGGATTTATCACAAACCCTAATAATTTGGATCTCACTTGTATCACACAAAAAGAGAGGAAGAGCAAAAACTCAACCCAATTTTTTTAATCAAGAATGCCATATGTTTCTCATGAATATCAAGGCCTATAAATAGGTTTAAAATACATCTTGATACAAATCTCAAAATATTCTCAGAATCTCAAATACATAAAAAAAGATTACATATGGCTATAATTGCCAAAAACAAATATGGTACTGAAATAAAATCATAAACTAAGTAAGCAGCTGTCCTAGACGACGCCTGCGCTGATAGAAATGCCCGAATCGTCTTGAATCAATGTCTTCATCATTCTCCCCGAGTGGGAGAGGACTCGACCCAGTCGAGTCAAAACCAGTCCTCCTGTCATAGTACTCCAAAAGGTCTGGATCCAAGCGTTGGAGCTCTTCACGATCTATTCAAGTGTTTTCCGACTCCGGCTTGTTTTTCCAACTTATCAAATATCTATGAGTACCACCATCTCTAGTAGAGATTATCTGATCATCTAAAATATTATCCAATTCTTCTGTCGATGGGTAAGTAGTATCTGGTAGTGGAGGTAATGGGGGAATCTCACCATTAGGCTGCAGGGTAGGCTCATCTTTAAGAGGATTTCTAGGGTTAAATTCTGGGCCTTCATCGGGTACAAGATCCTCAACATTGAAAGTTTTACTGATGCCAAAGCCTTCGGGAAGGTCAACAACATAGACATTATCATTGATTTTATGAAGAATTTTAAATGGGCCTGCATCACGTGCATTCAACTTCTTAACGGATCCCGCTGGAAACCGTTCCGGACGAATCCGAACTATCACTTCGTCACCCACATTAAAAGTTTTAAGCTTCCTTCTAATATCAGCTCTTAACTTGTAGTTAAAATTATTTTCATTAATTTTCTTAGAAATTTCTCTATGTAAGTCATGAATGCGGGATGCAAATGCAGATGCAGACTCGGAGACTCGGTGATGTTCTAACATGGGGGCAAGATCTATGGGCTGCCTAGGACGATAACCATGTACAACTTCGTGTGGACTCATGCCAGTAGTTCTATTCCTAGATGTGTTATAATCAAATTCAGCAACCGTTAATTTTAAATCCCATGTTCCTAAGTTCTCTCCCACAAGAGTACGTAAGAGATTGCCAAGACTCCGATTGACAATCTCAGTCTGTCCATCTGTCTGTGGGTGGAAGGCTGAAGAAAACTTCAATTTTGTACCCAACTTGTGCCATAGGGTCTTCCAAAAATAACTCGTGAATTTCATATCCCTATCAGACACAATGGTTTTTGGCAACCCATGTAGCTTCATAATATTATCAAAGAAGATCTGAGCCACACGGAATGCATCGAAAGTTTTTGAGCACGGGAAGAAGTGGGCCATTTTAAAAAAAGGGTCTACGACGACAAGAATGGAGTCGTGTTTCTTTTGTGTTTTCGGTAAGCCTAACACGAAATCCATACTCACGTCTTCCCAAGGGCGACTGGAAACAGGTAATGGAGTATACAGGTCTGTGTTCTGTTTTTGTTGCTTGGCAAGTTGACAGGTGTGACATCTGTTAAAAAGTCTCACAATATCTCTCTTTAGCTTCGGCCAGTAAAACCTATGTTCCACAGCATCAATGGTCGTGCTATGCCCAAAATGTCCAGCAAGGCCACCGGCGTGCAATTCCCAAACAAGATACTCTCGCAATGATGTACTAGGAACGCACAGTTTTGAGTGATAAAAGAGATAATCATCTTTCAGGAAATAATCATCTATCACTCGAGTGATTCCATCCTTCAAAGAGGTGTAGATCTCGTGAAAATCTGGGCAGGAGGCATACTCATCCTTCAATCTCTCAAAACCAATAATTTCGATGCGCAGTGTAGATAATATCATGTGACAATGACTTAACGCATCTGCGGCCTTATTATCAATCCCTTTTGTGTGCCTAATGGTATATGAATATGCTCGTAGGAATTCTACCCATCTAGCATGTCTCGGATTCAACTTTTGTTGAGAATTAAGGAATCTTAAGGCCTCATGGTCTGAGAAGATAATGAATTCTTGCGGCAGAAGATAATATCGCCAATAGCAAAGTGACTGAATGACCGCATAGAACTCCTTGTCATAAGTGGAGTATTTTTGTTTTGCTTCGTTCAGCTTTTCACTGAAATAAGCAACAGGATGACTCTCTTGACTGATGACTCCACCTATACCAATACCAGAAGCATCACACGTTACTTCGAAGACTTTAGTGAAATCAGGCAACCTCATGACAGGTGTCTGTGTCATTCTCTTCTTGATCTCTTCGAAGGCCTTTCGTGGCTTCTTTTGACCAGACAAACTCACCTTTCTTCAAACAGTCGGTTATCGGAGCCATGATCGTGCTAAATTCTTGCACAAACCGACGATACAAGGTGGCAAGGCCATGGAAATTCCGCACATCAAAAATATTGCGGGGCTCAGACCACTCTGTAATAGCTCGTATCTTTTCTGGGTCAGCAGATACTCCTCTGGCAGAAACAATAAATCCCAGAAAGATAGTCTGATCAAGATTTTAAATCTCGGATTTCGGACTCGTCTCGGCAAGGGGTGTTTCGTCTCGGATCGGAGATATCGGAGATCTCGGGGAAATGGGATCATCTCGGATGTTCATTTCGGACACTCAATAAATATATATTTATTGCTACTAAACAATATATAAAATGTTCTACATGTCATTTAACATTAATATGTCTATTTACTACTTTATAATGCTCTATAACTCTTAACATTTGTTGTATTATTGTTGCAGGACCAAAATGAGATGACTTCACTATATACAAAAAGCTAAATAAGCTGAAAACAAGATAGAGAAATTTGTAAATTCATGTTGTAATGTTGTATGAGAAATATGCACTATTTGTTGTATGAGGAATTTGTAAATTCATGTTGTAATGTTGTTTTACATGTTTATTAGATTATAAGCTTTCCTTTTCCAAATCTCTAGTCCATTTTACATGTTTTTTTTCAGTTCTTACATGTAAAAGAAAAGACTAAAAGGTGTATTAGATATAACATATCCACATAGTTTGTTTTCATCATTCAATCTCTAGATTTATTAGATTATAAGCTTTCCTTTTCCAAATCTCGGACTTCTCGGGCGAAATATCGGACGAAATATCGGACTTCTCGGGCGATATATCCACTTTTCGGGTTCAAACGAAAAATGGCTTAAAATCCTGATTTCGTTTCGCTGAGGCTTCCGATACGATATCTCGGCCGAAATATCGGCCGATATGGCCGAGATTTAAAACAGTGAGTCTGATCGGAAAGGAAGGTACTTTTGGTAGGATTAGCATAAAGCTATTCCTTCCTCAAAATACCGCAGACCTGTCTCAAATGGTCAAGATGTTGTCCAACGGATCGGCTGTAAATGAGAATATCATCAAAGTACACCACAAGGAACTTGCCCATAAAGGGACGGAGTACTTGCGTCATGATTCTCATAAACGTGCTCAGGGCATTTGTCATTCCAAATGGCATGGCCATCCATTCGTACAGGCCATCCTTCGTCTTGAAGGCGGTCTTCCACTCATCACCAGGATGAACACGTATTTGGTGGTAGTCACTTTTAAGATCAATCTTGGAAAAGATTGTGGCACCAGACATCATGTCCAACATGTCATCCAAACGAGGAATGGAAAAACGGTATTTCACCGTGATCTTGTTTATGGCACGGCTGTCCACACACATACGCCAGGTTCCACTTTCTTTGGCGTCAATAGAGCAGGAACAGCGTAAGGACTTAAGCTTTCTCTGATGAAGCCCTATGCCAATAACTCATTAACTTACCTTTTCAACTCAGCATGCTCTGTCGGATTCATCCGATAATGTGGCAAGTTAGGAAGACTCGCTTCCGGAACCAGATCAATAGCGTGTTGGATGTCACGCAATAGGGGCATCTAGTTGGGGAGGTCAGCAGGGAACACATTTGCAAATTCCTGTAGGACAGGAGTAACTTGGGGCGGGATGAGTGATTTAAGATCTTTAGGGACTTCTCTCGTTGTGAGTAAAAGAATGGTAGCTCCTTTGTCAATTTTTTTCGTAATTCCTTTTCACCCATATACGTTACCTCCTTGCCCTTTCTTGAGGGAACCGGTGTTGTTTCAGCTGGACTAGTTCGTGGACTCACGGGTATGAGCTTTATTTTTAGTCCATCGTGCTGGAACACACATTGGTTGGATTGACCATATATGATCACATCGTGATCGTATACCAAGGGTCTCCCTAAAATGACTAGACTCACATCCATTTTGAGCATATCACACCAAATTTCCTCTTCGTAAGTTTTAAAGTCCACAGGGACTAAGCATCGATGTGTTACTTGGAGTGCTGTTGCATCAATCCTAGATACTTTGTATGGGCTTGGATGTGGTTCAGCCTTAAGTCCGGTCTTAGCTAAGACCGCAGAAGAGACAGCGTTGACGCAGCTCCCACTGTCAACAATCACCTTGCAGTTTTTGCCACCTATAGTTGTAAAGGTGTGGAATATAACAGTGCGCTTCCAATCATCTTCTTCTTTTGGTTGGGACAAAGCACATCTGACTACATTCAAGTGAGGTGATTGGATAGACCGAATACAGTGGAGATACTGGTCATCCCCTTCTTCATCGAAGTTATCGCCTTCAATAGGCTCATAAGAAAACTCATTGTCAGAGTCGTCAGCAATGACAGCGGTACCCTCTATTATATTGATCCTACTGGGGCTGGGACAGTTGCTAGCAACATGACCATATCCCTTACATTTATAGCACTTAGTGAGAGGGTCAATCTTAATGTAATCTCTTTCGGTGTTCTTACCTTTATGTTCATCTCTATGTGAATTGAAATTTGAATTAGGTTTGCTGGGGTAAGATTTGTTGGGGTGCTGAGAGGGAGGCTTAGGTGTAGGTGGGTCAGTAGAGGTCATTCTAGAGGAATGATCTCTCGAGTCGCTGGACCTAGAATGAAAACTAGCTTTAAGGAAATCCATATCGAGGACCAGGGCGTAGGCTGCCACTAGTGAGTCCACATTTCTATGGATTAGCTCGTTCCTAAAATCAGCTCGTAGTCCAGCTCTGAACCTAGAGAGAGTTTGTTCTTCACTCTCTTTATCTAAATTATTGCACCAAATAAGGAAGTCATCAAATTTATCAACATATTCTTGTGTGGACTTACTTCCTTAATACAGTTGGTTCTACGAATCTAGCAATCGGGTGTGGAACGATAACGGTACATATCTCTCAGTGAGCTTCTCTTTCATGGCTTCCCAAGTGGCTATGGGTGCCAGGCCTCGGCCTCTGCGGGCATGTTCAAGATTGGTCCAGTGTTGTTGAGCTTTCCCAGTTAATTTCATTGTGGCAAATTTAACTTTCAGGGCTTCGCTCATGTCAAATCACACAAAGTAGTGGTCCATCGCACGGATCCAATCAAGATAAGCTTGGGATTTCATGTGGCCTTCAAATTGGGGAACGTCAGTCTTAACGTTCTTCTTATATTGTTCGTCAGGGTCACGTTCTTGATGTTGATCGTCACAAACATTCCCTTGAGGGATCTGACGATTGGCATGAAGCTCAAGGACAATGGTTTGATTTAACTTCATTTTTCTCGAGCCTCTGATTGATATTGGCAAGAGTTCCTTGGATGGCAGCTAGGGTAGCGGAGATATCAGGGTTGTCCATTTCAGGTCGGAAAAGTCTAGGGTTCCTAATTGGGTGATTTGGAAGGGATAAGAAAGGCTCTTCAGGATCTGTGATGGTGCTGCGAAGACGCATTCACCAAAAGTGGAAACTAGGGGTCGTGTGTGTCCTGATTTTTTTAAATTTTTTTTTAAATTTTATTTTTTATAAATGAATCTGAAATTACCTAAAATAAAAGAAAAAAAATAAAAGACTACACAATCCTAAATGAATGCAAAATTGATGCCTAAATGATGCAAGAACTAGGGTTTTAAAACCCTTCGCTTTGATACCAAAATAATGTAAAACTAACCCTAAGATAGAAAATTTTTAAGATTCTTAATGGATTAATTTTACCAACACGTAGGTGCGGATCAAAGTTAGAAATTTTAAACAATTAATTGGTTGGATGGATTTTCAAGAACTGGATCACGTTAACAATCCAATTAATAATTCACTCTACAATCAATAATTAAATCCCTAAGTGTTCTTAACAAGTAATAGATTCAATATTGATTCGTACTCTAATCAAGCATGTGGAACACTCAATCTCAATTATTTTTGTGGACGACAGGCAAATCAGATAATATAATAGATAATAGAGTAGTAGAACACAAATATGTAAAAGTGGAAAGAGTATACCGAGTGCGAAGAAATCAGCGTAGATCTTGACAGAGCACAGCAACCACGAGACAGTACAAGTAGCAGCAACTTCAAGATCAACGGCCGGGGTGGTCGACGGCGTCACTGACTGACGTCGGCGACGTCAGTGGGCGGGCTAACGTCGACGGTGGTTGCGTCGCGGTGGCGCGACAGGAAGACGGGATCTGGGGGTGTGACGCTGGTTGAGTGCGGTGGCAGAGATGCCGAAGACGATGGCGTTGGTGATTTCGATGTGGGAGAAGGCCGTTGACGGGCGCGTTGAAGTGGAGCGAGACTAGGGCACCGCGATCTGGGGTGGAGAGAGAGGGGTGGTCGACGCCGCGATCTGGGGTGGAGAGAGAGGGGTGGTCGACGGGGGTCTGGGGCTAAGAGGCGACGGCTAAGGTTTCGGTCGTAGTCGATGGCGAAGAGTAGAAGGAAGAGGATCGGGGTGGGTTTCTGAAGGAGGGTTAGGGTTTTTTTTTTTTTTGAGAATGGGGTAGATGAGGGTGACAACGGCTGTTTAGGTGTATGATTTGGGATTTGGGAAATTAGGGTTAGGGATTTGTATTTGGTGATTTTAATTTGGGGTAGATTTTAGAGTTAATCACTAATCCTAAAATTGTATAGGATTTATTACAAATCCTAATAATTTGGATCTCACTTGTATCACACAAAGAGAGAGAGGAAGAGTAAAAACTCAACCCATTTTTTTAAATCAAGAATGGCATATGTTTTTCATTAATCTCAAGGCCTATAAGAGCATCTGTAGTCGTTTGCTAAATATCGATAAAATGGATATTTGGCTAAAAAATGCACTGCACTCGTTTGCCAAATATCAATTCTATCCATATTTCGCTATAGTTGTGTGCTATAAATGAGAATGGGTTTGAGAATTATCCATATTTGAGCGACGGCACTCGAAGTGCCGTCCCACAAAAAAAATAATTTTTCTTTCGTCGGACGGCACTTGCCGTCCCTTGATTTTTTTTTTCCAATTAAAAAACCCCCAAATCCCTTGGACGGCACATGAAGTGCCGTCCCTTGAATATTTTTTTTTCCCAATTAAAAAACCCAAAGCGCAGGCCCAAATTCCTCGGACGACACTTCATGTGCCGTCCGGAGGTTTTTGTAATTTTCAATTTTTTTTGCAATTTTTGGAAATGTTTTTGCAATTTTTAAATTTTTTTTGCAGTTTCTGAAATGTTTTTGTAATTTTTTCGTAATTTCTGAAATGTTTTTGTAATTTTTTATTTACGAAATTTTCCAATTATGTCGAACGGCACATGAAGTGCCGTCCGGGTTTTTTTTGCAATTTTTTATTTGTTTTTGCAATTTCTAAAATGTTTTTGTAAATTCTAAAATGTTTTTGTAATTTTTTGTAATTTTTTCGTAATTTCTGAAATGTTTTTGTAATTTTTTATATTTTTTTTGTAATTTTTTATTTGCATTCCGAGGACGATTTTTTTTCATGTGTCGGACGGCACTTCGAGTGCCGTCCCTCCCTTCCGCTTTAATTTTTTTGTTTTTTATTCCTCCGACGGCACTTCATGTGTCGCTCCAATAAATCTAAAAAATAGCTTTCAACGACTGCAGCAAAACTTCGATTCCTATTTCTATTTATCCATATATGCATATTTTTCACTTCAACGACTACAGATGCTTTAAATAGGCTCAAAATATATCTTGATACAAATCTCAAAATATTCTCAGAATCTCAAATACATAAAAAAGATTACATATATGGCTATAATTGCCAAAAACAAATATGATATTGAAATAAAATCCTAAACTAAATAAGTAGCTATCCTAGACGATGTTTGCGCTGATAGAAACGTCCAAATCGTCTTGAACCGATGTCCTCATCAGTGCCTTCGTATAAATATTTATAAATTTACAACAGAATGTCCGAAATGCCATCTTTCCGTTAAGAATAGTTTAGGTAAATGAGAAGGTCTTGAAGCCGACTTCTACTCGTCATATAATGTTGTGTGATTATTGATGCAAAACAGATACACATGGCATATCATATCTTACAAATTACAGGTGATGAATGACAAGGCACTACCAGAAAAGCAATAACAACAAGAAAGCATTTTTCTCAAATCTTTGGGGCTTCAGATATTACAACTTGATTGTAATTAAAGCATAGAGAATGTGGAAAAAACATAAATGTCTAAACTATTATATTCATGTGAACCACCTTGTTCGTTGAGATGACGGGCAAGATGTTGGGTCTAACTTGACTCATCATTAACATTAATTGAAAACACTGTTTATGAGTTACTTTGTAGTCCTCTTTGCTAAAAAATGGAATACAGAATGTTATCAGGTCCTTCCACCCCCCTATAAACCATGATCCAGATCTGTGATCTTGTTCATGGTGGGTTCGCGATCTGGATCTCTTAAACTAGCGATCCACATAAAGCTTACCCTTTTTCTTCACATTGAGCACCTTTTTTTGTTAACTCATCAACTTCTCTTTAAAATCTCATCAGATCGTTAGGAAGTTTAATTTGAGTGTCACTCGTGTTCATAGGATTTGACAAAGTTTTATGCTGGTTGTCAACTACCTAACACAACCTTCCTCCTTACCCGGTTTGTGGCCGGTTTTCTGGCTTGGGCAGGTAATGGCGGAGTTAGTGTCACGCCTATATTAGAAATGCACGTAACTAATAATTTTATATATTACTTTTCTATCTCTCTCTATCAACACACACATGAAACTCAAATGAGTATCATGAGTCTCCCTACTCATCCTACCCGTCGATACCACATAAAGCTCAAGATAATGTACCACAATCGTGTACTCGTACCTATACCACGAACAAAAACGTACTATGCCCTTGGTAACATTATGTGTGACAGGTTGGCCAACTTTTAGGAAAATGCTCATATCACCAACTGTGCATGATATAGACCACTTTCTTTCTCATCTAGCCACGGTCCTAATACCTCGTCTCTAAAGAGCAACTTTTGTTATTGATTTATTTTCTTTATTACTTCGAGATCTTTTTATTATTCACTTGTATCATAACCCTCAGAATTATAGAAACTAAAATAGATACTTAATAGGCAGATGACACTGCTTCAGCCTTGAGGTATCCAAGACAATTTAATTCTCCCATTAGCAGCATGCTGTTATCAGAAGGATTCAAGTGCTACTAAGCTCCAGAGTTATCAGCCGGTTACCTTTTCCCTCTAGGCAGTAAGCGAGATGTATCATTTGAGAGCTTGTTTGTGAGTAAGGTCTATCTTCACATGGTGGTCTTACTCATGAGCTTAATTATAATCTAGTGTAGTTTATTTTAAAAATTGCCATGATTTTGACTGCTTGGAAATGCCTTTCTTCAATGCAGATATGCTGCAGGGTTAATATACGTGCTCCTAACTTTCAAAGCACTCTTTATTTTCTGTTGTGTATGTGCAGTTTGAAGCAACTGGTTTTTTTTCTTATACTCTTATTGAGGATGTAATTGCACTGTGCTTGCCATATTTTCTCAGTTCAGATGTTTTGATCATTTTAGGGGCTCCATTCTTAGTTGAAGCAATAGCTTCAGTGGTCATCTTATCTAAAGTTGTAGCTCATTTCTAATTGTTTGAACTCTAGCTTTTTTCCCATCCAGACTAGTTGGTCACTACAGGCTAAAGTCGATCTTGTTACCTGTCTTCTCTGTCTTTCTGATAATTTTTTTCCTCGGCATTTCTATGCAATCCATGTTCGTTTTTCCTCAGCATTTTCTTATTTGTAAGCTCTCTCTCCCTTAGACTAGTTGGCATTTTTGGGTATGCTTGCCAGCGCAATTACTTCGTTGATATGCTTCCATACTTGGGAAGCACCATTATGCTTTCTTAATCTTTCTTTGACAAATGTTGATCCTAACTAGTCTCTGTTTATGTACTTCGCTTTTGTTCCTTCTTTTCCCATCAAATATATTAAATGAATAATCTTTTGAGGTACAGGGAAGATTGGAACCTGTGCAAACTCATGTAAAGAAGAATAAGCGTGGTCTTGGTGCAGATAAAATAAAGCAAAGAGACCAGTTAGTGGATGATCCGAAGCCTCAGAACAAAGACCAACATGTAAGTTTCTGATATCCAATTTGTTGAAGCTTAAAAGAAATAAAATAATGAAACACAATTTGTGGAGAATCTGTTTTCTTTCTCAAAGATGCCTCAAAGATGTGAAAGTGTATATCTGTATATCTATTTTAATAGAAGGCATTGGAAATTTATCATTTTCTTACCTTGTTGATATATTATTGATCTAAATAGCTATATGAAAATTTGCTAAGGATGAAATCAGGACCAGTGGGAAAATCTAACTTAGAAATCCTGGTTTTTTTATGTACTAATAAGGCTGCGATTTGTATTGCTGCAAATAAAAGTGCTGAGTCTGAAAGTAGCTGCGAGCAATGCCAAGGAATGCGCATTGGTGTAAATTTAATTCCCAGGAAGGATAAAATACTTTTAAAAAAGGAAAAAAGAACCTCTTGATGTATGGCGGGAAAAGAGGAAATCCTCAGTTCCGGAAGTGTGAGTTGGGCCCATACTTCTACTCATGTTGATCGCACATCGGTTGGGCTAACAGTGCTTTTGGAGTTTAAAAGAAAGTGTGCTTTTAGCCTCTTCAAAATCATTACAAAAGTAGAGCCTAATTCTAGTTCATAACCTGTATGGTAAATAGTTATTCCTTGCTAAATGTTAATATATAATTCTACTATCATTAGATTCTTTGATTTTTAATTTAGTAATTTGCTTTTGAGGAGATTCAGTTAGTAGCTTTCAAGAATTATTATTGATTGTTTTCTCAAAAAAACGGAAGGACGGGTTAGTCTTCTTGCTGTTCCACTGCATGATCAAGGCATATATATGTCTATAGTTTACTTCTGCAGATAGTTTCTTCATTTTACAATTTTAAATATTTTATCTTTCTTAATATATTTATCTCTCAAATTAGGAGCATTTGCACTCTAGGAAGAAACTTAAATCTGTCTCGAAAAGGATACGAAAGATGCATGAAGAAGAGTCACGACTAAAAGAGAAAGAATTCGAACGAGCTTTTTTCAGGGAGTTCTGGCCAGATAATGTCTGAAAAGATGCCACTTTACTTGCTGAGCCAAATTAGCCAGAACAAAGAACAAGTACGGTTTCGAATTTATTGTTATTATTATCCTTATTATTTCTCTCTTTCTGTTCTTGTCTAATATAATATCTTTCTGGGAAAGGATATATTTAGGTGGTCGTTTCACTTTAATATTTCGGGTTATTATGTTTGGTAAAATTATATTTTATGATAGGTGAACATTAGGTGGAAGTTTGTTGTCTGACCATTGATTTATAAATGCAATTTTTCTTCCAACATTTTCCCATCCATTCCAAAGACATTGGTTTAGTAGTTGGTCTTCGGGAGTCTTCATTCTACAAATGTAAATAATAAATTTATGTACTTTATTCATTAACTAAGTGATTCATATAATCAAAAAGAGCATTCCTGAATTAGCGGAAAAAAAGCTTTTCTAAATAATTCCAAATTTCTTTGTTTGCATAATTCTGAGGGTCCTGCCATTTTTGTAAAGAATTTGGATTCAATACTTGACACTTCGAAATGGCACTTCTCACATTGAACTAATTGAGCTCACCATCTCACAGTATCATCTCTCTCTCTCTCTCTCTCTCTCTCTCTCTTTCTCTCTCTCTATATATATATGGGTAAAAGGGATATGAGCAACTTGCTCATTTAGTAAATGAGAAATTGATTATGTGCCATGCATGTGATACATTGGACAATTAATCTTTTAAGGATTTTCCAATCACATGTTTGCCACATCATCAATTGCTCATTTACTAAATGAGCAAGTTGCTCTTACCCCTTTTCCCCTATATATATATATAATCTGTTCTAATCTAAACAAACTCCCATCCAACTACTCAAATAATATTTTACTCAGTGTAAAGGGTGGGTGTGGCTTGGATTATGGCCTTAACCGCCTCCCCCCCAACCCAAAAAATGAAATAAAATAAAAAATAAAATAAAAATTAATCCTTGTTTTACTACATCCATCTTAGCATTCTCACCGGTATACTCATTTTTTGGACATGTTTCTTTGTTGCCCAATATTTTGCTCTATACATCATTGCTGGTCTAAAAGCTGTCCTATAAATTTTGTTCTTCAACTTCAAAGGTTATGTTTATCACACAAAATACCACTGACACTTCTCCACTTAAGCCACACTGCTTGGATCTTATGTATAACATCTTAAAAAATCTCTCAATCTCTTTGTATAATCGAGCCAAACTATCAGAAACGGTCTCTCTTAGGTATCTCTTGACCATCAAGTTTCACTACTTTCTCAGTTGTGTTCTGAATATCACTAGAATTACACTTCATATTCTGTTTTAGTTCTGCTTATCCTAAAGCCTCTAGCTTCCAAAGTTTCTCTCCACAATTTTAATTTAGTATTGACTCTTACTCTAGTCTCGTCCACTAAGATGACATCATCAGTAAAAAGCATACAACAAGGCACCTCATCTTGTATTCGTCGCATCAATTCATCCATAACCAACGTAAAGAGGTAGGGTTTAAAGCCGAACCTTGGTGTAAACCTACTGTAATAGGAAAATTATCGGTCTCCCAGTGATTGTTCTAATTGTGGTCGTTGCCTCTTCATACATATCTTTAATTACCTTAATATACCGAACAATTACTTTGTTATTATTTAACACCGACCATACTGTGTCTAGGGACTTTATCATATGTTTTTTTTAGATCTACGAAGACCATATGTAGATTTTTCTTATTCTCCCTATATTTTTTTATAAGTCTTCTTAGTATATAAATTGCTACCATTGTTGATCTCTCAGGCATAAATCCAAACTGATTCTCAGACATTGTAGTTTTTAGTCCCAGTCTATGTTCGATCATTTTATCTTAAATTTTTATCGTATGACTCATTAATTTACTCCTTGGGTAGTTGGAGCAACTTTGTATGTCTCGTTTATTTTTATATATATGTACTAAAATATCCTTTCTCCATTCATCATGTATCTCCTTAGTTCTCAAAATTCCATTAAATAATTTTGTTAGTCAACACACTTCAATATCTCCAAGACACTTCCATACTTCAATGAGTATACCATTCTGTCCTAAATTCCTATTTTCATCATTCCTAGAGCATTTCGAACCTTCGAAGTCAGAATTCTACGAAAAAACATATGCTTTTGACTCTCCCTCGAGTCCTCTATATTTAAGTTGCCCACAATCTTTTAATTTAATAACTTCTCAAAGTAATTTTGCCATCTTTCCTTATTTTCCTCATTTTTACTAAGACTTTTGAATCCTCGCTCATAATATACCTAATTGTATCCAGATATTTTGTTTTTCTATTCGTTTGTTTAGCAAGCTTATAAATATTATTTTCTCATTTTGTTCCTAATTTTGTGTACAAGTCATCATAAGATTTTTTTATTTTTTTATTATTTATTTATTTATTATTATTATTATTATTTTTGCATCTCTTGCCGCTTTCTTAATTTTTTTTCTGACGGTCTTATATCTCTCCAAATCCTCTTCATTTCTACTATTTTGCCATATTTTGAAGGTTGATATTTTCTCTCACAATATTTTAGACTTCTTCTTGCCACCACCATGTTTCTTTATTTAGCAATTCTCTACCTTTAAATTCTCCAAATACTTTCTTTGAAATTTCTCTTATGTACGTAGTTATTTTAGTCAACATTATATTTTTCTCCCCTTCTCAATTTCATGATGCTCCTTTAATGATTTTATCTCTAAAAACTTTTAGTTTCTCTCCCTTCAAATTCCACCACCTAATTTTTAGGTTTCTAGTCTCCTTCCTTGCGCACATGTGTTTTTCAATCTTAACATCCAATACCATTAATCAATCTTGTGAAGTTAAACACCTTCACGGTATAACTTTACAATCTTTACATATCAAGCAATCCATCTTTCTAGTGATGAAAAAATCAATCTGGCTCCTATTTGTCTCCTTTTAAAGGTTATCAAATGTTCCTCCATCTTCCTAAATAAGTATTTGCGAGTATAAGATCATACGAAACCGCAAAATCTAATAGAGCTTCTCCACTATCGTTCTTATATCCAAATTCATGTCCTCCATGCACCCTCTCATATTCCATGTTATCTTCTCCTACATGTCCATTGAGATCTCCTATAAATAGTTTCTCACCTAAGGGTATTCCTTGAATTATCTCATCCATATCTTTCCAAAATTTATTTTTAGCTTGTGCATCTAATTCTACTTGGGGTGCATAAGCACTAGTAATATTAATTATGTTTTTCCCTAATACAAGCTTAATTTGTATGATTCTATTCCTTTTTCTATTAACACCTACTACATCTCTTTTGTATTTCTTATCTTCTAAAATTCCTACTCAATTTCTATTTCTAATTTTACTAGTATATTATATAATTTAAAACCATCTATCTCTTTAGCTTTCTACCCTACTCACTTTGTTTCTTGTAAACAAGTTATATTAATAGTCCTTCTAATCATGGTATCTACTAGTTCTATGCAATTTTCCGTCAATGTTTCTATATTCAAAGTCGCTATCCTAATCCTATTTTTCTGGAGTAGCTTCTTTACCTGCATACGTCCAGATTAGTGTTGAGCCCTTGCCCATTTTTCATCGCACCCGGGCGTCGGTGCGACGTCCCTTGCACATTTTTTGAAGATCCCAGAGGCAAGCACAACACATCGCTTCTAGGGCATGCCCTAGCATTTGCGCATATATTATTAGGATTCATGTTAATAGGATTTGACAAAGTTTTGTGCTGGCTGTCAACTGCCTAACGCAACCCTTCTTATCCGGTTTGTGACCAGATTCCTGGCTTGGGACAGGCAAATGACGGAGTTCGTCAATCATTTATCCAAATAATAATATTTTGTTCCTGCTTAGGAAACATGAAACATTAGACGATTCCAAACATTTACTTGATGATCATTTTATTCATGTTGTTTATTTTCTACATATGTTATTTCTTAGTTTGGTTCTATTATATTAGAATTTTACGTTCAATTATCTTGATTTGCTTCAGTTATGTGCTCTCGCAAATGTTAGCACAGTTCAATTCAACTGTATCTAGTTATTATGCATGTTTACTCTGCTGATGAATGGTGCTTGTATCCTCTGTTCTTCAGTTGTGCGATTTCTGTAATTTGTGCCATTAATTGAATTAGTTTTTGTCTGCATTTTTTTTTGATATGCTTGTATCTCTTTCAGGCCATGAGGAAATTGAAGGAGTCAAAGAAGGTGGTGGAGGTGTTGATTTTTGGAAGCATTAGGAAAAACAGAGCTGATTTTCCAGTAGCCATCCCGTACACTGCGACACATGTGCTAGGCAGTGCTATCACAACTCAGCTGTTTCTGATGGAACAAATTATTATTTTTCCTGGAAAAAGTGCGTACATGTGATGAAAGAAAGATTTGTACGATTGAACATAATTCTGTACTGATGTTGGGATTAGAAGTATATAACAGTCGATTTTTGTATGGTATTTGATTTGTACATCTTTCTTTTACTAAATTCAACCATGATGTTTGTTATGTAATAACTTCCCACTATTGACAAGTAATTTTATTTTGGAATTTTTTCCCGAACTGCCCCACTTTTTGAAAGTTTTTTTCCAAAGTGTCCTACTTTTTCTGAAGTTTTTTCCAAAGTTTTTCAAAGACCGAGTTTAGTTAAAACTAACTCGGTTTTTCAAAGATCTAGTGTTAGTCTTGGTTTTTCTGAATTCTAACACTCGGTCTTTGAAAAACCGAGTTATTTCTAACTAAACTCGGTCTTTCAAAGGCCGAGTGAGTCATTTTGGTAAATACTTTCGAAAGTGGGTTAGTTTGGTAAATACTTTCAAAAAGTGGGTCATTTTGGTAACAAGGTCCTCTCCCATCCTATCCTTCAATCATGCTCTTTCTACCCCGCCTTCTCATCCTATTCTTCAATCACGCTCGATGGGGTCCCCCCAGCGAGGTGAAGGCAGGGATCAACGGGTGAAAAATCCTGTCAGACGTGTTTCAGGTGGGTGTGCATGTGCTGTGGAGACACTGTACGAAGCTAACAGACATACTTACATTTAGCTGGTTGAGATGGTTTGTCGGCCCATCCTCCAGAGTTGTTGGAGAGAGTTATTGTTTGTACGCGTCATGTTGCTTCATGTATATTTTATTTTCTGTTAGTAGGTTGTACTTGAGCCCAGTACTCTGGGTTTGTTTCGTTAAACTCTTTTTAATGAAACAGGGTGACCTTATTCCACCTTTTCCCTAAAAAAAAACCTCGCCTTCTCATCTCTCTCACTATCATCTTCATCTTCCTCGACAATCATGACAACCGATTGGAATCGAAATCAAAATCAAGACTAAACCAAAATTTAATCCTAATATTATTTAGATCAAGCTACATGCAACAAAAAATCCTAAATTAAATTGGATGAACCTATAGAAAAGAAAATTGTAGAAAAATCTAAATTAAATTCAATTGGAAACCTAAATTTAATGATAGAGAGAATGACAGTAAGAAGTTAACATAGAAAGAGTCCGTCAAATTACAAATTCAATTTTCGCTAACAATAAGGAAGTGAGGAAAAAAATTGAGAAAAAAATATACCCTAAATTTAACTGAGCGAACCTTAAGAAAAATTTAAATCCTAAATTTAATTCAAAGAACCCTAGCGAAAAATTAAGATGAGTAGTAAAGGTGACCAAAATACCATTTTGGAATAAATAATCTTAAATTAAAGATTACTAGTAATATACACGTGCGATGCACATATTAATTTTTAAAAAAGTTCAAAGTAAAAAATTCTGATTAACACATGCGATGCATGTCTTGATAAATAGAATTATATATTTTTAAAAGTAAATGTAAAGATTATGATGAGAGAGTTGGAGTTGCATGTAAGTAGGTAGATTTACAACTCCAACTCTTCTATTATAATAGTTATTATATATTATATTATATATAGATGGATAAATAGAATGATAATTTACACGTGTGATGAACATTTAATATATTAAAAAAAATTAAAGTAAAAAATCTGACGTAGTGAGGACTCAAACCTGAGACATCCTTCATAATAGTTATGCACGTGCAATGCACGCGTTGGTAGATTTACAAATGACACTAAGACCTTCTCCCATTATAATATTAGAGATTAGTTAGAAATATATCTTATGATTTAAATTAAATGTATGCTAATTTAACATAAATTACAAAGAGTTATGTTAGTTGGTGGTTTGCACCATAAAAAAAATTCACTCTTTGCAAAATATTGTGGTATGGGCACCATTTCGTAGTAAGCTTATGTTAGTTTGAAGATACCATTAAGACTTAGTTTATTATTTGGGTCGGAGATAGTTTGAAGTACAACAAATACTAAAACCATTCTTAAAGAACAAAGTAGCTGCAACTACGGCAAATCAAGGATTATAAAAACTGGGGTAAAATAAATTCTCTAACATTAGAATCTCCAATAAGATTGTACAAACATGTATATATTTCACAGGGAACTTCTTAACCCATGAGATTTTCCCAATCAAATAATTTTTATGACATTTGTACAATTCAGGACATGATAGCAGTATGGAAAAACCCATGACTCAAACCACACTGCAGCTCGCTTAACCTTCGAGATGTGCTCCACCACCTCAACGGCAGATACGTAGCCCATAGTAGTCACCTTCTTCGCCTTGCGATCAATGTTGACTGAGATCACCCCTGAAAATTTTGAATATACAAATATATGTATACAATGCAAAAATTAATTAGTAGAATTTTTTGCTGAGGAAGAAAGATAACAAAATAATAATACCATCCAAATGGAAGGATGTACTTCCTCACATCACTTGCACATGCTTTACAGTGCAACAACCACCCCCAAAACTTAGTTAGAAATAGAAAGAAAAAGAAACAGTCTTAATTATTTTTTAAGTAATGCTACACACTACCAAAATCACAGTCTTAATTATTAGTTAGAAATTTAATTTAGAATTTTTTGTTGCATTCAGCTTGATCTAAATAATATTAGGATTAAATTTTGGTTTAGTCTTTGATTTTGATTTCGATTCCAATCGGTTGTTATGATTGTCGAGTGAGGAAGATGAAGATGAGAGTGAGAGAGATGAGAAGGCGGGGTTGTAAGAGTGTGATTGAAGAATAGGATGGGAGAGGAACTTGTTACGAAAATGACCCACTTTTTGAAAGTATTTGCCAAACTAATCCACTTTCGAAAGTATTTACCAAAATGATCCACTCCGTCTTTGAAAGACCAAGTTCAGTTAAAAATAACTCGTTTTTTCAAAGAACGAGTGTTAGAATTCGAAAAATCCAAGACTAACACTCGGTCTTTGAAAAACCGAGTTAGTTTTAATTAAATTCGGTATTTCAAAGACCGAGTGGGATGGTTTGGAAAAAAAAAGTAGGGTAGTTTGGAAAAAACTTTAAAAAAGTGGGGCAGTTTGGGAAAAAGTTCTGTGCATTCCTCAGGTACGTATCACATCTTGTGTATCTGAAATTCCTGCGGTCCACCTTTCTTCACCTTTTATTTGTTTTCCCAAGAAAATTAAGTACACTTGAAGCTTTATGCTACGTTGTTTGTTTGATTTTACAGGTTTCTCTCTCTCTCTCTCTCTCTCTCTCTCTCTCTCTCTCTCTCTCTTTTGTGGGCATGCCTTTTGCTAGTAGAGTCGTGTTTACTGAAACCTTCAAGTTACCTCTCCGGAATAACTTTTTTTTTTGTGGATAAATTGGATGGAGTCGAAAGACTCCAGTCACGAAAAGCTTCTATAACATAATAAAAGAGTAGCCTACAACGAGACGGTTTACATGATGTAAAACAACGGAACTATAAAACCAGTACAACAAAAGACTATTTACAGAAGTTGAACGAAGCAAAAGAAGTAATTTGCTACATGCTACAACCACTCAAAATACATGAAAAGAGGAAAAGCTACCATCGGCGATAAAAACAAGAAACAGTCCTACAACCACCCTAGGCAGCCAACAAACTAGCGACGGACAGCAACAACCAACATAGAATGGCAAGACACGGCGGCAGATCAATACAAGCCAACGAAACCTGCAGGAAACCCAAAAGCCCCAAACCTACCGCTGAACCAAGCCTCAAAAACCACAAGAACAACCCAGAATCATGCCATAGGTGCACAGTAAGCAGGGGCATAGCTGCCCTATGCCCAGGGGGTGCAGCTGCGACCCTGGGATTTTAAAAAATTTTCAAAAAAATATATATGTAGTAAAAAGAAATTTAATAAGGATTTATGTGTAAAATTCCCAACCCATTTAGTCATTTACCGATTTACTTTACTTTTTTTTCTTCCACTCTTTTGTTTCCACTCTACTGAACCCAAACCTACTTCATAATGAATTTGTAAGAGGGATTAAAATCTACAAGTGATTAGTTGGGTTTGTAGAGGAGGTCAAAAGAGAGAGAGAGAGCGAGGAGTCGATCGATTCCAAACCCTATTATAAGTAAAAAAATTTGTACATTTTGATAATTAGGGTCCATATTCTGAAATTTCGTGAATTCATATATGATAGGATAATTAGATTGATAATTTATGTTTCAGTGTTACTGATTTGTTTGAGAATGGACTGAATTAGTATGATATGTAATCAAATTAGAACCCAAATGGATACAGATTATAGTGTTAATTTCTGTCCCAATTTTGAGCTAATTTCCGAAATTTTTTATATTTAAACACATGGAGTTTAGAGTTGAATTTTTTATTTGCGTATCTTATATATGTGAGCAACATTTCCACAAATTGTCATGATATTTGGAGAAACCCCAGGTTCAAGGCGCTACATTAAATTTGTACTTCACATTGTTCAATGCCCAATCTGGTTATTTGTATAAACATATACTATTATGATTCACCTTCATTCTCTTTATCTTTTCCTCTTTTAAATTCAACTTACAAATCTCATCGCAAATTCAAAGGAGACCTGAGAGGAGTTCGAGAGGAGTAAGAAATAGATCAAACAACAAACACAAAGTGGGTAACTAATTCTAACCATTAGTTTTTACTCTTTCTATGCATATACTTATGCGATGAACATCTAATGCTTGATGCACTTAATTACTTTGAGGTAGATTGATGATTGAAGTTGGAAATAGAGAAGGTTTAACTACTAGTTTATTTTAATGGCATTGCTATTATCCGTTGCAACCGCAACAGTAGAGAGAGTATTTTCTGCAATGAAAATATCAAGACTTCATTACGAAACCGATTGGGAGATGAGATGATGAATGATTGTTTGGTTGCATATATTGAAAGAGATGTATTGGATGCCATTGACAATGAAGATATCATTCAATATTTTCAGAATATGAAATCTCGAAGGGTTTTATTGCTAAAGAAAAATGCTATTTAGTGATTGTAATAGTTTGTGACATTTGATAGTAATATATGATATTTTGAGGCTTGCAAATGTGTTTATTATAATTTTTTTTAATAGTAAGTGTCGCGCCCCCTAGATGGAAATCCTGGCTACGCCACTGACAGTAAGGAAAAAAAAAACAAAGAAAGCTAGACACCTGAATAACCACCAAGAAATAGGGAGCTAAAACATACCACCACGAAACAGGGAGCTAAAACAGGGCGCATACAAAAGTATAAGATGAATATAATGAAAAAAAAAAGGAAAGAAACATAATAAGCTAGGGGTCGATGCAAAGAACTACATCAAACCGCATGGGACTGAAACAACCAAAACAACAGATAAACCAAAGCCCAAAACTAAGAACAAGTAGAACCAGCATGCAAGATCTTCAGCAAGCAAGACCAAAACAGCACAACCACCTGCACAAGACAATCAAAAACAGTCAGTAGGATCCTCCGATACCCGCCGAAGAACATCACATCCTGGAGCAATACCAAAATGACCGCTGATGAACGACTCCCAAAACCCACACTGCATAACGGATTACTGCAAAGACAAAAGAAACTCAAAGCATCAGTAATAGTTGCTAAAATTATAGCAAATGAAACGGAAAAAAAGAAGCAAGTGAGAGAACGAGGATAGCAGACTCCCAAGATGCTGCCGAACGGGAACATAAATTAGCCCTCATTAAAGAGAAGTGGCCACCCATATCGGAGACAGAATCTTAATGTAGTATAAACGATTCCTTTTTCTTATAGGGAAGAGTATTAGACCATCAATTAGCAAAATAAAGAACATATTCAATGAGTTTGTTGGTCGAATTTAATAACTTAGAAAAAATCTGATTGTTTCTTTCCTGCTTAACAACCCAAATGATGGTCATCACCAAGAGAGCCTAAGTTTAGGATTGATGTTAGAGTACCTCCAAGAACTCCACCCATCAACTAAAGACTGCGACATCCCATTAATATGCCCAACAGCCTTGCAAACAAACCAAATAGGTTTGATGATAGAACACTGATTAAACAGATGGTCGTTAGTCTCTTCATGAATATTACATAAAACACACTTTTGACCAAAGGCGAGATTCTTCTTGTTGAGATTCTCAAATGTGAGAAGCTTGTTATGAATAGCAAGCCACATAAGATTCCTAACTTTAAGGGGAGCAATATTTTGCCAGATAAATTTATAGAAAGGAGAAATAACGCCGCTGTTATTAAGGAAAGAGTAGAATGATTTAACAGTATAGGACCGAGAGTTATACCATCTCCAACTGAAGTCATCCCTCACTTGCCAATGATAAGATCCTAACATAACAAGGAAGCGAGCATAGTCAGACTGAAGTTGTGGGGAGAGAGAGAACTGGTGAAGAGGATACTCTAAGTCCTCTGCCCGTTAAGGATCGAAAATATGAAGCGACCGTGGCATTAGGATTACAAGCTAGAAGAAAAAGAGAAGGGATCAAGACCGCAATTTTATTGTCACCAATCCAAAATTCTAACCAAAATCTAATAGTAATACTGTCACCACAGATTTTCAAAATGCCACATCTAAAAGGCTCGACCACCTTCCACAGTCCTTTCCAAAATGTGGATGCGTGAGAAACAATTTTGGAATGTAAGTCCCAAAATTTTTCCTCTTGTGATATTTTGAAGCGAGCATAGTCAAACTGAAGTTGTGGGAGAGAGAGAACTGGTGAAGAGGATACTCTAAGTCCTCTGCCCATTAAGGACCGAAAATATGAAGCGACCGTGGCATTAGGATTACAAGCTAGAAGAAAAAGAGAAGGGATCAAGACCGCAATTTTATTGTCACCAATCCAAAATTCTAACCAAAATCTAATAGTAATACTATCACCACAAATTTTCAAAATGCCACATCTAAAAGGCTCGACCACCTTCCAAAGTCCTTTCCAAAATGTGGATGCGTGAGAAACAATTTTGGAATGTAAGTCCCAAAATTTTTTCCTCTTGTGATATTTGAAATTCACGAGATGGACCCAATCAAAGTCATAGCGCATAAAGACTTTCCAGAGCCATTTTCCAGGAAGAGCAAAATTCTGATGCCTCAAATTAAAATGCCCAAACCACCTTCGCTTTTGGACCTACACACTCTATGCCAATTATATAGGTGTTTACCCGACGAGAAAGAGTCCGACACAGACCAAAAGAAGTTACGCCTGATCTGATCGATACGTTTGACAACCCAAGAGGGAACAAAGAAGAACAATATCATATAGAGAGGGATGGAGGAGAGGACTGAGTTAACCAGAGTGAGTCTAGACTCGACCTGGTCAATCATCGACATCCAATCCTCTATATGAAGAGACCCCCAACGAAGGGGGATCCCAAGGAAGTTGAAAAGGAAGGAACCCGAAGATCAGTTAAAAAAATTAGCTAACTCAGTTTGCCTAAAATCTGGCTCATCGAGGCAGATCATAGACGATTTATTGAAGTTAATCGACAAGCTAGATACGCTTTCGAACAAATATAAGAGGAATTTGTGATTACAAAGAGATGGACCATCGGGTTTACAGAATAGAATGGTGTCTTCAGCATACTACAAATTCAGAATCCCCTTGAAACCATTGAAACTACCTAAACTCTGGATGATGTTGGCATCACCCATTTTAATGATCATACGGCTGAAAACATCAGCGACAAGAACAAAAAGAAGGGAGGAGATCGAGTCTCCTTGTCCGAGACATCTTTTACACTTAAATTTATTTCCCTCAACACCATTAATTATCATGGAGGATGTACCCGCAAAAAGGCTAGATTTAATTAGGGTTAGCGTTCGGATCGACCGGGCCGAATCGGGTCGGACCCGTGTTGGTTGAAGAAGAAAGTGGGCAGGTTCGGGTCGGGTCATGGGTTTAACCGGGCCGGGCCGGGTTCGAAAGTGAAAACTTTGACCCGGCCAACACGCAAACCCATTTGAGCTGGACCCGTGTCGGTTCGGGCCGGGTCACGGGTTGGCCCGGTTAGATTTTAAATTTTTTCCCCTTACAAATTCACTTAAAAATTTGCATATATTATTCATTTCAACTACAATTTTTTACATTTAAATACAAGTTTTTTTTGGTCTCTTTTAACCTTAAAAAAAAATAAATAAAAATTGTACAACAAGTATAAGAGTCTTAAGTGATTAAGAATTAAACAAAATTGTATATATTATTCATTTCAACTTGTATGAAATTTGTAAAAGTTTTTTTTCCCTCTCTTTTAACCTAAAAAAATAAAAATAAATAAAAAATGTACATAAGTTTAAGAGTCGAAAACATTAAGAATTAAACAAAATTGTATATATTGTTCATTTCAACTTGTATGAAATTTGTACAAATTTATATTTTATAATTTTTTTCACAACTTGTCTTATTTTTTTTTACAACTACTATGAATTGTTTACAAGTTTTTACAGTCGAATACAAGTTTTTTGTTTACTAATCTTGTTGTTGGACTTCAGGCGAGTTGCTCCCACTTGTTGATGTAGATGCCGCTTTTCCTTGAGTCCGGTCTTCTGCCTTCATCCAATTTTCAGTGCAGATGATCATCTCCAACGTATCCGACTTCATGCGATTCCTGAAATCTGTTAGAACTCTGCCACTTGTAGAAAAAGCACTTTCTGAAGCAACTGTGGAGACATGAGGAGTCAATAAATCTCTAGCCGTATGTGAAAGAATAGAAAAAAGATTTTCATGTTCTTTCCACCATTTAGCACTTCAATCTTACTACTAGAACTCTCATTATCTTGTTGATTATACCAATTTTATTTATTAGGTGTATTAGTCCTAGGTTTTTTTGATTGAATACGAGCAAGTAAATTAGCAGATACATCTTTTAATGTGCTCTTACCCTTACCTCTAGAAGTAGAAGAAGAAGAAGTAATATACTAGTTGTAGTACTAGATGCAAAAGTTCTATCATAATAATCATACAAGTTATTCAATGTCGATTCGAAGTTAGCTAATAATTTATCACAATCAATTTCAGATTCATCTCCAAGTAAAGTAAAATACATTTTAATCAAACTCTTCGTACCAGCTAATTTGATATGAGGATCCATAACAGTAGTAATAAAATACAACATAGGAGGAGGATTAAAATACTTCAAAAATATTTCATAAGCGGGAAAAACAATATGACTAATATATACGTCCGAAATCATATCTTGAAAAGTTTGCATCATAGTAATGATTTAAATAAAAATAATACTAGAAGTAGAATCATAAGATGTAGATAACTTCACAGTTGTGGTTTTAACAGGTTCCAAAAATCATAATAAAGATTCGGAAAAATACCATGCTTCGGTTTTAAAAGATTCCTTCACCCTTCTTCCATTTGGAACTTTTGTCACAATGTTTACAAATCTTATGTCCTACACCCAGATTATTCTCATCAGGGATATAGTCATAAAATCTGTGCCAATCACTTGTTTCCCCCTAGTTTTCCTACTACTAGTGGGTTCGGTTTGTTGTGTTTGTGTGCCAACATTATGCATTTCTTCTTCTATTTCGTGTGTATCGTGAGTTCCTACCACAGGATTCAGTATATATTCGTCGGGCTCTACATGTGGACTATTGGAGGTCGACGTGAAGTGCTGGTTGATTCTTGTCCACTTTGGCTACAGCCGCTACCTCGTGATCTAGACATGGTAATGGTAAATAGTGTATGTGAAAAAAAAAAACGATTTCTAGTTGTACTAGTGTATGTAAAATAGTAAAAAACAATGTTTGAGGTATATGTTAAAAAATAAAATCTAAAAAACAATAAGAGGGTTGAGAGAGAGAAAATAAAAAAACCAACAAACAAATTTAATACAAAAAATTATAACTACAAAAAAAAATGAAGACAATAGGAGGGTTGTGAAATTTGGATACCGTACTTTGCGGATAATCGATATTGATATGGGTAAAAATAGAACTAAATCGGGATCATTCAAATCGGGCACTTGAAGCTCTCAGGGGTAAAACGATAACTTCACCTATAAACGAGTCCGAAAATGGGAACTAGGTCTTTTTCAAGCCCAATAAACCAAAAATGAGGCTGTCTTACTGGGTCAGGGTGACAACCCATTATGAACAAACCCAGGATATTTAAAAGAGATTCAAATTCATGATTATCTGTAAGAGACGGTTTAAATAAAATCTCTTATCATGAAACGGTTTAAACTCTATTGCTTATCCAAAAACACCGGGACATAGAGATAAATAATTATCTCTAGGCTCTCTCTAAAAGGCGACTATAAATACCCCTGTACTCCCATCATAAGAAAAGTGATCAGTATTTTTTTCACAAAGCGCTCTTTCATAATCTTCCTGATTACTGACTAGAGCATCGGAGGGTTCGTCACGGGGATCCATCTCGGTGTTTCCAACATTTTGTAGGGTAGCGGCAGCGGTGAGAAACAGTTAAACGCCGGTAAGAAGTCAATAGGTTCGCTTTTATTATTTCTAGAATAATTCACAAATCATCTGTTTGCTCCCACACCGAAATTAGTAGCAACAGATTGGCATCGTCTGTGGAAAACAGAAAAAGCGATCCAACCACATATCCCCGATGAAAGTAGTTTCTAAGCCATGCCTCTAAAAGGGAATGGTAAGGTAGCGGCGTCCAGCCGAAGAGCCATTCCTCTTCTCCTCCCCCGCCACTCCAAGTTGTTTTTCCTCAACCAGACCAATAGATTCAGCAACTCCAGCTTGAACAACCTCCTCAACTGGCTCCTCCCAGGTCCAAGAGGGATACCCCCGGGGGCTCTCGTCGAAGCCTGTCAGGGACAAAACTCTAACCATGACCACATCTCAGTTCATAATCCTTCAACCGACTCCAAGGCCTCTCAAAGTCCTCTAGGGCCGGGAAATCTCCGTCAAGTGATTGTTAACCGTCAGTAGGGGGTAGACCTCCGAACTCGCTTGAATGAGAGGTGAGCCCTTGATGAAGTCCCTTACCCCGAGCGCTAAAGGGCCCCGAGAATCCGGTCCCCCCGCAGGCCAAGATCTAGAAGAACCCCCTCCCCAGGGAGACGAAGGGAGTTCCCTCCACGTCGTCTGCAGAGAACTCTCACCCCAACAAGTTGATCAGCACCTAAAGACCATCGAGCTGGAGGGGCACCAGTCACTCAGGCAGAGTTCCAGAACTTCAAAGAAGACATCCTGCGAGCCTTCAATATTGCCACGAGCCACGATCAGCGTGCACCTAGCCCTTGCCATACCTCGAGTCATGACCAGCGTGCACCTAACCCTCGCCATACCGCCACTCATGAAGGAGAGTCCCGAGGGTCGACTAGATCCGACCAGAGGGATGACTTGGTCCATCGCCGTCTCCACAAAATGGAGAGGCGCCTTAGCAGACTCGACCTAGAAGAAGAACAGCGGGCGAGAAATTTCTGCCCCAGCAGGCATCCCTTCTCCAGGGCCATCATGGAAGCTCCGGTCCCTTAGACCTTCAAGCCCCCTCACTTCGAGTCTTACAATGGAGAGTCAGACCTAGTTGATCATATCGGGAGTTTCAAAACTCTCATGATGATTCACCAAGCCTCAGATGCTCTTCTTTGCAAGACCTTCCCAACCACATTGAAGGGACCTACGAGATAATGGTACTCCCGAATGTCTCCTGCCTCCATCTTTTTGTTTGATCAGTTTGAGGAACTCTTCCTCACCCACTTCGTCAGCAGCTGCAGAACAGAGAAGACGAGTGCATCTCTATTGGCCCTCAGTCAGAGGAAGGGCAAGCACCTAAGAGACTATGTCCGACGCTTCATAACTGAGGCTCGGTCCATCGTCTCTCTCGATCAGTCGGTGGCCTCAGCAGCATTCCGACACAACATCAACCATGCCGACCTAAAAGCATCCCTCCCCAAGAAGCCACCCCGGGACTTCACAGAGTCCTGTTGAGGAGTAAGAAGTATATCCGAGCGGAAGAAGCCCCCCATCCTAATGACCAGAAAGAGCCCTTGTTCGGGACCAAACGAAAGGGAGCAGATGAAGAAGCCCTAAGAATCTCCAAAAGGATAACAGCAGCCAGCGCCGCCCTCCTCCCCGTTTTGAAAAGTTCAAACCTCTCAATGCCAGTGTTCTGGCTATCCTCATGGAAGTCGGTAAAGAAGGACTGCTCCAACCTCCCCCAAAGATGAATACCCCTGGCAAAAAGAGGAACAGAGATAAGTGGTGCCACTTTCACATGGAATATGGCCATGACACAGACGACTGTCGGGCCCTAAGGATGAGATTGAAGTCCTTATTCGGAGAGGGCAACTGGCCAAGTTTGTTATGAAGGACGGAGTTGATCATCCACCACCCCGAGGGGCAAATAAGAGAACAGAAATACTTGCCGAGTCGCCTAGCTCCGAACCTGAAGCAATCCTGCACCTCATCCATAGAGGCCCAATGGGAAGAGAGTCAAACTCCTCCCAAAAAGCCTTCATCTGAGAAGTAAACTCAGTACAGAACCATCCTCCGTCCAAAGGCTTCGGGGTTCTCGTGACCTTTTCAGATAAAGACTTGGAAGGTGTCCGAACTCCTCACTGTGATGCCCTTATAATCAGCCTCCACATGGCTAACTACGAAGCGTGCCGAATCCTAGTCGACAACGACAACTCTGTCAACATCCTCTTCCTAGAGGCCTTCTAAGGCCTTACTTGTCCCAAGACCACCTCAAACCTGCCGGCTACACTCTCCACAGATTCTCCGGGGTGTTAGTGACTATCGAGGGGGTTATCACCCTCGACGTAACCGCTTGCAAAACCCCTACCATCTGAATAGATCCAATGAATTTTATGGTTGTTGATGTAAAGGCTGCATACAATGCCATCCTCGGCCGACCCGGCCTGGCCGTGCTTCAAGCCGAACCCTCTGCCTTCCATATGAAAATGAAATTCCCTACCTTCGTAGGGGTGAGAGAAGTCAAGGGAAGCTAGAAGACTGCCCGGAAGTGTTACATAACTTCGGTAGGAAGTCCGGCTCTCTCTCTTGAAGCCCTTGAGCTCCCTAAGGGAGCAGCCAAGCTATCTCAGAGCCGGTCGATGAGTTAGAAGAAATAGCTTTTTCTGAAGAAGACCCAACCAGAACCTTCCAAGTGAGCAAAGTCCTCCCCGACTCAGTCAAATCCGACATAGTCCAATGCATCAGGGGCAACCGGGATCTGTTCACATGGACTGCTACTGATATGCCTGGTATTTCAGATAAATTAAGCATGCACCATCTTAGCATAGCTCCTAAAGCTAAACCAATCCAACAAAAGCATCACAATTTTGCACCGGACCAACAGAAAGCCATAAAAGAAGAAGTAGATAAACTTTTGGTGGCTCGGTTCATCCAAGAGGTCAATTACCCCGAGTGGCTTTCCAACGTCGTGATGGTGAAGAAAGCCAATGGGAAATAGAGGATTTGTATCGACTTCATCGATTTGAACAAGGCCTATCCAAAAGATCTGTTCCCTCTTCCCAGTATCGATGCATTAATTGACACTACTTCCAATCACGAACTCTTGAGCTTTATAGGTGCCTTCTTCGGGTATAATCAGATCAGGATGTTCCCCTGATATTCCGAAGACTTCTTTCACAATAAACCAAGGCCTATATTGTTACCACGTTATGTCCTTCTGGCTAAAGAATGCCGGGGCAACGTGTCAGCCGTCATCAAAAAAATCTTTAAGGAACAAATTGGGAGGAACATGGAGGTTTATGTGGATGACATGTTGGTGAAAAGCCTCCGGAAGCAGGATCATGTGGTCGACATCCAGGAAGCCTTCGATGTCTTACGAAGTCGCAACATGAGGCTCAACCCGTCTAAATGTGCATTCGGAGTATCATCCAACAAATTCCTGGTTTCATGGTTAGCCAGAGGGGGATAGAAGCCAACCCTGAGAAGATCCAAACTATATTAGATATGGCTCCCCCATCCAACGTCAAGGAAGTGCAAAGGCTCATAGGGCGCCTCGCCGCCATAGGGCATTTCTGTAACAACCCGATTTTTATATGAATATATGTATGATTTGTTGAGCACTAAAATACTATATTTATTTATTTATTTTTCTTTTTGAAACTATTAGTATGTAATTATTTCATAAGCTTCAACTAGACTCACCATGAGCTAGACATGGACTCAAACCATTTCCTTTTGACCTATGAGCCATGAACACACATTTGTAGTGTGACATGTCTTGTACAAAAAAAAAAGAAATGAAATGAAGCCTAAAGATTACATGAGAAAAGGAGGGGAAAAAGAAGAGAACTAGGGTTAGGGTTTTTGAACTCAAATTGACTCATGATGGGACTTTCACCACTCCTACACTCCACCTCCCTCTTGAGCCAATGCAAGAGGAGATTCTCCCCCATTTTCCCATGCCCAAATCAGGCCAAACACACCCCCATGCTCTTTTTTGTGTTCTTTTAAACCCTTCTCATCCATTTCTTCTCATTCTCACCTCCTACAACTTCCACCACTCAAGAGAGAAAGAAAAAAAAAGAGTAAGAGGGACCTTGCTACAGATTTGGAGTAAGAAGAACAAGAGAAGCCAAGGAGGAGGAGCCAAGGAGCCAAAGAAGGCAAGGAGCTAGGAGGAAGAAGGCCAATCTTGAAGCTAGGAGCTTGTAGGATCTCTTTTCCATCAAAATTCATCAAGGTGGTGTTTCTAACCTCTTTGTTTCTTTTTGATTGTCAAATGGTGATTGTAGTGACTGAAAAATGACATGCATACTCTAGAATGAACCTTAATAACTCTCTGTGTTAAGAAATCCAAAACAAAAAATCCTGTTAAAAATCTGATTTTTTCCTGTCAGTACGTAGCTCATAACTTGAACACTACTGGTTGGTTGGATTGACTTGAAATTTTTATATGTTGTTCATTCATGTGTCGTGCACCTTCAGTAATATTTCCAAATTTTTATGATTTTTTTCTGCTATTAAAATAAAAGGCAAACTTACATGCTGGTCGGAAGAAAAAGAAACACTTTTTGTTGTTACTATTGTGAGAAGAATGACTTCTATCTTGCTGCATGCTTATGGAAATGATCTAAAATTTTAGTATGTTATTGTTAAATGTATCTAAGACCTATGTTTCAAATTCATGAGATTTGGACCACTGTAGCTATGTTAATAAAATCATGCAAACTTAGCTAGTTATTTTAGTAAACAGAACTGTTGATGTTATTGCTTTGTTTTTGATGACTATTCAAAGATACATTATTGAAAATCTACTTGGTAGAATCATCTGATTTTTGGAAGTGTTGTAACATCATGTGTCAGGAGCTAAAATCTACAATTTCATAAAGTTCGGACACCGTTTACTATTTTAAATTGATTTTATCCCATGATTGTGTTAATATGATGTGCTGTTCAGAGAATCTGTATACTTGTTAAAGATGGGACCATAAGAGCTTGTAAACGACCTATTCTGAAGAAACTTGAAACTAGGAAGTTTTATTAGACACACAGAACTTTCTGGAATGACTGAGAAATCATGATTTGGATAAGTTTACGATTTTATATGATTTTTTTCAAGTGACGACAGAAACACAGTGAATCATAGAGCTTACTGTTTTGCACCATGTTCATGAAAATGAGTTTGAACTTGTATTTTACTAGCTTAGAGTTGTTGTTTGAGGTCTAGAATCATGTTATAGATGTGGATATGAGTTAGGACTTAAATTATCTAAAGTTTCTTGCTAAGAGTAGCTCATAGTTGCTTGTAGACCCCAATATAGACAACATTGTTCACTGTTTTGAAGTGGAAATTGTATTGGATGTAAAGGTGTTGTTGTTGACCACTTTGGGATGAAAACCATGTCCAAAGTGTGCTTATACTTGCCGTCTACCTTGAGTAGAAACATGGGAGCGCTCGATCGCGATTCTTCAAAGAAACGGGACCGGGAATGACTCCGTTTTGGCATAAACACCAAATGTGTGCTTGTTGTTTGGATTTATAAATTGTCAATTTTAGGGCTCTTAGAACCCCTTTTTGGATATTCATGGGTTAGGGCTTACTCCTAGTGTAGTGTGCCTAATTGGGATACATCGGTTAAGCATTGAGACTCTAGGACTAAGTCTTGTTGACAAACTTAGATGGGTAGAATAGGACCCGTGTTGCATCAAATGCATTGGAGGAGACGACTCGTGCGCCGACGTACTGTTCGGAGCTACCACTTGTTGAGAACCGTGGAGCGTGATGTTTAGCGGGAGCTACGTGTTGGTCGGACCGAGATTGCGAACGAACTCCATGCGTAGATGGTGGTTGCGGCAATCGACGGGGTCGATTCGTCGTTGGTTCATGCCAAGTGTGGGCCGAGGTGGGTCAACCCTTGGGCCGGACTTAAGGGCTAGTTGAGTCCTAGTGTGGGATGGGTTGAGATCCATTAATGATAAAGGTGAGTAACCAGAAAGAGTCGACAAGTAGAACTTAACTAGTTGTTCATAGCAAGCTAAGTTGATTATCAAGTTAGGGATTGGAAATGGTAGATGGACCGCATAACTAAGGAAATGGGTAATATGAGATAGTTCTAGGCTCGCCTAGAGGTCCATACTTCTAATAAGAAAATGAAAGAGTATTAGAGATTGGCTAGAATCATGGATTTTTGTAATCGGTTGATAAAATAAATATTAGTAATCATGTGATTAGTCTGATCTTAATCTTGGAGTGGGGTAGCTGTGATACTTTGGTAGGACTAGATCGAGTCTTGGTTGAATATAAGGACAGACACTAGTGAGGGTATTCGCCTGTCAGGGGGACGCATGGCATCATCACGCCTGGCTAAATCCTAGGTTCGTTTAATGCGGACAGGGACCCCGAGCTGTCCTGGGAAGAGAAAACTCTGTGGGGGCTCCGCTGTTTCGGCATGAATGCCTTTATGTCCGTAACAACCTTTGAGGAGGCTTGGAGTGTTGACGTCGTCTTGACTGCAAGTTCTGTTCTAGTGTAAGGACGAGTGTAGCAGAGTTGGGAAAACTCTATATCCGTCAGGTCCTTTGTTGATCAATGCGGGCAGGTGGTTTAGAGAAAGACTCGGTTAGCGAGACTCTACGGGAAAGGCTCTAAGTCCTTTGGCGGGGAGCCCTGGTGTCCGTATATCAGCTTTTGGTGAGGTTCGGGGAGACGTAGATACCGCAACATACCATGGGTACAGTCGTAAAGGAGTAAGCCTGCGACTGTAACCCCAGCCATGAAGGAGTAAGCCTGCGGCTGAGATCCCGGGCATAATGGATAAAACATAAGGTATTGGACACCACTAATGACAGCAGTGACTGGAGTAAGCTGGACGACTGTAGCCACACCATCACTGGAAGCAGAAATAGGAGAGAGCACAAGGGTAGGATGCATAGCGGGGGATCGAGCCCCATCAAACTGAAGAACGTCGTTTGGTTGGGGGATGCGTAGTATGAGATGCATATCTTTCAACCAAGCATGCATTAGTTTTAGGAGCATGTGTGCATAGTGTGTGCATTAGATTAGGCCATGGCATACACCAACACTTGTTTGACATCACCTTTTTCTTCGCATCAAATATTATTTGTGGTTGTTGAGGTTAGAATCGTTATATTATGGCGTAGAGAGGATAGCCGAATATAGCATTTCGTCAGTTGTATTCAATTGACGTGCCCATAGTTATCAGTGCAGGATCGCCGACTTGGTAGCGCAGGAAAACTCTAGCAGGGGAAAGCATCCCAGTGAAAGTTACTGTCCAAATTTCATTGTACATTCATGTTGTACCAATTAATTGTAATTATTGTATTCATTGGACATTGTAATAACATTTTGATGTAATGAAAGTTTTAATTTCCTGTGATTTTTGTTGTGTTGTGACTCATTTGAAGAAAGATCCCGAAGTGTGTCACGAGTTTCTATGTTAGGAATTTGGGGCGCTACAGTTTCCTCTCCAAGTCAGGGGAGAAGTGCCTTCCGTTTTTCAAGGCCCTAAGAGGAACGAAAGGTTTTGAGTGGGGGCAATCACAGCAGGAATCATTCAACCAACTTAATACATATCTGGTCAACCCCTCGCTCCTGAATAAGCCCAAGCCTGAGAAAATTCTCTACCTTTACCTTGCCACATCGGAACAAACCCTCAGTGCCGTTCTAGTGAGGGAAGAAGACAAAGCTCAGAGGCCGATCTATTACGTGAGTAAGGTCCTCTGGGATGCCGAACATCGCTATTCCAAGATTGAAAAGATGGCCTTTATAATGGTCATGGCTGCTCGAAAGCTCCGCCCATATTTCCAAGCTCATTCGGTGGTCGTTCTTACCGACCAACCCCTCAAGCAGGTGTTGCACAAGCCTGCGAGTTCGGGGTGCCTCATGAAATGGTCCATAGAGCTGAGCCAACACGATATCAGCTATCAGCCAAGGACCGCTATCAAAGCTCAAGCCCTAGCAGAGTTTATAATGGAAAACACTATCCCCTACCCCTGCAAGGAAGGCAAGGAACCCCCCTTCTGGAGCATTTATGTTGATGGATCCTTATGCGCTGAGGGAAGTGGAGCGGGGGTCATCCTAACCGGCCCAGATGACTTTGTTCGCCAGTATTCGCACCTCATCAAATTTCGAGCATCGAACAATGAGGTCGAGTATGAAGCTCTTATAGTCGGTCTATTCCTAGCACGCAAGGATGGCGCCCAATGCACCAAAGTATTTAGTGATTCCTAGCTGGTAGTGAACTAAATCTCGGGGGAGTACGAGGCTAAAGATTACCACATGGCCAAGTATGTGGCTAAGGTCAAAGAGCTGTTAGCCACCTTCCAAGAAGCAGAAGTCTTACGGATCCCCCGAGAAGAAAATGGGCATGCATATGCCCTATCCGAGTTGGCTTCCTCCTATCTCCAAGGGCTTGAGTGCACTGTTTTGATCGAATTTCTTTTAAGACCTAGCATTGAGGAAGGAAGCCTCGAACTAATGGAGATACCACCCATGGCACACGAGGAAAATTGGATGAAGCCCCTTATCGAATTCCTCGAAAAAGGATTCCTCGAAAAAGGAGTCCTCCGCCCAGACCCTAAAGAGGCTAGGAAAGTCAGAACTACAGCCGAGCGATATACGCTCATCGAGGGAGTCATGTACAAGCGCCCCTACACCCAAGTAGACGGCAGACCCTACTTACGGTGTCTCTCCCACGAGGTTGCCCAGTATGCTTTTAGAGGTCCATGAAGGAGTCGGCGATGCCTGTATGGGAGCAAGGTCCCTTGCCCGCAAGATCCTTAATCATGGCTACTTCTGGCCTACCCTCCTTAGCGACGGCGAGCAGCATGTTCGCCAGTGCGCCCTCTGTCAGAGGTTCTCATCCATTCGGTGTTTTCCTCAAGCCAATCTATCCTCTTTATCTAGTCCAGTTTCCTTTGCCATATAGGGAATGTACTTGCTCGGGCCTTTCCCTCCTGCACCTGGTCAGAAGAAGTTCCTTGTCGTTGTGATCGATTACTTCTCAAAATGGATTGAAGCCGAGCCCTTACCGAAAAAAGGGTCCAGCAGTTCTTCTGGAGAACATTATCTGCTTATTCGGAGTAACCCGGATCTTGGTAACTAACAATGGGACCCAATTCACAGGGGCGGCCTTTTGCAACTTCTGTATGGATCTCGGCATCCCGCAGCGATTCTCCTCAATTTCTCACACGCAATCCAACAGTTAGGCAGAGAATGCCAACCGGAAAATTCTCTCTGGCCTAAAGAAGAGACTCGAGAGATCTACAAAGGGGTTGTAGGTTGAACAACTTTTCAATGTGCTTTGGAACTACTGCACCACTAAATGGACCCCGACAAAAGAATCTCCATTCAATTTGGCACACGACTCAGAAGCTATCATCCCACTTGAAGTTGGCCTACCATCTCCTCGCTTATTGACCGTCAGTGAAGAGCAAAATTCCAACCAACTCTGTGGCAACCTTGACCTCATTGATGAGATTTGAGAAAGATCCTCCATTTATCAACAGATCTGTCAGCGCAGAGTGGAGCAGATCTACAACAACAGAGTCAACCCCACAAATCTCAACGAAGGAGACATGGTCTTGCGAAAGTTATCAATTTTTTTCCTGAGCAAGAAAGGAAAACTATCTCCAAATTGGGAGGGGCCGTACAGAATCTCCAAAGTTGTCCGCGCCCTGGCACGTATCACCTTAAAGACCCCGGGGGGGGGGGGGGGGAAGAGAGTGCCAAGAACTTGGAATGCAGAGCATATTATGAAATTCCAAGAGAGCTAGTTTCCTTTGTTTTTTACTTACTTTCGTTGTTTCTAATTCATCGCCATGTAATAAAGGCTCGCAACTTAGAAACAGCCACTTAGTTTTCTCTTTTATAAAGACAGTTTATTTTTCTGAAGAGATATTGTCAAAAACTGATTGTTTACTTTGAGATACAACTACTCTTAAACGACAAGTTCGGAGTCCAACACTTATTTCGATGCTACTTTAGTCACTTGCAAACGAGCAAGTGCGAAGTATATCACCATTCGGAATTGCTCCCATAATTGTTGGAAACTCTTAAATGACAAGTTCGGAGTCCAACACTTGGTTCGATGCTACTTTAGCGGCCTGCAAATGAGCAAGTGCGAAGTAGCTCGCCATTCGGAATTGCACCCACAACTGTTGAAAACTCTTAAATGAAAAGTTTGGAGTCCAACACTTAGTTTGATGCTACTTTAGCCGCTTGCAAACGAGCAAGTGCGAAGTAGCTCGCCATTCCAAATTGCTCCCACAACTGTTGAAAACTCCGACAAGTTCGGAGTCCAACACTTGGTTCAATGCTACTTTAGCCGCTTGCAAACGAGCAAGTGCGAAGTAGCTCGCCATTCAGAATTGTTCCCACAACTGTTAAAAACTCTTAAACGACAAGTTCGGAGTCCAACACTTGGTTCGATGCTACTTTAGCCGCTTGCAAACAAGCAAGTGCGAAGTAGCTCACCATTCGGAATTGCTCCCACAACTGTTGAAAACTCTTAAACGACAAGTTTGGAGTTCAACACTTGGTTCGATGTTACTTTAGCTGCTTGCAAACGAGCAAGTGCAAAGTAGCTCGCCATTCGGAATTGCTCCCACAACTATTGAAAACTCTTGAACGAAAAGTTCGGAGTCCAACACTTGATTCGACGCTACTTTAACCGCTAGCAAATGAGCAAGTGCGAAGTAGCTCGCCATTTGAAATTGCTCCCACAACTGTTGAAAATTCTTAAACGACATGTTCGGAGTCCAACACTTGATTTGATGTTACTTTATCCACTTGCAAACGAGCAAGTGCGAAGTAGCTCGCTATTCGGAATTGCTCCCACAACTATTAAAAAATCTTAAATGATAAGTTCAGAGTCCAACGCTTGGTTCGATGCTACTTTAGCCGCTTGCAAATCAGCAAGTGCGAAGTAGCTCGCTATTTGGAATTGCTCCCACAACTGTTGAAAACTCCTGAACAAAACCCACAACATTCTAACTGTCCCACAAAGAGAAAATAGCACTTAAATGCTTGGTGGATTTTTATTCAAAAAAGAAACTAACTACAAGATCAGAAAGGCACCGCCAATTCAAACATAGCTTAAGTACTGAGAGGATCTTATTTCACAACAAAAATTGGGGTTACAAGTCTTATTGAGACAAAAACTCCTATAAAACTCCAAAGAATCACCCTAACTCTTCCTGGGAAGAGGGACGCTCTTGTTGATGGACACACGCGGCCGACGAGTGCTGTGCCGTTCTCTCGACCCCTCTGAAGAGATCTCTAGACTCGCAAGTCGAGTCGTGCCATCCGGCCCTATGGTTCTAGCAGCCCTTCCGACCGATGCCTCGCTAGACGAATTAGCCACTCTGCTATGAGCGTCCCCCGGGACTCGCGGAACTTTGGGTAAGCGGAGAGCCAACTCATGAAACGACCTTCCTTGGTGTAAGTCCTGTTTTCCCAAATACATATTTTCATAATATTTTCCGTATTTTAATTATTCATAAATTCGTCATTATTTTAAACTCGACTTGGGCCTTCTAATAAAATCTTTTCGAACCATAAATTATATTTACTTCAAGTATTAGTATATTCTGAGTTTATTGTTTATTTTCTAAGTGATTGTCTATTTGAGTCTTATTTTATTACTATTAGGATTTTTTATAAACTTGTTTGTCTCAAATTCTATTTGATATGTATGTCAAAATTTTTATTATTGTTATTATTATCATTTTTATTATTCTTGTTATGAGTACTATCATTAGTATTTTTACTATTAATATTATTACACTTGATTTTAATTTAAAAAAAAATCTACTTCTATCGTTAATTGTATTTGTAGTCATTTCAAATAATTTCCATATTGAAGTACAAATATATTTTGTTATATAATCCTAATTTTTATTTATTATTTTATCTATTCTATTGGATCTTTTCATTTAGATCCTAATACCCCATTTAATACCCAAAACCCAATATACATTCTCTTATTGGATCCTATACCCAAAACCCAAACCCATAGCCCTATTATATAAATACCCTATTAAAAACCTAACCCTAACCCTATACTACCGTTTTACCCTCCACACAGCCGCCAACCACCCCATATTCCCTGTTCATTCCCCTGTCTCCATCTTCTGCTCTTCCTCCCTCTCTGTTACTTCGAACCTGTCGAAACCCATCGATCCATTGCCATCACCACCCGTCGCTTCCCCATTGACCTTGTCACCACCACCTTCTCCCGTCCTCTACCTTGTGACGCGCTGCCCTCGCGACCCCAGTCGCATTGCCCTACCCCCTCTTTGCCGCTCCTCTGCAACTGTCACGCCCCACTTCCCAGAATACGGGATCACAGGCACGTAACTGAGGCCCAGCAAATGATATAAGTACGCCAACTCATATCATCCATAAGCTGTACCAGTCTTAATTGAACAATATAAGAAAAATTAATCACAACCACGCAGGAAACATGATCATATAAACGAGAATGAAATTCAATAACCAAATCTAGAATATAAGAACTTACGAAATAGCTCGAGGAACTCTTGCTCCAATCGTAGAAGAACTGCTCACCAATGTCTTCTGTAAATTCTCCTTGATCACCTGTACTTGTTTATCTAAAAAGAAAGAATAATTTGTCCTTAGAGCAAGTCATGGACATGCAAGTGGAGAAACAGAGAAACAATAACAATGGTGGTATAATAATGAATTCAATAAACGATGAAGTCAATAGTGTTGAACATTGACAAATCAATAATAGTATAATATGCAATAACGATGATTTATCATGATAACGATAAACTATATCAATAATGGCAATAATAACGATAACACTGCTCGATAAAGATAACAATATGCAATGATAATGTGATGAGAGCCTTAGGACTATTATTCATTCTTTTATCCTAGCTAATGCACGTACTACTGTGTCCCATGTGTGCCGTACCACAGGTTCGATGCATACAATCAATTTCATTTAGACTAAGGTGGCAGATTCTATAGTTCATGTACTCGGGAACAATATTCAATAATGACCGATGACCGAATCAATCGAGATACTGAAGTCAGTAATCTGCAATTAACCGATGACCGATATAACCAATAGACCGATAGACCGATAATTAGGGAAACACGAGCTCCTCTTCCGAGTACAGTCACTATGTCATCAACTACCTTAATCAACCCTTAACCCCGGCTTGATTTACTTTCTTTATTCAATAAACATACAATAATGCGGTTAATAAGGGACACTAGTAAAGGTGACAAAACATGCCTAAGATCATGCAATATACTATATACAATTAAATGCACCAATACAACATTATAAACACAATTGTATATTATAAAACATAGAATCCCAATTCTGGACAGCAGTAGGTTGTTGTACCAAAATCAGAATTCCCGTTGCTACAGGACAGCAAATGTGAATCCTCAGGTGGTCTAGAAACTAGACTCCTGCCCGCTTCCAACGCATACTTAAAAGCTACATTCCGACAACGATAGCTTGGCGAAATTCAATAATCCTTATAGATTTTAGTTTCTGGCTGGGTGTGGATGTTGACTAATTTTAATTATAAAGGCAGTAAATAATCATTAAAAAATTCAGTAAAAATAGTTTTTAACACCCTAAGCATATTATCTACAAATCTGGAATTTATCTTGGCCATATATGATCATTAGTCCACTTAATCTATCAGTCTAACATGTTATATACATGAATCTGAATTTACAGCGCAGCTGTAGAAAAATGGTCATAACTCGGACGATATAAATCAGAATTCAAAAATTCTGGTATCTATTGACATCTAGACAAATAGGGCTACGTTTCATTTTCAGGGAGTTTCTGATTTTAATGAAGTTATCTAGGTCAAAACAGCACAATAAGATTCAGGTTGGCGTAATTTCCAGAATAGTCAACATGTCCATTTTGGGTAAAACGGTTAAAAAGTTAAGAATAATAAATTGGAGTTTAATAATCATATATCACCGTGAGTCATTCCTATGTGATTATGGTATTAAGATCGATGATGTCTATAATTCTACTAATTACAATTCAACTAATTTACCAATAGCAATCACATAAACAAACAACCCTAATATACAATCCACAATAGTTGTCTTTAATGTTATGATATGAAATGTGACAATAAATCCCTATTCTTATATTCAATAACTATAACTTAATGGGTGTATGTAAGATCTCTATACATTAGAGGCAAAAAGACGGCACGATGTCGAGACTACCACTTGGATTCGCTCGTGTAAACCCGTGACATCCCAACGATAGATACAATAACATTTTACGATATTCAATACGGATCCACTTGCAGAATTCAATAAAAATATCGAATATGATACGATAAATATTCGATAAGAAATGACTTGCCTTTTTCCTTGTAGATGATTCAAATAACTAATAAGAATAACGGGATCAGAATTTCAGGGGAGCAATCCCAAGAAACATGTGCGAAGACCGAGTGAGAAAATCCAAGCAATAACAGCAACTAGCAATAATTCCCCACACTGGATGAGGCAAAATAGCGAACACCAAACTCAGATCCGAAGTGCACAAAACACGAAACACCGGAAGCAACCAATAGATTTCCTTCTCCTCACACCGGATCTGATCCGAACACGAAACAGCAAAGAAGGATCGGGTGTGGCAAGAACACAGAATAGCAAATCCAACCGCTCGCTGTCATCTTCTTCATTCGATCGAAGAGAGAGAGAGAGAGGATGAGGGTGAGCAGCGCGAGGCTTCGGCACTGTGACTGGCAGCGAGGTGCTCGGGACTACTGGCAGCGGCGACGAACGGCGGCGCTGGTCGGGAAGCGACGCATCGGCGGTGCCTCTACCAAGAGCGAAGCTCTGCTTTGCGCTCGAAACAGAGGAGCGGAGAAGGAGAGTGAGGCGATGGTGGGGCTCGCGACGACTGAGGCAACGACTGCGTGCGACGGTGACGAGGCAACGCGGCACAGCAATGGGGGAGAAGGCGATCGGGGTGCGAGCATGTAGTCGAAGTGAGTTCGGTGGAATTTTGGGGAATTGGGTTTAAGCGATCGACAATGGCGATGAGGACGGGGATGGTGGTGATGGCGATGGCGACGGCGGCACTGAGGTGCGGTCGAGGAGCGACTGGGGTGGCGACGGAGTTCGAGCGGAAGGAGGCTTGCGGTTGAGTCGCTGAGGGGATCGACGGGGAAGAAACAGGGAGGTGAGCGGAAGTGGAGCGATTGGAGGAGATGAACAGTGCGGCTCGCGAGGTGGAGGCCATGGCGAGGAGGTAGGGGATGACTGCGGTAAAGGAGAGCGGCGACTCTGGAGGAAGATGGCGATGGGTTATCTGTTGTTTGGGTTCTCGTTTCTGATGGGGAAAAGAAACAGAGAGAGAGGGAGATAGAGAGTAACGGGAGAGAGAGTGGAGGAGGGTTATATTAAAATAATAAATATAATATTGAATAAGGGTAGTTAGAGAAAGTGGGGTTGTAGTTACGGGGATGTGGGAGGAGTGGAGGAAAAGTGGAGAATTTGTATACGAGTGAGTGTATGGGTTGATCTATACAATATAGATGGGTACTGGGTTTGGATCCAACAATATACATGTTTGGGTTTAGGGTTAGAGTCCAATAGGAGATGGGCTTGATTATTGGCTTCAAATCAATTAATTAAATGATATAACATATATCAAAAACCAATGGGCTAAAATCCAACAAGAGATGGGCTACTCTTTGGGCTTCAAATGAATATAAATTCAATAATAATTGTTGGGTTTCAAACCAAACAATTAAATAATATAACATATATCAAAATCAGGGCTTTAACCAAAAATAATAATAATAATAATAATACATCTCAATAGTAAAATGATAATAACAATAGCAGTAATAATAATAATAATAGGAATGACGATGATAATGATAATAATGTATATAAAAGTAGAATTTGAGACTAACAATTTATTAGAATTCAAACCGTAATAATATAACATATAAATAACCTATCAATTAAAAATAGAAAATTACATTGTCGTTCAAAGTATATATAATCGTCTAGTAGAAAATACTCAGTACAAGACCCGAAATCAGTCGAGCACAAAACAAGTTTATAAATAAATCAAAATACGAAAAAAAATATTTTGAAATACGTATTTACAGAAACAGGGGTTACAGCAGCGACAACATCGGTAGCACCTACGCCTAGCCCCGCCTCTCATCTCCTCCTCGCGATGCAGCACCCAGCCCCGATGGCGCCAGCCCACACCGCAGTGGCACCGCGACGACAGCACCAGTGCCAGCAGCAATGCCCACAAGAGCCGCGACCTCTGTCGGCGACTCCCCTTGCATCCTGTCGACGACGCAGCTAGTCGGCTATCCCCACTCTGTGTCGCAGCACCACCAGCGCCCTCTCCATCACCTTATCCCCGTCTCGACGCCCCTGTCACTCGCATCGCCAACAATGCTGTCCCCTGTGTCGCGCCCCACCACGCCTTGCGACCTCCCCCATCATCCCGCTCCTTCCAAGCGCAGCAGACGACCATAGCCAGCCCCGCCAACCTGTCGCGACTCCTCCGACATTCGCCAGCCCTGTGCACCCCCCGTGCTCTGCCCGGTGCTACTCCCTCTCTTGCTCTCTGTTTTAGTAAAAGAGGGAAGAAGAAGAAGAGGCTGGGATTCAATCTCCGCCGTCGATTTGATCAAGATCTAATTTTGATCAGATCTGATCTTTTCAGCCAGATCGGATCTTAGCCGTCCATCCGATCGTGATCTTCAACTCATATCTAAGCAGATCTAGCCGTCCGATCGTCCTGATCTTGATCTTCCATCAAGATCCGCTCCGGATCCGATCTTGTGTGGGCGTTTGTACGTGTCTCGTACGTGCGCGTGTCCTATGCTAGTGCCTCGTCTCTCGGAATTCGCATCCCGTATTGGTTCGTGTTCGGATTCTTCGTCGTCTATCAAGGCAAGTATTCATCTTGTACATATTTTTGTTCTAGTACATGCGTTAATTTGAAAATACCGCAAATAGTTAGAAGTTGTGACTCCGCTTTGACTCGTCGTTGTTAATCAAATATTAATCCTCATCAATTTCATAATCTTAGAGTCACAATAATTTCATTGTATTATATTACAACTACTTGGACTCATTTTATCCCCTGAACACATGAAATTAAGGAACCTTAGATTTGTAGACGTATGATATATCTTGTATGTGATGAACTTGCACCCAATAGAGTGGAGAAATAAATATTACTTGCTGTTGTGATAACCATTACCCCGTATTTATTTCACACATTAACCTAAATGCCTAATAACCAATTTTCATGTAACCTATACTCGTAAGACATTCCCATATGTTGCTGTCCTGAATCTTATTATGTTGTTTTGACCCCTTTAACATCAGAACCTGAACCCGAGCCCTGAACCGTAAATGTAGATCTAGATGTCTAGATGTTGATAGCCTCTGGAATTTTTGAATTCGGAGTTACGGTCTAGAAGTTATCGCAGTTTTACTGCAGCTGCATCATTAGTCGCAGATTCGCAAATCTGTTGCACACCTTCAGTTTGCGAATAAATTTAACTATGTTAACAGTAAGCGTTTAACTTTAAAGTTTTATATGCTGTTTTTGGACACCCTAGAGTACCTTCCCAAATTTTCTTAGAATTAATTAACAATACTTTAACCCTGTTTCACATGTTTAAACTTAAAATACACAAATTCTGCCTGAACACATTAGCTGTGTAATTCGCTGTTTTGACACATGTTCCCACCACTTTCTCGTACCTTAATTATATGCGTTGGAACCGGGCAGGAGTCTAGTTTCTAGACATCCTGACGGATCCACTTTTGCTATCTCGTAGCAACGGGAATCACACTTTTGGTACAGCGACGTCGTGCTGTCCAGATTTGAGATTTTCGTTGTTCGTGTTATTCTTATTCATGTTGACCCTCGAATATGCTATATAAATATCTTAAACTTGTCCCATATCCATGTTTATTATTTCTTGACTTGTTTCACATACTTGCATGCTTTCTTGATAATAATTAATAAATGTAATATGCCGGGGTTTAAGGGAAAGACCATAGTAGTGGACATGTCACGCCCCGCTTCCCAAAAATACGGAATACGAGCACATAACAAAAGCCCAGCGAATGATTTTCATCATCCATAAGCTGTTCAGGAATTCTTTACAACATATCACAATATAATCAGAGTCGGAAGCCAGAAAAAGTCAACTACATGCACATATGAACCAAATGCCAACAGAAATACTTGAAATAAAATATATTAATCTCAAATAGTCATGATTTGAAATACACAAATAATCCTGGGTCACATCGCCCAAATACAAGAATAAATACAAGTCCCAAAATACAATATTGTTCAAGCAAATACAAGAAATAATAATAGCAAAATTTCCAGCATCTAGTACATCATGTCACCAATCCCTTCTGGAACCTGTCCTCCAAAATCTGCAATTCAACGAATGCAGGAAAGAGAAAAAGAGAAAACACAAGTACTCGTCAATTGCAAGTCGCGGGTCACAAATAGAGTAGGATACAAGCACATGGAATGGGGAAAACTAACTAGCACATGGTATAGGTATAATGTCAACCTAAATAAACTAGCATGGTAAAAGTGTCAAGTGTACACGGCATAACTCAAGTGTCAAGCAAACAAGTATCCTATAATATGCATCAAGTGTCAGGTAAACAGGTAAACAGGTAAACATGTATCAACTATCAGGTAATCAGGTAATCAGGTAAATATGTATCAAGCATCAGGTAACCAGGTAACAAGTAATCAGATAACAGGTATCATATAACGGGTAAACAGGTATCATGTAGTCAAGTATCAAGCATGCACGTATCATGTCAAGTCTCTTATTCAAGTATCAGGTTCGAGTATCATATTCAGGTATCATGTATCATATATTAAATACCTTGTATTGTTACTATCTAGGTAACACTTCATGTGCCATCCTTTTATCACATAGTTGTTACAGTCAATGCAGTTTCGTTTTAGATTTCGTAGAGGACCATACAGGGCAGTGTACTCAGGTATTCACAGAATCACAGAACTTGGTCGGTAAGCTTGATCGGTAAACTTGGTCGGTAAACTTGGTCAGTAAATTTGGTCGGTAACATGTCATACAGGAAACACAAGTCTCCTTCAGAGTACACGTTTCTGCACTATCCACTACTAGATCTGTCCCATTAAAATCCAGGGCTTGATTATTTATTACTATTCTCAAACATGCTGGTATAAGCATGAAACAGTGTCAAACTAACATAGTATAAATAGTATCAGGTCTAGGGTAACAAATAAGCACGCATAGATGATAGACAGTCACATAAACGAGTCAAACAGTATATGTTTATATTCAGGACAGCAAGACAAATCAGTACTAAAACAGAGATTCTAAGAGCTACAAGCATGGAAATCAAGATCCGTCGATGGATCTGGAAAGTAGACATCCACACGCATCCAACGAGTATAATAAAGTTACATACTAGTTCACAACATCTCAGCTCAAAACTGAATTGAACACAGATTTTAGGTTCAGCCAGAAAACAGAGGAACAACTTCAAAAGCATAAAAACAGCATGAAAATACATCAAATAATTCCACGTAAAATCTGGGGTAATACCCTATAGGTATAGACTCAAAATAACAAGTTTCATAATATTCCAGTAAGTATAGTTCAATCATCAAAAATAAGAAGCAACACGAAAACATGGTTTGACGAATCTGGAATTTCTCAACACTGCTGTACCAAAACAAGGATATCTCACAATCAGTGAATCAAAATCCAATTCTGCCAAAACGATGTGAAGATAGATAGATTTTACTAATTTTCATATCTCACAAATAATTTTCATAAAGTATAAGAAAATAGAGTGAAAACTGGGTTCTGTACTGAACAGCACGCAATTTACAGCACAAGATTAATTTAGAAAAGAACATGAAACACTATATAAAACTCATATTTTAAATACACCAAAAATCTGGGTAGTCCCTAATATCATAAGGATACACTGAGAAAAATATTATACTAAGATAATACGTATAGCCTAGTTCTTGTAAATAAATTGTTAACAAAATTAACCCAAAACAGAATCTGGAATTGTTCGGCACGTCTATACCAAAACATTCATATCTCAGTCATACGAAATCCAAATCAAGCAAAACTAGTGGGGTTTGAAAATAGACAAAATTATCTAAAATCAATTTTTTATTTCAAAGTTAAGATTCGGACTGTAGCATGGGTGAAAACAGCAAACCAAACAGAACAAGCTACAAATACTGATTTCACACCTCTAACCAAGAACATCATAACTTTCATAATATTGATCCAAACACATCCAAACTTGAAATACAACCTACAAAATATCTAGAAATCATGATTTAGGGTTACTAACATGTCCACACCTATTATTTTTACATGGGCATTCAATCAAACACAACTCATGCAATAATCACATACATGCATCAAAATCAAGTTTTGGGCATAACCTATGTTATTATCCTATTAAGCTTGGTGTCATAAGTCATCTATGGCCAAATTATCACAATAGAGACAAAACCCATTAAGGAGAACACAAATTTTGGTTGTCTCTAGACCCAACTACACTAGATGGAACTTTTTGACTTGTTTCAACCTAATAAAATTTTGTACAAGTTACTTGCCTTGTTATGGAGTGAATACGATGCCAACAAGCTTTAGGAACAAAACCCACGAGCGAATCCCTTTCCAAGAGCAAATCCAAGCGAACCCACGAACAAAAATGCCTTACGATCAACTCCTTGATGCAACGAACCAAAGTAGAGATACCCACTTGAAAAATCACCAAAGGGGAGAGTTTTTGTGATGTTTTGCTGATGGTGGTGGTGCTCTTGGTGCTGTTTGTATGGTGATTGGCAACAAGGGGTGAAGGGATTTGATGTATGGTGGGTTTGTAGGGTTGTAGAGGATGGCCAGAGGTTGGATGGATGGAGGGGATGGCCGGATTTTGTGAAAGGACGGCTCGGTTTGAAGGAGATGTGCAAGGCCGGATGTGAGGGATTAAGGAGGGAGAGGCCGGATGTATTAGGGAGGAAAAGAGAGAAAAGAGATTAGGGTTAGGGTTTATTAGGATTAGGGTATTTATATAGGAGTTAAATGTGGGTTAATGGGTTGTGGGTATTAATATGTAGTAATAGGTATACAAATGGGTAATGGGTATTGGGTAGGTTTTAAATGGGGATACAATATATAGTGAATTCTATGGCTCCTAAAAATTTCCTTAAGGGTTAAAAATCATAATTTGGGAAAAATCACCACCAAAATCCATCACATCACCAAAATGAATAATAAAAATGAACGAGGCCAAGAAAATGAGAAAAAGAACTCAAAATGGTGAAAACAAACAAAAACAACGAACAACAACACAAGGAGTTCAAAAATGAAAGAAAAGGAATATATATTGAAAATAATCCAATATACGGTTCCGAAAAAATACAAGAGATATAAAAATATACAAAAATAAAAAATACACTCCAAAAATACATAAAATGAAAAACAGAGGTTACAATCTTGAAACCTGACTACATGAGTATAGTGGTACATAAGTTCTTTTATTTTGAAGTTCAAATTCTGGCTGTAGCATGGACGAAAACAGCATACAAAACAGAACAAGCAACAAATACAGACTTCACACCTCTAATCAAAAACATCATAACTTTCACAATATTGATCCAAACTCAACCAAACTTGAAATACAACCTACCAAACATCTAACCATCGTGTTTTAGGGATTCTAACATGTCCAAGCCTATTATTTTCACATGGGCAATCAGTTAAACACAAGTCATGCAATTAATCACATACACAAACAAAATCAAGTTTGGATAAAACCTAGGTAATTATCCTATCATGTTTCATGTAATAAGTCATCTATGGCCAAATTTATCGCAATAGAGACAAACCCATCAAGAAAAATACAATTTTTGGTTGTCTCTAGACCCAACTACTCTAGGTGTGAACTTTTTGACTTGTATCAACCTAATGAATTTTTGTACAAGTTACTTGCCTTGTTATGGAGTAGAAAACGATGCCAATAGCCTTAGGAACAAAATCCACGAGTGAATTCCTTTTCCAAGCACGATCCAAGCAAACCCACGAATAAAACGCCCACGAACGAAATCCTCTTGATGCAACGCGCAAAGTGGAGAATACCCACTTCAAGAAACCCAAAGAGAAGTGATTTGATGGTGCTTTTGATGGTGGTGGTGCTATTTGTGGTAGCCAGCCAACAAGGGTGAAGGTTTGGATGGAGGGTTGTAGGGTTTGTAAGGTTTGGATGGAGGAATAAGACTAGTCTTGTTCCCTCTATTTTGATCCCTTCTTATTCAATTCCTTGATTCCTTGATTCTTCATCCTCTTTTAGTTCATCTCTTTGATTGATTTCTTGTTGGGTATGAATTCATTTCTTTCATACTCATATTCCTTGATTTTGGTGCCATTCATTCTCTTTCCATTTTTTCTGCTTGGTCCGTCCGTCGGCATCGCTTGATGCTATTAATAGTTTTTCCCCGATCAGAGTGGTGCAGCGGAAGCGTGGTGGGCCCATAACCCACAGGTCCCAGGATCCTCTTGTTACTTTTTCTTCTTGTATTGTTTGCTCCCTCCCTATTTCTTACAATTGTTCTCATCCGTTAACTTATTGTTCGATTCAATTCTTCCACTTCTTTTCTCTTCTTGATTTCAGTTCCGCCGACTCCTTTATTGCTTTGTTATCTGGTGTTGATTCTTTCCTTTTGATACTGTTTATTCTCTTTCTTGCACTCCAATTGACCTCATTGTTACCCACCTTCCTTCTTTTTCTGGTGTTGCCACTGCATTGTTGCCCTTTCCCAGTTTGCTTTTGTCCTGTCCTATGTACCGCCTAAGTAAATTTCGAGGACGAAATTTTGTTGTAAGGTGGGTAGGATTGTAACCCTTGTTTTTCATTTTATATATTTTGGAGTGTATTTTTTATTTTTGTTTATTTTTTCTTTCTCTTGTATTTTTCTGAATCATATATTAGATTTATTTTCAATATATATTCTTTTTCTTTTCATTTGAGCTCCTTGTGTTTGTTTGTTCGTCGTTTTGGTTCGTTTTTGCCATTTTGGGCTCTTTTCTCCATTTTTGGCCTCATTATCTTCATTATATTTTTCCATGGTGATGTGATAGATTTTTGATGGTGATTTCCCAAACGTATGATTTTTGATCCCTAATGAGATTTTTAGGAGCCATAGAATTCACTATAAATTGTATCACTATTTGAAACCTACCCAATACCCATTACCCATTACCCATTTGTATACCTATTACTACATATTAATACCCACTACGCCTTAACCCATAAATTACCCCCTATATAGATACCCTAAACTCCTAAAGCCCTAACCCTAATCCTATTATCTCTCTCCTTCTCCTAATTACACCCGGCCTCCCCTCTCCATTGCATCCGACTTCTTCTACTCCCCAACCCGAGCCTACCTCTCCTACTCCATCATCCGGCCACCAGCATAAGAACATCCATCCATCCCCTACAAACCCCTATCTCCATACAAAACCCTACAAATCCCGACCAGTCCTTGTTGGCCAGCAACCATAAATACCACCATCAACACCAACATCATCACAAACCTCTTCTCTTTGTGTTTCTTGAAGTGGGTATTCTCCACTTTGTTCGTTGCATCAAGGAGATTGTTCGTGTAGGCGTTTTTGTTCGTGGGTTCGCTTGGATTCGTGCTTGGAAGGGTTTCTCTTGTGGGTTTTGTTCCTAGGCTTATTTGCATCGTATTCACTCAATACAAGGCAAGTAACTTGTACTACAATTCCTTAGGTTGATACAAGTCAAAAAGTTCACATATAGTGTAGTTGGATCTAGAGACAACTAAAAATTATATTTTCCTTGATGGGTTTTGTCTCTATTGTGATATGTTGGCCATAGATGACTTATGACACCATGCTTGATAGGATAATGACTTAGGTTTTGCCCAAAACTTGATTTTGATGCGTGTATGTGATTGTTGCATGAATTGCGTTTGATTGAATGCCCAAGTGAAAATAATAGGTGTGGACATGTTAGAAACCCTAAAACATGTTGTCTAGATGATTGGTAGGTTGTATTTCAAGTTTGGTTATGTTTGGATCAAAATTCATGAAGTTAGGATGTTTTTGTCTAGAGGTGTGAAATCTGTATTTGCAGCTTGTTCTGTTTGGTTTGCTGTTTTCACCCATGCTACAGTCCGAATCTTAATTCCAAAATTAAAAGTGAATTTTAGATAATTTTGTCTATTTTCAAACCCCACTGGTTTTACTTGATTTGGATTTCGTATGACTGAGTTATGTATGTTTTGGTACAGGCGTGTCGATAGATTCCAGATTCTGTTTTGAGTTAATTTTGTTAACAAATTATTTTCAAGAACTATTCTATACATAATATCTTGGTATAATATTTTGCTCAATGTTTTCTTATGATATTGGGGACTACCCAGATTTTTTATGAATTTTAAAGATGAGTTTTGTGTGGTGTTTCATATTCTTTTCTAAATCTCCTTATGCTGTAAATTACGCGCTGTTCAGTATAGAACCCTGTTTTCACTGCAATTCTTTATACTGTATGAAAATTCTTTGTGAAATAGGAAAGTTAGTAAAATCTATCTATTTTCATGTCATTTTGGCGGAATTGAGTTTTGATTCACTGATTGCGAGATATCCTAGTTTTCGTACAGCAGTGTTGAGAATTCCAGATTCGTCAAAACTATGTTTTCGTGTTGCTTCTTATTTTTGAAGATTGATCTATACTTACTTGAATATTATGAAACTTGTTATTTTGAGTCTATACCTATAGGGGAATACCCCAGATTTTTTCGTGGAATTATTTGATGTGTTTTCATGCTGTTTTCATGCTTTTAAATTCGTTCCCCTGTTTTCTGGCTGAACATAAATTCGGTATTCAAATCAGTTTTGAGTTGAGATGTTGTGAACTAGTATGTGACTTTATTATACTCGTTGGATGTGTGTGGATGTCTAGTTTCCAGATCCTTCGACGGATCTTGATTTGCATGTCTGTAGCTCTTAGAATCACTGTTTTAGTACTGACTGGTCGTACTGTCCTGATTATAAATATACACTATTTTTCTCGTATATGTGACTCTATATTACCTATGCATGCTGATTTGATTCCCTGAACCTAAACCTGATTATATCATATTAGTTTGACACTATTTCGCACACATTCCTGTCTGTTTGATGATTATAATAAAAGTAACCAAGCCGAGGTTAAGGGAAGATCTAGTAGTGGATAATATGTAAACGTGTACTTGGAAGGGAACTAGTGTTCCATACTGTTACTGTTACTATTTACTGACCCTGTCTACATTACTTCTTATGTAAGAAGGTGCAGAGAAGAAGAGAACCACTAGGTTCTGACTGTTACTGTTTTCTGACCCTGTCTACATTACTTCTTATATGAAGGTGTAGAGTAGAAGAGAACCACTAGGTTCTGACTGTTACTGTTACGAATACCTGAGTACACTGCCCCATCATGGTCCCCTATAAAATCTTACTAAGCAAAACTGTTTGTTGTAGCAACCATGTGATATAATTTGGGGCGCATGAAGTGCTACGTAGCTAGTAATACACACAAGACTGTAAGAATAAAAACTGATACCGTTAGACTGACACTGTGAGACTAATACTGTTAGACTGAGACTGTATACTGAGACTGTTGGACTGATACTGATATACTGTTATCCTGATTCACTGATATACTGAGATATTGTTACTAGAGACTGTTAGCTACCCTTATGACATTGCCTTTGACATAAAACAACTGTACTGTTAGGATACCATGCTAGATAATCTGTTGATGCATTATGCCATGCTTTTTAGTTAGTTTTCTCCATGTGCTTGTATCTTACATTATTTGTGACCCGCAACTTGCAATTGACGGGTACTTATTTTCTTCTTTTTCCCTTTTCCTGCAAATTTACTAATTGCAGATCAGGATGGTCAGCTGCCTGAAGGTATTGGCGAGATGATGTTTTAGAAGCTGGAGATTCTGCTTTATTATTATTATTTTTACTGTTGCTTGAACAATGAATAAGTTGTATTTGGTTATTGGATATTATTTGTATTTGGGCAGTGTGATCCAGGATATTGTTTTTCTCCAGACTGTGATTTATTTGAGAATATTGTATTTGGATTCATGTAAATTCCTGTTGGTAATTTGTTGCAAGTATTCCTGAATGGTTGTGCCTTTTTGCTTCCGACTCTGATAAATTCTGTGATGTGTTGCAAAGATTTCTGAAATAGCTTATGGATGACGAAAATCATTCGCTGGGCTTTTGTTATGTACTCGTATTCCGTATTTTTGGGAAGCGGGGCATGACATAAGTGATACATATAGTCGTCCTTACATATAGTAGTACATAAGTGATGCTTGCTTGATACTTGACTACATGATTACATGAGATTTGAAACCTGATGCTTGATACCTGATTACATGACACTTGACACTTGATGCATGTTTATAAGATACTTGTCTACTTGACACTTGATTTTCGCCTCGTGCACTTGACACTTTTACCATACTAGTTTGTCTAGGTTGATATCATACTTATACCATGTGCTAGTTAGTTTTTCCCATTCCATGTGCTTGTATCCTACTCTATTTGTGACCCGCGACTTGCAATTGACGGGTACTTGTGTTTCTCTTTTCCTCTTTCCTGCGTTCGTTGTATTGCAGATTTTGGAGGACAGGTTCCAGACGGTATTGGCGACATGATGTACTAGATGCTGGAATTTTGCTATTATTATTCTTGTTGCTTATTTTGGACAATAATTGTATTTTGAGACTTGTATTTATTCTTGTATTTGGGCAATGTGACCCAGGATATTTGTTTTATTCAGATCATGACTATTTGAGATTAATATATTTTATTTCAAGTATTCTTGTTGGTATTTGGTTCATATGTACATGTGGTTGACTTTTCTGGCTTCCGACTCTGATTATATTGTGATATGTTGTAAAGAATTCTTGAACAGCTGTGGATGATAAAAATCATTCGCTGGGTTTTTGTTACGTGCTCGTATTCCATATTTTTGGGAAGCGGGGTAACAAAGCCCCTGCATGGTTTTACGTGCTCGTATTTCGTATTTCAAGTTTTTAGTTTTGCCGTGTCCTATGTACCGCCTAAGTAAACTTCGAGAAAGAAATTTTGTTATAAGGTGGGTAGGATTGTAACCTCTGTTTTTCATTTTATGTATTTTTGGAGTGTATTTTCATTTTTGTGTATTTTTATATCTCTTGTATTTTTTCGGAACCGTATATTGGATTATTTTCAATATATATTCTTTTTCTTTCATTTTTGAACTCCTTGTGTTGTTGATCATCATTTTTGTTCGTTTTCACCATTTTGAATTCTTTTTCTTATTTTCTTGGCCTCGTTCATTTTTATTATTCATTTTGGTGATGTGATGGATTTTGGTGGTGATTTTTTCCAAATTATGATTTTTGACCCTTAAGGAGATTTTTAGGAGCCATAGAATTCACTATATATTGTATCCCCATTTGAAACCTACCAAATATCCATTACCCATTTGTATACCTATTACTACATATTAATACCCACAACCCATTAACCCACATTTAACTCCTATATAAATACCCTAATCCTAATAAACCCTAACCCTAATCTCTTTTATCTTTTTTCCTCCTTAATACATCCGGCCTCTCCCTCCTTAATCCCTCACATCCGGCCTTGCACATCCTCCTTCAAACCGAGCCCTCCTTTCACAAAATCTGTCCATCCCCTCCATCCATCCAACCTCCGGCCATCCTCTACAACCCTACAAACCCACCATACATCAAATCCCTTCACCCCTTGTTGCCAATCACCATACAAACAGCACCAAGAGCACCACCACCATCAGCAAATCATCACAAAAACTCTCCCCTTTGGTGATTTTTCAATTGGATATCTCCACTTTGGTTCGTTGCATCAAGGAGTTGATCGTAAGGCATTTTTGTTCGTGGGTTCGCTTGGATTCGTGCTTGAAAAGGGATTCACTTGTGGGTTTTGTTCCTAAGGCTTGTTGGCATCGTATTCACTCCATAACAAGGCAAGTAACTTGTACAAAATTTCATTAGGTTGATACAATTCAAAAAATTCACACCTAGAGTAGTTGGGTCTAGAGACAGCCAAAAATTGTATTTTTCTTGATGGGTTTGTCTCTATTGTGATAAATTTGGCCATAGATGACTTAGGACATGAAACTTGATAGGATGATAACCTAGGTTTACCCAAAACGTGATTTTGTTCGTGTATGTGATAAATTGCATACTATGTGTTTGATTGATTGCCCATGTGAGAAACAATAGGTTTGGACATGTTAGAATCCCTAAAACATGATGTTTAGATGATTGGTAGGCTGTGTTTCAAGTTTGGTTAAGTTTGGATCAATATTGTGGAAGTTATGATGTTTTTGACTAGAGACGTGAAATCTGTAATTGCAGCTTGTTCTGTTTGGTTTGCTGTTTTCACCCATGCTACAATCCGAATCTTAACTTTGAAATAAAAGAGGAAATCTAGATAATTTTGTCTATTTTCAAACCTCACTGGTTTTACTTCATTTGGATTTCGTATGACTGAGATATGATGTTTTTGGTATAGCCGTGTCGATAGATTTCAGATTCTGTTCTGTGTAGATTTTGTTAACAAATTATTTTCAAGAACTAAGCTATACATAATATCTTAGTATAATATTTTGCTCAGTGTTTCCTTATGATACTAGGGACTACCCAGATTTTTGGTGTATTTTAAAAATGAGTTTTATGTAGTGTTTCATATTCTTTTCTAAATTCATCTTGTGCTGTAAATTGCGTGCTGTTCAGTATAGAACCCAGTTTTCACTCTATTTCCTTATACTTTATGAAAATTATTTATGAGATATGGAAGTTAGTAAAATCTATCTATTTTCACTTCGTTTTGGCAGAATTGGATTTCGATTCACTGATTGTGAGATATCCTTATTTTGGTACAGCAGTGTTGAGAAATTCCAGATTCGTCAAACCATGTTTTCATGTTGCTTCTTATTTTTGATGGTTGATCTATACTTACTGGAATATTATGAAACTTGTTATTTTGAGTCTATACCTATAGGGTATTATCCCAGATTTTACGTGAAATTATTTGATGTATTTTCATGCTGTTTTTATGCTTTTGAAGTTGTTCCTCTGTTTTCTGGCTGAACCTAAAATCTGTGTTCAATTCAGTTTTGAGCTGAGATATTGTGAACTAGTATGTGACTTTATTATACTCGTTGGATGCGTGTGGATGTCTACTTTCCAGATCCATCGACGGATCTTGATTTTCATGCCTGTAGCTCTTAGAATCTCTGTTTTAGTACTGATTTGTCTTGCTGTCCTGAATATAAACATACACTGTTTGACTCGTTTATGTGACTGTCTATCATCTATGCGTGCTTATTTGTTACCCTAGACCTGATACTATTTATACTATGTTAGTTTGACACTGTTTCATGCTTATACCATCCTGTTTGAGAATAGTAATAAATAATCAAGCCGGGGTTTTAATGGGACAGATCTAGTAGTGGATAGTGCAGAAACGTGTACTCGGAAGGAGACTTGTGTTTCCTGTATGACATGTTACCGACCAAATTTACCGACCAAGTTTACCGATCAAGCTTACCGACCAAGTTCTGTGATTCTGTGAATATCTGAGTACACTGCCCGGTATGGTCCTCTACGAAATCTAAAGCGAAACTGCATTGACTGTAACAACCATGTGATAAAAGGATGGCACATGAAGTGTTACCTAGATAGTAACAATACAAGGTATTTAATATATGATACATGATACCTGAATATGATACTCGAACCTGATACTTGAATAAGAGACTTGACATGATACGTGCATGCTTGATACTTGACTACATGATACCTGTTTACCCGTTATATGATACCTGTTATCTGATTACTTGTTACCTGGTTACCTGATGCTTGATACATATTTACCTGATTACCTGATTACCTGATAGTTGATACATGTTTACCTGTTTACCTGTTTACCTGACACTTGATGCATATTATTGGATACTTGTTTGCTTGACACTTGAGTTATGCCGTGTACACTTGACACTTTTACCATGCTAGTTTATTTAGGTTGACATTATACCTATACCATGTGCTAGTTAGTTTTCCCCATTCCATGTGCCTGTATCCTACTCTATTTGTGATCCGCGACTTGCAATTGACGGGTACTTGTGTTTTCTCTTTTTCTCTTTCCTGCATTCGTTGAATTGCAGATTTTGGAGGATAGGTTCCAGAAGGGATTGGTGACATGATGTATTAGATGCTGGAAATTTTGCTATTATTATTTCTTGTATTTTCTTGAACAATATTGAATTTTGAGACTTGTATTTATTCTTGTATTTGGGCGATGTGTCCCAGGATTATTTGTGTATTTCAAATCATGACTATTTGAGATTAATATTTTTTATTTCAAGTATTCTTGTTGGTATTTGGTTCATATGTGCATGTGGTTGACTTTTTCTGGCTTCCGACTCTGATTATATTGTGATATGTTGTAAAGAATTCCTGAACAGCTTATGGATGATGAAAATCATTCGCTGGGGTTTTGTTACGTGCTCGTATTCCGTATTTTTGGGAAGCGGGCCGTGACAGGGTTTTTAGTGGTATCAGAGCAGGGCGTGACAGGGTTTTTAGTGTACATAGGACACGGCTCTGATACCACTAAAAATCCTGTCACGCCCCGCTTACCAAAAATACGGAATACGAGCACGTAACAAAAGCCCAGCGAATGATTTTCATCACCCATAAGCTGTTTCAAGAATCTTTGCAACACATCACAGAATATATCAGAGTTGGAAGCAAAAGGTGGAACCAACATGCAATACTTGAAACAAATTACCAACAGAAATTTACTTGAATCCAAATACAATATCCTCAAATAAAATTCAGAGTCTGGAGAAAAACAATGTTCTGGGTCACATCGCCCAAATACAAGTAATATCCAACTAAACCAAATACAATTGTTCATTGTTCAAGCACAACTAATAAAAATAAGCAGAAAACAGAAATTTCCAACTTAATAAATCCTTTCGCCATTATCATCAAGCAGCTGTCCAACATGATCTGCAATAAGTAAATTTGTAGGAAAAAGAGAAAAGAAGAAAACAAGTACCCGTCAATTGCAAGTCGCGGGTCACAAATAATGTAGAATACAAGCACATGGAGATACTAAACAGATCTAACTAATATCAGAAACAGACCTAATAGGGTATGGCAGAAACAACTAACATGGTATCCTAGCATATGTCTCAAGTGTTAAGTGTCAAGTGTCAGATAACAGATATGTCAGGTAATCAAATAACAGATTCCAGATAATCAGATAACAGATTTCAGATAATCAGATAACAAATTTCCATATAATAGATTCAGATTCAGACTTCAGAAACATATTCAGATTTCAGATTTCAGATTTATGTAAGTCTTGCGTGATTACTATCTACGTAGCACTTCATGTGCCATCTTTTTATCACATGGTTGCTACATTCAAAACAGTTGCATTTGTAGATTTCGTAGGGGATCATATAGGGCCGTGTACTCAGGGTCAGACAGATATCAGAACAGACAGATAGAACCTAGTGGTTCTCTTCTTCTCTACACCTTCCTATAAGAAGTAATGTAGACAGGGTCAGAAACAGACAGATAGAACCTAGTGCTTCTCTTCTACTCTATACCTTCTTACATAAGAAGCAATGTAGACAGGGTCAGAAACAGATAATCATATGGGAAACACAGGGCCCCCTTCTAAGTACACATTTCTATGCTTTCCCACTACTAGATCTTTCCCATAAACCTCGGCTTGATTACCTTTATTATGGTTATCAAACAAACATGAATGTGTGCGAAATAGTGTCAAACTAAAATGATGCAATCAGGTTTAGGTTCAGGGAATCATGTCAGCATGTATAGATACTATAGAGTCACATAAACGGACACAAAAGTGTATGTTTATAATCAGGATAGCACGACCAGTCAGCACTAAAACAGTGATTCTAAGAGCTACAGATATGAAAATCAAGATCCGTCAAAGGATCTGGAAACTAGACATCCACACGCATCCAACAAGTATAATAAAGTCACATACTAGTTCACAACATCTCAGCTCAAAACTGATTTGAATATAGATTTTATGTTCAGCCAGAAAACAGGGGAACGACTTCAAAAGCATGAAAACAGCATGAAAACATATCAAATAATTCCACGAAAAATTTGGGGTAATCCCCTATAGATATAGACTCAAAATAACAAGTTTCATAATATTCCAGTAAGTATAGTTAAGTCATCAAAAATAAGAAGTAACACAAAATCATAGTTTGACGAATCTGAAATTTCTCAACACTGCTGTACGAAAACAAGGATATCTCGCAATCAGTGAATCGAAATCCAATTCTTCCAAAAACGACATGAAAATAGATGAAATTTACTTTCATATTTCATAAATAATTTTCATAAAGCATAAGGAATTAGGGTGAAAACTGGGTTCTTTACTGAACAACACGCAAATTACAGCACAAGGTGAATTTAGAAAAGAACATGAAACACTGCACAAAACTTATCTTTAAAATTCAACAAAAATCTGGAAGTCCCTAGCATTATGAGGAAACACTAAGCAAAATATTATACCAAGATATTATGTATAGCCTAGTTATTGAAAATAAATTGTTAACAAAATTTACACAAAACTGAATCTGAAATCTATCGACACGCCTGTACCAAAACTATCATATCTCAGTCATACGAACTCCAAATCAAGCAAAACTAGTGGGGTTTGAAAATAGACACAATTATCTACAATTCACTTTTAATTTTGAAGTTCAAATTCGGACTGTAGCATGGGTGAAAACAGCAAACCAAACAGAATAAGCTGCACATACAGATTTCACATCTCTAGACAAAAGCATCATAACTTGCACAATTTTGATCCAAACTTAACCAAACTTGAAATACAACCTACCCAATATCTAAAATTCATGATTAAGGGTTTCTAACATGTCCAAACCTATTATTTTCACATGGGCATTCAATCAAACACAATTCATGCAACAATCACATACAAGCATCAAAATCATGTTTTGGGCAAAACCTAAGTCATTATCCTATCAAGCTTGGTGTCATAAGTCATCTATGGCCAAAATATCACAATAGAGACAAAATCCATCAAGGAAAACACAATCTTTGGTTGTCTCTAGACCCAACTACACTATATGTGAACTTTTTGACTTGTATCAAACCAATGAATTGTAGTACAAGTTACTTGCCTTGTAATGGAGTGAAACACGAAGCAAATGAGCCTAAGCGCAAAACCCATGAACGAAATCCTTTCCAACGCGATTCCAAGTGAACCCACGAACCAAAAACGCCTTACGAACGATCTCCTTGATGCAACGGGCGAAGGGGAGAACACCCACTTCAAGAAACACAAGGGAAGGGTGTTTTGTGATGTTTTTGGATGGGGGTGGTGCTGGTTTGGGATAGCCGGCCACACAAGTAGGGGATGGGAGGGTTTGTACGGTTGTAGGAGGAAGTATGGAGTATGGTGGATGTAGAGATGGATGAGATGATGGTCGGATATGGAGGTAGGGGGGGGCTCGGCCTTGGAAAAGTGCAGGTCGGGAGTACAATCTCAAAAAAAAGGGGGCCGGGATTGTATTAGGAGGGAGAGAGAGATAATGATTAGGGTTAGGGATTATTAGGAGATTAGGGTATTATATATGGGAATTAATTGGGCTAATGGGTAGTGGGTTTGGGTATGTAGTAATAGGTATACAAATGGGTAATGGGTATTGGGTAGGTTTCAATTGGGGATACAATTTTATAGTGAATCCTATGGGTCCTAAAAATCTCCTTAAGTGTCAAAAATCATAATTTGGGTAAATCAACACAAAAAATCCATCACATCACCAAAATAAATAATAATAATCAACGAGGCGAAGAAAATGAGGAAAAGAACTCAAAATGGTGAAAACAAACGATATGGCGAACAAACGACACAAGGAGGTCAAAAATGAAAGAAAAAGAATATATATTGAAAATAATTCAATATACGGTTCCGAAAAATACAAGAGATATAAAAATACACAAAAATAAAAATATACTCCAAAATACATAAAACGAAAAATAGGGGTTACAATCCTAACCACCTTACAACAAAATTTCGTCCTCGAAATTTGCTTAGGCGGTACATAGGACAGGGCAAAAGAAAACTGGAGAAGGGTAACCAAGCAGAGGGCAAAAGGGGAAAGGAACAAAGCAGTGGCAACCCCAGAAAAGAAGGAAGGGGATAACCAAAACAATGCAATGAAGGAGAAGCAACAATATGATCCTGGGACCTGTGGGTTATGGGCCCACAACGCTTCCGCTGCGCCACTCTGATCGGGAAGACTCTGCCAATATCATCCAGCGATGCCGACTGACGGACCAAGCAGAAAAATTGAAAGAGAATGAATGGCACCAAAATCAAGGAATATGGGTATGAAAGAAATGAATTCATACCCAACAAGAAATCAATCAAAGAGATAACTAAAAGAGGATGAAGAATCAAGGAATCAAGGAATTGAATAAGAAGTGATCAAAACCCTTTCACGCCCCGATTTCCAAAAATACGGAATACGAGTACGTAACAAACGCCCAGCGAATGATTTTCATCATCCTTAAGCTGTTTCAGAAATCTTTACAACACATCACATAATTTATCAGAGTCGGAAGCAAAAGGTGGAACCAACATGCAACATTGAAACAAATTTACCAACAGAAATTTACTTGAAACCAAATACAGTATTCTCAAATAAATCAGAGTCTGGAGAAAAATAAATATTCTGGGTCACATCGCCCAAATACAAATAATATCCAATAACCAAATACACTTATTCAATGTTCAAGCAACAGTAAAAATAATAATAATAAAGCAGAAATCTCTAGCACTAAAATATCATCTCGCCAATACCTTCTGGCAGCTGACCATCCTGATCTGCAATAGTAAGTTTGCAGGAAAAAGGGGAAAAGAAGAAAATAAGTACCCATCAATTGCAAGTCGCGGGTCAAAAATAATGTAGGATACAAGCACATGGGGAAACTAACTAAAAGCATGTCATAAAGCATCAACAGAAATATCTAGCATGGTATCCTAACAGTACAATTGTTTTATGTCAAAGGCAGTGTCATAAGGAAAATAACAGTCTCTAGTAACAGTATCTCAGTGTGTCAGTGAATCAGGATAACAGTATATCAGTATCAGTCTAACAGTCTCAGTCTAATAGTATCAGTCTAACAGTATCAGTTTAACAGTATCAGTTTATGTTCTTACAGTCTTGTGTGTATTACTAGCTAGGTAGCACTTCATGCGCCCCAAATTATATCACATGGTTGCTACAACAAACAGTTTCTCTTAGTAAAATTTCATAGGGGACCATGATGGGGCAGTGTACTCAGGTATCAGTAACAGTAACAGTCAGAACCTAGTGGTTCTCTTCTACTCTACACCTTCATATAAGAAGTAATGTAGACAGGGTCAGAAAACAGTAACAGTCAGAACCTAGTGGTTCTCTTCTACTCTACACCTTCTTACATAAGAAGTAATGAAGACAGGGTCAAAAAACAGTAACAGTAACAGTATGGACCAATAGTTCCCTTTCAAGTACACGTTTCCATATTATCCACTACTAGATCTTCCCTTAACCCCGGCTTGGTTACTTTTATTATAGTCATCAAACAGACAGAAATGTGTGTGAAATAGTGTCAAACTAATATTATATAATCAGGTTTAGGTTCAGGGAATCAAATCAGTATGCATGGATGATATACATTCACATATACGAGCAAAATAGTGTATGTTCACAATCAGGACACCAAGACCAACCAGTACTAAAATAGTGATTCTAAGAGCTACAGACATGCAAACCAAGATCCGTCAAAGGATCTGGAAACTAGACATCCACACGCATCCAACGAGTATAATTAAGTCACATACTAGTTCACAATATCTCAACCCAAAACTGATTTGATTACAGAATTGATGTTCAGCCAGAAAATAGGAGAACGACTTCAAAAGCATGAAAACAGCATGAAAACATATCAAATAATTCCACGAAAAATCTGGGATAATCCCCTATAGGTATATACTCAAAATAACAAGTTTCATAATATTCCAGTACGTATAGATCAACCATCAAAAATAAGAAGCAATACGAAAACATAGTTTTAACGAATCTGGAATTCTCAACACTGCTGTACGAAAATTAGGATATCTCGCAATCAATGAATCGAAATCCAATTCTGCCAAAACGACATGAAAATAGATGAAATTTACTAACTTTCATATTTCACAATAAAATTTTATACAGTATAAGGAATTGCAGTGAAAATAGAGTTCTTTACTGAACAGCACGCAATTTACAGCATGAGTAGATTTTAGAAAAGAATACGAAACACCACATAACACTAATCTTTAAAATCCATCAAAAATCTGGGTAGTCCCTAATATCATAAGGAAACACTGAACAAAATATTATACCAAGATATTATGTATAGCCTAGTTCTTGAAAATAAATTGTTAACAAAATTTACACAAAACAGAATCTGGAATCTATCGACATGTCTGTACCAAAACCATCATAACTCAGTCATACAAACTCAAAATCGAGTAAAACCAGTGGGGTTTGAAGATAGACACAATTATCTAAAATCCATCTTTTATTTCAAAGTTAAGATTCGGACTGTAGCATGGGTGAAAACAGCAAACCAAACACAATAAGCTGCAAATACAGATTTCACACCTCTAGACAAAAACATCATAACTTTCACAATATTGCTCCAAACATAACCAAACTTGAAATACATCCTACCAAACCACTAAGCATCATGTCTTAGGAATTCTAACATGTCCAAGCCTATTATTTTTCACATGGACAATCAATCAAACACATAGCATGCAATTAATCACATACACGAACAAAATCAAGTGTGGGTAAAACCTAGGTTATCATCCCATCAAGTTTCATGTCATAAGTCATCTCTGGCCAAATTTATCACAATAGAGACAACCCATTAAGAAAAACACAAATTTTGGTTGTCTCTAGACCCAACTACTCGAGGTGTGAACTTTTTGACTTGTATCAACCTATTGAATTTTTGTACAAGTTACTTGCCTTGTTATGGAGTGAATACGATGCAAATAAGCCTGAGAACAAAACTCACGAGCAAAATCCTTCCAAGCACGAATCCAAGCGAACCCACGAACAAAAATGCCTACACGAACAATCTCCTTGATGCAACAAACGAAGGGGAGAATACCAACCTCAAGGAACACAAAGAGGAGGGTTTGGTGATGATTTTGATGATGGTGGTGCTGTTCTTTGGTAGCCGGCTAACAAGGGGGGGAAAAGGTTGGATGGATGGTTGTTTGTAGGGTGGATTAGAGGTGGCCAGAGGTTGAGAGGATAGGAGAGGGAGGCTTGGTTTTGGGATGAAAGCAGGCCGATTTGGGAGAGTTTTGGGTGAGCCGGGATTAGAATAGGAGAGGGAGGCCGTGATTAAGGAGAGGAAAAGAGAGAAAAAGGATTAGGGTTAGGGTTTATTAGGATTAGGGTATTATATATGGGGATTAATTTGGGCTAATGGGTAGTGGGTATCAATATGTAGTAATAGGTATACAAATGGGTAATGGGTATTGGGTAGATTTCAAATAGAAATACAATTTATAGAGAATTCTATGGCTTCTAAAAATCTCATTAGGGGTCAAAAATCATAGGTTTGGCAAATCACCACCAAAATACCATCACATCACTAGGAAAATTTTTAATAAAGATAGTGAGGCCAAAAATAAAGAAAAGAATCAAAAATGGCGAAAACAAACCAAAACGACGAACAACAACACAAGGAGCTCAAATGAAAAGAACAAGAATATATATATATTGAAAATAAATCCAATATACGGTTCCGAAAAATACAAGAGAGTTAAAAATACACAAAAATGAAAAATACACTCCAAAATACATAAAAAGAAAAATAGGGGTTACAATCCTACCCACCTTACAATAAAATTTCGTCCTCGAAATTTGCTTAGGCGGTACATAGGACAGGACAAAAGCAAACTGAGGAAGGGCAACAAAGCAGAGGGCTAATGGAAAAGGGACAAAGCAGTGGCAATACCAATAAAGAAGAAAGAAAATGGATAACAAGGATGTCAAATGGGAGTGTGAGAAAGAAAACAAACAGTATCAAAAGGAGGGAAAAGACAGATTGAATCAAACAATAAGTCAACGGATGAGAACAGTTGCAAGAGATAAGGGAAACCAAAACAATGCAAGGAAGGAGAAGCAACAATATGATCCTGGGACCTGTGGGTTATGGGCCCACAACGCTTCCGCTGCGCCACTCTGATCGGAAAGACTCTGCCAATAACATCCAGCGATGCCGACTGACGGACCAAGCAAGAAAGAATAGAATGGATGATACCAAAATAAAAAATATGGGTACGAAAGAATGATTTCATACCCAAGAAGAAATCAATCAAAGAAGATGACTGAAAAAGATGGAAGAATTAAGGAACCAAGGGATTGAATAAGAAGGGATAAAAAAGAAAGGAATAAGACTAGTATCCAGATCAAGTTGATAATGATTCATTCATGCATGCATGGTTGGTGAAATATTGAGCAGATTCCGGACCGAGACAAGCTTGTCTAATATATTAGGCAACTAATACATTAGCCAAACCTGATGCTCTGATACCACTAAAAATCCTGTCACGCCCCGCTTCCCAAAAATATAGAATACGAGTACGTAACAAAAGCCCAGCGAATAATTTTCATCATCCTTAAGCTGTTTCAGAAATCTTTACAACACATCACAGAATTTATCAGAGTCGGAAGCAAAAGGTGGAACCAACATGCAATATTGAAACAAATTTACCAACAGAAATTTACTTGAAACCAACTACAATATTCTCAAATAAATCAGAGTATGGAGAAAAACAATATTCTGGGTCACATCGCCCAAGTACAAATAATATCCAAATAATCAAATACATTTTATTTCAGTTCAAGCAACAATGAAAATAATAATAAAGCAAGTCTCCAGTATTTAAAACATCATCTCTCCAATACCTTCAGGTAGCTGACCGTCCTGATCTGCAATTAAGAAAATTTGCAGGAAAAAGAGAAAAGAAGAAAATAAGTACCCGTCAATTGCAAGTCGCGGGTTACAAATAATGTAGGATACAAGCACATGGGGAAACTAACTAAAAAGCATGGCATAATGCATCAACCGATTATCTAGCATGGTATCCTAACAGTACAGTTGTTTTATGTCAAAGGCAGTGTCATAGGGTAGCTAACAGTCTCTAGTAACAGTATCTCAGTATATCAGTGAATCAGAATAACAGTATATCAGTATCAGTCCAACAGTCTCAGTATAACAGTCTCAGTCTAATAGTATCACTCTGACAGTGTCAGTCTAACAGTATCAGTTTATGTTCTTACAGTCTTGTGTGTATTACTAGCTAGGTAGCACTTCATGCGCCCCAAATTATATCACATGGTTGCTACAACAAACAGTTTTGCTTAGTAAGACTTCATAGGGGACCATGATGGAGCTGTGTACTCAGGTATCAGTAACAGTAACAGTCAGAACCTAGTGGTTCTCTTCTACTCTACACCTTCATATAAGATGTAATGTAGACAGGGTCAGAAAACAGTAACAGTCAGAACCTAGTGGTTCTCTTCTACTCTACACCTTCTTACATAAGAAGTAATATAGACAGGGTCAGTAAACAGTAACAGTAACAGTATGGAACACTAGTTCCCTTCTAAGTACACGTTTCCATATTATCCACTACTAGATCTTCCCTTAATCCCAGCTTGGTTACTTTTATTTATTGTTATCAAACAGACATGAATGCATACTAAATAAGGTCAATCTAACATGGTAATATCAGTATTAGGTTCAGGAAAACAAATTAGCATGCATAGGTAATATACAGTCACATATACGAGCAAAACAGTGTATGTTTATAATCAGGACAGCATGACCAGTCAGTACTAAAACAGTGATTCTGAACTCTACAGAATTGCAAACCTAGATCCGTCAAAGGATATGAAAACTAGACATCCACATGCATCCAACGAGTATAATAAAGTCATATACTAGTTCACAACATCTCAGCTCAAAACTGATTTGAATACAGATTTTATGTTCAGCCAGAAAACAGGGGAACGATTTCAAAAGCATGAAAACAGCATGAAAACATATCAAATAATTCCACGAAAAACCTGAGGTAATCCCCTATAGGAATAGACTCAAAATAACTAGTTTCACAATATTCCAGTAAGTATAGATCAACCTTTAAAAATAAGAAGCAACACGAAAATATAGTTTTAACGAATCTGGAATTCTCAACACTGCTGTACAAAAATTCGGATATCTCGCAATTAGTGAATTGAAATCCAATTCCGTCAAAACGACATGAAAATAGATGAAATTTTATAACTTTCATATTTCACAAATAATTTTCATGCAGTATAAAGAATTAGAGTGAAAACAGGGTTCTATACTGAACAGCGCGCAATTTACAGCATAAGTAGATTTTAGAAAAGAATATGAAACACCACATAAAACTCATCTTTAAAATTCAACAAAAATCTGGATAGTCCTTAACATCATAAGGAAACACTGAACAAAATATTATACCAAGATATTATGTATAGCATAGTTCTTGAAAATAAATTGTTAACAAAATTTACACAAAACAGAATCTGGAATCTATCAACACGTCTGTACCAAAACCATCATAACTCAGTCATACAAAATCCAAATCAAGTAAAACCAGTGGGGTTTGAAAATAGACAAAATTACCTAAAATCCATCTTTTATTTTGGAATTAAGATTCGGATTGTAGTATGGACGAAAACAGCAATCAAAACAGAACAAGCCGCAAATACAGATTTCACACCTCTAATCAAGAACATCATAACTTCATGAATATTGATCCAAACATAGCCAAACTTGAAATACAACCTACCAAACATCTAAAAATCATGTTTTAGGGATTCTAACATGTCCATACTTATTATTTTCACATGGGCATTCAATCAAACACAACTCATGCAATAATCACATATACGCATCAAAATCAAGTTTTGGGCATAACCTATGTTATTATCCTATCAAAATTGGTGTCATAAGTCATATTTGGCCAGATTAAAACAATAGAGACAAAACCCATCAAGAAAAACACAAATTTTGGTTGTCTCTAGACCCAACTACACTAGATGTGAACTTTTTGACTTGTATCAAACTAAGAAATTGTAGTACAAGTTACTTGCCTCTTTATGACGATGAATGTGAAGAAATAAGTCCTAGCAACAAAACCCACGAGCGGAATCCTTCCAAGCGCGAATCCAATCGAACCCACGAACCAAAAACGCCATACGAACGATCTCCTTGATGCAACGAACGAAGGGGCGATTACCCACTTCAAGGAACACCAAAAGAAGAGGGTTTTGATCATGTTTGATGCTGATGGTGCTGTTTGGATGGTTCCGGCCACACAGGGAGGAAAGGGAAGGGTTTGTAGGGTTTTAGTATATCGGCAATGGAGGAGAGGGGAGTCGTTTGATGGAGTAGGAGAGGGGGCTCGGCCTTGGAGAGATGCAGGCCGGGAGGGGGTTAGAGGAGCAGCCGGGATCCAAGGGGGATGGGGAGGCCGGTTGCAAAGGAGAGGGAAAGAGAGTAATATTAGAGATTAGGGTTAGGGTTAAAGAGGATTAGGAATATATATAAGGGTTTAATTGTGGGCTAATGGGTTGTGGGTATGAATATGTAGTAAAGGTATACAAATGGATAATGGTTTTGGGTCAAATTCAAATGGGGATACAATATATAGTGAATTCTATGGCTCCTAAAAATCTCCTTAAGGGTCAAAAATTATAAGTTGGGTAAATCACCACCAAAAATCCATCACATCACTAAAATAAATAATAATAATGAACGAGGCTAAGAAAATAAGAAAAAGAACTCAAAATCGCGAAAATGAACAAAACGACGAACAATCAGCATAAGGAGGTTAAAAATAAAAGAAAAAGAATATATGTATTGAAAATAAATCCAATATACGGGTTCGAAAAATACACACACAAAAAAAAACACTCCAAAATACAAAAATAAAAAATAGGGGTTACAATCCTACCCACCTAATAGAAAAATTTCAAAGAAAGATACGTAGGGTAACCCCAAAACAAAGAAAGATTCGAAGACAAGCAGAAGAGCATAGAAGATCAAGGGTGAGGGAAAAACAACAATGCAGGGAAAATAACAAAAGGGAGCAAAGCAGGACTAAAGGAAATAAACAACAGGAATAAAACAACAAAACAACAAAACAAAATATACCTTCCACAACTCTTTCAGTTGTCTCAGCCTCTGTGGCAGCCAAGTTGAGTGCTTGTCCTCTCCTCGGAACAGCGGTCCTCTGACTGACAATCTGGCGTTGAGGAGGAAGCGGTAGCCTAACTGGACCACGAGCTGGGCCTACTTGCTGAACGGGGCCCTTGGCTGAAAAGCCACCTGCTGTAACGGCTGGGGACATTCGCATACAGAATGATCAGCGGTGCCACACCTAAGGCACCGGCGGTTGATGCGCCAACAACTCTTACGCTCATGCCCAGACATCTGACAGAAGTCGCAAAAACCACCCTTCGGGAACCCAGCAGAAGGATACGGAGCTGTCCTGACCGGATGGGTTGGGACAGGCCTCCGAACAGGACCACCAGAAGACCTAGCATCAGAATGCAGGACAGTCCGCAGAGAAGGAACCGAACCGCCACGAGCCTGCTCCTGAGCTCGAGTTGCTTCAAGGGCCTCAGCATAAGTATGCAGATGAAGAGAGACCAGATGCCTCTTGATATCCTGCTCAAGCCCATTTGTGAATCTACGAGCCCTATCCTTTTCGGTTGCCACAAGAACGGTAGCGAAGCGGCTAAGCCTAGTAAACTCAGCAGCGTACTCATCCACTGTCCTGGAACCCTGTTGCAAGAAAGTCCATGTTACAACATTCATAATTGATCATGCAATATTGTAACAAATCCAAAATGGAACAATGACTTAACATGTTTTATCGACCAAGTATTCTTGATAAGCCATTATAGGAATACCCCAGATTCCTATACTCAAGTTTTTAGTTTGAGGCTTTTGTGGGTACATAAGTGATGCTTGGTCGCAAGCAGCACCGACAGTGCTGCCTCCAGCTGGCCGCCATTCGTCACCCTCGTCCGGCGTGCCCCCCCGGCCAGTCGGATGATGCAGTAGGCCGCCACACTCCCGCCTGTGTCGCAGAGCACTTTGCCATGCCCTGTTTTGAGATGGATTTCTTGATTAGGGAGTTTGGATGGATTAAATTTAGGCTGTCCGATTTGATCATGATCATGATCTTTTGATTTGAGCCATTGATTCTTGATCTCTTGTTGCAGGCCGTCGGATCTTCGTGATGTCATATTGATCTTCTTGATCTTTTTGATCATGGTTTAATTTGGGCCGTCGGCCTTCATCATGATAAAGTTCTTTGAGCATCCTTGATTGAGAGTCGTTCGTTGGATCTTGATTATCATATTCGATTATGGACCGTTGGATCTTGATCTCATCATCTTGGAGTTTTGATCTCAGGATCTCAGCTATCTGATCGTGTTCGTGGGTTATTTGTTCTTTGGATTCGTGATTGGATTCGTGATCTTGTTCATGATTCGTTGCTGTTGAGTTCGTGCTCGGGAATCCGTTCCCGTTATTCTCTTTCCTTCGTTGTATTCATCGTCGTCTTTCAGGCAAGTAACCTGTACTACAAATCCTTAGGTTGATACAAGTCAAAAAGTTCACATCTACTGTAGTTGGGTCTAGAGACAACTAAAAATTATATTTTTCTTGATGGTTTTGTTTCAGTTGTGATAAATCAGGCCATAGATGACTTATGACATGAAACTCAATAGGTTAATGCCCTAGGTTTACCCAAAACGTGATTTTGTTCGTGTATGTGATAAATTGCTTGCTGTGTTTGATTGATTGCCTATGTGAAATTAATAGGCTTGGACATGTTAGAATCCCTAAAAAATGATGTTTAGATGTTGGTAGGCTGTATTTCAAATTTGGTTGAGTTTGGTTCAATATTATGAAAGTTATGACGATTTTAAGAAGATGTGTGAAATCTGTGTTTGCGGTCTGTTCTGTGTTGTTTGCTGTTTTCACCTATGCTACAGTCCGAATTTGAACTTCAAAATTAAAAGTGAATTTTAGATAATTTTGTCTATTTTTATACCCCACTGGTTTTACTTGATTTAGAGTTCGTATGACTTATAATGGTTTTGGTACAGACGTGTCAGTAGTTTCCAGATTCAGTTTTGTGTAAATTTTGTTAACAATTTATTTTCAAGAACTATGCTATACATAATATCTTAGTATAATATTTTGCTCAGTGTTTTCTTATTTTGTTAGGGACTACCCAGATTTTTGATGGATTTTAAAGATAAGATTTGTGTGGTGTTTCATATCCTTTTCTAAATTCACCTTGTGCTGTAATTTGCGTGCTGTTCTATATTGAATGCAGTTTTCACTCTAATTCCTTATGTTTTATGAAAATTATTTGTGAGATATGAAAGTTTGAAAAATCTATCTATTTTCACGTCGTTTTAGCGGAATTGGATTTCGATTCACTAATTGCGAGATATCCTTATTTTCGTACAGCAGTGTTGAGAAATTCCAGATTCGTCAAACTATGATTTTGTGTTACTTCTTATTTTTGATGACTTATCTATACTTACTGGAGTATTATGAAACTTGTTATTTTAATTCTATATCTATAGGGGATTACCCCAGATTTTTCGTGGAATTATTTGATGTATTCTCATGCTGTTTTCATGCTTTTGAAGTCGTTCCCCTGTTTTCTGGCTGAACATGAAATCTGTATTCAAATCAGTTTTGAGCTGAAATATTGTGAACTAGTATATGACTTTATTATACTCATTGGACTGACACTGTGAGAGTGATACTATTAGACTGAGACTGTTGGACTGATACTGATATACTGTTATCCCGATTCACTGATATACTGAGATACTGTTACTAGAGACTGTTAGCTACCCTATGACACTGCCTTTGACATAAAACAACTATACTGTTAGGATACCATGCTAGATAATCTGTTGATGCATTATGCCATGCTTTTTAGTTAGTTTCCCCATGTGCTTGTATCCTACATTATTTGTGACCCGCGACTTGCAATTGACGGAACTTGTTTTCCTCTTTTTCCCATTTCCTACAAATTTATTAATTGCAGATCAGGACGGTCAGCTGCCAGAAGGTATTAGCGAGATGATGTTTTAGAAGCTGGAGATTCTGCTTTATTATTATATTTTTACTGTTGCTTGAACAATGAATAAGTTGTATTTGGTTATTGGATATTATTTGTATTTGGGCAATGTGATCCAGGATATTGTTTTTCTCCAGACTCTGATTTATTTGAGAATATTGTATTTGGATTCAAGTAAATTCCTGTTGGTAATTTGTTGCAAGTATTCATGAATTGTTGTGCCTTTTTGCTTCCAACTCTGATAAATTATGTGATGTGTTGCAAAGATTTCTGAAACAGCTTATGGATGATGACAATCATTCGCTGGGCTTTTGTTACGTGCTCGTATTTCGTATTTTTGGGAAGCGGGGCATGACAGGATTTTTAGTGGTATCAGAGCTTTGCTACCCCTCTAAAACATGATGTTATGTGATACTATCCTAATAAATAAAAGCGAATGTATTAGTTTGACTAATGTATTACATGAGTAGCACTAATGTATACATAAAATGAAAAACAGGGGTAATGGTATCAAAGAAATAATATCAAGTGGTATCAGAGCCCCAGGTTTGACTAATGTATTAGTTAACTAATATATTAGACAAGCTTGGCTCGAACTGGGATCTGTGCAACATTTCACCAACCATGCATGCATAAATAAATCAATTATTATCAACATTGATATGGATTTTAGTCTTATTCCATTCATTTGATCCCTTCTTATTCAATTTCCTTGATTCCTTGTTTCTTTCGTCTCCTTTAGTCGTTCTTATTTGTTGATTCCTTATTGGGTATAGTTTCGTTCTTTCCGTACCCATATTTCTTTGATTCTTTCATTCATCTTCATTTGTTGACTCATTTTGAGTATCATGCTAGTTATTCATTTCCTGCCATATTCTCTTGAAATTCCGCTTGTGCCTCATCGTTCCTTTTCCTTCATATTCAATTCTTTGATTTCTTATTTTCTTTCGTCCCTTTCAGTCGTCCTCCTTTGTTGACTCTTTATTGAGTATAAAATTCATTCTTCTCCTGCCCATATTTTCTTTATATATATATATATATATATATATATATATAGGGAAAAAGGGGTATGAGCAACTTGCTCATTTAGTAAATGAGCAAGTGATGAGGTGGCATGCATGTGATTGGAAAATCCTAAAAGTGATTAGATACTCAATGTATCACATGCATGCCACCTCATCAATTGCTCATTTATTAAATGAGCAAGTTGCTCATATCCCTTTTACCCATATATATATGGCAGGGACATACACTTAGAAGATTTTCTACAAATTTCAACAAGAAGTTGTCAAAAGCTTATTACTTAATGTGAGTTTAATTGCGGGTATGGATATACCGGATAGTGCAGCTTATTATGTAATAGTTTGTGGAAATTCAGAACCGGGGAGGGTGATTTCTTATTGTAAAATCACTGAAATTGCTAAATGCCCTTGTTCCATGTACTACTTCGTAGGCATTTCTTGCAAACATCTACTGGCAGTTATTCGGTTCACAGATCACACCGCACTACTCGAACAATATATTTGTAGGCGATGGACCAGGGATCAAGTGAGGAGAAGCAGTATACCGGTTCCCAATAGTATGGGCGACAATTTTGCCTCGCATTATTGTGAACTGAGTATGCACTCAAGATATTTGGTCGATCTTGGTTGTTCTTCAGAGCGAGGATACAAGTACATGCTCGACCACATGCTGAAGGGAATTGAAGGCTTTGCTAAGATTGAGTCAGTGAACAGCACACCACATGAAGGTAGCGCACAACCTGAGAGTGGTGGACATGCACATGCACATGCACATGTAGGTGACCCTGTACAGTGCACCACAAAGGGGAGGCCTAAAGGAAAACGGTTGAAGTCTGTAAGAGAAGGTCAAAAAACGAAGAGGCCAAGACTTTGCAGGACATGCCTTCGTGTCGTAGGTCACAATTCACGGAATTGCCCAAAAAATGTAGCAAGGTATTATATCAGAGATTTTGTATTTGTTAATTGGACTCAATGAATGTTAATTTGGTCGGTACTAACTCATTCTTCTTCCTTAATTAGTGGATCGGTGGGGAATGAAGAAGCTCCAAACGCTGTAAAGAGTGATGATGACGAAGGCGAAGGTTTGTGCTAGGGGGTTTTAAGTACTTAAATATGTATGTCACATCAAATTTTCAAAATAATCACCGAATAATTGCTGAATTTTATATTTATTCGTGCAGATATTTATTAATTTCGACTGGATTGTTAACTTTGTTTTTTTTTAATTTTCTGGTATAGGTCCGGAATGAAACAAAAAAAACGCGCCCAATGGAAAGAAGCAATGCGTTGAAAAATTCGTTGCTTTTGGATTGTATATATATGTGGATAATTGACGTAGGCTTGTTTGGTACAAGTAAATTAATGATGTATTTAATCAGAATGTAATCTCTGTTTGTCAGTTTATTTTGTGTATTTGTGAACAAAAATACGTTACTATGGATTTTGACCAGGTATTTGGGTAGCGAATGCTTATTTATGTCGAAAAATGTGAAATTGGTAGATGTGTGCAATTTGGGGAACTCGTTCTGTTTGTGAATTTTGTGTTAATGAAAATTTTCTGCATGCCGATGTGAACAGATTTGTTATTTGTGTTGGAGATTGTGTATTTTGTGGATGATATATCTATATTGTGGAAAATTGTGAAAATGTATGTAGTATTCACAAGAAGAGATGCTGCCAGATCCTGTATAACTTAACCCGTCATTGGGGATAACGGGTTAAGATAACTTAACTCGTCATCCTCAATAACGGGTTAAGGAGATAGATATTGGCAGTCCTTAACCAATACTTCACATATAGGGGTTTTAGTTCGGCCAATATCTCTCCACTTAACCCGTCATTGGCGTTGACGATTTATATCCCATAAACCGTTATTGGGGATAACGGGTTAGGTTAAGAATTTCTTACAGTGCTTTCAACTTTGTGGACTATATCTTCTTTTGTTGATACATATACATATTTGTTCATTCTCCGCTTAAAAATATGTATGTTAACTTTCGTGGGTATTGGATATATCTTCTTTTGTTGATACATATACAAATCTATTCATTCACAACAAGCCATTTGCAAAACCAAATTTATTCATATAAAGGAACATTACAAACTGGCAATAACATATTGTTTGAAGAAACATAGAAAATTGTACATGATCCGCATGCTAGTTGGCATTACAAAGTCATCCTTTGATACTCTACTCCTAAATTGAAATTAATTTAGTATACAAGTACATGCTCGCTTTCTTCTCGAATTGGAAGGAAGGACTGCTGACTCTGCCTTTTTTTGAATGCATAAGTAGCCAGTTGTACCCTCTGCATACAATTTCGTTCACTACTATTACACAGAGGTAAAAATTCTCCGCTTCGTCGGATAGAGTAGTAGTGGGTGTAACCGTATATTCAAAGTACTTAACAACTTCTTGACACACACTCCTCATATTCGTACTATTTGTTGCACGATTGTGAGGTGTGCATGCCAAGAAGCTGAAAAGTACCATGAATACACTGTGACACCCACCACTATTCCGTCTGACGAAAGCAGAGAATTTTTACACTCTGTGTAACAATAGAGAACTAATGTGTATGAAAGGCGGACAATTGCTACTTATGCAAACACATCTAAAAGCTAAAAAAATAGAAGACTAACAGAAACGCTGTGGAAAAAAAGGCAGAGCCGGCGGCCCTCCCTACCCCTTGAAAGAAACCGAGCATGCACTTGTACACTGAAACAAGTCTCTCTACTCCTGCATCTTCATATACAAGAACAATTGTAGGCGACCATCCTTTAACTCAAATTTCTTCTACAACTCAAACTTCTTCCTCCCTATTAGGAAGAAAAAAGAGGTCTTGAAGAGAAGAAGAGAACATTGATTCCTCATATTTTTGAAGAGAAGAAGAGAAAATTGAAGTCTCTCATATGAGTTCTCTTGAAGAGAAGAAGAGAAGACTCATTTGAAGTTATGAATCCAACTCTCTCAGTTATAGGCTTGGAAAAAGAAGGAGGGGAGCATGATATGATAGCCCACTTGGGTTTCTCACTGCTCATCAATAGGTAATGGATTTGGATCAACACAAGGAGAAGGAGAAGACAAGGAATACTCAAACATGAAGAAGAAGAAGACAATAAGGATAAACCTGTTAGTCAACAAAGACATGATACAAGTCTCGAAAAAAGAGCAGCAAGGACAGCAATTGTCTCAAAACTTGGAGTCGATGTCTGTAAATTACACCTGGTTAACCCGTTGTTGGTGACAACGGATTAATTACACTTAACCCATTGGTACCAAGAACGGGTTAAGTGTACTTGATCATGTTCCAGAACTTGGTCTGTACATGATGAACCACTGCCAATCTTTGTCAATGTAATCCGTTGTTACGGATAACGGGTTACGTTAACGAAGATCGTTATCACCAACGACGAGTTAAGCACACTTATATTTGCAGAAGTTTATGGCTACTTGCATAAGTAGATGGCGAAATATACGTTAACGTAATCCGTTATAGACGATAACGGGTTAAGTACTTGTAACCCGTTATCATCAATAATGGGTTAAGTGTACCTAAATCGGTAGTACTCATAATTATTAACTCGCATGTAAAAAAATGTGTAAACAAGTTTGTAAATATAACTTATAGTTCACTTAATGAAAACAATTTATGATCAATTATTCCCGTTCTTGAAAAGCGACGCTTCTCCAAATCACGTTAATATTTGTAGCTGGGAGATGATAGGTAATAAGTTCCCCGTAAAGAGTTTATAGATATTTAAGTTCTATTATTAATCACATATGCCTCTCCACTCTTTACGTACATTGTCTTCTGAACTCTACAAAATAGACAGTCATATGTATGTTCTCTGCTTTTTTATATATTTTTTTAATTCCATTCCTAGCCACGTAACTAACTAATATAAAATTGATATCATCAAACGAATATTAAAATTAACACAAATTAATTTGTATTTTGGTTCATAAAAAATAATAAAAAAATGTTGAAAAAAATGTTGTAGGTTAGGGTTAGGGTTAGTCTAGGGTTAGTAGGTTAGGGTTAGGGGTTAGGGTTAGGGTTAATGTAGCGTTAGACTCTCCACTCTTTTTCTCTTCGTAGTAGAACAAGTTCAATATGAGAAAAACCTAAAGTACATAGCCAAATGTAGATCCCCACATGTAGCCTATATATTGGCTACATCCACATGTAGATCCCCAAATGTAAAGTCTCCACTCTTTTTCCCATATCGAAGTATCTGCTTTGAGATTGAGTTCTGCTTGTTTAGCTTGTTATGGGGAAAAAAACCACATGTAGATCCCACATGTACCCTATATAGAAAAAAACAACATGTAGATCCCACATGTAGTCTATATGGGGGGAAAACCACATGTAGATAGATCCCACATGTAGTCTATATGGGGAAAAAACCACATGTAGATCCCCACATGTAGCCTATGTATGGGAAAAACCATATGTAGATTCCCTAATGAGGGACGGGTACATGAGGGAAGCACTTATTGTGGAAGGACTGATAAGAATCATTTTAAGCTTTCTTGCTGTTCCTCATTCTAATTTGCCGTTGATAGAGAGGCATGAAACAGTAGAATCTCTGCTACAACTTAAAGTTTGTGAGACTGATAAACCTGTTAGTGTTCCATATATCTTATAATGCCCTTCAGCGGGATAAATCTAATTACTTGGCTAACAAAAAATGCATGTTAAGATTCATTAATCTGGCAATTTAGAACGGCCCGTTAATGTACAACAAGTTAACGACTTGTAGAACAAGTTAAGATTATTGCCATGTTGTACATGTGGTTCCACATGTTGCAAAGTAAAATCTACAGGGAAAAAACACATGTACATCCCTACATGTGCCGGCATCCCTAATGGAAAAGCCTAACCAGATGCGTCACGTGATCCGCATCTCGTCATCAGATGAGATTAATTGGCCATCAAGAACTGGATCTGTACATAGGATTTTTTCCATATATAAGCTACATGTGGGGATGTACATGTGTATATGTAGTTTAGTTTTTTCCCATATTGAAGTGTCTGCAATAATAGTAGGCGGGCGCTGAGTTATGCTTGTTTAGCTTGGTGCTTTTTCCCACTTAGGTGTATGTTCAAATTTTTCTGGCTTGTGGTGGTACACCTGACTTAGATGGGAACACCACTTCTTCGGTGGAGACAACATATAGATTCCCACATGTAGCCTATATGGAGAAAAACCATATAGGCTGTATGGGGGAAAAACTACATGTGGATCCCACATGTAGCCTGCATGGAGAAAAAACCGCATGTAGAATCCCACATGTAGCCTATATGGGGAAAAAACCACATGTAGATCCCACATGTAGCCTATATGGGGAAAAACTACATGTAGATCCCCACATGTAGCCTATATGGAGAAAAAACCACATGTAGATCCCACATGTAGCCTATATGGAAGAAAAACCACATGTAGATCCCTACATCCACGTACAAAAAGACCAATACAGATTTGGATCAACTGTGATGATGATGGTATTCCTAATGGAAAAGCACCTCTGCGTTATTAGAGCGCAATGCCACCAGATATAATTACTTAGCTAACAAGAACTGGATCTGATCACATGTGGGGGCACAAGTTCACATGTAGTAGCACAATAAAGACATGTGGGGGAAGATATATTTGATTAGCCCTGATTTGAACTTTCAATTTGATTGACTGATGGATGAATGGATTCATTAGTGTGGAAATTTAGAACGGCCTGTTAATGTACTACAAGTTAACGACTCGTACCACAAATTAAGATACTTGCCATATTTTACATGTGGTTCCACATGTTGCAAAGTCAAATATAGATGTGGGGATCCACAAATATGAACCTAATTAATCAAAACAAAAAACATACACTCACCAATAACCCTATCTTAACCTAACCCTAACCCTAACCCGACACTAACCCTATCTTAACCTAACCCTAACCCTAACCCTTGGTACAAAAATCTCGTAATTTAATTTTTTAACTTTCACAACACTTATTATGGTAACAAATTTATAGTGGTTAGTCACGAGGTAGTAAATGGAAATTAATAAAAATTATAAACAATTTATGGGCATATTAATGTCACTTTGCACAGTTCAGGAGACAATTCTCGCAAAGAGTGAAGAGAAATTTGTAGAAAGGATAAAAACATCTTCTTACTTAACCCGTTACTGAGGATAACGGATTAAGTTATCCTAACCCGTTATTAACAATAACGGGTTAAGTAAAACAATTTTCACAGAACTTGATCACCTACAGAGCTGAGATGAAAATTCTTCTGCCAATATATATCTACTTAACCCGTTATTAAGGGTAATGGGTTAATTGTTCTTAACCCGTTATTCTCAATAACGGGTTAAGCTGAGTTATTTTGGCAGAACTTTGTCAACTAAAAACCTGGGATTAAAAATCGTCTGGCATTATATGTGTTCTTAACCCGTCATTTTCGATAACGGGTTTTGTGAGCTTAATCCGTTATTGACAATAACGGGGTAAGTTTACCTATTTTGGCAGATCTATATCATGTACAGATCTGAGATTAAAAAACTTCGGCTAATATATGTCTTCTTAACCCGTTATCCATAATAACGGGTTAAGTACAACTAACCCGTTATTGACAATAACGGGGTAAGTTTACCTATTTTGGCAGATCTATATCATGTACAGACCTGAGGTTAAAAAACTTCGGCCAATATATGTCTATTTAACCTGTTATTGTCGATGACAGATTACTTATAGGTAATCCGTTATCTACAATGACGGGTTAGGTAGGGATATTTCGGCCCACATCAGTACAGGTGTCTTGGTGAAAAATACAACCTCACAACAACTCACAAGAATACTGAAACTGAGTTCACAACATCACAACCTCACAACAACAATTCATAGTACAAGAATTGAGAACTCAGTTCACAACAATACAACTACATATATATAGCGGTAACCACAACAACTCAGAAATCCATGTTCCCAACAATATATATGTGAAGTTCAAAAATAGGACATTCATTAGCCAATACTTAACGCATGTAGAAATGAATTCAATTTTCAAAAATTTACACCAAAATTATACATATCAAGTTGCACATGTCCAAAATACAAAAGTTACAAATGAAGGTGTTCTCCACTTTGGCTTGCACACCATGCCTGGTATTCACCTACAACAATTTATCAACATAGAAACAAACAATACGTTAGTTACTCCAATAACAAAATCACCAACCAAAAGATACGCTATTACAGAGTATTAGAGACTACCCTCTACGACCACGCGGCTTGCGACCGCTAGATGTGAATTGATCGGGAGGGTTCCGCTTCCTTTGAGGATTTCGCCGTCTGCCTTGTGTCTGGGGAGAATCAGGATCATCCGACGACTGTTCCTCATCAACATCTTCGGGATTTGGCTCGGCGATGCGAATTCCCCTACTCACAGTTTGTTTTCGCCTATAACCTGTTGATGGCAAGTTGGCTCTCATATAGGCCTCAACTTGTGGACCTTCACCCGCGTCCTCCAGAGTCCGACGGCACGGGGCTAGCATCTCCCGGATTACCTCCTTGAAGCTCTCGGGTATCCTAGTCTTCAGGATCCGAGCAGCTATTCGAACAACCTCCCATGCGTTTTCAATCTACAGTTGGTGAAAAATCCCAATTTAAACATCATTCATAATTAGCGGCATCAATTAAATACACCACTTGCGTACAAACTATATGAAATTTGACTGACCATTTTTCGATATGTCTCAGCCCTTGGTTGGTACATCGGCTGGGAGGAGGAATATGCTGGAGGTGGTTCTACCTGGGTAAGGGGAATCAGATGTTGCACACCAGCTGGTACGACGACTTTTGGAGAAACATACAACCGGGTTATTCGCTTGTACCACATCATGTATGCCTGCTGGAGGGAGCCATCATATGGTATCGCGACGTACATCATATTCGGTGTCATTTGCCGCCGCATGGTGTTCCAGTTGGCTACATGGTAACGATGGTAATCAGCCCAATTGAAGTTGGGCACCCATCGTTTCCCTGACCTCGTGCAACTTTTTATCATAAGACCTGACCTCGGGAATCTTCTGTTGATATCCGAATTGCCGCAAGACTCTGTCAGGATACTAGAACTCTACAACTCCAAAATTCACAAGAGGTACAGCCGTCCACCAAAGGGATCTGTCTAGGCAGACTGGAGGAACCCGTTGCAACCTGTCGGCCGAGTACGGTTCCCAATTGACGAACTCGTCCAGCAGATTGTCTAACTCATCTCTGTAGTAGGTTAGAGATTGGCGTGGGTTATCGACCCACGTGTGCTGGCCCGCCCAATATGCTCCTAGAGGAGGTAACAACGCCGCTGCCCCCGGGTCGGCCAACCAATCCGGTGTAAGCTCAACAATACGGGAACGTCCGATGTGGATGCGTTCCCAACTCCAGATCTGCAGTAGCACCATTGGGCCACCCATCTGTACGCTACCTAAAGAACATGTGCACAAATTCCTGTATAGTAGCGCCAGTGCCACACTCCCCCAACTAAAACGACCCGCATACTGGAAATTCTCCAACAACAGTAGGTACATTAGCGGCACGGTTGATCCGGATGAGTTCAGGAAGATAAGTCCCCTTATCAAACTGAAAATGTATGCACGTGCATAGTACGTCAGGGTTTGCTCGTCCGAATCGGGGGCCAAATATTCCTCCTCGAACTAAAATTTTAACCAGATGATGTACAGTGATTTACCATCAAAGGTTTTAGCCATCACTTCTTCCTCCGCTTTATCTTTCGCAGCTTCTATTTGTTCAGACAATAAATCTGCATCAAAATTTACAGGGTACATTTTCGTGGATTTCTTTTTCAACGGCCTCTTTTTTTCGTTCACTATCAACTGCAGGTCGATGCCGAGTAAGTCACGAACAACTTCAACTCGATCGAAGTCCATGTTCCCCATCACGGCAACCCCATCTATTGGTAGTCCAGTTATCATTGCCACATCTTGTAGGGTCACAATCATCTCACCCACTGGTAGGTGGAATGTGTGGGTCTCTGGCCTCCATCGCTCGACTAGAGCTGTAAGGAGTGACCGATCTAGCTTAATTGAGTGAATGAATCTAGCTCCGTAGAAACCGGCCTCCACAATATACGGCGTGATACGGGGGTCGAAAGGAAGAACTGCGTGCTTCCGGAAATTACATTTTTTATCGGACCCATTCCACACGGCTTCGGATCGGTGTTTGGGTTGCAAGGTGAGTATGCTTGTGTCCACGGGTCCGGGTGATGTAACGGGAACCGAGGACGACGCACCTCCCTCAGCAGATGTGGATTGACGGCCACCAACCTACACAAATAAATATAACAATTGTTATTATTGAGATAATGTTACATATTCGTATTTAAAACCAATAATAATAATCAATCTTACCTCAGTAGTTGGTGCGCCACTAGTGCTTTTGGACGGGATTCTCGGTTGCCTTGTTTTTGCCATTTATCTATCTGCCAAAAAATTTAAAATATGGTTGGTACGAATGACAACAAAACAAACATACCGAGATTGTGGGGAAAAACATACGAATGAAAACGAAAAAAAGGCTGAATGTGAAATTGGTTGAATTCACGTAGCATAAGTCACCCCAAATTGTGAAAGTGAGTTTCAAATCTTGGTTGAAGAGATACGGGCGTGTAAGATGGTTTAGGTGGTAAAAAACCCAAATAAACCGATACACGGCCGTATATCTCGAACCGTAATACCAACCCACTTCTACATGTTGAGGTGGGTTGTGTTTGAGTGAGATCAACCAACTCGCAAAGTTTCGTATTTTTTGGATGACGTTTGAAGTGTTTTCAACTCTAACCGCACCAAAATATTGAAAGTCTAAAACTTGTAATGCGAGGAAGTTGAGAAAAGCGCACAAACGGCATCCGAAAATTTTAAAACTTTTCGACTTGGTCGGATTCATGTAAGGCAAGCCACCCGAACTTGTAGAAGCGAGTTCGAGTCACGGTTTGCGAGATACGGCCTTGTACCGCTTTACTTGGTTGTTTTCCAACTAAAAGCGATACGCGGCCGTATCTCTCGAACCGTGAGTCAAAACTCACTTCTACAAGTTGGTTTGGCTTCTCGTAGGTGACACCAACCAACTCGCAAGGTTTCGTATTTTTTGGAGGTCGTTTGAAGGGTTTTCTAATCTACCCGCACTTAGAAAATTCTAAGTCTAAAACTTGTAATACGAGGAAGTTGAGAAAACCGCACAAACGGCATCCGAAAATTTTAAAACTTTCCGACTTGGTCGGATTCACTAGGGCAAGCCACCCAAACTTGTAGAAGCGAGTTTCGAGTCACGGTTTGCGAGATACGGCCGTCTACCTCCTGGTTTTTTTCTCAACCAAAAGCGATACGCGGCCGTATCTCTCGAACCGTGAGTCGAAACTCAGTTCTACAAGTTGGGTTGGCTTCTCCTAGGGGACACCAACCAACTAGCAAAGTTTCAAAATTTTTGGATATCGTTTGAAAGGTTTTCTAATCTAATCTAACCGTACTTACAAAATTCTAAGTCAAAAAACTATCATGCGAAGAAGTTGAGCAAAACCGCACAAATGGCATCCGAAAATTATAAAACTTTCCGACTTGGTCGAATTCACGTAGGGCAAGCCACCCGAACTTGTAGAAGCGAGTTTTGTGTTACGGTTCGGGAGATACGGCCGTGCACCGCTATACTTGGTTTTTTTCAACCGAAAGCGATACGCGGGCGTATCTCTCGAACCGTGAGTCGAAACTCACTTCTACAAGTTGGTGTGGCTTGTACTACGTGAGACGAACCTTCGGAAAGTTTCGTATTTTTTTAAGGTCGTTTGTAGGATTTTCAACCATAACCGTACTGAAAAGTTTCTAACTAATTTCGTATATACAATTCTAATTCTACAAATTACTAATGCAAGCAACATAATTCGGCAATTGAATATACTTGAAGTCAACCCGATTCTACATCTAAAATCTACTAAGGTATACAATTTCTTTCCCAATTTTTAAATAATTTACTACACACAAATTCAAAAAAACAATACAAATGTAGATTATTGGGGTAAAGAAATAGTGTATACCTTACAAGATAGGTCCAAATCAAGCCAAACAATCCATTCGGAGGAGTAGGGTTTCGATCAAAGCTCGACTTCGGAGCTAGGGTTTCGATCGTCGGAGTTCGACTTCCACAAAGAGTAGGGTTTCGATCTTCGGAGTTGGGAAAGAAGAGGGATAGCCGACGGAGATGTCGGAGCTAGGGTTTTTTTTCCCGTTGGGTTAGGTTCGTCGAAGAAAGAAGAAGAGCGCGAGAGCAATCGCCGAAGAAGACGGACAGAATGGAAGTAAAAATGAATATAGATAGCCTTCACCCATTCTTGGTAAGGACGGGTTAAGGCTATATTTTTTAATAAAATTTTGCCTTAACCCGTCCTTTACAACGACGGGTTAAGGCAAGATTATATTAAAAAAAATTGGGACCGTTGGACAGATCGAAGTTCGCACGGGTCTGTGCGAACAGACCCGTTCCGGCCTGTTTACAACGGAAGAAGACTATATATATATATATATATATATATATATATATATATATATATATATATATATATGTATTTTTGAATATTTTGAGTATTTCGATTATTATGTGTTATATTTCGGATCTTCTATAAAATTGTTTTCTAAAAATGAAAATTTTGTATTTCGAATAGTTGTGTATTTTAATATCACAAATTTCTACTTCGTACTTAAATTGAGCAATCAATATCTAAGTACGGGTGGGGGATTGCATCATTTCGTTCATCGTTTTGTTGCAACTAGATGTCGAGATGGCAAACATGCAACTAGACGTCAATGGAGGCAAATTGCAACTGGATATCGGTGAGGCAAAATGTGCAACTGAATATCCAGATGGTAACCTGCAACCTGTTGTCGTGGAGGCAAACCAGCAACTTGATGTCGAGAAGGCAAGACTATGGATATAATGAGACGAACCCACATCAAAGAATTTCTACTACTACTATTATTATTGTTATTACTATTACTATTATTATTATTGTATTTTTCTTACTATTTTATTTTTGATATTGATATTGAATTACTTTCACCAAAATGATGAGCCCCAAATTGTTTTCTGTCTTGTATTATTATCTTTACCAGTATTGTTACTATTTTATTATTATTATTATTATTTTTACCAGTATGTTTATGATAATTATTATTATTATTACTATTTTTATTATTTTTGTCATTATTATTTTATTATTATTATGTGTTGATTTTTATATTATTAATATTATTTTTGTTAATGCTCATTAGTTTTGACCTAATTATTTAAATTAAAGCTCTCATCTAATCCCAATTTTAATTTGGTGTCTCATTCTTTTCTTCCTACTCGGATCATCGCTTGTTGTCACGTGGTCTACAACGACAGGTCTGCAGCTTGGAACATCACCATCAGAGTGGCGCAGCGGAAGCGTGGTGGGCCCATAACCCATAGGTCCCAGGATCATATTGTTGCTTCTCCTTCCTTGCATTGTTTTGGTTTCCTCTATCTCTTGCAATTGTTCTCATCCGTTGACTTATTGTTTGATTCAGTTCTTGCCCGGTCTTTTCTCTCTTTGATTTCAGTTCTGCCTACTCCCTTATTGCTTTGTTATCTGGTGTTGTTCTTTCCTTTTTGATACTGTTTATTCTCTTTTCTTGCATTCCATTTGATCCCATTGTTATCCCCTTCCTTCTTTTCTGGTGTTGCCTCTGCTTGGTTTCTTTCCCTTTAGCCAGCTGTTTTGTTACATTTCCCCAGTTAGTTTGTTTGTCTTGTCCTATGTACCGCCTAAGCAAATTTCGAGGACGAAATTTTGTTGTAAGGTGGGTAGGATTGTAACCCCTCTTTTCAAAAAAAAAAAAAGTATTTTTGTGTATTTTCGGTATTTAAATTTTTTTTCGCAAATTAATTTTTTCGGTTTTCAAATTCTTTTGTCAAATTGTATTATTGGTCCTCCTAATAAAAATCTGTTTTCGACCAATAATTTTATTTGTTATTTTATTTACTTATTTATTCACTTTAATTATTTTTTTGTGTTTACCCAAAAACTCTTTTTTTCCTTAATCCTATTATTTCCTACTATAAACCCACCTAGTATTAATCCTATTTCCTAATACCATCATCAGATTATTACTTTTTCCGTTAATTAACCTTTCCTAATACTAATCCTACCACAACCTAATTACTACCCATAAATACCCATTACCTTCCTATTATAAAAACCATTTATTACTTTCCTATTCTATATCCCACCAAATCCCTACCTTATCTTACCGTGAGCTACACCATACCCCAATCCTATTTTCCGATTGCTACTCACACCCGGATCCAACATATGCACCCTCCCACCCTTTATCAACCATATATATACACATCAATATTAGCTAAAAACCGTGCAACATATTTGTTCCTCCCAAAACCATTGCACCCTATTCCGTGCTCTTTCTCTCTCTCTCGTGTCTCTCCCTCCGCCGTCTCGCGCTCTCTTGCTCGTGGGATTTTATTTGCGCGTGCTCGAGTGCGCGTGTAGATCGTTCGTGAGTTCGTGGAATTTCTTTCGTGGGATTTGCTTCCACTCTTGATTTGCATCCTTCTTCATCTCCAAATTAAGGCAAGTAACTTGTACTACAATTCATTAGTTTGATACAAGTCAAAAAGTTCACATCTAGTGTAGTTGGGTCTAGAGACAACCAAAATTTGTGTTTTCTTGCTGGGTTTTGTCTCTATTGTGTTAATTTGGCCATAGATAACTTATGACACCAATTTTGATAGGAGATAACCTAGGGTTCACCCAAAACTTGATGTTTAGTTATGTATGTGGATATTTGTATGAATTGTGTTTGATTGAATGCCTATATGAAATAATAGGTGTGGACATGTTAGTAACCCTAAAACATGATGCTTAGATGCTTGGTAGGTTGTATTTCAAGTTTGGAGGTATTTGGATCAATATTGTGAAAGTTATGATGTTCTTGATGAGAGGTGTGAAATCTATATTTGCTGCTTGTTCTGTTTTGATTGCTGTTTTCGTCCATGCTACAGTCAGTATTTGAATTCCAAAATAAAAGAAGGATTTTAGATAATTTTGTCTATTTTCAAACCCCACTGGTTTTGCTTGATTTGGATTCGAATGACTGAGTTATGTGTATTTTGGTACAGACGTGTCGATCAATTCCAGATTCTGTATTGGGTGAATTTTGTTAACAATTTATTTTTAAGAACTATTCTATACATAATATCTTGATCTAATATTTTGGTCAGTGTTTTCTTATGATATTAGGGACTACCCAGATTTTTTATGAATTTTAAAGATAAGTTTTGTGTGGTGTTTCATGCTCTTTTCTAAAATTATCTCATGCTGTAATTTGAGCGCTGTTCAGTAAAGAACTCTGTTTTCACTATAATTCCTTATACTTTATGAAAATTCTTTGTGAAATGTGAAAGTTAGTAAAATCTATCGATTTTCATATCCTTTTGGCGGAATTAGATTTCGATTCACTGGTTGCGAGATATCTTAGTTTTCGTACAGCAGTGTTGAGATTTCCAGATTCGTTAAACTATGTTTTTTTGATGCTTTCGTATTTTTGATGTCTGATTTATTCTTACTGGAATATTATGAAACTTTATATTTTGATTCTAAACATATAGGGGAATACCCAGATTTTTCGTGGATTTATTGGATGAGTTTTGATGATGTTTTTGTGATTAAGAATTCGTTTTCCTGATTTCTGACTGAACATGTTTTTTGTCTTCGAACTTGTTTTGAGTTAAGATGTTGTGAACTAGTATGTGACTTATTTATATACTTTGGATTCGTGTGAATGTCTAGTTTCCAGATATTTTGACGGATCTAGGTTTGCATTTTTGTAGAGTTCAGAATCACTGTTTTAGTACTGACTGGTCATGCTGTCCTGATTATAAACATACACTCTTTTGCTCGATTATGTGACTGTCTATTATCTATGCACGCTGATTTTTTTTCCTGAACCTAATACTGATTATACCATAATAATTTGACACTATTTAGTATACATTCATTTCTATTTGATAACCACAATAAAAGTAACCAAGCCGGGGTTTAAGGGAAGATCTAGTAGTGGATAATATGGAAACGTGTACTTGGAAGGGAACTAGTGTTTCATACTGTTACTGTTATCTGACCCTGTCTACATTACTTCTTATATGAATGTGTCGAGTAGAAGAGAACCACTAGGTTCTGACTATTACTGTTACTGTTACTGTTTTCTGACCCTATCTACATTACTTCTTATATGAAGGTGTAGAGTAGAAGAGAACTACTAGAATCTGACTGTTACTGTTACTGATACTTGAGTACACCGCCCCATCATGGTCCCCTATGAAATCTTACTAAGCAAAACTATTTATTGTAGCAACCATGTTGTATCGGCGGCATGAAGTGCCACCTAGTTAGTAATACACACAAGACTGTAAGAACATAAACTGATACTGTTAGACTGTTACTGTTAGACCGAGACGGTTATACTGGGACTGATACACTGATACACTGAACAAACGTGGCACTTAGTTCAAAAGCATAGGTAATTATACTCGGAATGGGGCCCATGTTTCCCAAAATTTATGTTAAATGGAACTAAGTGCCACGTAGAACTAATTGTCACGTCATGGTGACGGGGGCCACCTCTAGAGCCCATTATATGAGTACATGATATATATTCGAGATTACATGGAACTAAGTGTCACGTAGAACTAAGTGCCACGTCATGGTGACGGGGGCCACCTCTAGAGCCTACGGGGGCCACCTCTAGAGCCCATGATTTGATCACTTACTTGATACTTGATACCTGAGTACACCGCCCTATAGACTCCACCACTAGGCCTAAACGTAACTGATTTGTATGTAGCAACCATGTAGTAAAAGTATAGATGCATGAAGTGCTACCTAGATAGTAATAACTACAAGACTTGAACTTGATACATGCATACTCGATACTTGATTACATGAAACCTGATACATGAATCTTGAACTTGATACATGTTACTTGAGACTTGACACTTGTTACTTGACACTAGACTTGAGACTTGTCACTTGATGTTAGATTCTCCTGCAGGTTTACTTGTCACTTGTTTCACCATTAGTACTTGTTATCCAACCTGGTTACTAAGATGTCCCTCTTGCTAGCTAGTTCTTGGTTTTTTCCACTACTTGTTGTATCCCTGTGACATTCTTGGTTCCAATTCTTGTTCCACATTACTTGTACTCGTTTTTACTATTTGTGGCCCTAACTTGCACTAAGGGCATTTTCTTTTATTTTCTCTCTGTTTTTCCTTTTATATTTATTAAGCAGACTTTGGAGACGAGCTACCTGCTGGGATTGGTGAGCAAAGGTTTTAGCTTTCAAGTGGAGAAAAGACTTGTTTAGAACATTTGTTTTTCTTGAATTATTTATTCTTTCTGTTTAAGAATTTGTAACGGGCTGATGTTCCCGAGTTTTAACTTGATCCAGACTTGAAACTATTTGGATATTATTCTTGTGTATTCAATTGTTTCTGTTGCTTAATATATTATTCATGCATGCTTGGTTGTATATATATCTTGTTATATTCTTGCTGTGATGCTGAGTCGATCCTACAGCTTATGGATGATGTTAAAATCAACCGCTGGGCTTCGTCACGCGCTCGTATTCTATGTTTTTGGGAAGCGGGGCGTGACACTTGGGCACACTCCTCTCGCGAGCACGACGTGCTCCTAACATTGCCTCCATCAAGAAACCTCTTTAGTTGGTGAACTTCTATCTCTAACTCAACTATTCTCTCTTTGAGAGAATCGTCTTTCACCTTAAGCTTCAAATGTTGAACGCTCCCTGCGGAAAACTTGAATATTGCCCTCTTAAGATGGGCTACCTCCATACTTTTCTCGAGCACCACGTTTTTAAAACCGTCTCGCTTAGTGGTAGCCGAAAGTAGGGAGTGGCGAAGGAGTTTAACCCGTGAAGGCTCTCGAGTAGTCACCTCCTTCGAAGGATTATCTTCTACCCCAATAGGGGGTACGTCCCTCGAAGGCTCATCACCGCGCCACACTGCTATCTCTCGACGGGATAACACTCTTCTCATGTAACAGAGCTCAACCTCTATTTTTGGAAGTCTCTCCCGAGACTGAGAGAGCCCCAACTCAGTAATACGAGCTTGGTACGTAGCTGCGATGTGCCGCTGTTCTGAGAAACACATACCAGGAGTGCAAAGACTTGTCAACAAAAGAAAAATACAAAAAATCACTCTAAGCTGAAGTGCGAAAGCCACAAGATAGTTCTAAGTTCAGGTAGAGCTACAAGATAGTTCTAAGTTCAAGTAGAGCTACAAGATAGTTCTAAGTTCAAGTAGAGCTACAAGATAGTTCTAAGTTCAAGTAAAGCTACATGATAGTTCTAAGTTCAAGTAGAGCTACATGATAGTTTTAAGTTCAAGTAGAGCAACAAGATAGCTCTAAGTTCAAGTAAAGCTAAAAGATAGTTCTAAGCTCAAGTAAAGCAACAAAATAGCTCTAAGTCTCGCTGCCATACACAATAAAGATGCCCAAAAGTAGCTTTTCATTGCTAAAGTAAAGATACAAAAGCGGTGGCCAGTCCGCTATTAGGCATTGATACAGAAGTGTTCAAAAAAGAAGAAGAAGGAGACAAAAACAACTAACAAAAGCAGAGTAGCTACAAAGGAGGTCAAGGGTCCACCTCGGTGGATTGATCCACAAGGGGTGTGGACTCGCGACCGCTCCCCGCAGTCACCTCCAGCACCGCCACTATAGCCGTCTGGGGGTCTGCCACAACGTTCTCCTCATCTTCCTCCTCGCCCACTTCCTCCTCTCCCTCATCTTTCGCAAACAACAAATATCCCGAGCGATCGAAGCCGGGGACGCGCTCGCACACGTCGTCCAATGCCCTAGAGTACGCCTTTAGCATATTCTTCTCCAAGTATCCGACGGCCTTCTTCTCTGCCGCTGCCTCGGCCTCTCACACAACGACTTCCTTCTCCTTGACAGCCTTCTCTCTCTCCAACGCCCTCTCTCGAGCGGCCTGCTCCCTCTCCAAAGTGGCGTTCTCCTTCTCCTTGGCCAGCCCTGTCTCCAGTAGATAAATCTGAGTGGCTTGGGACTCCGCTAAAAGGGCAGCCGCTCCAGACTCCTTCTTGGCCCTCGATGTAGAACCCCGTATTTTCAAATATTATTTTTTATATTTGAAAATGAATTTCAATTTATTTTTGGAGATTTAATGAGTATTTTCAGAAGATTTATCTTCTGTACACGTGCAAAACACGTGCAAATGCTTTTATGAGAAGTGTGAAAATTTAGTTTCCTTTATGAAAAATCATTATTTAATATTTGGGAATTATTTAGTATTTTTCCAGATTTTTCTGAAATTAATTTGATGTATTTTGCAATTTTTGAGAAAAGAAGGACTTTTATGCAAAATTGACATTTTGAGGGTTAAAATGCAAAATATACATTCTGGGCATTTTGAACAGTATGGATGAAGATTTAGAAGTATATTTTCTATTAAATCCTAATTTAAATGAGTTTTGATGGAATTTCCAAAGAATGATCTATACATGCAAATTGTATCTTTGGAAAGGATTATTTTGCAAAATTGGGTAAAACCCTAAATCTATTATCCGGCATATTTAAAGGAAATTTCTCCAGCCGTCATTTGAGAAAAATATAGAATTTTAAGATCTTGCTTTGGTGGAGAAAGGCGGTTTTGGATCTAGCAAGGAGGAAGTTTTTCGTGGATCTTCTCTAAATCAAAGTGAGTGACATTTGTTTGTGTTGTTGCTTGATTTTGTGAATGATATGACATTGTTTGTTTTGATTTATGTGAATGACATCGTTTAGCTTTATTTCGTCATATGAATGATATGATCCTTGTATTGTGATGTGAATGTATATGAACCATTGTTATTGTTGGACCATATTTGTGAAACTTACGGATATTGAGTAGATCTTGAGTTATGATATTATATTGTTTGAAAGCATGTTAAGAATTGATCATGGTTGTGATCGGATGGTGAACATCTGGATCTGGAGAAATACAAATCAGATTTTGATCTTAGTTGTGAAAGGAGATTAGTTTTGAGAAACCCTAATGGAAAGATTAGTGATTACGGATCTTGAGAATTGAATTTCGAAATTTGGGTGATTGAGTAATGCATCCTTTATGGAGATTATTTGAGGTTTGATTATTTTGCCTGAGAGTGAACTATTTTTCATGAACAATGAACCTTTAGAACTCCAGTTTGGATTTCATATTTAGACCTAAATTATGAGAACTGTAGGCCGACAGTCGACTGGCCTACTATGCAGTTGACTGGTACGACTCTACTGATGCACCTTCAGTCTTTGGAAAATGTGTTCTGGACAGTCGACTTAGACTACTGTCAGTCGACTGGTCCACTGAGAAATATTTTGTTCAGTCCTTTCGGAGCAGTCGACCACTAACCTTTTTTAAGTCGATTATTATGACTTAGTTTATTTTCATAAAATTTTGGATATTTGATCTCTGGGCAGTCGACTGGTCTACTGTACAGTCGACTGGTACTGATGGATTTTTTTAAACCTTTAGTGTTATTTCGAATGATTGGTTTTCAGATAATTCTGTCTATATTTGATCTTTGGTTCAGTATTTGATTTTGAGATATTCAGTTATGAATATGATTTTGAGATATTCAGTTGAGCCACTCTTGTTAGTGGGATTTGTTTAGACTTTTGAGTTTGAGTCTCTAGAGGTAGGTGACCCTAGTATACCGGTGTTGAGATATTTGTTGAGTTATTTGTTGAGCCCCGTTGAGGCATTTCAGTTATTGAGTTTTGAGTTATCCCGGTAGGGTACACCGACTCTAGGAGATTTTGTTGAGTAATTCAGTAACCCAAAAACAATAAGGACAGGCATTAGTAGTGTTATGACGAATGGGAACATGAGTTATGCACCTCAGTATGGCTTTAGATGCGAGACTTAATCTCCTGAATTATCCAAGTGATTTACTTGAGATGTGGGACTTATCTCCGGAATTATCCAGGTAGATTACCTGAGATGTGAGATATTTCTCCGGAATTATCCAGGTAATTACTTGAGATGTGGGATTGATCTTCGGAATGATCAAGGTCGAGGCGACACTTGTGGGGTATTCATGTGATGATGTGTTTATGTCTAGATGTGAGATGATCTCCGGAATTATCCAAGTGGTTACTTGAGATGTGGGATCAATCACGGAATTATCGGGCATGGGCTAATTCTCATAGTTTATCTTTATCTCTTAGTAATCATCGTTGTCAGCATATAGCATTTGTGTTTTCTTGACTCATTTCCATGCATTTGGTTTTACTGTTTTCCACACTTGACATTGGGTTTTCGTATCACCTGTTTACACTTCTTGTTACTTCCTATTTTGGTATATTTGGTTTACTACCTTTTGTTGAGAATATCATGATTATGTTCATTTATGTTGTTTGTTTGATTTTATGTCACTCACACCATTTATGGCTAACCCCATTAGTTTTGGGGTTAGGGACTCTCTCTAGCCTCACATGTTGCAGGTTAATGCTTAGAGTTGGAGATGGAATGCTTAAGTTGGTTTTGAGACATATTTGACACATAAGAGATTTGTGTAAATTTGTATTAGCTATGTTGAGACAATGGGTATTGTAAATAAAGAAATTATGAGTTGAGTTTGTTTGAATTCCGCTGTGATTTGTAATAATTGTTGTAATAAAAGTTGAAAACTTTAGTGGTGTTGTTTGTGTTATTATTACAATTGAAGTGGATTGCTGGGAATGTGCCACGTATTTTCTATGTTATTCATCTAGAAATTCGGGCGCTACACTCGACCACTCGATCCTCTCTCGGTCTTGTGCGGCCTTCAACTCCTTCTCCTGCCCCACCACCTGTCTCAGCAAGTGGATAAAGTGGCAGACCACCTACAAAGAAGCAAAGACCAAAGTTACGAACTAAGTTTACAAAAAAAATATATATCTAAAACATACCGTCCTCTGCGCCTTTGCTATATCCAGAGCCGAGTCTCCCACGGTCCCGTGCTCCATTGCGGCCTTATCCTTCAGCATGGCCAAGTGATGAACCGCGTCCATGCAGCTTGCCGAGTCCCCAAGAAAACCATCATGCCTCCTGACTTGCTAATCAGGAACAGAGATCCTTTTAACCTTGTCGGTCAAAATGTGCTCTGCCGCAGCCGTAAGAGGAGGCGCCTTGAGAGCCAAGGCCGCTGAGAGGGGGAACTCTCCCGTAGCAGGGACAGCTGATGTAACAGAGGGGGGGGGGACTCAAAGTCCCCAACTAGAAGGGCACCGCTCTCACTCCTAGCAGCATTCGACGGCAAAGGTCTGATGACGGTCCTCTTCCTCTTCCTCTCTTCGGTCCGCTTGCCGCTCAGGCCCGAACGCCTAGTCATGATGTCGTTAAAACAAAATGTGTTAGAAAAATTGGAACACATACGCAAACTAAAGAATAGAGACCAACACAAAGAAAAATGCGTACTAGGGTTCATCAGGTCCACCTCGGCGGACTGATCCACAAGGGGTGTGGGCTTGCGATTGCTCCCCGCAGTCGCCTCCGGCACCGCCACTATAGCCGTCTGGGGGTCCACCACAACGTTCTCCTCCTCATTTTCCTCCTCACCCACTTCCTCCTCTCCCTCATCATCGGGAAACAATGAATATCCCGAGCGATCGAAGCTGGGGACGCGCTCGCACACGTCGTCCAATGCCCTAGAGTACGCCTTCAGCATATTCTTCTCCAAGTATCCGATGACCTTCTTCTCTGCCGCTACCTCGGCCTCTTGCACAGCGGCGTCCTTCTCCCTGACTACATTCTCTCTCTTCAATGCCCTCTCTCGAGCGGCCTGCTCCCTCTCCAAAGCAGCGTTCTCCTTCTCCTTAGCCAATGCTGTCTCCAACAGATAGATCTGAGTGGATTAGGACTCCGCTAAAAGGGCAGCCGCTTCAGACTCCTTCTTGGCCCTCGACCGCTCGATCCTCTCTCAGTCTTGTGTGGCCTTCAACTCCTTCTCTTGCTCCACCACCTGTCTCAACAGGTGGCTAAAGTGGTAGACCACCTACAAAGAAGCAAAGACCAAAGTTACGAACTAAGTTTACAAAAAAAAATGTATCTAAAACATATCGTCATCTGCGCCTTTGCTATATCTAGAGCCGAGTCTCCCACGGTCCCATACTCCATCGAGGCCTTATCCTTCGGCGTGGCCAAGTGACGAATCGCATCCATGCAGCTTGCCAAGTCCCCGAGAAAACCGTCATGCATCTTGACTTGCCAATCAGGAACAAAGATCCTTTTTAGCTCGTCGGTCAAAATGTGCTCCGCTGCAGCCGTAAGAGGAGGCGCCTCAAGAGCTAAGGCCGCTAATGTGAATATTTGCAAGTGTACAAAATCGCAACAAGTAGTATAGTTTAAGTGAATAGAGTGTCGAACCCACAGAGACTAATTATTTTATTGAGTACCGATATTACTAGATTAATCACTATTTGGAAGATCAAAATTTATAAATGATAAAACAACTAAGTTAAATTAATCTAATTAAAGCCAACTGAATTAGTGAAGAGGGAGAGGGCTGTGAAACTATGAAGCTCTTGTACTTTATTGCTTACAAAATTAGTTCTAGGGCTCTTGACTTTACCTAGTTTATCACACACACAAATTATAACTCCTTATGAATAAAAATATTATTTTTCCAAGTTGTAGACCAAAATCCTAAAAATATTAACTACTCTATCCACGCAGTATAAAAATTATTCTCAACTAATTATTTGCCTATTCATCAAATTATTAATTGAAAATTTATGGATTTCTTAACGGTCACGTCCTCCAATAACGGTGTTTAATTTTTATTAATCACAAATCACCAGTTGGGTCTCTTCATGATTTAAAAGATCATACAAATGTCTATCCACCAATTGTACGCATTAAGAATAAAAATTAACACACAACTATGAAAAAATAGAATAATAATAAGGAATTAAAATTATGTTCTACAAAACTAGGCTACATCTTAGCCCTAGAAAAATAAATTTAGTTCATATTCAATTTGCAATTAACAAAAATTGTTTGGGATTGCATCATAAAATATTAGAGAAGAAGAGATACAAAAAGATATAGAAATAATGCAAACCGAACTCCAAGAATCGAGCCCAAGTCTCTATTCTCTGTCTCAAAAACCGAAGCCAAACTGTCGCCGTCAGCACGTCGAGTGGGTCCCTCTCTCAGCGCCCCACGTGCGCCAGGTCAGAACTGTCAAGCGATCACGTCATCGCCACGTCGCCTAGCTGTCGCTTTCAGCACGTCAGAGCCCAGGTCCACGTCGCCTAGCTGTCCTTCAGTGCATGGGACCCACACCTGGTCAGCACCCCTGTCACAAGTGCTGTCTCCCTTTTCGTCTTGAGCCGCATGCAAAAGAGGAGAGAAGAATAAGTCGCCACGTCAGCTTGGTTCTGGTGCTGCCTTGAACCGCGTGCTGCCAGATGCTGATGTGGACGCCTGCTGCTTCCGCTCTCTCTCCTAGTTTGATTCCTCCCACATGCAAATGAAGAAGAAGAAACAGAAGCTTGCGTGTCTCTCTCTTACTTTTTCTTTTTCTTTTGTAATTTTTTGTATGTTTTGAATGTAGCCGTCACCTCTTGAGAATTGTGCTCCAACCTTGTACATATTTATAGGCAAATGGGAGAGAGAATTAGAGTTTGCGCTTTTGCAGAATACTCCCCTCCTTTCATTTATTTTCTTCCTTCTTTAACCCGATATTTATTTCTTTCTCCTTTCTTCCTCTCTTTCCTTTTCTTGCAAACACGTGCTGCTGCATACACAAATTAAGACCAGAATTTAGGATTTAAATAAAATAAATTAGTTTAAAATAAATTAAACTAACTAAAAATCATATTAGCCCATTAAAATCCTTTTAAAATTATTTATCGCACTTTTACTCAACAAAACAATAAAAATTAATAAATCCATAGTTTGCTTTGTTTGTTGATTTTTTCCACAAATCTTCACATTTTGCATCAAAAATATTATTTCTTCAAAAATAATTAATTAATTGAAATCTTATAGAAATAAGAGGAATTATAAACAATAAAAATGAAAACAAGCAATTTGAATGGGTAAATGAGTACAAATATTTGTATAAAAATTAGACACATAAGCCGCTGAGAGGGGGAACTCTCCCGTAGCAAGGACAGCTGATGTAACGGGGGGAGGGGGGGGACTCAAAGTCCCCAACTGGAAGGGCACCGCTCTCACTCCTAGCAGCCTTCGATGGCGAAGGTCTGATGACAGTCCTCTTCCTTTCTCTCTCTTCGGCCCGCTTGCCGCTTAGGCCTGAATGCCTAGTCATGATTTCATAAAAAAAAAATGTGTTAGAAAAATTGGAAAACATACGCAAACTAAAGAATAGAGACCAACACAAAGAGAAACGCGTACTAGGGTTCATCGGGCTAAGCCCCCCCCCCCCCTCTCTCTCCTTAAAGAGAAATTCCTTTGAGATCTCTTTCCAATGCAACATCAGTCGGTCCAAAAGAATTCCAACCATCCTCTCCTCTTCGAAGCTAAGAGACGGTTCTGCCTTCACCCTCTTTGGCACATCCTCCCTCCAAACCGTCGGTATAACCCACAACTCCCAACTCCGAATCAAGAAATACTTGTCTCTCCAAGATTTCACAGAGTCAGGATTATCAACCAACATTATGCCCTTCCGAGCTGTGAGATAGAAACGATACTCTGTCCGAAACTTTTGATGAATCTTGTACAACATTCGTAGAATGGTGAGTCGGGGCTCGATCCCTGCAGCTTGACAATGAAGCACGAACCCCGTAATGTGTCTCCGTATGTTTGGCATGAGTTGAATTGGACCTACCCCGTACCAACTCAAGACTTCCCTCACAAAGGGGTGTAGAGGGAGGTGAACCCCCGCTTGAAAGCATCGAAGGGGAACACACACAGATCGGGAGAGAACGAAGAGCAAGATCTAACTCCAGGGCCAGGCAAGATAAGCTCGAACTCTGGGTGGATCATAAAACACTTACGAATAGTGCGCTAGTCCGCCTCTATAAGGATGGTGACGACGTCGTTCGCCTCGGTGCGCTCTCGAGGCTCGTTCTCCTCATAGAACCGCTCCATACCTTGTTTGACACACCTCAGCTCCTCGGCGTTGTACTAACGAATGCCTCCCAAATGTGACACGGCGATCGAATGTCTCCCGAACTCCCCTATACTCCAATCTCTCTCGACAACCATCTCTACCACTAGCGAAGGCTGAACCATCACGCCCATCCCCTTGTCCACCCTATAAGACGGAGTTGGAGGTCGCACTTCGACACTACCCATGGGGAAGCCTCGTCACCCGAAGATATCTTAGATATCTCTTAAAATAAAAACAAATTTCTTTCTGATTGACAGTCATGACTAGAATCCTCGCTGGAGAACAGAAAAGATCACCTGGAACCTCTTGAAAAAGGTGAAGTAAAATTTTCTTTGAGACTGTGAAAAATGGGAGAGCGGGGAGAAATGAGAAAAGGGGGGATTTATAACCAAGCTAGGTGGGATTGGGCCAGAGTTGTGATGGGCCCTAGTAAAGCCCAAGGGGTGAGAAACTCCAAATGGTCAGAATACGAAGTGACAAAGTAGTCAAACCATCAAAGAGCAACGTGTCGCAACAACTGAGTGCCAGGTGTCATAAACGTTCGCTAGACACTATGACTGTTCGACCAAAATGCTCGCTAAAAATGGCAACCAATCGCCAGAACGTTCGCCAAACACTACAACCGATCGCCAGAACGTTCGCTAAACACTGCAACCGTTCACCAAAATGTTCGCCGCAAATGCCGAACAAAAGGTGATCCGTTCAGAAAATGAGAGAAATGGCGTTGACCAGCCAACGGCCAGCACAGACTAGTCAACGGTCAACGCCACATGTCGCTCAGCTGTGGTTTGCCAAAAAATTACCACACGTTCGCCATGTTCGCTGCAAATACCGAACAAACGGTGATCTGATAAGAAAATAAGAGAAATGGCATTAACCGTTCAACGGTCAGCGCTGACCAGTCAACGGCCAATGCCATGTGTCATTCATCTGTAGCTCGTTGCCACTCGATCGCCATGTTCGCCGTACACGCTGAACAAACAGTGATCCAAACGAAATTGGGGGAATTTTTAACCTCCTGATGCGTGCTCAATCGTGATCGACGACCCAGATCATGCCACGTCGACAGTCAATGGTCAACGCCACGTGTCACTCATCTGTAGCTCGCCGCCACTCAGTCGCCACGTTCGCTGTACACGCTGAACAAACAACGATCCAAACGAAATTGGGGGAAATTTTTTTACCTCCTGATGTGTGCTCAATCATGATCGACGGCCCATATCATGCCACGTCGTCAGTCAATGCTCAACACCACGTGTCACTCATCTGTAGCTCGCTGCCACTCGATTGCCACGTTTGCCGTACACGCTGAACAAACGATGATCAGAACAAAATTGGGGGAAAAAATTTTACCTTCCGATGCGCCCTCGATCATGATCGACGACCCAGATCAGGCCACGTCGACAGATGCTTTAATAAATTCTTTATTTAATTATTAAATTGATTTTTTATTTAAAAATTCCGAAAAAATAATTAAAAATTCGAAAAAATTAATTATAAAATTCTAAAAATAATTATTAACTCATAAAAATATTTTTAAAATTCTGAAAATAATTATTTATTTAGAATAATTAATTAAAAATTTCAAGAATTAATTATTTAAACTTGGAAAGTGAATAAAAAATTTCAAATAATGATTAAGAATTGAAAAAAATTCACAAAAAAATCAGGAGGCTCTAAAAATAATTCTGAGTATTTTACAATCTCAGAAAAGTATCGTCATACTCCTACCAAGCTCCAAACATCCCCGAGAAAGCTGATAAATTCTTTGAACCATTAGAAACGGGTGAACTACTCCTTAAAGGCTGTGAAACACAGTCTTAAGGAGTGGGGGCTTGTGATATGGTTAAAAATAGAACAAAATTGGGACCGTTCAAATCGGACACGAATCTTGAAGCTCTCAGGGGTAAAATGGTAACTTCACCTATAAACGGATCCGAAAATGGGAACTGGCTCTTTTTCAAGCCCAATAACCCAAAAATGGGGTTGTCTTACTGGGTCAGGGTGACAGCTCATTATGAAAAAATCCAGGATATTTAAAAGAGTAATTCAAATTCATGATTATCTCTAAGAGACGGTTTAAACCAAATCTCTTTTCATGAAATGATTTAAACTCTCTTGCTAATCAAAAAACACCAGGACATAGAGATAAATGATTATCTCTAGACTCTCTCTAAAAGGCGGCTATAAATACCCCTCTACCCCCACTAGAAGAAAGGTAATCATTATTTTTTTTGCAAAGTGCTCTTTCATAATCTTCCTGATTACTGACTAGAGCGTCGGAGGGTTCGTCGCCGGGATCCATCCCGGTGTTTCGAACTTTTTGCAGGTTAGCGGTAGCAATAAGAAACAGTCAAACGCCAGCAATGTAACACCCTAGACTTTTAAATAATTTTTTTGAGATTAATAAATGAATTAAAATAATTTTTGGTGATTTAATAAACATTTTTCTGAAATTTATCTTCTTACACGTGCAAAACACGTGCAAATGTTTTCTTTGAAAGTTCAAAGTCAGAATTTATTTTGGGGAAGCATAATATTTATTAGTAGCTATTATTTATGAATTTTTTGGATTTTTCTGATATTTATTTGGCACATTTGAAAATATTACAAAAAGAGGGGCTTTTGTGCAAAATTATCATTTGGAGTAAAAACTCCAGATTTTCGGATTTTTGAGTTGAGCATGATTGCTAGTTAACTCAGAGGTAAAAATTTTACTTTTTGTTTTAATAGATTTGATTTATTTCGCTAATTTCTTAAAGAAGGGTCTCTTTGCAAAATTGCCACTTAGAGGCAAAATTACAAATTTCATTTTTCTGGGTTTACAAACAGTGCTGGCCAAGATTAGATCAGTTAGTTTGATTTTTAAATCTAAATTAAATTGGTTAATCTAATTTCCTAATATAAAGATTTATATACGTAAAGATATATTCAAAAGGGATATTTTGCAAAATCTACTCAAAACCCTAATAACCTAATTTCTGGCCTAATATAAAGAGAGTGCAGTCGTCTCTTCGCTACATTGCACAAAGGGTTTTCTTTATTATTGATTTCTTGGAGTTTCGAAGCGAGGATCTTGGTTTTCTTGCGAAAGGAAGGACTTTTATTATTCTCTTTATTATTTCGATTGATTCTTCAATAAGGTGAGAGACATATATTTGATTTTGTGTTGTTCTATGCATGTTGTATGTGATGAATGATCTATTAGAACGCATGATGGATGATTGTATGATTATATAATGAGTTTATTAAGAGATGTATGAATAAAGATTGAATTTTTCATGAAACTTTGCTATTGATAATTGAAACTACATATAAATGACTTGAGATTGTTAAAAAACCTAATAGAAACCAGGAGTTTGTTGTTTTCTTTCATGTTGTTACTGATTTGAACATGTACTATGAGATTGTATGATGTTTATTGCAAAAGTGAACAAAACCTAATCTTTACTGTGTATATATAGACCTACATTCTGTTTTGATGTCTTGATAGAAAGAAACTTGTTAATACTTATTGTAATTGCATGTATTCATGGGCAAACTATTGTAAGTGGCTGTATGTGTGTTTAATCAATTACAAGAGGGATATTGGATCAAAAGAGATAGATTTTTGAAGGGGTGGAGTTGTTCTTTATTGCGGGTCTGATGGGTATGGTCGAAAGTTGAATTTTTAGGTTTTATGAAGTTTTTCGATTGAGATTTGATTTGTTTTAGTACTGGGATTGATTTGAAACATTATACTACTCCTATTTGTTGAATCTTGCTGTTTTACTAATGCTTAAATACAGCTATACACTTTATATATCTACATTTACAGTTTTGAAGAGGATTTATGAAAAATTACTCTTTGATGATCTTGATGTGGTTTTGATTTGTTTTATGAACTCCTGTATATTATAAAAGTTGTATTTAATCATCTCAGGAATTTTGTTTTGCAAATTTATGATTTTACAACGATTTAACGAAGTATCAGTTAAAAGGTGCACGAATTTCGAAGCTGTCAATTTTTGAATATGACAGTTGACCGCTTTGCTTTTGAACTAAAAATGACAGTCGACTGTCAATTCCTAATTTTGTTGGATTTTCACTTGACAGTCGACCGTCGCGTTTTGAACTGGGTTTGACAGTCGACCGTCAGTGTCTTGGTTGATTGGTTTTGTTGAGTTTTCTTTGTTTTTCTTGAACGATTATTTCTTTGCTATTATGGATTATTGATCTACTGTTTTAGATGATGCTTTCACTACAGATTAGAGTATTTTACAGAGAGTTCTGTTTTGATTATAGTAGAATTTAAATTGAATTTCTATGACTTTATTAAATGAAAGATATATGGTTTTCGAAGGGATTGGTGTTTTGTGATATTCTACGACTTCAAAATATGATTTTCAGTTATTCAATAGATTTAATAATTTATTTCAGTTCTGGAAATTTGTGAGTGTATTAAATGAATTCGGATTCGTTGATTTTAAGAAGTTTTCCTTAATATGAGAGTATTGATAATGGAATTGAGAGTTTTAATGAAAGATTTTGTGTTGATGGTTGAGTTGTGAGTCTATAGAGGGTGAGTGGGATCCTAGTACACCGGCAATTGAGATTTTTGTGGTTTGTCCAGTTGTGGCTTTGTTGTTGATCAGTTGAGTTAAGTCCGATAGGGTACACCAACTCTAGAAGATTCGTAATTAATTAATTAACTTAATAAGATAAGGACATGCACTAGATGTTGATATGATGAAATGACTGCAAACATGGGTTATGGACCTCAGTATGATCTGTGGTGTGAGATAATTCCCGGAGTTATTGAGGTGTGAGTAAAATAATCTTCGGAATTACCTGCTGTGTGGGATTGATCTCCAGAATTATCTGGGTGACGCTCATGGGGTATTCGTATGATGAGGCGCCATAGCTTGTGGTGTGGGGTATTCTCAAAAATTTCCAGCTGTGAATGAGATAGTCTTCAGAATTATCTGTGGATATAGATTGACCTCCGGAATTATCAGGACATGGGCTAGATACTCACAGCTTTTCTAAATCTCGTAGTAGCCATCGTAGTAAGATTAGTTATATAACGAGGGATTTAACCCTATAAAGTAGAGAATGGAAGGGCTTGCACCAGACCTATGTAGTATGGAATACATAGAATCCGACAAGTATGCATTAGAGAGTCATCATACTGCATTTGTGTTTTCTTGACTTGCTTTTATGCATGTTTGTTTTCTGTTTTCTTACACTTGACACTTAGCTTAGTTTCACTTGATATTTTCATGTTTTACTTATTGGTATTCCATATTTCATTTGTTATTACTGTTGACATATGTTGTTTATGACATTATTCTTCATGTTTTATTTACATTGTATTTCTTTTGATGTCACTCACACCGTTATGGCTGACCTCGTAGTTTTGGGGGTGAGGGTTATCTATAGCCTCATGTTTTATAGGTAGGTACATATAGCTTGGAATTTGGATGCATGTGGTAGAATGATAATGTGGCTTGTGTAAATTTGTAAAACAACGTCTTGTAAAAGAAAGAATTGTAATTCAAGGTGTTTAGTTTTCCACTGTGCCTTGTAAAGAATTGATGTAATAAAAGTTAAAAAAATTATCTGTGTTTTGGCTATGTTTACTATTATATTGAGGTAGATGTTGGGAATTGTGCAACGTATTTCTGAGATATTATATTGAAAATTCGGGGCGCTACTAGCAAGAAGTCAGTAGATTCGCTTTTATTGTTTATAGAAGAATTCAAAAATCATCTGTTTGCTCCATTACCGAAATTAGCAGCAACAGGCATATATAGGAATGACAGAGAAAATAAAAGTAGAAGTAGAAGTTCGGTGAAGTCCGGTAGAGAGCTTCTTTGTTGGAGGCATTGTAGTAGACGAGTTGAGAGTTGAATTCGATACGATCAGAATTTTTCGCTTCTTTGTTAAAAAAATTGATTGTATTGAGAGTGAATTGAGTAGTAGTAGTCAATCTTCTAAAAGTCGCTAGGCGGTAGTCGGACGGCTGATGGGTGCCTAGCACCTAGGCCTTGTAAGCGGAGCTTAAGCGGCAAGGCGCTAGGCGGTTTTATTTATATATTATATATTTATTTATGTATGTGTATATTTTATTTATATATTTTATCATTTTGTTTTGTTTTGTTGTTACCAATTCTTACTCTTGATATTTCTCTTTGCAATTGCAGGATGAGCTTTACAAAATTGAATCAGTGTATTATTATTAGTCTTTTTTTTTGTATAGTCTTATACTCATCTATTAGACTAGTATTAATGTATGACGAAAATCAGTAGTGGAGATTACCTGTTCGGCTGTTCCAGTCCAAGGAGCAAACAGTGTGGGGAAGCGGGAGGCTTGATTTGGGGGATGGGGGAGGGTTGCATAAAGAGAAGTTTGAGAGAGAATAGGACGTAGTGTTGACATCGGAGGTGAAGCTAGGAGGGAGGCAGTGTGTGGTTTTGTTGACGACTTGACTTTGAAGCTGAAGAGAGGAGAAGGAGGTTGTGTTGACGTCGGTTGAAGTTGAAGCGAGCTGCGACTGCAAGGAGGGAGGTGGAGGAGGAGGAGGAGGTTTTGACGAATGAGTGACAGAGTGAGTGAGAGTTGCGACTGCGAGGAAGGAGGCGGAGGAGGTTGTATTGATGACTGCGAGCAACGACTGCAAGGAGGGAGACAAAGGAAGAAGGAGCCTCCGACTGCGAGGAGGGAGGCGGAGGAGGTAATTTGGAGGTTTTGGAGAAGAGGAATTATGGATTTAGAGAATATAATTGATTTGGGAGGTTTTTTATGGGGGATTTAGAGGAGAAAGCGAAGTTTTAGGGGTTTGAGTGTATTAAAGCGGTCGGGTTGTAATAAGTCGGGTCCCTTTTTTAATTTTTTAAGTCGGGTCCTTTTTAAAAAAAAAAATTAAGTCCTAAGCGGGTCTAGGTTGCCTAGACCTGCTTACACTGATTAGGCGCTGCCTAGACCCGCTTTAAACTGCCTAGAACCATTAACCGATTTTCTTAAATGCCTAGCCCTTAGGCGAGGCGCTGGAGGGCTGCCTAGCGCCTAGGCGCCGCCTAGGCGCCGCCTAGGCTGCTTTTTAGAACACTGGTAGTAGTAGAGAGAGTGAGAGAGTAAGAGAATTAGGTGTGAAATTTGTATATTGAATTAAGGGGTATTTATAGGGGATAAAATAATAATAATAATAATAATAAACGGCTCAAAACTGAGCCGTTGGTCTATTTGGTGCTGTTCGACTCGACCCGTGTGGGTCACCCGTTGGACCCGTTCGGGTCTAACGTTCGAAACCCGCGGGTCGACCCGCAGGTTGGCGGGCGGGTTGGATGATTTTAACGGGTCGAGTGGTCCGGGTCGAGCAGGTTGAGTTCGCAATATTGGCGACCCGGGTCGACTCGCTTAGAGCCGCGGGTTCGACCCGGATCCGAACCACTCAATTGCAGGCCGGGTTCGATCGAGCAGGTCGCGGGTAGGTCGCGGGGCAACCAGGGTCGTTTTCCATCCCTAGATTTAATCCATGCGATCCATTTAGGACTGAAGCTCCGATGTAAAAGAACATAAAATAGGAAGGACCAATTAACCTTATCATAAGCTTTTTCAAAATCAATCTTAAGTAATTTCCCTTCATATTTGGATCTGTAACAGCCAAAAATAATCTCTTGAGCATAAGCCACACTTTCCAAAATAAACCGGTCTTTACAAAGGCCAACTGAGCCGAATGATTGAGAGGAGAAATAACAGAACTAAGTCTATTGGCTAGCACTTTCATGATGATTTTAAAAGTAATATTAAGAAGGCTAATAGCTCTGAAAGCCGAAACAGTATTAGCACCGAAGATTTTTGGAATAAAAATAATATGAGCATAATTAATGCGATCGAAACAGAATGAACCATTGTAAAGGTCGTTGAACATCTCAAATAGGTCGTCTTTAAGGAGGTAACAAAACTTCTGAAAGAAAAGACACGGAAAGCCATCGGGACAAGGAGTTGAATTGTTACGCATAGATAAGACAACTACTTTGATTTTCTCAATAGAGAAAGGATTATTGAGGCAAGAGAGAACGAAGTTCGCATTTCCATAAAGAGAATGCCAATCTACATGCACAGGGGGTAGCAGAAATTTTTGAAGAATCTCATAAAAGAAGCATGGAATTGGGGAGTCAAACGAAGCTGAACACCGTCTTCTAATAAAGACGAGATACGATTGGTCCTCTGTCTATTGGAGGCAAATTGGTGGAAGAACGTGGTCTATAGTCTCCTTCTCTTAACCACTTGATCCTGGCTCACTGGGCCCATCTCAAGTGGTCAAGATGTAATAAAGAGGCGCATTCGACTTTACAGTCATTGCGATACAGTCTATCATGCATAGAGATGTAGCCTTGCTCCTCTTTCTGGTCGATAAGATGAATAGCTTGAAGAAAAGAACGTTTAAGTTGACTAACATTACCAAATCTAGCTTTACTCCATATCTTACAACCATTTTTCACATAATGGAGATTGAGAAGAAGTTGGGATAGGCCATGATAACCAACGACTGATGAAAGACACTGAGAGATTATATTAACAAAAATTGTATCCTCAAGCCCAATGTTCTCAAAACAGAATTTGAATGATTTGGAAAAATTAAAGTTAGAATGTAGCATCAATGGAGTATGATCGGAAACAGGGTTGGGGAGTGCTTGAACAAAAGAGTTATGGAATGTACCTATCCAGTCTGGTGAAACTAAAAATCTATCGAGTTTTGCCCTGAATGGTTGGATATGGTGATTAGACCAAGCGAACCTACGACCATTAATGGGAAGGTCGATGAAATTTAACGAAGTAATACAATAATTAAAGATGGAGGAGTCGTTGAAGCGCTCATAGTTTCCCCGACGCTCATGATGGAATCTAGCCACATTGAAATCTCCACAAAAAATCCAAAGTCCATTGATGTGACCAAGAAAAGAATAAAATTCATCCCAAAAATTATGACTGAGTTTCGCTGAGGCAGGGGACTGTAAACCAAAACTACCGTTGGAGGTTGGTTGAATTCAATCTAGTGGAGAAAGACAATAAAGAAGAATTTCATTTTGGGGACTGATATCAGAATAAAAAGAGAGGCTCTGAAGCCAAGAAGAATGCCCCCACAGGTATGAATTACGTTAAGATTGACCCATTTAGTCAGCATGTGACCACCCAGAGACCTAATGGTCTTAGCATCAAGATAGTCTAGTTTGGATTCTTGAATAGAAATAACATCACATTTCGAGGAGGAGATAAGATCAAATAATGCCTCCTTTTGGGGGTAGGCCCCTAAACCCCTATTATTCCAAGAACAACTAATCATGAGCATGATTGAATGCCTCACCTCTAGATATTTTAAGGGACATGATATCTTAAAGAAAGGGGGAGGATGAATGAAGCGAGAAAACCATGCCCGAAGCCAATAAGCTAATCCCCTAAATGGAATAAGAGTTGAAGTGCACCTGATAAACAGACCCTAATGGGGTGTCAACCTGACAATCCACCGGAGGAGTCGGTAGGTCCAGGAGCCTATTTTGCCCCGCTAAAGAAGTTTTAGTGGGAACAAAAGTTGATGAGGAATGCTTTGCTCTCAACCTGGGCACTAGAACGGATGATAGTAGAAGAGCCTTTTTTACTGACTTTAACTAATATAGGACTAGGAGAAGAAATAGTTTGTGGATATGATACTCGCTCCTTAGGAGTCGATTCACATAAAACCAAGGGAAGAGGTTCTCGCGAATGAGATAAATGAATAGTATTAATCATCAGAGAGAAAGAGGGAGAAGTTCTAGAATCAACATTATAAACCCGAATAACAAAAGAAAATAGATGAGCACAGAGCAACAAATTATCCATAAGAAAAAGCGACAAAATTAATAAAGCTGGGAAAGACTAAAGAAACTAATTTAGAGTGATTAATAGAAAGGGTAAAATGCAAAAAAAAAAAAAAAAACACCCATAATCTATGAGGTGAAAGCGCTAAATCCCCTAATCTAGTAGTCAACACGATAACCTCCCCCCCCCCCCCCAATCTAAGAATTGCGGCCAAACGATGTACGAACAACCTAAAAATATGTGTGAAAAAACCAAATCACCCATACTTAAATAACTCCCTAATACTGCAATTAATCACTTATCCTCCTTTACTAACCCCTCTCCCGCTCTCTCTTTCCCACATCTATTTCTCTGTTAGACCGTTCGCCATCCTTCTCTCTCTTTTCTCCGACCATTCTCCTTTTCTTTCTCTCTCCGACATCCTTGTTAGTTGAAACCTTAACCCCCAAATCTCTAACCCTAAATCCCTAAATCCCTAACCCTAAACCCCCAATTCGATATATGAAGACCAAATTTTCAATCATACCATAATTGAACTCTTGAATCTTGCTATCTGTTGAAGTCCCCGCATCTCTTTGGAGGATGCTAGATGCATTTGTAGATTTTGAGCAGTATTTCCATATCAGGTAACATAACTTATGAATTTGAATAATCTCTGACCATATTATTTTGGGTCCTACTGAATATAGTTATGAAAATTCTTTTTGAATGGGAAAGTGGTTGAATTTGTGCATTTTTTTATAAATTGTGTGTCCGTGTTGGGGGGCAGCATATAGTGGATGTCTGGGCAGGCTAATTAGATCTACAGGATAAGAAATCCAAACATTTTTTTTGAGAAGGCCACACCCGGATTTGAATTGGGGATAAAGGATTTGCAGTCCCCCGTCGTGGATTGGGGTGGGAGGGGACCATTTTCTAAATTTAATGAGTTTTGCATTTTCAATATTGATAAAGAAAGCAACTAAATTAAATTAATTAAAAGAACTAACTAAACTAATTAAAAAGAATGAAATCTGAAATTTTGTCGCTTGTTAATAGCAAAAACTTTTTTATGGCTTTTGATTCCACCTAATTAATCACACACAATTCATAATTCCATGTAATAAGAAATTATACTTCTCCAAGTTGTAGACCAAAATTCCCTAATTATTCAGTGTAAATCATCTATAATTTTGCTCAATTAATGGTGTTTAATTCTATATTTGTAAATCACAAATTACCTCTCGGTCTCTCTTTATTCGATAAACCATACAATAGTTGGCCAAACAATTATAAGCATTAAGAACAAAAATTAAACGCACAACCATGAAAAAATAGGAGAATAAAATAACATGAAATTAGAATTGTGTTATCGAAACTAGGCTACATCGAAGCCCTGGAAAAAAAATTTAGTCCATAATAAGTTTGCACCTAACACACATCTTTTTGAATTACATAATAAAAATTAGAAGACAAAAGAAAAATTCATATTTACTGTTGCTGCTGATTTTGGTGTGGGAGCAAACAAATGAATTTGTGGATTCTTGAAGGAAACAAATAAGAAAATTTGTTGACTTTCACCAGCATTTTGACTGGTTTCTTGCCGCTGCCGTGAACCTACAAAAAGTTCGATACACCGGGATGGACCCGTCGATGAACCCTCTGACGCTTTTGTCAGTAATTAGAAAGATTATGAAAGAGCTTTAGGTGGAAAAAGATTGATTACCCCATTATGGTGGGGGAAGAGGGATATTTATAGTCGCCTTCAGAGATAGTTTAGAGATAAAGATTTATCCCTATGTCCAGGTATTTTTAGATAAGATGTAGAGTTTAAACTCGTTTCATGATAAGAGAGTTGGTTAAAACTGCCTCTTGGAGATAATCACGAATTTGAATTACTCTTTAAATATCTGAATTGGTTTGTAATGGGTTGGTACCCATACCTAATAGGATAGATCCGTTTATAGGTTATTGGGCTTTGAAGAAAGACCCAGTCCCCAATTCAGACCCATTTGTAAGTGAAATTACCGTTTTACCCTTGAGAGCTTTATGATTCGTGCCCAATTTGAACGGTCTTGATTTAATCATATATTTAGCCATATCACTAGCCCCCAGTCCCGAAGACTTAGTTTAATAGCCTTTGAGGAGTAGTTTTATTAATCTAATGGCGTACAAAATTTTATCGTAGTTTTTAAGGAAGTTTGGATCTTGCTCGAGGTGTAATGGTGTCAATCTGAGTTTGTAAAGTGCCCAAAATGATTTTGCAACTTTTCTGGATTTTTTGATTTTTTTTCTAATTTTTAAATTACTTTTCGAATTATTTATTCAATTTTGCAAATTAACAATCTATTTTTCAAAAAGTATTAATTAGTCGTTCTAATTAATAATTATTTATCCAGGAGTTCAAAAATATTTCCCTGAATTTAATTACTTTTTAGAATTTTAATTATTTTTTTTGAATTTTTAATTACTTTTCGCAATTTTTAAACAATTAATTCAATTTTATAAGTTAAATAAAAGAATTAATCATGAGCGTTGATCATGTTGTTGGCATGAATTTCAGAGTGATTAGGCAGTGGATCTGGTGCTTAGGTGACGTGGCATGATCTGGGTGCTTCGATCAGGTGCACGCATCGGGAGGTAAGTGTTTTACCCCCATTTCTAGCTCGGTAGCTCGGATCCTCAGAATATGGATCCGAGCTATGTGGCCCATTCTGTATCGTCCGATGAAGATCTGGCACGAATCACGAGGTGATATCTTTCGCCATTTTCCAGCTCGGTAACTTGGCTCCTCGAAATGTAGATTCGAGGGTCTTGGCGTGATTTTTGCCGTCTGATGAAGATCAGGTGCGAATCATGAGGTGATGTTTTTTGCCATTTCGGTAGCTCGGATCCTCAAAATGTAGATCTAAGGGCCATGGCGTGATCTGAGTCATCTGATGAAAATCAGGTGCGAATCACAAGGCAATGTTTTTCGCCATTTTCCAGTTCGGTCGCTCGTCTCCTCGGAATGAAGATATGAGTGTTGTGGCATGATCTGAGCCGTCTGATGAAGATCGGGTGCGCATCACGAGGCAATGTTTTTTGACATTATCCAGCTCGGTAGCTCGGATCCTCGGAATGTAGATTCGAGGGTCGTGGCGTGATTTGAGCCGTCTGATGAAGATCAAGCACGAATCACGAGGCGATGTTTTTCACCATTTTCCAGCTCGGTAGCTCAGATCCTCAGAATGTAGATCCGGGGGTGGTCGTGGCGTGATCTGAGCCGTCTGATGAAGATCATGCATGAATCTCAAGGTGATGTTTTTTGCCATTTTCCAGCTCGGTAGCTTGGATCCTCGAAATGTAGATCCGAGGGTCGTGGCGTAATCTGAACCATCTGATGAAGATCATGCATGAATCATGAAGCGATGTGACTGGTCAATGAGTTTTAGGTGACGTATCGTGCTCATGCCTTTACGAATTCTGTCGTTTAGCCTTCTGATGGGCTTTTCTAGTGGTTCAGGGGGCCCAAAGCTCTTGGAAGCCTAAGCTGCGTCCCCGCTCTACTATAAGTCACCACCCCATCCTTCATTTCCCCACTCTCGCTTTTTACTCTTTGGAAAAGAAATTCACTGCTGGGCGGCTCAACTAGCGTTAACGGCCAATCGTTAGCATTTTCCGGCGATCTTTTCCGACCGTTGCTGTCACTTCAAGGTAAATATATATTTTAGTTTATATATTTTATGAGATGTCTAGAGCGTCGTCTGGGAGTGAAACCTCCACCTCAGACTAAGGAAGTGATCGGCTGTTGGTAGTCCCCCCTACGGTGGACAAGGGGAAGGAGGTAGCTGGGTTGGTGATAGTGGAGATGATAGTGGAGGGGGTGAAGAGAGCGGGAGAGCTGGGTAGGATGCTATCTACTCTGTCTAGCCTCGGCAGAGTCAGAGAATACTCCGACGACCATCAGGCCAAGGTTGTATATGGGAGGTTGGCTTTGTACGACGAGAATAACTCGAGGGAGCACTCTGAGGTTGACGACATCCCCTCGGTTCTTACGGAGAAGGATTTGCTGTGTATCAAAAGGAGCTGCATGATACCGTTGGAGTTAATCTCCTCCTTCTCGGTCCTGGATTTCAAGCCTGTTCGGCAACTTCGCCAAATACATGTGTCTCCCTTTTGATGCGCTCAACGCCGGTCTCCGTTTACCCCTACCGCCTTCGTAACCGAGGTGTTGCAGTGGTACGGGTTGAGTCCAGTTCAAAATATGCCGAACATGTGGCGGCATGTCATCAGCTTCATACTTCAGTGCCAAGCGGTGGGGGCGGAGCCTCAGCTCAGCATGCTCCGAAGTATCTATTGGATCAATCGTATGAGCAAAATGGAGTACCGATACTACTTGTCATCACGACGGGGTGTTAAATTGATCGAGAACCCAGACTCCATCAAATTTTGGAAGGAGAAATACTTTTTGATCCGAGGTAGCAAACCGTGGGACTTTCCCACGAGATGGAGGGAGGATGTGCCGAGGTGGGAAATGTCTGAGCCTGTGTTGACCCCGGAGGAAGATAAGGTCGTGTCGAAACTCTTCGGTCGTCTGACCTTAAGTTGGAAGGATATGACTGAGGAGGTTCTCTTCGGTGGGGGTCTCAGTCCGATCGACCACAGTATGCTTCAGATGTTTGCCTTTGTTTTTATTTCCAATACTGCTTTCTTCGTGTGCTAACTTTTTTGGCTTTTATTTCTGTAGAGGCCCCCGATATGGACTTTCGAGCTATGTTGTTTGATCGAGGGGGAGTTGGTGGGAAAGGTTCTGATAACAAGAAGAGGAAGAGAACAACAGCAGGGCCATCGTCTGGCTGAGCTGCGAAGGGATCAACGGTGGCATCCCCGATGGTTGACTTGGAATCCCCTTCTCCTACTCCGTTGCCCCTTCTGCTACTCTTATCCCGTCTGCCCCTTCCGACTCTTCCGCCAAGGACTTAATCCTTGGGGCTGCACTAACACTTGAGGTGCCACCCCTTCGCCGAGGTCGAGGCGATTCTCACCGAGGAGCACAAGAAGCTCTTCCTCGATTGGCGAGTGATGAAGCATGATGGCTTTCTCGGGGACTCTGTCATGAGAATGCAGGCTATCCGTCACTTGCCAAGCCCGAAATGCCGAGCGACTTTGATGGCGGGCACAGTGGGCGACGATGCCCTTGAGATTGCTACGGCGACGATGTCGGTGAGTAACTTTTTGGGTTGTCCAAAAATCTAAGTTTTCCTTGCGCTAAAGTTTTAGTTTCTCTTTATAGATCTCGTGCCACTTTAGCCACCTCTTAGAGCAGTTCACCGAGAAGGAGAAAGAGCTCAAAGCGACGAGCGACAAAGATCGGTCGGAGAGAGCTAAGGCCGTGAAGATGTACGAGGTCGAGCAGCGTCTGTCGGAGTCTCAGGCCGCTCAGATTAGCCTCCTCAAGTTTGCCTTGGCGAAGGTGAACAACAAGACAGCTTGGAAGGTAGCCAGGGCGTAGTAGGAGAAGGAGAGGGCCGACCAGGAGAAGGAGAAGGCCGCAAAGGCTGTCGAGGACACGGCAAGGGAGCGGGAGGCGGCAGTAGCTGTAATACCCCGATTTTCATTTATGAAAATTATTAATTTTTGCACGTATTGTGCACGTGCAATTTTTGTAGTATGAAATCTTATAATTATTTTCCTTATGGATATTGTGGATATATATATATATATATATATATATATATATATATATATATATATATATATATATATATATATATATGTATATATATGTATATGTATATATATATATATATATATATATATGTATATGTATATATACATATATATATGTATGTATATATGTTCTTTAATTATTTTTATAAAGCCCATTTTCTTCAAATGAACATAAGCCTTTCTTTTTGAGCCCAAATCTAAATTATTTGTAAAACTATTATTTTGGCCAATTAATTAAAGCCCATGAATTATTTCTATTTTAATTACAACTTGTAATGTAGAACATCTTTTAAAGATTATTTTTATAGAAAATATAATGTACAACTTTTTTAAATGGAGGACTAATGAATGCACGTGCATTGCACGTACACGTGCAAAGAGCACCAAAGTGGCCGGTTTTGAGTATGGAGGGAAAATGAAAAAAATGAGTGGAGTTATGGGTGGTGGTTGCTTGATCATGGTTGGTTACTACAACTCCCCCTTGAATCCTAGCCTTTTATTTCTAACTCCTAGTTTGATCCTAGCCTTTCATTTACTCCAATTTTTAGTATAATACCCCCCGCCCCCCCCAGCCTAGTTATTTTTGTACTCTTTATTTCTCCAAAATCTATAGTAGAAAATACATTGCTAATAGTATAGTAAGTGAGATAAAAGATTGAGAGTTGTGTGTGAGAGAGTTGTGCTTGCACCAAGAAGGAAGGCCGGCATCAAGGAGGCTCGGGTTGGCATCTTTGAAGGCTTGGGTGCACATCGAGGAGGAGGAGGAACGCTCTTTTGGCAAGGACTCTTGTTTAGGAGGTGTTGCAATTTGATTTCTCTCCAAATTAAGGTGCGTTATTTTCCATGTTTCTAATTAGATAGCATGATAAAATTGAATTGAAATGATATTGCATGAAAAGGATTAATAAGAGTACATTTAATTGGAAAATGGCTTATTAGTTGATTGGAATGTTGCTAAATAGATTGTATGTGATTCCATCATCAAACTTGAGTTGTGTGTGAATTATTTATAGCTATGGATTGCTTGAAGTAAAATTCGTTATTAGCATCAAAATTAAATGCAAATGTTAGTAGATGAAAGTGTTGTCTTATGTGCTTAGATGGACTTTTGTGATAATGTTTATAATGGATGACTTAAGATATATTTTTGGGTTTGGGAAAAGGAATATAAACAGGGAATTGATATAGGGAATATTGATGTTAAGTTGGATAAGAAATGTCGAAAAGAAATGTGGTAGTAGTAGCATACAAATTAAACTAATTGTATGAAAAATATGTGTTAATTATTGGAAAAGTTATTTTCAAATTACTGGAGTTTCAATTATTATTTGAATAATTTTTCTGGAGATTTACAGTAAATTTAGTAAAGGCAAAACTCAAATGAGAGCTTTTGAAACATCGAAATGTCCTATTAAACAGAGAGTTGATTTAATTAAAATGCAAGTTGTATTTGAGACAACTTGAGCCTATAGCTCAAGTGGTCGGGAGGCTTCTAAACGCTACAGTGTGCAGTTTGAGTTCTCACTGGTTGATGGTTCGATCCTTGATAACACCATATTTTTGTTGTGCATTTAACAAATTAATCAAGCTTCAACCGAGAGCATTTAAGACTCTTAATCCCCTTTATAACGAACGGCGCGAGTGGCCTAGTGGTCAGAGCATGCGACTTGTTTCCCTGTGGTTGCCGGTTCGAATCCTGGTCTCGGCCAGTATTAAACTTTTTGGAAATTTTTTTTTTTTTTTGGTTTTTGATGTTTAAAAATTATGAAAAAAATACTATTATTATTCTAAAATTATGTGTGACTTATGAAAAATAAATTGGGAGTTATTGAAATGAAATAGAGTATATTTTGAGAACAAGAGTGTAGTTAGAACTATGGTTCTACACTTATATTTTTGTGAAAGTTGTGTTTTGCAAAAAGGACTTGAAATAAAGTGCTAGAAAAGGAAATATAACAAAGAAAGAAAATATGTGAAGTGAAGTGGTGTGAATTATTCTTAGTGAAGAATAATGTGACAATCACTACAACACAGAACCTATTCGCCGGCGTTTTTTTAGACCTTCACCGGCGGTTTTTTACGCCGGTGAAACATTCATCGGCGTTTATAAAAACGCTGGTGCAAATGCCGCCGAGCCGCCGGTATATATCTTTTCACCGGAGATTGTACAAACGCCGGTGAATGTGTAATATTTACCGGCGGTCAAAGAACGCCGGTGTATGCTTGTTTCTAAGCGTCCTTCTTTCCCTACTTACAAACACCGGCCTGTCGTAAAACGCCGCTATATAGATATTCACCGGCATTTTATAAAACGCCGGTGTATCTTAGGAGTGCTGCAACTTACGGGTACACCCGCCTGAGTGGAAACGCCTCTCTAACGAAATTTTCAACTAAACAATTAGATACACCGGTGTTCTATGAAACGCCGGTGTATGCCCGTTGGTTTTTCCTGCTCCAATTTTTCATTCGATTTCAATTCACAATTTCATTTAAGAAACCTGTAAACTAATTCACAACTGATTCAACCAATTTCAGGCATATTAATGCGCAAATCACAACCAAACACAAGAATTAATTAAGATAATAAAGTTTCACACATAGTCCATTAATCGTCCAAATTCACCGCTTAATTAACATCATAATTAACAAATACAGTAATTAACATCCCAAATATCTCAACAACTACTTAAAACAACAATCCAGAACATAACAACAACAAGAACAACATAACAACAACAACTAGAGTAGGCCGACCACAGATCCATATCCCTCGAGTAGCTTCAGTGCTGATCATCAGAATTTCCTTCATCTGGGTGACCGCTTTATGAAAAAAAACAATAATTTAGTTCAACAGTAAACCAAATATAAGAAAAATAAGTAAAATAAGAAGGGGCTCATATCAAATGTAGTTTTAAGGAACTGTCATCGTGGAAGGAAACCAAATATAGAAGCCAGAAATGGAAACAGAGAATGGTAGAGAATGAGGATACACCATGCTAACATAGCGGCATTTTCCTCATCTCTCTCTCATCCCTTCTTTTCCTTCAGCACACGCACATAAAGAGACATCAGCAACAACAGCAAGAGCGACAAGAACAACAATAATAATAAATTATTATAAATGAGATGTCTCTATATGGGTTTCTAGATCTCCACTCGAGCCCTCTCTTTCTAATCACAGCCCAATTAAGAACATAGACGACAGCCACTAAACTATCCAATCACAGCCCAATCAAAATTTGCCATCCTGGTTCTTAAATCTTCAGATGCATGAATTCAGCTTCTTTAACAGTAAAAGAAAATGAAAATGACAATCAAAATCATGCTAAGATGACAATCAGATGCATGAATTCAGTTTCTTTGACAGTAAAAGAAAATGAAAATTTCCAGTATCTAAGCATATATGTTTCTCCATTAATTCATCATCCCAACTAAATCATGATGTTTGTGGCTCCAAAAGAAACCTGCACAAGGTTTGTTCAGCCCAATTCTTGTACAGATTTGGAGGATTTTGGTATACATACAGCATCCTTTAGTTGACAGTTAACACATTTTGGTAAAAAAATCATGCTAAGATGACAATCAGATGCATGAATTCAGTTTCTTTAACAGTAAAAGGAAATGAAAATTTCCAGTATCTAAGCATATATGTTTCTCCATTAATTCTTCATCCCAACTAAATCATGATGTTTGTGGCTCCAAAATAAACCTGCACAAGGTTTATTCAGCCCAATTCTTGTACAGATTTAGAGGATTTTGGTATACAGCCAGCATCCTCTAGTTGGCAGTGAACCCATTTTGGTAAAAAATCATGCTAAGATGACAATCAGATGCATGAATTCAGTTTCTTTGACAGTAAAAGAAAATGAAAATTTTCAGTATCTAAGCATATATGTTTCTCCATTAATTCATCATCCCAACTAAATCATGATGTTTGTGGCTCCAAAAGAAACCTGCACAAGGTTTGTTCGATCAGCCTAATTCTTGTACAGATTTGGAGGATTTTGGTATACAGCCAGCATCCTTTGTTGACAGATAACACATTGTGGTAAAAAAATCATGCTAAGATGACAATCAGATGCATGAATTCAGCATCATTGATAGTGAAAGAAAATGAAAATTTCCAGTATATAAGCATATGTGTTTCTCTATTAATTCTTCATCCCAACTAAACCATTGATGTTTGTGGGCCACAAAAGAAACCTGCACAAGGTTTGTTCTCACCCAATTATTGTACAGATTTGGAGGATTTTGGTATACAGCCAGCATCCTTAGTTGACAGTTAACCCATTTTGGTAAAAAAATCATGCTAAGATGCCAATCAGATGCACGAATTCAGCATCTTTGACAGTAAAAGAAAATGAAAATTTCCAGTATATAAGCATATATGTTTCTCTATTAATTCTTCATCTCGACTAAATCATGATGTTTGTGGCTACAAAAGAAACCTGCACAAGGTTTGTTCTCACCCAATTCTTGTACAGATTTAGAGGATTTTGGTATACATACAGCATCCTTAGTTGACAGTCAACCAATTTTGGTAAAAAAATCATGCTAAGAGGACAATCAGATGCATGAATTCAGCATATTTGATAGTGAAAGAAAATGAAAATTTCCAGTATATAAGCATATATGTTTCTCTATTAATTCTTCATCCCAACTAAATCATGATGTTTGTGGCTACAAAAGAAACATGCACAAGGTTTGTTCTCACCCAATTCTTGTACAGATTCGGAGGATTTTGGTATACATACAGCATCCTTAGTTGCCAGTCAACCTATTTTGGTAAAAAAATCATGCTAAGATGACAATCAGATGCATGAATTCAACATCTTTGATAGTGAAAGAAAATAAAAATTTCCAGTATATAAGCATATATGTTTCTCTATTAATTCTTCATCCAAACTAAATCATGATGTTTGTAGCTACAAAAGAAACCTACACAGGGTTTGTTCTCACCCAATTCTTGTACAGATTTGGAGGATTTTGGTATACATACAGCATCCTTAGTTGACAGTCAACCCATTTTGGTTAAAAAATCATGCTAAGATGACAATCAGATGCATGAATTCAGCATCTTTGATAGTGAAAGAAAATGAAAATTTCCAGTATATAAGCATATATGTTTCTCTATTAATTCTTCATCCCAACTAAATCATGATGTTTGTGGCTACATAAGAAACCTGCAAAAGGTTTTTTCTCACCCAATTCTTGTACAGATTTGAAGGATTTTGGTATACATACAACATCCTTAGTTGACAGTCAACCCATTTTGGTAAAAAAATCATGCTAAGAAGGCAATCAGATGCATGAATTCAGCTTCTTTCACAGTAAAAGAAAATGAAAGTTTCCAGTATATAAGCATATATGTTTCTCTATTAATTCTTCATCCCAACTAAATCATGATGTTTGTGGCTACAAAAGAAACCTGCACAAGGTTTGTTCTCACCCAATTCTTGTACAGATTTGGAGGATTTTGGTATACAGCCAGCATCCTTAGTTGACAGTTAACCCATTTTGGTAAAAAAATCATGCTAAGATGACAATCAGATGCATGAATTCAGCATCTTTGACAGTAAAAGAAAATGAAAATTTTCAGTATATAAGCATATATGTTTCTCTATTAATTCTTCATCCCAACTAAATCTTGATGTTTGTGGCTACAAAAGAAACCTGCACAAGGTTTGTTCTCACCCAATTCTTGTACAGATTTGGAGGATTTTGGTATACATACAACATCCTTAGTTGACAGTCAACCCATTTTGGTAAAAAAATCATGCTAAGATGACAATCAGATGCATGAATTCAGCATCTTTGATAGTGAAAGAAAATGAAAATTTTCAGTATATAGGCATATATGTTTCTCTATTAATTCTTCATCCCAACTAAACCATTGATATTTGTGGCTACAAAAGAAACCTGCACAAGGTTTGTTCTCACCCAATTCTTGTACAGATTTGGAGGATTTTGGTATAGATACAGCATCCTTAGTTGACAGTGAACCCATTTTGGTAAAAAAAAACATGCTAAGAAGGCAATCAGATGCATGAACTCAGATTCTTTAACAGTAAAAGAAAATGAAAATTTCCAGTATCTAAGCATATATGTTTCTCTATTAATTCTTCATCCCAACTAAACCATTGATGTTTGTGGCTCAAAGAAGATTTTGGATCCAGGATGACAAATTTTGATTGGGCTTTGAATGGAGATTCTAGTCATAGATCGATTCTTCGGAATCCGATTTTCTAAAGGAAATGCCATTTGGAAGTGTGGGGGTACCTGTTTGTTGGATAACCAAAACTCTCATTTTTATTGAAGAAAAATAAGAATATGGCTCATATCTAGTGTAGTTTTAAGGACCTGTCATCGTGGAAGGAAACCAAATATAGAAGCCAGAAAGAGGAATGGTAGAGAATGAGGATACACCAGGCTAACATAGCGGCATTTTCCTCATCTCTCTCTCATCCCTGCTTTCTCTTCAGCAAACGCACATAAAGAGACATCAGCAACAACAGCAAGAGCGACAAGAACAACAATAATAATAAATTATTATGAACGAGATGTCTCTATATGGGTTTCCAGATCTCCACTCGAGCCCTCTCTTTCTAATCACAGCCCAATTAAGAACACTTGTTGATAGTCACTAAAAAATCCAATCACAGCCCAATCAAAATTTGTGATCCTGGATCTATAAACATATATGCTTAGATACTGCAAATTTTCATTTTCTTTTACTGTTAAAGAAGCTGAATTCATGCATCTGATTGTCATCTTGGCATGATTTTTACCAAAATGGGTTCACTGTCAACTAAGGATGCTAGTTGTATACCAAAATCCTCCAAATCTGTACAAGAATTGGGCGGAACAAACATGTGTGCAGGTCATAGAATGTCATCTAAGCATGCTATATGCCAAAGTGGGGTTGGTCATAGAATGCATGAACGACATGTATTAGTGTTTGAAGAACAATAAGAACAGTGCTCATATCAAGTGTAGTTTTACGGAACTGTCATCGTGGAAGGAAACCAATTTAATATAGAAGCCATAAATGGAGCCAGAAAGAGGAATGGTAGAGAATGAGGAATATACACCAGGCTAATATAGCGGCATTTTCCTCAACTCTTTCTCATCCCTTCTTTCTCTTCAACACACGCACACAGCAAGAGGGGGTTGGTCCAACAATAATAATAGATTATAATAAATGAGATGTCTTTATATGGGTTTCCAGATAACGAGCCCTTTCTTTCTAATCACAGCCCAATTAAGAAACATAGACGACAGCCACAATGCAGACTCACAAACACTAATACGTGTCTTTCATGCATTCAAAATTATAATATCTTCAAAATTACCAATTTAAAGACTTACTGGTGGAATTATCCGTGGGTTCCTTGCTATTACCCCAATAAAGGATGAGAATTTGCTTGCATTATCACCAACCGGTTGCCCGACACCGTTTTTCTCCACCACAATCCTTTCGTCATTCTTAAGTTTCCATATGCCCGTCATCTTAGTTCGCCCTCGATGTTTTTTGACAGTGCCCCCCCCCTCTATTTGACTGCCACTATTATCTAGGATTAACAAACCAACATAATTACAAAAAATTAAAAAAGTGAGATTTGTAACAAATTCAACTACAATGATAGTTTGATGCAAATGACACTAAGCATTGTTTAATGTAAATGACACCAAGTAGTAGAAAATAGAAAGAAAATTAAACCAATTATTAAATTCACATACAACATATTCGGAATTACAAGATATAATATTACAACAAGATTTAAGACACGAAAATTACAGGACATATAATATTGAGCTATGAAAATCAAGTAAACTACAATATGACATCTTCCAATACATCGCCCTCTTCTCCATTCTTGCGGAGCCAAGTCCCGCAAATTCTGCCGTCGGTTGTGTTTACATCAAACATAGGAAACTCAGAAGCAATGTAACTATTCATGGGTTCACCGTCTTCATCGTCTGAAGTATCGCCCAGTTGGAATACATCTCTTGGTTGCATCTCAAGAGCCACATACTATTTTGGCAGGGTTGGATCTTCAATGTAGAACACTTGTTGCACTTGGGATGGGAACACAAATGGTTCGTGGCTAATGTGTGTACCGATGTGAATCAATTTTGAGAAGTTTACAACTGTGAAACCTAACTTATCCTTGTTATTAGCAAAATTCCTATCAAACTCAGCCCAATCCCCACGAAATAAGACAACACGAAAATGACCAAAATAGTTCAACTCAATGATATCCATGAGCACTCCATAGTAGTCGAGATCTCCATCTACCGGCCTTGTGTCCGACTTGGAAGCATAACTTCTAGTCTTAGAAGTCACTACCATTCCACTATTTTGAGACTTCAAATTACATTCACGATCTTTAGTACGAAATCTAAAGCCATTGAATATGTATCCTCCGTATCTTTTGGCCATCTTATAGGGACCCTTCGCAAGTACTTGTATTTCAGATGACACACCTTCAGGACCCAAAGAATGTACCTATTAATTTTGCGTAAATCGTATCAGCACCATGGATAATGTAGATATAATGAAGATTAACTTGCATTTTCTTAATTCACCTACATGAGATTCAAACCACTTATGAAATTTTTCATTCATCAACTTGTTTTGTTCACGTGGTGGTAGTCTTCTTGGTCTAGCCCTTCGTTTGATGTCCTTAACAAATTCGCTAAAATACAAGCAATTGAAATAAGGAATAACAAAAGTAAGTTAATATTGAACTCTGCAGTTTTCACTATATTCGATTTAAATTCAAAAGCAACTTACTTTCGAAATGGTTCCACTGATGCATGGTGGTCTAGCACATATCGATGTGCCTGTTCCCACGTTAAGTTATCTAGCTCAAAAGCATCAACTTTACCAATAGTAGTGCCAGCGGTATCAAAAAGATATTTAGCACCATCAAGATTGGAAATGTTTGGATTTCTTCTTGTTCTAGTCAAAGATGTCTCTACACCCTGCAGATACCTGAAACAAAAATGTGAACACTCCTCTGATAGATATCCCTGAGCTATTGACCCTTCAGGATATGCTCTATTTTTAACATAACCCTTGAGCCGGTATAGGTACCTGAACATGTATAATTAATGAATTAGAGCGAAGTAGGGGATTAAAAAAAATGATCTTTTGAAAATTTTGTTTTGTAAGATGCATGAATTCTTTTACCTCTCAATGGGGTACATACACCGATAGTGAACAGGACCGCCGATTCTGGCTTCACCAGCAAGGTGGATTATCAAGTGAATCATTATAGTGAAGAACGATGGCAGAAATATCATCTCCATTTTACTAAGTGTCAATGCCGCCCGCTGCTCCAATTGGTCAATATCTTCAACACTAAGCATTCTTGAGCAAATACCTTTATATATGCTACAAAGATCTTTCAGAACAGTAGTGATCTGCTCACACATTGAAGACCTTAGGGCTGCAGGAAGGAGATCCTACATTAGGACGTGGTAGTCGTGTGACTTTAGACCCTGAAGCCTCTTCTCTTTAAAGTTGACACATCTTGCTATGTTAGAAGAATAGCCATAAGGAACTTTAAGTTCCAGTAGAACTTTGCAAAACAATTCCAACTCCGATTTTGACATTGAATAGATTGCAGGAGGTAGGAGTACTTTCCCGTTCGGTAATTCCTCTGGGTGCAACTCATGTCGGATGCCCATTGACTTCAAATCAAGTCGGCTCTTGAGATTGTCCTTTGTCTTCCGGTCATCTCCCATAACTGTTCCTATACAATTTTCACCAATATTTTTTTCGATATGCATCACATCTAAATTATGTCGCAATAAGTTGAATTCCCAATACGGCAACTTGAAGAAAATACTCTTCTTCTTCCATGCACCTAAACTTGTCATGTTCTGATCCTCATCTTCGCCACATAGATCGGTTTCCTCACCTTGCTCCGGCCTTGCCCTTTTCTTGCCCTTTTTGCTGACTTGTGGTTCTTTTCCATATTTGAACTGATGACCATCTACCCGCCTCAAAATATCTGACCCAGAAGAAGCTCCAGGAGCATGTTCCCACTCGTCGGTACCATCAAATGTCGCTGTCTCTGCCTGAAATATATGTGTGTCAGGGCAACCATCTTCTATGACCCATATAGCAAAACTTTATGCCATTGTACAACCACCTTGAACTAGTTTGGTCAGCACAACAAGGACATGCATAACGTCCTTTAGTGCTATATCCAGATAAATTTGCATATGCTGGAAAATCATTGATTATCCAAGACAACGCAACTCGAAGAGAAAATGTTTCTTTAGCCACAACATCATAGGTTGGAACACCTACCTACAATTTCTGAAGTTCATCTATTAACGGCTGTAGGTACACATCTATATCATTTTCAGGACCTTTCGGTCCAGGAACTATCATGGACAAAATAAATGAGGATTGCTTCATGCATTTCCAAGGCGGCAAATTGTATGCTATTAACACAACAGGCCATATGCTGTATGTACTACTCATTTGCCTAAAAGGGTTGAAACCATCACTAGCTAGTCCAAGTCTCACATTTCGAGGATCTTCCTCAAAATCGGGATATCTTTCATCAAATTTTTTCCAAGATTGAGAATCAGCAGGATGTCTAAGAATCCCATCATTAGTGCGACCTTCAGCATGCCATTTCATATCAGAAGAAGTTTTCGTAGACATAAACAATCTTTGTAGCTTAGGAATCAGAGGAAAGTAACGCAGTATTTTGGCAGGCTTCTTTCTCCTACTTCGCTTAGTAGATCCACTGGCTTGATCGTCTTGATTTGGTATTTCTGTCCATTTCGAAGAACCACATACTTCGCAATTCTCCAGACTTTCCTTACCTCCCGTGAAAAGCATACAGTCATTTGGACATGCTGCTATCTTCTCATACCCTAGATCGAAAGAATTTAGGAATTTTTTGATTTTATAGGCTGAGTTTGGAATACAGATTTCTGGAAATGCTTCATTCAACAGTTCGAGTAGCATACTGAAGGACTTAGCAGATCACCCGTTTAAATATTTAATCTGAAATAGTCTGACAATGAATGAAAATTTAGAGAATTTGGTGCAATCGCGGTACAGCGGAGTACTAGCATCTTCAAGCAACTTAGCGAAGGATTCTTGCTGTTTATTATTTTCAGGGGCGGGGTCAGGCATTTCCTCGTCCACTCCACCACCAATGTGAGATGTTTCTGTTGACTCATTATGAACTTGGGTTGTTGGATTATTGGTGTGGAAAGAAACATTATGAATCCCCAAGGCGTCTTGCAACAAAGCATGCATCTCATCGGGAACACTTAAGTCTTCGTTCACTAATGACTCATCTACATTTTCTAATACAACCGGACGAACAGGAGCTGACGTATGATCCTCTCCATGACAAAACTACCGTGTGTACCCTTGAAAAAAACCGTTGACAACTAAATGTGTATGTACTACGTCACATGTCCTCAAATTACAATTTGTACACCGGAGGCATGGACAAAGGATTAGGTTGGGATCACGGGAATGTCGTTTGGCAACGATAATAAAATCTTTAATACCATCACGGTACTCCTTGGATAATCGTGGTTTACTAATCCAACTTCTATCCATTATAACAATAGCACACAATCTGAAATTAAAATTTGACATATTAAATAGTATTGATAGTAAAGGGCATTTTGTATATTTAATTTCACCTTTTTTAAAACCATCCCTAGCTGCAAATAAATAAACGATATAACAATTAACTGTAAAATAAAGAAATCGTGCTTCCAAAAATGTATAAAAAAATAGTTAAATCTTAATACAATCTACTCTACTCACATAACCCTAAACTACCTTTGTGGAAATTATCACAACCACCTTAGTGGCATTTTATCGCACACCTTGTGTTCGAGTCTAATATCGATTCGACTATAGTCTCCCCTGTATTTGGCTTTCCGTTCAAGGAGATGATAATGGTAAAGGATATTTGTTGAGGAAGAGGAATCGGACGAATAACGAGGGCGTCGTGCTGTAAATACGGTAACAAGAAGATCTGATGACTCATGAACTATTCTGTTCATGGCTACTAATAATCAGTTACTCATCCCAAAATAATAATAATAATAATAAACCTGCACAAAAGAAACTAATATGGTTACTAATATGTTGCTCTATTAATTCTTCATCCCAACTAAATCATTGATGTTTGTAGCTCCAAAAGAAACCTGCACAAGGTTTGTTCAGCCCAATTCTTGTACAGATTTGGAGGATTTTGGTATACAGCTAGCATCCTTAGATGACAATCAGATGCATGAATTCAGCTTCTTTAACAGTGAAAGAAAATGAAAATTTCCAGTATATAAGCATATATGTTTCTCTATTAATTCTTCATCCCAACTAAACCATTGATGTTTGTGGCTACAAAAGAAACCTGCATAAGGTTTGTTCTCACCCAATTCTTGTACAGATTTAGAGGATTTTGGTGTACAGCTAGCATCCTTAGTTGACAGTTAACCCATTTTGGTAAAAAAAACATGCTAAGAAGGCAATCAGATGCATGAACTTAGATTCTTTAACAGTAAAAGAAAATGAAAATTTCCAGTATCTAAGCATATATGTTTCTCTATTAATTCTTCATCCCAACTAAATCATGATGTTTGTGACTCCAAAAGAAACCTGCACAAGGTTTGTTTAGCCCAATTCTTGTACAGATTTGGAGGATTTGGTATACAGCTAGCAAACTTAGATGACAGTTAACACATTTTGGTAAAAAAATCATGCTAAGATGACAATCAGATGCATGAACTCAGTTTCTTTAACAGTAAAAGAAATGAAAATTTCCAGTATCTAAGAATATATGTTTCTCTTTTAATTCTTCATCCCAACTAAACCATTGATGTTTGTGGCTCCAAAATAAACCTGCACAAGGTTTGTTCAGCCCAATTCTTGTACAGATTTGGAGGATTTTGGTATACAGCCAGCATCCTTAGTTGACAGTTAACCCATTTTGGTAAAAAAACATGCAAAGAAGGCAATCAGATGCATGAACTCAGATTCTTTAACAGTAAAAGAAAATGAAAATTTCCGGTATCTAAGCATATATGTTTCTCTATTAATTCTTCATCCCAACTAAACCATTGATGTTTGTGGCTCCAAAAGAAACCTGCACAAGGTTTGTTCAGCCCAATTCTTGTACAGATTTGGAGGATTTTGGTATACATACAGCATCCTTAGTTGACAGTGAACCCATTTTGGTAAAAAAATCATGCCAAGATGATAATCAGATGCATGCGACCAGTTTCTTTAACAGTAAAAGAAAATGAAAATTTCCAGTATCTAAGCATATATGTTTCTCTATTAATTCTTCATCCCAACTAAATCATGATGTTTGTGGCTCCAAAATAAACTTGCACAAGGTTTGTTCAGCCCAATTCTTGTACAGATTTGGAGGATTTTGGTATACAGCCAGCATCCTTAGTTGACAGTTAACCCATTTTGGTAAAAAAATCATGCTAAGATGCCAATCAGATGCATGAATTCAGCATCTTTGACAGTGAAAGGGAGAGAATTTAAGAGAAATTACCGAAGAGAGAGAGGGGGGCGACGAGCGGTGGCGTAGGAGATAGAGAGAGAGCGGGGCGACGAGCGGTGGTTTTCGATCGCAAATTCACCGCGAAATAGAGAGAGGGAGGAGGGAAATCGAATTGGGCTGTCGAAGATGACGAAGGGACAGAGGCGAAGTGCGAGAAATAGAGAGAGGGAGGAGGGAAAACGAAGGCGGCGAAAATTAGGTTTAGAAAATTAGCGAGTGAAATGTTAGGGTTCGCAGGGATTTATCTCAGTTAATTCACCGGCGTTTGAAATTACGAACGCCGGTGAATGTATCTATATATTCCCTGGCGTTTGTTTTTAAAATGCCGGTGAATAATACCATTCACCAGCATTTCTAAATAAAACGCCGGTGAATATCATGATTTCCCGGCGTTTTATAGAGGCCACCGGTGTATAACCATCCAATCCGACGTTCCATTCCTGGTCACTCCCTACCCCGGTGAGAATGGTAAAACGCCGGGGAATATACGCCGGTAAATCGCACATGTTTTGTAGTGAATAATGAATTGTGAATATTCATCTTGACCATATAATTGGTGATATGATTTTTAATGTGGAAATAAATAGTGGATGAAATACATGATGAATAATCGAACTCCATGTATGGTTATTGACTCATGAATAATTTAGAAATCATGTGATTGGAAAAGAGAAATGATATTGAGTTTGACAACTCAGATTGTGAATTTGTGAAATGAAATTGAAAATTAGGGTGTAGCCAAAACTCACACCGACAAGTGAAAGTGATGAATTATGATTATTGACATTGAAAAGACCAGTTTGAGTCATTATGAAACGAAAGAAATAAGACCGGTAGTAATGAGAGGGCTAACTCTAAGAGATCGATTTTGTTCATGATTTCATTAAAATAAGAATTAGTACATAATGAAGAGGTGATGAAAGTGAGAGGAAAACACAAGTATGAGAGCCTCGAGTCTACGATGTGAGAGTGATTCACAGAATGCATGCTTGATGCGTCAAGACATGGCGTGGGCACTACTCTAGAATTATCAGGATCTTGACAACGCTTGTGGGATGTTTGGTGACTGCAAGAGGATCGTGTGCCATGAAGGGGGCTGAATTGCCACAGAATGCATGCTTGATGCATCAAGACATGGCGTGAGATTCCCCTCCAGATTTTCGGTACACGAGCTTGTACTCATAGATCATCTAGGATACTTACCGTAGTTACAGTAGTAGATTAAGTCATGACGAGGGATTGAACCCTACAAGATGAAGAACGATTAAGAGGCTTGCCCTCGGACTTATGTAGTATGGGATGCATAGAATCCGAACAAGTGTGCATTAGTGTCATATAATATAAATAATTGCATTAAGGACTAAGTGCACAATCACAACACGACATCAATAGGGTATTTCCTTTAGTTTGATATGTGACAAGTCTGTGTTTGTTAAATATGGAAAATCAGTTACACTATTTCCGGCATAGAGAGGATGGCCGTGTATAATGTTCGTCGGTTGAATAAACTGACGTACCCACAGTTTTGTGTGCAGGATAAATGACATGATAAAGATTAAAGGAGAAATGATGCTTAGTGATTATTCAAATGTTGATGTACTTTTATATAAATGTTGTAAATTTGCTTCCGCTGTAAAATATAAAGTGTAAAGTTTTCATGTAACTCTGATGTAAAGTGAAAAGTTTTAAATTCCTTGTAAAATTGTACGAAAGAAGTGTAAAGATCCTGTGGAATCTCGAATTCAGTTGTGTTTTGGAATTTGGGGCGTTACAGTAGCAGTGGTTGCAGAGGCGATTAGGGCCGAGGCGAAAGCGCATATGCGCGCGAACATTGAACAGTATTACGCCAGAGCCCTCAAACATGTTGAAGCTCGCATCCCCGGTTTCGACAGCTCGGGGTATAGCTTGTATTCCCTTCTCGAAGGCGAAGTAGCCGAGGGAGAAGAAGGCACCGGAGAAGGGCAAGAAGAAGAAGATGAAGAAGGAAAAGAAGGAGAAGAAGAAGAAGAGGAGGATGTCGTGGCGAATCGTCAATCGGCTATCGTGGAGGTGCTGAAGGCGATCGCGGAGCAGCCCCCCAAGGTGGCTCCTTGACTTTTTGTATCCGCACTCGTTCTTTTTTTTTTCTTTTTTTTTGTTGCTTTTGTACTTATGCCTTATAGCGGACTCGCAACTGCTCATGTATCTTTCTCTTGGAAATGAAGTGCTATTTTGGATAGTGTTTGGATGCGAGGCTCAAGTTTTATTGATTTTACTATAACTTGAACTTAGGATCGACCTTGTAGCTCTGTTCCTGGTCTGAATTATTCCTAGGCTTAGAACCCAGAACTATCTTGCAGCTCTGTTCGGAATTTGAGCACTTCACATTTCTCTTTGGTTGGTTTCCCCAGGGCAGCGATGTATCAATTTTCGCTTTAAGCTAGGTGTCGCGAAGTTGGGCCTTGCTCGTTCTCGAGAGATGCTTTTTAAAGCAGAACAGGAATTAGGTCATTTAAGGTTGACCTTAGTTCGGCGAGATATCGAGATGAGGCACCTTGAAAAGAGAATTTGTGAAGTGCCCCCCGACGGTGAGGAGGCCTGCCCTTTGATGGCTGTCAGCCAGGGTCTGAGGCTCAAGTTTCTTTGCTACTCTCTGTTTGAAGCAAGATCTGAGAGGGATAGATTGAAGAGCGTGGTCTCGAGAAGAGTCTGGAATTGGCCCATCTTCGGAGGACTATCTCTGAGGTCTCGCAGGGGATTAGTTCTGGGCGAGCACCTCGTCTGAAGCTTAAGGTGACGGATGACTCTCTCAAAGAATGGGTTATAAAGTTAGAGGCGGAGAATCTTCGTCTACAACGACTTTCGGAGGGGAGTAACGTTAGAAGCACTTTGTGCCCTCGGAGTGAGTACGCTCATGGATGATCGTTCCACGAGTTGGCACTTTGTTCGCCTCCCATCTTGCGGAATCCAGGGGATGCGCAAATTGGAGTGGCCAGCTCTTCGAGTAGGGCGTCTGTTGGGACGACGATGAGACTCTTGGGTTCTAGTGACGCGACTCGGCTCGCTGGCTTAGAGACTTATGTGCAAGTGAGGCGAGAGCAACATGGTGCTCGTCGTCCCCGAGCATCGCTTAATAGGAGCATCCCACTCCCTAGAAGGAGTTAGTGTGAAATTTTGTAATCTTGTAGTCTCTTGTATGAGTTTTTGGTCTAGAGCTAGACTTGTACCTCAAATTTTAATGAAATAATATATCCCATCTTTCGATTTTGGAACGAGATTCTTTTGAGAATTTTTGTTTTGCTAATGTTCGCAAGAGAGTTTCAACAGTTGTGGGAGTAATTTCGAATGGTGAGCTACTTTGTACTAGCTCGTTCGCAAGTAGCTAAAGCGGCAGCGAACCAAGTGTTGGACTCCGAACTTGTCGTTAAGATAGTTTCAACAGTTGTGAGAGCAATTTTGAATGGTGAGCTACTTTGTACTCGCTCGTTCGCAAGTAGCTAAAGCAGCATCGAACCAAGTGTTAGACTCCGAACTTTTCGTTAAGAGAGTTTCAACAGTTGTGGGAGCAATTTCGAATGGTGAGCTACTTTGTACTCGCTCGTTCACAAGTAGCTAAAGTGGCATTGAACCAAGTGTTGGACTCCGAACTTGTCGTTAAGAGAGTGTCAACAGTTGTGGGAGCAATTTTGAATGGAGAGCTACTTTGTACTCGCTCATTCGCAAATAGCTAAAGCGGCATCGAACCAAGTGGTTAACTCCGAACTTGTCGTTAAGAGAGTTTCAACAGTTGTGGGAGCAATTTCGAATGGCGAGCTACTTCGTACTCGCTTGTTCACAAGTAGTTAAAGTGGTATCGAACCAAGTGTTGGACTCCGAACTTGTCGTTAAGAGAGTTTTAACAGTTGTGGGAGCAATTTCGAATGGTGAGCTACTTTGTACTCGCTCGTTCGCAAGTATCTAAAGCGGCATCAAACCAAGTGTTGGACTCTGAACTTGTTGTTTAAGAGAGATTTTTGTACGCTCCAAGGTAAGACAACTAGAACATTTAGAAAAGAGAATTTCAAGGAGGTAAATTGCTTTTATTAAAAACAACTAAGTGGCTGCTTCTGAGTTGCAAGCCATTATTAAACTTCAAAAAATTGACTGAATAAAAAGAAACAACTTTAGAAATGCTTTAAGAACGCTCTAGGAGTTGAAGTTGCTTGGAGTGGTGTTCAAACACCCTCTTGGTACTTCAACAAGTGTTCCGCATTCTATGTCCTCGGTACTGTCTTGCCCCCCCGGGTCTTCAAGTTGATAAGTGCCAGGTCGGACAACTTTGGAGAACCTATATGGTCCTTCCCAATTGGGCGCCAGCTTGCTTTTCTTGCTTGGAAAAGAAATTGATTGCTTTCTGAGCACCAGATCTCCTTTTTTGAGATTAGTAAGGCTACGTCGATCGATTTCTTGCCGGATGGAGGATCTTTCGCGGATCTCATCGATGAGGTCCAAGTTACCACGGGGCTCGTTCGCGTTTTGCTCTTCGTTGTAGGCAATCAAGTGGGGGGAAGGTAGACCGACGTCTAGTGAGATGACGACTTCGGAGTCGTAATTGAGGTTGAAGGGAGATTCTCCTGTGGGGGTCCTCTTAGTTGTGCGATAGCTCCAGAGCACATTGGGGAGCTGTTCGTCCTATAAACCATTAGCAGGCTTTTCCAATCTCTTTTTCAGGCCGGAGAGAATTTGCCGATTGGCATTCTCTGCTTGACCATTGGATTGCGGCGGAGATCGAGGAGAATCATTGTTGGATACCAAGGTCTGTACAAAAATTGCCAAAGGCTGACCCCGTAAATTGAGTCCCATTGTCCGTTACCAAGATTTGCGGTACACCGAATATGCAGACAACCTTTTTCCAAAAAGAAACACTGGACTCTGTTCTCTGTGATTTTCTCTAGAGGCCCGGCTTTGATCCATTTAGAGAAGTAGTCGATTGCCACGATAAAGAACTTCAGCTGGCCCGACAATGGAGGGAAAGGCCCGAGCAAGTCCGTTCCCCACATTGCAAAAGGGGTTGGACTGGATAAAAAGAAGAGTCGGGCTTGTGGTAAGCGGCGAATTGTTGAAATTTTTTGTCAGGGGCCGCATTGGCAAACGTGTTGTTCGGCATCGCTAAGGAGAGTGGGCCAAAAGTATCCATAATTTAGTATTTTGCGGGAGAGGGACCTTACTGCCAAGTGAGCTCCACACATCCCTTCATGGACCTCCTTAGAGCATACTGGGCTTCCTCAGGAGAGAGGCATCTCAAGTAGGGTCTGCCGTCCACTTGAGTGTAAGAGCATTTGTACATGACCCCCTCGATGAGCGTGTACCGCTTGGCTCTAGTTGTGATCTTTCGAGCCTCTTTAGGGTCTAGAGGGAGGATCCCACTTTGAGGAACTCGAGCAAAGGCCTCATCCAATTCTCTCCGAATACCAGGGGCAGCGTCTCCATCGGTTCGAGATCTTCTTCTTCGATGCTAGGTCTCAAGAGAACTTCTATTAAGACGGTTTGTTCGATCCCCTGGAGGGAAGAAGTGCTAACTTTGAGAGGGCATCCGCATGTGCATTCTCTTCTCCGGGGATTCGCTGGAGTTGTGCATCTTCGAAAGATGCTAGTTGCTCTTTGACCTTGGCCAAGTATTTGGCCATGCAACCATCTCGCGCTTCATATTCCCCTGATACCTGGTTCACTACCAGCTGTGAGTCACTGAATATCTTGACGCGCTTAGCCCCGGCCTTGCGAGCCATACACATGCCGACTATAAGGGCTTCATATTCAGCCTCGTTGTTAGATGCCTGAAAGTTGATACGGAGTGAGTATTGGAGAATGAAATCATCGGGGCCAGTCAAGATGACCCCAACTCCGCTCCCATCGGTGCACGAGGACCGATCAACATACACAGTCCAGAATGGGGGTTCCTCTATCGCTTTGCTGGCATCGGGGATTGTGCTCTCTACTATGAACTCTGCTTGGGCTTGGGCCTTGACAGTGCTTCGGGGATGATAGTTGATATCATGTTGGCTCAGCTCTATGGACCACTTCATAAGGTGCCCCCAGGTCTTGGGCTTGTAGAGAACTTGTTTGAGCGGCTGGTCGGTAAGAATGACCACCGAGTGAGACTGGAAGTAGGGGCAGAGTTTTTGGGCTGCCATGACTAACGCATAAGCCATCTTTTCTAGCTTTGGATAACGGAGTTCGGCGTCCCTGAAGACCTTACTAACATAGTAAATTGACTTCTGCATCTTATCTTCTTTTCTTAGTAGACTGAGAGTCTGCTCCGAAGTGGTGAGGTATATGTAGAGGACTTCCCTGGGCTTTGGCTTGCTCAACAGTGGGGGGTTGACTAGATAGGCCTTGAGCTGATCAAAGGACTCTTGCTTTTGTTGCCCCCACTCAAAGCCTTTAGGCCCTCTGAGGGCCTTGAAGAACGGGAGACATTTTTCTCTGGACTTGGAGAGAAAACGCCCTATGGGCGCGAGGCATCCTATGAGTCTCTGCACGTCTTTGACACTGGAGGGGGGAGCCATATTCAGAATGGCTTGAATCTTTTTTGGGTTGGCCTTTTTGCCTCTTTGACTGACCATGAACCCAAGGAATTTACTCGATGAGATGCCGAAAGCACACTTGTTCGGGTTCAGTCTCATGTTGTGCCTCCTCAACACATCAAAGGCCTCTTGAAGATCAGAAACATGATCCAATTTGCTGACGCTCTTTACCAACATGTCGTCTACGTAGACTTCCATGTTCCGACTGATCTATTCTTTGAAGACCTTATTAACAAGGCACTGATAGGTGGCATCGGTGTTCTTGAGCTCGAAGGGCATGACTCGATAGCAATATAAACCCTGGTCAGTTACGAAGATGTTTTCAGAATATCTAGAGGGAACATACTGATCTGGTTGTACCCAGAAAATGCATCCATGAAACTTAAGAGTTCGTGGCTCGAGGTTGCATCAATCAGGGCATCGATGCTTGAGAGTGGAAATGGATCTTTAGGGCAGGCCTTGTTTAGATCCGTGAAGTCAATGCAGATCCTCCAGCTCCCGTTGGCTTTTTTGACCATCACGACATTGGACAGCCATTGGGGATAGTTGACCTCCTGTATGAATTAGGCATTCAAGAGTTTCTCCACCTCTTCTTTAATTGCCTGCTAGTGTTCGGGAGTGAATTTACATTGCTTTTGCTGAACAGGTTTGGCCCCAGAAGCAACACTAAGGTGGTGCATGAGAAGCTCCTCGGAGATTCCAGGCATATCGTTCGCAGTCCAGGCGAATAGATTGCAATTTCCCTTATACACTGGATAATGTCGGTTCTGACGAGAGGGGGAAGGACTTTGCTAATCTGGAATGTCCTAGTCGGATCTCCTTCTGAGAAGGCCACCTCATCCAGCTCGTCGACCGGCTCTGATATAGGTTGGCTACTCCCTTGGGGGAGTTCAAGAGCTTCAAGGGAGAGAGGACCTGACCCTCCTACCAGGTCATGTAGCATTTGCGAGCCACCTCCTGGCTCCCTCTGACTTCTCCCACCCTTGCTGTGTTGGGAACTTCATATTCAAGTGGTAGGCTGAGGGTACAACCTGAAGAGCAGCTAGGCCTCATCGGCCCAGGATGATGTTGTAGGCAGCCTTCACATCTACCACCATGAAATCCATTGGCTCGGTTCGGGTGATTGGAGTTTTGCCAGCGGTTACGTCGAGGGTTATGACACCCCCGATCGTCACTGGCACCCCTGTGAACCCATGGAGAGTGTAGCCGGCGGTCTTAAGTCGATCCCTGGACAACTTAAGACCTTAGAATGCTTCTAGAAAAAGGATGTTGACCAAACTGCCGTTGTCAACCAGGACTCGGCGTACATCGAAGTTGGCCACGTGAAGATTGATCACTAGAGCATCACAGCGGGGCGTTCGGATGCCCTCCAAATCTTTATCTGAAAAAAGTAATAGGGACCCCAAGGCCCTTGGGGGGAGGATGGTTCTGCACGGAGTTCACCTCTCGGACGAAGGCTTTTCGGGAGGAGTTCGAATCTCCCCCCATTGGGCCTCCGTGTATGAGATGTAAGATAGATTCAGCTTCAGAATCGGGGTCTTGGCGTGCCGCTCGGTTCACTTATTATCCCCCCTAGGGGGCGAATGAGGATCTGCCCTATCATTTCTCACGAACCTGGAAAGTTGCCCTCCCTAAATAATGGCCTCGATCTCGTCTTTTAGGGCTTGACAGTCATCCGTATCGTGACTGTGGTCCCTGTGGAAGTGGCACCATTTGTCCCCATTTTTCATTTTGCTCGGTGTGTTCATCTTCGGGGGTGGTGGGAAGAGACCTTTCCCGACCTCCTTCAGGCTGGCTGAAACACTCGCGTAGAGTGGAGTAAACTTCTCGAAGTGGGGAGGAGGGCGACGCTGGCCTCCATTATCTTTCTGGAGCTTCTTAGCTCCTTCTTCTTCAGCGCCCTTTCTTTTGTTTCCAGAGGAAGATCCCTCAAGAGTGGGGCAGTTGAGAGCCTCTTCCGCTCGGATGTACTTCTCACTCCTAAGCAGGATTTCTGAAAAATCATGAGGAGGCTTCTTGGCAAGGGATGCCCTGAGGTTGTCGTTAGTGACGTTGGATTGGAAAGCAGCAGAGGCCACCGACTGGTCAATGGAGGCGATGGACCGGGCCTTAGAGGTGAAATGCTTAACATAGTTCCTTAGCTGCTCGCCCTTTCTTTGATGGAGTAATAGTAAAGAGGTGCTTGTCTTTTGAGCACGGCAACTACTCATGAAATGAGTAAGGAAGAGCCCTTCGAACTGCTCGAAGGAGAAGATGGAGGCCGGGGCGAGTCGTGAGTACCATTCTCTTGCTGGCCCCTTAAGCGTGGCCGAGAAAGTTTTGCAAACAAGCACGTCTGACGCTTGGTGGATCATCATGAGCATTTTAAAACTCTCGATGTGGTCAGTGGGGTCTGACTCCCCGTTGTATGACTCAAAGTTAGGGGGCTTGAAGTTTTCCGGGACCGGGGCTTCCAAGATGGTCCAGGAGAATGGAGGCCTGTTGGGGCGGAAATTCCTCGCCCGTTGTTTCTCTCCTCTGTCAAGTCGGCCAAGGCGCCACTCCATCCAGTCTTCCCTTCAGTCATATCTTGCTGAGCCTCGGGACTCGTCCTCATGCGAAAGGGGACTGGGAGTGCGACAGTGATAACTTGGGGCAGGTTGAGGATTGGGAGTACGACGACGATAGCTTGGGGAAGGTTGAGGACTGGGCACCTGCTGATCGTGGTTAGGAGCAACATTGAGGGCCCCCAGAACTGCTTCTTGAAACTGCTGGAACTCTGCCCTTGTAATGGGTGCCTCCTGATCTCGGTGGTCCCTTGGAGCGGACCGACCAGTCGGGTGCGGCTCCTCCTCTGACAGTGCGGGGGTGACTCTCTCCCCCTCCTGGGAGAGTTATATCTTATGTGGTCCGGTCTACGGGGAGATTGGGCTTTAGGGGACCAAATCGCTGGACCCCTTTGATGTTCACAGTGGGGAATCCCGTCAGGGGTCCACCTCTCATCCAAGCGGGTCCGAAGATCTATCCCATGCTGTCGGTTGATAATAACGTGTTAGAGATCCTTCAGCATTGGAGGACTGTGACAGGCCATGGAGTCGGATGAGGGGTTATGTACTGAGACATGTTCATGATGAGGAGGTTGCCCTTGGTGACTTCGGTAGGAGGGTCCTGCAGCATCCCCTTGAGGCCTTTGAGGAGCCTGCTGGGGCTGAGGTTGTTGAGAAAGGGGCCGGCCAGGTTGCGGTTGCTGGACGGGTTGAGGGAGAGGCTATCTAGGTTGCGATTGCTGAACTTGCTGGACAGGTTGAGGGAGGACCTCCTGAGGTGGAGGAGGAGAAGGAGTGGGAGTGGCTCTGCGGTTGGAGACCGTCACCTTCCCCTTCTTTGGAGGCATAGCTTGAAACTACTTTTGCTGATGAAATAGGGTTGGATTGCTTTTTGTTTCCCACAGACGGTGCCAATCTGTTGCTTCTGATTTTGGTGTGGGAGCAAATAGATGAATTTGTGGATTCTTGAAAGAAACAAATAAACAAAACTGTTGACTTTCACCAGTGTTTTAACTGGTTTCTTGCTACTGCCGTGAACCTGCAAAAAGTTCGATACACCAGGATGGATCCCGACGACGAACCCTCCGACGCTCTTGTCAGTAATCAGGAAGATTATGAAAGAGCTTTAGGTGGAAAAAGATTGATTACCTCGTTATGGTGGGGGTAGAGGGGTATTTATAGTCTCCTTCAGAGACAGTTTTGAGATAAGGATTTATCCCTACGTCCCAATGTTTTTGGATAAGATGTAGAGTTTAAACTCGTTTCATGATAAGAGAGTTGGTTAAAACTGCCTCTTGGAGATAATCACCAATTTGAATTACTCTTTAAATATCTGAATTGGTTTGTACCAGGTTAGTACCCATACTCAATAGGGCAGATCCGTTTATGGGTTATTGGGCTTTGAAGAAAGATCCAGTCCCTAGTTCGGATCCGTTTGTAAGTGAAATTACCATTTTACCCCTGAGAGCTTTAAGATTTGTACCCAATTTGAACGGTCCCGATTTAATCCTATTTTAGCCATACCATTTACTGAAAATGCAAGCCTCGGAATTCGTGCCACCTTCTTCTCTTTCTTTCTCCTGTTGTTTCTATCTTCCGATTTCAAGCGCAACCACCTTTCTTTTCTTTCGTCGTTTGTTTTGTTCTCGGGCTTGTAATGCCCCGAATTCCAAACACGGTAATTCTTAGCACACCAGGATTGTTTACTTCAAATTTGTACAGTTTTACAAGGAATTTAAATTTTTTTTCATGCAACATTGTTCTTTACATCATCGCAGCGAGAATTTAAATAAATACAACATGATAAATTCTACTTTAACATCAACAACTTAAATCGGAAAGCAATCTTTAGCATCAATTCATCCTCATGTCTTTTCACCAACCCAAACCCTGCACTGGAAAACTGTGGGCACGTCAGTTGCATACAACTGACGTAGTGCTATAAACAGCAATCCTTGCTATGCCATAATATAGTGACTTACTTACATTAGCAAACACAAACTTGAATGCATTATAAAGTGTAAAAGTGACTATCCTAAACATGTCAGTGTATGTTATGCCTTAGATGCCTAATGCAGATTTACATTACGATGCACTAATGCACACTTGTTCGGATTCTATGCATCCCATTCTACATAGGTCCGAGGGCAAGGCCTTATCGTACTTCTCAATATAGGGTCTAATCCCTCGCTATGAATTACGACTACAGTAACTAATGTATATTTTAGATATTCTGTGAGTATCTAGTACCACCCCGATAATTCTTGAGTATCTCACTCCCACGTCAAGTGATTCTTGGTTAGTTCTCAAATTCTCATTAATCACAAATGCCGGTTACCAAGGGTCTCGCCTAGCCTCTAGATTCTATGTAACCCCCATTTTCGTAAATAAATATTTCCGAATATTTTTTTGTATTTTGATTAATTATAATTTACTTTTTGTTAAATTCATTTCTGATTTTTATTAAAGTATTTTTCTAATCAAAAATTTTAATTATCTCGAATAATGGTATATTTTAATTTCTATCTTTCTGTTCTTATTGATCGTCTATTATATTTAATATTACTGCTATTTGGGTTATTTTAATGAATTTATATTTTATTATATAATGTTATTATTATTATCGTTATTGTTATTTTTATCCTTGTACTTATTATCGTTATTTTTGTTGTTACTATTATTGTTATTCTCATTGTTATTAGTATTATTATTTTGTTATAATTATTGTTATTATAATTGTTATTGTTGTTATTATTTTTATCGTTATCATTATTGTTATTATTATTATTATTATTTTTGTAAAGCCTGAACATACTTATCTATTTGTATTTCATTAATTGTTTTAATGCATGTTTATAGGTGCATTTTAAAAACCCTATGGCCAATTTCTTGGCCTAATTTCTTATTGAATTTTAAATACCCTATAGCCCACATTCTCTTAGTGGATCTAAACCGTATACCCAATAGCCCAAAACCTACTCATAAACACCCTATATATACTAATCCTATAACCTAACCCTAACCTAATAACCCTACCATATTTCCCTGTACGACCGCCGCCCCTCTACTGTTCACCCTCTCCTGTTTCATCCATGATCTCCCAATTCCTGCTCATCTCTCCCTTCCCCGTTCGCCTTCGAAACCCAAACGAATCCATTCCTCTCCTCCATCTATCTCCATCACCCCCGTTCGCCATTGCCGAAGAGCCCAACCTCGTCGTTCCCCCGTTCTCCCTCCAACATCGCTGCAACCTTTGTCTTCGACCCATCGAAGTGCCGCCCGCCATTACCATCGTTTCCCCCTTCGTCTTCCTCACCCCTCTGCGATGCCATCGAGACCCCAATACCTCTCCGTTACTCCTCGTCATCATCGACCACCTTAGATCGTCGCTCACCATTGCTGCTTCGCTCGAGCCCACCACCTTCGAGCCCCTTCATCGTCTTCCACCTCCTGCTCTCCGTTCGTCACCGAAGCCTGTCGTTGCTCCTCCTGATCTCCGTTGAGCCGCCATCTCCTCCTCGCGTCTTCATCATCCAAGCCGAGCACCCCCAGTTATCATTGCCTCCCCTGTTTCATCGCGAAAATAGAGCTCGCCCTGTGCACCGTAACCCCATCGCCTCGCCTCCCGCCGTTGCTCCACCGTCGCGGCGACCTCCTGTCACCATTCGCGATCTCCAGTCGCGCAGCCAGTCGTCGCTCCTCTCTCCCGCCTGCTCTCTCTCTGTCAAAGTCGAGGAGAAGCACAGTAGTGCTTTCGGTGTTTTGTTGTTGTGTGAAGGAGAGAGGGGAATGGTCTGTTTTTGGTGTGTAGTGTTTTGTGGAGTAGAGGGGATCTCGATCGAATGTGTTGCTATGGTGTATTTGTGTGCTTTTGTTGTGTTTTGCTGTTGTGTGGGGAGGAGTTGGGTTATTGAGTTGCTGTTTGGTTTGTTGTGGAGTAGGGGATTGGTTTGGGCGCTATTTGGGGTGTAGAGGATTTATCGGTGTTTGGTGTTTGGTGGGTATGGGGAGATTGCTATCTTGAGTTGGAGTTGTTGTTTTGCTGTTGTGTACTGGGTTCGCTATTTGGTGTCTTGCACGTGGCTTGCACGTGTTAGTGCTTCGTGTTCGTGATTGTCGCCCGGGATTCTGATCCCGTTATTCTTTTAATATTCTGAATTGTCTCCTAACAGGAAAGCGTCTCTTGAACTTATTTTTTTATTGTTTCTAGTTCAAGAAAGCACTTTTTTGAAATCTGGCAAGTAGTAATCAATTTGAATATCACATTTAATTGAACTCCGCTGTTTCTTTATTATATAACGCTGTTGATTCATAGTTGTCTTATCGTGCCATTGCTATTGAAATAAAACTTGAACCATAAGCTATTTGTATTATGAAACTTTCAAATATACTACCTTGTCATTGCCCGAGTTCGTACTGAGGTTTCGACCCGGTTCCTGACACAACAACTTAAATCATGCACATAGAAATTGTAGTACACTTAGTCCATATATTTTTATGTTTTGCATGTAAACAGTGTTATCCATATTTAATGAATTGGACCATGTGTATTTCATGTATTGTATAGTCTTGATATCATCTTGAAATTGTACTAGTGTTATTGGTCTTATTGATAGTACCCGTTGCATGAGTATTGATATCACCACCCACACTGATCACATGCATGTTCATAAATAACTGTTAATAAAATGTTAATCAATCCGGGGTTAAGGGTTGACTAGGGTAGTTGATGACATAGTGACTGTACTCGGAGGATGGGCCCGTGTTTCCCAATTTATCGGTCTATCGGTCTATCGGTCTATTGGTCATATCGGTCATCGTTTAATTGTAGATTACTGACTACAGTATCTCGATTGAATCGGTCATCGGTCATTATTGAATATTGTTCCTGAGTACATGATCTATAGAATCTACCACCTTGGTCTAAACGAAATTGATTGTATGCATGGAACCTGTAGTATGGGATGCAGTAGTACGTGCATTAGTTAGGATTAAAATGAATAATAGACTTATAAACATAAGTGAACATTGAACATTGACACTAATACTGAATACTAGTTATTAAACTTTGATTCCTTATTTCTGAATTTATTGATTATCAACTTTTGATTTTGTTACCGTTTATCATTTATTGACTCCGATATCGTTCCAAATTTTAGTTTTGTTATATAGTCTTTTATTTTCTATTTTACTGTTTTCTATTACTTGTCGCCCGAAGCTTGCTCTAATGGGTTCTTTTTCCCCTTCTTTTGAGTTGTATCGTTCAGGTACAGTGATGGGTAACCGAAAGGAACTCGTCGAACTGTTACCGCATTGCATATTCTCGAACTATTTGGTAAGTTCTTTTATTCCAGTTTTGGTTATTAAATTTTATTCTCATTTATGTGATTATATTTTCTGCGTGGTTGTGTTTATTTCCTTTCATGTTTTTGAGTTAAGACTGGTACAACTTATGGATGAGGTTAAAATCATTCGCTGGGCCATGTCACGTGCTCGTATTCCCGTATTTTGGGAAGCGGGGTGTGACATTCCAACAACCATCTCACTCTAGAGATCAAAATAGGTTATATCCAACCTCAACAATAATATTTCAACTTTTAATCTACAATTTCTTCATCCATGAAGTTCTCAACTTTTTATAATTTATTCAACCATAATTTCCAATCAAATTTCTCATAAACCACTTTTTAATTAACAAAACAAACTTACCACTTCCAAAATTATCTCGAAACTCCTTTCTTCAAAATTAACCATTTCCAAACAAATAATCTATATCTCAATCAAACAATTTCCTTTAATTAACTCATTATTTTTAGCACCAAAACTTCTTTAAAATCATCACATAAATTTCTCGATTTTCCAATTCAAAACTTTACTTTTAATTTCGAAAACAATAATTTTAACATTTTCAACCATATTTATTTTAAATTTGAACTCCAACTTGCAATGTACATAACATGCCTTTTAAATTATCAAAATATCTTTAGAACAGTGTAAAATAACTTCAATATTATTATAGTAATATTTTATGAATTTTATGGAGTTTTTCCCCCTTTTAAAATACTCAAAACATCAGAAAATAATTTCTCCCCCACAAACAGCAAACCCCCTGGCTCGAAGCCCGCGCCAACAGCAAGGCAAACAAGCACCAACCCACTGAGCCAAGCTCAGATCTCGATAATATATAGCCTCGATTTATTAAATACCCAAACTCTCCTCTTTATTGACCTTAATTTTTTTTAAAAGACAACAGAGCCCCAAAGCCATTCGAACCCGCAACCATAGAGAAAAACCCCCCGCTTGCCACGTGGCTGCACGTAGGCACAACGCGCATGCGCTAGCCACATAGCCAAACTCCGATTCTGATAATATAGGAGTTAAGAACTTTAAGAACCTACTCTCAGTTCATTCCTCCATTTAAAATATAAACACTTAATTTCTATTAATTGTATCAAATTTGTTTGTTTGTATAACACATAAAAATTCCAGTAGTGAATTCTTACTGATTTCATTGATAATAAAGTGACTCTTTACACAACCATGTAAGTAGCAATTCTTTTAGAAATTTCATATAAAATTTGCCTGTTATAAAAATTATCGATAATACTCCACACGCACATATATATATGTTTTATTTAACATGATGGGGGAAATTTCTCCAAAAAATTATATTATACTCAAATCGAACACAACTCAAATTTCATTTGTAATTCATCTACCAAATTTACTCATATTAAACTAAAATTTTGCATGCTATCACATATGAGAATTAACCCAACTTGAAATTTAACTACACATAAATTCTACATTATAATACTCTATTTAACATGCTTTTTTTACATCCATCAATTTCTAGATTTCTAGATATCCATACAATATGCATCACACAAAAAGCATTAGAAATAAAATAATTTATTCACATCTAAAATTCTAATATGAATCTCCTAAACATGCATTTAAACATAATTAGAAAGGAAGTAGAGACACGGTAACCCCCGTTCCTGCCAATACATATTTTCTGTGTATTTTCGGTATTTCGATGTTTGCAAATTATTTTTCCGCTTTCAAATTTTTTTTGTTAAAATGTATTGTTGGATCTTGTATTGAAGTCTATTTTTAATCAATAATTTTATTTGTAACTAGTTTCCAATGATTTTTATATTGTAATACGAATCTTATTATTAATATTATTATTATGACTTTGATACATATTATGATTATTATTATTGTTACTATTATTATTATTGTTCTATTATTATCATTATTATTAGTATTTTTAGTATTAACTATTATTATTATTATTATTATTGTTTCTTGATTGTTTATTAAAAATTTAATTCTATTCATTAATCGTATTTGCAGCTATTTTCAAATAGTTATCATATAATCCTATTTTTACATATGACCTTGTTATTGTTATTGTAATTATTATTATTATTATTACTATAAAATCTTATTGTATTTATTAGTATGTGAGTATTAACCTAATGTATACTATTTGATTTTCTATGCTATTATAGTACTATCTATTTATGTATTTATTTATTGATCTAAATCTTTAAATCCATATTATTTTGATTATGTATATCTCTTATTAGATTTTAAAACCCAAACCCACTTACCCTTTAACCCAAACCCGCAACCTTATTCATATATAACCCTAATCTACCCTACTCTGCCCTAAACCCTAACCCTAGTTTTCCTGTTCAACCACTTAGCCGCCAACCCTTTCCTCTCCCCTAGCTACTGTTCATCGTCCTCTACCTCATCCCCCTCCATCGTCATCCTGTCCTCCTCCCCCCGACGATTCCCCCCTCGTCGACCTCCTGTCAACCACCGCCCTCATCGAGCCCTGCCTCCTACCAGCCCCGTCGACCTTCACCCTCCAACATCTCACCATCCTGCCTGTGCTCTCCGCCCTTGTCACCCCCGCAGCGATCACCTAAAGCCGACCACTCACCCTACTTGTACTCCTCATCGTCAGGGCATCGCCATTTGGCTTCCCACCAACGAGCACCATCGTCGAAGCCTTGTCATCCTCGCAGTGCTTTCTTCAGTCGACCTTCATCCTGCCTGTGCCTCATCGCCTGTTACCCCTCCATCCTGCCGTCGAGCTACCCTTGATGCTGCAGCCCTCCTCCCACCGTCGAGCCTCGCACCTCCCGCAATCGGAGTCGAAACCGACCGCCACCATGCAGCATCATCATCAGTTAGCTCCCTTTGAATCCTGACCGTCCGATCCCTGATCATCATCATCAAAGCTCTTGGATCTGGACCATCCAATCTCTTAATCTCTTAATCTCAACCGTTCGATCTTTGATCTTGATCATCATCAAGATCTACACCGATCTGATCCATCCGATCTCGATCGTCAATCAACATCATCATCTGGTTCATCATCAAATCACTGCAAGTAACTTGTACGTTGTTTTTGTTCTTCATACAAGTACAAAATACCACAAGTAGTCTTGCTTCCAGTACATTTCATTCTCATGTCAATTCCTTGCAGACCATAATCTTGTTCTCTTGACCCGTTTCCACCATTTCATGATCATGATTAATCACCACAAGTTGTCACACACACACTATACGAAAATAAATTAGATCTAGATAGATATCTTGATGTGTATATACTTGTTTGTGATCTATCGTATGTTGTCGGTTTTTTGTTACATGATTGATGTTCTAGATGTTATCTCGTTGTGGAATTGTTAATACACATGCCATGTTGATTTGAATGTTCAATATATCATGTCTTGCATCATACTCTAATTTGGATCTATCATAGATGAGTTGTTTGATAAAATGCATGAAAGAAGTTTCTTTTTGCTGCTGTCCTGATTTGGTATAGCAATTTAGATCCTCTTAATGTCAGTAAAATAAATTAATTTGTGAACATGATTTGTAGGCCTCGGTATCTAGTTTTCAGAACTTTTGACGAATCTCAATTTTGATTTTTTTTTTCTGTGTAAGTTATCGCTATTTTACTGCAGCTGTGTTGAAATTTCCAGATTCTGAATTATAAGATTGCTGCATGATGTATTATTTTAAAACTGATGTTAAAAGTAAAATTTGGACCTAGTATTTTTCTGGGTATGACTAGGCATGATTAGGATCAATCCCAAATTTTTGTAGAAATGTTTAACGACTTTTATAACTTACATCATGCTTGTGAAACCAATCGATATATTTCCAAACTGCATGTTCAGCAAAGAACTCTGTTTTCAACCTGATTCCAGTCATTTTTGATAAAAATTTTGTGAATATGAAATATATCCTGGTATGTCTATTTTACAATCCTTTTGACAGAATTGAATTCCGAATTTTACTTTGTGAATTATCACTGTGTTAGTGCTACTATGTCTGAAATTTTAGATTCATAAATTTGCTGCGTCGCTCTGTTTTCCAATTTAAATTAACTATGCTATCTGTAATGGAATGACTTGAAATTTTGCATGCTGAGGCTAGACATACTAGAAGACCTTTTCTAATTTTCCTGGAATTATTTGATGAAGTTTTAGACCTGTTTCATATTTCTAAACACAATTTTACAAATTCTGGCTGAACATGAAATCTGGGTAGTTTGCTATTTTGACACCAATTGCTACAACTTTTCTATATCCTGTTTATATGCACTGGAACCGACAGAGAGTCTAGTTTCTAGAACTTCTAATGGATTCATATTTTCATTCCTGTAACAACGAGAATCTCAGATTTGGCGTAACAACGTCTTGCTGTCCAGAAGTGGAATTCTCGTCATTTTTGATAATTATTAGTTGATTGTCACTCGAACTTGTTTCCTAATCGACCTGAACTTGTTCCCTGTCCCTTATCATGTTACTTGTCTTGTTTGTGCACTTCATGCCTGTTTTGATAATAATAATAAGAACAAGCCGGGGTTTAAGGAAAAGATCTAGTAGTGGACAATATAGGAGTCTGTACTCGGAAGGGGACCTGTGTTTCCCATGTGACATGTTTACCGAACAAGTTACCAACTAAGTTAACGATCATGTTTACCGACCAAGTTAGTTACATGTTACAGATCAAGTTTACCGACCAAGTTTGTTACATGTTACCGATCAAGTTTACCGACCAAGTTTTGTACTCCTGTAAAGACCCGAATACATGAACTATAGAATCCACTACGAAATCTAAACGTAAATCGTTTGTATGTAGCAACCATGTGGTAAATAAATAGGACACATAAAGTGCTACCTAGATAGAATTAAACAATAGACTTAAGAACAACATGTTACTTGTATACAGTTGTCACCTGTCTCCCATGTTACTTGATACTCGATACAAATTGCATGCTTACTTGTTACCTGATCCTGTTACTTGATTTGTTTTACTTTCTTGCTAGTCTCTTTGAACTATTACTTGTTGCATCCCTGTCATGTCATGTTGTATATTTTGGATTCCAAATCTCTATTTCATGCTTTCTTGCACTTGTTTCCATACCCATTGCTTGTACTACTTACGGCCCGTAACTTGCACTAACGGGCGTACTGTTTCCTGTTTCTCTATTTCTTTGTCAATTAATAAATATACAAGTTTTGGAGATGAATTACCTGCAGGAGTGGGTGAGCAGACATTTTAAGCGTCGCCTGGAAAATCATGCTTTAGTCATTTGTGCTTTGAGTTTATTTATTTTTTGTTGCTACTTAAACTTGTAATGGGCTTATTGTCCCGAAGTTTTACTTTTGACCCAGATCTTATATTTATTTGAGAAATTTATATTATTTCAAATAATTTCTGTTGATTAATAATTTACTCATGCATGCGTGGTTGAGTATATTCTGTTATATTTTCTGTTATGCTGTTGAGTTGATCCTACAGCTTATGAATGATGAAAATCATTTGCTGGGCTTTGTCACATACTCGTATTCCTTTTGGGAAGCAGGGCGTGATAGACACCTACCTATTAGATAGTGTTCTAGTAGCAATTTTCCGTTTAAAAGCTCCAAGAAAATCTCACAAAGCCCAAGCAAATCACCCCTAAGAAATCAACAGCAAGCCAACTCGAAGCACATGCCTACTTTCTTTTTTTTTTTTTTTTTTTTGACTTAGTTTACTTTGCTGGTGAAGAAATGGGGGTTAGGATTATAAAGGAAGAGTTTAATTAATTTATTTAAGTTAATTTTTAATTTAACCCACTAACCTATAACCACCCAATAAACAAAACCCACTCACTCCATTTACAAGCAGCCGACCACTTTCCTCTTCACAAACATGTGCACGTGCACACTCTTTTATATATATTTTTATTTAAATTAAAAGCATATATTATAATATATAATAAGTATTTAAATAAAAATAGTGTAATTTAATTAAAATTAGGGTTCCATGCATGAATAAAAATAGAGACACGTACTTCATGAATTTTATTTTTAAAGAGAATACAACTAATATGTGCACTACAAACACGTGCGTCGCACATAAAAATATTAAAATATAAAATAGATTTTATCAACGGGGAAATGTTTCTAAAAACCAAAATACACATACAAAAACTACATTTCATGATATATATATATATATATATATATATATATATATATATATATATACACAACACGTATATAGACTGGCAAGTGCACTGCACATATAGATATACTTGAGCCAAAATACAAGAAAAACGAATTTCAATTTATAAAGCGAATTTGAAAGAGTTATAAAAATAAATAATTGAAATTCGTAAGAATTTTATAATATTACACATAAGGATATACGTAGTCGACACGTGTATTGAAAGTACGTGCAATACACGTAAAAATACAAAGATTAAAATATATTTAAGTTGGCTAAAAATAGGATAGAAATGAGTTTTGAGGAGAAAAATGTACAAATAATTGAAAAGCAGAAGTACATAGGAAGATGTGTCGCGAATATTACTCGTAACAATACGAAATACACGTGCATAATACACGTGGAGCGAAATTGTCATAACTCAATTTTGCGGGGTGTTACAGGGATGCATCCCCCCCCCACCCCCACTCAGAGCCCCCCTACTCTCTCTCCTCTCTCCGCCTTTTCTCTTTTTTTTCTCGGTTTATTTTTTTTTTCCTTTTTTTTTCCTCTGGTTTTCTGCCCACCAACCACCCACTTCTTATGCAGCCGCCCACCTCTTTGTCATAGCTCTAATATATTAAAGAGTAATAAAAATTATATAATAATTTCACTCATCAAATACCTCCAAACTTAAGATTTTGCTTGTCTTCGAGCAAAAAGGAAAATCATGAATAACAGGGGAAATAATCATAATTAGGCTCAACTCATCACACCCAAAGAAATTATCATGTAAGCATTAAATCTTCAACTTAAAATATTAAAAATAACAGATAAAGTAAAACTAAGCATACTCACTTTCTCCAGTGCAAATATTCATACATAATTTCCAAACCAATCAAATTTGTCATGCAATTAATTTATTTTTATCATGTAACAACTCCATCTATGATTATTCATTCTCATCACTACAAACCGAGTAGCAAACTATATTTTTATTATTTTTTAAAACTTTTTTCTCTCTCTAAGTTGTCACTTGCCTTTTGATGCGAATGCAAACATTTGTGATAGATTCACCTGGTTACTCAATAAATCACACACCTAGAGTGTTTTTGCATACTCATATTTCAAGTTACCGTTTTATGTAAAAGTGAACATTGGTAATTAATACCCCTAGTTTCTAAGAAACTCAAAACATTGGAGTAGATAGAACTTTATTCATTCAATTATTTAATCATTATCACTATATTTATTTAAACTCTGTTTAGGACTAGATTAAAGGGGATAATCATAAGAAAAAATATCACATTTTTCTTTTATGTATAATCACATGACTCTCACAATTTTGTAAGGAATTTTGAATTTGAATAATCATAATAAATAAGTATACTTGATCTTGCTTTATTAGATATGGTCTATCCTAAAAAAATTATTTCAATTCTTTAGCACAATACTGAACTCAAAAGCGTAATGGTAAGCCTAATTGAAATCCTTTTTTTTGTGTGTTTTTTCTTTTCAAATAAAAAAATTTATACCCCTACCCAAACTTAAATATCACATTGTCCTCAATTTGTAAGAAAAAAAAACAAAAATAATGAGAAAAGTTCAGAATTACTTCCCTAATTCATGTTCAAATTATGCTTGAGTGGCGTTCATTATTTCAGTCATATCTAGAGTTGTAGATGTCCAGATCCCCTGATTCTTTTTATACTGAAAAGCTTAGACTATTTCCTTCGACCTCTCTTTGAAACACTTTTCCAGATTTGGACTCCATCTTACCCAGAAACAGCCATGAAAGTAGGTCTAGAAAAACAACTTCGCCGAAAACCCCCAAACTTATGCAATCCTACAAAATAAAATCAAAAAATAAAATTAATGTAAACTAAAAGAAAAATAATTATAAATGCAGTAAAAAAAAAACATTGGTTTTCACCCAAGAAGCACTAAGTTTTAAGTCCTTAGCCAGACATGGTAGCTGAGATGGTTATGGGATGCCAAGATCCAATAACATAAGAACCTTTTTTCTAATAATTCTTTTCATGTGTGGAATAGGATTTTTCTATGCATCCCACAAACTAGATGACAACGGTTTAAGCTCGAGTTTGAGTCGATTCTTTCTTGAAGATAAAGTCTTTGATATCCCCCCTCCTTGAATTTCAGCTGAGAAAATGTATGAATAGACGGTGCAACATCAAAACACATAACATATTCCAAAACATTTTCTTTCTGAGATTCAAGAGTTGTTGAAATTGTAAGACATACTTCAATTGGTAACTTTTCAACATCAGCCTTATGTTTCTTGCCCACAATTAAATCAGTTTCACTTACTTGAAAACATAAGTGTACTTTGGCAGGAAACACCATGGATTTAAAGACACCAAATGTTACTTGCTCATCCCCAACCTCAAAATTACTTTTCCTTGTTGGACATCAATCAAAGCTCTCCCCGTAGCTAGAAAAGGTCGCCCCAAAATCAATAAAATTTGTTCATCTTCCTCCATGTCAAGGACTAAAAAATCACCTGGAAATATGAACCTGTCTACCTTTACCAAAACATCTTCAATTATCTCTCTTGGGTATTGTCACGCCCCGCTTCCCAAATACGAAATACGGAATGTGGATACGTGACTAAGCCCAGCAAATAATTTTCATCATCCATAAGTTGTTCAAGAATCTTTACAAAATTTCTTAAGAATGATTAGAGTCGGAAGCGAAAGAATCAATCAAGTATGCACGTATGAACCAAAATACTAACAAGAATACTTGAAACCAAAATATATTAATTTCTAATAATCCAGATCTGAATATGTCAATATCCTGGATCACATTGCCTATATACAATAAATCCAGGTACAAGATATAATTGTTCAAAGCAAGCAACAAGAAATAGGAATAGGAAAAACTCCAGCATCTAGTATCTTATCTCGCCTATTCCATCTAGCAGCTGATCTTCAAAATCTGAAATTTAGCAATTGCATGAATAGGAAAAAGAAAACAAACTCCCGTCAATGCAAGTTATGGACCGCTTGTAATGCAGGATACAAATACATGGGAAAAACTAACTGATAACATAGAATATACATGACAACAAAATGGAATACTAGTATGGCAAGATGAATAAGTACAAGTGGCATGTATCAGGTGTCAAGTGAACAAGTATCATGTAAACAGGAAACAAGTATCAAGAATCAAGAATCAAGAATCAAGTATCACAAAATCAAGTAACAGGTAACAAGTGTCAAGTAGTCAAGTACAAGTATCAAGTGTCATGTATCAAGTCTCATGTATTATTACTATCTAGGTAGCACTTCATGCACCCATACCACATGGTTGCTACACGCAATTTCGTTTTAGATTTCTTAGTGGACCATATAGGGTAGTATACTCAGGGACAAGCCTCAAGAATCAAGTATCAAGTATCAAGTAAACAAGCCTCAAGAGTGAAGTATCAAGCCTCAAGTGAAATATCAAGCCTCAAGTAACAAGTATTAAGCCAAGTCTCAAGTATCAAGTAATAAGCCTCAAGTGGTGAAATATCAAGCCTCAAGTAATCAAGTATCAAGCCAAGTATCACATAGAATCAATAGATCCTCTTCCGAGTACACGTTTCTGAATTATCCATTATTAGATCCTGTTCCTTCAAACCCTGGCTCGGTTATTTTATTAGTCTCAAACAAGCATGTATGTGTCACGAAACAGGCCAAATATATCATGGTATGATCAAATAAAAAGTTCAAGTTGCAAGATAAACATGTATGGGTGAAAGATAACACACAAAAAGGATAAAATAACCAAATTTTTAGTTCAGGGCAGTAAGACCAAACTGCAATAAAACTGAGATTTCCGTTGCTACAAACATGCAAACCTGAATCAGTCGAAAGTTCTAGAAAATAGACTCCCGGCCAAATCTAGCGAACATTTGTAAGTCATATAGTATTTCACAAAAAAACATAACTCAAAACTGAATCGAAACTAGAAAATATGTTAAGCCAGAAATCAGAAGATCTTATTCAAAAGCAGGAAAACAGCATGAAAACTCGATAAATAAATCCACTAAAAATCTGGGGTATTCCCGCTATAAGTATAGTAACAGAAAATCAAGTTTCATAATTTTCCAACAAAAAAAGAGTAGTCAAGTAAAATCAGAAAACATAAAGATGTAGTAGTTTTGTGAATCTGGAATTGTAAACACTACAGTACGAAAACAGCAATATCTTACAAACCATAAATCCAAATCCAAATCCACCAAAAGGGTAATAAAATAGATACAGTAGTCTAACTTTCATTTTCAGAAATATTTTAGAAACAGCAAGTAGAAATAGGTCGAAAATCAAGTTCTTTACTGAACAGTAGTAAAATTCTGCATGTAAAATCTTTATTTGCAAGCATGAAAGGTTTGTAAAACTATTCAAATAAATCCATCAAAATTCTGAATAAACCCCAATCAAGTCAAAAAATACTGAGCAAATTTCAGATCAAAATAATAATTTTAACACCATAATAAAAATAGATTACTCTTCCCAAATCATATAAAACACAATCTGAAAATCTTTCGACACTACTGTAGTAAAATCGACATAACTCACAAACCGTAAAACAAAACTGAGATCCTTCAAAAGGATTGTAAAATAGACAAAATTTTCTTCAAATCATGTTCACAAAATATTTTCAAATACTGACCTTAATAGGTCTAAAATACTGATCAAAACTGAAAAAAGCAGGCAAAAAGAAATTATCGAAATTATCTCATATGCACAGAATCCACTAGTTCACATAGAACTCATCCAAAACACAACCAAACATGATATATAGTAGACTAGATGTCCAAACAACATGGTATAGGGTATTTCACAAGTTCATAATAAGTCTATCATGAATCACACGAACGAGCACATGATAACACATGAACAACACGCATATATACAACAAGATGTGGTCAATCCTAGGTTATATCATGTCATGTATGTCGTGAGGCAACTATGGTCAAATAGCACTATAGAGACAATACACATCAAAGATAACACATACACGAGTTTTCTTTAAAAACCTTCTACACTACAAATGGTATTTATGACTTGTATCATACAAAGGAATTGAGTACAAGTTACTTGCCTTAACCGAAGACGAAAATGGACGATGAGCAAAGGCAAGAATAATGGGAATGGATTCTCAGGCAACGAACACAATGAACGAATGGCCGAATCCATCGAACCAAAAGCCAAGAAACAAGAACCAAGAACCAAGATAACTCGTGCTATGGCCGTACACGTGCAAACTTAACAAGAGAGAGAGAGAGAGATCGGGAGAATTCGGCATCGGCGCTGGCGTTGGCTTCGGCTGAGCACTGGCGCTGTTGTTGCTGCGTTGTTGGAGAGGCACGACGATAGAAGTCGGAGCAAGGGGACGGCGGGGAGAGATGGACGGAGAGGGAGGTGCTCGGTGCAATGGGTGCAGAAGGAGCGCTAGGTGCAGTCGGGGGTTGAAGACAGTTGGGGGCTAGGGTTGCGGTATGGGGAGAGAGGGAGAGTATAAGGAGAGACGAGAGCGGCTGAAGGGGATCAGGAACAGGGTGCATGGGTTAAATATATAGGGTGTGGTTTGGGGTTTGCGGTAGGGAGAAGGAAGGTGGCACAGTAGGGGCTAACGGGTTCGGGTAGGGGTAATGCACAGTGGGTTTCGAGTTGCATGGGGATGGGAAACACATAGGGGGGTTTCGGTGGGTAGTTTAAGTTGGAATAGTGTAGGATTAAGGTATTAATGGGTTTGGTTATTTGGGTTATTGTAGGAGTTTAATTAGGAGTAGGTTAAAAATAGGATTTGGTAATTAATTGGGTTTAGAGATAATTATGAGGATCTAAGTTTTAAATTGCAAATAGGATTATTAACAATTGGCTTAGGCAAATGAATCCACGAGCATCCAAAATACGAGCAAAAGAATAAACAAGAATCCAATAAAGGGAAAAACAACAATCGATAAAGAACGAAGTAAAAAGATAGACAATCTGGCTCAAAAGAGATCACAATGAAATAAAATGAATATATATTGAAAACTACTCCAATATACGGTCCAAGAAATACAAAGAGAGTACAAATGATCAAGAAAGGAAAAATACACCAAAAATATGAAAAACGAAAAACAGGGGTTACAATCCTACCCACCTAACAAAAGGAATTTCGTTCTTGAAATTCAAAAAGATGATACATAGGGTAACCCTAAAACAACCAAAAAAAAAAAAAGAACAAAACAAAACTACTCAAACAAATGAGGAAACTTCTGCTGAATTTCCTCTTCCAGCTCCCAAGTCGACTCACCGAACGAGTGAGGATTCCAAGCAACACGAACCAACTTGATGACCTTGTTCTTAAGCACTTTCTCCCGCTGGTCAACAATAGCAACTGGCGGAATCTCACAAGTCAAATTCGGCCGAACGGTCAACTCAGAGTAGTCGATCACGTGGCTCTCATCTCAGATATATCTCCTGAGTTGTGAGACATGGAAAATATCGTGCACTCCTGATAACGCTAGAGACAATACAAGACGATAGGCCACCTTGCCTACTCGCTCCAAAATCTCAAACAGTTCAATAAATTTAGGGCTAAGATTGCCCCCACCACCAAACCGAATGACACCCCGGCAGGGCAATACCTTTAGGAAAACATGGTCACCAACCTCAAACTCCAAAGCCCTCCGATGGACATCGGCCCATCACCTCTGCCTATCCTGAGCAGCTTGCAAATGCTTCCTAATCTGAACCACCGCATCAACTATCCTGGTGTAACTCCTGTTTTTCGTTTTTCGTATTTTTTGTGTATTTTTCTCTTTCTTGAGTATTTGTACTCTCTTGTATTTTTCTTGGACCGTATATTGGAGTTGTTTTCAATATATATTCATTTTATTCCATTTTGAGCTCTTTTGTGTTTGATTTGTTGTCTTTTGCTTCGTTCTTCATCGATTGTTGTTCTTTTCTCTTATTTGGGTCTCGTTCTCTTTATTTTTGTTCTTGGGTGCTCATGGTGTTTTGGTTGGCTACCCTATTCAAAATCCTATTGCTTTTGATCCCTAATTGATTACCAAAGCCAAATTGACCTACAATCCTATTTTTAATCCTATACTAATTGATCCAAATCAAATCCTAATTGAACTAATCCTATTACCACTCCTATTGGATCCTAATTAAACCCACATACCCAAATATCCATCTCCTACTACAAACCCTAAACTACACCCTATTTAATCCCTTTCTACAAAACCCGAAAACCTAACCCTAAGTCTCTCTCACCGGCCTCCCTCTCTCTCTCCTCGACTGCGCCACAACCCAACACACCTCCCCCTCCCCCTCCCTCATCGACCTGCTCCCCTTCGGCCAGTGCTCACCCACCAACCGACCACCTCATCCCCTACTCCCGACCGCAATCCACCTAGCCGCCAACACCCGAGCACTCCATTGCACCATCCTCCATCATCTTCACCTCTTCCCCGTCCTGCCGTTCACCGTCGACAGCAGCAGTCGGAGCGCCAGCGACCGAAGCCAGTCGATGCCCCGACGCCACCTACGCCCTTGCTCTCTCTCTCGTCTCGTTCTCGTTCGTTTGCACGTGCTCGTGTTTGAGTGCACGTGTGATCGAGGATTGTTTGGTTCGTGGATTCTTGTTCGTGGGTTTGTTCGTTGCCGGGATCCGTTCCCGTTATTCTTGGTGTTCTTTGTTTTCGTCTTCGGTTAAGGCAAGTAACTTGTACTCAAATTTCTTTTGTATGATAAAAGTCAAAAATACCGCTTATAGTGTAGTTGGGTTCTAGAGACAACTCGTGTGCGTGTTATCTTTGATGGGTTTTGTCTCTATTGTGCTATTTGACCATAGTTTCCTTACGACACAAAATCGATATGAAAACAACTAGGTTTGACCATTCTTGATCTAATCATATATGTGAGATAATTATGTGAAATTATGTGTTTGATGAGATCCATGTGATTTGATGGTTGTGAATATGTTATATACCCTATATCATGATGTTTTGACACTTAGTAGACTCTATACCATGTTTGATTTTGATTGGAACGAGTTTCGTGTGGTTTATGTTGGTTTTGTTTTCAAGAGAAAATCTGTAATTGTCGATGATCAGTTTTGAATTGTATTTTAGACCATATTAAGGTCAAAATTCTTAATTTTTGTATTAGACATGAATTGTAGAGAAATCTGTCTTCTTTCCAATCTCTTTGACTTTGATCGATTTCGTTTTCGTATGAGTGAGTTATGGCTGTTTTACTACAGAGGTGTATTCTATTTCCAGATTTCGTTTCTTGATGGTTTTGATAATTAAACTATTTTGATACTAGTTCTAACTATATTAGTTTGTTCTGAAACTTTGAACAGTATTTCTATACCTATCTAGGGATTACCCAGAATTTTGGTGGATTTTATTGATGAGTTTTATACGCCGTTTCATGCTTGTTTATGAAAGCTATGCTTGCTGTATTTTGCTCGTTGTTCTGTAAAGAATCGTATTTTCACCCTTTTTTCTTTTACTGTATGGAAATTATTTATGAAATATGAAAGTTAGTTTATTTTTTCTATTTTCATCTCCCTTTGGAGGATTTGGATTTTGTTTCACGGTTTGCGAAATATCATAGTTTTCGTACAGCAGTGTTGGGAATTCTAGATTGGCCAAACTATCGTTTCATGATGTTTTCTGTTTTTTGTTGACTGAACTAATTTTACTGGAATATTATGAAACTTTATATTCTGATATTAGACATATATGGGATTACCCCAGATTTTTCTGAATTTATTTGAGGAGTTTTAATGCTATTTTTCTGACTGAGAATTCGATTTACTGATTTCTAGCTGAATGTATTTCCTGGATTCAAATCAGTTTTGAGTTATGATTTTGTGAAACACTATATGACTTATATGTATTCGTTGGATTTGTGTGGAATTCTATTTTCCAGATTCTTTGAAGGATTTAGATTTGGATTTCTTTAGTAACAGGAATCACTCTTTTAGTACTGTACTACCATGCTGACTTGAATATGAACATACACTGTTTTGCTCGTTTATGTGACCGTATATCACCTATGCATATTTATTTGTTTCCCTGAACCTAATACTGATTGTATCATGTTAGTTTGACACTATTTCGTACACATTCATGCCTGTTTGATAACCATAATAAAAGTAATCAAGCCGAGGTTTCTTAAGGAAAGATCTAGTAGTGGAAAATATGGAAACATGTACTTGGAAGGGAACTAGTGTTCCATACTGTTACTGTTACTGTTACTGTTACTTTTACTGCTACTGTTACTATTATTTTTACTGCTACTGCTACTGTTACTGATACCTGAGTACACTGCCTCATTATGGTCCACTATGAAATCAAAAGCGAAATCTTTGTTGTAGCAACCATGTAATAAAAACTGGAATGCATGAAGTGCTACCTAGCTAGTAATACACACAAGACTGTAACAACATAAAATTGATGCTATTAGACTGATACTGTTAGACTGATACTGTTGGACTGATACTGTTATATTATTACACTGATATACTGAGCTTACTGTTACTGGACACTGTTAGTTTGCACATTACACTGTTACTTGACACATGTATTTGTACTGTTAGTTTACCATGCTAGTTGACTTAGCTTTTCTAATTCATGGTATATATTACTGTTGATACATTATTCCATGCTATTTGTTAGTTTTCCATGTGCTTGTATCCTACATTATAAGTGGCCCGTAACTTGCAATTGATGGGTACTTATTTTCTCTTTCCTTCTCCTGCAATTATTAATTGCAGATCAGGATGGTCAGCTGCCCGACGGCATTGGCAAAATGAGATATTAGTGCTGGATTTCTTGTTTATTAGTATTATTATTATTGTTGTTTTGGAACAATGTATTTTGAGTACTTGGATATTTATTTTGTATTTGGGCGATGTGATCCAGGATATTTGACTTGTCCAGATTCTTATTTATTTGAGAAAATTATATTTTGCTTCAAATAAATTCTGTTGGGTTATTAATTCAGTTATGCATGTGTGGTTAATTCTCTTGCTTCTGACTCTGTTTATTTTGTGAGATGCTGTAAAGATTCCTGAACAGCTTATGGATGATGAAAATCATTCGCTGGTCTTTTGTTGCGTATCCATATTCCGTATTCTTTTTGGGAAGCGGGACGTGACACCTGGTGATCAACTCCAGACCCCACAACTTCCCCTCACCAATGTCATCCCAGCACACTGGCGATCGACACTTCTACCCATAAAGTGCCTCGAACAGAGTAGCTTTAAGACTGGCCTGAAAGCTATTATTGTACGAGAACTCTACGAGATGCAAATGGTCCTCCCATAATCCACCGAACTGAAGCATGCAGGACCTCAACATGTCCTTAAGAATCTGGATGGTCCTCTTTGACTGTCCATCAGTCTGGGGATGAAAAACTATACTGTACTTTAATTTACTCCCCAAACTGTTCTGAAGACTCTCCCAAAACTGAGATCTGAATCTTGTATCCCTGTCGGATACAATACTGACTGGAACCCCATGATGTCTAACAATCTCTTGCATGTACCTCTCAGCTAGGCTCTCAATACACTGCCCGACACGAAAAGGAATGAAGTGAGCACTCTTCGTCAAACGGTCGACAATCACCCAAATGGCATTATGACCCTTAAGACACCTCGGAAAAGCGGTCACAAAATCCATAGTGATATGTTCCTACTTCCACTCTGGAATAGGAAGCGGTTGAAGAAGTCCAGCGATCCTCTAATTCTCTGCCTTGACCTGCTGACAGGTCAAGCACTGAGAAACAAACTGAGCCACAACCCTCTTCATACCCTGCCACCAGAAATGAAGCTTCAAATCCCAATACATCTTAGTTCCACCAGGATGGATAAAATACGAAGACTGTGGGCTTCCTCAAACAACCTTTGACGAACTTCACCTTCCGGGACACATAACCTGGACCCAAAACGAAGCGATCCATCAGCATGATTAACCATGTCCGTTCTGGACCCAGACTCAACCTCAGCTCGAAAACCCTGCAACTGTGCATCACTAGCCTGCTGTAACGCCCCGAATCCCAAAACACTGAATTCGAGATGTTCTACAGGATCTTTTCACTTTCTTTGAGTACAATTTCACAAGGAATTTAAACTTTTCACTTTACATCAGAGTTTACATCATATTACACTTTCATTTGCACAGCGGAAGTAAGAATATACAACATTTACATAAATGTACAACAACATGGTAAAATCTTTATGCATCCATTCCTCTTTAACATGTAATTTATCCTGCATACAAAACTGTGGGTATGTCAGTTTATTCAATCGACGATAATTATACATGGCCATCCTCTTTATGCCAGAAACAGTATAATGAATCTCATTTCTTAACAGATCACAAACTTGTTCACATAACAATTAAAGTAAGGGGGAAAATCTTAATAATGTCGTGTCGTGATCGTGCACTTAATCCTTAATGCAATTTCTTAATTTACATGACACTAATGCGCACTTGTTCGGATTCTATGCATCCCATACTACATAGGTCCGAGGGCAAGCCTCTTATTCGTTCTTCATTTTTGTAGGATTCAATCCCTCGCCATGACTTAATCTACTTCTGTAATTACAGTGAGTATCCTAGATGATCTATGAGTACAAGCACGTGTCCTGGACCCGTGGAGGGGAACCCCACGCCATGTCTTGACTCATCAAGCATGCATTCTGTGGCAATTCAGCCTCCTCCCTGAACACGATCCTCTTGCAGTCACCAAACATCCCACAAGTGTGGCTAAAGTCCGATCATTCTGAGTTGTGCCCACGCCATGTCTTGACTCATCAAGCATGCATTCTGCGGCTCACACACCCGCACCGTAAACTCTAGTTCTCATACTTATGTTTCCTCTCACTTTCATCACATCTCCACTATGTATTAAATATTAGAATCATGAATACAAATCAAAGCTCTAGAGTTAGCCTCTCCACCAAACCGGACTTATTCATTTCATTTACACATGACCAACCTTGGTCTTCTTTTCAATTTCATTTCATTTCCATTGCCGGGAGAGACTTAGCTACTCTTGGTTTCAATTTACAATTCACAACTTCCAATTTGAGCATTTCCAACTCATGAATTCATTTATCTTTTTCCATTGCCTCAGCATATCATGTTCATTTAATTCTTAATTCAAAACTATGATTCATTTCATGCAATTACTCGATTCAAAACTATGATTCATTTCATGCACAGCAACAAAGTAGAATTTATCCAACAACAGCCATAAAGCTCAAAATCTTCAAAATAAACAGCAATTAAATCAAATTCTGAAACATCAAAATGTACTCTGGACAGTCGACTTGGAGAAGGTCCAGTCGATTTGTCCAGTCGATTCAAGTTCTTCATAACTGCTCGGGAGAGTCGACTGCTACACATGGCCAGTCGGCTGTCCTGAAACTTTCTATATTCTTAATATCATTCACATGACAGTCGACTGTCCTCAGACCAGTCGTCTATTCTGGGTCTTAACAGTACATTTTCAAGTTAAGAGATTATCTTCCATCTGCCATTACTTGCACATGCATCATAGTGTCAATTTACACTATATATATTCATACTTACATATTTTCTTAACTATTCAGTAACAATATGAAATTTCAAAATAACTAACATTGTCTTTTCTTCAAAGTAATGTTAAACATGCATTTACACTATTCAACATGATGTAAGTATCTCGTTTCATAGAATTCATGGAATAATTATAGTTTAATCAAGGTATCAGTCGGCTGCTCATATCGTCAGTCGACTGTACAGACTCTTTTCAATTTGTTAATCATCATTAGCCCTTTTTCATCTATTCGCATCTCCTCCATCATATATAACATGGGGAAAAGGAATTTAGCAATCGTACTATTACTTCTGTTTTGCATACATTTATTAAAAGGTCATAAAAGATACGTCTCGTACCAGTCGACTTGTACATGTGACAGTTGACTGTACCGACTAATTTGTTCTTAATTAAAGTGTCGTTACTTCATCATTTAATCACCAACATAAATATACACAAGACAATCTAACACATTTTAAATTCACTTTCACAAGCGTGGTAACAATCATCATAATCATGACAGGTTTCTACATTAGAAGTCCTGAGAAACACCCACCTTATTGACGAAATAATCGAAATCCAGAAAAGCTCCTCAATGCAACGCACCTTCCTTGTTCCTTGCTCCTTACTCCTTGCCAAAGATCTCCAGATGAAGCCCGATCTCCACAAAAAACACACACCTCACTCACAATAATTCTCTTTATAAAATAATCTTAGTGTAAAGAACAATGGATGAGAGGGGGGGGGGGTATTTATACACCAAAAGGAGTGAGATGGAGGGCCAGGATTCGGTAGATGGTTAATGGATCAAGGGCTAGGATGCACTAGGGGGTTGAAATAACTACCCACACTCTACAAAACTACCCACAACTCCACCCACTACTTCACCCAAATCCAGCCAACCAAAGGGGTGTGCTCTACATGTGTATGCAACATGCACGTGTATGTACAACTCACCCTACAAGAAATTGTACATCAATATAACAAGTCCTTTAAAGGGAATGTTACACATACAAGTTATAGAAAAAAATAAGAAAAGATTAGGTTCATGGGCTTAAATTAATTGGGCCAAAATAATTATTTTAGAAGAAAGCAAGTAAATTAACATTTGGGCTTTAGGGAAAATACTTTATAAAAACAATGTTCTTACTCATTATGTTGAAAATAATAGCCAAAATATTACACGTGCACACCACGTGCAACAAAATAAATAATCTTCATATATTTGGAAAATCAGGGTATTACACCTGCGCCTCTTTAATCTGATCGACAAGAGACGACTGCAACTGGAGCACCAAACAACTCTGATCAGAACTCGGAAACAAAATATCCAACTCCAACCTCCGCATCTGCTCAATCAGGTCCCTCTGCTGAGTCAAGAACATAACTGTCGGTCTCCTGCTCAAAGCATCTGGCACCAAGTTTACTTTACCAAGATGGTATTGCAAACTGATGTCATAATCGGCCATAAGCTCTAACCAATGCCTTTGCCTCATGTTTAACACCTTTTGGGTGAAAACGTACTTGAGACTTTTGTGGTCTGTAATGATCTCCACTCGGTCCCCAAGTAAATAATGTCTCTACAGCTTTAAAGCATAGATCACTACCGCTAACTCCAAGTCATGAGTCGGATAGTTCTTCTCATGCGGCCTCAATTGTCTCGATGCATATGCAACGACTCGTCCCTTCTGTATCAGAACTGCCCCAAGACCCTTACCCGAAGCATCACAGTGAATTACAAATCTAGGCTGAACCATCTGAAATTGTCAACACAGGCGCTGACATCAATTTGTTCTTCAACTCAACAAAAGCCACACCACACTCATCAGACCAACAAAACTTCTGATCCTTCCCAGTCAACTTAGTCAACGGTCCTGCTATCTTCGAAAAATCTTCGATTAATTTCTGATAATAGCCAGCTAAACCAAGAAAACTTCTGACTTCAGAAACTGACTTGGGAACAGCCAATCCTTCACATCCTTAACCTTGGCAGGATCTACAGAAATACCTTTGCCTGAGATAATGTGCCTCAAGAATGAAACCCTGTCGAGCCAAAACTTGCACTTGCCGAGTTTCCCATAGAGCTGATCTCTCTCAAAGTCTGCAGAACCACCCTAAGATACTCAGCATGATCTTCCCGATTCCGAGAATACACCAAAATATCATCAATGAAGACCACCACAAATCTATCCAAGAACTGGGAAAAAGACCTGGTTCATAAGACTCATGAATACAGTAGGCGCGTTCGTAACCCCGAACAACATCACAAGATACTCATAGTGGCCATATCTGGTCCTAAAAGCAGTCTTCTGTACATCAGTCGCCTTCACTTTGACTTGATGATACCCAGAACGAAGATCCAACTTCGAGAAAACAGAAGCCCCACTCAACTGGTCAAACAAATCATCGATTCTGGGCAGCGGATATCGGTTGTTCACAGTAACACTGTTCAGTTCCCGATAATCCACACATAGTCGAAAACTACCGTCCTTCTTGTTGACAAAAAGGACTGGATCACCCCAAGGCAAAACAATGGGTCTGAAGAAACCCAACTCTTGAATTTGCACCTTAAGCTCTGCTAACTCAACCGGTGCCATCCCGTAGAAATTCTTCGATATAGGCGCCGTACCCGGCTGAACTTCAATACCGAACTCCACATCCCTATCAGGGGGTAAGTTAGGCAACTCCTCTGGAAAGACATCCAGGGAATCCCGAACTACTAGAGGCGCAGCCTCACAGCCTGAATGCAACTCCTTCGCACAAACCTCCTGATCAACTGCAGCTCGGCCAAGGGAAGACTCCTCGGCATGGAACTCAAACTCTGCGTGATCTGGAATCTGGAACACAACTTTCTTGGCACGAAAATCTATGATGGCATGGGTTTCACCTAGCCAATCCATACCAGAATAACGTCGAATCCTGAATTCCCAATTATAATCAGATTGGCTTTGAAATCTGCACTACTAATAATTACGGGACACTACACTCCCGGGAACAAATGACAACTCCACCACCTGTCACAATGTTCCAAGCCTCTGACATGTTGTTGCACTCCAACTAATGGCGAGCCACAAATTGAGAGGAGACAAAAGAATAGATTACCCCGGAATAAAAAAGAACATGAGCAGGAAAAGAGCAAACAAGAACAACACCTAAGACAGAATCAAAAGAGACAAAGAAGAATGGTTGAACAGGGGTGAGGAAAACAAAATGAAGAAAGATAATAAAAAGGAAATGAAGAAACAAAAGAGAACAACAAAACAATAAAACAATAAAGCAAAAGATACCTGCAACCACACCCTCAGCTGACTCGGCATCAGTAGTAGTCAGGTTGAAAGCCTGACCTCTCCTGGGAGCAGCGGTCCTCTGACCGACAATCTGGTACTGCAGAGGAAGGGGTGGCCTAACTGGACCACGAGCTGGGGAAACCTGCTTAACTGGACCCCTAGATGGAAGAGCCATCCGTTGCTGTCGTGGGCAATCCCGCACCATATGATCAGAAGCACCACAACCAAAGCAGCGGCGATTGGCATGCCTACAGTCCTTGCACTCATGCCCAACAAGACGGCAAAAGTCACAAAAACTAGTCCTCTGAGGAACCGCAGAAGAGTAAGAAGCTGCCCTGACCTGATGGGCTGGGACAAGTCTCCGAACAGGCCCACCAGAAGGCCTAGTAACTGAGTGCGGAACAGTCCACTGAGAAGGAGCCAATTCACCACGAGCCTGCTCCTGAGCTCGAGCTGCCTCAAGAGCTTCTGCATAAGTGCGCAAGCGAAGGGAGACAAGTTGCACCCTAATCTCATGCTCAAGCCCCAAAGTAAATCTATGAGCCTTATCCTCTTCGTTCGTCACAAGAATGGCTGCGAAGTGGCTAAGTCTAGTAAATTCAGCTGCGTACTTATCCACAGACGTGGAGCACTGTTTCAAGAAAGTCTTATGTTACAACATTGCTTGAACAATATGTAACAAAATTTCATTACTAGAAATAATGATCAACCTATTTCAGGGCCAAGAATTGTTGTTCCATCTCCACTCTAGTGCTTCTAGAAAAGAACTTCTCAAAGAAGCTCCTAGTGAAAGTGGCCCAAGTGATTGGTCTTTCGAGCCTTTCGGACTCGGACCTCCACCAGATATGAGCCAAGTCCACCAGCTGGATGGCCACCATATCCACTCGATCTGCATCTGCAACTCTAGCTGCCAAAAGTAGTTGCTCAGTCCGAATCAGCCACTGTTCTGCCTCCAAAGGTGTCTTAGTGCCTGAAAACCTGTCGGGATGCAGCCTCATGAAGTCTGTGACTGTACCCGAACGGGGAGGAAGTGTTGTCTGCATAGGCACATTGGGTGGCGAAACCCAAGCAGCTTCCAAAGTAGCCATCACAAGTCACTGTGGTTCTGCTGCATATTAATCAGCCATTCCAACACATTGGTGATGGCCTCAAATCTAGGATGATCATCCTGAAGACGAGAAGTAGAACCTTTACGAGCCATAATCTGCACAAAACCAAAAATAATTAGCATCCAGATCAAGGTTGATAATAATTCATTTATGCATGCATGGTTGGTGAAATGTTGAGCCGATCCCAATTTGAGCCAAGCTTGTCTAATATATTAGGCAACAAATACATTAGCCAAACTTGGGCACTGATACCACTAAAAACTTTGTCACGCCCCGCTTCCCAAAAAGGAAATACGGAATACGGATACGTGACTAAGCCCAACGAATGATTTTCATCATCCATAAGCTGTTCAAGAATCTTTACAGCATTTCACAAGAATGATTAGAGTCGGAAGCGAAAGAATCAACCAAGTATGCAGATATGAACCAAAATACCAACAAGAATACTTGAAACTAAAATACATTAAACTCTAATAATCCAGATCTGAATAAGTCAATATCCTGGTCACATTTCCCAAATACAATAAATCCAAGTACAAGATACAATTGTTCAAAGCAAGCAACAAGAAATAATAATAATAGCAGGAAAAATATGATAGCAAAAATCCAGCATCTAGTATCTCATCTCGCCTATTCCATCTGGCAGCTGATCTCCAAAATCTACAATTTAGCAATTGCAGGAATAGGTAAAAGGAAACAAACTCCCATCAATGCAAGTTACGGGTCGCTTGTAATGTAGGATACAAGTACATGCGAAAAACTAGCTATCAACATGGATATACATGATAACAAAATGGAATACTAGCATGGCAAGATGAACAAGTACAAGTGGCACGTATGAGGTGTCAAGTGAACAAGTATCATGTAAACAGGAAACAAGTATCAAGAATCAAGTATCACGAAATCAAGTAACAGGTAACAAGTGTCAAGTAGTCAAGTACAAGTATCAAGTGTCATGTATCAAGTCTCATGTATTATTACTATCTAGGTAGCACTTTATGCAGCCCATACCATATGCTTGCTACACTCAACGCAATTTCGTTTTAGATTTCATAGTGGACCATATAGGGCAGTGTACTCAGGGACAAGCCTAAAGAATCAAGTATCAAGTATCAAGTAAACAAGCCTCAAGAGTGAAGTATCAAGCCTCAAGTGAAATATCAAGCCTGAAGTGAAATATCAAGCCTCAAGTAACAAGTATCATGCCAAGTCTCAAGTATCAAGTAACAAGCATCAAGTGGTGAAATATCAAGCCTCAAGTAATCAAGTATCAAGCCAAGTATCACATAGAATCAATAGATCCTCTTTCGAGTATACGTTTCTGAATTATCCACTATTAGATCTGTCCCTTCAAACCCCTGCTTGGTTATTTTATTAGTCTCAAACAAGCATGTATGTGTCACGAAACAGGCCAAGTATATCCAGGTATGATCAAGTAACAAGTTCAAGTTACAAGATAAACATGTATGGGTGAAAGATAACACACGAAAAGGATAAAATAACCAAATTTCTAGTTCACGACAGCAAGACCAAACTGCAGTAAAACTGAGATTCCCGTTGCTACAAACATTGAAAGGTCTAGAAAATAGACTCCCGGCCCAATCCAGCGAATATATATAAGTCATATAGTATTTCACGAAAAACATAACTCAAAACTGAATCGAAACTAGAAAATATGTTCAGCTAGAAATCAGAATATCTTATTCAAAAGCAGGAAAACAACATGAAAACTCGATAAATAAATCCACTAAAAGTCTGGGGTATTCCACTATAAGTGTAGTTACAGAGAAACAAGTTTTATAATTTTCCAACAAAAATAGAGTAGTCAAGTAAAATCAGAAAACATAAAGATGTAGTAGTTTTGTGAATATGAAATTGTAAACACTGCAGTACGAAAACAGCAATATCTCACAAACCATAAATCCAATTCCAAATCCGCCAAAAGGGTATTAAAATAGATACAGTAGGCTAACTTTCAATTTCAGAAATATTTTAGAAACAGCAAGTAGAAATAGGTCAAAAATCAAGTTCTTTACTGAACAGTAGTAAAATTCTGCATGTAAAATCTTCATTTGCAAGCATGAAAAGGTTCGTAAAACTATTCAGATAAATCCATAAAAATTCTGAATAAACCCCAATCAAGTCAAGAAATACTGAGCAAAATTTCAGATCAAAATAATAATTTTAACACCATAATAAAAATAGATTACTCTTCCAAAATCATATAAAACACAATCTGAAAATCTTTTGACACTACTGTAGTAAAATCAACATAACTCACAAACCGTAAAACGAAACTGAGATCCGTCAAAAGGGTTGTAAAATAGACAAAATTCTCTTCAAATCATGTTCACAAAATATTTTCAGATTCTGACCATAATAGGTCTAAAATACTGATCAAAACTGAAAAAAGCAGCAAAACTAAAATTATCACATATGCACAGAATCCACTAGTTCACATAGAACTCATCCAAAACACAACCAAACATGATATATAGTATACTAGATGTCCAAACAACATGGTATAGGGAATTTCACAAGTTCACAACAAGTTTATCACGAATAACACGAACGAGCATATGATAACAGATGAAAAACACGCATATATGCAACAAGATGTGGTCAATCCTAGGTTATATCATGTCATGTATGTCGTGAGGCAACTATGGTCAAATAGCACTATAGAGACAATAAACATAAAAGATAACACATACACGAGTTGTCTCTAGAACCCTTCTACATTACAAGCGGTATTTACGACTTGTATCATACAAAGGAATTGAGTACAAGTTACTTGCCTTAACCGTAGACAAAAACGACGACGAGCAAAAGCAAGAATAATGGGAATGGATTCTCAGGCAACGAACACAACGAACGAACGGACGAATCCCACGAACCAAAATCCAAGAACCAAGAACCAAGATAACACGTGCAAACTCAACAAGAGAGAGAGAGAGACCGGGAGAAGTCGGCATCGGCGCTGGTGTCGGCTTCGGCTGAGCACTGGCACTACTTTTGCTGCGTCATTGGAGAGGCACGACGACAGAAGTCAGAGCAAGGGGATGGCGGGGAGAGATGGATGGAGAGGGAGGTGCTCGGTGCAATGGGTGCAGGAGGAGCTCTAGGTGCAGTCGAGGGTTGAAGACAGTCGGGGGCCTAGGATTGCGGTATGGAGAGAGAGGGAGAGTGCAAGGTGAGACGAGAGTGACTGAAGGGGATCAGAAATGGGGTGCATGGGTTAAATATATAGGGGGATGGTTTATGGTTTGCGGTAGGGAGAAGGAAGGCGGCACAGTAGGGGCTAACGTGTTCGGGTAGGGGTAATGCACAGTGGGTTTCGGGTTGCATGGGGATGGGAAACACACAGGGGGGTTTCAGTGGGTAGTTTAAGTGGGAATAGTATAAGATTAAGGTATTAAGAGGTTTGGTTGTTTGGGTTATTATAGGAGTTTAATTAGGAGTAGGTTAAAAATAGGATTTGGTAATCAATTGGGGGATAATTATGAGGATCTAGGTTTTAAATTGTAAATAGGATTATCAACAATTGGCTTAGGCAAATGAACCCACGAGCACCCAAAACACGAGCAAAAGAATAGAACAAGAATCCAGTAAAGGGAAAAACAACAATCGATAAAGAATGAAGTAAAAAGATAGACAATCAGGCTCAAAAGAGATCACAATGAAATAAAATGAATATATATTGAAAATAACTTTAATATACGGTCCAAGAAATACAAAGAGAGTACAAATACTCAAGAAAGGAAAAATACACCCAAAAAATGAAAAACAAAAAATAGGGGTTACAGGTACTTGATAGATCTATCCACCAATTGCAAATAAATTATAGTGGGCTTTGGTTCTCCATGACTGAGTTTTCTGAAAACCGACAAAGTCATAAGATTAATACTTGCTCCTAAATCACATAAAGCTTTATTAAAAGAAGAATTTCTAATAGTGCAAGGAATCACAAACTCTCTGGATCTTTAAGTTCAGGTGAAAATTTCTTTTGTAATATTGCACTACTCTATTCAGTTAGCATAACTGTCTCATGCTCCTCCAACTTCCGCTTGTTTGATAAAATATCCTTAAAAATTTTAGCATATTTATGCATTTTTTTCCAAAGCTTCAATAAAAGGAATATTAATATGAAATTTTTTTAAAATACTTAAAAATTTGGAGAATTGATTTTCGAGATTATTCTTTTCAAGTCTTTACGAAAAAGGAATAGGTGGATCATAAGGTGAATTAGGATAAGTTTCAGAATTAAACTCCCTGAAAACTGTGAGGTTTGAAGCTCCTGTATTCTTCTTAGAATTTCCAATATAGTGGTTGGTCACCTGCAGCGTTTGTTCCTACAAACTTGGTTCGTACTCATCTTCCTCTTTAACCACATTTTGTTCGATATTATCTTCTTGTGGCTGCTTAATTGTTCTCCCACTTCTCAGTGTTATTGCTTTGACATGCTCCTTTGATTTTGTTACGGTGTTACTAGATAAAGTTCCTGAATTCTTTAAGAATATTTGAAATCTGATCAATCTGAGCCTCAATGTTGCGAATTGAAACTGTATTATTTTGTATTGCCAAATCTGTCTTCTGCATGTATAGCATGAACATTTCTTCAAGTGTTGGTTTCTTTTCTTACTGTGGAAAATTTTGAGGCGGTCAAATTGCTCCTTGATTGTTGTTCCAAGAAAAAATGTGGTGGTTTCTCCATCCAGGATTATACGTGTTCGAATAAGGATTGTTTTGATGTTGGAAATTGGACACGTAATTTGATTGATAGAAATTTGGTTGAGTAAATGGATTTCTCATTTGGCAATCAATACTTGAGTGATTTTCTGCACAATGATCACAAATAATGTAACACCCCAAAAATATTTATTTTTTTAATATTTTCTTTCACACATAGTTTGCACGTAACTTTGTGCACGTGTCGATTAATGACATTCTCTTGAGTCATGAAATTTTTTTCCTATTTTTACAAGTCACTAGTGTATGGTTAATATGGCTTAAATCTATATTTTGTAACACATTAAAACTATTATAAATTAAAGCACCTAATTTTTGGGTGTGCACATAACGTGCATGAACTCTCATTTAAAATTAGATAGATAGTACACATTACAATGTATAACATACCCACCTAATTTAATTGAAAAACTAATAATGAAATTGTATGTAGAAGTGTGCACACATGGGGTGCACGTGAACGTGCTTTCCCCTTCCTTGTTGACTGGCCAAATGATGAGTGGAGAGAGTGGGGGAGTCTGTGTGTGAGCGGGGAGCTCTTTTAGGAAGGGGGGGGGGGGGGTTATTAAAACTACTCATTAATTCACCACCCCCCGTTATTCTAATCCCAAATGAACACAAATCAAATAAATAAATAAAAAAGAGAAGAGAAAGATAGTCGAAGAGTGCTATTGCCTTCGGAAATTCCAAGGATGGAGGTATGTGGTTTTGTTGGTGTTGTGGACCTTTTCAAACATTTTGCTAAGGATTCAACTACTAGGAGCTTTTTGAGGTGAATGTTCTCATTTTCTTATAAATTTTTGTAGATATTCTTGATTATCCATGACATGTGTAGATGTTAATTTAATTAGGGTGTATAAGTGTAGAAGCTTTCTATAATTTTAATTGTGCACTCTTAGTAATAGTTAGTATGTGAATGTGTGAGGTTTTCATTGTCTTCTAAAATACTAGTAATTGTGCATGTTAGAAATATGTAGATGGATGATGAAATTGACTTTGGTGCATAAAGTAACATCTCTAGCAAATTATTAGTACATGCTAAATTATAATCATGTAGTAGATAATTGAATTAATAGGAGTTTTATTGCATGCTTTCTAGTAGAAAATTTATAAAAAATAAATCCATGGAATTAAATTTCTCTATATACAATGTAGTAATTTAAAACTCTCAAAAAAATATAGTTATATAAAGAACAATAATTTATATAGTTCAAAATTGTAGAATTACGAACAATTCATACATTTGGGCAATAATTTTCTTTATTTTGTGAATGATTATTATAAGATTGATTTCAGGCTAATATATTCAATTTGAAGGGAAAATTATTTTCTAGAATTGTGAAAGTTAAAGAATAGAAATTTGACATTGAATTTTTTTAATAAAATCATGAAAACAGAAAGCGGCATTAGAAGAGTTTGGATAGTAAGTTAATCAGAGTAATTAGGCTTGACAACCTGGTCTTGGGTGTGATTTGGGGGCGCTCTGTACAGGGGTCTTGGGTTGCGAGTTCGAGTCACTGGGTCTCCATTTTTTTCTTTTGCTGAGAAATTATCCAAAACAGAGAGTCATATACATAAAAGTAACACTTTACCACTTTTCACTAATAGTGAGATGGCTCACTGGTTATTGGGTTGCGGTTTGGGCTTGCTATGCACTTGGGTTCGATCCCTGGTGTACACAATTCCGTTTTTATTTTATTTTAAAGTTTTTTCATGGTTCTAAATATTGGCAAAAATTGTAGAAATATTTTAGAATATTATTAGAACATTTGGAAATAATTCTACACTATTTTAAGATGTATTTTGGGGATTTAAAAGTTACATTAGACAATGTACTGGATGAATCTAATTTCTAGTCTAAATTTGAGGGGGTTTGTTTATGTTAAAATGTGCTAACTTTTAATGATCGAAATAATCTAATATAAATTTTGGGAAATTCATTTCGATGAAGAATTATAATGTACATTATCTACTTTAAGAAGTGAGTTCTTGATAACATTTTTGTGATGAAAGATTGATGTGTGATAAAGTTTGTATATCATATGAAAAAGGATTTCATCCTGGATTTATGGAAAAAAAATAAAGGGGTGATTTATATGATAAATTAAGAGATAAACAAAGAATGAACTTGTGAGAATAAATGTATGATATTCGTACGAAATTTTTATCCAGTTGAAATGCTCTCTTGAGATGTATTATAAGGGAATGAGAAATCATACATTGAAATTGACAATTCAATGTGAATGTATGAACAACAAATGAATTATGAAATGAGAAATTTTATAAGGTTAAGACTAACCTAGAAGATCTCTATGTTGATATAGATGGGTCCTAGGAGCTAAGTGATGCCCGTAGTGTCCGACAAGTTTAATAAATAAAATTTTGTGAAATGGTCAGTATGGACCTGAATGTTGATGAGAGAATTTAAGTCCGGCAGGGTAAGTTAGTTCTAGACCAAGATAAATACAAATTAATTTAAGGACATGCACTAGAAAGGAAGATGTGATGAGACTTGGGCAAACGTATGGGGGGCATTCTATATAGTTGGGCGGTGTAATCCTAGACTATAAATTCAGTCAGATGGCGTACTCCGGGACTGTAATCGCCGTGCATCCAGTCGGGCGGTGTACTCCGGGACTGTGATAGCTATGCGGAGTGAGACAAGCCTTAATTAAATCCCGAATTATGAATGATCGGGCGGTGTACTCCAGGATCATGAATAGTCGGCCGGATAGGAGGCGAATCTCCAATATATTCATGGCTAGAGCGGCACTTGCGAGATGTTTGCATAAGGAGGATTCTGTATAGTCGGGTGGTGAACTCCGAGGCTGGAATCCATACTCGTGGGATGTCTGAACCTTGTTTTCTTCACCTTAGTAGGTTTCATAACGAGTGATTGAACCCTATAATGAGGATTACGGTAAGGGCTTGCCCTCGGACCTATGTAGTATGTGATGCATAGAATCCGAACAAGTATGCATTAGTGTTATCGTGGTATGAATGTTTGCATTAGGCATTAGGTTCATATCATACACTGATATAAATAGAATAGTCGCTTTTCTATTTCTGTATTTAAGTTTGTGATTGTTAAGATGGTGAAATTGCTGTATTATAGCATTGCGTCAGTTGTATGCAACTGATGTTCCCATAGTTTCCTAGTTGTAGGAATGGGTTGACATGGATTTGAAGACACTGTAAGGATGTCATAAGATTGAAGAGCTTTCATTATCATATCTGTACTGTACTTACTTATTTTCGCTGTGCTAATGTAAAGAATGGTGTTGTAAATGAAAAAAAGTTTTAAATTCCTTATATTTTTGTACGAAGTTGAAGTAAAAGATCCTGTTTTTGCTACAAATTACTTGTGTTTGAAATTTAGGGCGTTACGGAGTGATATCAGAGCCGACTTCAACAAGCAGTACAAAATTTTAAGAAAAACACATTTGGGTGGACATTAGAAGTGTGAGTTCAGTTTATAGAGATTTAAATGTTATAGTTGTCAACTCACATTTGCATTTCTCTATACATTGATGTGTTGTCCTCCCTTTCGCTATAAGATGGCAAATGAGGACCCCGAAGAGGAAGAAGAAGAACCAGATGAAGAAGAGGACCCAGAAGAAGAAGAGGAAGAATTGCCTGAATCTCGGGAAATCACTCCACCTCTGCTTGAATCTCAAGATGAATCCTCGGACGAAGAGTCGGTTCATAATAAGAAAGACCATATCATCACTTCTCTCCCGAAGCAGCTGATTATCCACAAGTGGAGAGTAACCCACATGGAGGATAAGCAAAACATCGCCGCCCTGAGTCAGCGAGTATGGGAACTCAAGAAGTGTCATCACAGGAATGTTCGGCATTTCACCCAGCTTGACAACAAAACTCGTTGGGGGAACAGAATGCCGTCAACGGTGCGAGAAGATGCAGAAGGTAATAGATGATTTACTGGAAGAGCTCAGAGAATCCAAGAGGAACCATAGAGTCTAAACTGCTTTATGCTTGTTTAAAGTTCTTTGGGAAGATTGAGAGTTTTCTCATGTTCTTTATGTATGGATGTATGGACCAATTTTATTTCTGAATATATGAAGTTTATTCTGAAATGAATAATTTGTTTTGGAAGCAAGTTTAGGTTATTGTTGCTTTGGTGATTAATGAAGTTTTATGAACCAGAAATAGTCGGAAGAAGGTCTAGAAATGGTGAAAGAACAAGCGGAGAAGGCAACCGACTTGATTTCGAGACGGAGTTGGCCCGTGTACACCAGACACTTAACACTTTTATTGCAGCAAGTGTGAACCAGAATACAAGGGCAGGGCAAGCAGTGCAAGTCCCAGAGGCTATCAAGTTGGTGGAATCCTTCAAGAGGATGAAACCATCTATCTTTGAGGGCAAAGCGGATACTGATGCAGTTGATGATTGGATCCGGTAGATTGAAATGATGTACGAAGTGTTGGAGACCCCGGAGGCTAGTAAGGTAAAACTAGCAACTATCCAGTTGGAGAAGGACGCCGGAGTCTAGTGGTAGTCCATGAAGCGGACCTTGGGCAATGAGCCTATCACTTAGGAGGACTTCTTGGAGGTGTTCCGCATCCATTACTTCCCAATGGACGTACAGGAGAAAAAGGCAATGTAATTCCTGAGCAGGCAACAAGGTAACTTGTCTTTCCGAGAGTATGAGACGAAGTTGAATCAACTATCCTGGTATGCACACGAATTGGTGACTAATGATGCCAAGAAGGAAAGGAAGTTCGAGCAGGGTCTGAGGCCGGGACTGAGGTCACGTATGATACCCCTCGGTATCAAGAAATTTAAAAAGCTTGTTCAGAGGTTGTAGCCACATAATCTGTAATACCCTGAATTTTTATTTAATGAGAATTGTTGATTTTTACATGTAGTGCACGTAGAAATTTTTTATGTATATTTTCTTGCAATATTATCTCTTATAACATGAACAAAAAAACATTTTTCTTTCTCTTTATTTTCTAAAAGCCTCTTTTAAAAGCCTAAGAGTGTTTTTCTAATTTAAGCCCACCCTAATAAATTAAAGTATTTTATTAAATGGCCCATGAGCCTGAGAGTGTTTTTCTCATTAGTACATTACACAATTCATTAAGAGAGAGCAAAAGATTGAGAGACAATAGTGAGCAAAAGATTAGAGTGTGCAAAATTGTGTGTGTTCCAACCTAGAGGTGGCCAGCCAATCATCAAGGAAGCAAGGAGAGCTCGGGTTCCTAGCAAGCACAAGGAGGAGGAGACAATTTGCAATCCATTCTAGGAGGAGAAGGCTACTTTCTTATATTCTAGGAGTTTTCATTCGTTTCTTCAACTATAGGTGGGTGTTTCTCAATACTTCTAAATGTAGATGCCATGCTAGGGATGTTTGCTAAAATAGTTGAGAAGAAATTGATAAATTGTAGTCTCATGTTTGGTTGATTAGAGATAAAATAGTAGCTTAAAGATTGACTATTAAAATGATTGCTAATGAATAAAGATGTGAAATTGAAATGCTAGAATCAATCTTATCATCATGCTTTATGTCCATGAACTATGCTATGTGAGACGAATTGGTACTTATGAGACAAAAATTGACTAAATGCATGTGTTATTGGTAAATAATGAATTCAAAAATACTAGTTTACTGTATTTGTATATACATTAGAATCTGGAGAGTTTTGACTCAAAAAGAGAAGAAAAAGAATCAAAAATATTTTGGGAATTTGAAAACCTAGCAGCATCAGTCAACCGATTAGATTGAAATAGTCGACTGCTCTGAGTATTTATTTTCGAGTTTTTAATCTTTGGGGAACAGTCGACCGATCATTGTGTAACAGTCGACTGCCCTGATCGTTTTATTTTCGAGTTTTTAATCTTTGCAGAACAGTCGACCGATCATAGTGTAACAGTCGACTGCTCTGAGTATTTATTTTCGAGTTTTTAATCTTTGCAGAACAGTCGACCGATAATAGTATAATAGTCGACTGCTCTGGAGTTTCAACTAATGTCTGGATTTTCGTGAGCTAATTTTCTATAACTTGTGGCCTAGGATAAATAAGAATTTGAGACTATCTTTGGCAAGAAAGAACTTATTATTTTATTGGTTTAAATTGTCTATGAATACATGCCTTGTTTAAAAGAGTTTTTGAAATGAGTTTGGACAATGAAAGTGGGAATTTTTGATAAAGTGACAGTACGGTAATTTCAGGGTAGTTGAATGAGCTATGAATGTGACAAGTTAGAAAAACGAATTCTTTTGTTTATGCATGAGTTGTACATGAAAGTGAAATTGAATGTTATGATGAATTATGAAAGGTTTTATGAGCATGAGTATGCAAATGCTATGAACATGAAAGGAAAATTAATGTTAATCATAAAAATGACTTATTCGATTATTGATTGTGAATTGAAATTGAGAACTAGAGTGTAGTTAAGCCTCATACCGGCATTGAAAAGAGATATGCTGAAATGAAAATTTGAGATGAAAAGACCAAGATTGGGTCATTTTGAATAGATGATTAAGACCGATATAGTGGAAAAGCTAACTCTAGAGAATTGATTTTGTTCATGATTCAAATAACTAAGGATCAGATACATAGTGAAGAGGTGATGAAAATAAGAGAAAAACACGAGTATGAGGGCCTCAGAGCTACGGAGTGAGAATATTCACAGGCTGTCTTCACGATGCATCATGACATGACGTGGATATATCTCCAGGAGTCCGTACCGCAGGCGACGCTCATGGAGTGTTTGGTGACTGCGGGTGGTGTCATGTCCCATGACGGAGGCTGAATTGTCCACAGGCTGTCTTCACGATGCGTCGTGACATGACGTGGGATTCCCCTCCAGGCTGTCTGGACATGAGCTCGTACTCATAGAACATCTAGGATACTTATCGTAGTTACAGTAGTAGTTTTAGTCATGACGAGGGATTGAACCCTGCAAGATGAAGAACGGTTAAGGGCTTGCCCTCAAACCTATGTAGTATGGGATGCATAGAATCTGAACAAGTGCGCATTAGTGTCATGTAACATAATAACTGCATTAAGGAATAAGCGCACCGCACAACACGACATCTACAGGATAAGCCCCTTTAGTATTGTTTGTGAACAAGTTTGTGGTTTGTTAAGTGTTGAGAATCATTATACTATTTCCGACATAGAGATGATGGCCGTGTATAATATTTCGTCAGTGAATAAACTGAAGTGCCCACAGTTTTACATGCATGATAAAGATGTTTGAAAAATTGAAGTATACATGTTGCTCAAAGATTGATTTAAATGTTATTTCATGTAATTACTGTAAAATTGCTTCCGCTGTAATAATGTAAAGGTATAATGTAACTCTGATGTAAGAAATGTTTCAATTTCCTTGTAAAATTGTATAAAAGAAGTGTGAAGATCCTGTGGAACTTCGAATTCAGTTGTATTTGGAATTCGGAGTGTTACATAGTGGTATCAGAGCTACGCTTCCAAGTAATATAAATTTATAAGGAACGACACCCTAGAAGTGGACATTAGGGCGTGTATTGAGTCTAGAGATTTAAATGTAAGTGATTTGCATTTGTGTTGCTCTATGACTTTTGCTTCTTCTTCTTCTCCTCTTTTCTTAAACATGGCGGACATTTCGACCCAGCTGGAGGTGACGATTGACACATTGTTGAGGAAGATTACTACCCCAGGCAAGTTGATTCAGACGAGGAAGATCTTGAAGAAGTGGAAGAGGAATTGCCTAAGTCCCGAGAGATCACTCTACCTCCAGATTCATCTGATGACTCCTCCGACGAGGAAGAACCAGTTCTGAGTAGTCTCATTGTGTCTCTTTAGAGGCAGGTAGAGACTCAACAGGAGAGAGTCGGGCTACTGGAGACTCAGTTGGCGAAGCGCAAAGACGATATTGCAGTTCTCAATCATCGTGTTTGGGAGCTCGAGAAGAGAAAAAACTTGTACGATGTACTAAAGGAGAAAGTGGAGGAACTACGGGAAGAGCTTCGTGAAGCCAAGAGGAACCATAGGAACTAGACTATTGTATTTTCTTATTGCCTTCATTTGATGGCAGAAATTTTTTAAATTCGAATGTATAAAGTTTGAAATTCAATGAAATGAAAAGTTGATTTAAAATTCATGTTTATACTTCGAATTTAATGGATCTTTTGCATCAGAATATGACTAGAAGAGGAGCTCGAAATGGGGAAGGTCTGGACTTGGAACGGAGCTAGCGAGGGTCTATCAGACACTCAATGCCGTTGCCATGAATCAGAATCAAGGAAGGGTGTCTGCGAATCCAGTACCCGAAACAATCAAACTCATGGAATCATTCAAATAGATGAAACCACCAGTGTTTGAGGGGAAGTCAGACCCTGACGCGGCTGACAATTGGATCTGCCAGGTAGAGACTATCTTCGAAGTCTTGGAGACTTCGGAGGGCAGCAAGGTGAAGTTGGCAGCGCTGCAGTTCGAGAAAGATGCGGCTATGTGGTCGCAGTCGATGAAGCGGATGATGGGAGGTATTGTTCTTGGCTGGGAGGAATTCTTAGAGGAGTTCCGCAGTCATTATTTTCCATCAGACGTCTAGGAGAAGAAAGCCATGGAATTTCTTGTGCTGCAGCAGGGCGGCATGTCGGTTAGAGAGTATGAGATGAGGTTCAATCACCTCTCGAGGTATGCTCCCGAATTGGAAATGGACGATGCGAAGAAGGCTCGAAAATTCGAGCATGGGTTGAGGCCAAGTCTGAGATCTAGGATATACCCCTTGGGATCAGGAGGTTTGACAAGATGGTCAAACGAGCGGCAGCCACTGAGTCAGACATGGAGCAGTTCCACGTAGTTCAAAATCGGAGGACCAACTGGAATGTTGGGAAGGGCCCGCAGTTTCTGGCAATTTCTAGGGGCAGGCGTCAGCCCAGAGGTTCAAACCTACGGAAGCGAATGCTGTCAACATAGATGGGAGACCCGGAAACAATTGGGTGAGACCTCCTGTGGTGACTTGCTACAACTGTGGTGAGACGGGACATTACAAGTCTCAATGCTCCAAGCCGCAGAATGTCACCCGTAGTGTACCGATGCAGTAAGTTTGGAAGAAGCCGTACCAGCAGGGGCGAGTATTTTCCTTGACTGAAGCTGATGCTGATGAGGTGGATCACGTCATCACTAGTACGAGGGGGGATGTTTAGAGTATTTTCTGTTGTTTCTTTTTCCCACCTTATATAGTGAACTATTATGTAACGAGTGTATGTTATATAACAGGAGAACTTATTTTGAATGGAAAGAAAGCTGTTGTTTTGTTCGATACTGGATCCTCTCACACTTTTGTATCACCTAAATTTGCTAAAGTTTTAGGAGTTGAACCGAAAGTCTTTCCAGGTAAGGTTTTAGCAGTAGCTACTCCATCAGGGGAGACTTTAACCACTGATCGGTACTATGCGGACTGCAAAATCGTGATCGGGAATAGAATTCCCGGGATTGATCTGATCGAGCTGAATTTCTTAGGAGTTGATATTATCATTGGCATTGATTGTATGTCAATGTACAGTGCGAGCATCGAGTGCAAGACCAAGACAGTAACAGTGAAGGCTCCAGGTGGATCTAAAGTCACTTTCCAAGGGAAGAAGAGATGTTCTGGTCTGGTGGCAGCTATCTGCAGGAGGGATGTTCCTGTAGAGGTGCAGCAAATTCCTGTGGTTCAGGATTATCCGATCGTGTTCTTCGAAGATTTGCCTGGGTTACCCCCGCAACGTGATGTGGAGTTCAGCATCACTATTCAGCCAGGGAGTGCACCTATTTCTAATGCACCGTATAGGATGGCACCCGTGGAGCAGGATGAGATCAAATGGAAGATTAAGAAACTGTTGGAGAAAGGCTTTATTCAACTGAGTGCGTCACCTTGGGGAGCACCGGTGCTGTTGGTAAAGAAGAAAGATGGTTCGATGAGGATGTGCGTCGATTATCGAGAGCTGAATAAAGTCACTGCTCAGAATAAGTATCCTATTCCCCTGGATCGATGACCTGTTCGATCGTCTACAAGGAGCCGCTGTTTTCTCCAAAATAGATCTTCAATCAGGTTACCATTAGGTTCGAGTGAAGACTGAAGATGTGCATAAGACTACGTTCAGAACTCGACGCGTGCATTACAAATTCTTAGTTATACCGTTTGGAGTGATGAATGCACCTGCAATTTTTATGGATATGATGAACAGAGTTCTGAGGCCGTTCATTGATTCTTTCGTTGTAGTGTTTATCGACGATATTCTTGTGTACTCCAAGTCGGAGGAGGAGCACACGAAGCATCTGGCAGCAGTTTTGAAGAAGCTTCAGGAGTATGAGTTGTGTGCCAAGTTGTCCAAGTGCAATTTTTGGAAATCTGAAGTGGCATTCCTGGGTCATATCCTTTCTAAGGAGGGAGTGGCAACTGATCCGCAGAAGATAGAGGCGGTGAAGGATTGGGCAAGGCCTACTACAGTAAAGGAAATCAGGAGTTTTCTTGGGCTAACGGGATACTACAGGAGGTTTATTCAGGGCTATGCTCAGACAGCCGCACCGCTCTCTGGTCTGACCAAGAAGAATGTGAACTTCAAGTGGACTGGGCAGTGCGAGACAAGCTTTTAGGAGTTGAAAGAGAGGCTGACTACTGCTCCCATTTTGTCTTTGCCTAGAGCAGGTATTGAGTACAATGTTTACAGCGATGCTTCACATTGTAGGCTTGGTTGTCTTAATGCAAGAAGGAAAGGTGAACGCATATGGGTCTAGGCAACTAAGACCGCATGAGAAGAATTATCCGACTCATGATCTGGAGTTGGCTGCAATTATCTTCGCTTTAAAGCAATGGAGACACTACGTGTATGGTGAGAAGCTGAACATGTACACGGACCATAAGAGCTTGAAGTACATCTATCAACAGAAAGATTTGAATATGAGGCAAAGCAGATGGCTGGAGGTGCTTGAGGACATGCGTCCTGAGATCAAGTATCATTCTGGGAAGTCTATTGTTGTTGCTGATGCACTTAGCCGCAAGAGCAGTCTGGCTAGTTTGATTATGACTCAGAGGCATCTTGCAGAGGAATTGGATCGGGCTAGTATTGAAGTTTTTCTGCAAGGCTTAGGATCATCTTTAGCTCAGTTGAGGCTTCAACTGATGCTGAATGAAAGGATTACCGCAAGTCAGAAGGAAGATATAGAGATTCAGAAGATGAAGGAGCAGGTCGGTGCTGGCAGGTTGCCCAGATTTCAAATCAGGGATGAAGTGTTGGGGTTTGGAGAGAGGCTGTGTGTTCCGGATCAGTCGGACTTGAAAGAATGTATTCTTCAAGAGGCACATGCTACTCTTTTGTCTGTACATCCTGGAAGTACTAAGATGTACAAAGACATTAAACAGCATTTCTGGTGGTCAGGTTTGAAGCGGGATGTGGCTGAATTTGTGTCGAGGTGTGAGATTTGTCAGCAAGTCAAAGCCGATAATCAGAAACCCGAAAGTCTATTGCAACCGTTACCTATTCCGGAATGGAAGTGGGATAAAATTTGTGTGGATTTCATCATGGGCTTGGCCAAGAGTTCCAAGGGCAATGATGCGATTTGGGTCATAGTCGATCGAATAACCAAGTCTGTTCACTTCTTGGCAATGAAACTCACTGCTTCAATGGACAAGTTGGCTGAGCTGTATATTGGTGAAATCGTCAGGCTTCATGGTGTTCCGTTAGCCATTGTGTCTGATCGAGATGCGAGGTTTACTTTGCATTTCTGGAAGAGTCTTCAGACAGCTTTGGGTACCAAGATGGATTTCAGCACTGCTTTTCATCATTAGACCTATGGGTAGACTAAGAGAGTCAACCGTATTCTTGAGGATATGCTTCGGTGTTATGTACTAGACTTTGGAGGTAGTTGGGAAAGGCACTTTGCTCTGGTATAGTTTGCCTACATCAACAGTTTTCAGACTAGTATTGGAATGGTGCCGTACGAAGCTCTGTATGGCAAGAAATGCAGAACACCTGTTTGTTGGTTTGAAGTGGGGGAACGAAAGATGTTTGGACCTAAGATTGTGCAGCAGACCTCTGAAAAGATCGATCAGATCAGGAAGAGGTTGGTGGATGCTCAGAGTAGGCAGAAGAGCTATGCAGACAACCGGAGGAGGGACCTTGAGTTTGAGGTTGGTGACTTTGCCTTTCTGAAGGTTTCACCTAGCAAAGGTGCGATCCGATTTGGCAAGAGTGGGAAGTTAGCCCCGAGGTTCATAGGCTTGTATAAGATATTGCAAAGAATTGGGAAAACTGCTTACCGGCTTGAGTTACCGGAAAAGTTGTCTCAGGTGCACAATGTCTTTCATGTGTCTATGCTGAGAGGTTACATTCCAGATCCGAGTCATCATTTGCCTGGAGTACCGGAGAGTTTACAGTTGGATCTGAGTTACATTGAGCTTCCGGTTGAGATTGTTGATCGTCGGGAGAAAGTCTTGAGGAATAAGACGATACCGATGGTCAAGGTAGTCTGGAGAAACCAGTTGGTTGAAGAGGCTACTTAGGAATCTGAGGAGAGGATGATGAAGGATCATCCTGAGCTCTTTATTTGATTTGTATTTTCCTTTCTTCCTTCTTATTGTGTTTTGTTTTGTTTTCTTTTTTTTGCTCTTTTATTGTAGTTCTGGGGACGGAACTATTCTAAGGAGGGAGTGTTGTAATACCCTGAATTTTTATTTAATGAGAATTGTTGATTTTTACGTGTAGTGCACGTAGAAATTTTGTATGTATATTTTCTTACAAAATTATCTCTTATAACATGAACAAATAAACATTTTTCTTTCTCTTTATTTTCTTAAAGCCTCTTTTAAAAGCTTAAGAGTGTTTTTCTAATTTAAGCCCACCCTAATAAATTAAAGTATTTTATTAAATGGCCCACGAGCCTCAAGCCCACTATTTTGAGGTCCACAAACTTAATTAATCTTTTAATTGTCACAACTTGTCATGTAGACACAATTAGTGGACAATTGATTAATTAAATTTGTACAACTTAATAATGGGGGGTACTAGAAAGGGCACGTGCACGCACTAGAGTGTGCATTGCACACCCTTCTAGGGGTGGCCGGATTGTGGAGAGAGAGAGAGGGAGAGTGGGATGAAGTTGAGGGGTGGTTATGTGATCTTGGAAGTTACTACGACTTCCCAATTCATCTTGGTCCTTAATCTCTAACTCCTTGATTAAATCCTAGCTATCTATTCTCATCCTAAAAGTGTCTAAATACCCCTATATTTCTTCTCATTAGTACATTAAACAATTCATTAAGAGAGAGCAAAAGATTGATAGACAATAGTGAGCAAAAGATTAGAGTGTGCAAAATTGTGTCTGTTCCAACCTAGAGGGAGGCCGGCCAATCATCAAGGAAGCAAGGAGAGCTCGGGTTCCTAGCAAGCACAAGGAGGAGGAGACAATTTGCAATCCATTCTAGGAGGAGAATGCTACTTTCTTGCATTCTAGGAGTTTTCATTCGTTTCTTCAACTATAGGTGGGTGTTTCTCAATAGTTCTAAATGTAGATGCCATGCTAAGGATGTTTGCTAAAATAGTTGAGAAGAAATTGATAAATTGTAGTCTCATGTTTGGTTGATTAGAGATAAAATAGTAGCTTAAAGATTGACTGTTAAAAATATTGCTAATGAATAAAGATGTGAAATTGAAATGCTAGAATCAATCTTATCATCATGCTTTATGTCCATGAACTATGCTATGTGAGACGAATTGGTACTTATGAGACAAAAATTGACTAAATGCATGTGTTATTGGTAAATAATGAATTCAAAAATACTAGTTTACTGTATTTGTATATACATTAGAATCTGGAGAGTTTTGACTCAAAAATAGAAGAAAAAGAACCGAAAATATTTTGGGAATTTGAAAAACCTAGCAGCATCAGTCGACCGATTAGATTGAAACAGTCGACTGCTCTGAGCATTTATTTTCGAGTTTTTAATCTTTGGGGAACAGTCGACCGATCATTGTGTAACAGTCGACTACCCTGATCATTTTATTTTCGAGTTTTTAATCTTTGCGGAACAGTCGACCGATCATAGTGTAACAGTCGACTGCTCTGAGTATTTATTTTCGAGTTTTTAATCTTTGCGGAACAGTCGACTGATCATAGTATAACAGTCGACAGTCCTGAAGTTTCAACTAATGTCTGGATTTTCGTGAGATAATTTTCTATAACCTGTGGCCTAGGATAAATAAGAATTTGAGATTATTTTTGGCAAGAAAGAACTTATTATTTTATTGGTTTAAATTGTTTCTGAATACATGCCTTGTTTAAAAGAGTTTTTGAAATCAGTTTGGGCAATGAAAGTCGGAATTTTTGATAAAATCACCGTACGGTAATTTCATGGTAGTTGAATGAGCTATGAATGTGACAAGTTAGAAAAATGAATTCTTTTGTTTATGCATGAGTTGTACATGAAAGTGAAATTGAATGTTATGATGAATTATGAAAGATTTTATGAGCATGAGTATGCAAATGCTATGAACATGAAAGGAAAATTAATGTTAATCATGAAAAAGACTTATTCGATTTGTGATTGTGAATTGAAATTGAGAACTAGAGTGTAGTTAAGCCTCATACCAGCATTGAAAAAAAATATGCTGAAATGAAAATTTGAGATGAAAAGACCAAGATTGGGTCATATTGAATAGATGATTAAGACCGGTATAGTGGAAAGGCTAACTCTAGAGAATTGATTTTGTTCATAATTCAAATAACTAAGGATCAGATACATAGTGAAGAGGTGATGAAAATAAGAGAAAAACACGAGTATGAGGGCCTCAGAGCTACGGAGTGAGAATATTCACAGGCTGTCTTCACGATGCTTCGTGACATGACGTGGATATATCTCTAGGAGTCGTACCGCAGGCGACGCTCATGGGGTGTTTGGTGACTGCAGGTCGTGTCATGTCCCATGACGGAGACTGAATTGTCCACAGGCTGTCTTCACGATGAGTCGTGACATAACGTGGGATTCCCCTCGAGGCTGTCTGGACATGAGCTCGTACTCATAGAACATCTAGGATACTTATCGTAGTTACAGTAGTAGTTTAAGTCATGACGAGGGATTGAACCCTGCAAGATGAGGAACGGTTAAGGGCTTGCCCTCAGACCTATGTAGTATGGGATGCATAGAATCTGAACAAGTGCGCATTAGTGTCATGTAACATAATAACTGCAGTAAGGACTAAGCGCACCGCACAATACAACATCTATAGGATAGTCCCTTTAGTATTGTTTGTGAACAAGTTTGTGGTTTGTTAAGTGTTGAGAATCATTATACTGTTTCCGACATAGAGAGGATGGCCGTGTATAATATTTCGTCAGTAAATGAACTAACGCGCCCACAGTTTTACATGCAGGGTAAAGATGCTTGACAAATTGAAGTATACATGCTGCTCAAAGATTGATTTAAATGTTGTTTCATGTAATTACTGTAAAATTGCTTTCGCTGTAATAATGTAAAGGTATAATGTAACTCTAATGAGAGAAATGTTTCCATTTCCTTGTAAAATTGTACGAAATAAGTGTAAAGATCCTGTGGAACTTCGAATTCAGTTGTATTTGGAATTCGAGGTGTTACAGTATCAGATATGGAACAATATTAGCTGGAGAAAGACAAGAAAAGCAATTGGAACAGTGGTAAGAGGTCTGCGGCACCGTACAACTTCAGGAGGCACCCAGAACCAAAGTTCAAGCCGACTGGGGCAAATGCTGTCGCTGTAGCTGGAAGGCAAAGCTCTTGCTTTAAGTGTGGGGAGTCGGGACATCGCATAGAGGAATGTCCTAAACAACAGAAGATCAGGTATTGCTACAACTGTGGCAAAGATGGGAATATTCAGTCGTTTTTTCCACAACTGAATCAAGGAAATGCTAGCAGGAACCCATCAGGGAAGAATGGGAAACCGAACCGGTAGGGGCGAGTGTTCTTTCTTACAGAGGAGGATGTTGAGGACTCCGACAATGTCATCACCGGTATGGGAGCATCTGAGTAAAATTTGTGTTGTATTTCTTATATGGTAGTAGAGGAAATGTTATATACTGAAAGATGTAATTCGTTAAGTAGCAGTAAGACTTCTAGTGAATGGAATGAATGCTACTCTCTTGTTTGATACTAGGTTCATCCCGCACTTTTGTGTCTCCTAAATTTGCTTCAGAGTTAGGGGTAGAACCAAGGATTTTCGCTGGCAAGGTTTTGGCAGTAGCTACACCATCAGGAAAAATATTGACCACTGATCGGTGCTATGCTAACTGTGAGATCGAGATTGGAGGAAAGGTTTTTGGGATTGATCTTATAGAGTTGAATGTGTTGGGGGTGGATGTCATCATTGGCATAACTTGTAATACCTGAGCAGTTATTAATTAATATTATTTTATTATTTTATTATTTTATTTTATTTTTTAGAATTGAAATATTTTTGGTGGATATTACTTAGTTTAATTAATAATCATCATCTGTATGCATACCAGTCTATAGGGATATGCGTTATATCATTTTGGGGCTGAAATCTTCCTAGCCGATAATAAAAATTATTTTTATTATTATTCTCAGAATTAAATTATTTTTATACGGATTGTACGGTTTAACAAATAAAAATTATTGTATATATATTAGTATATATGTATGCGTATTGTATCGATTTCGTACAATTGTACAAATCATGTAGTATGTGTTTTGAACCAAAATATCTCATTTTTGTGATGATTAATCAAAAATGGTTGGCTAGGATTTGTTTGGTGGGATAAACTTAGGGTTTAGGATTAATGGAAATACAAATGAGTTTTAATAGGTGTATTTCTACTAGAACCCTGCTCCACCTCTCCCCTCCACCTCACCCCTCCACCTCATTAGGGTTTGGCTGGCCACAAAGTTCCCAAGGGGGTCTTTACAAAATCCCTAGGTGCATTTTACATCCTCACCCCTCTCATTCCTTCCATAAATACCCCCCCTCACCCCTTGCCCCTTGCCTCATTTGTCAAGAGAAAAAAATTGAGAGCGAAAGAAAGAGAGAAGAAACCCTAACTTGAGAGTTTTTCATTTGTAGGTTTCTATAAGAGCTAGGAGGAAGGAGAAGGAGGATAAGTCTAGTTCTTCCTACATAGAAATCAAAAGGTGGGGGTTTCTCTACTTCTTATTTTTATTGACTTTGTTCTCTTTTTATTGTTGTATATTGTATGTTGTATGTTCTAAACAACTTGGAATAAATCATGAGCATATAAATGGTTGTATGGATCAAAATGATCACATGAAAAGATGGATGATAGAACTCACACAAAATAACATAAATGTTGAATCTTTAAACCTTGTTATGGTTATTGTTGTTGTTGTGGTTATTTTGCTAAGTTAAAAACTTGGACTAATGGTTATGTGCATATGAGTAGTGTGGATCAAAAGTGACCACATGAAGAGTTTTGAAGGGTAGAACTTACTAAAAACACATAAAGATGGAATCTTTAGCATTGATGTAATTATTGTTGTTATTTTGTTAACAAAAAAAAACTATAACAACCTGGACTAAAACTATGAGCATATAAAATTAGTGAATTGAGAATGTTTATACACCAAATTTGAGGTTGTAGAACTCAACAAACATAATGAAAGATAGGTCTTTTAGAAAATGGCTGTGCATTGTTTTTAATAATGGTAAAGATCAAGCCTTTACTAACTCTAGGTTCATAAAAGATGAGTCTTTTAGTAAATTATTGTATGTTGCTTTCTATTATGCTAAAGATCAAGTCTTTACAAATCCTAGTTCAAGAAAGATTAAGTTTTTCTAGGTTGTGAAAGATTAAGTTTTATTTTGCTTTTATGTTAGAAAAGATTAGTTCTTTTCATAGAACGCTTATTAGCTTCTATGTTAAAAACGAACCCATTTTGGTTGTTAAAACTCATTTTTTGTTAGCATGCTAGAGAACTTCTAGCTCACAAATGTAGTTGTCTTTACATATGTAGAATCTCTATTCATCAAGAGTAGACTTGCTATATATAGGACTTGTAATCCCTAAAAAATAGATTGTTGTAATAAATAGAGATTGTAGTTCTTAAATGTAGATCTTTGTTGTATGTAGGACTTGTAGATTCAATAAAATTAGATTTAGTAATATGTAGAACTTATAGATTCAATAAAATTAGATTTTTTAATATGTAAGACTTGTAATTCATAAAAGAAGTAGTCTTGTAATATGTAGAAATTCCTAAAAGAGTAGTCTTTGTAATATGTAGGTAAAGTCCTTGATAATTGTTATAAGTTTTACTTCCATGCTTGTGAAGAATCAAATTTGGGTAATCATAGTTCATAAAAGATCAAGTTGTAGTAGCATGCTCTAATTACTCTAGGTTGCTAGAAGACCCATGAACCCATGTTGCATGATCATTCTACTTAAAAGATTCAAAAAGAACCCATGCACGCTTGAGTTGTATGTTGTAGTTATTTTAGTTAATTTTTAAAGAACCCATGTTGCATGATTATTCTACTTAAAAGATTCAAAAAGAACCATGCATGCTTGAGTTGTATGTTGTAGTTGTTCTAGTTAATTTTTAAAGAACCCATGTTGCATGATAATTCTACTTAAAAGATTCAAAAAGAACCCATGCATGCTTGAGTTGTATGTTGTAGTTGTTTTAGTAAAATTTTAAAGAGAACCCATGAATGTTATAGTTCCATGTTGATCTAGTTAAGTTTCTAAAAAGAACCCATGAAATTAGTTCCATGATTGTTCTAGTTCAATTTTCTAAAAGAAACCCATGAAATTAGTTCCATGATAGTTCTAGCTCAATTTGATGAAGAACCCATGTATTTAGTTTCTAGGTGGTTCTAGCTTAAATTTGAGAAAGAACCCATGAACCTAGTTGCATGTTGTTCTAGTTTAAATTTAAGAATGAACCCATGATTCTAGTTGCATGTTGTTCTAAGTTTAAGTTGAAAGAGAACCCATGAATTCTAGTTGTATGTGGTTCTAGCTAAAATTGGACCATATCATGTGAACATTCTTCATCTTCAATATATAGGGTAATAATAAGGTGTTAGTGAGCTTAACACAATACTAGTTCTTATAAGCAGGTTATGCCGTGAAACGTTACTGGCAAAAACCTACATTCGATTATGGGTAATAATGGTTCGGAAAGTCACTATTATTGTTAGCTTGATAAAAGCTCATCTAGGGTATTATAATTACCCTAGGGGTCATCGACCATCAAGACTCGCATCTTACCACCTTGGAAACTATAGATAAATCACACCTTGTGTGCCGATGGATCTTAACCGGTGTGGGTTGATCGCGGGCCAAGAATGTTGACGAGATCCATGTTAGGGGTAGTGATGAGTGAGGGAGATCCCGTCACCAGTGTCTTGGATCGATAGGCTATGAGTTGGACCATGACAATATTAAGAAAGTCTAGGTTGAAACCTCGTATGATTGTTTAGGATTAGTGACATCATTAGGGTAGTAACTTGTAAAGGTCGTTACTTAACCATTTTTGCTAAAAGGGGAGAGTTGGTATTAGGGGTGATACCTTATGATCCAACTCTTCCTATAGGCCGACACTAGGTGGTGTTATCAGGTCGTACCTTCTCGTCAAAGGGATACGTATGGTGCCTTTTTATGAGTTGGGAGCACGGGTTGCATATCTCACTCTGTTAATTCCTAAAATACCATGATAAGAACGGGAGGTTCTGCTTTCAGAACTAGGGGATGGACCCCAGAATTCCATCACGTTCTATGCTGGGGAAGCGAATGGGCCTTAGACCACAGTCTATGGGTTATGGGTGCCACAGGGTAGGTTTCGTGCTATCCTGTACTGCGAATACCCTGCGTTCGTCTGGTTTTTGAGTGAGGTCCGGTATGCCGGATAGTAGTGGTAAACATAAACACCATGAGCGTACTGCATTGTAGGATTTGACCACGTCTGCAACCTCATCAGTCATGTTGTATCTGTCAGGAACAGGTTGTGTACAAAAGTAGAATTCATAATGCGGGTTCAAATCCCTAAATATGGAGAATGGCATGATATGGACGTATGCAGTTATGGGATGGATACGACTCTAGATTCTCGCTTGCATTAGAATAAGTGCATCCTAGCTTTATTTGACATTGCATTATAATCTAAGTCATAGCACCCATGAACACTTAAACTACACCGGCACATTTTTACCATGCTTAAAATATGTTTGTTTAAAATTGAGATTCGCTGCTAGTCATCAGCCTTTAAGTGTCAGTATATGTACTGACGTCCCCACTCAAATAGGTTGTGGATGCTGGATTACCAATCCGGGAGAACTCCAGTCAAGACATAACTTCCATGAAAAAGAGCCCAATGTTTATTTGTTTCTCTCATGTATACTCTGATGTAATCTATTGAAATAATGGAAACACTCGGCTTGTAATATTTTATATTGAGTAAAAAGATTTAAATTTTCCTGCTTTTCTGTGTATTGTGGCTAATTGAATGTACAGGTCCTCGCTTGTGTCTCGAATTCTCCTGATAGGAAGTTCGGGACGTTACATAACTGGATGTCAATCTACAGTGCTAGGATCGAGTGCAAGAGCAAGAAGTTATGGTGAAGGCACCAGGAGGGCAATCAGTAACTTTTCATGGGAAGAAGAAGTGCATGGAATTGGTGGCAGCCTTAACCAAGAAGAGAGTCCCTGAGGAAGTCAAGAAGATTGTTGTGGTCCGAAACTTTCCAATGGTTTTCTTGGAGGATCTGCCTGGACTACCACTTGATCGAGTTGTAAAATTCAGCATTTCTATTCAGCCAGGAAGTCCACCGATATCTAAGGCACTGTACAGAATGGCACCGGTGGAACAGGATGAGGTGAAGAAGCAAATCGAGGAGCTTTTGTAAAAAGGTTTCATCAGACCTAGTGTGTCGCCTTAGGGAGCGCCAAATTTGTTGGTGCAGAAGAAGGATGGTTCGATGAGGATGTGCATTGATTATAGAGAACTGAACTGTAGCGCCCCAATTTCCGATACTGGGAAACCGTGACACGAGCCAAGATCTTTTCTTCAATTAGTCACAATACACAGAAAAACAGGAGAATTTAAAACTTTTTATTCAATACCCAATGTATTACAAGTCTGAACATTACACAACTGCAATACATTGCAATAGAGTTACAATAATACCTTTACAATTCCAAGTATTACAACCTTCAACATCTTACATCAAAGTACAAGAAATGAAGAACAACACTTGGTAACTCTCACTTGAGTACTTCTCGACTGATACATAATTAATACATGAACTGCAGCGGAACTAAACTTAATATTGACTCCTTGCTTTCCCTGCCTTGAGTCCTCCTGAATCTCGCACCTGTACTTCTGCTATCCAGTACCTATTGAAGTGGGGACGTCAGTATTCACTGACGCTTAAAGGCTGATCATATAGCAGCGAATCTTCCAAACAATATACAAAATATAACAATGGTGTTGGTGTAGTTTAAGTGTTCGTGAGTGCTATGACTAGACACTAATGCGATACTTAAAATAGAACTAGAATGCTTCCTCGCATTATGAATTCTAATTATACATAACCCGTTCCTGACAATACTCCATGACTCTGTGAGGTTGCAGAAGGGGTCAAGTCCCCCTATGCAGTCTGCTTATGGTGTCTCCGTTTTCCACTACTACCCGGCATGCCGGACCTCACTCAAACAAGGTTGCAGGTGCGGTCTAGTTCCGCCACTGCAGTCATATAGTGGTGTCCATGTTTGCCACTATTGCCCAGTGTATCGGTCCTTAATCCAAAATCCAAATCATAGGGTTTCGCAAGCGCAGGGCAGCGCGAAGCCTACCCTGTGGCACCCTCTGGGGTATCGCAAGCGCAGGACTGCACAATGCATCCTGTGGCACCCCAGCCACGGTATTTCAGGAATTAACAGAGCGAGATACGTAACCCGTGTCCTCAACCTGTGAGATGGCACCGTACATATCCCTTTGACGGGACACTTCCTATTCTAATGTCAGCAAGTCTCCGAAAGCAACATGCAGCCCATACTACATGCGACTCCATCTCAAGCCGTTTCTCCATGTATAGGGATTTGAACCCACGTTACGCATTCTAATTGTACACGACCTGTTCCTGACAATACTCCATGACTCTGTGAGGTTGCAGAAGGGGTCAAGTGCCCCCCATGCAGTCTGCTTATGGTGTCTCCGTTTTCCACTACTACCCGGCAAGCCGGACCTCACTCGATCCCAGTATATCGGGCATCGTTCCAAAATTAAACCATAGAGTTTCGCAAGCGCAGGGCAGCGTGAAGCCTACCCTGTGGCACTCTCTGGAGTCTAGCAAGCACAGGACTGCACCATGCATCCTGTGGCACCCCAGCCACGGTACTTCAGGAATTAACAGAGCGAGATACGCAACCCGTGCTCCCAACTTGTGAGACGTCACCGTACGTATCCCTTTGACGGGAAGGTACAACCCAATGTCACCACCTAAGGCCTCCCTCAAGGGACAAGTTGGTCATAAGGTGCCCCCTACAACCAACTCCTCTCTCTTCGGCAAGGGTCTGAGCAAAATGACCTTTATAAGTCACTACCCTAATAATGTCCCTGACTCGACGATCCTAGGGACGATAATATTATAACATAACATGCTAGGCCTTAAATTAGGCTTCGCAAGACAACTCTGCTAGGCTGCTCAACCTAGACTTACCAGATCCCCTCAGGATCCGGTTCGTGGCTCATCGATCCAAGACCTCGGTCGTGCGAATATACATGCATACCGCTATGTCTTGATGGTCGATAGCCCACAACGAACTGTGTACTAGCTAACAGCTATACACGAGTAACAACTACATACGAGCCAATAAGCTACGTATGAAATAACAACTACCTACGAGCCAGGCGGGCCTCGTAGGAGACAACAATGTACATACCAGCCAAATAAGCCGTGTATGAGACCCATAGCTACGTACGGGCCGGTCGGACCGCGTACGAGACAACCCCTTACATACGAGCCGACTAAGCTACGTATGAGATCCACAGCTACATACGGGCCAGTCGAGCCACGCACGAGCACAACCGTGTCCAAACAACCATACAGGTAATCAATCCTAGAAGCAACCAAACGTGCTTACTAACAAACTTGGTCATCTAATATTAGAAGCAACAGAAGAGTCTACTAATATTCTATGGTCGGTATTCCACTAAGGAAGAATCCGAAGGCGACCAAACGGCCTTTATCGGACCAACTATCACTAGTGGTCTTCCCAATCCTTATTACCTCAACTTATAGCGCCTTAAGTACGGCACACAATTGCACGCATATTCCTATGACAATCTAATCATATAACACAACCACCATGATACTCCTAGGTATGAATGTGATTAATGCTTGTACTCATATCGAGCTTAAGCATAACGATCACTACGACCTAGACATGAAGTCCCCTATAGTCAAGCGTAGGTTACGAATGAGCATGAAAGCCTACTACTTATCATCACCAATCACCACAACCCAAGCACGGATGGATACTAATATAACATACAACATTCCAAGGCATAGTAGGTATTCTAACATTACTCCTACAACGTTCTAAGCATATACTTGAACTTTAGCATGTTATATCACATACCTACAATTAACTAGCATGGTATATTACATGCCTACAATTGAACTAACATGGTATGTCACTTACCTATAATTAAGCTAACATGGTAAGAAATTTTATCATTGCTCCTACAACGTCCTAGACATAGTAAAATTGATCCAAGCATGGTAGGAAACTCTTAGAATTTGTCCTACATCATTCTAACATCATTAGGCATGCTAGATATTTTTAGAATAATTCCTACCATTAACTAAGCATGAAACATGATAGGATATTTTTAGAATACATCCTACAACATTTTAAGTATAAAAGCATGGTAGGATATTTTCATAAACAATCCTACAATATGTTAAACATCAAGCATGATAGCATATCCTTAGAAGTAGCCCTACAATTAATTAAGCATGAGAACATGGCTTCTAAGTATTTTTAGAAGTAATCCTACAACATTAGTAGCACAAATATGGCTTCCAAATATTTTTAGGGATGATCCTACAGCATTAGAAGCATGAATATGGCTTCTAAATATTTTTAGAAGTAATCCTACAATATTAGTAGCATGGAAATGGCTTCTAAACATTTTTAGAAGTAATCCTACAACATTAGTAGTATAAAAATGGCTTCTAAACATTTTTAGAAGTAATCCTACAACATTAGTAGTATAAAAATGGCTTCTAAACATTTTTAGAAGTAATCCTACAACATAAGTAGCATGAATATGACTTCTAATTAATTTTAGAAGTGATCCTACAATATAAGTAGCATGAATATGACTTCTAATTAATTTTAGAAGTGATCCTACAATATAAGTAGCATGGAAATGGCTTCTAAACATTTTTAGAAGTGAACCTACAATATTCTAAGCACAAAAACATAAAGGAATATTTTTAGAAAATATCCTACAACATTCTACTACTACTACTACTTCTATTTTGATCAACACATAACATACAACTTACTACTACTACTACTACTATTAAAAAAATCACAACATACAACTTACTACTACCTTATTAATCAACATACATGCTACTACTACTTCATTCTATTACATACTACTACTTATTGCTTTAGCTTACCACTACTTAGTTACTTACTAACCTCATTTATTACTAGTGATAAAGAAAAGATTATTTTATTTTACTTTACTTTACAAAAGAAAAGCTACAACTAGTGATTAAAAATGAAAGAAAGATCCTTTTGATTAATAGCTACAACTAGTGATTAAGAATAAAAAGAAGATCTTTTTAATTAATAGCTACAACTAGTGATTAAAAATAAAAAGAAGATCTTTTTAATTAATAGCTACAACTAGTGATTAAAAATAAAAGAAGATCTTTTTATTTAATAGCTACAACTAGTGTTTAAGAAATAAAAGAAGATCTTTTTATTTATTAGCTACAACTAGTGATTAAGAATAAAAAGAAGATCTTTTTAATTCATTAGCTACAACTAGTGTTTTAAATAAAAGAAGATCTTTTTAATTAATAGCTACAACTAGTGATTAAAAATAAAAAGAAGATCTTTTTAATTAATAGCTACCACTAGTGATTAAAAATAAAAGAAGATCTTTTTATTTAATAGCTACAACTAGTGTTTAAGAATAAAAAGAAGATCTTTTTATTTATTAGCTACAACTAGTGATTAAGAATAAAAAGAAGATCTTTTTAATTTATTTCTACCACTAGTGTTTAGTAAAGAAAGGAAAGATCTTTTTGATTATTACATTAGTTCAATCAAGTCCTACAACCAACAATGGTTGTATTGTTCAACAATATGCAATATGTAAGTTTCTTTAGTCCAATAACATACAAACAACAACTACAATAATAAAGCTATGATCTTTATGTATTAGTAGCTACTACTACTACTTCTTCTTACTTTTTCTCATCATTCCCAACCATAGAAACACACCCATCAAACAAAAGAAAAACAAAACAAGAAGGTAAGGAGAAGAAGTCAAACAACAACAACAAACAAACAACAAACAACAAACAAAGAACATGAAGAAACCCCCACCTTTGCTCTTTGTAGGAAGGACTTGCCTATGCTAACCTTCTCCTTCCCCTAGCTTTTTAGAACTCCTAGGAAAGACCTAAAAGAAAAACTCTCATGTTAGTGTGATGTTCTCTCTTTCTTTTCCTTTCCTTTCTTTCTTTCTTTCTTTCTTTCTTTTGTTTTCTAAAATGAGAGAAGGAGGAGAAGGAAGGGTTATTTATAGGTGGAGAGAAGGGTGGAAAGTGTAAATGCACACACACTATTTCACAAAAACCCCTCCTTCTTTTCTTTTTTGGGGCCGGCCACACCTAGGAGAAGGGGGAGAAGTGGGGGAGGTGTTATGTGGGGGAAGGTTTGATGTGGGGGAGAAATTTTCTAGAAGGATTCTTAACCCTCTTTTGTCTTGTAACCCTAGGTTTAGCTACCAAAAATCCCTAATCAAACCCTAACCATCCTACTAGGTTATAGGAAAATAAGTGTTGTCCAAAATATACAACACATAATTCGTATAATGCACTAATCGACATACTACTCGTATGTGCGCGTATATGTCCGTATACCGGGAAATCTTCGCATAATCCACATAAAATAATTAAATCTTGGAAATAATAATAAAATAAATTTTATTATTAGTTCGGAAGATCACGGTATCAATTTGATACAATACGGATATATACTGGCCGATATCTGGATACAGATAATGTCTAGGAGCAAACCGGGTAAAAATCACCAAAATATTCTAATTTTGGAATTAAAACAGAATAATAATAAAATAATAATAAATAATAATTTATATACGGTAATATCCGTCCGGGATATTACATCAACAATGTGACTATCCAGAATAAGTATCCTATTCCGCAGATCGAAGATTTGTTTGACCGACTTCAAGGAGCAGCGATTTTCTCCAAGATTGATTTTCGGTCGGGTTATCACCAAGTTCGTGTTAAGGAAGATGATGTGCATAAGACTGCGTTCTGAACTCGACATGGGCATTACGAATTCTTAGTTATGCCATTTGGATTGACGAATGCACCAGTCATATTCATGGATATGATGAATAGGATCCTGTGACCATTCATCGACTCTTCATCGTGGTGTTTATCGACGATATTCTGGTATATTCCAAATCAGAAGAGGAACATGTTGAGCACTTGGCAGAAGTGTTGAAGAAGCAGCAGTAGCAGAAATTTAAATGCCAAGCTATCCAAGAGTGACTTCTGGAAGCCCGAAGTTGCGTTCCTGGGTCATATCCTTTCTAAGGAGGGAGTGGCCACTGATCCGCAGAAGGTAGAAGCCGTGAAGGATTGGCCAAGACCCGCATCTATAAAGGAGATCAGAAGTTTCTTAGGTTTGATCGGTTATTATCAGCGATTCATTCAGGGTTATGCTTAGATTGCGGTGCCACTCAACGAGGAAGAATATGAGTTTTAAGTGGACAGAGCGATGCAAAGCAAGCTTCCAAGAATTGAAAGAAAGGTTGAGTATCATTCCAATTTTGGCTTTGCCATGAGCGGGAATTGACTATGATGTCTACAGTGATGCTTCACATCGAGGACTGGGCTATGTACTGATGCAAGAGGGAAAGGTAAAAGCTTATGGTTCTTGGCAATTGAGATCGCATGAGAAAAATTACCCAACCCATGATTTGGAATTTGTAGCAATCATATTCGCCTTGAAGCAGTGGAGGCATTATGTGTATAGGGAGAAAGTAAACATGTACACAGACCACAAAAGCCTGAAGTACATCTATCAGCAAAGAGGTCTAAATTTGAGGCAGAAAAGTTAGTTGGAAGTGCTAGAGGATATTCGTCCAGAGATAAAGTATCATCCGGGGAAGGCAAATGTGGTGGCTGATCGCTCAGTCGAAAAAGCAGTTTATCTTGTTTGATTACAGCTCAAGAGAAACTTGCAGAAGAATTCGATCGAGCTGGAATCGAAGTAGTATTGTAAGGAGTGGGGGCATCCTTGGCGTAGTTGGGACTCCATCCCACGCTGAAGGAGCAAATCATCCACGGGCAGAGATTTGACCCAGAAATTCAGAAGATGAAGGAGCAAGTTAGCTCAGGCAAGTTGTCAGAATTCCAAGTAAGGGACAAAGTGCTGTAGTTCAGAGAAAGATTGTGTATACCTGATCAGTCAGAATTGAAGGAAAGCATTCTACAGGAGACACACACTACTTTATTGTCAGTACATCCAGAGAGTACTAAGATGTATAAAGATATTAAGCAAAATTTCTAGTGGTCGGGATTGAAAAGGGTTGTAGCAGAGTTCGTAGCAAGATGTGCGACTTGTCAGCAAAGCAAGCAAAGAATCAAAGACATGGAGGTTTACTACAACCATTACCCATTTCGGAGTGGAAATGGGAGAACATCAGCATGGATTTCATCACGGGGTTACCTAGAAGTCCCAAAGGGAATGATGCGATTTGGGTACTAGTGGATCGACTAACCAAGTTTGCTCATTTCTTGGCAAAGAAAATCACCAGGTCGATGGAGAAGTTGGCAGAATTGTACATCGGGGAGATCGTGAGACTGCATGGAATTTCGGTGTTGATTGTTTTAGATCGAGATGAGCGGTTCACCTCACACTTTTGGAGGAGCCTTCAGACAGCTTTTGGGATCAGGACTGACTTCAGTACTGGTTTCCATCCTCAAATAGATGGGCAGGCTGAGACGGTCAATCGGGTGGTGGAGGACATGTTGAGATGCTGCATAATGGATTTCGGCGGAAGCTGAGAGAGGCACTTAGCTCTGGAAGGGTTTGCCTACAATAACAATTTTTAGACTAGCATTGGCAAGACACTGTATAAGGCTTTGTACGGGAGGAAGTGTAGAACGCTGGTATGTTGGTATAAAGTGGGGGAAGGCAATGTACGGGCCGGAGATAGTACAGCAAACCTCGGAAAAAATAGAATTGATCCGAAAGAGACTGGTCGAGGCACAAAGCAGAAAAAAGAGCTATGCGGATAATCGGAGAAGGGATTTGGAATTCGAAGAAGGTGACATTGTCTTCTTGAAGGTGTCTCCGACGAAGGGAGTGATCCAATTTGGGAAGGGAGGAAAGTTAGCTCCAAGGTACATAGGATCATATAAGATACTGAAGAGGATTGAGAAGACAACTTATCGGTTGGAATTACCGGAAGAGCTAGCCCAAGTGCACAATGCCTTTCATGTGTCCATGTTGCGAGGCTACACTCCAGATCCAAGTCATTACTTACCAGAAGTACCATAAGGTCTACAGATAAACTTGAGCTACAAGGAGAGTCCAGTGGAGATCGTGGATAAACGAGAAAAGGTTTTGAGGAACAAAACTATACCCATGGTAAAATTAATGTGGAGGAATCCGCCAGTCCAGGAGGCAACTTGGGAATCAGAAGAGCGGATGATGAGTGAATATCTCGAACTTTTTTCTTAAAACCTTGTATTCTTTTTCTTTACCCTCTACTCTTTAAGTGTAGTTTTGAGGACAGAACACTTCTAAGGAGGGATTGTTTTAACATCCCCAAAAATATTTATTTTTTAATATTTTCTTTCGCAAGTACTTTGCATGTAACTTTGTGCACGTGTCGATTAATGCTTGAGTCATAAAAAATATCCCTTCTTTTTACAAGTCACTAGTGTATGGTTAATTTGAATAAAAATCAACTAGGCTTAAATTTATATTTTGTAACACATTAAAACTATTATAAATTAAAGTCCCTAATTTTTTGGTGTGCACTAAACGTGCATGAACTCTCATTTAAAATTAGATAGACTAGTACACATTACAATGTTTAACAAACACACCTATTGTAATTGAAAAACTAATAATGAAATTGTATGTAGAAGTGTGCACACATGGGGTGCACGTGCACGTGCTTTCCCCTTCCTTGTTGACTGTCCAGTGAATGAGTGGAGAGAGTGGGGAAGTTTGTGTGTGAGTAGGGAGCTCTTTTAGGAAGTGGGGAGTTATTAAAACTACTCATTAATTCACTGTATAAATACCCCCCTATTCTAATCTCAAATGAACACAAATCAAATCAGAAAAAAAAGAGAAGAGGAATAGAGTCCAAGGGTGCTATTGCCATCGGAAATTCCAAGGATGGAGGCTTGCGGTTTTATTGGCGTTATGGAGCTTTTGGAACATTTTGCTAAGGATTCAACTACTATGAGCTTTTTGAGGTGAGTGTTCTCATTGCCTTCTAAAATTTTGTAAATTATGCTTGATTGTCCATGACATGTGTAGATGTTAATTTAATTAGGGTGTATAAGTGTATAAGCATTCTATAGTTTTAATTGTGCACTCTTAGTCATAGTTAGTATGTGAATGTGTCGGGTTTTCATTATCTTCTAAAATACTAGTAATTGTGCATGTTAGAAATATGAAAATGGATGATGAAAATGACTGGTGCGTAAAGTAACATCTCTAGCAAATTTATTAGTACATGCTAAATTACAATCATGTAGTAGATAATTTAATTAATAGAGTTTTATAGCATGCCTTTCTAGGAGAGAATTTATAAAAAATAAATCCATGGAATTAAATTTCTCTATATACAATGTAGTAATGTAAAAACTCCTCAAAAAATTTAGTTGTATAAAGAGCAATAATTTATATAGTTCAAAATTGTAGAATTATGAACAATTCATACAAATTGGGAAATAATTTCCTTTATTTTGGGAATATATTATTATTGGATTGATTTCAGGCTAATATATTCAATTTGAAGGGAACTTTATTTTCTGGAATTGTAAAAGTTAAAGCGTAGAAATTTGACATCAAATTTTTTTTAATGAAATCATGAAACAGAAAGTGGCATTAAAAGAGTTAGGATAGTGAGTTAATCAGAGTAAGTAGGCTTGAAAACCTGGTCTTGGGTGTGATTTGGGGCGCTTTGTACAAGGGTCTCGGGTTGTGGGTTTGAGTCTCTGGGTCTCCCTTTTTTTATTTTGCTAAGAAATTATCCAAAACAGAGAGTCATATACATAAAAATAACACTTTACAACTTTTCACTAATAGTGAGATGGCTCACTTGGTATTGGGTTGCAGGTTTGGGCTTGCTGTGTGCCTTGATTCGATCCCTGATGTACACTGTTTCGTTTTAATTTTATTTTAAAGGTTTTTCATGGTTCTAACAATTGGAAAAAAATTGTAGAAATATTTTTGAATATTATTAGAACATTTGGAAATAATTCTACACTATTTTAAGATATATTTTGGGGATTTAAAAGTTACATTAGACAATTTACTAGATGAATCTAATTTCCAGTCTAAATTTAAGGGGGTTTGTTTATGTTAAAATGAGCTAACTTTTAATGATCGAAATATTCTAGTATAAATTTGGGGCAATTCATTTGGATGAAGAATTATAATATACATAATCTACTTAAAGAAGTGAGTTCTTGATAACATTTTGTTGATGAAAGATTGAAGTGTGATAAAGTTTGCGTATTATATGAAAAAGGATTTCAGCCTAGATTTATGAAAAGGGGGGTGATTTATATGACAAATTAAGAGATAAACAAAGAATGAAATTGGAGAATAAATGTATGATATACATACGGAATTTTTATCAAGTTGAAATGCTCTCTTGAGATATATTATAAGGGAATGAGAAATCATACGTTGAAATTGACAATTCAAAGTGAATGTATGAACAAATCAAATGAATTATGAAATGAGAAATTTTATAAGGTTAAGATTCACCTAGAAGATCTCTTTGTTGAGATAGATGGGTCCTAGGAGCTAAGCGAGGCTCGTAATGTCCGGTAAGTTTAATAAATAAAATTTTGTAAAATGGTCAGTATGGAATTGAATGTTGACGAGAGAATTTAAGTCTAGCAGGGTAAGCTAGTTCTAGACCAAGATAACTACAAATTAAATTAAGGACAGACACTAGAAAGGAAGTTGTAATGATACCTTGGAAAACATAAGTGGGGCGTTTTATATAGTTGGGCGATGTACTTTGGAACTATAGATTTAGTCGGGCGGTGTACTCCGGGACTGCAATCGTCGTGCATCCAGCCGTGCGGTGTACTCCGGGGCTGTGATAGCTATGCGGAACGAGACAAGCCTTAATTAAATCCAAGATTATGAATTATCGAGCGGTGTACTCTGGGATCATGAATAGTCAGGCAGGATAGGAGATGGATCTCCAATATATTCTGGGCTAGAGCGGCACTTGCGGGATGTCTGCATGAGGTGGATTTTGTATAGTCAGGCAGTGTACTCTGGGGCTGGAATCCATACTCGTAGGATGTCTGAACCTTGTTTTCTTCACCGTAGTATGATTTCATAACGAGTGATTGAACTTTATAATGAGGAGTACGATAAGGGCTTGCCCTCGGACCTATATATTATGGGATGCATAGAATACGAACAAGTATGCATTAGTGTCATCGTAATATGAATGTCTGCATTAGGCATTAGGTTCATATCATACACTGACATAATTATGATAGTCACTTTTCTATTTCTGCATTCAAGTTTGTGATTGTTAAGATGGTGAAATCGCTGTGTTATAGCATTGCGTCAGTTGTATACAACTGACGTGCCCACAGTTTTCTAGTTGCATAAATGGGTTGGCATGAATGTGAAGACACTGTGAGGATGTCACAAGATTGAAGAGCTTTCATTATCATATATGTACTGTATGTATTTATTTCCGCTGTGCTAATGTAAAGAAGATGTTGTAAATGAAAAGGTTTTAAATTCCCTTTATTTTTGTACGAAGTTGAAGTAAAAGATCCTGTTTTTGCTACGAATTACCTGTGTTTGAAATTCGGGGCGTTACAAATAATATTAGTCTGAATAGCATTAACATTCATATTACCTAACTGTTTAGATAAAATATCAATTTGTGCAGTTAAATTGGTAATAGGATCAAGCTAAAAACTCCTGCTAGTTTTTTAGACATTGTACTCTCTAAAGACCATTGGTTATTGTTAGAGGTCATCTCCTCAAAAGTTCATAGGCCGCTTCATGAGTTGCTCATAAGAGCACCTCCAGCTACTGCATCTACCATAGATCGATTTGTAACTCCCAAACCGTTATAGAATATTTGAATTTGCAGCCATTTCGGTAGTTCATGATGATGACACTTTCTCAATAACTTTTTATACCTCTCCCATGCATTATACAAAGAGTCGGTCTCAAATTGAGTGAATGTGGTAATGCCATTCTTTAGCTTCGCTGTCTTTTCCGGCAAAAAATACTTAGCTAGAAATTTTTGTGCAAGTCCTTCCCAAGTAGTAATACTACCGGGTGGTAGAAAATTTAGTCAAGTCTTTGCCTTATCTCTTAGTGAAAAAGAAAAGAGTCTCAATAGGTTTGCATCATCTGATAATCTATTGTGCTTGAAAATGTCACAAATTTCTAGAAAGTTTGCAATGTGAACATTAGGATCTTCGTGTGATAGTCCTCCAAATTGAACAGTCTGTTGAAATATTTGAATGATCGCCCGTTTAATTTCAAAATTGTTAGCTCAATAGTAGGCCTTTTAATACTTGATGTTGCTCCATTAAGTGAGTGCATAGCATAGTCTTTCAAAGCCTTGTTTTTCTCATTGTTTGCCATTGTGATACACTTCTGTGTCCTGAAATATTGCTTTTAAATAAAAGAAAAACTAAAAGAACTAAAAAAAATAAAAAATAAATAGAAAAATCAATATTAGTAACAATCTAGCAATTATCAATATCAATAAAAAGGTAATTAGTCCACGGCAACGATGGAAAAACCTTGAAGGGATATATTTGCAAGTGTACAAAATCGCAACAAGTAGTATAGTTTAGGTGAAAAGAGTGTTGAACCTACAAGGACTAATTATTTTATTGAGTACAGAAATAACTAGATTAACTACTATTTGGAAAATCGAAATTTGATAAAGAAAGCAACTAAATTAAATTATTCTAAAGAACAAACTAAACTAATTAAAAAGAACGAAATGTGAAATTTTGTTGTTTGCTAATAGCAACACCTAGTTCTAGGAATTTGATTTCACCTAGTTAATCACACACAATTCATAATTCTATGTAATAAGATCTTACACTTCTCCAAGTTGTAGACCAAAATTCCCTAATTATTCAATGTTTTCTCTCTAACAACACCAAAAATATCTCCAACTAACAGTTTGTCATATCTCCATGAAAATTTAATTAATTTAAAACTCATTAAGTTCTATGGATTTCTGTATAGTCACATTAATCGTAGTAAATCATCTCTAATTTCACTCAATCAGTGGTGTTTAATTATATATTTCTAAATCATAAATTACCTCTAGGTCTCTCCATGATTCAATAAATCATATAATAGTCGTCCAGACAATTGTTGGCATTAAAAACAAAAATTAAATACACAACCATGGAAAAATAGGAGAATAAAATAACATGAAATTAGAATTTTGTTCTCAAAACTAGGCTACATCGAAAACTTAGAAAAATAAATTTAGTTCATAATAAGTTTGCAACTAACACACATCTTTTTGGATTGCATAATAAAAATTAGAAGAGAAGAAGAAAAACTCGTATTAGCCGAAAATCCAAGCCTCGGAATCTGTGCCACCTTTTTCTCTTTATCTCTCCTATTTTCTCTCTCTTCTGATTTGTCTGAGTGGTGGGGTGTGTGTGTGTGGGGGGGGGGGGGGGGGGGGGAGAGAAGAAAACAAAAGAAGAAAGAAAAGAAAGGTGGTTGCACATGAAATCTCTCTCCTCTCTCCTCCTTTTCTCTCTTTTCTCTGGGTTTTTTTTCCTCTGGTTTTCCGCCCACCAACCACCCACTTCTTATGCAGCCGCCCACCTCATTATATAGGATTAGGTTAGTAGATATTATTAGGGTTAGGTTAGTAGATATTATTATTGAATAATTAATTAATTAATTTAAAATCCATAGATTAGAATTAATCTATTAAATTTTAAACTAATCAATTAACTAACCCTAATTTAAATCCACTCAATTTTAATTTTTTATTACAAAATTTCATTCTCCTCCTATTGGACCATGATATTATCTATTAATTATTCAAGGTATCAATTTGTAAAAATATGTATTTGAGTGCCTGAATTTTAAAATCTTCATCCTTGTTTTCTTCCTTGATTTCGCGCAAACGCCCACCTTTTGCACTTATCCATCTCATTCTTACAAAAACAAACAAATAAATAATATTGGTAGAAATAAGATAAATTTTAAAGAAACAAACGAGAACTGGCAATTTTAATGCATTACAGAATAATAAAAATTATATAAAATTTTCATTCATCAAATATGCATATTTAGTACAATTTTACAACAGAAATTTTTTTTACTACAATTTTACAACAGGATGTGGATCAATGTAGTTGTAGTTCATTACGATAGACATTTTGAGAGGAATCCTAACCGTCAGTATGTGAATGGAAGGAAGTGAGGAGAACGATACTTCATGCCTAGCTTGACTAACTTGGAAGGTTTTAAGAATTTATTAAGAAGATTGAAATACAATGAAGAAGATTATTTCTACTACAGGTTAGGGGAGGGAGAAGAGTTAGGAGACAATTTCTGTTTGGTATATGACACTACTGACACAATTAAACAGATGTTCAAAGTTCATAACAAAGCACCTGAAGTTGGGTATATTTATTTGTACATTGATAAAGGTAAGGGTGTGGCTCTAGCACAAACCTGTTTGTCGAAAATTACTGAGGAATATGGTGGTAGTCCTGATCATGTTAAGGGCGTGAATGTAGTAGAACAAAGTCAGGATTTAGGAAACATGAATGTCGAAGATTGTGCTGATGTTGTTGACATGGATATAGCTGTATCTTTAGAAGTTAGTAATGGTGGTGAAGGAAGAACAAGTTCATGTTGATGTTGAAGGGGAAAAGATAAGCAGTCTGATGCGAGTGACATCAAAGAAGCTGAAATATATTGTGAAGATGATGTTCTAGACAAAATTAATCAAGAAGCAATAATAAGAGAGGAACAGAGTTGACATTTCAAGGAGAGCAAATGAATTGTTTAGTTAACTTGGGCTAGATTCTGATAGTTTAGAAGAGGATGATATGCATACAATTAGGGGCAACACAGATGAGGACATCGATAGTATATGTACTACTTTTGCTGACACAGATGAAGATCATGTATTTTCTTCTTCAGATGATGAAGTAATGCAAAGAGAATTAAGGCCAAGAAGGAGGAGTAATGTACAAGCAAGCAGAAGTACTCAATATAGGACATACCATATTAATTCAGAGAGTGTGGAAGGGGTTGATTTGCAAGCAGGTGGATTATCTGGAAGTGATGTTGAAGTGGGAGAGGTGTACTCAGATTATGAACATTCAGATGAATTGAGAAGTTCAAGTCATTCATCTGATGATGAAGAATATGTGAGGTGAACAAACATCATGTTTACAACAAGTCTAACAAGAAAGTAGTTTTAGGACTTGGTTTGATGTTTGAAGATCCAAGGCAATTTAGGGATGCTTTGAGAAGGTGGAGTGCAGAAAATGGTAGAAAATACCATTATGTGAAGAATGAATGGACAAGAATCAGAGCCAAGTGTCCAAGTAATGATTGTACATAGTTGATACATGCATCTTGGAACAGCGATGGGATTGCATTCCAGATTAAAACACTAAAGAATGAGCATACATGCATAAGAAGCTATGTGAAGCCATAATGTAACTCCACATTTTTAGGCAAGCATTATGTTGATATCTTTAGAGTGAACCCCAAGATGAGTGGTGCTGGCTTCTAAACTCTTGTGAAGAAAGATTATGGTTTTAACATATCAAGGGATAAAGAACACAGAGCCATTCTTAGCCCTGTCTATTTTCTAAGGAAATAATATTCAACAATATGGGAAAATACCAGAGTACTTGCATAGTCTTCATTTAAAAATCCAAGGAGTAGGGATGTATTGAGCACTAAGTCACAAGAAGAGATGGGACTAACTGATTATGGTGAAGGCAGGGTGTTCGACAAGTGCTTCATATGCTTTAGTGCTTTGATTAAAGGATTTATACATGGATGTAGGCCACTTTTTTGCTTGGATGGGTGTCACCTAATAGCTAGTGCTGGGGGAGTGTTACTAAGTGTTGTTGCAAGGGATGGGAATAACTAGATGTTTCTATTAGCATATGCAGTTGTCTCAACTGAGTCGATTGAGACTTGGAGATGGTTCTTGTGGAATTTGTTCCATTGTTTGAAGGTCCCTGAAGACTCAATTGTGTTCATTTCTGATAGACAAAAGATAATGAATTACAGATCCCTGTACTAGTTTTGCATAATTTTTAACTAAGTAGCATGTTAAAATATGTTGGTACTATTTATATTTGCTTTCACACAAATCACTAATAATGTTGTTTACATAACCAACTAGGTTTTACTTCAAGTATTCAAAGAATACTACCCCAACACACTCCATAGATGTAACGCCCCGAATCCCAAAATACACTGAATTCGAGATGTTCTACAGGATCTTTACACTTCTTTCGTACAATTTTACAAGGAATTTAAAACTTTTATTTCAACAATAATTACATCAGTCTTTTACATCAATAGGCAGCGGAATCAATAAAATACAACAATAATAAATGTACAATTGTTACAACTTTAATATTTAAGTAATCAACAGCATCAAATCATCTCTATATCTTCATGTAACTCCAAATCCTGCATAAAAACTGTGGGCGCGTCAGTTGCTTACAACTGACGAAATATTATACACGGCCATCCTCTCTATGCAGGAAACAGTATAACGATTCTTAAATACTTTAGCAAACACAACTTGATCACAAACAGAACTACAAGGGACTATCCTATAGATGTCGTGTCGTGCGGTGCACTTAGTCCTTAATGCAGATATTTATATTACATGACACTAATGCGCACTTGTTCGGATTCTATGCATCCCATACTACATAGGTCCGAGGGCAAGCCCTTAATCGTTCTTCATCTTGTAGGGTTCAATCCCTCGTTATGACTTAGTCTACCACTGTAACTACGGTGAGTATCCTAGATGATCTATGAGTACAAGCACGTGCACTGGACCCTGGAGGGGAACCCCACGCCATCTCTTGACTCATCAAGCATGCATTCTGTGGCAATTCAGCCTCCTCCCTGAACACGATCCTCCTGCAGTCACCAAACATCCCACAAGCGTGGCTAAAGTCCGATCATTACTAAGTTGTGCCCACGCCATGTCTTGACTCATCAAGCATGCATTCTGTGGCTCACACACCCGCACCGTAAACTCTAGTTCTCATACTTATGTTTTCTCTCACTTTCATCACATCCCTACTATGTATCTATCTGTAATTTCGGTAAGTATCATAGACGTTCTATGATTACAAGCACGTGTACAGAAAACCTGGAGGGGAATCCCGCGCCATGTCTTGAATCATCAAGCATGCATCCTGCGGTAATTCAGCCTCCTTCATGGCACACGATCCTCTTGCAGTCACCAAACATCCCACAAGCATTGCTACCAGGATGGTACTCTGGAGTAGTATCCACGTCATGTCACGACGCATCGTGAAGACATCCTGTGCATACCCTCACAACACCCATCCAATGGCCCTCATACCCATGTTTTTCTCTTACTTCCATCACAGCCTTACAAAAATGTCTTAAAAGAAAATCATCACAACCTAGAGCTAGCTTACCCTACCGGACTTAAATCAAAATCATAGAGACAGTCAGCCTACCTGGCTACTTCTCAAGAGACGCTCAACCCTCACCGATTAGCTCTCAAAAATCATAAATACTGCCGGTCACTAGGGTCTCGCCTAGTCTCTAGATTCCAACAACTCTCTCTTTCTAGAGATCAAAAATATTTCATAATCAATCTCAAATAACATTTCCATTTCTTTTGTTCACAAATTCTTTCTCAAAACATTTCTTTTGTTCACAAATTCTTTCTCAAAACATTTCTTTTATAATCTCACAACATGAGAACCATTCAATTCGCTCAATTTCATCTTTCATATCCTGGTGTGCATTTCACAATAAAACTCAATCAAATCTTAATAATCATAAAATCTCGTATTCAACTTATTTAACCTTCATTTGTCAAAAACCAAGAACCAAAAACCAGTTCGGTTCAGTCGACTGGTGACAGGGTCAGTCGACTGTTCAACGAACATCAAAACATCTCAGTCGGTATCAGTCGACTATCGACAAAGAATCAGTCGACTGTTCCGCGAATACTTTGAAAACTCAACATCAAAATTTCATGACAGCAGTAGTCGACTGTGAAGTGGACAATCGACTGTCCTGCTGACGAAAAACCAATTTCTTACCTTTACCAGTCGACCGTGGAAAGTAAACAGTCGACTGTCGATCACACAAATTGCAGCTTGCATATATTTTTCGGCCTTTTAATTGACTTGTACTCCCATATAAAAATATAGATCATTTCCAGAATATATTCCTTTTAAAAACAATATCGTATATGTTATCAAATTCTCAAGTTTCTCATTTTTCAAATGAAATCCTTAAAATGTATCAAAACACATATTCGATCAATTTTCCAAATAACTGTTTTCTTTTATCAAAATTACTTTACAAAATCTCTGTACTCATATAAATAATATTTTGAGGTTATAATCACACTTCTTTGCCACATTCTCAACAAGCAACATATTTGCATTATTCTAATCATGTCTCAACGTGCATCAATTTCATGCAATCACTTCAATTCTAGCATTTCAACTAGCAATCATAACAATTTAAGGAATAGCATAGCAATTTGCATTTTACCACAATCAATCAAAATTAAACGATTCATTAATGTGCATGTAATCTCATAATACCAATTCAATTTCGACCAAATGAATCATATATCATCTATTATGCAATATCTACTCCTAATTTAGAAAGCATTTAAGAAACACCCACCTAAATTGAAGATTTGTACTTAAATGAACTCCTAGAATTAGGAGCTCCTAAAGAAAAACTCCAATTGCAAACTCCTCGAAATCCGCGCACCAAAACAAGCCTCCATGCTCCACATTTCGGCAATGCACAGCAAGGTTCTATTCCACTTTCGGCAAGCAAACAACACCTCCTCATCTTTGTCTTCATATATATATATATACATATGCATTTATATATTTACATAGACATGATTTTATATGTATATATGTATATGATAGAGTAGGTAGAGAAGGCACATGGAGTGCTGGACTTGGTCTTGGTTGCTTTTCCGGAAAGGACAGAATGGAGGAAGAGACCAGGCTAAGTGGTGATGGGATTTGCTATATATATACACATATATATATATATATATATATATATATATATATATATATATATATGTATATTCATAGGTACACCCATTTGCATGGTGGAGAAGACAACATGAATGCTAGATTGGATTTTTTACTTCCGGAAATACAACAGAGAAGGGGAAAATGAATGGGAAATGAGGGAGAGACTTAGGGGTATTAGTAGGTTCAAGTAATGGGTGGTTATTAAAACCAATTGGCCACTTCTCCACTAATTAATCCACTAACCACAAAATCAAAAACTCAAATTATTTCCCTCCTACTTTAAAATCAAACTTTCAGATTTTTCCCTCCTCTTTAAAACAGCCCGGTCCCCAAAAAGTGTGCACATCGCACGTGTGCCCGTGCACGTGCTTTGTATACAAAACAATTTATTTATATATGTAATAAATATGTAAAATTAGCTTTAAAATTATACTTTTCATGCACTATAAAAATAGACACTCACAATTTCATGAAAATTTATTTTGAAGGAAGAACGCGCTTAAACACGTGCACCAAAACACGTGCGTCGCCCGTAAAATCTCAAAAATACAAAAATTGATTTTGTGAACCGAAAAAATATTTATAATTAATTGGGATGCAACATAAAGTATATTTAATATACATATATGATAATGTACTCAAACGTACAGAAAACACGTGTATTGCACGTAAAAGTTTATTTTTAATTAAAATAGACCAAAAATTGAATTCCGTTTACAAAACGAATTTAAACATGTTTATAAAAATAAATAATTGAAATCCATCGAAAACTTTGCACGTAACGGTGGAATACCTGAAATCGACACGTGCATCGATTAATACGTAAAAAGCACGTAAAACTCAAAGATTGAAATCTAACTTTTGAGTTGTCTCAAATGTGATTTTAAGAATACGGGATTACATAAATATTTGGAATTCAAAATACATATCAAAATGCGTTATGGATACAATCAATAGTAGTACAAAATGCACGTGCGTAACACCCGAGGGCAAAATTGTCAATTAAATTTTGCGGAGTGTTACAATAGATTTTGTGTAAGACATTACTACTCTATTTCAAGAAAAAGTTTCCAGCACTTGGCTGGAAAAAATAATTGGGAAGGTGGCATGTGCATGTACCCTTGAAGAATTTGATGTTAGGATGGAGAAATTAAAGATTAAAATGCCCAGTCCATATAATTGGTTGGAGAAAGAGCGCAAAGAGGGTTGGAGTAGAGCTTTTTTTGATACATTTTCTAAAAGTGGCATTCTTTGCAAAAATCATCTGAATCTTTCAACAAGTTGATCTTGCACGCTAGGAATAAGCCTATCATACACATGTTGGAAACAATTAGGACCATAATCACGTTCTAGGCTTCAAAGTAAGAGAGAGAGAAGCCTAAAATGTACAGGGAAGTTATGTCCTAGAATAACTGCAAAAGTGGACAAAATTGCTGATTTAGCTAGGAGTTGCATTGTGACTAGATCAACTAGTATGTATTTGAAGTGTATGGGCATGGTAAAACACATGTAGCCAAATTGAGTGAGAGAAAGTGCACATGTAGAGTTTTTTAATTGACTGGTATACCATGTATGCATGCTATTGTATCCATCATATACCACAAAGATAAGATTGAGAATTATATTTATAAATGTTACCTTCTTGACACCTACAAGAAAGCTTACAAATTTGCTATCAATGCCATGCCTTATGAGGCACTTTGGGTGAAAGGCCTGAGTTGTATAGGCCACTACCCCCCACCATACAGGAAAGGGCTTGGCAAACCAAAAAAGGCAAGGAGCAAAGCTGGTGATGCTGTTGATAATGAGAGCAAACTTAGAAAGGGTGGGACAAAACTATGATGTGGGTGGTGTCTTCAATGTGGTCACAATTCCAGGAGATGTGAGAATCAACTTGTTATGCCCAGTAAAAGTGGAGGAAAGGGTGGTAGACCTCCCAACCCAGAAAAATGTATGTTTTACAAAAGTAAGGCAATATGGAGGTAATACTTGTTAGCAAGAATCAGCTGCAACTCCATCAGTTAGAGGCAGGAAGTCTAGAGCACATGTTGAAGAGATGCGCAACAATGACAATGATAAGACTCCCTGTAAGAGAAGTTTAGACTCCAAAACAATTTTGCACATGATATTTAAATTTTGAGTTTTAATGTGGTCAACTAACTAAATAAATTTATTTTCTTATGCAGGACTACTTGTGCACTACCACCAGTGCAAACCAATGTTGCTATCCAAAATGCTGCACAACAAAGTGAACCCCAAGCAGATGTTCATGTCACACCAAGGAGATCCAGGTAAACAATACTACTACATATGCCCAAATTTGCATATACACATTTAAATATACTTTGGAACTAAAATCAAAACTCATTTTTCTAGATATGCAGTAGAAGGACTGCACAAGGTGAAGAAGAACAAATAAATGCTGAGAATGTTGAGAAATCCGCAACTCCAACTCAGGGGAAACCCGCTGTGCACATCCGAAGGAGTACAAGGTTAAACACAAACTAAGCCTTTGCATTATGTGTGCTTTTGAACCTGCCCATAATTGTTTGCACCATCCATTTGTGCTTTTGAACTCATATATGTGTCCTTTTGAACCATATGTTCGTGTAATTTTTTACTTTATGTATTCTAGGAAAAAATTATCAGATGGAGATGTTCATGTGAGTGATTTACAAGGGGGAGCTGAAAATACTGATTCGAACCAAAATGAAGAAGCTGGATCACTCAGGTGATTATTTAAATTTGTACATTATATGAACTGTTATTTTATCTCATTCCAACTGATAAATTGATTCATTTAGAGGATTATTTCAATTTGTACTCTTCAAGCTGGTAAATTGTGCTCCTACATGCTGTATTGATTAGGATGAGGATGATTGTGATAGCAAGAAGGAATAGAGGAGCTAAAAATTCATCTTCAAGATTCCCTTTTGGTTATGGAAACTTATTGGTCCTACAAATATTGACATATATAGCATATGTGAATGATAAAGTATAACATAATCTTTTTCATCATAAATTTGACATGTACTGTTATTTAAATTGCTAGATTGGTGACGGATGTGAGAGGCCCCCATGGTTACCAGTGGGAAGAGGGACATCAATGAGTTTTATACGTAGACGGAACTACGTACGTATCAGTTCGCCAGAGAACTGTGAGAGGCATGGGACACTATATAACACAGGTAATATCTCTTATTCTAAACAATGTATCATTTGAATGTATTTTGAAACATCTAAAAACTATATTATGGTTAAATCAACTGCAGGTTCGGAATACTACTACAGTACAACCATCTCAAGTTAGAACAAGATCACAAACAAGAATGACTGAATGAGTGTATACAAGGGTATCTCTGTGCCTTGTAATGGAAACTTTTTTTCTTAAAATATTGTATTTATCAGTCTTGGTCAACAATATTGCAACTGATAACATAATACTAATAACAATATTGCAAGCTAAAGGGTAAAAAGCAAAAATTACCCTTTGTAACACCCCGAATTCCAAATAAGACTGAATTCGACGTTCCACGGGATCTTTAAACTTCACTTCGTATAATTTTACATGGAAATTAAAACTTTATTTACAACAATGATTACATCAACACAGCGGAATTAAAAATTACAACATGATACATGAATTGAATAGCAACTTGAACATTTCTCTAAGCAGCATTCACTTTAGTCTTGTCATTCACTTTGTCTTGCATAGAAATTGTGGGTATGTCAGTTGCATAAAACTGACGCTAGAATATAATACATCAATTTCTCTTACTTAGAAAGCACACACTTGTCACAAGCAAAGCTAAGGCGGACTATCCTATTGATGTTGTTTGTGAATGTGTACTTAGTCCTTAATGCAGTTATTTATATTAAATGACACTAATGTGCACTTGTTCGGATTCTATGCATGTAACACCCCGAATTCCAAATAAGACTGAATTCGAAGTTCCACAGGATCTTTACACTTCACTTCGTACAATTTTACAAGGAATTAAAAACTTTTTATTACAGCAATGATTACATTTTACACAGCGGATGCAAATTATAACATTATACATAAATTGAATAATAACTTGAACATTCTTTAAGCAGCAATCAATCTTTAGTCCTGTCAATCACTTTATCCTGCATGGAAACTGTGGGTACGTCAGTTGCATACAACTGACGCTAGGATATAATATATCAATTTCTCTTACTTAGAAAACACACACTTGTCACTAAACAAAGCTAAGGGGGACTATCCTATTGATGTCGTGTGTGAATGTGCACTTAGTTCTTAATACAGTTATTTATATTACATGACACTAATGCGCACTTGTTCAGATTCTATGCATCCCATACTAAATAGGTTCGAGGGCAAGCCCTTAATTGTTCTTCATCTTGTAGGGTTGGATCCCTCGCTATGATCTAAACTACTACGGTAACTACGGTATGTATCCTAGATGTTCTGTGACTTACGAGCCCATGTTCAGACAGCTTGGAGGGGAATTCCACGTCGTGACATGACGCATCATGCAGAGCCTATGGACAATTCAGCCTCCGTTATGGAATGATGGCACCACCCATAGTCACCAAGCACCCCACAAGCGTCATCATGGTCCCGATAATTCCGAAGTAGTATCCACGCCATGACACGACTCATCAAGCAGGCAACCTATGAATACTCTCATACCGTAGATCCGAGGCCCTCATACTTGTGTTTTTCTCTTACTTTCATCACATCTTCACTAGCGTATTGTCCTTAGTTGTTTGAATCATGAATAAAATCAACACCCTAGAGTTAGCACTTTCTCTATACCGGTCTTAACCATCAATCAATAATAACGACTCAAACTTCGTCTTTCATTTCAACATTTTATTCATACTCACAAATTATTCAAAGCCGGTATAAGGACCTAACTACACTGCAGTCTTTAATCTCATTTCATGTTCATAAAATTGAGTATTCATACTCAAAAATTTTCCTCATAATTCATCATGATCTTTATTTCATTTTCAGGTACAATTTCATGTATAAAGTGACAAATTCATTTTTCTTTTCAAACTTACCACATTCATAAATAATTCCCACAAAATTTCCTTTATTTTCATAACATCATTCTTTCACTTATTAAGACAATCACAATTTTCTTTATTTAAAAATTTTCCAAGACTCATCTCATTTAAAAATCTCTATTCAAAATTTCCTTTAAAAAAGAAATATTTATTTTCTTTAATTAATCCATATCTCATTCTAATAATTTGTATTAAGTTTTTTTTCTAAAAATAGTCTCTAATTCTAATCATAATAAGTCAAAAGGCTATAGAAAAATTCTCATGAAGTCTAGACATTTTTTTAATATTTCGAATATTTTTTTCTTAATTTTTGAATCACTTTAAAACTATTAAAACTATTAAAACTAATAAAATATATATATAAAAAAATCAGTTTTCAAAAAAATGGTCGAAGCCAGGCTCGAACCCACGCATAACAGACCGCACCTAGCTACAGTAACCTCACTAAGGTGCAGCCGAAGACCAGAATGGCCAAGACGGCTAACTATTAGGATTATAACTTTTGAGTTATATTTAAAATCTGAGTTTCGATATTTGATTAAAACTAATGTTCAGAAAATTTTTTGTCTCTGGAGAGACTCGAACCCAAGCACACAGTGCCGCCGTGCTGCAGTAACTGCACTAAGGCACCACTGAAGACCAAAAATGCAGTATCACGTAATTTTAAATATTATTTTTAAGATTTATAAATGAACTAAAATGATTTTCGGAGATTTATTAAATATTTTTCTGAAAATTTATCTTTTTACACGTGCAAAACACGTGAAAATATTTTCTTGGGAAGTTCAAAATCAAAATTATTTTGTGTAAAATAATTATTTATTATTAAATCTTATTTGTGAATTTTTTGGATTTTTCTAATAATTATTGGACCTATTTGCAATTATTACAAAAAGAAGAATTTTTGTGCAAAATTACCACTTAGAGTAAAAACTCCAGATTTTCAGATTTTTGGACTGGGTATGATGCCTAGTCAACTCAGGGTTAAAAAGTTTACTTTTTGTTTTGATGAATTTGATTTATTTTACAAGTTTCGATAAAAGAGGATCTTTTTGCAAAATTGTCATTTTGAGGGGTAAATGTGCAAAATTATTTTCTGGGTTTGTCAAACAGTGCCGGCTGATGCTAGTGGGTGTCTTTTTGATTTTTGAACTGGATTAAATTGGTTTTAACTAATTTCCTAGTATGGGGACCTACTTATGTAAAATTATATTTAAAAGGAGTATTTTTGCAAATATGTTCAAAAACCTAAAAACCTATATTCCGGTCTATTTAAAAGGTGGAGTGTAGCCGTTTTTTGCTGCACAACACAAAGGATTTTATTATTATTTTTTCTTGGAGTTTTAAAGAGAAGATCTTGAATTTCTTGCGAAGGAGGGATTTTTCGTATTGCTTTATTATCTTCGTTTGATCTCTTCAACAAGGTGAGTGACATGTGTTATTTTATCTTGTTTTATGTATTTTGTATGTGATGATCTATCTATTAGAAAGCATGCTAGGAGTTGTATGATGATATGTGAAGTTTTGATGAGTAGATGAATTAAAAGTGAATCCTTTCATGAAACTATATTATTGATAATTGAAACCCTAATTTGTTGACTTGAGATTGTTAAAGAACAGAATAGAAATCACGAGTAAGATGTTTTCCTTCATATACTTGCTGTTTTAACTTATCATTATGTGTTTTATGGTGATAGTGCATAAAAGTGGATAAAAACATTACCTTTACTTGTGTATAAATGCATAAACTCTATTTGGGGGCTTTTCGTTGAGTAGAAACTTGATTAGTAGTTGTTATAATTGCTCGTATGCATGGAAAAATTATTATGGATGATTGTGGATGAATTTAATGGCTATTGGATCTAAGAATCAAGTCTTGAAGTTTGAGAAAGGGGTTTAGATTTGGATCTATGCATTATGATCAATTTGGGGATTTCGTGATTTTGTGAAGTTTTGAGAAGTTTTCAATTGGATAAGATTGGTTTTAGTATTGAGAATAAATCTAAATGTTTCACTATTCCTAATTCATGAGTTTTGAAGTTTTTTGGGCGCACAAACATGTGTACATATATCATATTTTATTGTTTTTGAAGAAATTGATTTTTTGTGTGTTTTGTAGAATTTCGATTGAATCTTAATTATTTCAGCATTGATATGGTTTGGAACATAATACGAAGTTATTTGATGTATGATTGATTCTTAAAAACTCTAGTTCTGATAGATGCACACATTCATATTTTATTTTGAAGAAATTCATCAAAAAACTATTTTTTTTTTCAATTCAAAGTGGTTTTGATTGGTTTTTATGGATTCTTATATAGTCTAAAAGTTGTATTTGAACATATCAGAATTGTACCTTTTACAGATTTGGTTTTTTTAAAGTAAAACTCCGTATCGGTTGAAATGTACACAACTAAAACTGCTGTCTGGAGGACTGACAGTCGACTGTCGGGGTCTTGGCCGAAGTATTTTCTTGAGTCTCGAAATTTCCTGCTGGACAGTTGACTGGCTTCCTTATACAGTTGACTGTCTCTGCTCTGAGTTAATATTTTCTGTAAGTATTGGATTTTCCTGCGGGAAAGTCGACTGTCCAGATTATACAGTCGACTGTCACTACTCAGATTTGTGTTTTCTTGATGTATTGGATTTTCATGCGGGACAGTCGACTGACCACTTTACACAGTCAACTGGTTTGCTCTGATTTATGTTTTCTTAAAGTTTTGGATTTTACGCGGAACAGTCGACTGACCCATTTTTACAATCGACTGACTCTGCTCTGTTTCGATGTTTTCTTGAAGTGTTGGGTTTTCGCTCTGGACGGTCGACCGATGACTTTTTACAGTCGACTGCTACTACTTAGATTTTTATTTCTTGAAGTGCTAGTTTTTCGCTTTGGACAGTCGACCGACTCCGGTTTACAGTCAACTGTTACTGATGTTTTCTTGAGTTATCCTGATGTTTTTAAACAATTAATTCTCTAAATGTTTTTGGATCTATCCTGAAGATTTGGGTTTTGTTGATTGGAGAAGTTTCTTCATATGGTCATTGTAACGATGGATTTGCAAGTTTTGGTCTTGATGATATCTCTAGGAGTTGAGTGGGAGTCCTGTGAACTGGCAGTTGAGATTTTTTGATTTAGACCAGTTGGATCTTGGGGTTGTTGTTGAGTATTTAATTCCGGCAGGATACACTAACTCTAGAGATGGGAATTTGTGTTTTAATACTAACCAACTTCAGGACAGGCACTAGTGGAGATGTGATGGAACTTGGGAAACGTAAGTATATGCTCTTGGTTTTGTTAGTCCAACGGATGCGTTCCAGGACTGTTTGTTGTCCTATCTCGAGAGGACATTTGTATGTTCGCGTGTCGAGGGTCTGCAGGCCAATTCAAGGAGCATGCTGGGTGCATTCACGTGTCGAGGATCGGCAGGCTTATTCACGGAATGTACCTATTCACAGAATGTACCTGGTGTATCTGCATGTCGAGGGCCTTGCAACCCTATTTGTGGGGTACACGGTTGGGAGGTGATTCTCCGATTTGTGAGCTATTCTTACATGATGCTTGCGCGTCGAGGGTTGTGGTGCCTATTTGCGGAGTATTCTGGATCTTGTTTCCCATCACCGTAGTAGGATTAGTTGTATAACGAAGGGTTTAACCTTATAAAGTGGAGATCGTTAAGGGCTTGCACCGGACCTATATACTATGGAATGCATAGAATCCGACAAGTATGCATTAGAGAGTCAGCATATAGAGATTGTGGTTTCTTGACTTGATTTTATGCTTGTGTTTTCCTGTTTTTCCTACACTTCACACTTAGTCTAGTTTCACTTGATGTTTTCATGTATTACTATTTACTATCTTATATTCTTTGATGTGTTCATGCTTATTGTCATTTCTCATTTCATTTATTCTTGCTGTCAATACATGTTGCTTATGACTCTATGCTTTATGTTTTATTTCTGTTGTTTTCTTTTTATGTCACTCACACCGTTATGGCTGACCCATGTAGTTTTGGGGGTTAGGGTTATCTCTAGCCTCATGTTTTACAGGTAGGTGCTTATAGCTTAGGATTTGGATGCTTGTCCTAGAAAGATAATAGAGCTTGTGTAATTTGTAAAAGATGTGTTGTAAAGAAAAGTTTGTAATTCAAGGTGTTTTGTATTCCGCTGTGTTTTATAAACAAGTGTTGTAATAAAAGTTGAAATAAAATTATCTGTATTTTTGGCTATATTTACTATTACAATTGAAGTTGATGCTGGGACACAAGTTGATGCTGGAAATTGTGTCACGTATTTCTAAGATATCATATTGGAAATTCGGGGCGCTACAAGAAAGACCACTTGGGACAACTGATGAGAGATGAGTTGAATTAATTTTAACTCGACTCTCTGCTTGTTACTTATATTTCATAATTCAAAAACTTTTAAACTCTTTTCTCCTCTAATTTGTTCCATGAAAAATTCTAGATTACTGATCTTATAGTATTGAAGTTATTATTTTGACAAGTGTGTGTTACTAATATTTGCAACATAATATTTGCAACATTTGCAACATAACAGTATTTTAAATTTATTATTTTGACATAAAAACTGTTGCACCCCGAATTTCCAATATAATATCTAAGAAATACGTGGCACAATTCCAGAATCAACTTCAATGTAATCATAAACATAGCAACCAAATACAGGAAAAATTAAAACTTTTTATTACATCAATTGTTTACAAGCACAGCGGAAAATAAAACACCTTGGATTACAATTTTGTTCTTTTACAACACATTCTTTTATAATTTACATAAGCTTTATTATCATTCTACCACAAGCATCCAAATCCCAAGCTATAAGCACCTACCTGTAAAACATGAGGTTAGAGATAACTCTAACCCCCAAAATGACAGGGGTCAGCCATAACAGTGTGAGTGGCATCGAAAGAAATACAACATAAATAAAATATAAGGCATGAAGTCATAAAACAACATGTATTAACAGCAAGAATAAATGAAATAATAAATAATGATAAATAAAACATGAAAACATCAAGGAATATAAGATAGTAAATAGTAGGGCATGAAATCAACAAGTGAAACTAGACTAAGTGTCAAGTGTCGAAAAGTATAAAACAACATGCATAAAATCAAGTCAAGAAAATATCAGTGCTATATGCTGACTCTCTAATGCATACTTGTCGGATTCTATGTATCCCAACAATACATAGGTCCGGTGCAAGCCCTTATCGTTATCCACTTTATAGGGTTAAATTTTTCGTTATGCAATTAATCCTAGTACGGTGAAGGAAACAAGATCCAGAATACTCCGCGAATAGGCATCACAGCCCTCGGCGCGCAAGCATCATATAAGAATAGCTAAAAAACCGGAGAATCACCTCCCAACCGTGTACCCCACGAATAGGCTTGCGAGGCCCTCGACGTGCAGATACACCAGGTACATCCCATGAAAAGGCCCGATGACTCTCGACACACGAATGCATCCTGCATGCTCCGTGAATAGGCGTGCAGACCCTCGACACGCGAACATACAAATGTCCTCTCGAGACAGAACAACAAACAAGACCTGGAACGCATCCATTGGACCAACAAAACCAAGAGCATATACTTACGTTTCCCAATTTCCATCACATCTCCACTAGTGCCTGTCCTTAAGTTGGTTATTATTAAAACACAAAAATCCTCATCTCTAGAGTTAGTGTATCCTGTCGGACTTAATTTCACAACAACAACCCCAAGACCCAATTGGTCTAAATCAACAAAATCTCATCTGCCGGTCACAAGACTCCCACCCAACGCCTAGAGATTCACAACTCAAACATCAACACAAAATAAAACTTTCATTTTAGTCACTTCATATCAGTGTTAACTTAGTCACAGAAAATCATTCATTCATATTGTTTGTATATAAGTATATATATGATATATAGAAAACTCCTCTTTACTGATTAAAACATATGAGTATATATATGATATATAGAAAAACTCCTCTTTACTGAATAAGAAGTATATGCACAAATGGGTATATATAACTCTTTACGGAAATATAGTTTGTGTGTATATATTGATTTAGAAAGAAATTCCCTTTACTAGCTGGAAAAATATCTATGTATCAATTTAGTAATCAATGGTAAAATTTGTTAATATTAACCATTTGCAAAAATATGGCTTAATGACAAATCAGGGAGGCCATACAGCCTACTCAAGGCATTTTTTTTTGAAAACCTTATCATCCAAACCTTCTTAATCATTATATTGAGATTGTTTCTCTGGAGCCTCAAAACACAAAGTAGCTCCAGAAAAGAAATGAATCAATTTAATTACCAGTTGTCAACCTATGGGTTAGATGACGTGGCCCCTCCTGGGCCACAGGATCCCCTCATGAAGTGTGCACCACCGGATCATCCGGATCCGCCACGTCAGCACGAAAACCGTCCAGGCCTCTACCACATCGGCTTGGAAACCGCCCCGACCTCTGCCACGTCAGTCCTATACCACTTAGGCTTCTACCGCTTCAGGCCCACAGGCGACCGGGTCCAGTCCCGACCCCAAACAGGTCCAGACCCGGTTGGCTTCTTCTATAAATACCAGACCCCCTACCTCTTATCCAGGTAATCAATCTTTTCCACTCAAAACCCTAGTTACTGTTACTCTCTCTCAGTAGCTGACTAGATCGTCGGAGGGTTTGCCACCGGGACCAACCCCGGTGTTCCTAGACCGTCTGTAGGTACACAAGACCTCGGATCCGAGCCTCCCGATCCAAACTGAGCATCCAGCCTCCACCTCACTCCCGCCTACATCCATACCGTTTGCCCGTCTGAGGGTCGTCCGCACCGAAGCTTCCTCCACCAATACAAATCGAGAAGAACTCACAACTAATGCATCCACACGCCTCCCAAAAACAAACCACATCAGGTTGGCACCGTCTGTGGGAAACTCTCCTAGTGCAGACGCCGGCCCGAGCTCAGCCATCAACGGTACCCCGTCAACTCGAGCTCACATGGCGCCCAAAGCCACGAGAGCTGTTACCTCAGCGCGTCGGCAGGACGTGCCTCCACAGGGTATCGGCACCGACGCTTATGCATCCAACAACCCGGGGGTCAGTCATGGACTCCAATCGGGTGCCTCTCGTCTGATCCAACCCGACCTGCGGGGGGTAATCCAGAATCGACAGGTAAGTCGGAGTAGGGGAGGGACCGTTTCCAACTCGGCCCCGAACCATCCCAAACCTCCATTCGAAGGGCGGGGGCCAGCACTCAGCCGCATCGGCCTGCCGTGCCGGCCGGCGCCCACTGGCTCAGCAAAATCGGGCCGAGCGATCCCCGGTCACCCACCAGGAGTTTCAAGACTCCCGAAAAGAAATCATGGAGGCCATCCGGGGAACCCCCGTCGATGAGAACGTCCGCCACTGTCACTCCCATTCGGATGCCGAGGCCAACGTGTCTCACATCCCGAAATTCCAGCCGGAGTATGACGATGACGTCTTGAAGCGCCTCCACATAATGGAAGACCGCCTCGACCACTTCGAGGACGGCAGCCCGAGGTCGGCCCAGGGATACAGGCCCGTCCGACCTCCTTTCTTCACTGCCATCTTGCGGACAGAAATACCCCGGAACTTCCGCCTACCTCAATTCGAGACTTATAACGGGGAGGGCTATCCGGCTGATCACATGCAGAGCTTCAAAACCCTTATGATGATTCACACTGCATCGGATCCCCTCCTGTGCCGCACCTTTCCCGCCACCCTCCGGGGTCTGGCTCGGAAATGGTTCTCCAATCTCGCCCTCGGCTCCATCTATTCTTTCGACCAATTGGAGGTAACTTCCTCGCCCACTTTGTGACCAGCCGAAAGGCTGAAAGGACAAGTGCGTCCCTACTTGGCCTCCGGCAGAAGGAAGGGGAGTCGCTCTGGGTGTTCGTCCGAAGATTCACCACTGAGGCAAGATCGGTCTCCTCCCTCGACCCAGGAGTTGTCTCTGCAGCATTCCGGTACAACATCCGTCATGGACAGCTGAAGGCCTCCTTGGTGAAGAGGCCCCTGATAGATTTCCCCGACCTCCTCAATCGGGTCGAAAAGTACATCCGAGCTGAGGAGGCCCTGAATCCAGAGGACTAGAAAGAAATCTCCGGGAAGGAAAAACGCAAGGCCGACGAGGTCGAGCCAGCAAAGAAAGTTCCAAGAGACGGGGGCGCCACCAAAAGGGTTCCTCCGGTTCCTCGCTTTGAGAGATAAACTCCGCTGACGCAGAACGTGTCAACCATTCTCTTAGCAATCGAAGACAAGGACCTCGTGCGATTCCCCCCGGGCCAAACAACAATAACAGCAAGAAGAGGGAACAGCGGTTCTACTACCGTTTCCACCAGGACAACGGGCACGACACGGATCATTGCCATGCCCTGAAGGACGAGATCGAGGCCCTCATCCAACGAGGGTACCTCCTGTCATGCCCCGCTTTCCAAAAATACGGAATACGAGTACGTAACAAAAGCCCAGCGAATGATTTTCATCATCCATAAGCTGTTTCAGAAATCTTTGCAACACATCATAGAATATATCAGGGCCGAAAGCAAAAAGGCACAACCATTCATGAATAATTGAAATAAATTACCAACAGAAATTTACTTGAATCCAAATATAATATTCTCAAATAAATCAGAGTCTGGAGAAAGATAAATATCCTGGGTCACATCGCCCAAATACAAATAATATCCAAACAAAACCAAATACAACTTGTTCAATGCTCAAACAACAACTAGTAATAATATTAAAGCAGAAATATCCAACTTAATACATCCTTTCTCTATTACCATCTTGCAGCTGTCCAACCTGATATGCAATAAGTAAATTTGCAGGAAAAAGAGAAAAGAAGAAAACAAGTACCCGTCAATTGCAAGTCATGGGTCACAAATAATGTAGGATATAAGCACATGGGGAAAACTAACATATTTAATTTCTAGCAGAAACAGACCTAGCATGGTATTCTAACAGTAAAGTTGTTTTATATCTAAGGCAGTGTCATAAGGTATCTAACAGTCTCTAGTAACAGTATCTCAGTATCTCAGTGAATCAGGATAACAGTATATCAGTATTAGTTCAACAGTCTCAGTATATCAGTCTCAGTCTAACAGTCTCAGTTTATATTCTTCCAGTCTTGTGTGTATTACTAGCTAGGTAGCACTTCATGCACCATACTTTTATCACATGGTTGCTACATTCAAAACAATTACGTTTATAAATTTCGTAGGGGATCATATAAGGCAGTGTACTTAGGTATCAGTAACAGTTCGAACCTAGTGGTCCGCCTCTGAGTACACCTTCCTATAGGGAAGTGTGCAGTCAGGTAATCAGTAACAGTAACAGTTCGAACCTAGTGGTCCGCCTCCGAGTACACCTTCCTATAGGGAAGCATGTACTCAGGTAATCAGTAACAGAACAGTCCGAACCCATTGGTCTGTCTCCAAGTACACATTTCTATGCTTTCCCTCTACTAGATCCTCCCCATAAACCCCGGCTTGATTACTTTGACTTATTGTTATCAAACGGACATGAATGTGCGCTAAATGGTGTCAAACTAACATGATACAATCAGGTTTAGGTTCAGGGAATCAAATCTGCAAGTATAGATAATATACATTCACATATACGAGCAAAATAGTCTATGTTCATAATCAGGACAGCAAGACCAATCAGAACTAAAACAGAGATTCTGAACGCTACAGAAATTCAAACCTAGATCCGTCGAAGGATCTGGAAACTTGACATCCACACGAATCAAATGCATATAAATAAGTCACATACTAGTTCACAACATCTCAACTCAAAACTGATTTGAATACAGATTTTATGTTCTGCCAGAAAAAAGGAAACGACTTCAAAAGCATGAAAACAGCATGAGAACATAGCAAATAATTCCATGAAAAATCTGGGGTAATTTCCTATAGGTATAGACTCAAAATAATAAGTTTCATAATATTCCAGTGAGTATAGATAAGTTATCAAAAATAAAAAGTAACACAAAAACATGGTTTGACGAATCTGGAATTTCTCAACACTGCTGTACGAAAACAAGGATATATCGCAATCAGTTAATCTAAATACAATTCCGCCAAAACAACGTGAAAATAAATAGATTTTTCTAACTTTAATATCTCACAAATAATTTTCCTAAAACATAAGGCTTTAGGGTGAAAACTGGGTTCTATATTGAACAGCGCGCAAATCACAGCATAAGATAATTTTAGAAAGGAATATGAAACATCGCACAAAACTTATCTTTAAAATACACCAATTTCTGGGTAGTCCCTAACATCATAAGGAAACACTGAGCAAAATATTATAGCAAGATATTATGTATAGCCTAGATCTTGAAAATAAATAGTTAGCAAAATTGACACAAAACTGAATCTGAAAACTACCGACACGGCTGCACCAAAATTATCATATCTCAGTCATACGAATTCCAAATACAGTAAAACTAGTAGGATTTGAAAATTGAAAAAATTATCTAGAATTCACTTTTAATTTTGAAGTTGAGATTCGGACTGTAGCATAGGTGAAAATAGCAAACAACACAGAACAGACTGCGCAATACAGATTTCACACCTCTACTTAAAATAAACATAATTTTCATAATATTGAACCAAACTCAACCAAATTTGAAATACAACCTACCAATCATCTAAACATCATTATTAATGGTTTTTAACATGTCCAAACCTATTATTTTCACATGGGCAATCAATCAAACACATATCATGCAATAATCACATACACGCATCAAAAATCAAATTTTGGGCATAACCTATGTTATTATCCTATCAAACTTGGTGTCATAAGTCATCTACGGCCAATTAACACAATAGAGACAAAACCCATCAATAAAAATACAATTTTGGTCGTCTCTAGACCCAACTACAAAATATGTGAACTTTTGGACTTGTATCAACCTAAGGAATTGTAGTACAAGTTACTTGCCTTGTTATGGAGCGAAACACGATGCGAATAGTCCTAAGTATAAAACCCACGAACGAAATCCACGGACTCACAAACGATCCACACGCGCACTCGAGCACGCGCAAGAAAATTTCAAGAGCAAGAGAGCGCGAGACGGCCGATGAAGAGGAAGCGGGAGAGATGAAGCACAAAAAATAGATGCAATGGTTAGGGAAAGAACAAATATAGGCTTCATGTGTTTTGAAAATATATATAAGGATATATATATTTTAGGGTTTGAAGATGGGGTGGGGGGCACACAAAGCCGGCTAAAAGAAATGGAAGGAAAGGAAGTGGGTCGGTTGGGTTGTAATCCGGGTGCTTTGGGGTAGTATTAGGTAGTTTAGTGAAATAGGAAAGAAAGAATTAGTTAGGTTGAAATGGTGATCGGTAAGGAATCAAGGGCGCGTTTGGAAACCCAAAAAACTAGGAAAAGGAATGGAATACTGTGGATAGATCCATCTTATCCTATTCCACGGCCTGTTTGTTTTGAAAAAGAAAATAAAGGAAACAATTAAATATCATTCCCTAGGGAAAGATTTGAGCCGAATTCTATTCCAGCTCCACCCCCTCGGAAAGCTGGGTAAAGGAATGGAAACAACTAATTTTTCTTCAACTTAAATAAATAAATAAATATAAGACCAACTATGTTAAAAGAACTTCACATAAAATAAACGTTAAATTTCAGAAACCACGGAACTTTTTAATCAGAGAATAGTTTTTTTTTTTTTTTTTTGGCTTTCAGTTTTGGCAAATCACCTCGCCAACTTTTAGTACCGAACTAAGATCCCTCTTTCGGTGTAAATTACCCAATGTTCTTGATCCCGTTGATAATATATTTTTTACCCGATTCTTTTTTAAATTCAAATATCAAAAGTGAAAAGAATTAAATTATTAAAAAATAAAAAAATAAAAAATAAGGTAAACTAATTAATTTTGGTTAGAGTGGGTGATTTTAGAATTAATAAATCTTCATTTTTTGGGAGTGTCAGAGGTATGTTTTTTCTCTCCGGAAAACAATTTTATTCATTACTCAACCTAAAATGCAAAATGTCAGAAGTATGTCCATGTACAAATGTTATCAAAAGGTTTTTCAAAATGCCGTAATCCATAATATTCCATTGTTTGTCAAACAAGACTAGGGAATGGAAACAAAAAAAAAGTCAATTTCATTCCACCAGTTGCCAAACACACACAACTTATAAAGTTAATTCATCCATTTCCCTTTCTTTCCATTCCTCTCCATTCATTTTCATTCCATTCCTTCCCATTCCCCAACTTAAATGTTTCCAAACAGACCCTAAATATATAGGAAGGTATTAATCTGATGGGAAAAGGTAATTAGGTGAGTAGTAATTAGGGAAGTAAATAATGGTTATAGGATTTGGGTATTAGGGATTAAATGGGTATTGGGTATTAGGGTATTTAGATAAATCCAATAAGAAAAATACTGTTTATAAAATCCAATAAAAATATTGTTCATAATAAAAATACAATTTGCATTACAAAATATAATTTATTTAGAATACTACAAATATAGTTAGTAGATAAAAGCGGATTTTTAATACCAATCAAAAATATTAATAAGCACAATAATACTAATAATAATAATATTAATAAGACTAATAAAAACAACATAAGAATTGTATTCAATATAAAATAATAGAAACTAGTTACAACAAAATTATTGATCGAAAACAGATTTTTAAAATAAAAGACCCAAAAAAATACATTTGTCAAAAGAATTTGAAAACCGGAAAAATAATTTACGAAATTTTTTAAAATACAGAAAATACACAAAAATACATTTTTGGGGAAAACAGGGGTTACACGTCCGGGAGTTCAAACGGGAAGACGCTCGGGACCAGAGGGATAAAAGGAGGGCTTCCCCTCCTCCTCGAGCGCCCAGACAGCGCCCCAAGCTCGACCAGGAGCCTGAAGAACCCGAGGGTCAGGCCATCTTACATTGCATTCATGGAGGGCCAATGGGAGGGGAGTCCAACGATTCCCGCAAGGCGTTCGTCCGGGATGTCAACGCCGTCCAGGGCCCCCTTTCCCCCAGGTCCAGCAACTCCATGTCTCCTTCTCGGGGGAAGACCTGGAATGAGTTCGGCTTCCGCACTGTGATGCACTCGTTGTCAGCCTCAGCATGGCGAACTTCGAGGTCCGGCGCATCCTCATTGACAACGGAAGCTCGGTGAACATCCTCTTCCTAGAAGCCTTCGAGAACTTGAAGCTTTTCCGAGATAAGCTAAAACCAGCCGGATACACATTGCATGGATTCTCCGGCATTCCGGTGGCAATAGAGGGGATCGTCACTTTAGACGTCACAGCGGGTACGACCCCACACCGAAGGACCGAGTCAATGGACTTCATGGTCGTGAACGTCAAGGCAGCCTACAACGCCATACTCGGCCGTCCCAGGCTCTACTCCCTTCAGGCGGTTCCCTCGGCCTACCACCAGAAGATAAAGTTCCCTAGCAACACTGGTGTCGGAGTTGTCCGAGGAAACCAAGAAGCAGCCCGATCGTGCTACATGACAGCGATCGGGGGGTGGGGTATTTCCCCTCGAAGTTGTTGAGCTACAGCCCGAGAGAACCCGCCAGAACCAGAATCGGCAGACGAGCTAGAATATGTCTTGTTCGAGGTGGGGGACGCGACAAGGTGTTTCCGAGTAAGCTGCTCCCTCGCTCCCAACCTCAAATCTGCCCTGATCAGCTACATTCGCCGCAATGTCAACCTCTTCGCCTGGAACCCCTCTGACATGCTCGGTATCTCTGAGGATCTCATCATGCACAAACTCAGCGTGATCCCCGGTTCGAAGCAGGTCGTCCAGAAGCGACGTAAGTTCGCCCCGGAGTGACAGCAGGCGGTGAATGTGGAAGTGGACAAACTCTTGTCTGCTCGTTTCATACAAGAGGTCAGATATCCTGAGTGGCTGGCAAATGTCGTGATGGTCAAAAAGGCGAGTGGGAGCTGGAGGATCTGCATAGACTTCACGGACCTCAACAAGGCGTGCCCCAAAGATCCGTTCCCTCTCCCCAGCATCGACGCTCTGAAGAACACCAGTGCTACTTATCAAAGGCTCGTTAACCGAGTCTTCAAGGATCAAATCGGGCACAACATGGAGGTGTACATCGACGACATGCTCGTCAAAAGCCAACAGGGACAAGATCACGTCACCGACCTGGAAGAGGCCTTTGGGGTCCTTCGAACCCACAACATGAGGCTTAATCTGGCGAAGTGTGCGTTCGGCGTCTCCTGGGGAAAGTTCCTCGGATTCATCGTCAGCCAGCACGGCATCGAGGTGAACCCCGAAAAAATCCAGGCCATAATAGACATGTCCCCTCCCAGGAACATTAAAGAAGTCCAGAGGCTGACGGAAAGACTGGCGGCCATCGGCCGTTTCCTCTCCAAATTTGGGGAGAAGTCCCTTCCATTCTTTAAGGCACTGCACGGAATCGGAGGGTTCGAATGGGGTCCAACAGCAAGAGACGTTCACCCAATTGAAGGAGTACCTTGCCAACCCTCCTCTCCTGAGCAAACTCGGACCAGGTGAGCCACTTGGCTCTACCTTTCAGCTTCGGAGACCATGCTCAGTGCCGTCCTCGTTCTAGAAGAGGAAGGAGTCCAAAAGCCTCTGTACTATGTTAGTAAGGTCCCGCTCGACGCCGAGACCAGATATTCCAGGATGGAGAAAATGGCATACGCCTTGATCATGGTCGCACGAAAGCTCTGTCCATATTTTCAGGCACATTCCGTCCAGGTACTCATAGATCAACCACTGAAGGCCGTGCTCTATAAGCTCGAAAGCTCGGAACGACTAGTCAAATGGTCGATCAAGCTTAGTCAGTACGCATCGACTACCAACCGAGGACGACCATCAAAGGACAGGCCCTCACTGAGTTCATCACGGAATTCACCATCTCTGAGCAACTAACAAGCAAGGAAGCCGACCAAACGTGGGAAGTTTGCATCGACGGTTACTCTTACGAAGCGGGGAGTGGTGCGGGCATCATTCTGCGGGGTCCAGACAGTTTCCTCGTTCAATACTGCCTCTGCCTCAACTTTCTAGCCTCTAACAACGAGGCTGAGTATGAGGCCATGATCACCGGGCTCACACTGGCTCATCAGGCCGGTGCCAGGCAGATCAGGGCATTTAGTGACTCTCAGCTTGTGGTCAACCAGATCACTGGAGAGTATGAGGCCAGGGACGATCAGATGATCTAGTACCTGGCCGTGGTCCAACGGCTATTAACGTCCTTCGACGAGTCGGCAGTTTTAAGGATCCCCAGGGAGCAGAATGCCCAGGCCGATGCCCTTTCAAAGTTAGCTTCCTCATCCTTTGACGGCCTCGACCGCACCATCCTGATCGAAGTCCTTTTGAAGCCAAGTACAGACTTCCCTCAGACTCTCTGCATTGAAGACGGAGCTCCTCCCGACGACTGGACAACTCTTATCAAGAAATTTCTAATCAAGGGAGAGCTCCCTGAAGACCGGACTGGAGCAAGGCGGGTCAGGGTCCATTCAGAAAGGTTCACCGTAATCGATGCAAACCTTTTTAAAAGGTCCTACACAACCATGGATGGCAGATCCTACCTCCGCTACCTGATCCCTGATGAAGCAAAGTACCACCTCAAGGAGCTACACGAAGGGATCGGTGGATGTCATATGGGAAGCCGCTCGCTCGCGCGGAAGGCTTTGAATCACGGGTACTAGTGGCCCACTATGCTGCAAGATGCCCTCGCCCTAGTGAAGAAGTGTAGTCCCTATCAACGGTTCTCTCCCGTGAAGAGGGCTCCGCAAGCAAACCTCTGTTCCATGGCCAGTCCGACCCCCTTTGCAATGTGGGGGATGGATCTGGTAGGCCCATTTCCAAAGGCAACGGGCCAATGAAAGTTTCTCATAGTGGCGATCGACTACTTCACGAAGTAGATCGAGGCAGAGTCATTAGCAACGATTACCGAGCAATAGACCCGAAAGTTTTTCTGGAAACACATCATCTGTTGGTTTGGGATCCCACAGGTGCTCATCACGGACAATAGAACTCAGTTTGCGGGTAAGCATTTCCGAAAGTTCTGCGAAGATCTCGGGATCCAGCAGCGCTTCTCCTCGGTATGCCATCCCCAGTAAAACGGTCAGGCCGAGAATGCGAACCACCAAATCCTCGACGACCTCAAGAAATGACTCGATAACTTTGCCAAGGGGTTATGGGTCGATGAGTTGCCAAGCATTCTCTAGGCCCACCAGATGACAAAGAGAATCCCCACGGGGGAGTCGCCATTCAATTTGACCTACAGCGCGGAGGCCATCATTCTACTGGAAATCAGGATCCCATCGCCCCGGATCATGGCTTTCGACGAAGCAAGCAACTCTGCACAGCTGCGAGCCGATCTGGACCTCATAGACGAGGTCAGGGAGAAGTCCGACATCAGAAGGAGCATTTACCAACAAAGAATTGAAAAGTTCTACAACAAGAAGGTGCATCCCACCGACATCAAACTCGAAGATCTCATCCTCCGGAAGTTGGCTATATCCAGTCCCGGCCAAAAAAGGAAATTGGCCCCAAATTGGGAGAGCCCCTACAAAGTATCTGAGGTTGTGCATCCGGGAACGTACCACCTAACCAACTCAGAAGGCAAGGCCGTCAAAAGGCCCTGGAATGCGGAGCACCTCATCAAGTTCCTAGGAGGAGAGGACTAGCCTCCATCCCATGTAAATTATGAAGAATGTAATCGGCACGTCGTGCCTCGTTTTCTGTAAAGTTCAAATTTGTTGTAAATATGCCAGCTTTTTTAAAACAAGTTTGTGGCTTCGTATTGATTCCCATTAAAAAAAAAACATGTTTTGGGCTCGGCGCTCGGATAGCATCGCAAGCGAGAAAAGCTTCCATTACAAGCTTACGGCTCAGCGCTCGGATAGCATCGCGAGCCAGAAAAGCTTTCCTTACAAGCTTACGGCTCGGCGCTCGGATAGCATCGCGAACCAGAAAAGCTTCCCTTACAAGCTTACGGCTCGGCGCTCGGATAGCATCGTGAGCCAGAAAAGCTTCCCTTACAAGCTCACGGCCCGGTGCTCGGATAGCATCGCGAGCCAGAAAAGCTTCCCTTACAAGCTTACGGCTCGGTGATCGGATAGCATTGCGAGCTAGAAAAGCTTCCTTTACAGGCTCACGGCCCGGCACTCGGATAGCATCGCGAGCCAGAAAAGCTTCCCTTACAAGCTTACGGCTGGACGCTCGGATAGCATCGCGAGCCAGAAAAGCTTCCCTTAAAAGCTTTCGGCTCGACGCTCGGATAGCATCGCAAGCCAGAAAAGCTTCCATTACAAGCTTACAACTCAACACTCGGATAGCATCGCGAGCAAGAACAGCTTTCCTTACAAGCTTACGGCTCGGCGCTCGGATAGCATCGCGAACCAGAAAAGCTTCCCTTACAAGCTCACGGCCCGGTGCTCGGATAGCATCGCGAGCCAGAAAAGCTTTCCTTACAAGCTCATGGCTCGGTGATCGGATAGCATTGTGAGCCAGAAAAGCTTCCTTTACAGGCTCACCGCCCAGCACTCGGATAGCATCGCGAGCCAGAAAAGCTTCCCTTAAAAGCTTACGGCTCGACGCTCGGATAGCATCACGAGCCAGAAAAGCTTTCCTTACAAGCTTACGGCTCGGCGCTCGGATACACCCATATCGTCTTCCTGAGAACAAGTGTGGGGGCTCGTCGTCGCCCTCGAGCAAGGCCGAGGCTTTCTTCAAAGCACCTCGACCAATATGCTCGGCGACGACCTTCAGTCACGCCCACTACTGGCTTTCTCCTCGGTATGGGGGCTCGACATCTGCTCCTAGCACGGTTTGGGCTTCTTCAAGCCCATCAACCTATACGCGAGGCGGCAACCGCCAGCCACACCCGTACCGTCTTCCTGAGAACAAGTGTGGGGGCTCGTCGTCGCCCTCGAGTAAGGCCAAGGCTTTCTTCAAAGCACCTTGACCAATATGCTCGGCGATAATCTTCGGCCACGCCCACTACTGGCTTTCTCCCCGGTGTGGGGGCTCTGCATCTGCCCCTAGCACGGTTTGGGCTTCTTCAAGCCCATCAACCTATGTACGAGGCGGCAACCGCCAGCCACACTCATACCGCCTTCCTGAGAACAAGTGTGGGGGCTCGTCGTTGCCCTAGAGCAAGGCCGAGGCTTTCTTCAAAGCACCTCGACCAATACGCTCGGTGACGACCTTCAGCCACGCCCACTACTGGCTTTCTCCCCAGTGTGGGGGCTCGGCATCTGCCCCTAGCAGGGTTTGGGCTTCTTCAAGCCCATCAACCTATGCGCGAAGCGGCAGCCGCCAGCCACACTCGTACCGTCTTCCTGAGAACAAGTGTGGGGGCTCGTCGTCGCCCTCGAGCAAGGCCAAGGCTTTCTTCAAAGCACCTTGACCAATATGCTCGGCGATGACCTTCAGCCACGCCCACTACTGGCTTTCTCCCCGGTGTGGGGGCTCGGCATCTGCCCCTAGCACGGTTTGGGCTTCTTCAAGCCCATCAACCTATGTATGAGGCGGCAACCGCCAGCCACACTTATACCGTCTTCCTGAGAACAAGTGTGGGGGCGCGTCGTCGCCCTCGAGCAAGGTCGAGGCTTTCTTCAAAGAACCTCGACCGATATGCTCGGCGACAACCTTCAGCCACATCCACTACTGGCTTTCTCCCCAATGTGGGGGCTCGGCATCTGCCCCTAGCACGGTTTGGGCTTCTTCAAGCCCATCAACCTATGCACGAGGCGGCAACCGCTAGCGACACCCGTACCGTCTTCCTGAGAACAAGCGTGGGGGCTCATCGTGGACCCCGAGCAAGGCCGAGGCTTTCTTCAAAGCACATCGACCATTACGCTCGTCAACGACCTTCAGCCACGACTATTTCAGCAAAATTTTCATTAAGTTTTAGAGCGTCCGCCTTCGGCAGACACCACGAGCCTCAGGTGGATTGGTTGACCCTCCTCTCGCCTGCGAACAACTCGGGGTTTGCAGCTTTCGCGAGCCAAAACCCCGAACTGTTCGAGGACGGCAGGAAAGCCACCGACCCTCGACTCTCTCCTACCCTCCGAACCAATTGGTCGGCCTACCACTCACCAACGAACAACCCGGGATCTTACGGCCCTCAGGGCCAAAACCCCGACTTGTTCGAGGGTGATTGGTGAACTCCAATCCGGAGCCCTCGAAAAAATTTTAATTTTGGGGTGCCCACCTTCGGCAGGCACCCAAGTCAAGCGAGATCAGACACTCACTTCTTGACAACCAGCAAGGGGGAGTGGGGGTTATATAGCCCCCTGAGATGCGTAGTTATTGTGTCTGGGAACCCCAAATGGCGGAAGGCGAAACGTCGCCATTAATGCTCGTTGGGAGGCGAAACGTCGCCATTTATGACTATTGAAAGGCAAAACGCCACTGTGTATGCACCCACTACACCAGGTCACCTCGGCGGCGACCTCCTCCATGCCGAATTCGACAACAATTCTCGCCCAATGAGACAATCAAAGTTCAGAAAATCCAATATTCTTATTATTACTCATCGCTCGCTAGTAACGGCAGTACAAATACAATGAACAACTTACAACTCACTCATGCTCGGCTTAAAACTCGAATTCGGCTCTCCCTTCGGGTTTCCTCTCACGCTCGGCCGGACAGACCAGGGAAGTCACCCCTGCCACTGAGCTTCCTGCATCATTAGGCTGGGCCCCCTCCAATAAAAAGGTCGGAGACCGCCCCAGTACTGAGTTGCTCGCCTCCTCGATCAAACCTGTGCTCAGCACCAGCTTCAGCCTGCGTATCTCCAACTCCTTCTCGACCACAGCCTTGCGAAGAGCAGACTTCGAAGCCGACCGCCCTCTCGAGGCATCCGAGATTGACCAATCCGTCTCGATTAGCCACCAATCCCGGTCGGCTATGGCTTTCTTCAGACGAGCCACCTCCAGACCGAGCTCCCTAGACTTGTTCAGGAAATAGTTCACGGCGGCCGCTCGATCCCGAGCCTGTTTTTGCTGACGAGCCAGAGACACCTCCATGGCCTCCTTCCCCGCTCGGACCGGGGATTCCTCGGTGGAAACAGGGTCGGCACCCAAAATCTCGTGCATCTACCAAAAAGAAGATAGAAGACAACCAATCACGAAGAAGACTAAAAATTGTGCAAGTTACGAAGCCTCGGCCAAAAAACTATATTTCATTACTTCCAAAAAATTGCTACAAAATTGTGGTGGCCAGTCCGCGCGAGGCACGTACAAAAAAGGAAGAAAAACCTAATCTATGTTTGGGGGGGAGGTGGCACCTCTTCGTCACCCATCTCCTCGCCACCCGGAGTCGACGGAAGGTCCGACTGCCAGTTGTAGTGGAGGTGGTCGACATTCTGGTCCGAATAGATCCTCCGAAAATGCTCCTTAGCAAGATCGTAGGCCTCGTCCTGCACCATGATGAGAGCATCCGCTGAGGCAATCTCCATCCGCTCCAAGGCCTTCCTCCCCTTCTTCTCTTCATCCTCGATCTTCTGCTCTAGGCACTCCACATCCTTCTTGTGGTGGTCCATGAGCGAGGCCATCTGGGCCTCGTGGACGGCTGCCATTCTCTTCGCCTCATTCCGCTCGTCCGTCGCCTTATTCAGCTCGCGGAGATAGTTCTTCGCGTTCCTCTTCTCAATGAGGATCTCCTTTTCCAAGCACTTATGAAAGTGCTGCCCGTGAAGCATCGCCTGTCCGAGGAAGAAAAAGTCAGCAAAATTCTAGAACCCAAACCAAATACAAAGTCTCAAACACTTACCGAGATTGACACTTGAGACCAGCGCATGAAGGCCTGGTCAGACATCTCCGTCGCCAGCGCCATCCGATCCCACTCGGTGGTGACCTTCCTAACGAACTCGATGGCCACAGGACCCTCGAGTAAGGAGTCTCCCTGTACTATCGACCAATCAGGAGCGAAGGGCTGCAGCCCCTGTTGCCCCACCATCTCCTCGGTGGAGAGTCGAGGTGGGGGAAGCCTCTGCCCCAGGCCATCGACGGTCCTCTTGCTGCCAAAACTGCCCCCAGCATCCAGAGGCACCCTCGGCATATAGGGGTGGTGCCTCTTGGTCTTCTTCATGGGAGAAGGCTCCTCGAGCCCGCACCCTGGGCGGCCAGCTTTTCCTTCTTCGCCTCCTTCACCTTCTCCGTCCTCCTCTTCCCGATGGCAGCGATCAAGGCACGCCTGTCATCGACCTGCTGGGACGTCATCTCTGCAAAAATAAAAGAAGAAAGGCTAACTTTAACACGTAGGTAGAAAGATACAAAAATTCAGAACAAAAACATAGTAGGGTCGGCTGGGCTCAGTCCGGCCCAGGCCAGGTGCATCTCCGTCACTCGAGGCCACGCTATGCTGTGCCCCCCAACAATTTTGTCAACAACCTTCCACTCCTTTTCTGACAAGTCACTCCACTTTGGAGGTCTGTGGTTCGGCTTGAAGAAATTTTAGGAGGTCGGAATCCCCCAAGACGTCTCGCTCCGGACCACGAAGTATTTCTCTTTCCACCCTTTGATGGAATCCGGATGGCCGTGCATCACCTTTTTATAGTGCATAAGTGAGACGTAAAAAATCCCCTCCGCATCGCCGAGTGAGTTGATCCCTAAGATGGCTCGGAAGTAGGTCAACCTCGGTTTCACGCCCTTCTCTTGGGACTTCAAGATGAAACAAATCAAGTGCTTCCAAGAGTTTGGGCCATACTGCATCGGGCTTAGCTTCGCCCAATTTAAAACCCTCTTGACGAAGGGGTGCAGCGACAGCCTCAGTCCCGAGACGAAGGCATCCTCGGGAAAGATGCAATAGCCCGGTGCAAGGGTTGTAGTGGGTCAAATGTCGGGGCTCGGAATAAAGACTTAGAACTCCCGAGGAATGAAGTAGGATGCCCTCAAAATGTGAAGATAGTCCGCCTTCAAGACACACTGGATGCTTTCCATCTGAATCTTCACCCGGCTCTCCTCGCCCGGTACAGGAGGAAGAGGGTCGGTATCTTTGACATCGTCGGGGTACATCCTGATCGACCCCAGATTTTTAAAGGAGACCGGGGAAAATTCGAACCCCGGTCTAGGGGCATACTTGTCCGAGGAGGGGGACTATCCGAAAGGCTTAACTTCCTCTTCTTCCGACGAGGGCGAGCCTTCCTCTCGGGAGACGACGTCGACAAAGGCAGCAAAGGCGAAAGGTCGTCCTCCACACCGACTGCCCCTCCTGCTGTGCCTTCGCCAGCACCTTCCTGAGCGGGCTCCCCTTGATCTTCACCTTCATCATCCTCAATAGCACCCTGCCCATCAACATCCTCCTCCTCATCCTCGACATCCTCCTCATCATCCTCACCACCCTGATCCTCATCCTCCTCATCATCCTCGGCATCCAGATCCTCATCATCCTCATCATTCTCAACATCCCGACCTTCCTCTTCCTCCTCTTCACCTTCATCCACGGGCTCCTTCCCCGGCCTTCGGGATCTCAGCGGCGACACGACAAAAACCATGTCACTGTCGCCATCTGATCTAGGGTCGGTTAGAACCTCCTCCTTAACCTTATATTTGCTCAGGGACGAGGATGTATCTGATTTGGCTTCCTTCGCAGAACGGATTGACGAGCTGGCCTCGGATCCGGACTGAGAGCGTGACATTACTAAAAAGAAATATTAACTTGAAATGTGCACCATGCAATCACCGAAAAAAGTCGCCGACGGCAAGTAAGACCCTGTTCTTATGAAATTGGAAAGCGAGAGTAAAGAAATAAAGAAAAGAAAAGTGGGGAGGGGGGGAGATTTATAGCGAAGAAAGCGACTCCTTAATTTTCGCAATCAGATCTGGCCATTGGATCTTAATCATCAAGATCTAATAGCCACTAAGATCTACAGTCGCTTCGATTCTTGCGCACATGACGTCAGCACTTGGCACTAAATTACCCTAATGCGCCCAGGCCTTATTGCAACAAACTTTTTTTCGACAAGTCAGAAAGCACGACGCTCGGATGGTATCGCGAGCCCCAAATTCCTTTCTTATTCAACAGAATGGTCGACGCTCAGATGGCATCGCGAGCCCCACAGTCTTCCCCTATTATCATAGGAGGGTCGACGCTCGGATGGCACCACGAGCCCCAAAATCTTCCCCTACTTTCATAGGAGGCTCGGAGCTTGGATGGCACTGCGAGCCCCAATATCTTCTCCTATTTTCATAGGACGCTCGGAGCTCGGATGGCACTGTGAGTCCCAATAATCTTCCTCTATTTCATAGGAGGCTCGGAGCTCGGATGGCACCACGAGCCCCAAAATCTTCCCCTATTTTCATAGGACGTTCGGAGCTCAGATGGCACCGCGAGCCCCAATATCTTCCCCTATTTTCATAGTATGCTCGGAGCTCGGATGGCACCGCGAGCCCCAATATCTTCCCCTATTTTCATAGTATACTCGGAGCTCAGATGGCACCGCGAGCCCCAATATCTTCTCCTATTTTCATAGGACGCTCGGAGCTCGGATGGCACCGCGAGCCCCAATAAACTTCCCCTATCTCATAGGAGGCTCGGAGCTCGGATGACACCGTGAGCCCCAAAATCATCCCCTATCTCATAGGAGGCTCGGAGCTCGGATGGCACCGCGAGCCCCAATATCTTCTCTTATTTTCATTGGATGCTCGGAGCTCGGATGGCACCGCGAGCCCCAAAATCTTCTCCTATTTTGGAGAAGATATTGAGGCCAAACCCCCTCTTGTGCATGGCACGTGCAAGTGCAATGCCCGTGTCACACAAGGCCCCCCTAGTTACTAGTTATACATGCATTTGTTAATTAATTGGTTACAAAACTAGTCTACCTGACAAGTTATGATAATTAAAAGAGAATTAAATTAGTGGGCTCAATCTAGTGGGCTAAAAGTCTATGAGCTTCTATTTAAAATAATTAATTTAATTACGGTGGGCTAGATTTAGACAATTAGGCCTAGAGTTTAAATAAGATTTTTAAATTAAAAAGAGAAGAATTAAAAATACTTGTTCATGATATAAAAAAAAATAATTTTTTTAGTGTAAAATGTACATATATTTGCACGTCCAAAACACGTGAAATCAACAAACTCTTATTTAATTATAATTGAAAATTCAGGATGTTACAATACTCCCTCCTTAGAATAGTTCCGTCCCCGGAACTACGCTTAAAGAGTGAGAAAACAACACACAATAAGAAAGAAAACAAATAGAAATCAAACAAAGAGGTCAGGATGATCCTTCAACATCCTTTCCTCGGATTCCCAAGTAGCATATTCAACCAACTAATTTTTCCAGACTACTTTGACCATCGGTATCGTCTTGTTCCTCAAGACTTTCTGCTGACGATCCACAATCTCAACTGGTAGCTCGATATAACTCAGATCCAGCTGCAAGACCTCCGGCACTTCGGAAAAATGGTGACTTGCGTCTGGAATGTAACCTCTCAGTATAGACACATGAAAGACATTGTGCACCTGAGACAACTCTTCGGTAACTCCATTCGGTAAGCAGTTTTCCCAATCTGCCTCAATATCTTGTACGAGGCTATGAACCTCGGGGCTAACTTCCCACCTATGCCAAAGCAAATCACACCTTTACTAGGTGATACCTTCAGAAAGACAAAGTCACCAACCTCGAACTCAAGGTCCCTCCTCCGGTAGTCTGCATAGCTCTTCTGCTTACTCTGAGCATCCACCAACCTCTTCCTGATCAAGACGATCTTTTCAGAGGTCTTCTGCACAATCTCAGGCCAAAACATCTGCTGCCCCCCAACTTCAAACCAACAAATAGGTGTTCTGCACTTCCTGCCATACAGAGCCTCATACGGTGCCATCCCGATACTAGTCTGAAAACTATTGTTGTAAGCAAACTCTACAAGAGCTAGATGCCTTCCCCAACTGCCTCCAAAATCTTGAACACAACACCGAAGCATATTCTCAAAAACTCGATTGACTCTCTCAGTTTGTCCATCAGTCTGAGGATGGAAGGTAGTGCTGAAATCCGTCTCAGTACCCAAAGCAGCTTAAAGACTCCTCCAGAAATGCAAAGTAAACCGCATATCTCAATCAAACACAATGGACAACAGAACATGATGAAGCCTGACGATCTCTCCAACATACAGCTTGGCCAACTTGTCCATAAACGAAGTGAGTTTCATAGCCAAGAATTGAGCTGATTTGGTTAGTCGATCGACTATTACCCAAATCGCATCATTATCCTTCGAACTCTTGGGCAAACTCGTGATGAAATCCATGGTGATGTTATCCCACTTCCACTCCGGAATAGGTAATGGTTATAATAAACCTCCGGGCTTTTGATTCTCGGCTTTTACCTGTTGACAAATCTCACACCTCGCCACAAACTCAGACAACATCCCGCTTCAAACCTGACCACTAGAAATATTGCTTGATGTCTTTATACATCTTGGTACTCCCAGGATGTATAGACAAATGGGTAGCATGTGCCTCCTGAAGAATACTCTCCCTCAATTCTGCTTGATCCGGAATATACAGCCTCTCTCGAAATCACAGCACTTCATCCCTGATCTGAAACTCTGACATTCTGCCAGCACCAACCTGCTCCTTCATATTCCAAATATCTGCATCTCCCTTCTGACTTGCTATAATCCTCTCATTCAGCGTAGGCTGAAGCCTCAGCTGAGCCAAAAATGATCCCAAGCCTTGCACATCAACTTTAAGACCAGCCCGATCCAACTCCTCTGCAAGATGCCTCTGAGTTGTAATCAAACTGGCCAAACTGTTTTTACGGCTAAGTGCATCAGAAACAACATTAGGCTTCCATGGATGGTACTTAATCGCAGGAAAAATGTCCTCAAGTACTTCCAGCCATCTCCGTTGTCTCAGATTCAGGTCCTTCTGCTGATAGATGTACTTCAAGCTTTCATGGTCCATGTATATGTTTAATTTCTCACCATACACGTAGTGTCTCCATTGCTTAAGGGCATAGATAATCGCAGCCAACTCCAGAACACGAGTCGGATAATTTTTCTCATGTGGTTTTAGTTGCTTAGACCCATAAGCGATCACTTTTCCTTCTTGCATTAAGACACAACCAAGCCCACGATGTGAAGCATCGCTATAAACATCAAACTCAACACCTGCTCTAGACAAAGCCAAAATGGGAGCAGTAGTCAGCTTCTTTTTCAACTCCTAAAAGCTCGCCTCGCACTGCTCAGTCCACTTGAAGTTCACATTCTTCTTGGTTAGACCAGTGAGCGGCACGGCTATCTGAGCATAGCCTTGGATAAACCTCCTGTAGTATCCATTTAGCCAAAGAAAACTTATGATCTCCTTCACTGTAGTAAGCCTTTCCCAATCCTGCACCGCCTCTATCTTCTACGGATCAGTTGCCACTCCCTTTTTAGAAAGGATGTGACCCAGGAATACCACTTCAGATTTCCAGAAATTGCACTTGGATAACTTAGCATACAACTCATGCTCCTGAAGTTTGCTCAGAATCTCAGCTAGATGCTCAGTGTGTTCCTCCTCCGACTTGGAGTACACAAGAATATCGTCGATAAACACCATGACGAAAGAATCAATGAATGGCCTCAGAACTCTGTTCATCATGTCCATAAAGATTGCAGGTGCATTCGTCACTCCGAATGGCATAACTAAGAATTCGTAATGCCCATGTCGAGTTCTGAACGCATTCTTATGCACATCGTCGGTCTTCACTCGAACCTGATGGTACCCCGATCAAAGATCTACTTGGAGAAAATAGCTGCTTCTTGTAAACGATCGAACAGGTCATCAATTCATGGAATATGATATTTATTCTGAATAGTGACCTTATTCTGGTCCCGGTAATCGATGCACATCCTCATCGACCCATCCTTCTTCTTCACCAATAGTACTGGTGCTCCCCAAGGTGACGCACTCGGCTGAATAAAGCCTTTCCCCAAAAGTTCCTCAATCTGCTGTTTAATCTCATCCTGCTCCACAGGCGCTATCCTATACGGTGCCTTGAAATGGGTACACTCTTTGGATGAATAGTGATGCTGAACTCCACATCACAATATGGGGGTAACCCGGGAAAATCTTCTAAGAACACAGTCGGGTAATCCCGAACCACTGGAATTTGCTACAACTCTACAGGAACCTTCTTCTTGCTGATAGCTACCACCAAATCTGAACATCTCTTCTTCCCCTGGAAAGTGACTTCAGGACCTCTTGGAGCCTTCACTGTTACTTCCTTGGTCTTGTACTCGATGTTTGCAGTGTACACCGACATCCAATCAATGCCAATGATAACATCGATCCCTACGATATTCAGCTCGATCAGATCAATCTCAAAAATCCTGTCTCCAATCACGATCTCGCAGTCCCCATAATACCATTTGTTACCGCTAAATCTGGTGTGGGGACAAACAGATAGTATTTGTGGATTCTTGGAAAACTTGAATAGCAAACCTGGAACCTGTTCTGCCGGAGTTAGACCGTTGACTCCCGCCGTTCACCTACAAAAAGTGTGAGACACCGGGGTTGATCCTGGCGATGCACCCTCCGACGCTCAAGTCAGTAATTAGGAATGATTATGAAAGAGCGTAAATTGACAAAAGATTGATTACCTCTTAATAGTGGTGGATGGGGGGTATTTATAGTTGCCTTAGGGATCAGATTAGGAATGTAATCCCTATGATCAGATAAGGAATGTAATCCCTAATCCCAAGTGAAAGGATAGATGTGAATCAGGGTCGTTGATTAGTATTAATCAGAAACCCTAATTCTATCTTGCTGGAATGGGTTCTTTTCGGGTTGGGACCCGTACCCAATTGAGGTAGATCCGTTCGTGGGTTATTGGATCTTGAAGAAAGACCCAGTTTCCATTTCAGACCCGTTAGTAGGTGAAATTACCGTTTTACCCCTGAGCTTTAAGATTCGTATCCAATGTGAATGGTCCCAATTTAATCGTATTTTTAGCCATATCACGAGCCCCCCACTCCTAGAGACTGAGATTTACAGTCTTCGAGGAGTAGTTTTGTTGTTCTAATGGCGTATGGGATTTTATCGGTGTTCTTAAGGGAGTTTGGAATCTTGCTCGGGGTGTAACGGTGTTATTCTGGGGTTGTAAAATGCCCAAAAATATCCTCGGAATTTTCTGGATTTTTGGTGATTTTTCCAGATTTTTCTGAATTTTTTATTCATTTTCCGAATTAAATAATTAATTATCGAAAATATTAATTAATTATTCTTATTTAATAATTATTTTTTCAGAATTCAAAAATGACTTTTCTGAATTAATAATTATTTTTGAGATTTTTTAATTAAATTTTTCCGATTTTTTAAATATTTTTTCAAATTTTTTAAATAATTAAAACAATTAAATAAATAAATAATTAAATTAAATATTACCTGGACACGTGGCGCATTTCTGAGCGTCGATCATGATCAGATGTGTGCGCATCGCGAGATAGATCACGTTCTGAACACGTGGTGCGTTTCTAAGCGTCGATCGTGTCGTGACGCGGTTTTTGAGAAGATCGGACGATGCTTGTAGGTCGGCAGCATTTTTCTCCAATTTAGAGCTCGGATTGCATGTTGCTCGGAATCCGAGCAACTTCGTGCAGATTTCGCACTGCTCGGAACCCGACCTCGGAGGTGACGCCACGTGGCAATTTTATTTTTTCTTTTTTCTTTTTCTTTTTCTTTTTCCTCTCTCCCGCCAGCTCTTTTCTTTCTCTCTTCCGCTCTGTTTCGTCTCGTCTCGTCTCTCCCCTCGTCTCCTTCTCCAACCCCTCCTCCATGCACCGTGCAGCTCACGGTCGAGGTGAGCTCCGGAGTTCGACGAGGACGGCATCGTGGAGACGGAGCTAGGGGCGCGGAGAGAGCGATGGAGAGGCCGAGGGGAGCTTGAGGTGGGCTCTGACCTCGGAAGAAGTTGACGAAGACCCTCGTCGGAGCTCGCAGCGGAGGCGAGCTCGACGCAGCGGTGAGCTCGTGAAGGGAGAGCTCGACGCATTGGTGAGCTCGTGAAGGGAGAGTTCGACGCATTGGTAGGCCTGTCGGTGTGCTGGGTTTTGGAGCTCGACAACGGAGCTAGACGATGGAGGGAAATGGGGTTGAGCTTGGTGATGGAGCTTGGTACCATGGCGAGGCTCGGCGAAGAAGTAGGAGCTCAGCGTGGTAGTGAAGGTCGGAGATGAGCGAGCTCATCGTTGGTGGGAGAGCTCGGCAGCGTGAGGAAGAGGGAGTAGTGCTCGGTTTGATGGGTTCGGCGAAGAGCTTGGAGCTTGTCCATGGAGTTGGTCGGAGCTTGGGGAGGTCTAGAGCTCAGAGGAGGAGCTGCGAGTTGGAGGTGAGCTCGGTGTGGTGAGGGGTTGGTGGGTCGAGCTCGGTTTTTTCTTTTTTGTTCTGATGGGTTTTGGTGCCAAACCGGTTGAAGAAGAGGAAGGGGATAGGTGTTCGGGTTTGGATCCCTTAACGGGTCCGAACCCGACCCTGGTGCCCTTTTTTTTTGTTTTTTTTATAGTTCGGTGAATCCGAGCACGGGTTGTGAGGCAAATTTTTTGGCCATTTTGCAGCTCGGTAGGATGAAAGCTCAGATTTCAGATCCGAGTTAAGTGGCTCAATCTGGACGGTTGATCACGATCATGGCGCGAATCACGAGACAAGAGGCTCAAATTTCGAGAAAATGTTATCTTGTCGTTTTGTTGAGACGTGCCGCGATCTGAGTCATTCATCACCTTTTGTGCGATTTTCGCAAAGATCCAACGGTTGGAGTTGCTCGGTATCGTTTTTCTTCAAGTGTGGAGCTCGGATTGGCACTTGCTCGGAATCCGAGCATCTTACTTGAGTGGGTCATCTCTGGTTGCTAGTCATTCGGCGCAGCTGTACTGCGATCCACTTTCCCGGTGCTACGGAGGTCCGATCGGGGCGTGCGACCCCTCGTTTCGAAGCTAACTCGACATCTACAGCTTCTCTTTAGGATTGGGATGAAGATTCACCCTCCTTCATGGTCAAAACAGCCCCGCAACATCCCTGTCTTCATGAAGTTGAGGAGTGTTTTGGTCTTGGGAATTTTTGAAGAGGAGCTCCACTCCTAGGGGCGGAGAAGATGTGCTAGGAAGACCCTCATAAGAGCCATGGGAAGACCCATTCTTTGAGGTGAGTGCAAGGAGCAACTCTGTAGTAGAGTTTTGAGCTCCGATCTTGCTTAGAAGAGGCCTGCTTTGGAGGCAAGCGGAGTGAAAGGCTCGGCTCTAGGAGAGAGCCATTTGAGAGACAAGTGTGAGGAGGAACTCTAGGAGAGAGTTGTGCTCCAAACTTGTTGAGAAGTGGTCCGCCTTGGAGGTGAGCGGAGCGAAGAGATTGGCTCTAAGAGAGAGCCATTTATGAGACAAGTGTGAGGAGGAACTCTAGGAGAGAGTCGCGCTCCGAACTTGTTGAGAAGAGTTCCGCCTTTGAGGTGAGCGGAGCGAAGAGCTTGGCTCTAGGAGAGAGCCATTTGTGAGGCAAGTGTGAGGAGGAACTCTAGGAGAGAGTTGTGCTCCAAACTTGTTGAGAAGGGGTCCGCCTTCGAGGTGAGCGGAGCGAAGAGCTTGACTCTAGGAGAAAGCCATTTGGGAGACGAGTTTAAGGAGCAACTCCAGGAGAGAGTTGGCACTTGCTCGGTCTCCGAGCGATGTAGCTCGGTAGCCGATCGTATAGCTCGGTGGCCGAACTGTTGGCTCGGATCGCCAGTTGCTCGGCTCGGACTGCCGAGCGTCGTGGAGCGATCTGAGCCGTCGGATCTTGGTGCGAATCTCGAGGCGGGCACGGTTCCCAAGAAAACACTATCTTGTCGTGTAGTGGTGCTAGCACGATCTGGGCCGTCCGATCGAAATCTTATGCGAATTTTGAGGAGAAAGTCAATTTTGTCCAATTCGCAGCTCGGATTGGCACTTGCTCGGAATCCGAGCTATCCTCTTGGTTGTTGAGGTCGGATCGCCTGTCGCTTGGGTTTTGGTTCCGAGAGACGTGGAGAGTCATTTGGGAGACGAGTTTGAGGAGCAACTCTAGGAGAGAGTTGTGAGCTCCGAACTCGTTGAGAAGAGGTCTGCCCTGGAGGGGAGCGGAGGGAAGAGCTCGGCTCTGGAAGAGAGCCATCTGGAAGACAAGTTTGAGGAGCAACTCTAGGAGGGAGTTGTGAGCTCCGAACTTGCTATTTAAGTGAGAGAATCGACGGTTGTAGGAGCAATTCCGAATAGCGAACTACTTCTAACTTGCTTAAGAGCAAGTTATCCGAAGCAGAATTGAGCCAAGTGCTGGACTCCGAACTCGTCGTTAGAGGGATTCAACGGTTGTGGGAGCAATTCCGAATGGCGAACCACTTCTAGCCCGCTTAAGAGCAAGCTTGCGAAGAGGAATCGAGCCAAGTGTTGGACTCCGAACTCGTCGTTAGAGTTTGTTCAACGGTTGTGGGAGCAATTCCGAATGGCGAACCCCTTCTAGCCCGCTTAAGAGCAAGCTTGCGAAGAGGAATCAAGCCAAGTGTTGGACTCCGAACTCGTCGTTTAAGGGGGGTTAACAAGGTGTTGGAGCAATTCCGAATGGCGAACCACTTCTTACCCGCTTATGAGCGAGTAATTTGAAGCGGAATCGAGCCAAGTGTTGGATTCCGACATCGTTGTTAGAGCTTAGTAAGTTGTGGGGGCAGCCATGTAGAAGAAGCTGGACTCCGAACTCACCATTTAGCGAGTCGTGACTCGGAGAGATAGAGATGAAGCAAGAGCAACAATTTCCAATGAAAAAACATAAAGTTTTATTGAAAAGAACTAAGTGGCTGCTTCAATAGGGCGAGCCATTATTATATGTTATTGGTCGGGTTACGAGCATCGACCTTATTGAAAATCCTACTTCTACGATAAGGTGAAGACCTCTTGGGAGGAGCTGAGAGGTTCTGAGTCTTGAAGCTCGGCGGGCCTTTCTGTTCGTTTGTTGGCTCCTCAAGGGGGAAGCTAGGCCCCATCTTTTTGGATGAACTTGGTCAGGTGTCCCCGCTGTATGAGTTCTTCGATCTCCTCCTTGAGAGCCCGACAATCATCCGTGTCGTGGCCGTGGTCCCTGTGAAAGCGGCACCACTTATCCTTATTCCTCTTCTTGCCAGGTTTATTCATTCTAGGGGGAGCACGGAGTAGCCCTTCCTTGTCCACCTCCATAAGAACTTCTGATATATTGGCAATGAGGGGGGTGAACTTTTCAAAACGAGGAGTCGGGCGGCGCTGGCCATTGCCGACCTTCTGGGATTTTTGGGACCCCTCTTCGCTTGTGTTCTTCCGTTTGTTCCCGGAAGATGTCTCATCCAGAGTAAGGGGGTTAAGAGCCTTTTCCGCTCGTATGTACTTCTCCACCCTAAGTAGGAGTTCTGAGAAGTCCCGAGGAAGCTTCTTGGAAAGGGACGCCCTGAGGTTGGCATTAGTGACGTTGCGCTCGAACGCTGTAGAGGCTACTATTTGGTTGAGGGATGGAATGGACCGGGCTTCGGCGGTGAAGCGTCGAACGTAATCCCTTAGGCGTTCACCCTTTTCTTGGTCGAGGGTCACCAGGGATACACTTGTTTTCTCGGCCCGACGGCTACCCACAAAATGAGTAAGGAAGAGCTCTTCAAACTGATCGAATGAAAAGATGGAGGCCGGGGCGAGTCGAGAGTACCATTCTCTTGCAGGTCCCTTCAAAGTGGCAACAAAGATCTTGCAAAGGAGGGCGTCTGAAGCATGGTGGATCATCATGAGAGTTTTAAAACTCTCTATGTGATCCGCGGGGTCTGACTCCCCGGTATACGACTCAAAGTGAGGCGACTTGCAGTTCTCTGGGATGGGGGCCTCTATGATGGTGCGGGAGAATGGAGGTCTGCTCGGGCGGAGGTTTATCGCTCGTTGCTTTTCTTCCCTGTCAATTCAGCCGAGGTGCCTCTCCATCTCGTGGAGACGGCGGTAGACTGAGTCTTCTCTTTGATCATACCTTGCCGAGCTCCGGGACTCATCTTCGTATGAGGGTGGACTGGGGCTACGGCGATGGTAGCTTGGAGATGGACGAGAACTGAGAGTGTGAAGGCAATGGCTCCTAGTTGGCTCATGAGTAGGTGGCCTCTGGTCGTTCTTTAGAGTGATATTGAGGGCCCGTAAGACTGTCGCTTGGAAGTCTTGAAGATCTGCCCTTGTGACTGGTGCCTCTCCAGCTTGGCGGTCCCTATGTGTGGCTCGGCTTACTGGAGAATGAGTTCTCCGCCGATGATGCTGAGGGGACTCCCTTCGCCTTCTTCGAGTAGGGGACCTTCTGTAGTCTCGGCGATGAGGAGATCGCTCATTTGGACGTTGTTGGCGGGAGGCTCCCTCTCAGGCCAACCTTTCATCCAAACGGCGGCGAAGATCCTCTTCCTTCTGCCGATTGAGGATGGTATTTCGAAGGTCGGAAGCTCGGGGATTAAGGGATGCCATAGAGTCGGAAGAGGGGTTGTGTATTGGGATGCGGTCCTGTTGGAGAGGTTGCTTCTAAGAATTGAGACGCGAGCCCCCTGTGCCAGCATTCTGAGGCTGGGTTGGATCCCGAGGGAGTTGAAGATTCTGAGGAGGGAGTTGGTCCAGCCGCAGGGGGTCCTCTGCCTGAGGAGGAAGTTGCCCCTGCTGCTGAACGAGTTGGAGGGGGACCTCCTGTTGTGGTTGAGGAGGGGTAGGCCTGTTGATTCTTGATTTTGATGATCACAACACACTGCAACATGTGTCTATGCTATACAGCTAAAATTGCAGGTTGTACACACAAAAGACCATTCAGCTGAACAAATGAACAAGCACAAAGGCTCCAAGATAAAGACAATGGTTAAAGCTTCATTCAAGACTCAAGACTCAAGACAAGACTCAAGACAAGACTCAAGTCAAGACTCAAGACTCAAGCCAAAGTCTCAAGCTCAAAAGTGTCAATAAATTGTCATGTCTTGTAAACAATGTAATCTTATTATTGAGTCTTAGTATGATGTAAAGCCTTGTCACACACACATACACTCACTATTTTTATAATGTGTGTTTTTCAAAAACATCAAAAAGAGTCAAAACAGTTTGAAATAATTTAACTGTTGAGTACCAGTCGACCGATGCTCATATCAGTCGACTGGCAGTACAAAACTGTTTAAATTTATTCAAACTCTGACCAGTCGACTCATTATGGAAACCCAGTCGACTGTTCGAGTGCTTTTGACCGTTTTCTGTTTTCAAAATCGATTTTCAAATTCAAAAGCTTTTAAGATCCGTTGGTTGACAGTTGAGATAACTGTCTCCCAACGTCCAGGAGTTCTAACTCTATAAATAGAGTTCAGAACTCTTGGAAAAAGATCTAACAATATTCTTTAAGATTTCCGAGCATTCTTGAGCATTTCTAAGTGAAAAAGAGAAAAAGCTTTCAAGTTTCAAAATTCTGGTTCTCTACACTCAGTCCAGTGTAACATCGGAATTCGTTCTGGACTGGGTATAGAAGTCGACCTCTTTTTAGCCACGTTCTACAACACATAACACCAGCAAGGCTATAGGTTGACTGTAAAGTTTTATTGTTTCTTTTTTGCTCTCGGTTGGAGAGTTAGACTCTAGGGTGTAGAGTCGGTCGTTTCACTCTTGGTAGTAGAGTGGGTCTGCTTTCTCTGGTTGAGAGAAAGGACTACGGGTTAGACAAGGTTGTTGTCTTAACGCCGTAGGGTATTCTTGTAAACTTGTTTTTCAAGAATAGTGGAAATCCCAAGTGGGTTGCTTGGGGACTGATGTAGGTCGGAAGGACCGAACCAGGATATATCGTGTGCACTCTGTGATTGTTCCTCTTGAACTTGCATTTACTTGTTTTTGTTTAAGTTCTGTGAAACTTGTCTGGACAATCGACTCAGCTCAATATCAGTCGACTGGTCAGACTCGTATAAGTTGTAAATTTACTGTGTCTTCAGTCGCCTGTCTCAACTTTAAGTCGACTGCACAGAGTTATTTGTATTTGCTTTTATTTGGTCATATCAGTCGACTGGTTCACTCCTAAGTCGACTGCATCGAGAAAAAAATTATTTATTCTGCAGTTTATTTTAATTAACACTATTCACCCCCCCTCTAGTGTTTGTTGCCCCGTCTACAGGATCCAACACTTGGTATCAGAGCAAGGTTAAAGGCTATGGCAACTACTTCGAATGTGAATCAGTACCATGAAGGCCAATCTACACAAAGGCCACCGCTCTTCGATGGAACAAACTACAATTATTGGAAGTGCAGAATGAGAATCTACCTCCAATCAATCAACTATGAAATATGGCACATGACTGAGACGGAATACACTGCCCCTACTATTCCATATGCACAATGGAATGATGATCAAAAGAACCAAACTATGAATAATGCAAAAGCAATGAATGCATTATTTTGTGCTCTCACAAAGGAGGAGTTCAACCGTGTATCAAATGCTATAACCGCACATCAAATCTGGCATACACTTGAGGTAACTCGTGAAGGAACAAATAAAGTAAAAGAATCTAAAATCTCTGTTCTTGTTCACAGGTTTGAGATGTTCCGAATGAAGGAAAATGAAACTGTGTCCGAGATGATCACCAGATTTACTGATATTACAAACTCACTAGTGGCACTTGGCAAGACATACACTCAAGCAGAGATGGTTAGAAAAGTCCTTCGTGCACTCACTCCTGAATGGGAAAAGAAGACCACGGCAATAGAAGAAGCAAATGATTTGTCACAACTTTCTCTTGAGAATCTTGTGGGAAATCTCATGGCGTACGAGGTTCAAATTGAAGAGCGAAAGAAGGATGCAGAATCACAACAAGCAAAGAAGAAATCATTGGCTTTTAAAGCCATGACAGACTCAGAAGATGAGGAAGAAGATGAAGAGGAGATAGCAATGTTCACTCGAAGATTCAAAAAATTCTTAAAGAAGGGTAAGTTCAATTCTAAAATTAGAGATTCTAATGACCCTCCTACTTGTTTCAGGTGCAATAAAACAGGTCACATGAAGAAGGATTGTCCCCTAGAAAATGCAAAGAACAAGGGAAAAAACATCCAACTTCAAAAAGGACAAATACTCAAAGAATAAGTTTGCCAAGAACAAGAAGGCTTATCAAGCAACTTGGGATGATAGTGATTCTTCTTCAGAAGAAGAAACGGATGAAAACAATGAAGTTGCAAATATGTGCTTTATGGCTTCACTGGATCATGTAAGTAATGACTTTGATTCAGAAAATTGACTTGATGCTTTTAATGAAATTTTTCAAGAGTTAAAAAAAGAAAAGATTAGAGTTAAGAATCTAGAGAAAGTTAATCAAACACTTTCTCAAGAAAATCTTAACCTTGATAAGGAAGTGAAATCTTTAAATTCTCGCATTGGAAGTTTAGATACTGATCTTGAATCTCTAAAAAAGAATTATGAAGAGATATCCAAGAACGTGTCTAAGTTTAACAAAGGCAAAGAGAATTTAAATGATGTCCTTCATCATCAAGTAAAATCTAGTCAAAAATATGATCTTGGTTTCAAAAATTCTTCTATAAAAGAATCTTCTTCTAAAAACACTAGTAGAAATAAATCAGAATCTATTTCTAGTGTTACACATAAATTATATGAATTTTTTGAAAAGCCTAAGGTAGTAAATTTAAGTGATAAAAGCAAGTCTGACGTTCGGTTAAGTCGACTGAGTCCATCTATCAATCGTCTGTCCAGAGGAATTGAATCTTATTCAACAAGATCAAAACCTCATATAAGTCGACCTAGCGTATCATCCAGTCGACTGACTAACACTAGAAGTCGACTGAAGGATACTGTAAAGTCGACTAGACAGAACAAGTTTGTATGGGTTCCAGTTAACTTAAATCAGAATGATAGAATTGCGTATATCAATTCATATGTATTAAATGTGTGTAATTCTATTAATTATATTCCTGCTTATGGAGGAAAATCAAACTCATTATGGGTTTGGTTTCCCCCAAACTAATATGTTTTGGACCCAATAAAACGGGTACCATATTTACCTTAAATATTTTATAGGTACCCAAGAAAGATCGCTGGATACTTGACAGCGGCTGTTCAAAACATATGACCGGACATGCCAACCTTCTATCCACCATTCAAAGCATCGATGGAGGAATAGTTACCTTTGGTGATAACAACAAAGGAAAAGTCATAGGTATCGGCATGGTTGGTAAAAATTCTAACCCCACTATAGAAAATGTGCTGTTAGTTAGTGGATTAAAGCATAATTTGTTAAGTATTAGTCAATTATGTGATAAAGGATATAAAATAGTTTTTGAAAAAGATGCATGTTTGATTTATGACTCTACTATGCAAAATATTATTTTTCAAGGTTTTCGCAAAAATAATATTTATGAATTGTGTTTGAATACAATTGAGTTTTCAAATGATTTTTGTTTAATAGCTTCTAACAATGAATCTTGGCTTTGGCATAGAAGATTTGGACATGTGAATATGAAGAATCTCTCAAAATTATCTAAGTATAACCTAGTTAAAGGACTGCCAAAACTATCCTTTAAAAAAGATAAGTTATGTGATGCATGTCAACTAGGAAAACAAATCAAATACACTTTTAAAACAAAAGAAGTAATTTCTACTAGTAGGCCGCTCGAATTAATTCATATGGATTTATTTGGCCCTACTAGAGTTGCTTCTTTAAATAAAAGTAGATATGTATTTGTTTTAGTAGATGATTTTTCAAGATTCACTTGGACATTCTTTTTAAAACATAAGAATGATGCTTATGATGAATTTGCAAATTTTTGTAAACGTATTCAAAACCAAAGATCTCTAACTATAGTCACTATTAGAAGTGATCATGGTGGAGAATTTGAGAATGAAATATTTACAGAATATTGCAACAAGAATGGTATAACACATTCATTTGTATTTCCTAGAGCTTCACCACAAAATGGAGTGGTTGAAAGGAAAAATAGGACTTTGCAAGAATGCGCACGTACCATGCTTGTTGAAAGCAATTTACCAAAGTACTTTTGGGCTGAAGCCGTTGCTACAGCTTGTTATGTTTTAAATAGGATTCTTATAAGACCTAAGCTAAAGAAGACTTGTTATGAATTGTTTTTTAACAAAATTCCTAAAGTCTCTTATTTTAAGACATTTGGTTGTAAGTGTTTTATTCTGAACACTAAAGATAATCTAGATAAATTTGATCCTAGATCTAATGAGGGTATCTTTTTAGGATACTCAAATAGGAGTAAAGCATATAGAATTTTCAATAAGTCTACAATGACTATTGAAGAGTCAATGCATGTTACATTCGATGAATCTCTGCCATCATCAAATTTAAATAAAGATGATGAAACTGATTCATCACCTTTAAATAATGTGATTAAATCCTTAGAACAAACTAGTCTGGCTGATAAGTCGACTGATAAGGACCCCCAGTCGACTAAAGCAAAGCAGTCGACTGAAGAACCTGTCAAGTCGACTTATCCTATTGTGATATCTTCATCTTTACCAAAATCTTTTGTTAAAGTTAAAGATCATCCTCATGACTAAATAATTGGTGACATCTCCCATGGTATTCAGACACGTTCACATATTAATATGATTTCTCATACTGCATTCTTGTCGGATTTTGAACCGAAAAATATACAAGAAGCTTGTGAGAATGAATTTTTGATGAATGCCATGCAAGATGAATTAAACCAATTTATAAGGAATGATGTATGGGATTTAGTTCCACGACCTCCTGATCAGACTATTATTGGTACCAAATGGGTATTCAAAAATAAATTAGATGAATCAGGACAAGTTGTAAGGAACAAAGCTAGATTAGTTGCTCAAGGGTATAATCAAGAAGAAGGTATAGATTTTGATGAAACATATGCTCCTGTTGCTAGACTAGAATCAATTCGTATTTTATTATCTTGTGCTTGTTTCATGAATTTTATACTTTATCAAATGGATGTTAAAAGTGCTTTTCTTAATGAGTTTATTAAAGAAAATGTTTATGTTAAACAACCACCAGGTTTTGAACATGAACAATTTCCAGATCATGTTTATAAATTGAAAAAGGCTTTATACGGTCTTAAACAAGCACCTCGTGCTTGGTATGATCGTCTGAAAACTTTTCTTTTAGAAACAGGATTTGAGATAGGTAAAGTAGACACTACATTGTTTATTAAGAGAGGTAAGAATGATATCTTAATCATACAAATATAGGTTGACGATATAATCTTTGGTTCTACTAATAATAATCTATGTCAAGAGTTTTCTAACACCATGAAAAATGAGTTTGAGATGAGTCACATGGGTGAACTCAATTATTTTCTTGGACTTCAAATTAAACAGTCCTCAAATGGCATATTTATTAATCAAGGAAAATATGCAAAGGAATTACTCAAACGGTTTAACATGGATAGTACAAGTAGTAAATCCACACCTATGGCTACTACTACTACCCTTGACAAAGATATATTAGGTAAAAGTGTTGATTAAAAACTCTATAGAGGTATGATTGGTTCACTCTTATATATTACCGCAAGTAGACCATATATTATGTTCGGGTATGTTTATGTGCTAGATATCAGTCTAGTCCTAAAAAGTCTCATTTAAAAGCTGTGAAACGAATTTTAAGATACATTAAAGGCACATCTGAATATGGTTTATTTTATCCACGCACCGATAATTTTCAACTTTTGTCATATAGCGATGCTGATTTTGCTGGTAGTAAAACTGATCGCAAGAGCACTAGTGGGACATGTCACTTTTTGGGACATTCACTAGTTTCTTGGTGCAGTAAAAAGCAAAATTCCGTATCCCTATCAACTACAGAAGCTAAGTATATCGCTACAAGTTTGGCATGTGCACAAATCTTGTGGATGAAACAAACTTTATTAGATTATGGTATTTCCTTTGAAAACCTTCAATTTTGTGTGATAATACCAGTGCAATTAATCTATCTAAAAATCCGATTCAACATTCATGTACGAAACATATTGATATTCGACATCATTTTCTACGTGATCATGTTTTAAAAGGAGATATATCTTTAGACTTTATCTCTACTGATAAACAAGTAGCAGACATCTTTACCAAACCCCTTAAAGAAGATACTTTTATTAACTTAAGAAGAGATCTAGGAATATGTAATTATACTGACATTTGTTGAAAATTTTATTTGTTAAGTCGACTGTGTTTTGATTAAGTCGACTGTACTGTAGTTTTATATATACTTATTTTGTTCTCTGACCAGTCGCCTGATTCTTATTCAAGTCGACTGATCAGCAGATATAAAAATTAAGTCTCTTCTCGACTAAGTCGACTGCTTTACCCTATCGGTCGACTGTCGCGAATTCAATTGTCTTCAGCGACGATTCATCACAGTTTTTTAGATAAAAATTTCACTTCTTTTCACCTGTGACTTCTCAAATCAGCCTTTGATATCTACCCCTTCAATCTCAGCCATCAATCTCCAATTAAAAACCCTTCTCCCAGCCTCCTTTTTCACTTTTACCATTACCCCCAATTTCGAAACCCTAAGGCCAGAGCTGTAGAAGAAGTCGACTGCATTGCTGCTGCTGTTCGACTCCTAGCTGTTCTTTCCCCTTTCTCTTGGTAAAATCTTCCCTTTGCTCCTTTCAAATGGCACCCAAGCGTTCTAAGAGATCACATGATGCTAGTTCATCACAGGATTATTCCCAATATCTTTTAAGTCCTGATCTATTAGAACGTTGGTACTTAATGTGTAGCATTGTCATTTTTCCTGGCTGATTTGTCAATTTTGGTGACTTAGATAGGTTTAATCTAGTTCCCCTTTTTCAAAATTGTAGTCTTTATGACTATCTCTCTTTAGCCAATCAACCCGACTATTATCCTCAACTTATCTATCTTTTCTATACGAACATGAGAGTTGTTCAAATGAAAGATGGAGATGTTGTGATCCGTTCCTCTGTCAAAAATACTAAGATGACTCTCACACCCGAGAGAATCAATCTTATAATGGGTATTGATGACGAGGGACTCGATCTAGGTGACATTGTCCTTGATGATTTCTCTATTTTATCTAAAATATTTTTGCCCAATCAAGGACCCCCAATGACTAGTAAAAATATAACACCTGTTGCAAAATTAGTTGCAAGAATACTTGCTTATAACATTCTTCCCAAAAGAGGAAGTTATGATCAGTATTCTATGGAACTGCAACAAGCTGTTTATGCCATTTTCGGCAAAATTGTCATTAATTGGGGTCGTGTCATCTTTTCCAAACTTGAACAAAATCATATTCACTTTTTACCCTTTGGAGCTCTCCTTACCAGGGTCTTTCAGGCTTATGATATTGATCTCGACTCCGAGACCAATGTCGTTAAGCAGTATGAATGCTTCGATCGTGCTAGTTTAGCCCGTATGAAGCTTCTTGATCCTGCTCCTAGAACAACCCCTAGGTCTCCTCCTCCCTCACAAGTACCTTTGGCATCTTCTGCTAGACCTTCAGCATCTTCTAGTTCATCTCGTCCTCATGCTAAATATGAAGATCCATCCACTCTTTATGAATGTGTCAATTATCTTATGGAACATTCAATCTCTGTTGATTCTCAGCTTGACTCCCTTGACACCAAAATTACCCACCTAACCAATCTCTTCACTTCTCAATTTCCCCCTCCTTCTCAAGCTGCTGATGAAGACTCGGAAGACGACGATTGATGATTATTTTTAATTTTATTTTATGTAATTTTTCCTTATTTCCTATGTATTGATGAACTTGTTAGTTTATGACAGTTATTTCTGTGTTTACTTCTGCAAAATACTGGTTATTTTTTGTTTTTGTTGATGACAAAGGGGGAGAAATACCTCTCTTATCTATTTACTGTGTTTGTCTGTGTTTGTTTATATTTCTATGTGTATTTCATTCTCTGATAAGTCGACTGATATCATCATAAGTCAACTGGGTTTCCTGTATTTGTGTTTCACATGTGTTCTGTGCATTCTTTCTCTGTTCAGCCGACTGCCTCTATTTTTAAGTCGACTGATACATCTATTTTATGATACATCTTTATGTATGCATGTTGTGTATGCATGTTGTGTTTTTAATTGGGGGAGCATATCATTACTATGCTTGTATTATTTTCTGTTATTATCAGCTGTTGTGTTGTCATCATCAAAAAGGGGGAGAATGTTGATTCTTGATTTTGATGATCACAACACACTGCAACATGTGTCTATGCTATACAGCTAAAATTGCAGGCTATACACACAAAAGACCATTCATCTGAACAAATGAACAAGCACAAAGGCTCCAAGATAAAGACAATGGTTAAAGCTTCATTCAAGACTCAAGACTCAAGACAAGACTCAAGACAAGACTCAAGTCAAGACTCAAGACTCAAGCCAAAGTCTCAAGCTCAAAAGTGTCAATAAATTGTCATGTCTTGTAAACAATGTAATCTTATTTTTGAGTCTTAGTATGATGTAAAGCCTTGTCACACACACATACACTCACTATTTTTATAATGTGTGTTTTTCAAAAACATCAAAAAGAGTCAAAACAGTTTGAAATAATTTAACTGTTGAGTACCAGTCGACCGATCCTCATATCAGTCGACTGGCAGTACAAAACTGTTTAAATTTATTCAAACTCTGACCAGTCGACTCATTATGGCAACCCAGTCGACTGTTCGAGTGCTTTTGACCGTTTTCTGTTTTCAAAATCGATTTTCAAATTCAAAAGCTTTTAAGATCCGTTGGTTGACAGTTGAGATAACTGTCTCCTAACGTCCAGGAGTTCTAACTCTATAAATAGAGTTCAGAACTCTTTGAAAAAGATCTAACAACATTCTTTAAGATTTCCGAGCATTCTTGAGCATTTCTAAGTGAAAAAGAGAAAAAGCTTTCAAGTTTCAAAATTCTGGTTCTCTACACTCAGTCCAGTGTAACATCGGAATTCGTTCTGGACTGGGTATAGAAGTCGACCTCTTTTTAGCCACGTTCTACAACACATAACACCAGCAAGGCTATAGGTTGACTGTAAAGTTTTATTGTTTCTTTTTTGCTCTCGGTTGGAGAGTTAGACTCTAGGGTGTAGAGTCGGTCGTTTCACTCTTGGTAGTAGAGTGGGTCTGCTTTCTCTGGTTGAGAGAAAGGACTACGGGTTAGACAAGGTTGTTGTCTTAACGCCGTAGGGTATTCTTGTAAACTTGTTTTTCAAGAATAGTGAAAATCTCAAGTGGGTTGCTTGGGGACTGGATGTAGGTCGGAAGGACCGAACCAGGATATATCGTGTGTACTCTGTGATTGTTCCTCTTGAACTTGCATTTACTTGTTTTTGTTTAGGTTCTGTGAAACTTGTCTGGACAGTCGACTCAGCTCAATATCAGTCGACTGGTCAGACTCGTATAAGTTGTAAATTTACTGTGTCTTCAGTCGCCTGTCTCAACTTTAAGTCGACTGCACAGAGTTATTTGTGTTTGCTTTTATTTGGCCATATCAGTCGACTGGTTCACTCCTAAGTCGACTGCACCGAGAAAAAATTATTTATTCCGCAGTTTATTTTAATTAACACTATTCACCCCCTCTAGTGTTTGTTGCCCTGCCTACAGGATCCAACAAGGCCCACGGTTGGACCCCCTGGATCTAAGTTTCCTTGGAGGCATGACTGGGGAAGGTCTGACCTACGGGAAGAGGAAGGCTGCTACTCGTGGTGTTTCCCATAGACGGCGCCAATCTGTTACCGCTAAATCTGGTGTGAGGGCAAACAGATAGTATTTGTGGATTCTTGAAAAACATGAATTGCAAACCTGGAACCTGTTCCGCCGGAGTTAGACCGTTGTCTCCTGCCGTTCACCTGCAAAAAGTGCGAGACACCGGGGTTGATCCCGGCGACGCACCCTCCGACGCTCAAGTCAGTAATCAGGAATGATTATGAAAGAGCGTAAAATTGGCAAAAGATTGATTACCGCTTAATAGTGGTGGATGGGGGGTATTTATAGTCGCCTTAGGGATCAGATTAGGAATGTAATCCCTATTATCAGATAAGGAATGTAATCCCTAATCCCCAGTAAAAGGATAGATGTAAATCAGGGCCGTTGATTAGTATTAATCAGAAACCCTAATTCTATCCTGCTGGACTGGGTTCATTTCGGGTTGGGACCCGTACCCAATTGAGGTGGATCCGTTCGTGGGTTATTGGGTCTTGAAGAAAGACCCAGTTTCCATTTCAGACCCGTTAGTAGGTGAAATTACTGTTTTACCCCTGAGCTTTAAGATTCATGTCCAATGTGAACGATCCCAATTTAATCCTATTTTTAGCCATATCACTAGTCAGTGTTTAAAGTCTCCCCTGATGGAGTAGCTACTGCTAAGACCTTGCCTGGAAAGACCTTCGGTTCGACTCCCAAGACTTTAGCAAATTTAGGTGATATAAAAGTATGAGAGGATCCAGTATCGAACAAAACAACAACTTTCTTTCCATTCAAATAAAGTTCTCCTGTTACATAACACACTCTCGTTACATAACAGTTTTACTAAATAAAGCAGGAAAAAGAGAACAACAGAAAAACTTCTAAACATCCTCCCCCGTACCAGTGATAACGTAATCCACTTCATCAGCATCAGCCTCAGTCAAAGAGAATACTCGTCCCTGCTAGTACGGCTTCTTCCCAATCTGCTGTGTTGGTCCATTACGGACGACATCTCGCGGCTTAGGACAATGAGATCTGTAATGACCTGTCTCCCCACAATTGAAACAAGTCACCATAGGAGGTCTCACCCAACCATTTCCGGGTCTCCCAGCCACATTGATAGCATTCACCCCCGTAGGTTTGAACCTTTAAGCCAGTGGCTGCCCTCTAACATTCCCGGAAACTGCGGGCATCTTCCCCACATTCCAGTTGTTCCTCCGGTTCTGAACAGCATGGAACTGCACCATATCCGCCTCAGTAGTTGCAACTCGCTTGACTAACTTGTTAAACCTCCTGATACCGAGGGGTATCATCCTTGATCTCAGACTCAGCCTCAATTCGTGCTCAAACTTCTGAGCTTTCTTCGCCTCGTCCATCACAAGTTCGGGTGCATGTCTCGAAATTTGAGTAAACCTTGTCTCGTACTCCCTGACAGACATGCCTCCCTGCTGCAGCGCCAGGAACTTCATTGCTTTCTTCTCTTGGACATCAGATGGAAAATAGTGACAGTGGAACTCCTCCAAGAATTCCTCCCAGCCAACAGCACCATTTCCCATAGTCCGCTTCATCGACTGCCACCATACAGCAGCATCCTTCTCAACTTGCAAAGTAGCCAACTTCACTTTGCAACCTTCTGGAGTTTTCAAGACTTCAAAGATAGTCTCAACTTGCCGAATCCAATTGTCAACTGCATCAGGGTCTGACTTCCCTTCAAACACTGGTGGCTTCATCCTCTTGAATGACTCCACGAGTTTGATCGCCTCAGGAACTGGATTCGCAGGCATCCCCCTATGGTTTTGATTCATGACAACGATGTTGAGGGTCTGATAAACTCTAGCTAATTCCTGTTTCTAAGTCGAGTCCATAGCTGGGTCCTTCTCCATTCTTTGATCTTCTTCCAGCCATATTTTGATTCAAATGATCGATTAAATTCAAAGTTGAAAACATGAATTTAAATCAACTTCTTTCATTTCATTGAATTCAAACTTTGTACATTCAAATTTTAAAACATCGTTTGACATCAAGCAAAAGCATTGAGAAGATACAACATTCTAATTCCTACGGTTCCTCTTGGCATGCCTAAGCTCTTCCTGTAGTTCAGCCACTTCTTCCTTCAGTACATCATCCATGTTCTTTCTCTTCTCGAGTTCCCAAACACGATGACTGAGGGTTACAATATTCTCCTTGCACTTCACATACTGCGCCTGCAACAGTTCTACTCTCTCCCTTTGAGCCTCCACTTGACTCTAAAGGGTCTTGATGAGATCTCCCCGATCTGGCTCTTCCTCGTCAGATGAAATGTCCGATGAGTCCGGAGGTGGAGTGATCTCTCGGGACTCGGGCCATTCCTCTTCATATTCTACGAGATCTTCTTTGTCAGAATCTCCTTGTATGGGGTAGTAGTCCTCTTCGATTATGTGCCAATCATCATTGCCTGCTGGGTCGTGGTGGTTCGCCATCTTGGGGAAGGGAGAAGAAGAGGCATTAATCATAGAGCAAGACAAATGTAAGTGACTTACAATTAAATCCCTATACCCAACTAACACTCTAATGTCCACTCTAGGGTGTCGTTCCTTATAAATTTGTACTACTTGGAAGCGTGGCTCTGATACCACTCTGTAACACTCCGAATTCCAAATAAGACTGAATTCGAAGTTCCACAGGATCTTTACACTTCACTTCATATAATTTTACAAGGAATTAAAAACTTTTTATTACAACAATGATTACATTTTACACATCGAAAGCAAATTACAACATTATACATGAATTGAATAATAACTTGAACATTCTTTAAGAAGCAATCAATCTTTAGTCCTGTCGATCACTTTATCCTGCATGAAAACTGTAGGTACGTCAGTTGCATATAACTGACGCTAGGATATAATACATCAATTTCTCTTACTTAGAAAACACACACTTGTCACAAAACAAAGCTAAGGGGGACTATCCTATTGATGTCGTGTGTGAATGTGCACTCAGTCCTTAATATAGTTATTTATATTATATGACACTAATGCGTACTTGTTCGGATTCTATGCATCCCATACTACATAGGTTTGATGGCAAGTCCTTAATCGTTCTTCATCTTGTAGGGTTGGATCCCTCGTCATGACCTAAACTACTACGATAACTATGGTAAGTATCCGAGATGTTCTATGAGTTACGAGGCCATGTTCAAACAGCCTGGAGGGGAATCCCACATCGTGACATGATACATCATGCAGAGCCTATGGAAAATTCAGCCTACGTCATGGAACGATGGCACCACCTGTAGTCACCAAACATCCCACAAGCGTCGCCACGGTCCCGATAATTCCGGAATAGTATTTACGCCATGACATGACTCATTAAGCAGGCAACCTATGAATACTCTCACACCGTAGATCTGAGGCCCTCATACTTGTGTTTTTCTATTACTTTCATCACATCTTCACTAGTGTATTGTCCTTAGTTGTTTGAATCATGAATAAAATAAATACCCTAGAGTTAGCACCTCCTCTATACCAGTCTTAACCATCAATCAATTATAATGACCCAAACTTGATCTTTCATTTCAACATTTTATCTCAAAGGAATTTATTCAATACCGGTATAAGGACCTAACTACACTATATTCTTTAATCTCATTTCATATCCATAAAATTGAGTATTTATACTCACAAATTTTCCAAATAATTCATCATGATCTTTATCTCATTTTCATGTACAATTTCATGTATAAAGTGACAAATTCATTTTTCTATTCAAACTTACCACATTCATAAATAATTCCCACAAAATTTTCTTTATTTTCATAACATCATTCTTTCACTTATTAAGCCAATCACAATTTTCTTTATTTAAAATTTTCCAAGACACATCTCATTCACAAATCTCCATTCAAAATTTCCTTTAAAAAAGAAATATTTATTTTCTTTAATTATTCCATATCTCATTCCAATAATTTGTATTAAGTTCTTTTCTAAAATAGTCTCTAATTCTCATCATAATAAGTCAAAAAGCTATAGAAAAATTCTCATGAAGTCCAGACATTTTTTTAATATTTCTAGTATTTTTTTCTTAATTTTTAAATCACTTTAAAACTATTAAAACTAATAAAATATATTTAAAAAATCACTTTTTCAAAAAAGTGGTCGAAGCCAGGCACCCATGCACAATAGACCCCGCCTAGCTACAGTAACCACACTAAGGTGAAGCCGAAGACCATAATGGCCAAGGCGGCTAACTGTTACAAGTATAACTTGAGTTATATTTAAAATTTGAGTTTCGGTATTTGATTAAAATTAATGTTCATAAAAATTTTTGTCTCTGGAGAGACTTGAACCCAAGCACACAGTGCCGCCGTGCTACAGTAACCGCACTAAGGCGCTACCGAAGACCAGAAAGACCATAGGGGACAACTGTTGAGAGATGAGTTGAATTAATTTTAACTCGACTCTCTGCTTGTTACTAATATTTCATAATTCAAAAACTCTTAAACTCTTTTCTCCTTTAATTTGTTCCATGAAAAATTCCAGATTACTGATCTTATTGTTTTGCAAGATAACAGTATTTTAAAGTTATTATTTTGACATAAAAACATGAATTTTTATTCCTAATTTGTATTCTATGTTTACAATTTTGACATTTAAAAGCAACCATGATTTCCACCAAATTTAGCACTACAATTATCACATAAGTTTATTTTCTTGATTTCTTTTATTTCTACAACATTTCTAGAATATAATCTCTTTCATCATACTAGTGTCACAATACTTTTTTTTTGATATTCTAGTGTCACAATACTTTTTTTTTGATATTCTAGTGTCACAATACTTAACATAGCATATAACCAATATTTCAATAAATCAACTAGCCATTTACCAACATATATTCTACATCTAGCATGGTTCAAAATTCACATTTTCATATCAACACGATAATTTTATTGTAGCAAATCACTATTTATAGCAACTATCAAATTCATCAAGCATTCACTTCATTTCTAACTATTCTCTTTTAAAGCAACACATGGCCAAATTAACTAGTTTCTTCTGAGCAATTTCATCAATTTAGTCCCTAGCATGATATCTACATTAGAAGCTTGAGAAATCACCCACCTTAATTGATGAAAAACAAAAGAACTCCTAGAAATCTCCTTGAACAGACGATCCCCTCCTAGTTGTAAGCCTTCTCCTCCTTGCGTGTGCACACCAGAGCGCTCCTCCTCCTTGTACTTGATGAACTCGAGCTCTCCTTGCTCCTCTAGGTGTAGGCCGGCCTCCAATGGATGCAAGAACACACAACTAAATGCAACTCAATCTTTTTCTCACAACTAGCTAGTTTCTTTTCTTTCTTTTTCTTTTACAAATTTTTCTACTGCATTTCATAAAGAGAATGAGGGGGGGGGGGGATTTATAAATTTTTTGAAGTAAAATGGAAGGCCAAGATTGAACTAGATGGTTGTAGATTAGGGGCTAGGATGAGTTAGGGAGTTAGAATAACTACCCATGACACAAAAACCACCTCTCCACTACTCCATCTCTCCCATTCTCTCTTGATCCCGTCCGGCCAACCCCCCACTTGTGCATGGCACATGCAAGTGCAATGCACGTGTCACACAAGGCCCCCCTAATTACTAGTTGTACATGCATTTGTTAATTAATTGGTTACAAAACTAGTCTACCTTACAAGTTGTGATAATTAAAAGAGAATTAAATTAGTGGGCTCAATCTAGTGGGCTAGAAGTCTATGAGCTTCTATTTAAAATAATTAATTTAATTAGGGTGAGCTAGATGTAGACAATTAGGCCTAGAGTTTAAATAGGCTTTTTAAGTTAAAAAGAGAAGAATTAAAAATACTTGTTCATGGTATAAAAATAAATAATTTTTCTACGGTGAAATGTACATAAATTTGCACGTGCAAAACATGTAAAATCCAACAAACTCTTATTTAATTATAATTGAAAATTCAGCATGTTACAATGCATCCCATACTACATAGGTCGGAGGGCAAGCCCTTAATCGTTCTTCATCTTGTAGGGTTGGATACCTCGCTATGACTTAAATTACTACGGTAACTACGGTAAGTATCCTAGATGTCCTATGAGTTATGAGCCCATGCCCAGACAGCATGGAGGGGAATCCCACGTCAGGAGATGACGCATCATGCAGAGCCTATGGACAATTTGCCTCTGTTATAGAACGATGGCACTACATAGTCACCAACACCCCACAAGCGTTGCTATGGTCCTGATAATTCCGGAGATGTATCCATGCCATCATATGACGCTCCAAGTAGACAACCTATGAATACTCTCACACCGTAGATCTGAGGCCCTCATACTCGTGTTTTTCTCTTACTTTCATCACATCTCCACTATGTGTCTAATCCTTAGATAATAGAATCATGAATAAAATCAACACCCTAGGGTTAGCACTTCCTCCATACCGGTCTAAACCATCAATCAATAACCAATGACCCAAACTTGGTCTTTCATTTCAATATTTTATTTCAAAAGGATTCATCCATGCCGGTATAAGGACTTAGCTACACTCTAGTCTTTAATCTTATTTCATGTCCATAAAAATTGAGTATTCATACTCACAAAATTTTCTCATAATTCATCATGATCTTTCATATCATTTCAATACACTAATTTCATGTATAATACGACAATTTCATTTTTTAAAACTTACCACATTCATAATTTAACTCCACAAAATTTATTTACATTCACAAGGTCATTCTTTCATTTATTAAGCGAAGAAATCACATCAATCTTACTTAAATTATCCATGTCACAAATCTCATTTTAAAAATCTCTACTCAAAATTTCTTTCAAAAGAAAATATTTGTTTTGTTTAATTAATCAAGATTATATTGTAAGAAATTGGTATCAAGTTCTTTTTCTCAAAATAGCCTTTAATTCTCATTATAATAAGTCAAAAAGCTATAGAATTAATTTTCATGAAGTCTAGGCATTTTTAGAATAATTCTAATAATTTTGTTCTCAATTTTTAAAACACTTAAAAACTATTTAAAATAATAAAATAGGAAAATATCAATTTTCCAAAAGAAATGGCCAAGGCCGGATTCGAACCCACGCACACAGCCCTCGCCGTTTTACAATAACCATCCTAGGTCGCACCCAATAATCAGTAAGGCGAAGGTGGCTAACTGTTTTATACAGAAGTTAAATTATACTTAAGTTTTGGGTTTCGAGTTTCGTAAAAATCAATTTTCAGAAAATAATGTCTCTGGAGAGACTCGAACCCGGGACTAGGAGCTCCGCTCTGCTATAGTAACCGCCCTAGGTTGCACCCAAGAACCAGTAGGGCCAAGGTGGATAATTGATGTGAATTGAGTTGAGTTATTTATAACTCAGCTCGCTGTTTATTAATGAATTTTCACAATTCAAGTTCTTTTAAATTTTCTTCTCTTCTATTTTTGTATCATAAAAATTTTCCAGCTTATTAGTCTTAGAATTTTGCAGCATAGCAGTAATTTAAAAAAATCATTATTTGGTCATTAAAAGTGAATTTTCCTTCTAATTTATATTTTAAGTCTACATTTTCGACTTTGAAAATGCAATAATAATTTCTTCACAATTTGGCAATGTAATTATCACAACAAGATGTTTTCTTACTTTCTTTTATTTCTATAAGAATTTTAGAATATGTTTCCTCTTATTATTATTTTTTTACATGAATATTGCACTACTTAGATAACACATATCAATAGTTTAATTAGCAAACTAGTCATTCACAAGCTAATTTTCTTAATCTAGCATGGTTCAAAAATACATATATTCCATAGCAACATGACAATTTCTAAGTTAATAATCACAATTATATCAATTATCAATCAATTCATCAAGCATTCATCTCATTTCTAATTAGTCTCTTTTTTAAACAAATATATGGCCAATTTAACTAGTTTCTCTTAGCATATTAATCAATTCAATCCCTAGCATGGTATCTACATTAGAAGTAGAGAAATCACCCACTTTAGTTGAAGAAACAAAGAAAACTCCTAGGAAAACTCCTTGAACACACGATCCTCTCCTAGTTGTAAGTCTTCGCCTCCTTGCTTGTGCACACCAAAGCTCTCCTCCTCCTTGTACTAGATGAACCCGAGCTCCCCCCTTGAGGTGCTAGGCCGGCCTCCAATGCAAGAGCACACAACTCACAACTCTCTCAATCTTTTCCCTCACACAATTCTTTTCTTACAACTCTATCTTTTCTGCTCACTCTTTACAAATTCTAATGGTGCAAAGAAATGAATGGCTAAGGGGGACTATTTATACACTTCTCAAGGCAAAATAAAGGGTGGAGATTAGCTTAGATGAAAGTAGATTAGGGGCTAGGATGCATTCGGGAGTTAGAAGAACTAGTGAAAACTACCTCTCCACTTTCTCACACACCCCATCTCCTCCATGCTACAATCCGGCCACTCTCCATGCACAATGCACGTGCCATACTATGCATACTACAATAAAATTTGTACATTAAATTGTTAAATTAATTACTACTTGGTCAACTCTAGACTACAAGTTGTGTTATTTATTATTAAGAATAACTAATGGGCCAAATAGGTGGGCTAGAATCCATGTGCTATCTAATTAAATTAATTAAATTAATTAGGTGGGCTAAATTAAACAATTAGGCCTAGAGATTAAAATAGGCTTTAAATTAAAAGAGAATAATGTAAAATACTTGTTCATGACATAAAATAAATAATTTTTAACAGTAATGTACATAAATTTGCATGTGCAAAACACATGAAATCAAACAAAACTTATATTTAATTATAATTGAAAATTCAGGATGTTACACCCTTGATCTATGAGGTCAAAGTGGCAAACCCCCTAAACTATTGGTCAAAGCAATACACCCCCCCCCCCCCCCCCGAAAAAAAAAAAAAAAAAAAACTACGAAATGATGTAGTCAAAACTCGTACGGAAACCGTAAAAGTGAGTGTGAAAAGCCCAAATTGCCCTTATTTTTATATACCATTTAAAAATTATTTATTATAAAAAAATCAAACAATCAAAATCAAAATCAAAGTCAAACTCCAAAATCCAAAATCTAAATCAAATCTCCATCCTTATCACCACCACCACCACCAGCACCGACGTCCACCACCATCATCACACCACCACCACCACCACCACCGTCGGCCCCAACCTCCGCAACCATCATCGCCCCCATCATCTTTGCCATCATCCCCGACCTCCACCACCATCATCATCACCTTTAAACCCATAAACCCATCAAACCCATAAACTCCTCAAAATCCATTACCAAAATCAAAAGCCATAAACCCATCAAACCCCAACCCCAATTTTGATTTTGATTTTGATTTTGGTTTGCATTTTAGATTTGGATTTTCGTTTTGGATCTGAGTCCATTGTGTATTTTTATTTTATTTTTTGGTTTTTAAATGGTCAATTTTTTGGGGGTTTTAAATGGTGATGAGGATCATGATTTGATTTTGATTTGGACTTTTGATTTGGATTTGGATTTGGATTTTGGAGTTTGATTTTGAGGTTGATTTTGAATTGGAGTTTGTTTGTTTGTTTTTAAAAATAATTTTTTGAATGGTACATTAAAATAAGGGCAATTTGGACTTTTCAAAACTTTTAGGGTTTTTGTTTGTGTTTTGACTGTTGCTTTGACCAATAGTTTAAGGGTTTGCCGCTTTGACCTCATAGATTAGGTGTGTTTTTCGCTTTTTACCTAAAAAATACAAGTTCATTAGATGTATGAACTATTGCAAATGATAATGAAAGATTTTGTATCCAATGTTTTGCATTATGTGTGACGTATATTATATGCAAAAATTTACAACTGCTATGTCACAAGCATTTGAGAATCAACTTGTATTATGGGTCAACTATGTATAATCATGTATTTGTCATTTATTTACTTTTGGGAGATGACAACAATATTCCCTTGATATTTGTATCAGTGAATTGAGGCACAACTTACTGCACAATGTATATATCTTGCAGCTAAAAAGTGAAGCAGTGTGTTACTCCAAAACTTGTTTGCAAGCGGTTGGAGTAGAGCATACTCCTATTTAACTTAATCTTTAAAATGTTTATCAGTGTATGAAACAATAATATCTGAAATGTACTGTCATAATCAGTGTTTGTAGCGTCTGCAACTGTAATCAATCAAGTGAGAATCTTGAGTCACTTGAATGATTCAATTAGACTAAGATTACAACTCAATAAAGTCACAATGTTATTTACTGTAATCAACAAAGTCACAATGCTATTGCTCAAATATTAACTTGATTCAATCACACAGAGTACACTACTCCAATATACCATAAATAAGAGCTCCAAACATATTTAGATGAGTACACAATTACTGAGTCCCAATGCTATTCATTGAATCACACAGAGTACACAGCTACTGATAAAGGTAATACAAGCTTCCATTGATAAACGAAAAAGCTTATAATATTGTTCTCTTCTCAAACACTACAAACATATTCTAACAAGTATACCGAAATACACATTCTTGATACATCATTTGAAGAAATTTAAGACCATTGAAGCACAAAATATTATAGATAATGAAATAATTATCCCAAGTACACATCTTCAAGTATGCTTCATCCTTTCAACCATGGCTCTTTTATCATTGTTCTCTTTGACTAACTCATCTACACTCATATCATTCTTTACACAATGATTATGTCGTTCTTCATCATATACTGCCTTCAAGTTTAATTCATTACCATGGTTGCACAAATCATCAACCCACTTAAAGTATTTGTAGTCATCATATCTCCAGTGAGGACACCCCACAAAGTATCTCCCTTTATTCTTTGTTCTTCGAACCACTTGAACAATTGCCTCATCCCCATGGGCACAACATAGGACACTAGTACATTTGTTTCCCTTCAAATTAGCATACTTATTAAAAGAAAATTGATTCTCAGAATGTCCTAAGCAAGAAAGATAAACATGGATCAGTCTGTATATATGTGTTGCAAGTGTAGTCACAATCAAGTAATATGTGTAAAGATGAGTATGCATAGATTTCCAATAAATGCATACCAGTGTTGTTGTACCCCATATCAATATGTGCACAATGTGTAGTATATTTGCTGACACTTGCATTGAGACACAGACCATGCTGAAAATGTTGTAAGGCATGTGAGTTGCACAGCACCATGCTTGTCTTACTCCTTTACCACTAGTGCCATGGAATCATATAGAAATTGCTATAAATAGGTACAATGGACTAGCTATAATGTTAGTAAACCCCAGTCCCCATTAACTTGTTTGAACCTAATTATTTAAAAGTTAGGTGTTCACAAACACATATCCTCAATATTTTACAAGTCCTATCAAATTTGTCAAGCGAAGATGTAGAATGGGAGGTATTGGAAATGTGACTGATCTATTCTAGCTATAATGTATTGGTACAATATTTTGAAACATTTCCAATACCTCCCAATCCATATCTTAGAATTTTACTACTACTTGACATATATATGTCACTCAATGTCAGTAGAGTCTAAGCAATTTGGTCTTTTAATATGGTATGATCATAGTTGTAACCCCTGTTTCCCCAAAAATGTATTTCTGTGTATTTTCGGTATTTCAAATTTTTGTAAATTAGTTTTTCGTTTCGAACTATTCTTCTATGATTTTTGTTCTTATTATTGTTATTATTATTACTTTTATTATTACTATTATTATTTTTATCATTTTCTTTATTGTTATTATTGTTATTAGTATTATTACTTTGATTGTTTATTTAAAAAATCTAGTTTCATTTATAAATTATATTTGTAGTTATTTTAAATAAAGTCTATATTGTAATTTAAATTACATTATTTTATAAATTGTATTTTACTGGTTACTTAATTTTCTTATTGGATTTTTATTTATAAACCCAAACCCAAATACCCATTATATTAAATACCCAAACCCATTTCCCTTTTATTATAAAAACCCAATACCTATTACCTTTTTACCCATTACCCTATTATACCTATTAACCCGTTAAACCCCCCCCCCCCCCCCCCCCCCGACCCACTTTCACCCTTACCAAACCCGTTAAAAACCCTAACCCATCCACTTTATTTACCCATCTTCCGACTATTCATCTTCCTGTTACCCTTCACCTCCCGCCGCTTCATCTTCCTTCTTCTCCTCATCGCCCTCTCAGCCGCCTCTACCCGTGCTCCCGACTTCTTCCTCTCCCTGTGCCTCACCCTGACTCCCGTCTCCCTCCCTTCCTCTCATCAGCACCACCTCTCCCCTTCCCTCGTCGACTCTAGCTTCGCACCGCCCTCGCAACCCCCGTACAACCTCATCCTCTCCTCTTCGTGCCGCAACGTAGCAGCAACCCCCCCGTCGTGATCGCTGCAGCTAGTCGCGACAGCTACGACTCATCTGTAGCGCCCCTGTGCGTCTCCCCTCCTCATCGCGATGACTGCAGCAAGTGCCAACGACTGCCATGATGCCAACCTCCCGCTGTCCTGCTGTCATGCCACCCTCGCCAGATGACAACCCGTCATCGCAGCCCCCTGGCCGCTGCCGTGTCCTTTGGCCACTGCTGCCCACCATCGAAGCCATGCAGCCGCCAAGCCAAGACCTGTTGCTGTTGGTTTGATCATGGGGTTTGATCAACTTCGAATATTGGCCATCCGATCGACTTGATCATGGAGTTTTGTTCTTGTTTGATCTCGGTCTTCCAATCGACTTGATCATCTTGATCATGGAGTTTTGTTCTTGTTTGATCTCGACCGTCCAATCGACTTGATCTTCTAGATCATGAGTTTTGATCTTTTGATTGTGAGCCATCCGTTGGATCTTGATCATCATCTTTTGATTATGGACCGTTGGATCGCACTATCATCATCTTAGAGTCCTTGATCACTTTGATTGGTGGGCTGTCCGATCGTCGATCTAATCCGATCATCATCTTCATCATCAAGATACTGATCACATCTCGACCTTGATCTTGATCTTCGATCAAATTCGTCTGATCTGGTCCAATCACCTTGATCTCTTGATCTCATGGTCTCAGCCATCCGATCGTGTTCGTGGGATATTTGTTCTTTGGATTCGTGATCTTGTTCGTGTTCGCTTATTCGTAATTTTGTGTTCATGCCCAGAAATTTGTTCCCTTTATTCTCTTTCTCTCTGTTGGATTTTTCATCTTCCAGGCAAGTAACTTGTACTCAAATTCCTTTGTATGATACAAGTCAAAAATACCGCTTGTAGTGTAGTTGGGTTCTAGAGACAATTGTGTGTGAACCCCTTTGTTGATATTGTCTCCATAGTGCTTTGACCATAGTTGACTCATGACACAAAATTGATATGAAATAATTTAGGTTTTGCCCGTTCTTGATTTGATCATGTATGTTGAATTTTTGGGAGAAATTGGGTATTTGTTGAGATCCATGTGATAGATTTGTTTTAGATATGTTAATTACCCTATTTCATGATGTTTGGATACTTAATAGACTCTATTTCATGTTTGGTGATGTTTGGACACTTAGTAGACTCTATTTCATGTTTGGTGGTGTTTGGATTAAATTTCGTTGGATCTATGTTGATTTTGGTTTTTGAGGAAATTCTGTGTTTTGCCGATAAGCTGTCTTGATTAGTAATTTAGACCATATTAAGGTCAGAATCTTAATTTCAGTATAAAACATGATTTAGAGGAATTCGTCATCTTTCCAACTCCTCTGACCTTGCATGATTTCGCTTTCGTATGTGTGAGGTATGACTGTTTTACTACAGAGTTGTAAATCTTTTCCAGATTTCGTTTTTTGATGATTTTGATGATTAAATTATTTTGATACTTGTGCTACACATATTATTTTGATCTGAAACTTTGGTTAGTTTTTCTATACCTATTTAGGGATTACCCAGAATTATGGTAGATTTTATTGATGAGTTTTATATGCCGTTTCATGCTCGTTTATGAAAAACTATACTTGCTGTATTTTGCTCGCTGTTCTGTAAAGAATCGTATTTTCACCCTGATTTCTTTTACTGTATGAAAAATATTTGTGAAATATGAGAGTTAATATATTTTTTCTATTTTCATCTCCCTTTAGCGGATTTGGATTTTGTTTCACTGGCTGTGAGATATTATAGTTTTCGTACAACAGTGTTGGGAATTCTAGATTTGCCAAACTATCGTTTATTGATGTTTCCTGATTTTTGATGACTGATCTAATTTTACTGGAAAATTATGAAACTTTATATTTAGATACTGGACATATAGGAGAATATCCAAGATTTTTCGTGGATTTATTTATTGAGTTTTCATGCTGTTTTCCTGCTCTTGAATTCGTTTTCCTCGTTTCTGGCTGAACCTATTTTCTGTATTCAAATCAGTTTTGAGCTATGTTTTTTTGAATTAATATTTGACTTCTTTATACTCGCTGGATTCGGTTGGGAGTCTATTTTCTAGAAGTTTCGACGGATTCAGATTTGCATGCTTGTAATACTGGGAATTACTGTTTTACTGCAGTATGGTCTTGCTGTCCTGAACTTGAGTTTGTCTATTTTATTCTTTCATGTATTATCTTGCACTCGTACATGTTTACCTTGCAACTTGAACTTGCTACATGATCATGCCATGTTATTCTTGATATATTTTGCACATATACATGCTTGTTTGACATTAATAATAAATAACCAAGCCGGAGTTTAAGGGACAGATCTAATAGTGGATAATTCAGAAACGTGTACTCGGAAGGGGATCCACTGATCCTACGTGATGACTTGAGACATGATACTTGACACGTGATTGCTTGACACTTGCACGCAAGACATGATACTTTCCACTTGTACAACTTGACACGTGATTACATGATACATGATACATGATACTTAGAGTTTGGAGCTCGATACTTGACTTGTTCCTGAGTACACTGCCCTTTATGGTCCACTATGAAATCTAAAGCGAAAACTGTTTGTTGTAGCAACCGTGTAAGGTGGGCTGCATGAAGTGCTACTGTCACGCCCCGCTTTCCAAAAAGAATACAAAATACGGTTACGAGACAAAAGCTCAGCGAATAATTTTTATCATCCGTAAGCTGTTCAGGAATCTTGACAATATTTCATAAGATAATCAAAGTCGGAAGCAAAAGATACAACCAGGCATGCATAATACAAACAAGATACCAAAAAAAATTACTTCAAACCAAATATAGTAATCTCAAATAATCAAATTCTGAACAAGTCAAATATTCTGGGTCACATCGCCCGAATACAAGATAAATATCCAAGTAATCAAGTACATCTTATTCAAGTTCAAGCAACAATAATAATAAAAATCATAAAGCAGAAAATCCAACGCTAATACATCATCTCGCTAATACCATCTGGCAGCCGACCATCCTTATCTGCAATTAGTAAATTTGTAGGAGAAGGAAGAAGAAAAAAAGTACCCGTCAATTGCAAGTTACGGGCCACTTATAATGTAGGATACAAGTATATGTGATAGGTAAATCTAAATAACAAACCTAGTATGGTATAATCATGATAACAGGATATAAATCATAGTATGGCAAGATAAGCAAATATATTAGTATGTGTCGAGTGTCAAGTAAACAAGTGTCATGCATCAAGTAACCAGTAACAAGAATCATGTAATCATGTAGCATGTATCAAGTATCAAATCTCATGTATCATGTAGTCAAGTGTCAAGTAAGCATGTATCATGTTCAAGTGTCATGTTTAAATCTTTTAGTTATTACTATCTAGGTAGCACTTTCATGCATCCCGATTTTTACTACATGGTTGCTACAACAAACAGTTTCACTTCAGATTTTGTAGGGGACCATATAGGGCAGTGTACTCAGGGACAAGCTCCAAGTATCATGTAATCATGTATCATGTAAACAAGCTCCAAAATCCAAACAAGATCCAGTGTCATGTGTGTACGTTTCATGTATGTCGTTTTAAGCTTCACATGTAAACAAGCTCCAATAACCACCAGGTTCTTCCGAGTACACGTTTCTGCACTATCCACTACTAGATATTTCCCTTAACCCCGGCTTGGTTATTTATTATTAACGTCAAACAAGCATGTAGGTGTGCAAAATATATCAAGTATATCATGTCATGATCATGTAACGAGTTCAAGTTTCAAGATAAACATGTATGAGTGCAAGATATCTCATGAAAGAATAAAATTGTCAAATCTCAAGTTCAGGACAGCAAGACCATACTGTAGTAAAATAGTGATTCCCAGTATTACAAACATCCAAATCTATATACGTCGAAGGATCTGGAAAATAGACTTCCACACGAATTCAGTGAACATAAATAAGTCATATATTAATTCACAAAATCGTAACTCAAAACTGATTTTAATACAGAAAATAGGTTCAGCCAAAAATCAGGAAAACGAATTCAAGAGCAGGAAAACAACATGAAACACACTAAATAAATCCACGAAAAATCTGGGATATTCTCCTATATGTCCAGTATCTAAATATAAAGTTTCAAAATTTTCCAGTAAAATTAAATCAGTCATCAAAATTAAGAAAGCATCAAGAAACCATAGTTTGGCAAATCTGGAATTCCCAACACTGCTGTACGAAAACTATGATATCTCGCAACCAGTGAAACGAAATTCAATTCCGCCAAAGGGATATGAAAATAGATAAAATATAATAACTTTCATATTTCACAAACATTTTTCATACAGTAAAAAAAATCAGGATAGAAATATGATTCTTTACAGAACAGCGAGTAAAATACAGCAAGTATAGTTTTCATAAACGAGCATGAAACAACACATAAAACTCACCAATAAAATACACCAAAATTCTAGGTAATCCCTAACTAGATAAAGAGACACTGACCAAAGTTTTGGATCAAAATAATATGTGTAGTACAGTTATTAAAATGATTTAGTTATCAAAATTATCGAAAAACAAAATTTGGAAAAGATCGATACCTCTGTAGTAAAACAGTCATAACTCACTCATACGAAAACGAAATCAAGCAAGGTCAAAGGGATTTGAAAATAGATGAAATTCTATAAAACTCATGTTTTATACCGAAATTAAGATACTGACTTCAAGACAGTCCAAAACAGCAAACAAAACAGATCAGCGACAAAATACAGATTTTTCTCTTTAACAACAACTCAACATATATCATACAAAACTTGTTCAAAACACAAACAAACATGAAATCGAGTCTACCAAGTGTCTAAATATCATGAATTAGGGTATCTAGCATGTTCACACTAAGTATATCACATGGATCTCAACTAAATCACGAATTCTCATAAAAATCCCACATACATGATCAAAATCAAGAACGGATAAAACCTAAGTTATTTCATGTCCATATTGTGCCGTGAGTCATCTCTGGTCAAATTTTCACAATAGAGATAAAACCCATCAAACATAACACAACAAGAGTCGTCTCTAGATCCAACTACACTATAGGTGGTATTTTTTGACTTGTATCAAACAAATGAATTGGAGTACAAGTTACTTGCCTTAACCGAAGATGAAGAACAACGAAAACCAAGAGTAACGAGCAAAATCCACGAACGAAAATCTGCGAATGAAATAATCCAAGCAAACTCGAGCAAGAATCTCCACACGAACAAAACTCCATAGAGCGAGAGGTGATCCAAGAGGGATGATGACAATAGTGGCTTGTGGCCACAAGAGAACACCACGAGAGAGACGAGGGAATATGTGGTAGTGCGAGGTGGTGCGAAGGTAGTCGGCCAAAGGGGATGAGGTCTCGGGTGTTGGGGTGAAGTGGGCTCGGGTGGTATGCAGCCGGAAGGGGGTGGTCAGGCCTGGAGGTGAGGCTAGGCCTGGGCTGGCTGTGTGCGGGTTGGATGGTCGGAGAAGGGGTCGGCTGCCTGGGGTGGCTTCGGGTTCTGTGTGCGGCGCAAGCAAGGAGGGGAGAGAGAGAGAGAGGGAGGCCAGGTGAGATTAGGGTTAGGGTTGCGAGAGATTAGTGAGGGTTATATATATAGAGGATTAGGGTTATTGGGTAATTGGGTTAATGGGTATTAGAAGTATTAATAGGTTATACCAATGGGTTGTGGATTTGGGTCAAAACAAATAGGAATACAAATAGGATTTTGGTTTGATTAGGCTTTGGTGAACAAATTGGGATAAAAATAATGGGATTGAAAAAGGGAATGAACTACCAACACACCACAAGCACCAAAAGACAACAATAAAGAGTGAAAACAACAACCATGAACAAGAACAACCAAGAAATTGGAAATAACTCGCAAAAATCAAGAATGAGAAAAGAAAATGAAAATATATTGAAACAAATCAATATACAGTTCAGAAAAAAAATAATACAAGAGATAGAGTACAAATACACAAGAAAAGAAAAATACACCAAAAATACACAAAAAGAAAAACAGGGGTTACAGCTACCTAGATAGTAATCACTACAAGACTTGACACATGATACTTGAACATGATACTTGAACAGGATACATGTTTGCTTGATACTTGACTACATGATACATGAGACCTGGAACATGACAGTTGATACATGATTACATGATACTTGACACTTGATACATGCCACTTATACTTGTTCATTTGCCATGCTAGTTGTTATATTTGGATATCATGCTTATACAATGTTATTTGTTAGTTTTCCGTATGTACTTGTATCCGGCATTATAAGCGGCCCATAACTTGCAATTGACGGGTACTTGTTTTCTCTTTTCCTCTTTCCCTGCAATTGTTAAATTTTAGATTTTGGAGAACAGGTTGTAAACGGTATTGGTGACATGAAGTACTAGTGATGGATTTTATTATTATTATTTCGTGTAACTTGCTTGAACAATATTGCATTTTGATACTTGAATTTATTCTTGTATTTGGGCAATGTGACCCAGGATTTTGACTTATTCAGATCATGGCTATTTGAGATTAATGTATTTGGTTTCAAGTATTCTTGTTGGTATTTTGGTTCATATGTGCATGTTGGTTGATACTTTTGGTTCCGACTCTGCTGATTCTTATGAATGTTGTAAAGATTCTTGAACAGCTCATGGATTATGAAAATCGTTTGCTGGGCTTTTATCTTGTATCAGTATTCCGTATTCTTTTTGGGAAGTGATGAACTCAATAATATTCACATTTAGGAGCAATAATCTTATTGCAATAGGACATTTAAATGCTTTATATGTAGTATTTTACTCTTATTTTCTCTTTTCCACAGGAAACAGCCTAAAACAGCAAAACGAAGCAGATTCAGGATTTTGAGGAGGACACACAGAAGTTGCAGAGCATCAGTCAACTGGTTCTACAAACAGGCGACTGGACAGAGAGATTGATGGGGCTCGGCACAGTCGACTTCCCCAATATCAGTCGACTTGACTTATGAATCATTAAGCCACAGATGTCTCGGCACAGTCGACTGCTTCCACAGTCAGTCGACTGGCATTTGGCGGAGTCAAAAGATAAGAACAGCGAAGAATCATCCTCATCCAAATACGAAGCAAGATTTAGTTATCCAAACCCAGGTTATATGCGAATAACAACATCTCCAACAAATCAAAGCTAGAGACCCGAATTGGCAAGAGCACGTGGTTAGTAGAAAAGGAAGAAAAGAAGAAAAGAGAAAGAAATAAAACGCTGATCAAATAAGGAAGGAAATAAATAAAAGAAGAGGACTTTTTTGGAAAAAGTGAAAACCCTAATTCTCTTCCCGTGTTCTATAAATATCAACCAAGAGGCGTTATTCTGGGGGATCGGACGGAAGGAATCACGGATTTTCTGAATCATCAAATCACCAAGAGGATTATTCTAGCAGCATCGAAGAAGAAGGAGATCGAGTACGCTGAAGCAACAAGCCAGTCGACTGAGTGACAGCAGTCGACTTCTCAGACCAACATCATCAGTTTATCTCTTCTCTTTCTAGTTTTTATTTTCATCATGTATTCGAAACTATTAGTCAATAAAGGTTTTATTATGTGGAATTAATTTCATAGTTGGGTAGATTAAAACCGTAGTTATGTAATGCTTATATTCATCTGAATGCTATTCTGATTACTTATTGATTAAACCTGAGAGTATTGGTATAGATTTATAATATACAAACTTGTTCAGAAGTTCTAAGAGCAGTCGACTGAGAGTGACAGCAAGTCGACTGCCATACAGAACCTGAGATTATCAAGTTTGCATATTATAAATCTGAATCTGTTATATGAGTATAGAGACGACCCGTATCTCGTGCTCATAATTTGTAACACAGGAATCTTTAGGGATTCTTGGTTTAATCAACTTGAAGGATCTAGATCTGATACCAATTTCTAGAACTTCGAGTGTTTGTTCGTTTCCATTGTTCTTATGCTTTCTTCAAGTGCAACTTAGTAGATACCATGCTAAATACTTAAGGAAAGAAACGAATTAGAGTAGATACCATGCCTAATTCTTGGCTTAGGAAAACACTAACTTTAAGGAGTAGATACCATGCCCTTAAAGGAACGAACATGAGTAATTAGAGTAGTGAAGAAGGTGACTTAGCATTACTGACTATAGGTGGAAATCAAAGCCCAACTACTTAATAAACATTGTGATTCAGAACTACTTGATATAGTTTTTAATTTCTCCATTTCTTTTAGAACAACACTTCAAGATTCTTATTTCTTTTTATTGGTTAGTAAGTTAATTTCTACAATCTCTGTGGGATCGACCCTTACTTTTCACTACGCTTCTATAAACGATTCGTACACTTGCGAGGTTTTAATTTGTATCTAGTTTATCTATTTATTTAGATCATCTAGATTGCACAACAAGTTTTTGGTGTCGTTGCCCGGGATTGTTTAGAATTTTAACTTACAAATCAGTAAAATAGTTTTTATTTTTCTTTTCTTTATTAATAAATATTTTTCTTTTAGGTTAAAGGATTTTGGTGAATGCACGGAAGGCGATCACTTCGTCCAGAGCTACTACCTATTGACGCACTCTGCACAGACTAGGTCGGCTGTTTGCAACCAACCAGTCGACTGCTACAAGGAACCAGGCGACTGCACAGAGACCCAATTCACGAGCAACAATGGCTGAGGAAGTACCAAATCGAGTACCAATGCAGGACAAATTCATGCCTGAGAATATTGAGCAACCTTCCTGCATTGCTTATCAACCTAATGTCACAGGGAATATGCATCTGTCTCCCCAATTACTTAGCATGGTTCCCCACTTTAGTGGCAAACCAGACGAGGAGCCTCACCTCCATCTGCAAGACTTCTTTGATCTTTGCAGAACACAAAGCGTCCAAGGGCTTACCCCTGAACAAATCAGGTTAATCTTGTTTCCATTCTCCTTAAAACTTAATGCTAAATTGTGGTATAATTGTTTGGAACCAGGATCAATTAATTCATGGGAGCAATTGGCAACAAAATTCTTGAAAGAATTCTTTCCAGCCCAGAAGACCAAACAACTGAAAAGGCAGATTCAACTCTTCCAACAAAAAGATGGAGATTTATTCTTCGAAGCATGGAAGGATTTCAAGAACAAGCTTCTCAAGTGTCCTACACACAACATGCCTAAGGATGATCAGGTACAAGCATTTTATGAGGGTTTAAATGATACTAACAAGGCAATTGTGGATTCAGCTTGCAACGGGATCTTGATGAGGAAGAGTGGTGAGGAGGCCATCGAATTATTTGAAGAACTCAGCGAGAACTCACAGCAATTCTCAACAAGGGGAAGAGGAATTTCTTAAAAACAGGGAGTTTATGAAATTTCTAGTAGTAATAATATACAATTAGAAATTGTAAACATGAACAAAAAAATTGATATGCTTGTTAATGCAATGACAACAATGGGCAGTGTAAAAAATCTAACAAAAGAAATTGTGCAATTTGTTCTCATTGTGATCATACAACTGACACATGTCCCATGTCTTCTTTCACAGATCAGGAGCATGCAAACTATGTGGGACAAGGAGTGTTTCCACCAAAGAACAATCCATTCTCGAACACATACAACCCAGGGTGGAGGAACCACCCAAATTTCTCATGGAGCAACAATCAAGGCACTCAATCTTCGCAAGGACATGCACGGAACTTCCAGATGGGAAGTGGGTTTGATCGGCCAGTTCAAGAACAGAAGAAGTTGGATTTTGAATCCACCGTTCTTCAATTGCTCCAACAACAACATCAAACAAGCAACCAACAAGGGCAGGCAATTCAGAAATTGGAAACTCAAATCGGGCAAATCGCGAAGGAGTTGAATGAAAGAAAGGCAGGAGAACTCCCTTCACAAAACATACCAAACCCTAGAGGCCAAGAACAGCTCAAATCAGTAACAACTCTGAGAAGTGGTAAGACAATTGACAACAAGGTTGGAACACACGCAGACGAAGCAGATACACAACCATCAAAAGTTTTGAGTTCCAACAAGGTAAGTGAAAAAGAAAGGACAGTTTTGCCACCATTCCCTCAAAGGTTAGTCAAGCAAAAGAAAGAACAACATTTATTTGACATCTTTGAAACTCTCAGAAAGGTAGAAATTAATATCCCCCTACTTGATGCTATTAAACAAATTCCTTCTTATACCAAAATTTTTAAAGAATGTTGTACTCACAAAAGAACATTTCAGGTTAGGAAGGATGTGGCTTTGACAGAGGAAGTGAGCGCTGTTTTGTTAAGGAAATTACCTCCTAAATTGAAGGACCCAGGTAGTTTTACCATTCCTTGCAGGGTTGGTGAGCACTTCTTTGAAATGGCACTGCTAGACTTGGGGGCAAGCATCAATCTTCTTCCTTACTCTGTTTATGAAAAGCTAGGATTGGGGGAACTCAAACCAACATCCATCACTTTGCAGTTGGCTGATCGCAGCATCAAAAGACCTAGAGGTGTTTTGGAAGATGTCCTAGTTCAGGTAAATGATTTCATTTTACCTGCAGATTTTGTTGTGTTGGATATGGAGGACTCTTCAATGCCATCTTCTTTACCGATCATTTTAGGTAGGCCCTTTATGAGTACAGCTGATATAAAAATTTGTGTGAAAAAGGGTACTATAAGTATGAAAATAAATGGAGAAAAAGTTGAGTTTAAAATGTTTGATACACTAAAATTACCACATGATGACCATGAATGCTATAATGTTGATGTGGTACAGGAGATTGTTGATCAAATATTTCAGGTACATAGCATTGAACCACTACAAGCCGCAATTACACAGTCTCTAACATTACCTCATGTTGAACAGGAATACGATGACTGCAGGATTGCAGAGACAGTACATCACCTTGAAACCCCAAAGTCATATTCAGGTAAGCTTGCACCTGCATTTGAAAATTTTGTGTCTGATAACACTTGTGTTTCCTCAGACCAGTCGACTGGTGAACGGAACAAGTCGACTGTCCCGACTGCTACCAGGACACCAGACGTGGAGCTTAAGCCGCTGCCTGAACATCTGAAGCACGCATATTTGGGTGAGAACCAGACGCTACCAGTGATAGTTGCTGCAGATTTGAGTGCACAAGAAGAAGATAAGCTGCTGAGGGTACTGCGAGAACACAAAGGTGCAATAGGATGGACCATTGCAGATATCAAGGGAATAAGTCCATCCAAATGCATGCATAAAATACTTCTTGAAGACAATGCGAAACCTAGCAGGGAAGCACAGAGAAGGCTTAATCCACACATGAAGGAAGTGGTAAGAACAGAGGTCTTGAAGCTACTAGATGTTGGCATCATCTACCCTATCTCAGATAGCAAATGGGTGAGTCCTATACATGTGGTGCCTAAGAAAAGTGGAGTCACAGTGGTGAAGAATGAAGAGAATGAGCTTATCCCTACTAGAGTGACCACAGGATGGAGGGTATGCATTGACTACAGGAAGCTGAACAACGAAACCAGGAAAAATCACTTCCCTCTTCCTTTTATTGATCAAATGTTAGAAAGATTAGCAGGATATAGTCATTATTGTTTTTTAGATGGTTATAGTGGCTATAATCAAATTGCTATTGCTCTAGAAGATCAAGAAAAAACCACTTTTACATGTCCTTTTGGTACTTTTGCATACAGGAGGATGCCCTTTGGATTGTGCAATGCACCAGCTACATTTCAGAGATGCATGATGTATATTTTCAGACATGGTGGAAAGGTTCATCAAGGTATTTATGGATGATTGTAGTGTTTTTGGATCTTGCTTTGATGAATGCCTTAACCATTTGCAGCTTGTACGTAAGAGATGTGAAGAATACAATTTAGTGCTGAATTGGGAAAAGTGCCATTTTATGATACAACAAGGTATTGTCTTGGGACATGTGGTGTCAAAAAGAGGCATAGAGGTGGACAAAGCAAAAGTTGACATCATATCAAAGCTACCCGCTCCAACTACAGTCAAGGGTGTTAGGAGTTTTCTTGGACATGCAGGGTTCTATAGAAGATTTATAAAAGATTTCTCAAAAATCTCCAGACCCCTTTGTGAATTGTTGGCTAAGGACGTTGAGTTTGCATGGACAGAAGAGTGCACAAATGCGTTTATTACATTGAAGAATCTTCTCATTTCTACACTTATTGTCATGGCACCAGATTTGAACCATCCTTTCGAGCTTATGTGTGATGCAAGTGATTATGCTTTGGGAGCTGTTTTAGGTCAGAGAATCAATAAGGTACCCCATGTTATTTACTATGCTTCTCGAACTTTAAATGATGCACAGCTAAATTATTCCACTACTGAAAAAGAAATGTTAGCTGTCATTTTTGCTGTAGAGAAGTTTAGATCATATTTGATTGGTTCTAAAGTCATTGTTTTCACTGACCATGCTGCTTTGAGATATTTGTTTGCTAAAAGGATGCTAAGCCTAGGTTGATCAGATGGGTGCTGTTGCTTCAAGAATTCGACCTTGAGATTAGAGACAAGAAAGGAAGTGATAATGTTGTGGCAGATCACATGTCCAGATTACTGCATGAGGAAGAAAGAATTATGCCCCCACTTAATGAAAATTTCCCAGATGAAAATTTATTTGAAATAAATATACAACTTCCATGGTTTGCAGATATTGTAAATTATCTCACTGCTCATGTTTTCCCTCCAGGTATGACAAATCAAGAAAGAAAGAGACTGGTGGCCATGTGCAAGCACTATTATTGGGATGATCCTTATTTGTTCAAATTCTGCCCTGATCAAATTATAAGAAGATGTGTGGCAGAAGAAGAGCAAATGAGTATTCTACAACATTGCCACCTATATGCATGTGGAGGACACTTTGGACCAAAAAGAACAGCACTTAAGGTATTACAATCAGGTTTTTATTGGCCTAATGTATTCAAAGATGCCTTTTCCATTTGCAGGACTTGTGACAAATGTCAAAGGACAGGCAACATCTTTTCTAGAAATCAAATGCCACTGCAAAACATCCAAGTAATCGAGCTTTTTGATGTTTGGGGAATCGACTTCATGGGTCCCTTTCCTAACTCATTTGGTTATTTATATATTCTTGTGGGTGTGGATTATGTGTCTAAATTGGTAGAGGCTGTCCCCTCAAAAACTAATGATCACAAAGTGGTTGTCAAGTTTTTGCAGGAAAACATCTTCACTAGGTTTGGTACACCACGAGCAATAATTAGTGATGGAGGGAGTCACTTCAATAACTTTCCATTTGCTTCTTTGATGAAGAAATATGGGATTACACATAGAGTGGGTACTCCATATCATCCTCAAACCAGTGGACAGGTGGAGATTAGCAACAGAGAGATCAAGAGCATTTTGGAAAAGACAGTAAATACAAAGAGAAAGGATTGGTCGCTACGCTTGAACGATGCATTATGGGCCTACCGAACGGCATATAAGACACCCATCGGCATGTCACCATACCGTTTGGTTTTTGGAAAAGCCTGTCATCTGCCAGTGGAGTTGGAACACAAAGCCTATTGGGCCATTAAAAGGTTCAATTTTGATATGAAACAAGCAGACGACAAAAGAAGATTGCAACTGAACGAGCGTGAAGAATTGAGGCACGACGCATATGAAAATGCAAAATTGTACAAAGAAAGGACCAAGATGTACCATGATAAACAGCTAGCAAGGAAGGAGTTTCATGAAGGACATAAGGTATTAATATATAACTCAAGATTAACACTTTTTCCAGGCAAGCTTATGTCCCGATGGTATGGCCCATACATTGTTACAAAAGTCTTTCCACATGGAGCATTGGAGGTTCATAGCAAAGAGAAAAATCAAACATTCAAGGTGAACGGGCATAGGGCGAAGCCATACATTGAGATGAGTCTAGAGCCGCATGAGGAAGATGTGAATCTTCAAACCATTCAATACATTGCATGAACTCATCAAGTCTAGCTGAAGACAGAAAACACAGTGCTTATTGGGAGCCAACCCAATTTTTCAGGGGAGTATTTACACTCTTTTCCTTTATTCATTTCTTTAGTCATTTCTTTATTTCTTTATTTTATTTTTCCTTCAAACTGGGTGGTAACACATGCCTATTTTAAGTTTTTGCGCGAACATTGAGGACAATGTTCCATCTAAGTTTGGGGGTAGTTATTTACATTTGGAGTCTTGTGATTTTTTGGGATAAACAATTTCTTATATAGTAAGAGTAAGTATACTTATTTACTTTAGGATTCTTGAGTTTCATAATTCCTTACAAAATTGTAGGAGTCATGCTATTATACATTAAAAACAAATGTGATGTTTCTTCTAGTGATTATCCTCTTTGATCTAGTCCTAGACAGAGTTTAAGTAAATAGAGTAAAAATGAAAAAAAATAATATATACATATGAATAAAGTCAATCTACTCCAATGTTTTGAGTTGCTTAGTAACTAGGGGTATTCATCACCAATGTTTACCTTTACGTCAAACGACAACTTGAAATATGAGTATGCAAAGCACTTAAAGTTTGTGACTTGTTGAGTAACCGGGTGGATTCATCACAAATGTTTTGCACTCGCGTCAAAAGGCAAGTGACGACTTAAATAAGAGACTTAAAAATAAATAAATAAATAAAAAAAAAAAAAAACTCTAGTTTGCTACTCGGTTTGTAGTAGAGAAAATGGATAATCACAGATGGAGTGTTACATACTATAACTATAATTAATTGCATGACAAATATGATTGGGTTTGGAGTTATGAATAGACAACTGCACTGGAGAAAGTGGGTATGCTTGTTTTTACTTTATTCGCAAAGTGTTTATGTTTTTAATTGTAATTTTGATGCTTGCATAATGAGAATTCTTGGTGTGATGGGTTGAGTCTACTATTATTTTCCCCTTGTTCATAATTTTACTTTTTGCTTGAGGACAAGCAAAAGCTAAGTTTGGGGGTATTTGATGAACTCAATAATATTCACATTTAGGAGCAATAATCTTATTGCAATAGGACATTTAAATGCTTTATATGTGGTATTTTACTCTTATTTTTTTTTTTCCACAGGAAACAGCCTAAAACAGCAAAACGAAGTAGATTCAGGATTTTGGGGAGGACACACAGAAGTTGCAGAGCATCAGTCAACTGGTTCTACAAACAGGCGACTGGACAGAGAGATTGATGGGGCTCGGCACAGTCGACTTCCCCAACATCAGTCGACTTGACTGATGAATCATGAAGCCACAGATGTCTCGGCACAGTCGACTGCTTCCAATGCCATTCGACCGGCATTCGGCGGAGTCAAAAGATAAGAACAGCGAAGAATCATCCTCATCCAAATACGAAGCAAGATTTAGTTATCCAAACCCAGGTTATATGCGAATAACAACTTCTCCAACAAATCAAAGCTAGAAACCCGGGATTGGCGAGAGCACGTGGTTAGTAGAAAAGGAAGAAAAGAAGAAAAGAGAAAGAAATAAAACGCTGATCAAATAAGGAAGGAAATAAATAAAAGAAGAGGACTTTTCTGGAAAAAGTGAAAACCCTAATTCTCTTTCCGTGTTCTATAAATATCAACCAAGAGGCATTATTCTTGGGGATCGGACGGAAGGAATCACGGATTTTCTGAATCATCAAATCACCAAGAGGATTATTCTAGCAACATCGAAGAAGAAGGAGATCGAGTACGCTGAAGCAACACGCCAGTCGACTGAGTGACAGCAGTCGACTTCTCAGACCAACATCATCAGTTTATCTCTTCTCTTTTTAGTTTTTATTTTCATCATGTATTCGAAACTGTTAGTCAATAAAGGTTTTATTATGTAGGAATTAATTTCATAGTTGGGTAGATTGAAACCGTAGTTATGTAATGCTTATATTCTTCTGATTGCTATTCTGATTACTTATTGATTAAACCTGAGAGTATTGGTATAGATTTATAATATACAAACTTGTTCAGAAGTTCTAAGAGCAGTCGACTGAGAGTGACAGCAAGTCGACTGCCATACAGAACCTGAGATTATCAAGTTTGCATATTATAAATCTGAATCTGTTATATGAGTATAGAGACAACCCGTATTCCGTGCTCATAATTTGTAACACAGGAATCTTTAGGGATTCTTGGTTTAATCAACTTGAAGGATCTAGATCTGATACCAATTTCTAGAACTTCGAGTGTTTGTTCGTTTCCATTATTCTTATGCTTTCTTCAAGTGCAACTTAGTAGATACCATGCTAAATACTTAAGGAAAGAAACGAATTAGAGTAGATACCATGCCTAATTCTTGGCTTTGGAAAACACTAACTTTAAGGAGTAGATACCATGCCCTTAAAGGAACGAACATGAGTAATTAGAGTAGTGAAGAAGGTGACTTAGCATTACTGACTATAGGTGGAAATCAAAGCCCAACTACTTAATAAACAGTGTGATTCAGAACTACTTGATATAGTTTTTAATTTCTCCATTTCTTTTAGAACAACACTTCAAGATTCTTATTTCTTTTTATTGGTTAGTAAGTTAATTTCTACAATCTCTGTGGGATCGACCCCTGCTTTTCACTACGCTTCTATAAACGATTCGTACACTTGCGAGGTTTTAATTTGTATCTAGTTTATCTATTTATTTAGATCATCTAGATTGCACAACAGGAAGCGGGGCGTGACAATAGCTTTGTTCAATACATAAACTGCCATTTGTGTACACATCAGCTATGACTTTATTGCATGCGTTGAAATGTACTACATTTGTCTCATCTGAACCAAATTTTTAACAAGTGGTATTAGAGCAGTTGGTTCGAAATGACCGATAATAAGATGAAGATCGAGAAATTCGATGGGAGTGACTTTGCGATGTGGAAGATTCAGATGATAGCGTATCTTCGTCAGAAAGATCTTGATGGTCTGTTATTTGATGAGAAGCCGGTAGGTGCAGACAAGGATGCGAAGGTCTTGGCGGATTGGAATCGTTTGGATCAGAAGGTGCTGGGGAAGATTCAGTTGGGGCTGAGTTGGAAGGCATTATTTCATATCTCGAAGGCAAAGACCACAAAGGAGGTTATGGAGATTCTCACGAATATGTATGAGAAACCGTCGGCATCTAATCAAATTCTTCATCTGAACAAATTGGTTAATATGAAGTTGAGGGAAGGGGGCATACGTCTATTTTACAACTCCATATCTTAGAAATGTACTCCATTGATATGTTTGGCCCAATTTTTAAACATTGATTTGCATCTATCCAACCACTCTATACATCTTCAATGTCTTTATATACATTATCATAAACTTCAAGTTTCGCAGGAACAAGCAAAATAAGATGAGAAAGAAGAAAAAAGTTGGAGGTCATATCACACAAAAGAGAGTTGCTGCACAACAAAGCATGGAAGGCAATATGTATTTTGCTCCAAAATGCGACGCCAAAATATGGACTAGGAGAGGGAACTTCAACTGGGTGTTAGGAGTTGTTCTCCTATCTCCCAACCACCTCTCCTGCGTCTGGGATGGTAGTGGAAAACATTTTGGAAGTTGTTTGCGGAAAGAGGAAAGAATTAACTCAGGTATCAGTTCTATCCCCTGCATATATATAGAATGACTTGCAACCACAACCGACCCAACCCTATATGGTACATGTAGTCCTCCAAGTCACCAAGGTGTGGAGGACTAGTGTATTTTCGAACTGGAGCATTTGCAGCTCGTTTTTGAATGTAGACCTCCAAGTCATGTACTATTTAGACTATGATTAATAAGACTACAGTTCTATGTAAGTCATTACTCTGCTATATGTGTGTTATGGACAATTATTTGTTTTACTTAAACATGAGTTTTTTCAATCTCCATGGTAATGTACATGATGAACATTTATCTATTTTTGTATCTGTAAATTAGAAGAACACATACAGTATTGGAGTACACATTAAATGTTTATCGTGTCCCCTAAACCTACCCCTCCTAACAGCGAACAAAGCATCCACCTTCTTAATCTCTTCTCACAAATTTACAATTTTTTCCATGGGGCTAAAAAATACCCTAAATCAATCAACTGCTCAGTCATAGTAAATAAATGGATTAAAAGCTATCTTAGAAAGAAAGATAGAGTACATAATTGAATGAGATAACAGGACCTGAATGTCACCAAAATTGTTGTTGCCAGCGCCTTTTGCAGATGAGAGCTTCACCACCGATCGAGTTTCAAGATTTCGAGCTGTTATATTGTTTGATTTTGGGTTTAGGGTTAGCGATTTAGGGGTTTTGAGTTACCGGTCTTGAGGGCTACAGTTTCATACACCTTAATGGGTGCTTATAGAGAGTTGGAAGCGAAATTTGGTCGGAGAAAGGAGTGAAAAGGATGGCGAACAGTCGGAGTGAGATAGCAAGAGAGGGATTTGTAAAGGAGGAGAAGTGATTAATTGCAGTATTAGGGAGTTATTTAACTAAGGGTAATTTGGTCTTTTCACACCTATTTTTAGGTTTTCCGTACATGGTTTGACCAGAATTTTTAGATGGGGGTTTTATCGCGTTGACTAATAGAGTAGGGGGTTTAGCGCTTTGACCTCATATATTAGGGGTGTTTTTCGCATTTTACCCTAATAGAAAAGGAAAGAGCATGGAAACACAAAATAGATAGTTGTTACCTAATTTGAAGGAATTATAGAAAGAGCATCCTTCTCTTCTAGGAGCAAAAGATCATCAGACTCATAGTCTGAGAAATTCTTTAAGATGGATGACGAAGTGAGACCCTTACGGAGAGTGAGAGACATAAGGAACAATGTTCTTATACTTCTCCCGCTCTATAGAGAAGTGAGGATTACAGCACCAAGATCCCAAACTTGATCAGAGATCGGGATGTAAGAGGGCGGAATGAAACGATCCCAATCAGAATCTTATGGATTGGAGGAAGGCGGCAGAGGAAAGGCAGCCAGTCTATTAAATCTTGATCGAGGACATTGGTAGCCATCTTGTGGGGAGGAAATGATTGTGGCGATACCAAAGGCAACAAGTGGTGGGTGGAAGGATTCCTCCAAACCAAATTGGGAGATTTAGAAGGGAATGAAGAGATAATGCTAGGTGCCTCACAACCTTCACGCTTGTAGGCCAAACTTCTCCTCCCCCCCCCCCCCGGCCAAAGAAACCTTCGCGGTTGTTCATGCCCCGGGATGCCGAAGAAGAAGAGCTACATTCTTTAGAAGAATGCCATCCAGCATAAAATTTCAATGGAGGCATTAGGAGGCCAGTAGAAGCGGGAGTAGGGATGGAAGATGAGACGATGGAAATAGGCTTGGGAGGGTCATCCACATAAATCACTGATATAGAGAAGGAGCAGTCACCCAATCTCAATTGATAGTCATGCAAGCGGTTGGCAGATTGCCCACTTAGGAACTCAGTGTTTCGTTGCAGGCGACCAGACAGAAGCATCACAGAGGAGGAGGTACCAATTAGGTCACCAATGCAGTTGCTCATCGTAGCCATAAGATGAGGAGAGTCACAGAATGGGGGGAGTCCAAAAATAATCACCCTCGTAGGAGATGTCAAGGAGAATGGAAGAGGGATACCGAAAGACGGCCACAACCTAATAGATAGCTGAACAGACCCGTTAGCAAGTGATTCATTAGAGATGAACTCCTTAAGCACATTCGAAGAAGGACATTTGATAACAATGGCACTGTTGTTGCAACAATTAACACCCCAAGTCCAACCAGAAATACCAGCGAGGTTGCACAGGAAACAGTCTAGCACAACATTATTGACCAAACCACCCAAAATGATAATACCTTCGAAACAAGACAGGTTATTGATTTCCAACTCAATCTCAGGAGATTGATCATAATCAAGCACTAATCGAGGGGGAACAGAGACAGGCTGAACAGTCGAATGGTTAGCAGCAGCCAGAGACAGAGCAGGTACAAGGGCAACAGAGGAAGTCTGGGGGGGACATGTAGAGAAGGAGGAGAGGAGGGCAGGGGCTGAAGAACCCAAGGAGGTAGGTTCTCTTTTGGTCTTGTTCTTACTGTGTTTAGTAGTATCGACATGTCTGGTAACGGATATCCAAATCTTTTAGTATTTTTATTTAATTCCTTATAATTTACTACTATTCTCAGTTTACCTCTTTTTCCTTCTGAGTGTTTTCTTACTATGAATGCTGATGATGAATGTGGACTGTAACACCCCAAATTCCAAATAAGACTGAATTCGAAGTTTCACAGGATTTTTACACTTCACTTCGTACAATTTTACAAGGAATTTAAAACTTTTTATACAACAATGATTACATCCACGCAGCGGAAATATAAATTACAACATGATACATGAATTAAGTAACAAATTGAATATTTCTTTAAGCAGCTTTCATTTTTTAGTCTTGTCATTCACTTTATCCTGCATAGAAACTGTGGGCACGTCGGTTTTATACAAATGATGCTAGGATATAATACATCAATTTCTCTTACTTAGAAAGCACACACTTGTCACAAACAAAGCTAAGGGGGCTATCTTATTGATGTCGTGTGTGAATGTGCACTTAGTCCTTAATGCAGTTATTTATATTTAATGACACGAATGCGCACTTGTTCGGATTCTATGCATCCCATACTACATAGGTCCGAATGCAACCCCTTAATCGTTCTTCATCTTGTAGGGTTGATTCCCTCGCCAAGAGTTAAACTACAACGGTAACTAGGGTAAGTATCCTAGGTGTTCTATGAGTTACGAGTCCATGTCTACACATCTTGGAAAGAATCCCACGTCATAACATGACACATCATGCAGACATCCTATGGAAAATTCACCTCTGCCATGGATCGATGGTACTACGTAGTCACCAAGCACCCCCACAAGCATCGCCATGGTAACAATATCCTAGAGAAGTATCCACGCCCTGACATGACGCATCATGTGGACATCCTGTGAACACTCTCATACCGTAGATCCGAGACCCTCATACTTATGTTTTTCTCTTACTTTCATCACATCTCCACTATGTGTCTAATCCTTAGATAATTGAATCATGAATAAACTCAATACTCTAGAATTAGTGTTACCTCTACATCGGTCTTAAACATTAACCATGACCCAATCTTGGTCTTTATTTATCACATTTCTGTTTCAAAATTTCATGCATGCCGATGTAAGGACTTAGCTAAAACTCTAGTCTCAATTCTCTTTTCATGTCCATTAAAATAAGAGTATTCATATTCACAAATTTCATATTTCATCATGATCTCATGTATTTCCTTCCATGCACATTGCATAATTTAAACAACAATCTCATATTTAACCTTACTCAATTTTTCCATGTCAAAAATCTCATTTTGAAACTCTACACAAAATTTCTCTATATTCAAAAATGTTTGTTGTCTTTAATTACAAAGAAAAATCATATTATAAGAAACTTTATTAATTTCTTTTTCTCAAAATTGCTTCTAATTATCATTATAGTAAGCCAAAATTTGTAGAAATAATTTTCATGTAGTCTAGGTATTTTTAGAAAAAATATAATATTTTTTCTCAATATTGTTATACATTTAAAACTACCAAAAATTTCAAAATAGGGAAAAAATCAAAAAGCCAAAAAAGTGGCCAAGACTGGATTTGAACCAGTCAAACCCCCCCGCCAATGAACAGTGACCATCCCAAATCACACCCGTGAACCAGTAAGTCCAAGAGTGACTACTATTCTAAGGAGAATTTTATTTATACTTAAGGTTTGGTTCTCGGTTTTGAATTAAAATCGAATTTTAGAAAACAAAGTCTCTTGAGAGACTCGAACCCAAGACCAAATGCTCCACTAAGCTACACTAACACACCAAAAACGCACCCGAAGACCAGTAGGTCTGAGTGACTAACCCGTATAGGACTCAATAAAAATACTTTTTATATAACTGCACTGAACCTAGTTCTTCTTTTAGCAAACTCAATTTTTCTCAATTTATTTGTACTTATGAAAATCTTGATCTTTTCCAGAATATTATTTCTTTAAAAAACAGTAACTTATATTTTATTTGATTGTCAAAAATCTCATTTTTACACATAATAGACAATTTTTCTTTAGTTCTTTGAAAAAGTGAATAATGAACACATTTTCGACATAGAAGAATTTCTTTTTAGAAGAATCTTTTATCAACATGTTCCCTTTTCATTCACAATGTGTTCATACAATTATTCTTTTCCATTCTTTAACAAATCAAGCTCTTAAATTAGTCGTATTTTTACAAACTAATCATTTTCTTATGTTTCAAGAGGCAACATGGAAGATAATCTAGTGACTTTGTACGCAAAGACGGGTTCACCTTTCAGCTACGTCTGGGTGCGTATTGGCTCCTTTTTGATCAATATTACTCATATATGGCATTTAAAAACTTTTACCACAAATCAATTTGTTTCATAGTCCATGGATACTAGTTTGCATTCCACAATTCATTCATAGGCACAACTCTTCACATATTGCATTCTACAACTCATTCATAAGCAAAATTTTCATATAATCATGATTCATCAATTCTAGCATGCAAATATACTAACAAAACATCATAACAAATCCTAATTAATACATTCCAATTTTTTTTACTAACTTTTCATGTAGATCAATTACAGTTTCTTTTCTTATTAGTCCCTTCAAACAAGTATAGAGCAATCTTTCCTACTTATTTCTAACATGTTCACAATTCCAAATCCTAGCATGGTATCTAAATTAGAAGTTTGAGAAATCACCTATCTCTTGATAAAACAAATGGAAAAACTCCTAAGAAACTCCTCGAACGCACGAATGGTTCCCTTCTCCTCCTAGTTGTGCCACCAAATTTGAGCCTTCTCCTCCTTGCTAGTGTGAGAACCCCGAGCTCCCTTCCTTGGTATGCTAGGTCGGCCTCTAATGTTGCAAGAGCACACAAACACACACCTCTCAATCTTTTTACTCACACTACTCTTTCTTTTCCTAACAATTTGTTTCTTTTCTTTTATCTTCTCTTGTAAATAATTCTAGTGCAAGCCATGAAGAAGATAAGGGAGGGGTATTTATACACAACTCAAGCTCAAATGGAGGGTTGAGATGAGTTTAGATGAGAGGCTAGGATGCATTAGGGAGTTATAAGAACTACCCACCATCACATAACTACTCTCCCACTCCGTCCATCTCTCCCACTCCAAGACCCAATCTGGCCACCCCTCTCTTGCACTTCCATGTGCTTGTGCAAAGCACGTGTCACACTATGCATACTACAAAATTAGTTGTACATTAAATTATTAATTTAATTACTACTGTATCAAGTCTACACTACAAGTTGTATTAATTATTATTAAAAATAACTCATGGACCAATTAGGTGGGCTAGAATCCATGGGCTTCTCAAATTAAATTAATTAATTAATTAATTAAGTGGGCTAGAATTAGACTATTAGGCCTAGAGATTATGCTTTAATTAAAAAGAGAAGAATGTTTATTTATGATATAAGAAATATTTTTAAAACTAAAATACACATATTAAATTTGCACATGCAAAAACACGTGAAAAAAAAACATTACATTGATTAATTGAAAAATTCAGGATGTTATATGGACTTTGTGATTTTCTTATGTAATTATTTTCCATTAATTCTTTTATCTGAATTTTGAATTGTTCTAAATCTGTTGGAGTATGTCTTATAGGTTTAATTTTTATTATTTTATTGTTATCTATTAGCTCTATATGACCAGGGAGTTTACTTAAGTGCCATTTTTCTAAGTGTTCTTCTCTCCTAACAGATATTCTAATTGTTTTTGTATAGTTTCTTGTGTAATTGTTTCTTGAACTTGCTATATTCTAGTTTTATTTGGTAAATACTGATATTAACGATGTTAGGTTGAAGAAACTCTGATATGTTGTAAGTCTGTCATAAAATAAGGTTGTTTTATTCTAATTGCTATTGCTTGGTGTTTATAAGGTGTTGTAAATATAACCGTACTGTGTAATATAGTCATAGGATAGTATTGTTGCAAAAAGTCATTTTCTAATAAGACATCATTAATCATATAATCAAATTGGTATATTATTGGTATTTTTAGGATGTAATTTCTCATTTTTATCGTAACATTTTGTTGATATTTGCCAAGTATAATGGTTTGTCTTGTCAATCATGATATTTCATTTTTATTGTTTCTATTTTGGTAGTATATTTTTACAGCATAAGCTTGTACCTGTTTCAGTATCTATTAGAATGTAATAGTTTCTTGATTTGTATCCCTCATATATAAATTTCATTAGTATGTATAATGTATTTTTTGTTGTTCTTTTTTTTTTTTTGATATATCAGATAGAGCCAAGAGGCTCCAGCCATCAAAAAATATATTAATCAATAAAAACAGTATAGTTACAAATAAAATTACAATGGTTTTACAAGCTGTAAAACAGAAAGAAGAAAACAACAAAGAAATCAAAAAAGGCTGAATAGCACACTATAAGAGAGCTGCGATACAAAAGAAGAAACAACTCAGAAAAGGGTGACTGAGCCAGAAACCAGGATTACTAAGCAAGAAGAGGAGCACCCTGCCACACCCTAAGAGAAGTGCAAACTCCCACTAAGGCTCACTTCCGCAAGGCACAAGGAACTGTCACGAGCATGAAGTGCAGTCCTGGAGCACCGACAGCTCGACGACATGAGCAAAAAAGGTGAAAACAACACCAAAAGACAGAGCCATGAAATAGAAGGCTAAACATCCCCATACGGAAACACCAATCTCCACCTGACACTCCACAAAATAGGGGAAGGCTGGACAAACTGAGCAGAAATCGAGTCAGTAGCTCAAGGGAACTTTAGCAGCACAAAAAAGAAAAGCCTGACTGCCTACACCGAGGATGGCATAGAGAAGCCGAAACTCAACTGTGCACAAGCTGAAGAGCCGACACAGATGGTGCTTTCCTAGCCAGAATACGAGCACTCACACGAATCTGCAAATTATTAAAGACTTTCTTATTGTATTTTCGCTTGACGGTGGGAGGGATGACCTTCACCAACGGGAGCAAATCAGCAGCAGGGTCAGACATGCAAGCTTCGTCTTTGATGATGCAAGAAGAGGGAAAGAGTAGACTGGAATCAGCTGATGAGGATATTGGGATGGAGTTAGTAAGATAGGAAAAACGGGAGAAAGAAGAGTTGACAGGAATCGGGGAAAGCTTGAGGGGAAAAGAGTGCAGGCTGTGCAAGACCTCCATTAGGAGGTGATAGAGCCAAGATTGAACTCCTAAATCTTGATACAACGAGAAGATGCATCCCGGAAAATGAAAAGAGAACGTCGAAAGTTTGGGAGAAGAAATCATCATAGAATAAGGAAAATTATAAAATAAAGAAGGTGCCTTAGAATAAATATTAGCCATGGCAGTGTGCATCTGAGGGCCTAAAATGCGGCGATGCAGAGCGTGCCCTATCTCTCTTCGAGACCAAGAAAGACAAGAGACAAAGGATTTAAACAAACCTTCATTTTTATCCAGACTCAAACTCAACGAAGGCGCTATCGAAGAAAAATGGGGACGCGCCTTGTAATAACCCAACCGATGGAAGGAGACCAGTTTCGTATACACCTTACGATCCTTAAAAAGGTTAGCAATATTAGGAGGCTGAACAATAGCAATAGAATCACAATAGGCAGTGGAAGAGGTAGTGGAGTTCATAGTTGGTAAAGGCACAACTGCCAAGGAGTCGAGATCCTTTCCCGATTCAAGACTAAACTTCCTTACCAAGCTAGCATGGAGCTTGCACTTTAAAAGTGGGTAGTTAAGAAAGGAGAGAAGTTTGGCCGGTAAGCGATGACCTCTGGGGAATCCAAGGATTTTTTGAAGTGAAAAGCATTGACTGCGCGAGTGACCAAACTTATCATAGAAAATGCACTTCATTTTATTCACGCACTCACGTTTAAAATGCTCATGAAGGAGGCACCTGAAACAAACCAGATGAGGGTCGGACCTACAAAAAGAAGGGGAAATAGTGAAGATTGGAGAGCACCGAGAAAGATAGGAGTTATCAAAAATAGAAGAAGACAAGTCACTCTTCAATTCGTGAACCATCACTCAACTGTTAGACCTAGCATCATGCTCGGAGAGATTCATGGCTGAAACCAGACTAAGAATGCCTAAAAAAATATCACCAACAAAGAAAAGGCACTGTACAATATTACTAGATACAGTATAGCTCCAAACTCACCAAAATACCACCACCAAAGAAACAAACCAGTGTAGCACAAGGGGGGCCAACAAATCCCTCAAAATAGAGAGAAAAGGAAAGGAGATAAAATTGAATAAGAGAATAATAATAGAACTAACAGAACTTGAGCTAACTATTGCTCTGGGCACAGTGAAGAGCTGTAAACAACCACTGACAGAACGGAGCTGCAGGGGGAAAGGGAAGAACAGTTACAAGAAATTACAATAGATCTACTAGAAGTTCCTCGGCACAGGAAATCCGAAACCGCACTCACTAGAAACAGTAATGCACTAGCGAAGTCCCAACAACACACCCGAAGGAACACTACCAGAATACTCAGCACCCAATTAAAGCAGTAATACTCACAGTGGTGGGCTGAAAAGTTAGCTTCCTAGCTAGCTGTTGGGGACTAGGCGGCACCACCGGGAAAAACTCATAGTGAAAGGATGAACTGGAAAGCAGCCGAAGTTGGGTCGCCACCGGAGGGAGGCACGAAGAAAGGAGGTCTACGGGAAGAGGCGCACGACAGTGATCGGCTAGGAAGATACCGAAGCAATCGGCCACGCTAGACAACTTGGAACCTTCCCATTGAAGCAAACCCTGACCTCGGGAACCACAGATGACAGTGGGTGCACCCACACTTCACCACACAAAAGAACCACCCAACCACAACGCCAACACCGACAGAAGATGTGCCCAGAAACCCCCGAAGCAAAAACACACTGAGGATCCTCACAACCACAGGAAACTTGCGAGGAAAGAGCGCAGTCTCCTCCGAGGAAGGTGGGAGCCACACCGAGGCGAGCCGAAGACTAGGAGACGGAGGGGAAAGAAACGGAGGAGGGATGTGGATGGAAAGGGTCGACAACCAAAGCGAAGGAGAGAGGAGAAAACAAGGAGATCGGTCGAGAGAGGAGAGAGAGCTGACCAAGTTTAATGAAGGGGAGGTGGGTCGAAATGGAAAGGAGCAGTCGGATCTGGAGGACGAAGGACGGAGAAGAGCTGTAGAAACTGTTTTGAAAAATCACCTCTATTTTTTGTTGTTCTTAATGAATTTATTTAGACAATATCCTATTTATTACTATACTTTCATTATTTACTGTTATTGTTTTTTTTTTTTTTCTTGTATTGAGTAAGGTTGTACTGATGTTAGGAAGTCAGTTCTTACTAACATTTCATTAACATTGTGTTCTGGGTCTATATGTAAGTGTAATAGTGTTTCGTTTCTACAATTTATTCTTAGTAGTAATACTATGTTATGGACAATTGGATGTCTATTGTTAAAGTAGTCCAAATAGTAATATTTATTTTCTAATGGTATTAACTCCGTTGTTTTTATATTTGTTTGTTTAGTATGTGAATTAACAGCTCTTGTATTTACAAGGGCTATTTGTTTGTTCCATTTACCATTATGCTAATATTCAATTTCTATTTTAAATTGATTATTATTTTGGCTATGTAATGTATTATTATTGGTATCAACGCCTGTTGTTTGTTTCTTATTAATAGAGATCTTTTCCCAAATATTATTTGTGGTGCTTTTCCTTTTGCAATATCTTTTACTTTGTTGAAGTCAAATTCTATATAATTTGGTATGGTCATTTCAAGGTTTTCTCTTGCTGGTTGTATCTTATAATTTTTCGGAATAGCTGTTCTATTTTAAAGTTATCAATATTTCTGTTTTTAACTTCATGTTTACTTGTAAAAGCATAAATATTTCTTATTTGTATACTCATAACCTTACTCTTCTCTATCATTTCTACTCCTGATAATCTGTAACACATGACTAGGATTTTGTCCTTATTTTCTTCCGCCATGGATACAGAGAAATTAGGTTTTCTTGTAAAATTTATTTTTTGGTACATTAAGTTTCCTTTAATATTTCTATTAGAGATCTTGCGTGCTTGATATTATTATATCATCCATTAAGTATATTTCTAACGATATATTTATTCCTTCCTTAAAATAAGCTTTTTATTATTATTTGTACTGCTCTTAAATGTATGTGTCTTAATATTTTTCTGGCTTTCTTACTTATTTTTTTCTTCTATTTTTGTCTTATTATTCTTTATGTTATTAATGAAATTATAATTTCTCCTTCGGCTTGTTCAATGTCTATAAGTTGTTCATTATTTCTTGCTATTGTTATGATATTCATTTTCTTTCAAATATTGGAGGTGTGAATATTTCTTTTGGGTTTATGTCTACTTTGATTTCTCTTATTTTATCATTTTTTGCATGTTAAAACTCATTTTTTTCGCTTACTTCGTCATTATTTTCTTTCTGTCTAATTGTTCTCCTATTCTGTTATTTCTTTTATCATTTTTATTTCATATTCTTCTATTTCATCCTCACTACTTCCACTATCTTCTTCCATTATCATTATTTCTCCATCTTCACTTATTTCTGACCAAGTTTCTTCATATTCTATGAGTTCATAGTTTATGTTATACATTTTTTCCAAATTCTGCTATGTATTTTACATTTTCTTTTCATTCTTTTAGAACAGTTTGGTGATATATATCCTACTTCTCCACATATGTAACAATTACATTTATTTGGGCTTTTTTTTGGATATTGTTTGTTTTTGTTTATTTTTCTAAAGTATTTTTATAGGGTTTTTTTATATCTCTTAAATGTTTTTCTATATTTGGTTTATATTTTTGTATTTTGTCTTTACATCTTTTAATATAATTATTCTTATTATTACATGCCCAATAATTTGGTTTTGCTTCTTCACAACATATTCTTTGTTTATAGTCTATCTATCTTTTTAGCATAATTTATCTCTATAATCTTTTACAAATTGTGTTCTATATCCCAAAGTATCTATTTCTAGTTTTACCTTCTCATTTAAGTATTCACTATATATGTTTATACTCCATGGATCTGGTAGTTTTAGGAAAAATGAGTTTAAGATTGGATTCTTTTCTTCTTTTGTATAATAACTATCTTATAAATATTCTCTAAATTCGCAAGCATAGTTGTCAAAACAATACATGTCGCATATTTCTAAATTGCTTAGTTCTCATCTTTCTTGGTTCTTTTTATATATATTGTATCTTTCTGTTTTCTTATAAACACTAAATTCTGTTCTTATTGCTATCTCATAATTTGTAATTATTTCTTTTAGTCCTAAGGTTTGTTGTGCTGAATTTTCTTCCGTTCCTTTGTCAACAATGAGTCTTGATTTTCTGATTTTATTCCTATCTTCTTCTGTTAGGTCAATCCACCATTTTGCTCCTACTCCTATAGAGGTTTCTTTTATAAATTTCTCGGATGTATTTCCATAAAGGTTTTACATAAATCATTCTATTAATAATGCTTTTACCCATTCTTCTATTAATCTATCTACATCTTCTACATAGTCTAGATCTAACCATTTTCTATTTTCTGCTATTCCTTTTTCGTAGTGTTTTGTGGGTTCATATTTTGGGATTTCTTTTGCTTTTTCTTTTCCTAACTTACTACTTTCTCTACTTTGCCATTTTCATGGTAAGTGATAAGGCCTTTATGTGGTGCTCTTAAGTATTCACACATATTAGTTGGATTTTCTGTAGGTTTTGTTATTTTGTCTCATTCTTGATCCATTTTTATTTCTTCATTTGTTATATCTAGATTCCTTAAGGCTTCTTCTACTCCATATGAATTGGAATTTGCCATTAAATATTATATTTCTATAATGTTTATATTAAGTTTTGTTACAACTTCTAACCCCTTCATACCTTCTTTTGTTATGCCTAATTCTTCCTCTGTGTCATCTGTTATATACCTACTTAGTTCTTTGATGGTCTTATTTATGATTTTTAGGTTTTTTTTCTTATATCTCCTATGAATTCTGGGCCATTGTAATTTTTTTCTAACTCTTGAATGTTTATCATATAAATTTCTAACAATTCTTTTATGGTCTTATTTATGTTTTTTAGGTCTTTTCTTATATCTCCTATGAATTCGGGGCCATTGTAATCTTTTTCTAACTCTTGAATGTTTATCATATAAATTTCTAATAATATTTTGAATTTAATTTATGTATTGATGTTTCTACTTTTGAATTATTATCCATACCAGCTTGGTTTAAATTTTGTGTGCGAGGTGTTGATAATAGCAGTTTGCTTTTTCATTTCTGTAATCTAATACCATGTAAGTTATTATTTTTTAGAGTAATGCTTTAGCCACTACCAATTTCACTACCATTTTCTTCACTACCTTAGGTGGTATACTTCTATTGGAGAATTCTCCCACTTACTCTATCTTTTCCTACCTATCGGAGCGTGCCACCTAAGATAGTGAAAGGAAATGTAGTGAAATTGGTAGTGGATGTAGCATTACTCTATTTTTTATATTTCTTTAGGTAATTCTTTAGTTGCTCTACTTATTATTACTAAATATTCTGATATTTCTTTTTCAGTTATATGCTTTCTTTCTATTAGTCTACTATTTAAATCTTACTTTCTTTATTTTCTGTGAAATATCCAGTATTTAGATAGAGTAGTGAATTATGTAAATAATTTAGTTTTGAGTTTGTATAAATAACTTTAAAGACATGGTTCTTTTAAGAAAATAGCCTCCAGGTGGCATATTATTGGAAATAGTTTGGGGGTGTCCTGTTTTTGTAAATAGTTTCACAAAATGTAATATTTTTGCAAATCACTCTATATAATGTGAATTTTAAGTTTTGTAAATCTTTTTCTATTATTTATTCAGTTGTAAACTTGTAATGTAATTTCTAAGGTTGTAAACCTTAAAGAAACAGGTAATCATTTTGAAAGTTCAAAATCTCTTGCATATGTTTAAGTTTTGTGTTTGTTAAGCTTCACATGTAATTGTTTCTACAGTTCCATAATAAACAAAAGTTGAAGAAAATGAGATGGCAGAGAGGAGAGAGAGGGGGAGAGTGGGCACGTTGGGAGAAGAGATCATATGCCCAAGTTCTGCTATACCACGCCAACCCCTCATCATCATTTCGAGCCTCATCGATTTTCCTACCATTCCCAAAACCAGAACGCAAACCACTATTCTCTTCACCCCCATTTTCCCAAACCAAAACCAAAACCATATTTCAGCCAACCTCCAGATCCAATTTGCCACCAAAAAGCCTAACCCGAAATCCCATATCCATAAGGAGGCTGGAGAAACGATGCATGGAATGCATAGGCGGCGGTCACCTGGCAGCGGAGTGTAAGAAGCTTGGCTTCCATTTCTTCAGTTGCAAGAAATTTGGGCACAAGGTGAAAGAGTGCCAACTCTTTAACCGTCGAGAAAATCTAAAGGTGGAAATGCCCCCACAACTCGACATGGCAAAGGCGCTACCGGAGTTGCATGCAAGTACTTTCATGCACCTCATCAACCCTAACTACTCACCGGCGACGAAAGATGTCGAGTGTGCTCTACACTTTGAATGGGAGGCACAACGATGGTGGTGGTCACCGAAGAGGGTGGGGGAAGGAGTTTACCACGTCCAATTCTCCACAGTGGAGAATGCGAACAAGGTGGTTGCGGAGGTAGGGTCTCTTCCGATCCTATGGGCTGACAGCAACCTTCACTCCATGGTCAATGGAGTTTTGGAGCAAAACTAAAGCCCAAGCCGAGCTACATTTGGATAAATTTTCCCATTCTTCCATACCATATGTGGAACCAAGCTTCTCTTGAATGCCTTTTGAAGCCATTTGCAAAGTTTGTTCTTATGATCAAGGAGATGAGGAGGGTGGAGAAACGAGACGAGGCCCTTGTCTTGATAGAGGTAGATGTTGTTACTCTTATCCACAAAACCCTCATTGTTATATACATTGTGCTCTAGTGTCACGTCCCGCTTCCACTACAAAAAACTAAAAATAACTTGGCAAAACTGTCCCCGGCGTTTAGTAGTTTTGTCGGGGTTTCCCCAGTGTTTTGGAAACGTCAGCGGAGTGCCCATTAAACCCCGGCGTTTCCAAATGCCGGGGTATATTAGTATAAAACCTCAAACAATTCTGTTACCTTAAATCACTCAGTTCCCAAATTCCCTTCCTCTTTCCATCTCTCCCGCTCACTCCCGCCGAAGCCATCACCGTTCACACCGCCGTCCCCGTCCCGTCGTCACCTTTTCATCTTCATCCCAATACTTCGGCGACGCTCGTCGCACCCTCTCTCTCCTTCGCCCGCTCGCCGCCGCCGGGGACCCCGTTCCTCTGCTCTATCTCTCGCATTCATCTTCTTTTCGACGAGCTAGGGTTTCTTCTTCCATTTCGAAGGACAGTTGTTCGATCACGCCTTTTACTTAATGGATTTATGTTCTTGATTATTTTTTGTAATTATTAGTTTAAGTTGGATTGAAGATGACTGCTGGGTTTGTGTGATCTTAATTATTAGTTATGTTTTTTCAGTTAGTTGGTTCGATCTAGCTAGGATCCAAATGGACAACTCTAAAAATGACCATCGATATGGTGCTCTTATAAGAAATTAGAGAAACAAACGCAATGTGTGTGTGTGTTTGCTCTCTGTTTGTGATAAAGTCTTATTTTGAACATTTAGGATTGAACATATTCTTTTGGTAAAAGAAAGGAAAAAAAGTTCATAAGTTGTTTCCTTTTGAAATATAAAAGTAGAGCCTTCATATACTCTAATAAAAGGTATAGCCATTTCTTCTATGAAATATTTAGAATGACTACATATATGTTGAATTTATTGATTGAACTTGCAACTTTTGTATCACAAATAATATCTTACGGATTCTTCAATTCATTGTTATCTTTCTTTTTGAGTTAAAAATCCATCTTTTCTTTATTTTTCAACAATTTTATCATAGGCTGAGATAACTCCCAACCTATTTACTGGATAAAAGTGAAATAAAATAATTATAGATAAGTTCTGAGACCATCTAGATCACAATCAAGTACTTGCCTATAGCATGCTAAAACAAGATTTTCAGGGAAAGAGTGGGGGCTTCATGCTATGTTTCGAGCGATAATTGAAATAAATTAATAAGAAATGATTGCATACAAGATTCACTTTGATGTACAAGTCAAAATTGTTGTCAATGATGTTTGCAATTATTATTGTCTTAGCATGTCAATGCTAGTTTATCTTACAAATAAATTCTTCCTATTGTCAAAGAAAATTAATGCTAGTTTTCTTACAAATAAATTCTTCTTATTATCAAAGCATATTAATGCTAGTTTATCTTACAAATAAATTCTTCTTCTTTGTCTAAGCATATCAATGTTAGTTCATCTCACAGATAATTTGTCCTTATTGTCTACGCATATCGATGCTATTTTATCTCACAAAAAGTTCTAACCGTCTGAGCAAATTGATGCAAGCTGATCTCACAAATAAATTCTTCTTTTCTTTTCAGTGAAGCTCCCTGTATAATTAAAACTATTAACATTTGTCGACGCTATGCTCCTCAGGCTTTTCAGCCGACCATAAATTAGTGATGGTTTATTAAATCTCACCTTTGAAATAAAACAAAGCCAGATCCTGGTTCTGGACCAGTCACCAAAGCAGAATTTTTAAATATAGAAAATAAATTCAGAAAAATCTGAAATTTGGAACAATTGTTGTTAACACATCCAAGTAACTCCAGTAAAATTTCAGCCCAAGATACCTTTGCCAATTCCAAGTTATGATTTTTGGAAAACACACCAATTTTAACATACACAGTAGTTTTTCTGTTGCTCTCTGTTCCGAAAAGAATAATTTTGTTGGCTACTAAATGAACCCAAAAAAATATGAAAAAAATTTTGAGGATGCTCCAAACTCATCGTAGAACATGCCACAAAAATTTTATGTCCAGATTCTAAGCCAATTGCATGGTAGAAATTCCTAAGTCACAATATCACATATGTGTGCTTTAACATGAAACATGGTATGAACTATGTTGAAATACAAGTTCTATTTTACATAACACATCAACACTCATGCATGGTATTCATACTACTCTTATCTACTCCTACATACCAATTCATACACACACAAAAAATACTAACTTAGAGTTAAGAACACCCACCTCTAAAGTTGAGAATAGGCATTGTCTTCAACATTCTTCTCCTTCACCAAGCTTGCCTCCACTTCACCTCCACGAGCTTCAAAACAAACTACAAAACAAATGAAAAGCTCTTTTTCTCACACCTTTTCTTTTCTTCTCACCTTTTTTTATTTTTTTAAATTAAGATAGGATGAAGGAAATGGAGATATTGAGAAGTGTTTGGAGTTATATAAAAAAAAAGAGTGGGAGGATAGGGTTTGGCCGGAAATGGGCTTAGGGAATGGAGGGTGGGGATAGGAGGGTGAGTGGGTGAATGAAATTTGGATGGTTGGATGAGTTGCCAACACACAAAAAAATCTAGAAAGTTCAAGCATGTTCTCATTTGTTCAAGACTTCACAACATGGCAAATTTCCAACAATAGGATCACATCAAAATTCATCTAATCACAAATCATGAGGTAGGGCTCCTAACCCTAGGTTAGGGTTCCAACCCTAGGTCAGGCAACTCTAACCCTAACCCTAATGCATATTATTAGGTAATGTTTACTTCGATCATATATTTAATCGATTCAACCATATATCTAATCAATTCAAGTATATATATTGTAACCCCTGTTTTCGTAAATAGATATTTTCTGTATATTTTATCTATTTCGATTAATTATAATTTACCTTGTGTTAAATCCGTTTTGGATTCTCTATTAAAATATTTTCTAATCGGAAATTTTATTTATTTCGAATAATTGTATATTTTAATTTTAATTTTAATTTCTATTTGATTTACTATTTATATTATATATTGTTTGGATTATTTTAATAAATCTGTTAAACTTGAATTAGCATTTGATATACATATATTATTATTATTACTATTATCTTTATTATCATTATTATTGTTGTTATTATTATTATTACTTTCGGTTGCTTATTGAAAACCATTTCTAATTGCAATTGCAATTGTAGTCATTTCAAAATAAATTCTATATTGTACTGCAAATTACATTTTATTATTGGTTATATTTTATTGGTTATCCTAATTGTTTTCCTATTGGATTTTAAACCCAACACCCTATAATCCTATCTCTTTTTGGATCCAAACTCATCTACCCAACAACCCATACCCATTAACCCTATATATATAACCTAACCTATACTAAACCCTACCCTAGATCTACTATTCAGCCCCATACAGTAGCCGCCTCTCTCTCCCTGTGCACTCTCTCTCTCTCCCCGACTCCTCTTCACCCCTCCTGCACATCCCATCCTCTCCTCCGGTGTTGCGCCGCCCTCCCGAGCACCGCGCAATAGCAGCTTTGTCAACCAGGTGCCCCCTTGTCGTGCCTCCTACAGCGGAAACAGTCAGCCGGCGCACCCCCGTGTGCGGTGTCCCACCGTCAACGCACCGCAACACCGCATCCTCCACAGCCTGTAGTGCCAACACAGCCCCTACTCCTCTTTCCTGCCGAGCAATGCCAGCATCGCCGGCAGCCCAAGCAATAGTCAGTCGTGACTCCCCTCTCGCTGTCCTCTCCCTCCTCCCTCTGATGGTCCCCTGTGCTCCTCCCTAGCACCCCCGTCAGTAACTCCCCCTGGTCCTCCTCCCTATCGCGATGCCACAGGGAGCAATAGCATCCCGATCGCACCCCCCGTTGTGCTCATCCTCTCGATGCCTTACAGCAGCAACTCTGCTGCCCAGTGTCGTCCTCCGTCGATAGCAGCGACGCACCGCACGACAGCAGCCAAGCCAGTGCCCCCTTCGCCGTTTGCTATTTTGATCACATTGATTCTTGGCCGTCGATCTCCTCTTGATCATCATGATCTTCATCACTCTTGGATCTCAGTTGTCCGATCGTTGATCATCACGATCATGATCGCTTCTTGATCCGTTGATCTTGGCCGTTGGATTTGCATTGATCACCACCATCATCATCATCAAGATCTTGATCTCGACCGTCGGATCTCTTTTAATCATCGCGATCGTGATCATCATCTTGATCTTGATCTTGATCTTTGATCTCAGCCGCCTGATCGACCGATCACACTTGATCTCGATCCTTGATCATCTCGATCGTCTCGTTCGTCTTCTACTTGATCCGTGCCTGATTGTGATTATCATGATCGTTTACTCGTCACCGTGTCACCGAGATTCTGGTCTCGTTATTCTTCACATATTCGGATTAATCTAACGTCGTTCTAAAGGCAAGTCATTTCTATTCGAATAGTTATTGTATCATATTCGAGAATGTTTATTGAATTTCGCAAGTAGATCCAAATTGATTATCGTATATTGCTTATTGTTGTCTATCGTTGGGATACTACGGATTTATACGAGCGAATCCAAGTAGTAGTCTTGACTTCGTGCCATCATTGTCTCCAATGATAGAAATCTTACATGCATACATATAGTTAGTTATTGAATATAGAAATATGGATTATTATTGTATTTCATTTCAAGATATTTCACAACAATTGTAGATTGCATACTATTATTGATGGCTTATATGATTGATGTTAATATATTAGTTGTTTGTGATTAGTAAGATTATGGACATTATATATCTTAATACCATGTTCACATAGGTATGGCTTGCTATGATTTATGATTGTTAACCCCCAACTCATTGTTCTTAACATTTTAATCATTTTATTCAAAAAGAATATGTTGACATCCTGAAAATTATTGCCGACCTGAACAATACCATGCTGTTTCGACCTAGATAATGTTACCAAAATCAATAACTTTCTGAATATAAAATGTAGCCCCAGATGTCTAGTTTACTATCCCTTTAATGGAATTGAATTTTGAGTTACGGTTTGTGAGATATCGCAGTTTTACTGCTGCTATGTTGTACGATTTCAGATTCTAAAAACTGCTGCCACACTCTGATTTACAATTAATGTAACTATGCTACCTGTAAGATAATGACTTAAAATTTTGCATGCTGATACTAGACACACTAGAGAACATTCCCTAATTTTCTTGGAATTAATTAATGAAGTTTCAGTCCTGTTTCATATGTATAAACACAATTTTACAAGTTCTGGCTGAAAAAAAATCCTGTGAAGTTTGCTGTTTTGACACATGTTGCCACAACTTTTATATACCTTATTTATATGCGTTGGAACCGGACAGGAGTCTAGTTTCTATACCTTCTGATGGATTTATATTTGCTATCATGTAGCAACAGAAATTCTGATTTTGGTACAACAACCTACTGCTGTCCAGAATTGGGTTCCTATGTTTAATAATATATAATTCAATCTATAATGTTGAATTTGGTGTATTTAATTGTATAGAGTACATTACATAATCTTAGGGTTGTGTTTTCACCTTTCTAGTGTCCCTTATTAGTTGCATTATCGTATGATAATTGAATAAAGAATGTTAATCAAGTCGGGGTTAAGGGTTGACTATGGTAGTAGATGATATAGTGACTGTACTCGGAAGTGTGGGTTTGGGACTTGGGCTCCATTATGACAAAAGTCCAAATGGACATGGTGGTTAGTGGGTTGGGGACTTGGGCGCTGGCTGTGTATTGACGGCAGGTCCTGGGTTCGAAACCCAGGACATTCATTTTATTTTTGGGTCTTATTTCACATATATGAGTTTTGACATGAAAAGGATTTTTTGAATAAAAATTTCATTATACATATAAAATGAAATAGGAATTATTAGAGTTAGTTATAAAGGTTTTCTTGTATATTTTTGAGATGGGGTTTGAAGTAATAAACGAGTTTTGATCCCAAAAATTTTTATTTGAAGAAATGACTTTTTTTTTGAAGAAAAGAAAAATATGAGATAAGTATGAGATTCTCTTGTTATAAACAAACCCTTTTGTTGAATAAGAAATGCTGGATGAGATTATCATCTATTGAGAATTCATAAGGAACTTTGGGAAGAATTACCATATCACTTGATTGCCTTGATGAGACTATATGAATATGTTTGGTTGTGGTTAGAAATTTTTATGTGATTAAATTTCCTAAATGAGATTTAGATCTATGCTATAAACTCATGAAAAGAATTATTGTCTTAGAAAGCTAGTGAATGAATTGAATGAATGATGCTAAAGCAAGACAGATACCAAGTTGTGAATAGGTTGAAGATAAAGAATACTTTGAGTTAAGACTTGATTATTGAAGGATATGAATATCCATGATTTCTTGTACATGAAAAGTTATGATTTAGAGTTAGTAAGACATCGGGTACCGGCACTATTGAAATGAAAGATTTGAGATATGATTCGGAGATATGGCCATGGAGCTATCTCGTATTTGTTGATTAAGTCCGGTAAGAGGTAAAACTAATTCTAGGTATGGAAAATTATTTATGTCTTGAACTTAAGAAATTTTAGGCACATAAGTGAAGATGTAGTAAGACCTAGGCAAACGTGAGTGGGGCACTCTATATAGTCGGGCGGTAGGCTTGTTGCGGCAGTTCACCGGGACTATAGACCTAGTCGGGCAGGGGGATTTGTTGCGGCGGTTCTCCGGGACTGTGGTTGCCTCGTGGGAGAAGAGTTTTTATTTTAAATCCTGCTATCCATAGTCGGGCGGATATTTTGCCGTTCTCCATGTATATACATATACCGGTGCTAGAGGGGCACTTGCGGGAGGTTCGCACGACGAGAAGTCTGTATAACAGTTGGGCGGGGGATTTGTTGCGGTGGTTCCTCGGAATTGAGATCCGTACTCATGGAATATCTTAACTTTATCTTATTACTGGGTAGTTTCGTGGAGAGGGATCGAACCCTTAAATATGGAGTACGTAGGTGCTTGCCCTCGGACCTCTCTAGTATGGGATGCATAGAATTGGAACAAGTATACATTAGTGTCATCATAGTATAAAATGTGTGCATTAGGCATTAAGGCATAGCATATACTTACATGTTTAGCGTAGCCACAATTTAATACTTTATTATTCATTCAATTTTTGTAATTTGTTAAAGTAATGAAATCATTATATGTACGACATAGAGAGGATGGCTGAGTATAATATTTTCGTTAGTTGTAAGCGATTGACGTGCCCACAGCTTAATATGCAGGTAATAGACTTTTACAGAGAAGTAAAGATGTTATGATGTAGTTGATGACTTACATTGTTAAAGTTGTACAAGTTGTATTTTATTTCATTGTTGTATTTCTTTTATTATTCCGTTGTGTAAACAAAATGTAAAGAACTCTGATGTTGTTGAAAATGTATTAATTTCCTTGTAAAATTGTACGAAGTGAAGTAAAGATCCTGTGAAATTTCGAATTCGGTCTTATTTGGAATTCGGGGCGTTACAAATGGTATCAGAGCAGGCTTCACAAGTAGTAAAAATTTATAAGGAACGATATCCTAGAGTGGACACTAGAGAGTGAGTTTCAGCTTATAGTGATTTAAACTTATGCTTGTGTTGCTCTATGAGATGACATTTCCTCCTCCTTTTCCCTATAAGATGGCCAATCAGCATGATCCCCAGAATGAGGCACCTTAGTTTGTCCACGTCGAGGATGAAGAGGAAGAGCCAATGGAAGAAGAAGAAGAGGACCTAGAAGAAGAACAAGAGGAAGAGAAACAAGAAGAACCATTTGAGATGGAAGAAGAATTTCACAAATCCAGGGAGATCACACCACCTTCGCCTGACCTTCCCGAAGACTCCCCAGACGAAGGACTCCTTCCAGATAACCCAAATGACATTGTTGCTCCTCTTCGACAGGAATTGGACGCTCAAAAGTGGAGAGTTAACCACTTGGAATCACAATGGGCAGAAGACAAAGTGCGCACTGAACTTTCAAGTGTGCGAGCTTGAGAAGGTCCGACTCGTGAATGATCGGCACTTTGCCAAGTTGGACCATATCACTCGCTGGGACAAGTAAGAGCAACAACAGAGCTTTGAAGGCATGAGGAAGGAAATCCAAGAACTATGGGAAGATCTCAGAGAAGCCAAGAGAAACCGTAGAATCTAGGATGTTTTCTGTAATGGATGTATTGGAACAAAATTTTTCTTTCTGAATGTAAAGAGTTTAAATTTTTGAATGAATAAATTTTGTTGACGCGATGTTATTTGTGTTATCTATGATGATTAATGATAAATTTTATGACTCAGAAATGGCACAAAGGATCATGAACGGCGAAGAGCAAAACGGTAAGAATGGGCTAGATCTAGAGACTGAACTGACTCGAGTCTATCAGACCCTAAATGATGTTGCCGCAAACATCGCTGGAAACAGGGGACTAGGGCCAGCAGTGCATGTTCCCGAGGCAGTCAGGTTGGTTGAATCGTTCAAGAGGATGAAGCCACTGGTGTTTGAAGGATAGGCTAATCCAGACACAGCTGACCACTGGATCAGACAGATCGAGACAGTTTTTGATGTACTAGAAATCCCAGAGGGTAGCAAGGTGAAATTAGCTACCATTCAACTAGAAAAAGGATGTAGGTATTTGGTGGCAATCGCTAAAATGGACCTTGGGCAATGTACAACTCTCTTGGGAGGAGTTTCTTGATGAATTCAGGAGCCATTACTTTCCATTGGACATTCAGAAAAAGAAGGCCATGGAATTTCTGGGCTTGCAGCAGGGCGGTATGTCGGTCCGGGAATATGAGACCAAGTTCAACCAGCTCTCCAGGTACACGCCTGAAATAGTATAAGATGAAGCCAAGAAAGCGTGCAAATTTGAGCAAGGGTTGAGGCCAAGTCTGAGATCCGGATGATACCTTTGGGCATTCGGAGATTTGAGAAGCTAGTCAGAAGGGCCGCTACAACTGAGTCGGACATGAACCAGTTCCAGGCTGTGCAAGTCAAGAGGAACAATTGGAACTTGGGCAAGAGGCCTGCAGCGCCAAGCAATTTCAGGAGTCAGCCCCCAGCACAATGCTTCAAACCAACTGGGGCTAATGATGTTGCAGTAGCAGGAAGGGTTCCCCCGTGCTCCAAATGTGGAGAATCAGGTCACTTGTCTTCCGGGTGCAAGAAGTTGGAAATGGTTAAGGTTTGTTTTCTTTGTGGCAAGGAGGGCCACATCAAACCATTTTTCCCTCAGCTTCAACGGGGAGGACCGAGTCAGCAGCAGTCCAACCCTGGGGCAAAAGCAGTTCAGGCAGGGACGGGTGTCCGCCCTAACTGAGTCAGATGCTGACGATGTGGATAATGTGATCACTGGTATGGAAGATGAAGCCTAGTTGTTTTGTTGCTTTTTCCACTTATGTAATAAATATTATGTAATGAGAGTACTCATATGTAACAGGAGACATTATAATAAATGGAATAAAAGCATCAGTATTACTTGATACGGATGTTCGCACACATTTGTGTCGCCCTCATTTGCAAAATGATTGGGAGTTGAACCTAAAATTTTTCCTGGCAAGGTTCTATCTGTGGCTACTCCGTTCGGAAAAAACTTGACTACTGATCGATACTATGAAGGGTGTGATCTTGAAATCGAAGGCAGGATCTTTGACATCGACCTCATTGAATTGGCAGTTCTGGGAGTTGACATCATTATTGGCATAGACTGTATGTCAGTTTACAGTGCCACTATTGAATGCAAAAGCAAGGAAGTTGTGGTGAAGGCTCCAGGAGGACCAGCAGTTACATTCCAAGGTAAAAGGAAGTGTAAGCAATTGGTAGCAACTTTGTTAGAGCAGAAAGTTCCAGAAGAAGTGAAGCAATCCCAGTTGTTCGAGATTTTTCGGCTTTGTTTCTTGATGATCTACCAGGGCTTCCCCTCTCACCGAGATGTAGAGTTCAGCATCATTGTTCAGCCAGGGAGTGTGCCTATTTCCAAGGCACCATATAGAATGGCACCGGTTGAACAAGATGAGATCAAGAAGCAGATCAAAGAATTGTTGAGCAAAGGATTCATCAGGCCAAGTGCATCACCGAGGGGAGCCCTAGTCCTTTTGGTGAAGAAGAAGGATGGATCAATGAATGTAACCCATGTTTCTCGTTTTTCGTATTTTCGGTGTATTTTTCTTCCTTCTTGAATAATTGTACTCCCTTGTATTTTTCTTGGACCGTATATTGGAGTTGTTTTCAATACATATTCATTTTTTTTCTCATTCTTGATCTTTTGTGATTTATTTTCAGTTCGTTGATTTGTTCTTGATCATTGTTGTTATTTTCGCCCTTCATTTGTGTCTTGCACTCTTTATTTGTATCTTTGGGTGTTCATGGTGATTTGGTTGCTCATCCTATTTCCAATCCTATTGTTGATCCTGTAACGATCCGAAAAATAGCGTATGGCTATTTTGCATCGAAATCTGTGCGCAATTGAGAATTGCACGCGAGTATGTATTTTCTGATAACAATTATTTTTAATTGAGAAATATCAGTTATTGTCTACTTTATTTTATTAATTATTTTCGAAATTAAATTATTTTTATACTGATTAGTATGTAGTGGTTTTAAGGTATTTTGTATTGTTTGGATTATTAAAGTAGAGAGTTGGGCATTATTTGAAATGTATTAAGACTGGGGGACTTATACGAAATATTTTCTTAGATATTTATCTATCTCTTTATTTATTATTACCTTTTTTACAAAAACCCCCTCCCACCTCTCTCCTTCCTTCTCCTTCTCCTTCTCCTTCCTTCTCTTTTCTTCTTCCCGTCCGGTTCCACCCCAACCCAGAAAGCACTCCCCTGGTCCCCACTCCTTCTCCTTCCCCTACTTCTTCCTCCTCCCATTCACTCCCAACCAAAGAAAACCTAACCCCTTCTCCTTCCCTTCTTCTTCTCCCCGTTCCCTTCCTTTCCCGATCCCGACTCCAGAGAACCCCGACCTCCTCTTCTCCTCCCCTCCTCCTCCTGTTCGCGCCTAGCCGAAGGAAACAAAACCCATCCCTCCTCCATCTTCTTCCTTCTCCATCTTCTTCCCTTCCGTTCCATCCCAATGCCAAAAAAAAGGAACCCATCGATCGATGCTTTCCCCCACTTCAAATCCATCTCATTTCTTCGTCGATTTCGAATTAAATTGAGGGGTAGACTAAGTGAGGGATTCTCTACATCGTAGTAGCGTCGGATTTTCGATTGGATTTCGGGAAGGTAAACCCTAACTATTTTATGGTATAAAATTAAGTTGGGTTAATTTTTATTGAGTAGGATTATTATGGTAGAGAGATTTAGAGATGTTGGAAATTGTAGATGTGAGAAATTAGCGGATTTTTAGAGAGTTTGCAAGTTGTTAGTAAAATAGGGTTTTGGATTTGGAAAAGGGAATTATATATGTATGAACTATTTCTCTTATATTAGTGGAGAGTATAGTTGGACTATTAGAATATTTTGGGGGCGATTTTAGTAATTATTTGGGGATGAAAATACCATAGGCATTAGATTATCATGTGCATCGCACGTGTATATCCCAAGCATTCAATAAACGCTTGTGTGATATTTGGAATAGTGTTTTTAGCTTTTATGATTGGTTTGGATGATTTGAGTTTTAATTGCTTTGAAACTGATGATAGAATATATTTGCGACTTTGGATGCGAGGTGGCATGGTGGCGCTTCGGATCTTCGCGGAATATGTGAGTTAATTTATTTATGTATTTTTGCAGTTGAGAAATATGTGAGTATGATGTATCTACTTATATTTTATGTTGTGGCCGAATTTTATGGCTTTTTGATATACTTCGTAGAAGTTATGTTAAAGATTGATTTTGAGGGAAAATACGGATTTTTATGGGCCCGAAAATAGGTTTTTGTGATATTTGGTGAAGTTAACTATTTTGAGTATATAAGACCGATATAAGGGATTAGTTATGTATGTGGGGATTCTCTACTTCTAAATTAGCTGTTTGCTCTTCTTATTTGTTTATGTATATGTAGAAAGAACCATCTTTAGGGTTACTACTTGTGTAGGTGAAGAAAAGAACCCATCTTTTAGGTGTGAGTTGTTGTAGGTTGAGAAAGAACCCATTTTGAGGGTTGAGTAAATTGTGGATGCTAAAAGAACCCATCTTTTGGGTATGAGTTGTTGTAGGTTGAGAAAGAACCCATTTTGAAGGTTGAGTAAACTTTGGATGCTAAAATAACCCATCTTTTAGGTATGAGTTGTTGTAGGTTGAGAAAGAACCCATTTTGAGGGTTGAGTAAACTGTGGATGCTAAAAGAACCCAACTTGATGTTATGTTAGTTGTAGTATGATAAAGAAACAATCTTTTGATGTTGTCAGTTATAGGATGTTAAAAGATCACACCTTTATGTTGATTACTTGTTGTAGGTTGAGAAAGAACCCATTCCTATGGCTATATTATTTGTGTATGCGAAAAGGAACCCATTTTAGTTGTGAGTAGTGGTGAGTAAAAAGAACCCATCCTATGGATTTGGATTGTTGTAGAGAAAGAACCCACACTTGTGATATATTAAGAATCCATTCTTGAGTTGTGTGAAGAACCCATTCATGCCTATGTGATATTCCAGTAAAACCTACCATGCTCGAGTTGATTTTAGAAAGATACCATGCTTGAGTTGTTGTAGGCTGATTATAGTGAGAAACTCATGTGTGAGTTGATTATAATAGGTATGCCATGATAAGTTGATTTTAGAAGGATACCATGCTTAAGTTAATTATAGTAGATTCTTCTGTTACTTCTAATTATAGAAGATCAAGTTTGCTAGTAAGCACAGTTGGTTGCTTCTAGGTTTGATTACCTGTATGGTTATTTGTATGTGGTTTTGCGCGTACGTGGCTCGACTGGCCCGTATGTAGCTGTGGGTCTCATACGCAGCTTATTTGGCTCGTATGTATGTTGTTGTCTCATACGCGGCTCGACTGGCCCGTAAGTAGATGTTGGTCTCATACGGAGCTTATTTGGCTTGTATGCATGTTGTTGTCTCATACGCGGCTCGACTGGCCCGTATGTAGCTGTTGGTCCCATACGTAGCTGTTTAGCTCGTATGTGTTTTTGGTTACTCTTATGTAGCTTCTTAGCTAATACGCAATTATTGTGCTCATCTAGGGTGATATCATTGTCCTAGGGCTATCGACCATTAAGATGTGTGTTTAGCTTACTCCTAAGGGACTGTGGACGAGTCACTTCGCGGGTGCCGTCAGATCTTAACCGTTGGTTGATTGCAGACCGGAGTGTGACGAAATCCAAGTTTAGGTAGTAGCATGCGAATACGTTCATATTGCCGGGGTCTTGGATCGATAGGCCATGAACCAGATCCTGAGGGATTCTGGTAAGTCTAGGTTGAGCAGCCTAGTAGAGTTATCTTGCGAAGTCTAATTTAAGACCTAGCATGTTGTGTTTATAATATTGTCATCCCTAGGATTGTTCAGGGTTAGTGACATCGTTAGGGTAGTGACTTATAAAGATTCTTTTACTTAACCATTTTGCCAGAAAGAGAGGAGTTGGTAGTAGGGGGCACCTTATGACTAACTCGTCCTTTGGGCCGACCTTAGGTGGTGTTATTGGGTTGTACCTTCCCGTCAAAGGGATACGTACGGTGCCTTCTCACGAGTTGGGAGCACGGGTTGCGTATCTCACACTGTTAATTCCTGAAGTGCCATGATAAGGCGGGCGGAGCTAGGGGATGGACCCCGGAACTCCATCGGGTCCTTGGCCAGGGAGAGCGAACAGGCCATAGATCACGGTCTATGATGGGTGACACAGGATAGGCTTTATGCTATCCTGCGCTCGGGAGACCCTGTGTTCGTCTGGTTTTTTAGTGAGGTCCGGTGCGCCGGGTAGTAGTGGCAAACATAGACACCATGAGCGTACTGCATTGGTGGGACTTGACCACGTCTGCAACCTCATCAGTCACGTTGTATCTGTCAGGAACAGGTTGTGTACAATTAGAAATTCATAATGCGGGTTCAAATCCCTATATATGGGGAAACGGCTTGAGATGGGGCGTATGTAGTTTGGGATGCATACTGTTCCGGAGACTTGCTTGCATTAGAATAAGAGCATCATCGTATTGGTAATCTTGCATTAGAGTTAAGTCATAACATACACTGGCATATAAATTATATGTACACGTGTATTTTCCATTCAAGTTGAATTGCGAGTGTGATAGTTGCAGTAAATCAATAACCAAGCTATGGGCTTGGGACGTGATGTGATATTACCCAAGTTCGGCTTGGGGTGCGGTGATTATTACCCAAGCTATCGGTTTTGGGGTGTGATATGTTATTGCCCAAACTATGGTTGGGATATGGAGTATATTGTGATGAAATGCAAGTAAATGGTAATGTGCAATGAGATGTTAGGTTAGACATGAATGAATGTGGTAGTATGAGAATGAATGCATATATCTATGATGTGATACGTGATATAATGCAATAAGATCAATATTTGTATTATGAGAGTAGTTATTCAAATGGTTACTAAATATAAGTATGTTATGAGCAGGTATGGATATACATAAAGGTGATGACTCAGAGAGTATTTGATGTGAAACCCCATTTATGATGTTTACATATTCAGATGTCAAGTAAGATTTTTTTATCTTGCTAATTGTGAGTTCGTTATGTTTTTACTTGTAAGTTTAATTTATTTACTTATTTAATAAATTATACTCACACCAGAAATGGCTAACCCCTTAGTGGTTGGGGGTTAGGGAGTCCCTGGACTACCCTAGGTCCCTACTGTTACAGGTCCTCAGCAGTGCAGAGGTGAGGTGTAGGTACAGGTTTCTGTGGAGTGGAACTCCGGTTTACAAATTTGTTGTATGATTTAATTGTAAATAGTAAAAGTTTTATGCTTTAAATTGTGTTTTTGATGTATAAGTATGTGGATGATGATGAAGAGTATAGTGTGAGGTGGCATGCTATGGTTTTGACCCGTACCCATCTCGTTGTGGAGTACCGGGCGCTGTAGTATGTTTTTACAAATTATTTTCTAAAAACTTACTGCGTTTTCAAAAGAATTTATGGTTTTTAATTGATAATTGTTATACCGTTATGAGTTTGGTCCCCAGTGCATATATATATATATTGCCTGTGTGATGATGCTCATTTTGGCCTGGGGAGCCCGTGATATTATTGCCTGTGATGTGAGCTACGGAATTTAGAGCAGAATTCCATTAGCTTTTTGTGTTTCGGGGTAGAAATTACAGCGGAGACTCTGCCAAAATTTTCTCTGAAATACAACTATCTTAGTTTATGTTTAAAGTGATATAGAAATTGGAAGAATTGATTTTGGAGTCAAAAAGGGAAAAGAAGATGTGGGCATTATAGTTGGATATTACAAATTGATATTTGTAATTCTTGCGTAATAACTCTGTGTCGAATAAAAGTTTTAAATTTCCCTGCTTTTCTGTGTATTATGACTAATTGAAGAAAAGATCTTGGCATGTGTCACGGTTTCCCAGTTACGTGGAAATCGGGGGCGTTACAGATGGTATCTGAGACGACTTCACTTTACAGTCCAACACAGTAGGAAAATTAAACTTGGATGCCCTTTAGTAGTTGGGTTTTAGCTAGTTGTAGATAGTTATAATTCATATTGTTGGTTCTTTCAACTTATGTTTTATAATTTTTCTATATCTGGACTTATTCCAGTATATGTGTTACCATCCTTTAAACACATGAAGGATGTTCGAGGATGTCCTAACTGAGGAGGTGTTGATGGAAGAGAGTGAACCGATATCGCTGGAATTTCGATGATCTTGACCGCAGAGCCTCAGGAGATTTCACTGCCGCATGGATTAAGTGTGGATCAACGCACAGCGGCGACAGCCAGCATAACATCGGGGAATGAGGAAGTTGAGGATGTACGTGATTAGGAAAGGTCGTCAAGCTGGGTGATGCCTTCGGAGCTATATTAGAAGGCCTAGCAAAGGATGGCAGATCAACCGCGAAGGTGAACAACAAGGGAAAAGAGCCTGTTCACCAAGGGTAGAGTTCGCACTTACTACCAGCAAGCTGTAGAAGGCAGGAGTGCTAGTACCGGTATGTGCATAAAGAACTGCAACTAAGTTAAAAGTTGTATTTTTGAAATTTATTTTGGACGAGGAAGTAAGGTATGATGAAACACTTTCGTAACCAGCTGGATTTATATATATATGGAATCCATGCAGCTATTTTGTTCAATTGTGGTTCATCACATTCTTTTGTCTGAATTATTTTTCAAGTGTTGAGATGTGTGCAGGAGGCAACTCTAGATTGGTTTGTTTGAATACACCATCTGGAGAATTAGCTTCGAGCAAATTACAGGAGAGAATCCTGGAAGTTTTAAGTAATGATCGTAAGCCATGCCCTATTCTAAGGAGGGAGTGACTACTAAACTGCAAAGGATCGAGATAAGTGAAGGATTGACCTCAGCCAAAGACCGTAAAGGAAGCAAGAAGCTAGTTGACGAGATCCAGCAAGCCAGTAATAGAGTGATTACTCAAGTTTAGAACTCAGTTTTGGCATGATGGGAGTAGCAACCGAGTCCAAGTAAGCAAGTCAGAAGGCTTAGGCAGGAAATGCAGGGATTTAAGCACTGGAGCGGCAGAGTTCTCCAAGATCAGCTTACGATTAAGCAGCCACTAAGAACACGCCAAGGAGGAAATCTTGCTCAGACAGAGGGCAACCGTGTTAACAGTTTAGTAAGGTCACCAAGAGGAGCTGCTCAGGGGCTGAAGCGGCAATGTGTGACTTCGTCCTTTCTAAGGAGGGAGTGGTCACCAACCAATAGAAGTCGTAATCGAGGAGTGAATCAACATCACTTGTAGACAAGAATAGAGCAAGGCAATGCAGCCACTGTCTACTTTAGAGCAGGAGCAGAAGAATGTCAGCAATAAATTCATAGTGGGTCTGTCCAGAAGGCTGAAGGACAACAGTTCAACTTGGTAGAAGACCAGTTTTTAAGAATATCACTCGGGGAATTGGAGATGGTTCAGGGAAATATCTTTTGAACCATTGATGTTTGTGGTTGTCTTCCTCTCCACTAGCAGCATTCTGAGGACAGAACGATTCTAAGGAGGGAGTAATGTAACGACCCGAAAAATAGCGTATGGCTATTTTGCATCGAAATCTGTGCGCAATTGAGAATTGCACGCGAGTATGTATTTTCTGATAACAATTATTTTTAATTGAGAAATATCAGTTATTGTCTACTTTATTTTATTAATTATTTTCGAAATTAAATTATTTTTATATGGATTAGTATGTAGTGGTTTTAAGGTATTTTGTATTGTTTGGATTATTAAAGTAGAGAGTTGGGCTTTATTTGAAATGTATTAAGACTAGGGGACTTATACAAAATATTCTCTTAGATATTTATCTATCTCTTTATTTATTATTAGATTTTTTACAAAACCCCCCTCCCACCTCTCTCCTTCCTTCTCCTTCTCCTACTTCTTCCTTCTCTTTTCTTCTTCCCGTCCGGTTCCACCCCAACCCAGAAAGCACCCCCCCGGTCCCCACTCCTTCTCCTTCCCCTACTTCTTCCTCCTCCCATTCACTCCCAACCAACACCCAACCCCTTCTCCTTCCCTTCTTCTTCTCCCCGTTCCCTTCCTTTCCCGATCCCGACCCCAGAGAACCCCGACCTCCTCTTCTCCTCCCCTCCTCCTCCCGTTCGCGCCCAGCCGAAGGAAACGAAACCCATCCCTCCTCCATCTTCTTCCTTCTCCATCTTCTTCCCTTCCGTTCCATCCCGATGCCAAAAAAAAGGAACCCATCGATCGATGCTTTCCACCACCTCAAATCCATCTCATTTCATCGTCGATTTCGAATTAAATTGAGGAGTAGACTAAGTGAGGGATTCTCTACATCGTAGTAGCATCGGATTTTCGATTGGATTTCGGGAAGGTAAACCCTAACTATTTTATTGTATAAAATTAAGTTGGGTTAATTTTTATTGAGTAGGATTATTGTGGTAGAGAGATTTAGAGATGTTGGAAATTGTAGATGTGAGAAATTAGCGGATTTTTAGAGAGTTTGCAAGTTGTTAGTAAAATAGGGTTTTGGGTTTGGAAAAGGGAATTACATATGTATGAACTATTTCTCTTATAATAGTGGAGAGTATAGTTGGACTATTAGAATATTTTGGGGGCAATTTTAGTAATTATTTGGGGATGAAAATACCATAGGCATTAGATTATCATGTGCATCGCACGTGTATATCCCAAGCGTTCAATAAATGCTTGTGTGATATTTGGAATAGTGTTTTTAGCTTTTATGATTGGTTTGGATGATTTGAGTTTTAATTGCTTTGAAACTGATGATAGGATATATTTGCGACTTTGGATGCGAGGTGACATGGTGGCGCTTCGGATCTTCGCGGAATATGTGAGTTAATTTATTTATGTATTTTTGCAGTTGAGAAATATGTGAGTATGATGTATCTACTTATATTTTATGTTGTGGCCGTATTTTATGGCTTTTTGATATACTTCGTAGAAGTTATGTTAAAGATTGATTTTGAGGGAAAATACGGATTTTTATGGGCCCGAAAATAGGTTTTTGTGATATTTGGTGAAGTTAACTATTTTGAGTATATAAGACCGATATAAGGGATTAGTTATGTATGTGGGGATTCTCTACTTCTAAATTAGTTGTTTGCTCTCCTTATTTGTTTATGTATATGTAGAAAGAACCATCTTTAGGGTTACTACTTGTGTAGGTGAAGAAAAGAACCCATCTTTTAGGTGTGAGTTGTTGTAGGTTGAGAAAGAACCCATTTTGAGGGTTGAGTAAACTGTGGATGCTAAAAGAACCCAACTTGATGTTATGTTAGTTGTAGTATGATAAAGAAACAATCTTTTGATGTTGTCAGTTATAGGATGTTAAAAGATCACACCTTAATGTTGATTACTTGTTGTAGGTTGAGAAAGAACCCATTCCTATGGCTATATTATTTGTGTATACGAAAAAGAACCCATTTTAGTTGTGAGTAGTGGTGAGTAAAAAGAACCCATCCTATGGATTTGGATTGTTGTAGAGAAAGAACCCACACTTGTGATATATTAAGAATCCAGCTTGAGTTATGTGAAGAACCCATTCATGCCTATGTGATATTCCAGTAAAACCAACCATGCTCGAGTTGATTTTAGAAAGATACCATGCTTGAGTTGTTGTAGGCTGATTATAGTGAGAAACTCATGTGTGAGTTGATTATAGTAGGTATGCCATGATAAGTTGATTTTAGAAGGATACCATGCTTAAGTTAATTATAGTAGATTCTTCTGTTACTTCTAATTATAGAAGATCAAGTTTGCTAGTAAGCACAGTTGGTTGCTTCTAGGTTTGATTACCTGTATGGTTGTTTGTATGTGGTTTTGCGTGTACGTGGCTCGACTGGCCCGTATGTAGCTGTGGGTCTTATACGCAGCTTATTTGGCTCGTATGTATGTTGTTGTCTCATACGCTGTTCGACTGGCCCGTATGTAGATGTTGGTCTCATACGGAGCTTATTTGGCTCGTATGCATGTTGTTGTCTCATACGCGGCTCGACTGGTCCGTATGTAGCTGTTGGTCCCATACGTAGCTGTTTAGCTCGTATGTGTTTTTGGTTACTCGTATGTAGCTTCTTAACTAATACGCAGTTGTTGTGCTCATCTAGGGTGATATCATTGTCCTTGGGCTATCGACCATTAAGACGTGTGTTTAGCTTACTCCTAAGGGACTGTGGACGAGTCACTTCGCGGGTGCCGTCAGATCTTAACCGTTGGTTGATTGCTGACCGGAGTGTGACGAAATCCAAGTTCAGGTAGTAGCATGCGAATACGTTCGTACTGCCGGGGTCTTGGATCGATAGGCCATGAACCAGATCCTGAGGGATTCTGGTAAGTCTAGGTTGAGCAACCTAGTAGAGTTATCTTGCGAAGTCTAATTTAAGACCTAGCATGTTGTGTTTATAATATTGTCATCCCTAGGATTGTTCAGGGTTAGTGACATCGTTAGGGTAGTGACTTATATAGATTCTTTTACTTAACCATTTTGCCAGAAAGAGAGGAGTTGGTAGCAGGGGCACCTTATGACCAACTCGTCCTTTGGGCCGACCTTAGGTGGTGTTATTGGGCTGTACCTTCCCGTCAAAGGGATACGTACGGTGCCTTCTCACGAGTTGGGAGCACGGGTTGCGTATCTCACACTGTTAATTCCTGAAGTGCCATGCTAAGGCAGGCGGAGCTAGGGGATGGACCCCGAAACTTCGTTGGGTCCTTGGCCAGGGAGAGCGAATAGGCCATAAATCACGGTCTATGATGGGTGACACAGGATAGGCTTTATGCTATCCTGCGCTCGGGAGACCCTGTGTTCGTCTGGTTTTTGAGTGAGGTCCGGTGCGCCAGGTAGTAGTGGCAAACATAGACACCATGAGCGTACTGCATTGGTGGGACTTGACCACATCTGCAACCTCATCAGTCACGTTGTATCTGTCAGGAACCGGTTGTGTACAATTAGAAATTCATAATGCGGGTTCAAATCTCTATATATGGAGAAACGGCTTGAGATGGGGCGTATGTAGTATGGGATGCATATTGTTTCGGAGGCTTGCTTGCATTAGAATAAGAGCATCATCGTATTGGTAATCTTGCATTAGAGTTAAGTCATAACATACACTGGCATATAAATTATATGTACACGTGTCTTTTCCATTCAAGTTGAATTGCGAGTGTGATAGTTGAAGTAAATCAATAACCAAGCTATGGGCTTGGGACGTGATGTGATATTACCCAAGTTCGGCTTGGGGTGTGGTGATTATTACCCAAGCTATCGGCTTTGGGGTGTGATATGTTATTGCCCAAACTATGGTTGGGATATGGAGTATATTGTGATGAAATGCAAGTAAATGGTAATGTGCAATGAGATGTTAGGTTAGACATGAATGAATGTGGTAGTATGAGAATGAATGCATATGTCTATGATGTAATACGTGATATAATGCAATAAGATCAATATTTGTATTATGAGAGTAGTTATTCAAATGGTTACTAAATATAAGTATGTTATGAGCGGGTATGGATATACATACAGGTAATGACTCAGAGAGTGTTCGATGTGAAACCCCATTTATGATGTTTACATATTCAGATGTCAAGTATGATTTGTTTATCTTGGTAATTGTGAGTTCGTTATGTTTTTACTTGTAAGTTTAATTTATTTACTTATTTAATAAATTATACTCACACCAGAAATGGCTAACCCCTTAGTGTTTGGGGGTTAGGGAGTCCCTGGACTACCCTAGGTCCCTACTGTTACAGGTCCTCAGCAGTGCAGAGGTGAGGTGTAGGTACAGGTTTCTGTGGATTGGAGCTCCGGTTTACAAATTTGTTGTATGGTTTAATTGTAAATAGTAAAGGTTTTATGCTTTAAATTGTATTTTTGATGTATAAGTATGTGGATGATGATGAAGAGTATTGTGTGAGGTGGCATGATATGGTTTTGACCCGTACCCATCTCGTTGTGGAGTACCGGGCGCTGTAGTATGTTTTTACAAATTATTTTCTAAAAACTTACTGCGTTTTCAAAAGAATTTATGGTTTTTAATTGATAATTGTTATACCGTTATGAGTTTGGTCCCCAAAGCATATATATATATATATATATATATATATATATATATATATATATATATATATATTGCCTGTGTGATGATGCTCATTTTGGCCTGGGGAGCCCGTGATATTATTGCCTATGATGTGAGCTACAGAATTTAGAGCAGAATTCCGTAAGCTTTTTGTGTTTCGGGGCAGAAATTACAGGGGAGATTCTTCCAAAATTTTCTCTGAAATACAACTATCTTAGTTTATATTTAAAGTGATATAGAAATTGGAAGAATTGATTTTGGAGTCAAAAAGGGAAAAAGAAGATGTGGGCGTTATAGTTGGATATTACAAATTGATATTTGTAATTCTTGCGTAATAACTCTGTGTCGAATAAAAGTTTTAAATTTCCCTGCTTTTCTGTGTATTGTGACTAATTGAAGAAAAGATCTTGGCATGTGTCACGGTTTCCCAGTTACGTGGAAATCGGGGGCGTTACAGTTCCTTTGTTGATTACCAAAGCAAAATAAACCCACAATCCTACTTTGAATCCTATACAAATATTATCCTAATCAACTCATATTAGACTAATCCTATTTCTACACCTATTGGACCCAAATACCCAATTACCCATCTCCTACTACAAACCCTGAACAAACCCTATATAATCCCTCTCTACTAAAACCCTAACCCTAATACACTACTACCTACACCCCGGCCTCCCTCCTCTTCCCTGTTGGACCACCCACCGACCAACACCCCTCTCCCCGACCCTACATCCCGATCGACCTGAACCCATCCACCGCGCCCAACTCCCCATTGCTGCAACCCCTAGCCCAATCATCTCCACCACCGAGCACTCCATCCATATCCATCTCTCTTTCTCTCCCTCCGGCATCCTCTGGTGCCGTCGATCAGTAGCAGCAACGTAGGAGCAACAGCGACCAGCAAGGCCAGCCGCCGCTACCTCCGTCCGATGCTCTCTTTCTCTCTCTTGGTTCTTGGGTTTTGCACGTGCATGTAGTTTGCGTGTGGATTGCTTTGGTTCGTGAATTTTTTGTTTGTGAATTTTTTTTTTGTTGTCCGAAAATTCGTTCCCTTTATTCTTGGTGTTCGTTTCATCTTCGGTTAAGGCAAGTAACTTCTACTCCAATTTCTTTGTATGATACAAGTCAAAAATACCACTTATAGTGTAGTTGGGTTCTAGAGAAAACTTGGGTGTGTGTTATGTTTGATGGGTTTTGTCTCTATTGTGCTATTTGACCATAGTTACCTTACGACACAAAATCGACATGAAAATAACTAGGTTTGACCGTTCTTGATCTTTTCATATATGTGAGATAATAAGGTGAATTTATGTGATTGATGAGATCCATATGATATGATGGTTGTGAATATGTTATTTATTCTATTTCATGATGCTGGACACTTAGTAGACTCTATACCATATTTGATTATGATTGGAACAAGTTTTGTATGATTTATGTTGGTTTTGTTGTTAGAGAGAAATCTGTAAATTGTCGATGATCAGTTTTGAATTGTATTTTAGACCATATTAAGGTCAGAATTCTTAAATATTTTATTCAACATGAACTGTAGAGAAATCTGTCTTCTTTCCAACCCCTCTGATCTTGATCGATTTCGTTTTTGTATGAGTGAGATATGGCTATTTTACTATAGAGGTGTATTCTTTTTCTAGATTTCGTTTCTTGATGATTAAACTATTTTGATACTAGTCCTAATTATATTATCTTAATCTGAAACTTTGCACAGTAATTCTATATCTATCTAGGGATTATCCAGAATTTTGGTGGATTTCATTGATGAGTTTTATATGCTGTTTCATGCTTGTTTGTAAAAGCTATACTTGCTGTATTTGCTCTCTGTTCTGTAAAGAATCGTATTTTCACCCTATTTCCTTTTACTGTATGAAAAATATTTATGAAATATAAAAGTTAGATTATTTTGTCTATTTTCATCTCCCTTTGGCGGATTTGGATTTCATTCTACGGTTTGCGAGATATTTTAGTTTTCGTTCAGCAGTGTTGGGAATTCCAGATTTTCCAAAGTATCGTTTCTTGATGTTTTTTGATTTTTGTTGACTAAACTAATCTTACTGGAATATTATGAAACTTTACATTCTAATATTAGACATATAGGGGAGTACCTCAGATTTATTCTGGATTTATTTGATGAGTTTTGATGCTGTTTTCCTGAACTAGAATTCAATTTGCTGATTTCTGGCTGAACGTATTTTCTGGATTCAAATCAGTTTTGAGTTATGATTTTGTGAAATACTATATGACTTATATATAATCTCTAGATTCTTGTGGAAGTCTATTTTTCAGATTCTTTGACGGATTCAGATTTGGATTTCTGTAGTAACGGAAATCACTGTTTTAGTACTGTATTGTCATGCTGTCCTGAATATGAACATACATTGTTTTGCTCGTTTATGTGACTATATATCATCTATGCATATTTATTTGTTTTCCTGAACCTAATACTGATTATACCATGTTAGTTTAACACTATTTCTTACACATTCATGCCAGTTTGATGACCATAATAAAAGTAATCAAGCCGGGGTTTCTTAAGGGAAGGTCTAGTAGTGGAAAATATGGAAACGTGTACTTGGAAGGGAACTAGTGTTCCATATTGTTACTACTACTATTAATTTTACTGTTACTGTTACTTTTACTGCTACTGCTACTGTTATTGTTACTGATACCTGAGTACACTGCCCCATTATGGTCCACTATGAAATCTAAAAGCGAAACTATTTGTTGTAGCAACCATGTGTTATGTTTTTGGGGCACATGAAGTGCTACCTAGCTAGTAATACACACAAGACTGTAAGGACATTAGACTAGTACTGCTATACTGATACTGTTAGACTGAGACTGTTAGACTGATACTGTTATACTGTTACACCGATATACTGAGCTTACTATTACTGGACACTGTTAGTTGCCATATGCCACTATCCTTGACACATTCATTTGTACTGTTAGTATATCATGCTAGTTGACTTCGTTTTACTGATTCATGCTAGTTATCACTGTTGATGCATTATTCCATGTTATTTGTTAGTTTTCCATGTGTAACACCCCGAATTCCATAACAGACTGAATTCGAAGTTCCACATGATCTTTACACTTCTTTCGTACAATTTTACAAGAAAATAAAAACTTTTTGTTACATCAGAGTTTACACTTACATTACATATTTACAGCGGAAGCAATGTACAATAAATTACATGAATTGAAAATGTACAACACTTGAATCAATCTTTAATCAGCATGCATTCTTTAGTCTTGTTAATCACTTTACCCTGTATAAAAACTATGGGCGCATCAGTTGCTTACAACCGACGAAATATTATACACGGCTATCCTCTCTATGCCGAAACAATATAACGATTCTCAAATACTTAAACAAACCACATACTTGATCACAAACAGAACTACGAGGGGCTATCCTATAGATGTCTGTTGTGCGGTGCACTTAGTTCTTAATGCAGTTATGTATATTATATGACACTAATGCGCACTTGTTCAGATTTTATGCATCCCATACTACATAGGTCTGAGGGCAAACCCTTAACCGTTCTTCATCTTGTAGGGTTCAATCCCTCGTCATGACTTAAACTACTACTGTAACTATGATAAGTATCCTAGATGTTCTATGAGTACGAGCTCATGTCCAGACAGCCTGGAGGGGAATCCCACATCTTGTCACGACGCATCGTGAAGAACCTATGGACAATTCAGCCTCCGTTATGGGACATGACACCACCCGCAGTCACCAAACACCCCACGAGCGTCGCCTGCGGTACAGACTCCTGAAGATATATCCAAGTCATGTCACGACACATCATGAAGACAACCTGTGAATATTCTCACACCGTAGCTCCAAGGCCCTCATACTCGTGTTTTTCTCTTATTTTCATCACATATTCACTATGTATCTAGTCCTTAGTTATTTGAATTATGAACCAAATCAAATCTGTAGAGTTAGCCTTTCCACTATACCAGTCTTTAACCATTTATATCACATGAACCAATCTTGGTCTTTTCATTTCAATATTCATTTCAACATATTTCTTTTTCACTGCCGGTATGAGGCTTAACTACACTCTAGTTCTCAATTTCAATTCATAATCACAAACTTGAGTCTTTATGCTCATAAGTTCTTTTTCACAATTAACATGATTTCCATTCCTTTCCACGAATCAAAACTCACATATCAAGTTCAATCTCAATTCTTATATTTCAAGCTCAAATTTCTTTCCAATAAACACATTAGATTCTCATACTATAGTTTCTTTCCTTTACTTAATTCAGTAGTCATAAAGTCGTACTTTTCACTCATAAACAATATTCAAATTAGGCAATAAAAATCCATAGATAACACACTTAAATTTTGTTTCATTCAAATTCCTCTTTTATAACTTAGTGTAATCTTCTCATGAAAATAATCACTTTTCATATTTATACGTATACAAATATTAACTTCATGCAATTCTACTTAATTCTTTGCTTCTAAAACCACCTTTATTTTAGTCAAATCATAATCCAAATATTTTTCTTTATGTCCACGTAATTTTAGAATAAACAATAAACATAGTATTTTTTCCGAATTTTTATAAGCCTCCAAAGACAATTTAAACTAACAATTTATAGTATGTTATTTCTTGCAAAAATAGTCTCAATTTCTCATTTATACTGGGCCACAGGTCATAGAAAATTATCTCACGAAAATCCAGATATTATTTGAAACTTCAGGTCAGTCGACTGTTAGAACATAGCCAGTTGGCTGTTCTGCGATGATTTAAAACTAAAAAATAAAATGATCACGGCAGTCGACTGTTAAAACATGGCCAGTCGGCTATTCTGTAACTACAATCCGAAATTTATTACTTGACAGTCGACTGTCGACTCTAATTCGATCGACTGTCGATTGCACCAAGTTGTAATTTTGAGCAAATCATGGATATATTTTTGACATTGAAAATAAGATCACAATTTTCATATTGTTTATAATCAAGTTTTCCACGAAATAATATTTTTACAACACAAGTTTTCATCTTTCTACAATAATGAAACTTTATTTGATACAATCAACTACACATGATGCATTTAATCAACTATAAGCATGTAATCTAAATTTAGTACAAACAAATAGAGCATGGTGGCATGGTGAACATCTATAATAACAAATCATAGTTTTGCAATCAATTTAACTCTCTTTTAACACACATTCAACTAATAGCAATTTGTCTCATTTTCATAATGCATGGCTAGATTAGTTAAAGTTTCTCCTTAATTTATCAATCACATCCTGACATGATGTGTAATTAGCAGTTTAAGAGAACCACCCACCATAAATGGAGAGAAAAAATCAAAAGAACTCCTAGAGAATCTCCTACAACGAATGAGCGAAGCCTTCTCCTCCTAGATCAAGCCACAAAAGTTGCCTTCTCCTTGATCAAGCTAGAACCCGAGCCTTTCCCTTTTTGGTCATTGAAATGCCGGCCTCCTCCTTGGGTTGATGAACACACACAACACTTTCTCTTTTCAATCTCACAAAACTCCTCAATCTTTTGCCTTACTACTTGTATTATTTTTTTCCTCTCTTTCTATTCTTTCTTTTCAAAATTTCAAGTGTGAGAATGAAGAGTGTGGGAGGGGGTATTTATATAATTTTTTTAGGGTGAATGGAGGGCTAGGATTAAATCAAATGGTTAGAGATTAAGGGCCAAGATGCACTAGAGAGTTATAGAAACTACCCATGATGAGCAACTACCACTCCACCACTTCCATCTCTCCCACTCCCTCCTATCCTATCCGGCCTAGGTGAAAAAGGGTGTGCAATGCACACTCCATTGCATGCACATGCCACCTAGTGTCCCCCATTTACAAATTTGTTCATGTGACAAATTTAATTGTTCATGAAATGAGTCTACACTACAAGTTAGACCATTTCAAAAGAGAATTAAAGTAAATGGGCTCACTAATGGGCCAATCTAACCAAGGGCTTTAAATAATTAAATTAATTAACTAATAGAGTGAGCTTAAAATAGGCAATTAGGCTTTTAAAGAGAATAATTTTTGAAAAAATAAGGAGAACAAATACTATATAAAAATATTTTATACGAGAATTTATACAAACGAAATCATACGTGCAAAACACGTAAAAATCACAAAATCTTCATAAATAAAATCTAGGGTGTTATACCATGTGCTTGTATCCTACAGTATAAGTGGCCCGTTACTTGCAATTGACGGGTACTTGTTTTCTCTTTCCTTCTCCTGCAATTATGAATTGCAGATCAGGATGGTCAGCTGCCCGACGGTATTGGCGAAATGAGATATTAGTGCTGGATTTCTTGTTTATTAGTATTATTATTATTGTCGTTTTGGAACAATGTATTTTGAGTACTTGGATATTTATTTTGTATTTGGGCGATGTGACCCAGGATTTTTGACTTGTCCAGATTCTGATTTATTTGAGAATATTACATTTTGTTTCAAGTAAATTTTGTTGGTATATTGATTCAATTATGCATGTGTGGTTGACTTTTTTGCTACCGACTCTGATTATTTGTGAGATATTGTAAAGATTCCTGAACAGCTTATGGATGATGAAAATCATTCGCTGGACTTTTATTGCGTATCCATATTCCGTATTCTTTTTGGAAAATGGGGCGTGACAAGGTTTTTAGTGGTATCAAAGCTCGGGTTTGGCTAATGTATTAGTTGTCTAATGTATTAGACAAGCTTGGCTCGTACTGGGATTGGCTCAACACTTCACCAACCATACATACATGAATGAAATTAATATCAACTCTGATTCTGGATGCTAATTGTTTTGGTTTTTGGTGCAGCTATGGCTCGTGGGAATTCTTCTCAGCCTGATCCGATTGAGGTTGTCACTGCTGTGCTTGAGTGGCTGATTAATCAGCAGCAAAACCACATTGATCTTGTGATTGCTGCTCTTGAAGCTGCCTGGGTTCCGCCTCCTGTTGTGCCTGTGCAGGCAAATATTCTGTCTCGTCCAGAAACAGTTACAGATTTTATGAGGCTGCATTCCGACCATTTTTTCGGTACTGAGATGCCTTTGGAGGCTGAATAGTGGTTGATCCGGACCGAGCGCTTGCTCTTGGCGGCACGTGTTGCCGAGGCTGATAGGGTGGACGTGGTTTCTATCCAGCTAATGGATTTGGCTCATATTTGGTGGATGGCCGAGTCCGAGCGACTTGAGAGGCCTATTGCTTGGACTACTTTCACTCGGGGATTCTTGGAGAAGTTCTTCTCAAGTAGTACTCGAGTTGAGATGGAACAGCAATTCCTGGCCCTAAAACAGGTTAAGTCATTATTCTATTTTGAATTTTGTTACATAATTGTTCAAACAATGTTGTAACATGGACTTCTTGCAATAGGGCTCTAGGTCAGTGGATGAGTACGCAGCTGAGTTTACTAGACTTAGCAGCTTCGCTGTCGTTCTTGTGGCAACCGAAGAGGATAGGACTCGTAGATTCACAAATTGGCTTGAGCAGGATATCAAGAGGCATCTTGTCTCTCTTTGCTTGCGTACTTATGCTGAAGCTCTTGAGGCAGCTCGAGCTCAGGTCCAAGCTCGTGGGGGTTTGGTTCGTTCTCTATGGACTATTCCGCATCCTGCTGCTAGTTCTGGTGGTCCTGTTCGGAGGCCTGTCTCAACCCATCCGGTCAGGGCAGCTCCGTATCCTTCTGCTAATTTTCAGAAGGGTGGTTTTTGTAACTTCGATCAGATGTCTGGGCATGAGCGTAAGAATTGTTGGTGCATCAACCGCCGGTGATTTAGGTGTGGCACCGCTGATCATTCTGTACGCGATTGTCCGCCGCAGCAGCAGGTGGCTCTTCCAGCCAGCGGTCCTGTTTAGTAAGCAGGCCCAGCTCGTGGTCCATTCATGCCTCCACTTCCTCCTCAGTGTCAGATTATCGGTCAGAGGACCGCTGTTCCGAGGAGAAGTCAGGCTTTCAACTTGACTGCTGCATATGCCGAGACAGCTGAAGGAGTTGTGGCAGGTATATTTTGGTTTGTTGTTTTGTTGTTTTGTTCCTCTTTTGTTTTCTTTCTTTTGGTCTTGTTTTGCTTTATTTCTATTATCTTCTGCATTGTTGTATTTTTCCTCACCCTTGATTGTCTGTTTTCTTTCTCTTTGTCTTTGATTCCTTAGGTATCATCCTTGTTTGCTCTTTTGCTGCTCATGTTCTTTTTGATTCTGGGGTAACCCATTCTTTTGTCTCCTCTCGATTTTTCGCTCGTCATCAGTTGGAGTGTAGCAACATGTCAGAGGCTTGGAACATTTTGACGGGTGGTGGTGTTGTCATTTATTCCCATGAGTGCAGGCAATGTCCCATTGTTATTGGGGACACAGATTTCAAAGCCAACCTGATTATTATTGGGAATTCAGGATTCGACGTCATTCTCGGTATGGATTGGTTGGGTGAAGCCCATGCCATTATTAATTGTTGTGCCAAGAAAGTTGTCTTCAGAAATCCAGATCGAGCAGAATTCGAGTTCCATGCTGGGGAGTCCTCTATTGGCTGAGCAAGGATTGTAGTTGAACAGGTGGATTGTGCGATGGCATTGCACTCAGGCCTGTGAGGCTGTGCCTCTAGTAGTTTGGGATTTCTTAGATGTTTTTGCAGATGAGTTGCCTGGCTTACCCCCTGATAGGAAAGTGGAGTTCGGTATTGATGTTCAGCCTGGAACGGCACCGATATCGATGAGTCCCTACAGGATGCACCTGTTGAGCTAGCAGAGCTTAAGGTGCAGCTTTAGGAGTTTCTTCATTTGGGTTTCATCAGACCAAGTGTTTCACCTTGGGGTGTTCCGGTCCTTTTTGTCAACAAGAAGGATGGTAGTCGTCGCCTGCGTGTGGATTATCAAGAACTGAACAGTGTCACTTTGAAGAACCGGTATCCGTTGCTAGGATCGATGATTTATTTGATCAATTGAGTGGGCTGCTGTTTCTCGAAGTTGGATCTTCGTTTTGGGTATCACCAAGTCAATGTGAAGGCTGCTGATATACAGAAGACTGTATTCAGGACTAGATACGGGCACTATGAGTATCTTGTGATGCCGTTCGGGGTCACTAATGTGCCAGCTGTATTCATGAGTCTTATGAACCGGGTCTTCTCTCAGTTCTTGGATAGATTTGTGGTGGTCTTCATTAATGACATTCTGGTATATTCTTGGAATCGGGAAGATCATGCTGAGCATCTTAGAGTGGTTCTGCAGACTTTTAGAGAGAATCAGCTCTATGGGAAACATAGCAAGTGCGAGTTTTGGCTCGACAGGGTTTCATTCTTGGGGCACATTATTTCTGGCGATGGTCTTTCTATGGATCCTTCTGAGGTTGAAGCTGTGAAGAATTGGCCTATTCCTAAGTCAGTTTTTGAAGTGCAGAGTTTTCTTGGTCTCGCTGGCTATCATCAGAAATTCGTTCAAGATTTTTCGAAGATTGCAGGGCCGTTAACTAAACTGACAGGAAAGGATCAGAAGTTTTATTGGTCTGATCAATGCAATGAGGCTTTTGTTGAGTTGAAGAACCAATTGACGTCAGCGCCTGTGTTGACTATTCCAGATGGTTCAGGCGGATTTGTAATTCACTGTGATGCTTCTGGTAAGGGTCTTGGAGTAGTTCTTATGTAGAAGGGCCGTGTCGTTGCGTATGCATCGAGGTAGTTGAGGCCGCATGAAAGAACTATCCTACTCATGACTTGGAGTTAGCGGCAGTAATCTATGCTTTGAAGCTATGGAGACATTATTTACTTAGAGACCGCATGGAGATCTTTACAGACCACAAAAGTCTCAAGTACGTCTTCACCCAGAAGGAATTAAACATGAGTCAAAGGCCTTGGTTGGAACTTATGGCCGATTATGACATCAGTTTGCAATACCATCCTGGTAAAGTAAACTTGGTGCCTGATGCTTTGAGCAAACGACCAGCAGTTATGTTTCTTACTCAGCAGAGTGATCTCGTTGAGCAGATGAGGAGGTTGGATTTGAAGGTTTTGTTGCCGAGTTCTGGTCAGTGTTGTCTTGCGCTCCAGCTTCAATCTTCTCTTGTTGGTCAGATCAAGGAGGCTCAGGCTGGTGATGCACAGTTGCAGGGTTTTCGATCTGATGTTAAGTCTGGGTCCAGAACGAACATGGTTATTCATGCCGATGGTTCGCTTCGTTTTGGTTCCCAGTTGTGTGTCCCTAAGGGTGAAGTTCGTCAGAGGTTGCTTGAAGAAGCTTATCAGTCTTCGTATTCTATCCATCCTGGCGGTACTAAGATGTATCGAGATTTGAAGCTTCATTTCTGGTGGCATGGTATGAAGGGGGCTATTGCTTGGTTTGTGGCTTAGTGTTTGATCTGCTAGCAGGTTAAGGTAGAGCATCAGAGAACTGCTGGACTTCTTCAACTGCTTCCTATTCCGGAGTGGAAGTGGGAGCATATGACCATGTATTTTGTGACCGCTTTGCCGAGGAGTCCTAAGGGTCACAATTCTATTTGGGTGATTGTCGACCGTTTGATGAAGAGTGCTCACTTCATTCATTTTCGTGTCGGTCAGTTTACTGAGAGCCTAGTGGAGAAGTACATGCAAGAGATTGTCAGGCTTCATGGGGTTCCTATCAGTATTGTATCTGACAGGGATGCGAGATTTAGATCTTAGTTTTGGGAGTCTTCAGGCAAGTTTGGGGAGTAAGTTGAAGTACAGTACAACTTTTCATCCCCAGATTGATGGACAGTCATAGCAGACTATTCAGATTGTTGAAGACATGTTGCAATCCTATATGTTGCAGTTCGGTGGATCATGGGCGGACCATTTGCATCTCGTAGAGTTCTCGTACAATAACAGCCTTCAAGCCAGTATTAAAGCTGCTCCGTTCTAGGCACTCTATGGGCAGAAGTGCAGATCGCCAGTGTGCTGGGATGACATTGGTGAGAGGAAGTTATTGGGTCCGGAGTTGATCACCAGGACAGTTGATGCCGTGGTTCAGATCAGGAAGCATTTGCAAGCAACTCAGGATAGGCAGAGGCGATGGGCTGATGTCCATCGGACGGCTTTGGAGTTTGTTGTTGGTGACCATGTTTTCCTAAGGGTATCGCCGTGGAGCGGTGTCATTCGGTTCGGTGGTGGGGGCAAGCTTAGCCCTAGATTTATTGGACCATTGGAGATTTTGGAGCGAGTAGGCAAGGTGGCCTACGGTCTTGCATTGCCGCCAGCTTTATCAGAAGTGCACGATGTTTTCCATGTCTCACAACTCAGGAGATATATCCGAGATGAGAGTCACGTGATCGACTACTCTGAGTTGACCATGCGGCCGGATTTGACTTGTGAGATTCCGCCAGTTGCTATTGTGGATCGGTGGGAGAAAGTGCTTAAGAACAAGGTAATCAAGTTGGTTCATGTTGCTTGGAATCTTCACTCGCCCGATGAGTCGACTTGGGAGCTGGAGGAGAAGATTCAGTAGAAGTTTCCTTATTTGTTTGAGTAGTTTTGTTTTGTTCTTTTTGGTTGTTTTGTGGTTACCCTATGTATCTTTTTTTTTAATTTCGAGGACGAAATTCTTTTTGTTAGGTGGATAGGATTGTAACCCCTATTTCTCGTTTTTCATATTTTTTGTGTATTTTTCTTCCTTCTTGAATAATTGTACTCCCTTGTATTTTTCTTGACCGTATATTGGAGTTGTTTTCAATATAAATTCATTTTTTTCTCATTCTTGATCTTTTGTGATTTATTTTCGGTTCCTTGATTTGTTCTTGATCATTGTTGTTATTTTTGCCCGTCATTTGTGTCTTGCTCTCTTTATTTGTATCTTTGGGTGCTCATGGTGATTTGGTTGCTCATCCTATTTCCAATCCTATTATTGATCCCTAATTGATTACCAAAGCCAAATTAACCCACAATCCCTATTTTGAATCCTATACAAATTTTATCCTAATCAACTCATACTAGACTAATCCTATTTCTACTCCTATTGGATCCAAATACCCAATTACCCATCTCCTACTACAAACCCTAAACAAACCTATATAATCCCTCTCTACTAAAACCCTAACCCTAATACCCTACTACCTACACCCCCGCCTCCCTCCTCTTCCCTATTGGACCACCCACCGACCAACACCCCTCTCCCCGACCCTACATCCCAATCGACCTGCACCCATCCACCGCACCCAACTCCCCATTGCTGTATCCCCTAGCCGAATCATCTCCACCACCGAGCACTCCATCCATCTCCATCTTTCTTTCTCTCCCTCCGGCATCCTCCGGCGCCGTCGATCAGTAGCAGCGACGCAAGAGCAGCAGTGACCAGCAAGGCCAGCTGCCGCTATCCCCTCCGTCCGATGCTCTCTCTCTCTCTTGGTTCTTGGGCTTTGCACGTGCATGTCGTTTGCGCGTGGGTTGCTTCGGTTCGTGGATTTTTTCGTTCGTGAATTTTTTTCGTTGCCTGGGAATCTGTTGCCGTTAATCTTGGTGTTTGTTTCGTCTTCGGTTAAGGCAAGTAACTTGTACTCCAATTTCTTTGTATGATACAAGTCAAAAATACCGCTTATAGTGTAGTTGGGTTCTAGAGACAACTCGGGTGTGTGTTATGTTCGATGGGTTTTGTCTCTAATGTGCTATTTGACCATAGTTGCCTCACGACACAAAATCGACCTGAAAATAACTAGGTTTGACCGTTCTTGATCTATTCATATATGTGAGATAATTAGGTGAATTTATGTGTTTAATGAGATCCATGTGATATGATGGTTGTGAATATGTTATTTATTCTATTTCATGATTTTGGACACTTAGTAGACTCTATACCATGTTTGATTGTGATTAGAACAAGTTTCGTATGATTTATGTTGGTTTTGTTGTTAGAGAGAAATGTGTAAATTGTCGATGATCAGTTTTGAATTGTATTTTAGACCATATTAAGGTCAGAATTCTTAATTTTCGTATTAGACATGAATTGTAGAGGAATATTTCTTCTTTCCAAACCCTCTGACCTTGATCGATTTCGTTTTCGCATGAGTGAGTTATGGCTATTTTACTACATAGATGTATTCTATTTCCAGATTTCGTTTCTTGATGATTTTGATGATTAAACTATTTTGATACTAGTCCTAATTATATTATCTTGATCTGAAACTTTGCACAGTAATTCTATATCTATCTAGGGGTTACCCAAAATTTTGGTGGATTTCATTGATAAGTTTTATATGTCGTTTCATGCTTGTTTGTGAAAGCCATACTTGCTGTATTTTGCTCGCTGTTCTGTAAAGAATAGTATTTTCACCCTATTTCCTTTTACTGTATGAAAAATATTTATGAAATATAATAGTTAGATTATTTTGCCTATTTTTATCTCCCTTTGGTAGATTTGGATTTCTTTTCACGGTTTGCGAGATATTTCAGTTTTCGTGCAGCAGTGTTGGGAATTCCAGATTTGCCAAAGTATCGTTTCTTGATATTTTCTGATTTTTTTTGACTGAGCTAATCTTACTGGAATATTATGAAATTTTTTAATCTGATATTAGACATATAGGGGAGTACCCCATATTTTTCCTGGATTTAGTTGAGGAGTTTTGATGCTGTTTTCCTGTACTAGAATTCAAGTTGCTGATTTTTGGCTGAACGTATTTTCTGGATTCAAATTAGTTTTGAGTTATGATTTTGTGAAATACTATATGACTTATATATAATCTCTGGATTCATGTGAAAGTCTATTTTCCAGATTCTTTGACGGATTCATATTTGTATTTCTGTAGTAACGGGAATCACTATTTTAGTACTATACTGTCATGCTGTCCTGAATATGAACATACACTGTTTCCCCCGTTTATGTGACTGTATATCATCTATGCATATTTATTTGTTTCCCTGAACCTAATACTGATTATACCATGTCAGTTTGACACTATTTCGTACACATTAATGCCAGTTTGATGACCATAATAAAAGTAATCAAGCCGGGGTTTCTTAAGGGAAGGTATAGTAGTGGAAAATATGAAAACGTGTACTTGGAAGGAAACTAGTGTTCCATATTGTTACTGCTACTGTTACTTTTACTGTTACTGTTACTTTTACTGCTACGGCTACTGCTAATGTTACTCATACCTGAGTACACTGTTCCATTATGGTCCACTAAGAAATCTAAAAGCGAAACTGTTTGTTGTAGCAACCATGTGTTATGTTTTTGGGGCGCATGAAGTGCTACCAACTAGTAATACACACAAGACTGTAAGGACATTAGATTGATACTGTTATATTGATACTGTTAGACTGAGACTGTTAAACTGATACTGTTATACTGTTACACCGATATACTGAGCTTACTATTACTGGACACTGTTAGTTGCCATATGACACTATCCTTGACACATTCATTTGTACTGTTAGTATACCATGCTAATTGACTTCGTTTTACTGATTCATGCTAGTTATCACTGTTGATGCATTATTCCATGTTATTTGTTAGTTTTCCATGTGCTTGTATCCTACATTATAAGTGGCCCGTAACTTGCAATTGACGGGTACTTATTTTCTCTTTCCTTCTCCTGCAATTATGAATTGCATATCAGGATGGCCAGCTGCCCGACGGTATTAGCGAAATGAGATATTAGTGCTGGATTTCTTGTTTATGAGTATTATTTCACTTTGAAACAATGTATTTTGAGTACTTGGATATTTATTTTGTATTTGGACGATATGACCCAGGATATTTGACTTGTCCAGATTCTGATTTATTTGAGAATATTACATTTTGTTTCAAGTAAATTCTGTTGGTATATTGATTCAATTATGCATATGTGGTTGACTCTTTTGCTTCCGACTCTGATTATTTGTGAGATGTTGTAAAGATTTCTGAACAGCTTATGGACGATGAAAATCATTCGCTGGGTTTTTATTGCGTATCTGTATTCCGTATTCTTTTTGGGAAGCGGGGCGTGACAATGAGAATGTGTATCGACTAAAGAGAGTTGAACAAGGTTACTGTACAGAACATGTATCCAATTCCTCGAATCGATGACTTGTTCGATCGACTACAAGGAGCATCTGTATTCTCCAAGATAGACTTACGGTCAGGATATCACCAAGTCCAAGTGAAAGAAGAAGATGTGCACAAGACGGCTTTTCGAACTAGGCATAGTCACTATGAGTTTCTAGTTATGCCATTTGGAGTCACAAATGCACCGGCTATTTTTATGGACATGATGAACTGAGTTTTGTGGCATTTCATCGATTCTTTTATCGTTGTATTCATTGACGACATATTGGTCTATTGCAAGTCAGAAAAGGAGCATGCCGAGCACTTAGCAGAGGTTCTGAAGAAGCTACAGGAGCATCAGTTGTATGCGAAGTTGTCCAAATGTGACTTCTGGAAAACCGAAGTCGCCTTCCTTGGTCACATCCTTTCTAAGGATGGAGTGGCTACTGACCCACAGAAAGTTGAAGCTGTGAAAGATTGGCCAAGACCGACCACAGTGAAAGAGATCAGGAGATTTCTAGGTTTAACGGGATATTACAGAAGGTTCATTCAGGGTTACACCCAGCTAGCTGTGCCACTCACAGGGCTCACAAGGAAGAATGTGAGTTTCAAATGGTCGGAGCAATGTAAAGCTAGTTTCCAAGAGTTAAAGGAAAGGTTGACTACCGCTTCCATTTTGGCGATGCCAAGAGCAGGAGTCGACTATGATATCTGTAACCCCTGTTTTTCATTTTTGTGTATTTTTGAGTGTTTTTTTTTCGTTTTGGTGTATTTTCTCTCTTGTATTCTTTCTGAACCGTATGTTGGAGTTGTTTTCAATATATATTCGTTTTATTTCATTTTGAGCTCTTTGTATTTGATTGGTTGTCTCTTTTGTTTCGTTCTTCTATTATTTGATCTTTCTTTCCATTACAACACACACTGGATTTACCGGCGTATATTCCCGGGCATTTTACCAATCACACCGAGGTAGGATAAGACCAGGATAGGGTCGCAAAAATTTATAGTTATACACCGGCGGCCTCTAAAAAATGCCGGTGAATTATAACATTCACCGGCATTTTTATAAAAACACACCGGTGAATAGAAAGCTGAAATATATCCCCACAAATCCTCTCCCATTCACCGGCGTTTATTAATAAAAACGCCGGTGAATATACAGGGATAAATCCCCAATCCTACCGCGAAACCCTTAGCACATTTCGTTTTGTTTTTTTATTACCAAACCCTAAGTTTCCCCGTGCCGTCGCCCTTGGGCCTCCTTCCCTTCCTCGACAACTCCTCCGTCGCCGTTGCAATTGGGCCTCCTTCCCTTCCTCTATCCCGCTCAGTCATTTCTCTCTCAAAGCAAGTACTCTCTCTCTCTCTCGCTCTATCTCTCTCTCTCTCTCTACTTCTTTATTTTGTGATGGTAATGGTTTGATTGTAATGGTGCGATTTTGTGATGGTAATGGTGCGATTGATTCTGTGATGTTTATGTTTGTGGGAATTTTGGGTGGTAATGGTTTGATACTCAATTTAGGGGAGATACCGATTTAGGGGAATTTTGGATGTTTATGTTTGTGCGATTCTGTGATTTTGTGATGGTAATGGTTTGGGACTTCACTGTTTTTGTAAGGAGTAATTTAGGGGAGATTTGAAACTGAATTTGCCAAAAATGTGGCAATATACTCAGTTTCAAGAGGCTTGTTGGTTCTTGTTGGTTCTTGTTGATTATCGGCTGAAACTTTAGCAAAATCCGAGCATAATCGTAAATTAATAAACTAGCATTGGTTCTTGTTGGTTCTTCTTGTTGATTATCTGCTAAGCTAGCTTCTTGTTGGTTCTTCTTGTTGATTTTCGGCTAGGCTACCTTCTTGTTGAATCTTGTTGAAGCTAGAGAGCTTTAAGAAGTTGAACTAACTGGCTTGGATCTGAGGAGTTAGTGGACTTCGGAGCTAGGTGTTTCTAGCTCGGATTTTGCTAGGTTTTTGGAGCTCGATCATCTCCCATTTTGAAGCTTTATGTGAGGTTATATACAATTTTATTTTACAGATCTCAGTTTATAGATCAACGAAGTGTTTTTGGTGAATATAGCATGAAAATACTAACTCGTTTAAGTTTGCTTTCTTATGTATTTGGAGATGGGTTAGTTGCTTTTGGAGATGGGTTATTATGCATTTGCGTTTTAGTTTGGTTAAGAGTCAACTGGAATTATGATGCATTTGGAGATGGGTTAGTTGCTTTTTTGTCTGAATTTGGAGATGAGATGTATCATATATCTGAAGTTGCACACTATGATTTTTTTTGGAGTGACTAGTGATGGAAATTTTTTAATTAAACTTTATATACAATTATATCATGAAAGGGGATTGCTTGGGTTTGAAAATGAGATTGTTCATGCTTGATGCTTTAGTTTTAAGTGAATTTGGATATGCTTTTTTGTCTGAATTTGGAGATGAGATGGATCATATATCTGAAGTTGCACACTACGATTTTTTGAGGAGCGACTAGTGATGGAAATTTTTTATTTGAACTTTATATACAATTATATCATGAAAGGGGATTGCTTGGATTTGAAAATGAGATTGTTCATGCTTGTTGCTTGGGTTTTAAGTGAATTTGGAGATGCTTTTTTGTCTGAATTTGGAGATGAGATGGATCATATATCTGAAGTTGTACACCACGATTTTTTGAGGAGCGACTAGTGATGGAAATTTTTTATTTGAACTTTATATACAATTATATCATGAAAGGGGATTGCTTGGGTTTGAAAATGAGATTGTTCATGCTTGTTGCTTGGGTTTTAAGTGAATTTTTTGAGGAGCGACTAGTGATGGAAATTTTTTTTATCTAAACTTTATATACAATTATATCATGATGTCTACATGAGTATTAGTTTCTAACATAATGTTCATGCGTGTTGCTTGGGTTTGAAAATGAGATTGTTCTTTGCCAAATAGGCTTGTAAGTGATGATGAGATGGATTATGTAAATGAAGTTGCATACTATGATTTACAGAGGAGTGACTAGTGATGAAATAATCCTGTTTGAACTTACATTCTTGTTTCAATTGACAGTTATCTCATGAGTATTATAAAAGTATAAGATTCATTTCAGTTAGTAGCATTTTTGGTTTGAAAATGAGAGTGAAAGTATTCTTTTTCACTGTTTGTAGTTCAATAATTTGAACTCCATATATTAGTTTTGATTGTAAGAGTGCTGCATATTTTTTTTTAAAATTTTTTTTAAAAATTATATACCTACACCGGCGTTTTTTCAAATGCCGGTGTACATTTTTAAAAAAATTACAGCTCCTACGGCGGCGTTTGTATAACGCTGGTGAATGTATATCAGCTGAAAAATAGGGCACTTAGAAATACCCATACACTGGCGTTTTTACGGTCGCCGGTGTATACACAAGATTTACCGGCATTCCGTAAAAATGCCGGTGTAGACGCATAGTATTCCGCGATGCTCGCTTCGGCGGCATTTGGACTGGCATTTTTATAAACGCCGGTGAATGTTTCACCGGCGTTTTTACGTCGGTATAAATTCGATAAAACGCCGGTGAATCCAGCGTGTGTTGTAGTGTTCATTTGGTCTCATTCTCTTTATTTTTATTTTTTTGGGTGCTTGTGGTGGTGATTGGGTGCTTGTCCTATTCCCAATCCTATTGTTTGATCCCTAATAGAATTAACAAAGCCAAATTAAAATCCACAATCCTATTTGATATCCTATACAAATTGTATCCTATTTGAAGCCCAATTAAACAAATCCTATTACTACTCCTAATATACCCTCAACCTAATTAACCTATTAACCCAACTTATATTCAACCCTAATCCTCTCACATATATATACTACCTCTCTCTCCCTAAACCCTAATTCTAACCCTAGCCTCCACACCTCCTACACAACCTGGCCCTTCCATCTCCCTTGCTTGTGCCACACTCCACCCCGCACAGCCGAAACCCGACACCCCCAGGCTGCCAACACCCTCCCTCGGCCTACATCCAAACCCCCATACCCGATCTCCTCTTGGCCGACCATCTACACCACCAGACTCCCTCACCTCATCTCTCCCCGTCACCCTCCACTCTTGGCCGACCACCCTTGGCCGCAACCCCATCTATCTCTCTCTTGTGGTCTCTCTCTTCTCTTGCTTTGAGAAACGTGCCGTGTCTTCGTGCGATTGTTCGTGGGTTCGTTGCTCTTGATTTGTGGATCTCTTGTTCATGGGTTTTGCTCATTGTCGGGAATCCATTCCCCTTATTCTTAATTTTTGTCGTTCTTTGTCTTCGATTAAGGCAAGTAACTTGTACTCAAATTCCTTTGTATGATACAAGTCAAAAATACCACCTATAGTGTAGTTGGGTCTAGAGACAACTCGTGTGTGTGTTATCTTTGATGAGTTTTGTCTCTATTGTGAAAACTTTACCATAGTTGCCTCACGACACAATATTGACATGAAATAACTTAGGTTTTACCTGTTCTTGATTTGATCATGTATGTGGGACTTTTATGAGAAATCGTGATTTTGTTGAGACCCATGTGATATACTTGGTGTGGACATGCTAGATATCCTAAATTATGATGTTTGGACACTTGGTAGACTCGATTTCATGTTTGTTTGTATTTGGAACAAGTTTTATATGATATATGTTGAGTTGTTGTTAAAAGGTAAAAATCTGTATTTTGTCGCTGATCTGTTTTGTTTGCGGTTTTGGACTGTCTTGAAGTTAGTATCTTAATTACGGTATAAAACATGAGTTTTAGAGAATTTCGTCTATTTTCAAACCCCTCTGACCTTGCTTGATTCTGTTTTCGTATGTATGAGTTATGACTATTTTACTACAGAGGTGTAGATCTTTTCCAGATTTCGTTTTTCGATAATTTTGAGAACTAAATGATTTTGATACTGATGCTATATATATTATTTTGATCCAAAACTTCGGTCAGGGTTTCTTTATCTAGTTAGGGATTACCCAGAATTTTGGTGGATTTTATTGGTGAATTTTATGTGTCGTTTCATGCTCGTTTATGAAAACTATACTTGCTGTATTTTACTCGCTGTTTTGTAAAGAATCGTATTTTCACCCTGATTCCTTTTACTGTATGAAAAATATTTGTGAAATATAAAATTTATCTTATTCTATCTATTTTCATCTTCCTTTGGCGGATTTGAATTTCGTTTCACGGTTTGCGAGATATTACAGTTTTCGTTCAGCTGTGTTGGGAATTCCAGATTTGCCAAACTCTCGTTTATTGATGTTTTCTGATTTTTGATGACAAATTTAATTTTTCTGAAAAATTATGAAACTTTATATTTAGATACTGGACATATAGGAGAGTACCTCAGATTTTTAGTGGATTTATTAATTTGTTTTCATGTTGTTTTCATGTTCTAGAATTCGTTTTCCTGATTTCTGGCTGAACCTACTTTCTGTATTCAAATCAGTTTTGAGCTATGTTTTTGCGAATTAATATATCACTTATTTATACTCACTGGATTCGGTTGGGAGTCTATTTTCTAGACGTTTCGACGGATTTAGATCTGCATGCTTGTAACACTGGGAATCATTGTTTTACTATAGTAGGGTCTTCCTGTCCTCAACTTGAGATTTGTCTATTTTAGTCTTTTATGAGATATATTGCACTCGTACCTGTTTATCTTGCAACTTGGACTTGTCACATGATCATGCCATGTTATTCTTGATATATTTTGCACATATACATTCTTGTTTGATAATAATATTAAATAACCAAGTCGGGGTTTAAGGGACAGATCTAATAGTGGATAATTCAGAAATGTGTACTCGGAAGGGGATCCACTGATCCTACTTGATTACTTGAGACATGATACTTGACATGTGATTACTTGATACTTGCACGCAAGACACGATACTTGCCACTTGCAAAACTTGACACGTGATTTACATAAAACATGATACTTGATACTTGGAGCTCGATTACTTGAATTGTCCCCTGAGTATACTGTCCTTTATGGTCCACTATGAAATCTAAAGTGAAACTGTTTGTTGTAGCAACCATGTAAGGTAGGCTGCATGAAGTGCTACCTAGATAGTAATCACTATAAGACTTGATACATGATACTCGAACATGATACTTGAACATGATACATGCTTGCTTGATACTTGACTACATCATACCTGAGACTTGAAACTTGACACTTGATACATGATTACATGATACTTGACACTTGATGCATGTTTACATGATACTTGATTACTTGACACTTGATTCATGCCATTTACACTTGTTCACTTTGCCATGCTAGTTGTTTATGTTGACATCATACTTATACCATGTTGTTAGTTAGTTTTTCCATGTACTTGTATCCTACATTATAAGTGGCCCGTAACTTGCTATTGACATGTACTTGTTTTTCTCTTTTCCTCTTTCCTGCATTCGTTGAATTGCAAATTTTGGAGAACAAGTTCCAGATGGTATCGGTGACATGAAGTATTAGTGCTGCACTTTATTATTATTATTTCTTATAGCTTGCTTGAACAATATTGTATTTTGAAACTTGGATTTATTCTTATATTTGGGCAATGTGACCCAATATATTTGTTTTATACAGATCATGACTATTTGAGATTTATATAATTGGTTTCAAGTGCCCTTGTTGGTATTTTGGTTCATATGTGCATGTGGTTGATTCTTCTGTTTTCGACTCTGATGATTCTTGTGAATGTTGTAAAGATTCTTGAACAGCTTATGGATGAAGAAAATCATTCGCTGGGCTTTTGTTTCGTATCCGTATTTCGTATTCTTTTTGGGAAGCAGGGCATGACAGGGTTTTTAGTGGCATTGGAGTGCCAGGTTTGGCTAATGTATTAGTTGCCTAATATATTAGACAAGCTTGGCTCGAACTGGATCTGTTCAACATTTTACTGACCATGCATGCATAAATGAATTAATTATTATCAACATTGATCTGGATGCTAACTGTTTTTTGTTTTGTACAGACTATGGCTCACAGGGGTTCTACTTCTCAGTCGCAGGTTGACCCGATTGAGGCTGTCACTGCTGTGCTTGAGCGCTTGATTAATCAGTAGTAGAACCATAGTGATTTGGTGATGGCTGCTTTGGAAGCCGCTCGAGTTCCTCCGCTTGTTGCGCCTAGGCAGGATGTTCTTCCTCCCCATCTAGGAACGGTCACAGACTTTATGAGGCTGCATCCCAACAGGTTTTCAGGCACTGAGATGCCTTTGGAGGCTGAACAGTGGTTGATTCGGATAGAGCAACTGCTTTTGGCAGCTAGAGTTGCAGATGCAGATCGTGTGGATGTGGTTACCATCCAGTTGGTGGACTTAGCTCATATCTAGTGGAGGTCCGAGTCTGAAAGGCTCGAAAGACCGATCACTTGGACCACTTTCACTAGGAGCTTCTTGGAGAAGTTCTTTCCTAGTGGCACCAGAGTTGAGATGGAGCACCAATTCTTAGCCCTAAAACAGGCTGGTCATTATATCTAGTAATGAAATTTTGTTACATATTGTTCATGCAATGTTGTAACCTAAGACCTTCTTGAAACAGGGCTCCAGGTCTGTGGACGAGTACGCAGCCGAATTTACAAGATTTAGCCGCTTCGCAACCGTTCTTGTGGTGAACGAAGAGGATAGGGCTCGTAGGTTCATTTTGGAGCTTGAGCGAGACATCAAGGTGCAGCTTGTCTCTCTGCGCTTGCGTACCTACACTAAGGCTCTTGAGGCAGCTAGGGCCCAGGAGCAGGCTCGTGGTGGACTGGCTTCTTCTCAGCAGACTGTTCCGCACTCAGTTGTTAGGTCTTCTGGTGGGCCTATTCGGAGACCTGTTCCAGCCCCTTCGGTTAGGGTAGCTCCTTACTCTTCTGTGGGTCCTCTGAGAGTTGGTTTTTGCGACTTTTGCCGTCTTCCAGGGCATGAGCGCAAGGATTGCTGACGTGCCAATCATCGCTGTTTTGGATGTGGTGCTGCTGATCATTCGGAGCGGGACTACCCGCGGTTGGCTCCTCCAACCAAGGGTCCTGTTCAGCCAGTTGCCGCAACTCCTGGTCCAGTTAGACCACCGCTTTCCCTGCAGCATCAGATTGTCGGTCAGAGGACTGCTGCTCCTAGGAGAGGTCAGGCTTTCAACCTGACTGCGGTAGATGCTGAGTCACTGAGGGTGTGGTTGCAGGTATCATTTGATTGATTGTTTTATTGTTTTTTGTTTCCATTTGTCTTCTTCATTTCCTTTGCTTTATTTCCTTCTGTTTGTTCTTTCTACATTTTGTTTTTCCTCACCCTTGTTCAACCATTCTTTTCTTTGTCACTTTTGCTTTCTATCTTAGATGTTGTGTTTGTGTGCACTTTTCCTGCTCATGTTCTGTTTGATTCTGAGACAACCCATTCTTTTGTCTTCTCTCGATTTGTTGCTCGCCATCAGTTGGAGTGCAGCAACATGTAAGAGGCTTGGAACATTGTGACAGGTGGTGGAGTTGTCATTTGTTCCCGAGAGTGCAGGCAGTGTCCCGTGATTATTGGTAGCGCAGAGTTCAAATCCAATCTGATTGTAATTGGGAATTTGGGGTTCGACGTTATTCTGGGTATGGATTGGTTGGGTGAAACTCATGCCATTATTGATTGCCGTGCCAAGAAAGTTGTGTTCCGGATTCCAGATCGCGCGAAATTTGAGTTCCATGTCGGGGAGTCTTCCCTTGGCCGAGCTGCAGTTAGTCAGGAGGTTTATGCGATGGAGTTGCATTCAGGTTGTGAGGCTGCGCCTCTAGTAAATCTGGATTTCTTGGATGTTTTTCCCGATGAGTTGCCTGGCTTAGCCCCTGATAGGGAAGTGGAATTCTGTATTGATGTTCAGCTTGGAACAACACCGATATCGAAGAGTCCCTACAGGATGGCACCGGTTGAGCTAGCAGAGCTTAAGGTGCAGATTCAGCAGTTGCTTCATTTGGGTTTCATCAGACCTAGTGTTTCACCTTGGGGTGCTCCGGTCCTTTTTGTCGATAAGAAGGATGGTAGTCGTCGACTGTGCATGGATTATCGGGAACTGAACAGAGTTACTGTGAAGAATCGGTATCCGTTGCCCAGAATCGATGATTTGTTTGATCAGTTGAGTGGGGCTGCTGTTTTCTCGAAGTTGGATCTTCGTTCTGGGTATCACCAAGTCAAGGTGAAGGCTGCAGATATACAGAAGACTGCTTTCAGGACTAGATACGAGCACTATGAGTATCTTGTGATGCCTTTCGAGTTACAAATGTGCCAGCTGTATTCATGAGTCTTATGAACCGGGTCTTCTCTCAGTTCTTGGATAGATTTGTGGTGGTCTTCATTGATGATATTTTGGGTATTCTCGGAATTGGGAAGATCATGCTGAGCATCTTTAGAGTGGTTCTGCAGACTTTGAGAGAGAATCAGCTCTATGGAAAACTTAGCAAGTGCAAGTTTTGGCTCGACGGGATTTCATTCTTGGGGCATATTATCTCCGGCGATGGTATTTCTGTGGATCCGGCTAAGGTTGAGGCTGTGAAGGAATGGCCTGTTCCCAAGTCAGTTTCAGAAGTCAGGAGTTTTCTCAGTTTGGCTGGCTATTATCGGAAGTTCGTCGAAGATTTTTTGAAGATAGCAGGACCGTTGACTATGTTGGCTGGGAAGGATCAGAAGTTCTGTTGATCTGATGAGTGTGATGGAGCTTTTGTTGAGTTAAAGAACAGATTGACGTCAACGGCTGCATTGACTATTCCCAATGGTTCAGGCGGATTTGTAATTCACTGTGATGCTTCTGGTAAGGGTCTTGGAGCAGTTTTGATGCAGAAGGGCCAAGTCGTTGTGTATGCATCGAGACAGTTGAGGCCGCATGAGAACAACTATCCTACTCATGACTTAGAGTTAGCGGCAGTGATTTATGCTTTGAAGCTGTGGAGACATTATTTACTTGGAGACCGAGTGGAGATCTTTACAGACCACAAAAGTCTCAAGTACGTTTTCACCTAGAAGGAGTTAAACATGAGGCAAAGGCGTTGGTTGGAGCTTATGGCCGATTATGACATCAGTTTGTAATACCATCCTGGTAAAGTAAACTTGGTACCAAATGCTTTAAGCAGGAGACCGGCAGTTATGTTCTTGACTCAGCAGAGGGTTTTGATTGAGCAGATGAGGAGGTTAGAGTTGGAAGTTTTGTTTTCGAGTTCTGATCGGAGTTGTTTGGTGCTTCAGTTGCAGTCGTCTCTTGTTGATCAGATTAAAGAGGCGCAGGCTAGTGATGCACAGTTGCAGAGATTTTGAGCTGAGGTTGAGTCTGGGTCCAGGACGGACATGGTTATTCATTCGGATGGATCTCTTCGTTTTGGGTCCAAATTATGTGTCCCGGAAGGTGATGTTTGTCAGAGGTTGCTTGAGGAAGCCCATCAGTCTTCGTATTCTATCCATCCTGGCGGTACTAAAATGTATCGACATTTGAAGCTTCATTTCTGGTGGTAGGGTATGAAAAGGGCTGTGGCTTAGTTTGTTGCTCAGTGTTTGATCTGTCAGTAGGTTAAGGCAGAGCATCAGAGAACCGCTGGACTTCTTCAACCACTTCCTATTCCAGAGTGGCAGTGGGAGCATATCACTATGGATTTTGTGACCGCTTTGTCGAGGAGTCCTAAGGGTCATAATGCCATTTGGGTGATTGTCGAACGTTTGACGAAGAGTGCTCACTTCATTTCCTTTTCGTGTCAGGCAGTCTACTGAGAGCCTAGCAAGAGGTACATGCAAGAGATTGTTAAACTTCATGGGGTTCCAGTCAGTATTGTATCCGACAGGGATACGAGATTCAGATCTCAGTTCTGGGAGAGTCTTCAGAACAGTTTGGGGAGTAAATTGAAGTACAGTACAACTTTTCATCCCCAGACTGATGGATAGTCATAGCGGACTATTCATATTCTTGAGGACATGTTGAGGTCCTGTATGCTTCAGTTTGGTGGGTCTTGAAAGGATCATTTGCATCTCGTAGAGTTCTCGTACAATAATAGCTTTCAAGCCAGTATTAAAGCTGCTCCATTCGAGGCACTCTATGGGCGGAAGTGCAGATCGCCAGTGTGCTGGAATAACATTGGTGAGAGGAAGTTGTTGGGTCCGGAGTTGATCACCAAGACAGTTGATGCAGTGGTTCAGATCAAGAAGCATTTGCAGGCAGCTCAGGATAGGCAGAAGCGATGGGCTGAGGTCCATCGAAGGGCTTTGGAGTTTGTTGTTGGTGACCATGTTTTCCTAAAGGTATCGCCGTGGCACGGTGTCATCCGGTATTGTGGTGGGGGCAAGCTTAGCCTTAGATTTATTGGACCGTTTGAGATTTTGGAGCGAGTAGGCAATGTGGCCTATCGTTTTGCATTACCACCAACGTTATTAGGAATGCACAATGTTTTCCATGTCTCACAACTCAGGAGATATATCCGAGATGAGAGCCACGTGATCGACTATTCTAAGTTGACCGTTTGGTCGGATTTGACTTGTGAGATTCTGTCAGTTGCTATTGTGGATCGGCGGGAGAAAGTGCTTAAGAACAAGGTCATCAAGTTGGTTCGTGTTGCTTGGAATCCTCACTCGCCTGGTGAGTCGACTTGGGAGCAGGAGGAGGAGATTCAGCAGAAGTTTCCTCACTTGTATGAGTAGTTTTTGTTTTGTTCTTTTGGTTGTTTTGGGGTTACCCTATGTATCTTCTTTTTGAATTTCGAGAACGAAATTCTTCTTGTTAGGTGGGTAGGATTGTAACTCCTGTTTTTTATTTTTTGATATTTTTGAGTGTATTTTTCCGTTTTGGTGTATTTTCTCTCTTGTATTCTTTCTGAACCGTATGTTGGAGTTGTTTTCAATATATGTTCGTTTTATTTCATTTTGAGCTCTTTGTGTTTGATTGGTTGTCTCTTTTGTTTCGTTCTTCTATTATTTGATCTTTCTTTCATTTGGTCTCGTTCTCTTTATTTTTATTTTGTTGGGTGCTTGTGGTGGTGATTGGTTGCTTGTCCTATTCCCAATCCTATTGTTTGATCCCTAATAGAATTACCAAAGCCAAATTAAAATCCACAATCCTATTTGATATCCTATACAAATTGTATCCTATTTGAAGCCCAATTAAACAAATCCTATTACTACTCCTAATATACCCTCAACCCAATAAACCCATTAACCCATTAACCCAACTTATATTTAACCCTAATCCTCTCACATATATATACTACCTCTTTCTCTCCCTAAACCCTAATTCTAACCCTAGCCTCCACACCTCCTACACAACCCGACCCCTCCTTTTCCCTTGCTTGCGCCGCACTCCACCCCGCACAGCCGAAACCTGACACCCCCAGGCCGCCGACCCCCTCCCTCGGCCTGCATCCAAACCCCCTCACCCGATCTCTTCTTGGCCGACCATCTACACCACCATACTCCCTCACCTTATCTCTCCCCGATGCCCGCCACTCTTGGCTGACCACCCTTGGCTGCAACCCCATCTCTCTCTCTCTTGTGGTCTCTCTCTTCTCTTGCTTTGAGAAACGTGTTGTGTGTTCGTGCGATTGTTCGTGGGTTCGTTGCTTTTGATTTGTGGATCTCTTGTTCATGGGTTTTGCTCGTTGTAGGGAATCCATTCCTGTTATTCTTGATTTTCGCCGTTCTTCGTCTTCGATTAAGGCAAGTAACTTGTACTCAAATTCTTTTGTATGATACATGTCAAAAATACTACCTATATTGTAGTTGGGTCTAGAAACAACTTGTGTGTGTATTATCTTTGATGGATTTTGTCTCTACTGTGAAAACTTGACCATAGTTGCCTCACGACACAATATTGACATGAAATAACTTAGGTTTTACTCATTCTTGATTTGATCATGTATGTGGGACTTTGTGTGAGAATTCGTAATTTTGTTGAGACCCATGTGATATACTTGATGTGTACATGCTAGATACCCTAAATTATGATTTTTGGACACTTGGTAGACTCAATTTCATGTTTGGTTGTGTTTGAAACAAGTTTTGTATGATGTATGTTGAGTTGTTAAAGGGAAAAAATCTATATTTTGTCGCTGATCTGTTTTGTTTACTGTTTTGGACTGTCTTGAAATCAGTATCTTAATTTCGGTACAAAACATGAGTTTTATAGAATTTCGTCTATTTTCAAACCCCTCTGACCTTGCTTGATTTCGTTTTCATATGTGTGATTTATGATTGTTTTACTACAGAGATGTAGATTTTTTCCAAATTTCGTTTTTTTGATTATTTTGAGGACTAAATAATTTTGATACTGATGCTACATATATTATTTTGATCCAAAACTTTGGTCATTGTTTCTTTATCTAGTTAGGGATTACCCAGAATTTTGGTGGATTTTATTGGTGAGTTTTATGTGTCGTTTCATGCTCATTTATGAAAACTACACTTGCTGTATTTTACTCGCTGTTCTGTAAAGAATCGTATTTTCACCCTGATTCCTTTTACTCTATGAAAAATATTTTTGAAATATAAAATTTAGCTTATTTTATCTATTTTCATCTCCCTTTGGCGGATTTGGATTTCGTTTCACGGTTTGCGAGATATTACGGTTTTCGTATAGCTGTGTTGGGAATTCTAGATTTGCCAAACTCTCGTTTATTGATGTTTTCTGATTTTTGATGACTGATTTAATTTTTCTGAAAAATAATGAAACTTTATATTTAGATACTGTACATATAGCGGAGTACCCCAGATTTTTCGTGGATTTATTAATGTGTGTCATGCTGTTTTCCTGTTCTTGAATTAGTTTTCCTGATTTCTGACTGAACCGACTTTCTGTATTCAAATCAGTTTTGAGCTATGTTTTTGGGAATTAATATATGACTTATTTATACTCTCTGGATTCGGGTGGGAGTCTATTTTCTATACGTATCGACGGATTCAGATTTGCATGCTTGTAACACTGGGAATCATTGTTTTACTATAGTAGGGTCTTGCTGTCCTGAACTTGAGATTTGTCTATTTTAGTCTTTTATGAGATATCTTGCACTCGTACCTGTTTATCTTGCAACTTGGACTTTTCACATGATCATGCCATGTTTTTCTTGATATATTTTGCACATATACATTCTTGTTTGATAATAATATTAAATAACCAAGTCGGGGTTTAAGGAACATATCTAATAGTGGATAATTCAGAAATGTGTACTCGGAAGGGGATCCACTGATCCTACGTGATTACTTGAGACATGATACTTGACATGTGATTACATGATACTTGCACGCAAGACACGATACTTGCCACTTGCAAAACTTGACACGTGATTTACATGGAACATGATACTTGATACTTGGAGCTTGGAGCTCGATTACTTGACTTGTCCCCGAGTATACTGCCCTTTATGGTCCACTATGAAATCTAAAGTAAAACTGTTTGTTGTAGCAACCATGTAAGGTGGGCTGCATGAAGTGCTACCTAGATAGTAATCACTATAAGACTTGATACATGATACACGAACATGATACTTGAACATGATACATGCTTGCTTGATACTTGACTACATGATACTTGAGACTTGAAACTTGACACTTGATACATGATTACATGATACTTGACACTTGATGCATGTTACATGATACTTGATTACTTGACACTTGATTCATGCCATTTACACTTGTTCACTTTGCCATGCTAGTTGTTTATGTTGACATCATACTTATACCATGTTGTTAGTTAGTTTTTCCATGTACTTATATCCTACATTATAAGTAGCCCGTAACTTGCAATTGACGGGTACTTGTTTTTCTCTTTTTCTCTTTCCTGCATTCGTTGAATTACAGATTTTGGAGAACATGTTCCAGATGGTCTCGGTGACATGAAGTATTAGTGCTGCATTTTATTATTATTATTATTTGTAGCTTGCTTGAACAATATTGCATTTTGAGACTTAGATTTATTCTTGTATTTGGATAATGTGACCCAAGATATTTGTTTTATTCAGATCATAACTATTTGAGATTTATATAATTGGTTTTAAGTACCATTTTTGGTATTTTGGTTAATATGTGCATGTGGTTGATTCTTTTGCTTCCTACTCTGATGATTCTTGTGAATGTTGTAAAGATTCTTGAACAGCTTATGGATGATGAAAATCATTCGCTGGGCTTTTGTAGCGTATCCGTTTTCTGTATTCTTTTTGGGAAGCAGGGCGTGACAGGGTTCTACAGCAATGCTTCCCATCGCGGATTGGGCTGTGTGCTGATGCAGGAGGGGATGGTAATAGCTTATGGGTCTAGGCAGCTGAGACCACATGAAAAGAATTACCCCCCCCCCCCAATGATTTTAAGTTGGCAGCAATCATTTTTGCTTTGAAGCAATGGAGGCATTACGTGTATGGAGAGAAGGTCAATAAGTACACGGATCACATGAGTCTAAAATATATCTATCAACAGAAGGACCTGAATCTGAGACAAAGGAGATGGTTGGAAGTGTTGGACGATATCCGACCTGAGATCAAATATCATCCGGGCAAGGCAAATGTTGTGGCAGATGCGCTCAGTAGAAAGTACAGTTTGTCTCTTCTAATCACAACTCAAAAGGAATTGGCAAAGGAACTTGATCGAGGAGGGATTGAAGTGCTTTTGCAAGGTTTGGGAGCTTCCTTAGCTCATTTGAGGATTCAACCTACCTTGAGAGACAGAATTATCGAAAGTCAGAAGTCAGATCCAGAGATCCAGAAGATGATAGAGCAGGTTGGTATTGGCAAGCTGGCAGAGTTGTATGTTGCCGAGATTGTGAAGCTCTATGGAGTCCCGCTATCAATAGTGTCCGAACGAGATGCGCATTTCACTTCGCATTTTGGAGAAGTCTTCAAGCAGCTTTGGGGACAAAGACTGATTTCAGTACGACCTTTCATCTTCAAACTAATGGGCAAACTGAAAGGGTCAACAGGGTTCTAGAAGATATGTTGATGTGCTGTGTGTTGGATTTCGGTGGCAGCTGGGAGAGGCATCTAGTTCTTGTGGAATTTGCATACAACAACAGTTTCCAGGCAAGCATTGGGATGACGCAGTATGAAGCTCTATATGGTAGAAAGTGCAGGACACCGGTTTGTTGGTATGAAGTGGGGGAGCGGCAACTGTATGGGCCAGAAATTGTGCAGTAGACCTCAGAAAAGATCGAGCTGATCAGAAAGTGGTTAGTTGACGCACAAAGCAGGCAAAAGAGTTATGCTGACGACCAGAGGAGAGAACTATAGTTTGATGAAGGTGACTATGTCTTTGTGAAAGTGTCTCCGACCAAAGGGGTGATTCGGTTCGAAAGGGAAGGAAAATTAGCCCCGAGATATATTGGACCCTATAAGATATTGAAAAGAATTGGGAAGACAGCTTATCGGTTCGAACTACAAGAGGAGTTGACCCAAGTGCACAATTTCTTTCATGTGTCCATGCTACGAGGTTATGTCCCAGATCCGAGTCATCATTTTCCATAAGTGCCTGAAGGTTTGCGACTGTATTTGAGCTATGCTGAGCGTCCAATTGAGATCGTGGATCATCGAGAAAAAGTTTTGAGAAATAAGACAATACCTATGGTCAAGGTCATTTGGAGGAACCAATATGTTGAGGAGGCCACTTGGAAATCAGAGGAAAAGATGATGAAAGATCACCATGAACTCTTCAACTAATTTTTTTTTTGTAAACTTTTCTTTTCTTTCTTTGTATTTTCTTCGATCCTAAGTGTAGTTCCAGGGATGGAACTATTCTAAGGAGGGAGTGTTGTAACACCCCATATTATATTTTTTATTAAAAATACATTTTAAAATTTTTGCACATATGATGCACGTGCTAATTTTTATTCTCATTTTATTACTCTCATTATCTATTTTTAGCATGCACAAGATTTTGATTAGCCTTCTTTTAACCCATGGACTTAAAAATGAAATCTAGCCCAATAGACAAATTAATTAGTTGATTAAAAGACAGCCCATAAATCAAGCCCATCAATTATATCCTAATTTAAGTTTAAGCATGGACTAATACATGACAAGTTACAATTTTTAATATACAATTTAGAACTATAAAATTGTATTTATTTTGTGTGTGTAGGTGTACATTTGTACACCTACTGTTTGGCCGGATTGTGACTTGAAGGGTAGGCCGGTTTTGATTGGAGGAGGGGAGTTAGAGTGTTGTAATAGTGGGGAGAGGAAGAGTTGGGAGTTTGGGAGTTAGAGTATTTGGAGAGTTTGAGGTAGGAGTTAAGAAAATGAAGAGGTAGAGAGTTTAAATGAGGAGTTATTAGATTGAGAAATTTACAAATTAGACCCTAACATTGTCCTATAAATAGCACCTCATTCTCCTTCTCTCTTTACACCAAAAGTAAACTAAATAAGAGAAAGAAAAAGAAAGAGAGTACAGTGTTCTTGTGCTTGGAGGAGTTTCTTGCTAGGAGGACAAGGAGGTGCTAGTGGAGCTAGGAGCTAGAAGAGATCTCTTTCATTTGTAGTTTTCATTCTTCTTAGAGGTGGGTGATCTCTTTATTTCTAAAGTAGAAATTTGCATGCTAAATATTTTGAATGGGTAGTATAAATTGAATGTGATGTGAAATATGTAGATAAAATTCGTGTTAGTATAATATGCAATAATCTTGTTGAGGCTTAATAAATAATTGATACCATGGTAATTAAAAAGAAGGGTTCAACTAAAGAATTAACTATGAATCATGTTAGAATGCTTGCAAATTTATATTTGTCGAATGTGTGATATATATGAGAAATTGTTAAAGAATGTTATATTTCGACATATGCCTCAGAGACATGATGAGTAAGAATGAAGAAAGAGAGAAAAAAATAATTTTTTGCTATTGCCATGAAATATGTTGACTTATGTTGAAAATACAAATTCGTGCATAAAAGAATTTCTTTGAGATATCCATGGTTGATTAAGAAACATGTTTGGTTTTAGCAAAAATTTTAATTAGTAGAATGATAGACATAAACTAGTTTTAATAAACATGATTCTTAATTTCGAGTTTTGAGAAAAATTCATGTTGTATGTAAAAAGAAATGTAAAATTATTTGACAATGAAGATATATTTTTTTTAATAAGTTTTAACTTGATTGGTTGCTGTTCTAAGATCCATCTCAGTCTAAAAGAAAATTTATTTCAATATCCTAAAAGATTGGATTATTGGATAAACAAGTCTTGTTAAAAAGAACCAATTTCAGAACAGTATGAACAAAAGTATATTAATATAACTCTTAAATAGAAAATACACTTGGACTTACTGGTTAGCCAGTGCACCACAGAGCACTGTTTGTGAGAGATCTTGGGTTCGAAACTTGATAGTCACATTTTATTTTTGATTTCATTCAATAAAATCTGGACTGTACTGGGTGTATAAGGGGGTTTTCATCTCGGTTTATGGCAAAAGTCCAAATGGACTTGGTGGTTAGTGGGTTTGGGACTTGGGCACTGGCTGTGTATTGACGACAGGTCCTGGGTTCGAAACCCAGTACATTCTTTTTATTTTTGGGTCTTTATTTCACATATATGAGTTTTGACATGAAAAGGATTTTTTGAATAAAAACTTCATTATACATATAAAATGAAATAGGAATTATTAGAGTTGGTTATAAAGGTTTTTTTGTATATTTTTGAGATGGGATTTGAAGTAATAAACGAGTTTTGATCCCAAAAATTCTTATTTGAAGAAATGATTCTTTTTTTTTTTGAAGAAAAGAAAAATATGAGATAAGTATGAGATTCTCTTGTTATAAACAAACTCTTTTGTTGAATAAGAAATGCTAGATGAGATTAACATCTAGTGAGAATTCATAAAGAACATTGGGAAGAATTACCATATCACTTGATTGCCTTGATGAGACTATATGAATATGTTTGGTTGTGGTTAGAAATTTTTATGTGATTAAATTTCCTAAATGAGATTGGGATCTATGCTATAAACTCATGAAAAGAATTATTGTCTTAGAAAGCTAGTGAATGAATTGAATGAATGATGCTAAAGCAAGACATACACCAAGTTGTGAATAGGTTGATGATAAAGAACACTTTGAGTTAAGACTTGATTATTGAAGGGTATGAATACCCATTATTTCTTGTACATGAAAAAGTTATGATTTAGAGTTAGTAAGCCCTCGGGTATCGGCACTATTGAAATGAAAGATATGAGATATGATTCGGATATATGGCCATGGAGCTATCTCGTATTTGTTGATTAAGTCCGATAAGAGGTGAAACTAATTCTAGGTGTGGAAAATTATTCGTGTCTTGAACTTAAGAAATTTTAGGCACATAAGTGAAGATGTAGTAAGACCTAGACAAACGTGAGTGGGTTACTCTATATAGTCGGACGGTGGGATTGTTGCGGCGGTTCATCGGGACTATAGACCTAGTCGGGCGGGGAATTTGTTGCGGCGGTTCTCCGGAACTGTGGTTGCCTCGTGGAAGAAGAGCTTTTATTTTAAATCCGGGACTATCCATAGTCGGGTGGATATTTTTTCCGTTCTCCATGTATATACATATACCGGACGGTTGGTCAAAACTTGGATTTCGGCTCAAGCAGCAAACTAGTTTGTTCTTCTCTCTTTTCTATATTTTTTTATTATGACACCCTGAACAATGTTTAGTCGCAATATTAACATGAACTGATTTTATTTTTCTAGGGCTTCGATGTAGTCTAGTTTTGATAACATAATTTTAATTCCATGTTATTTTAGAATTCAATTTTTCCATGGTTGTGTGTTTAACTTTTTATCTTAATGTTTATAATTGTTTCGTCAACTATTGTTTGATTTATTGAATCATGAGGGATGCCGAGAGATAACTTGTGATTTAGAATTATAGATTTAAACATCATTAATTGAGTGAAATTAGAGATGATTTACAGTGATTAATGTGACTATAAAAAAATTCATAAAACTTAATAACTCTTCAATTAATCAAATTTTTGTAGATGTATGACGAATTGTTAGTTGGGGACATTTTTGGTGTTGTTCGAGAGAAAACATTGAATAATTAGGGAATTTTGGTCTACAACTTAGAAAAGTAGAATTTCTAGCTACATGGAATTATGAATTGTGTGGGATTAATTAGGTGAAATCAAAAGCCCTAGAACTAACTTTGCTATTAACAAATAATAAAATTTTAGATTTTCATTATTCTTAATTAGATTAGCTTTTCGTTTGGTTCAATTTAGTTTTGTTTTTATTTTTATTAAAATTTCGATTTTCCAAATAATAGTTAATCTAGTGAATTTCGGTACTCAATAAAATAATTAGTCCTTGTGTGTTCAGCAATTTTTTTCTTTTAGAACTATACTACTTGTTGCGATTTTGTACACTTGCAAAATATCTCATCAGAGATCTTTAGATCCCCGAGGGTCTCGCAAGCCATTGAATTGGTTGACTCATTATGGGATGAGACATGGATGTACAGAGGATGTTGTTCATGACGGCTATGTCGAGAGCCCCCTGATGCCTCTTCATTGAAAGGTGCTTGACTAGGCTGTCGAGAGCCCCCTGATACCTCTTAATCTTGGTGGCTTGGCAGTAAGTCTAATTTGTATAGTTCTCCACAGGCGGTGTCAATCTGTTGCTGCTTATTTTGGTGTGGGAGCAAACAGATAGTGAGTTAATATTTGATGGAAGCTACTAAAAATCTGACATTTGATAATTGTCGTGAAATGCGGTCACAGCTCCTCAGATTGAATATGGATCATTGATTGAACACCATGATCTGGATCTGACGGTTGCTGACGCGGCCGATGGACCTGCAAAAAGCCTGAAACACTGGGGATGGCCCTGGCGACAAACCCTCTGACACTCAATTCAAAACCAGAGAGAGAAAGAGAGTTTAAGAGAGAAATTGTTGATTACCTTCTGACTGAGAACGGGGAGTGTATTTATAGGCCTGAGAAACAGTACAGGAGATTGATATAATCCATTTGATCGACTATGAACTCATTATCTTCTATTCGAATCTCCCCCCTCAAGAGATAAGCTCTCTTGTTTGGGGATAAGATATTTGACTAACAGCCCTCATGGTCTGGTTCTCCCTTAGTGGGTCTAATCTGTCACTTTTTATGGGCTTGAAAGAGGCCCATGTCTTGTTGAGAAGTCTGCAGAAGGTCCGGACCTATTAAAGAGGCTCGTTATGATTAATGCATGTAGAAGCTTTGTGATCTGTGCTGGATTCATACGGCCCTAATTTGCTGCAATTTTTACCATTATCACTTCTCATGTAGATTTATTCAACAATCTAACCTTTGCAATGGTGCAGCTAAAAGTTCTAGTTGGATGTCCTCATCATTGAAGGTTAGGCTATTGCGATTTTGCCAGAAAGTGCAGGAAAAATAGGCCGATGAAAAGAGCAAGGATGTTTTGAATGATGGATGGCTTTTGCAGTAACGAATGGTGCCAATTAGAGTAGTCAAGGGAGATGGTAGCAGCAATAGAGATGGCGGGGCAAGGCAAGTGGCGATGATGGAGAACAACAGTAAGTAGGTGAGATGATGGTGGCTCGAGTGGCGAGGCAGGGTGAGTGAAGAAAGAGGGCCGGGAGCTGTTGGAGCTTCGGGTGTTAGGAATGTGGTGGCGAAGATGGTGTGCGGGTGAGGAGATGGAGATGAAGCTTAGGTGTGAGTAGAAGGCAGGGAGGAAGAGTTTGGGTGCTTTGGGTTTAAACAGAGAAGAAGAAGAGTGATTAGTGAGAGAGTGGTTTGGAGATAATGGGGGAAGTTAATGAATAATTTGGTGGGGGTGTGTAGTCAAGGGGGTTGAGTTGGTGTTTCTGGTGTGGGCTTGGGTTTGTTTAGTATTTGTTTAGGATTTAAATTTTATTGTAAGAGTGGGCTTGGGCTCGAATTCAATTAGGAAATTAACAATAATATGACATTAGGCTTCAATATGAGATCCAAAAAAGAATTAAATACAAAAGAAAGAGTTTCAGAAAATGGAATCAATTTATGAATGATTGAATATGAAAGTACAACCGAAAGATGGTAGTTGCAATCCTACCCACCTTGCAAAAAGAATTTCGTTCTCGAAATTCATTCAGGTGAAACATAGGATAGTGCCCAAGCGAAACTAGGATATAACGAAGTGAGAAAACCAGATAGCACCGGAATCGAAGAGAACATGAGAGGAAGAAATAAACTAGTATGATACTTAATAATGAATGAATGAAAAAAAATGTAAATTGCGGGAATGAATAAACGATGCTAGAAAGAATGAACAAGCAATAACAGAATGCAAATCTATTGCTAAATACCTGTAATCATGCCTTTGGCAGTCAGGTTGTAAGCCTGACCACATCCTCTAGTATGTCCTCCACCGGAAAATGGTCTCCCTATTGGTGCACTCCCCCTTGTCTTTAGGTAGTCCTGAATCATGTGGTCGCTCACTCCGCATGCAAGGCAAAGGCGGTTGGCTACCCAGCAGTCCTTACGTTAGTGCTACCCAACCTTGTGGCAGTAGTTATATGTTTGGTCATTCCTCGGAGCCACTGATTGGAAAGGTAGTGCCTTAGCCGTCGGGCTCTGATGTAATATCCCGGTCGTATATTATAACAAGAAACAAGGAGTAAGGAACAAGAAACGAGGAATAATATGATCAATTACGATACATGTAACAAGTGTAAACTCGTAACGTGGAAAACATGTAGACGAAAAACAGGACTTCAAAATATATTCAATTGGTATGCAATAGTCAATAAGAAATAGTCAATAATCAATAATGAAGTGGTCAATAAACAATATAGTCAATAATCAATAAAATAGTAGTCGGAAAACAATAATCAATAATCGATAATGCAATAGCCGGTAAACAATAATCTGTAACATGATCAACAATTGATAGACAGTAATCAGTATCAGTATTCAGTATCAACGTTCAGTGTCAATCTTAGATCTATCAGTCTTTTCATAAGCTATCTAATGCACGCAATCTTGTATCACATACCACAGGTTCTGGTGCATAACAATCAAGCAAACATTTAGAATTAAGTGATGAATTCTATAGAATTATGTACTCGGGAACAGTAATTAGCAAACAGTTAAATACTTGCCGGTCTACAATAATCAGTAACCAGTAAAAACTAATCGGAATACCACAATCAGTAATCCGTCATCAATAATCAGTAACATGCAAGAAACATGGGCCACCTTTTGAGTACACTATCCTATATTGTCGACCACTAAGTCGTACTCTTTATTACCCCAACTTGTTATTCTTTTACTATGATCAACCGTGAACTTGCAGTCGATATAATCATTGGAAACAGTTGTATCGTAAAACATGCAATACATGATGTGAATTCGTTTGGTCTATCTACTGTATTAATTCAATCCATTAAATACAATTACTAACTTGTTTATATATAAAAAATAAATATACAATTCTGGATAGCAATACATTGCTGTCCAAAAACTCACTTACCGTTGCTACAAGAAAGTAAATGCAATTCCGTCAGGAGTTCTAGAAACAGACTCCCTGCTGGTTCGAACGGCTATGCATAAAATCCATAAATTATTGTTGTCTGTGTCCATTAGTAAGAAGGATTTTTTCAGGTCATAATTTCAACATTAGGTTGCATTATCAACTATTTTACTGAACGATGAATTTTAAACAGATAAATCTGAATACTCCGACATTATAGCACTAACATGTCAATATCTTGCAATCTACTACTCAGTTTGCACAACTGAAAGGTGATCTGGATTCTACACTGAGTGAGCTACAATTAACATATATAAAGTTCAAAATTTCAGTATAGGAAACAAGGTCGAATTCTCAGTACAAATTTGGATAACTGACAGGGCAAAAATCTGAATATACGATAAAATGATGAATTAACGGTTCAAGACTTGAATCAATAACATGGCACGATAAGGAAAACAATAAATCAGATTCGTCGATGAATCAATAATAGAATTCAATGAGATATTATAATTAATTCAAGAACTACTTGCGGAATTTCAATAAAAACTTGCTTGAACATGAACAATAAATGGGTTCAAGAGATGCTTGCCTTTGACGCGATGATCACGAACGATCAACGAGGTGTTGGTGTATGCCATATAGGCCAGTTGTGTATTGACATTACTAGTTTACATTGCATCATGACATTTATTTTCTATTGTGGCATTTTATTTATTGTTAATTAAATGAACATAATAAATTCCTTAGAATAGTAAGTTCAATGACATGGGATATCAAGTGCATGACATGATTGTTAGATCCTATAGACTGAAATCAGAACACTATTTTTAAATGTCCCTAGTTAAGTATTATTCTGTATTTGGACAACGATAATACATAGAGACTAGTGTGTGCGTAGACTGATGACCATTCTCATGGGTCATGGATATGAGGTATCAAGACTTTACATGGATACATATTAGAGTACTAATGTACTGGACTAGCCCACCAATGAGAACGTTGCGTGGATCGTTACATGAGTGGCATAAGCATTCTCATAGTGCCATGGTGTATATAGTCCTTGACTTGAAGTCACTACAATTCTCTATATGAGAAGTTATATGTTTTAATTTCATCAAACGTTATCTGTAATAAGGTAATTATAAAGTTGAATATTGGATATACTACAAATCATGCGGATGGATGTGAGTAACTTTGATATGATTTGTCCCTCCTACATAACATGAGCAATATCTATGGGTCCCATGATTGAGTGAGACTACAAAATGTATGGTCGTGCTCAAATGAGTCAATACGAGATATTGAGCTCATTTATTTTAGTAAGTCTACTCGGACATCAAGAAACCAAAAGTTGAACTACACAAGGGTGACACACTCTATGCCTTGTGGTCAATTAAGATATCTGGACAAAAGAGCTAGACAACATGGTAGCATTGGTCACGAATAGGTTATGTTAAATCACTGGTATTCCCGTTACTTGAGTAGCAGTGATATATTTCTAGATACTGCTCACTGTTTGTAACACTAGAATATGATTTTAGTATTACGGTCAATGTAATAGGAAACTACATGGTCATACACTTAGAATGGATCTAAATTGGGATTTAAATTCATGAGATGAATTTAATTGGGTATCCTATTAAGACTTGGACTCCTGACACTGTCGGGTAATTAATTAAATTAAATGAGTCAACTAAAGTTTGAAGGGCCACACACAAATCTGACCTAGGTTAGATTGTGAGCTCCTACACCTCACCACTCTCTTAAGGTTGATTTTTTGCACCTATGTATACGATATATTTATGTGGAAAAGATACATGAGAAAACCCTAGTCGTCACAAAAATTGTGTGAGAGAGAGAGATCATGAGGAACATCACCTTCCCGCAGCTAGCACCGCGACGTGAGGAGAGCTTGATTTGGTATGTTCGTATGGATACAGTAGAGTCACCGCAACCTTTGCAGTGTTGTGATTGGCATATTTTAGAGACTCCAGATCTATATTTAAGATAGAAATTGAGAGAGATAGATCGTGAGAAACATGCCCTTTCGTAGGGTTGGCATTCGGGTCAACCGGGCCGGGTCGGGTCGAACCCGTGCGGGTTGAAGCCTAACTTGGGCAGATTTGGGTCGAGTCGGGGTGTCAACCGAGCCGGGTTCGAAATTGAAAATGTCAACCCGGTCGACCCGCGAACCCATTATGGTTGGGTCGGGCCAGGTCGTCGGTTGGCCCTTTTTTTTTTTAACAACTTCACTTAAAAAAAAATTAAACAATTATAACTATATAAGAGTAAAAAAAATGCTTATATTATTGATTATTCATTTCAACTACTATGAATTTTTTACAAGATTTTACATACAATTTAGAAATACAAGTTTTTTCTCCCTATCTTTTAACCTAAAAAAAAAATTACAACAAAAATAAGAGATTAAGAATTGAACAAAACTGTATATATTTATTCATTTCAACATCTATGAAAATTTTACAATTTTTTTACTTATAAATACTGCTAAATAAATATACAAATCTCTCCAATTACATGTTTGAGAGGACAATCTAAAGTTCGAGATAGCCTAGAGTTAGATTGAAGAGAGAGCATTGGACTACTTTCGTGCACCACTACTTAACCTAAACCTAGGATCTCATCGCCCTAAATTTCCTAATCTTGTTGTTGGACTTCAGGGGAGTTGCTTCCACTTGTTGATATAGATGTCGCTTTTTCTTGAGTCCTGTTGTAACACCCCGTAATTTCTATACATATATAAATATAAAATAGATATGTATATAATGAGAGGTAGGTGGCAGATTGTTATTAAAATGGATTTGGAAAGATGGCATATCATGTAAATATGTGTAATGGTGAATAGTGTGGGGGGCACAATATTGAAACAGCAAAAGCTATCGTTGTTTGAAAAATGCTCATGACGGCAGCGAGGTGTTGGGGCCCGCTTGTTTGAAGCAACAAAAGAGACAGCGCTGTTGTCTTTGCCTTGGTGACGTGGCAGGGCCCACGTGAGGGGCTACTGTTCACAAGGAGAGAGAAAGAAGTAGAGGAGAATTGTCCCACATCGGGAGTTGCAAAAAATTAATTAACTATAAATAATAATGCCTATGATCAAAGTCACCAATTCGGTTAACCACCTTTTGAGAGGCAACCTGTGGTGGGCAGTTGTACTATACTATAAATAATTTGTCTTCTAAATTGTATAAATTGTCTGAGCTAAGGGCAGGGGCATTACACCTATCTTCAGCCTTCATCTAATCTTTTGTGCACATGAGTATCTCCAACAAATCTGGCTTCAAGCGATTTTTTGTAATATGTTAGAACTCTGCCACATGAAGAAAAAGCACTTTCGGAAGCAATTTGGAGACAGGAGGAGTTCGTAGATCTCTAGCCATATGTGAAAGAATAGGAAAAAGATTTTTATGTTCTTTCCAACATTGTAGCACTTCAATCTTGGTACTAGAACTCTCACTATTTGGTTTATTATACCAATTTAATTCATTAGGTACATTAGTCCTAGATTTTTTTAATTGAATACGAGCAAGTAAATTAAAAGTGACATCTTCTAATGTACTCTTACCCTTACCTCTAGAAGTAGAAGAAGAAGAAGTAACTATACTAGTTGTACTACTAGATGCAAAAGTTCAATAATCATACAAGTTATTCAATGTCGATTCAAAGCTAGCTAAAAATGTGTCGCAATCAATTTCAAATTCATCTCCAAGTAAAGTAAAATACATTTCAATCAAACTCTTCGTACCCGCTAATTTGATACGATGATCCATAATAGTAGCAATACAATACAACATAGGAGGGGGATTAAAATACTTGAAATTTTTTGTATAAGCGGGAACAACAATATGGCTAATGTATTCGTCTGAAATCATTCCTTTAAAAGTTTGAATCATAGTAATGATTGAAAAAAAAAATACTACTAGAAGTTGAATAATAAGATGTAGAACTTCAAAGTTGCGGTTTTAAAAGGTTCCAAAAATCATAATAAAGATTCGGCAAAATACCATGATTGGGGATTCATTTGAAAATTTTCCATGTTTTTTGCAAGACAAAAACCGTTTATAATATCGTTGTATTGAGTAACAACATTTAGTAAAGTAAAAGTAGAGTTCCATTGGTGATTAACATCTTTAGAAAATTTTTTAAAATGTATTCCCCTAGCTTTAGGACCACTCAAAGAAATAAAATGTACACAATTTCTAATTGCAATTATATATGAATTGGCTACTTTCAATGCATCTTGTACACATAAAATTTAAATTTGACACACACATCTAACATTAAAAAATTTCTTACATGGAGGAGCTAATTGTGTTTCTAATGTACTAAACAAAGCATTGTTGTTAGATGCATTATCAAAACTAATAGTAAAATTTTTATCACGAATATAATTTAAATCACAAACATCTAAAATATGTGTTGCAATAACTAGTCCACTATAGGGATATGGCAAAGTCACAATTGAGATGATTCTCTTTTAATTGATCCAATCACTATCTATCCAGTGACAAGATAAGCTCATCATCGGAATATCGTTACAACCTTTCCAACAATCAGAAGTTAATAATACTCTACAAGTTAAAGAATACAAGAGTGTAATTAAAGCGTCTCTCATTTCATTGTAAAGTTTAAAACAACCGGACTTTAGTGAGTTGCTAGGAATTCTTCTAAAATGTGGATTTAGTGCATTTTGGTTGAAAGACTCTACATTCCTACTTTCGGAATAGGAAAAAGGTACCTCATCCTTAATAACTAATCAAGTCATTTCCCTACAAACAAGTTCGGGATCATAGAGTTGGTTATCTGTTTGTCCAAGCCTAAGGTTGATTTTTTTTGTCTTGTTGGTATTCTACTAAATCTTTGTGTACATTTAAAATGTGTTGTTTAATTGTACATGTTCCCTCACCCTTCATCCGTTTGTAACTTTTTTCACAATGTTTACAAATCTTATGTCCTACACCCGGATTATTCTCATCGGGGATATAGTCATAAAATCTGTGCCAATCACTTGTTTCTCCTCTAGTTTTTCTACTACTAGTAGGTTCAGTTTGTTTTGTTGTGTGTCAACATCATAAAATCTATGCCAATCACTTGTTTCTCCTCTAGTTTTTCTACTACTAGTAGGTTCGGTTTGTTTTGTTTGTGTGTCAATATCGTGCATTTCTTCTTCTATCTCATGTGTAGGGATATTGTAAGTTCCCTACCATAAGATTATGTGTAAATTCGGGTTCAAATTGTGGGACTATTGGAGGCCGACGTGAAGTATCGGTGAAATCTTGTCCACTTTGGCTACGGCCGCTACCTCGTGATCTAGACATGGTATTAGTGTATGTGAAAAAAAATTCTAGTATTTTACTAGTGTACGTGAAATAATAGAAAGCAATCTAGGATGTATATGTTAAAAAATAAGATCTAAAAAACAATATGAGGGTTGAGAGAGAGAGAAAAGCGAAAAACCAACAAACAAGTATGATACAGAAAATTAGAACTACAATAAAATTCAAGACAATAAGAGGATTGTGAAATTTTGATATCGTACTTCGCGGATAATCGAATATACAAATGAGAGAGAAAATAAAATTAGAGAGTAGTCGGTAATCCGGTAATTGTTGAAACATGAGAGAGAGAGAGAGAGCTTCTTTGTTGGAGGAGTTGAAGAAGACGTAGTTGAGAGTTGAATCAACACAATTCGTTAGGATCGAAAAATTTTACTTCTTTGTTGCTTGCTTCTTTGTTGAAAAAACTTGATTGAATTGAGATTGAATTTAGTAGTAGTAGTAGAGTGAGTAAGAGAGTAAGGTGTGGAAATATTTGGATTGAATTAAGGGAATATTTATAGGGAAAATAAATAAATTAAATCAAAAAAACAGCCAGCCAACCGCTCTGGACCGTTCGACCCACGGGTCGAACACTTGGCCCGTTCGGGTCAAATGAATCCAAACCCACGGGTTGGCAAGCGGGTTTTACTTGGTCAACGGGGTGAGCAGGTTAGGTTTGCGAATTTTACGACCCAGGTAGACCCGCAGGGTTCGACCCGGACCCAAACCGCATTGTAGCGGGCCAGGTTCGTGTGTGCGGGTCGCGAGTCAACTCACTCCGGTTGCCATCCCTACCCTTCCGGTAGCTAACACCGTGGTGCGAGGTAGTTTGATTTGATCCGTTCGTGTGTATACAGTAGAGGCACCGCAACCTTTGCAGCGCTTTGATTGATATATTTGGAGACACCATATCCATCTTTAAGGTATAACTCCGAAACATAATTTATGGTTTTCACATGGATCCATGGCTAGGTTTCGATATTTTGTGATTTTTTTTTCCACTGTGTAATCTGTGATTGCCCTTGAAACCTAACACAAGGAGAAGTGAGACACCCAACCAACACGGTGATAACAAAAACAAGTAAGACTCACGACAACAACGAGGAGATGGCATGGCGAGTGGTGAAGTTGTCAGGATGCAGCAAAATAGCAAGAGGACGAAGGGGCTTCGGTGTTGTTGCGTTGAAGATGGAGGTCAGGCAGCAAAGAGAGTGGAGTTCGAGCTTCGAGTTCGGGTTGCGGGTTGGTTGGGGGTTGTGAGTTTGGGTTGAAAGTGAGTTTCGGGGAAGGAGTTGACTTGGCAATGGAGGGTTTCAATGGGTTTTCGGGTTGTGAGATGGATGTGATGGAGGGGCGGAGGTCGGCAACAATGATGATGTGTTAAGTTTGATGGTGGCAGCGATGGAGATAGCGAGGTAAGGGAGATTGCGATGATGGAGAACAGGAGCAAGTAGGTTGGGTGGCATGATCGGGAGGCAGGGTGAGGAAAGAAAGAGGGTCGGGAGTTGTTGAAGCTTTGGGTGTTTGGAATGAGGTGGTGAAGATGGTGTGCAAGTGAGGAGATGGAGATGGAGGTCAGGTGTGAGTAGAAGGCAGGGGGAAGAGTTTGGGTGGTTTGGGGTTTAAACAGGGAAGAAAAAGAGTGATCAGGTTAGGAGATAACAGTGGAAGTTAATGAATAATTATGGGGGGGGGGGACTAAGAAGATAATGGAGTCCAGTTGAGATAATGGTGGGGTGTGTAGTCAAGGGGTTTGATTTGGGGTTTCAAGTGTAGGCTTCGGTTTGTTTGGTATTTATTTAGGATTTAAATTATGTTTTATGAGTGGGCTTGGGCTCTAACTCAATTAGAAAATTAACAATAGTATGACACTGGGCTTCAATTGGTGATCCAAAAAAGAATTAAATACACAAGAAAGAGTTTAAGAAAATGGAAATAATTTTTGAATGATCGAATATGAAAATACATAGAATAATTCGTACAACCGGAAGATGGCACCACTGATAGTAGAAGGCTCGGTGGAACTTCTCGGGGGTCATCCACTGTGTACGTGGTCCCCATTTACTACCACTTGTACCACCTGCTTCATTCATCTTATCCTGCATAAATAAATGACTTGTTTTAAATGCATGAAAATGAACATATTCTTGAAACCTAAAAAAGCATACCATTTACTTGTTACGTACACAGTAGTATTACCTAAGGACCCTCCACTCTTGCAACCATGCTTGTTGTGTCATATTTAACTCATTTGAAACAAGTTATCCCCTTGTGCAAGCCATCTCTGACGTTCATGTCATTGTGAATGCACATACTTCTCGACCAACCTTTCCTACATCTTCTAAGTCTCACATCAGTTATGAGTTTCGATCCAAGTTGGACAGATTAATATACTTGGTCTTGCGTAGGATAAAAGATGGGTGTCCAAGTAAGTGCCAGAAAATTGGTAGAATAGAATGGATCAACATAAGGTCGGTAATCAACAGACCGAGCTGCACAAGCCGCCAGTACATGATAACATGAAAAGTGGTAGAGATTGAATTTTTGACAAGTACAAGTGCGCACTCCCAAGTCAACAGTATGCAAATTTCCACCCTTTTTCTGGCCATCTTCAACTGGAATATTTGTTCTTACTTGAAATATGCCAGGATTATGATGAAACATTATAGCCACATGCATATTAGCTCTCTCACGTCATATATCGAGAATTTCTTGAACTCGCTGAGTCCAAATCTTCCCTTCACTTATAAGCTTCTTTGCCAATTAACGACGTTTGGTAAAGTAAGAATTGAGACGATAGAATATCATCTCCACAATTACCGTCACGGGCAAACTACAAACCCCCTTCAAAACAGAATAAAAATTTTCTAATAAATTCGTAGTCATCATACCATATCGACGTCATCGATCTGCAGTAAGTGCACACTTCTCGATTGGTTTCTCCTTGAGCTAATTGACAGCCTCGATTTTTACCTTTTCAATCTCTGGCATTTGTTTACTCTGTGACATGCAACCACCTTCATTTTCTTTCTCAAAGCCTTGATGCTGAATTTGCTAAAAAATATTGCAGCAAAGTATCGCATACAATAACGGTAATATGCATGTGGCTCATTCCATGATCCGTTTCAAGCTCTACGCTCGATAAGATACCCACATGATGATCAGAAATAACACATAACCCTTGGTGATCAGTGACAAAGTATCAAATACAACTCATGAACCTTTTATACTCTCTCCATCTACTATTGCAAAAGAAATTAAAATAGCTGATTATTTGTTTCGGCTAAAACAACTATCAATAAACAACCATTGTTTTCCATACAAATGAGTTCCGTCAATACTAATAGCCAGTTCGCAAGACTTGGATCCTTCAATCGAAGCCCTAAATGCCCAAAATACTACCTTGGTTGTTTCTTTGCCGTGACCGGACACAACCTTATCCCAATGGACATAAATGTCTGAATTTCATGCTTGTAGTGCTAATAAAAGAGCATGCAACTTTGTATATGTTTCCTCAAACCCTCTGAACATCCTTTCAATACCTTTCTATTTTGCTCGTCAAGCCTTCTTGTACGAAATCCTTTAACAACACTATCTCAACAATTGCCTTCGGTGTTATTCCTAATTATGCTTTCACAACATTCAAAATCAAATTTGAAACATGCTTAGTATCAACTTTATTATGATCTTGATTCAATGTGGGATTGAGACATGTATGTGGCACTTTCAATTTCTTCAACGTGAAATATGACTGCCCTTTTGGAATGAGTGCTCGAAATTTTCACAGACAACTTGCCTCATCTACCTCTTCGGGATTTGCTGCCCTCTCCTTTTTTGTATGGACCTTTGGTGTCAATTTATATTTCACTGAATATACACTTTTGGCCGATTTCACTATGACGAATTCTCAATGTTTCTTAATGGAGAACATCTTCACCGCATGTTGGACATTGTCTTTGCTTCAAAGCTTCTATCGAATGTACATTTCACCTGTGTTGGATGAGCCACATGACTCTTGACTAAAGTGATATACCAACGCATTATTAATCCAGTCAACCGATTCAAACTCAGGTACAGTTGCACTTATGAATTGAGTCAGGGGAACCGCATGTTGGACATCATGTTGCAAGTCCTCAATGTCATTAACATTATCATCTAGATGCACATCTTCTTCATCTTCATCGTCTTCTACATCTTCCACGTCTTCTTCATCTTCTTCGTCTTCTGATTACACATTGTTAAAAGTAGCATGATCGAAAGATTGAATAATGTTTACATTATTTAAAAGAGCGTGTATCAAACTAGGAGGACATGGCAACTCATATTTCGTGGGATTTGATCGTGTTGGAATTGTGAATGTCTTCTTATGGAGGCAACAATCTTGCATGCGATTCAGGAGGATGACTGTGATTTATCTCACGAGTCGGCACTTCACGTACGAGGCTTGACTCATTAATAACATGTGGCCAACTATTAGGAATCTTGATTTGCTCTACATATAACTCCAATGCAATCCAACTAGAGTTCGGATCAAGTGATCTTGCAATCATAGAAATAAGAGCATCATCATCAACTATAAGCACTGCTATGAAATATTTTCCTTCTCCCTTACCAATTGTATACCGAGTTAGAATTTTAACACTTCATTCATCTCTATCCCAGTTAGTATGTTCATAGACCTTCCCTACTAGTTCTTGATTTGTGATATTGCAATGAGTCCAAACTATTTCCGATTCAACACCCTGATGACATGCTCATAGCTTTGGTCTCAAAGTATTTCTCCTCCATAATAAAACCAAATAATTTTTTGTAATCCATACCTATACTTGAAGGGACGAATTTTGGATTCATTATCCAATTACAAACATAACTTTATTACACTAATCCAATTAACAAAATATGAAGTATTCAGCCCTATGCAATTTGTTATGAATCAATCGTTTACAACATCTCAGCTAATTTCATTAATATATAGTCAAACAAGCATACTAAACGAAATTAAATAAGTGAAAACAAGAAATGCAAATTTAGGGTTTATGGAATACATTGAAAAGATCCTAAATTTCACGATGGAGATAATATTGGAGATGACGAGGGGCTTTGACGGAGTTGGATGAGTCGGAGGATTTGGAAGAGATTTGATGGAGTTGAAGGAATTGAAGGAGTTGGAGGAATTTGGTATTACAGTTTTGAGATTTTCTGTTTCAGAGTTGGAGAGAGAGAAGTGAATGGGAGATAGATGAGTCCTGCTATATTAAGTGTGGGTCCCCTCTTGAGGCCGCAATTCACAATTGCGGCCTACATATCATCGGGAACGTAGTTGGGAACTGCTATCTTAACTATACTCTTCAAAATTGAAGAAATTTGATTCGCAGAGCGGCCTCTGTATGTTTTGGCTGCATTTGGGAACTGCAGCCTTAACTATACTTGGAATTTTGCGATCTGACAGAGTGCATCGAAGAAATTTGATTGATAGAGAAGTCATAGTTCCCAACTGAGGCCTCTCTTTAACATTAAAAAAAACTTAATTTTTTTTACTAAGTCTCCACCACTTAACTCTCTGTCTTACCTATTGTCAATTTTTCACTATAGCCATAGTTGGGAACCGCGGCATTCAAAAAAAATCAAAGAAGAAGCCGCAATTGGGACCTACGACTTCAAAATAGTTGTAGCTGCATCTCCTAAGTGCGGTTATAGCTGATGTGGATACTGGTGACTTATTCAAGGAAATAGTTGCAAAAGTTGCTTACAATGGGAAATAGTTTCAAAAAGTGGTGTAGTATGGGAAAAAACTCCACAATGTCGTGATAAAGCCCAAATAGTATAAGACTTTTACTCTTAAGTGAGAGATCACACGTTCAATTCAGGAATTATACAAAATTAACTGGGAATTTTAGAAATTCTCTCTCTTCTCAATGTGGTGTGGATGGCTCTTCCCTTTATCCCTAATAAAGGAAATTAGCGCGAACGTTAGAATATTTAGAAATTTTGTTGGATGGAAGAAAAGTTTGCTAAAAAAGTCGAGAAAAGAAAAACGAATCCAAGAAAAAATAAACAATAATAGTTAAAAAAAGAAGTATTTATTGCTCACTAATTAAAATACTTGCTACTAGATGACACTAGCGATAGGTTTCGTCAACTGCTTTGTTTGTTCGAGAGTTTTATGTCTTTAATTTTTGTGGTACAAAAGTAGTATAAAATTAGCAATGCTTCTTACTCATACAAAAATTATATAATTGCTCTAAATAGTATCAAAGATTGTCAAGTACTTGGAACTTACATGCCAAAGACTATAAGGTTCAATTCCAGACTAAAGCCGAAACAATAACAGTAAGCATCACACTGTTATATGCTAAGCTCCTTGCTTACTTCATTTTTCTCTCTTGTTCGTACTTTCCTTTATCTCTCTCGTTTCACCTAGTATGTAAACCACAAACCTTTTTGTCGGGATCCTAAATTCTATTGATTGTACACTAAAAAGTTTTGTAATAAAAGATTGATGAGAAAAGGGAAGAGAATTATTGATTGAGGGATTGACAATGTAAGGGAGAGATGGTAAATGGAGCAGAAAAGGTCACAGGAAGAGAGAACATACAGATGAAAGTATTCGAGAAACAACAAGAAATTTTTAACCCAATGTATACCTGACTATGGTCCATAATGGAATTTGCTTTTGATGGAGTCTTAATGAGATAAGAGGATAATCTGTTGAAAAATATTAGGAAGGCCAGCTCTTAATTTATAAAGAAAGATCGAAAAATTTTGGTTCATTTACCTCTTTATGAAAAATATGCCCTCTTTTATTAATTAATTATTATTATTATTATTATTATTATTATTATTATTAAGATAATTTTCACTAATCCTTTCATGAGTTTTCACACATTAGTTTGCCGAGATGAATTAATGACTGTTTCAACATACAAAACTTAAGGAAATCTAGAGTTGGAAGTTGAACTATTGCATAATCTCTCAGTTTACAGGAGATCATGTAAATGCTATTTTTAGAAGACAGAAGGTTCATCCAACTATTTGTCATAAAAATTATGGGCATATATGAAGCGGTTTATTTTTGGAGTGTGGGGGCAACAGGTATGAGTTCTTGTAATTTGTAAAGTGGAAACTGTAGTACTGGCATCGGACCAATCCTGAGGAGCGGGACGGGCTCGGGAATGGGGGCAGGAGGGTAGAGGCCTGGTGTTCGGCTCAGACCCGGGAGCTCAGCTCGATCTTTTGTACCTGCACACTGCCTAGAAATACCGGGAGAAGTCCCGGCGACGGGCCCTCCGACGATTTAGTCAGTCCCTGAGAAAGAGACTGGACAGCTAGGGTTCAGGTGGGGAGAGATTGATTACCTTGTGAAGTGAGGAGGGGGTCCGGTATTTATGGGCAGAGGCAAACGGGTCTGGGACCTTAGCGGGCCGGGTCGGACCCGTTTGCCTGTGGGCCTGAGGCTGTATGGGCCCGTTGGAATTCTATTGACCTGATGATCAGGGAAGAGTGAGGGGATCTGACGACCCAGGAGGTGCCACATCATCTAACCCATATCAGGAGCCCCCCACTCCTGGATGGCTGGATAATCCAGCTGTGGAGGAGTGATTTGTCTCTGTAGGGAGAGCGGAGCGGTGTGTATGGCGAAGAGGGTTTGAAATTCACTGGAGAGGCCAACGGGGTAGGATGACAGGGATCCCCTAGATATAGGTGGCGTCGGGAGCCGAAAATGCAAAAGGGGTCAGAGGTCGAGCGTCGAGTTCGGGAGCCAAGCTTCGAGTGTCGAGCTCCGAAGCTCATAGTGAGCTGGGAGTGGCTCGAAGTCACCGCTGAGCGTCGAGCACTGATGAGCATGGAAATGCTATCGATCGTCGAGCGCCAATCTCGCTGGAGAAAGCTGGGGGTGGCTCATGGTCACTGCCGAGCGTCGAGCCACCCTACTTGTTGGAAAAGCAATGGGGGGTGGCTCGGAAACGCCACCAACCGTCGAGCCCCGAGCTTGCTCAATAAAGCTGAGGGTGGCTCGAGGTCACTGCCGAGCATCGAGCCCCCCTTCTTGTTGAAAAAGGAATGGGGGGCAGCTCGGAAATGTTGCCGACTGTCGAGCGCCAATCTCGCTGGAGAAAGCTGGGGGTGGCTCGAGGTCACTGCGAAGCGTCGAGCCACCCTACTGCTTGGAAAAGCAATAGGGGGTGGCTCGGAAATGCCACTCACCGTCGAGCCCCGAGCTTGCTAAATAAATCCGGGGTGGCTCGAGGTCACTATCGAGCGTCGAGCCCCCCTTTTTGTTGGAAAAGCAATAGGGGGTGGCTCGGAAATGCCACCGACCGTTGAGCCTCGAGCTTACTGAATAAAGCTTGGGGTGGTTCGAGGTCACTACCGAGCATCGAGCCCCCTACTTGTTAGAAAACCAATGGGGGTGGCTCGGAAACGCCACCGACCATCGATCCCCGAGCTCGCTGAATAAAGCTGGGGGTGGCTCGGAAATGCTGCCGACCGTCGAGCCCCGAACTTGCTGAATAAAGCTGGGGGTGGCTCGAGGTCACTGCAGAGTGTCGAGCCCCCCACTTGTTGGAAAAGCAATGAGGGGCGGCTCAAAAATGCCACCGACCGTCAAGCCCCGAGCTTGATAAATAAAGCTGGAGGTGGCTCGAGGTCACTGTCGAGCATCGAGCCCCCAACTTGTTGGAAAAGCAATGGGGGAGGCTGGGAAATACTGCCGACCGTCGAGCCCCGAGCTTGCTGAATAAAGCGGGGGGTAGCTCGAAGTTACTGCCGATCATCGAGCCCCCCTTCTTGTTGGAAAAGCAATGGGGGGCGGCTCGGAAATGCCACCGATCGTAGAGCCCCGAGCTCGCTGAATAAAGCTGGGGGTGGCTCGAGGTCACTGCCGAGCGTCGAGCCTCCCCCCCCCCCACTTGTTGGAAAAGCAATGGGGGGCAGCTTGGAAATGCCACCGACCATCGAGCCCTAAGATTGATGAATAAAGCCGGGGTGGCTCAAGGTCACTACCGAGCGTCGAGCCCCCCCACTTGTTGGAAAAGCAATGGGGGGCGGCTTGGAAATGCCACCGACCATCGTCAAGATTGGTGGGATGGATCTGGAATGGTTCGGACCTGACCGACCTGAAGCAAGATCCGAGCCACAGTTCCGGTCGTCAAGGCCGGAGGTAAACTCTAGACTTTAGCACGGTATGTTGGCATCATGGGTGTGGAATTCAAGGTGACTGAAATCCTGGGTGATGTTAGATCTTGATGATCAGGATTGGACGGTGTGGATTTTGATGCTGAATTCGAGGTGTCGCTCTCACTCTATAAATTCCCCTCCCCTCCCTCATTTTTTTACTTTGCATTCTCTATCTAAGATAAGGAGTTTCTCTCTCTAAGCTTTCGGCGAAAACTTTTGCAGTGAACTCTTTGATATACTTATTTCAAATGTCGCGCTCTCAGTCTGGCTTTGAAGCGAGCCCTTCCGATCGAACCAAACCGGATCGAGATTCGGATTCAACTTCTTGGGATTTGGATGACCCGCCGGTCGAGGTGGGGGGACAGTCGGATTCTACATCCTGGGATACGGATGACCGAGTTTTGGGCGTGGCCCCTCTTCAGAGCCGCGAGCCAGAGGAGGTAGAGTCATCTGGCGAGGAGGATGAGGCAGGAGAGTCTGAGGAAGTTGAGGAGGAGGCAGAGGGAAGAGGTGTTGAAGGAGAGGTTGGGGGAGGATGTGTTGAAGGAGGAGGCGAAGCAGCAGGGGCTCTTCCCCCTCTTCCTCCCCTGTCGACCCCATCTCCACCGAGGAAGCCGCATACACGCAGCAAAAAGCGGGAGTGGCGCATGCCGGATAGTTCGGACTCGTCGGACGAATTCGCACCAAAGCCCGATTTCGATGTCCCCTTCTCCAAGACACCAGGGTTGATCACGATGTACCCTCTGACGACGTGAAGGGCCTCATCCAATTTCACATGGACGTGCCTTAGACTCCTCGGCCCCAGATCAAGATGGACAACACCCAGTGTGTGCTGAAGGCCGACTTTCTACCGATAATAAGGGCAAGTTACTTCATCCCGAAGGAGTATGAGTTGATGATCCCGAGCCTAGGTATTCGCCCCACCACCGAGTTGGCCCCATGGTTTTGCAAGTTTCCGGAGGACGCCTTTCTCTCGGGGCTGAGGTTGCCACTGCACCCGTTTATTAAGAGGGTACTGAGGTGGGGGGAGTTGAGCCCAATGCAGTATGGTCCCAACTCTTGGAAGCATCTGATCTGCTTCATTTTGAAGTGCCAAGAGAAGAAGGTCCCCTTGAAGTTGAAATAATTCCGTGCAGTCTTAGGGGTAAGCTCGCTTGGGGATATGGAAGGCATTTTGTACATGTCGCCCCGCCCACACAAGCGAGTGATGCACGACCACCCGGACTCCATAAAAGGCTAGAAGGAGAAGTACTTCATGGTCGGGAGTGGGGTGCCTTGGGAAATTCCCACGGCCTGGAATTTTTGTAAGCCGAACTTCAGTCCCCGGAGGCGGAGGGACTTGACAGAGGCGAAGTGGACGGATGTGGATAAAATCGTGGAAGGGTACAGCATCGGTTGGCCTCACGTGACCGAGATTCAACTTGCTCGAGCCAGACTGAGCCCAGCCGACCCCTGTATGTTTCTGTTTCATTGTTGTCTAACTCTTCACCTTCGTCTTAACATTCTTTCTTTTTGCTGTAGTGATGGAACCGGCAAAGCTCGACATGAGGAAGGCCTTTTTGGCGTTGGCCCAGAAGAGGAGGGCTGATAAGGCGACGGTAGTGGCGGGAATGAGCGGGGGGGCCAAAGTAGCGGCGAAGGTCTCTTTGGAGCCGCCCTCCAAGAAGCTGAAGAAGAAGCATTCTTCCTGAGAGGCGAAGGAGGCGGGGCCTAGTTCGGGTAGCCTGAAGGTTACCGAGGTCCTGAAGTCAGGGACCCCACCTGTCCGCCTCGATGCCAGGCAGATGGTGGGTGAGGGGGGGCTAAGGCCGTACGCCCCGGACTGGTCAGTGAAGGAGGGCGACTCGCTGGCCGAGGGCCCCATCTCCATGGAGCTGGCCGCCAAGCTCGCCACGATCTGCGACCGGTCCATCTTGGCTACCGATACGATGGAGACAGCCCACATGAAGTGGTCCTAGGCTTCGATGGTGGTAAGTGTGCTGGTATCCTAAATTTTTACCTTTTATGCTGATATCTACTGAGTTTTTTCCTTCTCGATCAGGCTCTGATGGAAAGGGACCAGATGAGGAAGTTCCTGGAGAAGGAGGTCCGCAACGAGAAGCGGAACGCCGATCGGTACATCCGAGAGGCGAAGGATCTGAGGGCTGAGCCGTCGAATGCTCGGGCTAGTGCACAGGCTCTCCAGGCCTAACTCGCCTCTGAGGAGATGGGTACCTTCGTGAACTGGCCATGGCCCGGGGAAAGGCACGGGCGGAGTACGACGAGATAGCGATGGTTGCGGCGAAAGATGTGATCAGTGCCCAAGACAAAGCGTATGATAGGGCGAAGGAGCACTTCCTGATCCTTTACCCACGAAGTGAAGATCGACCACCTCAACTTTGGGTGGGTACCCCCCGTGCATCCGCCAACCCCCGGGGGCGAGGGTAATGAGGCTCTGAGGGACCCTGCCTTGGAGGAAGAGGCGGGGGGTGCGGCAGCCGACGAAGAGGTGCAGCTCCCCCCTCCGCAATAGCTAAAATACTTTCTTCCCCTCCTTTTTTTGTTTGTTTTTGTATTGCTGAACACAGACTGGCCACCGCTTTTTGTAATCAATTTTTGAATTAATACAACTGGATTATTTGGCCGACCTTCTATGACTTGTGGATTTTTAGTGAATTGTGGTTTCCATCTCTCTTGCCAGATTAACGAGGCCCTGGGTGCCAACCTCAGTTCAGTCGAGGTCCACCGACTTCGGGATAGGCTAGAATCCAGGGAGAGTGTCTTCATCCGCTATCGCAAGAAGGTTTGCAATTGAGAAGTCGCGGTCGGTTACTTTATGAACAAGTCCAAGGAGCTCAGCTTAGAGGCAGCACGCCTAAAGAAGGCCATAGCTGATCGAGATTGGGGGAGCGCCGAGACAAACTGGTCCCTTTTCTGATGCTTCCACCAGGTGACTGACCTATGAGTCCGTTATCCGCGGGGTAGTGGTTGAAAAGGAGCTGGAAATTTAGAGGTTGAAGGTCCTGCTAGGCGCCGGACGGTCTCGGTTCGGCCATCCAGAGCCTGGAAGCGTCTCTGTTTTAGGTTCCTCGCCGACCCTGTATCTTGAGATGGCGAGGCCTGCTGATGCGCAGAGCTCCGTTGTGGGGACATTGACAATGGCTACGCCCAGGATGGGGGATGTGGCTGCTAGAGGGCCGACCCATTCCGAGGACTCGAGGTGGCTCTTGTGAGCCCAGAGGGTCTGACGAGAAACCCTTATGTAGAGGTAGAAGTAGGATGTTGTAACGTTTCTTAATTGTACCGTAGCCTATGAGGGTGCTTATAAATTAGATTTGATTTGTCCGACCCTCTTTGACTTGGAAAAAGTAGGATTTTGACCATTCCGTGAACCGGGCGCTGAGCCCCCTGCTTTGTAGAAAACGAGGGAGTGACTTGAGACCCATGTTGAATGTAGATTCGCCCTGGTCAGGGTTGTGACTCGGGGGGAGGATCCCTTTTTTTCTCTGGAGCCAAGCCGTTTTGAATTCCAATGTCGCTTAATGGGGGACGTTTCATCTTCCGTCGTTTCAACTTCCCAATGTCATAAATGTGCCTTTCTCTAGGGCTATATAACCCTCACCCCTTCATCAGAAGTTTATCAGAAATTGTCTCACTTCCCCGTGAGCTTTCGTCACCGGTGACTCTCTTGCCACCCTCTGACAATTAGGGGTAATGGCTATGAGTGTTGTTTTATCCCCTGTTGCCAACGGGTGAAAGGTGGGTTGGTCCCGGAGGCGAGGCTCGGACGCATGCTGAAGGCGTGCGCCCCCAATGAAACTTTTGGCTGAGAGTCCCAGACCGGTAGCTCCCCTGCCACCCTCTAACAATTAGGGGTAGCGGCTATGACGTTGTTTATCCCCTGTTGCCAGCGGGTCAAAAATGGGTCGATCCGAGGTTTCGCACTCGGGGTGCTCGCTGAAGCCGAACGCCGTAAATCTTAATGAAAATTTTGGGTAGGGGGAGAGCTAGAATCCCAGCCGAGGGTTCAAGACTTGGTCGCTTTGAAAAACCCTTTGGGTGCTCGGAGTCTGATCCGAGCTGCGAGAGCGAGGGGGTGTTGAAGACCTCGGGGACACTTCCGAACGCGTAGCCCTATTATCTTGAGAAAGCTAGGGTATGGCTCGAGGTCAATGCTGAAGGTCGAGCCCCCTTAACATGGAATAGTCGTCAGGTTGTGGCACGGACGCACTGCCGAATGCGAAGCCCTATTAGCTTGAGAAAGCTACGGTGTGGCTCGAGGTCAATACCGAAGGTCGAGCCCTTTAACAAGGAAGAGTTGTCGGGTTGTGGCTCGGAGGCACTGCTGAGCGCGAAGCCCTGTTAGCTTGAGAAAGCTAGGGCGTGGCTCGAGGTTAATGCCGAAGGTCGAGCCCCCTTAACATAGAAAAGTTGTCGGGTTGTGGCTTGGAGGCACTACCGAGTGCGAAGCCCTGTTAGCTCCAGAAAGCTAGGGCGTGGCTCGAGGTCAATGCCGAAGGTTGAGCCGCCTTCACATGGAAAAGTTATCGGGTTGTGGCTCGGAGGTACTACCGAGCACGAAGCTCTATTAGCTTGAGAAAGCTAGGGCGTGGCTCGAGATCAATAATGAAGGTCGAGCCCCCTTAACATGGAAGAGTTGTCGGGTTGTGGCTCGGAGGCACTGCCGCACACGAAACCCTGCTAGCTTCAGAAAGCTACGGCGTGGCTCGAGGTCAATGTCGAAGGTCGAGTCCCCTTAACATGGAAGAGTTGTCGAGTTGTGGCTCGGAGGTACTGCTGAGTGTGAAACCCTGTTAGCTTCAGAAAGCTAGGGCGTGGCTCGAGGTCAGTGTCAAAGGTCGAGCCTTAACAGGGGAAGAGTTGCTGGGTTGTGGCTTGGAGGCACTTCCGGGCGCGAAGCCCTGTTAGCTTGAGAAAGCTAGGGCATGGCTTGAGGTCAATGCCGAAGGTCGAGCCCCCTTAACACGGAAGAGTTGTCTGGGTTGCGGCTCGAAGGCACTTCCGATCGCGAAGCCCTGTTAGCTTGAGAAAGCTAGGGTTGGCTCGAGGTCCATGCCGAAGGTCGAGCCCCCTTAACATGGAAGAGTCGTCAGGTTGTGGCTCGGAGGCACTTCCGAGCGTGAAGCCCTGTTAGCTTGAGAAAGCTAGGACATTTCTCGAGGTCAATGCCGAAGGTCGAGCCCCCTTAACATGGAAGACTTGTCGGGTTGTGGCTTGGAGGCACTGCCGAGCGCGAAGCCCTGTTATCTTGAGAAAGCTAAGGTGCGGCTCAAGGTCAATGCCGAAGGTCGAGCACCCTTAACATGGAGGAAAAAATTTTAAAAAGTGTGCGAGTAAATCAAAATTACACTTTGTTATTTACAAAAACGAAAAGCACGTAGGTGACGATTACAATGGAAAGGTTACATAAGTTCAGCCCTCTTCTTTGAGGAACTTAATGAGGTTCTCCGCATTCTACGGCCTATTGACTATCCTACCCCCTAGGTCTACGTGTCGGTATGTGCCTGGGCATACCACTTCGGAGACCTTGTAGGGGCCCTTCCAATTAGGCGATAGTTTCCGCTTTCCTTTGTGGTCGGATACCGCGTGCTTTCTAAGCATGAGGTCACCTTGCTTGATGTCCGTCAGGGCAGACCTTCTTGTTGTAGAATTTCTCGATCCTTTATTGGTATATGCTGCTTCGAATGGTGGATCTTTCCTGACCTCGTCTATGAGGTCCAGATTGGCTCTGAGGTTGGAAGAGTTATCCTCTTTGTTGAAGGCCATGAACCTGGGAGACGGGAGGCCGATTTCTAGCGGAATAACAACCTTGGCACCGTAGGTGAGGTTGAATGGGGATTCACTCGTGGGGATCCTCTTAGTTGTTCGGTGCGCCCAGAGTACGCTGGGCATCTCGTCGACCCATAGCTCCTTTGGCGAATTATCCAGCCACTTCTTGAGGCCGACTAAGACCTGGCTGTTTGCATTTTTGGCTTGGCCATTTGATTGAGGGTGGCATATCGATGAGAAGCATTGATGAACGCCGATGTCTTCGCAGAAATTTCGAAAGTTTTTACCTGCGAACTGGGTCCCGTTGTCGGTGATGAGCACCGACGAGATCTCGAATCGACAGATGATGTTCCTCCAGAAGAATTGCTGAGTTTGATGCTCGGTGATCGTGGCCAAGGGGTTCCGCCTCGATCCACTTTATGAAGTAGTCAATGGCCACCACCAGAAACTTTCTTTCGCCTGTCGCTTGTGGGAAGGGGCCAACTCGGTCCATCCCCCACATAGCAAAGGGGGTCGGACTGGACAGGGACCGGAGGTTGGACTGGGGGAGCCTCTTTACCAATGAAAATCTTTGGCATGGGCCACATCTGTTGACAAGATCTTGGGAGTCTTGCAGCATGGTAGACCAGTAGTACCTTTGATTTAGGGCCTTTCGGCGAGCGACCTGCTCCCCATGTGACATCCGCCGATCCCCTCGTGCAGTTCCTTCAGAGCATACTTTGCCTCGTCGGGGGCTAGGCAACGGAGGTAAGGCGTACCGTCAGCTACCGTGTATAAGATCTTGAAGAGCGTTCCGTCTATTAGGGTGAATCTTTTGGAGTGGACTCTAATCCTTCTTGCCTCGGCCCAGTCTTGAGGGAGCTCGCCGTTCGAAAGGAATTTTCGAATGGGCATCGTCCAGTTGTCCGGTTGGAGATCAGTGGAAGGCAGGAGACTTTAGGGAGATCGATGCTGGGCTTGAGGAGGACTTCGACCAGCATGGTGCGGTCTAGCCCCTCGAAGGATGACGAGGCGAGCTTCGATAATGAATCTTCCTGGGCATTCTGTTCCCTGGGGATCCGTTCTACCGAGTGGTATTCGAAAGATGCCAAGAGATGATGGACTACCGCCAGGTACTGCACCATTCGAGCATCACGAGCTTCGTACTTCCCGGTGATCTGGTTGACCACGAGCTGGGAGTTGCTAAAGGCCTTGATGTGTGTGGATCTGGCCTTGTGTGCTAAGGGTGAGCCCCGCGATCATTGCTTCATACTCCGCTTCGTTGTTCAAAGCCAGGAAATTCAGACAGAGAGAATACTGAAGGACGAAATTATCGAGACCTTACATAATGACTCCCGCTCCACTTCCTCCCCCGCAGGATCAGCAGTCGACATAAACTTCCCACATCGGGTCGGTCTCTTGAATGTCGGACGGCTCGAAATAGTGCATTCCGTGATGAATTCGGCGAGGGCTTGCCCCTTGATGGCTGTCCTGGGTTGGTAGCTGATGTCGTACTGACTCAGCTCGATCGACCACTTCACCAAGAAGTCGGAAGTTTCGGGCTTGTGAAGGACGGCTTTGAGAGGCTGGTCCGTGAGGACCTGAATGGAGTGGGTTTGAATGTAAGGGTGAAGCTTCCGCGCGGCCATCACAAGTGCGTAGGCCACCTTCTCCATTTTAGCGCATCTGGTCCCGCCGACAGTAGGACCTTGCTTACGTAGTAGAGAGGCTTCAGGACGCCATCGTCTTCCTGAACGAGAACGGCACTAAGGGCGCTCTTCGAAGCTAAGAGATACAGCTGTAGGGATTCGCCTGGTTCGGGTTTACTCAGGAGTGGGGGGGATTGGCGAGATAGGACTTCAGCTATTCAAATGCCTGTTGTTGGGTATCCCCCTACTCGAAGCCTTTGGCTCCTAGGAGAGCCTTGAAGAAGGGGTGTGACTTCTCTCCGAATTTCGAGAGTAAGCGGCCGATGGTCGCCAGCCTCCCCGTTAGGTGCTGAACCTCTTTAACATTCCTGGGAGGGGCCATGTCGATAATGGCCTGGATTTTCTCAGGGTTCACCTCTATACCGCGCTGGTTGATGAGGAACCCGAGGAATTTTTAGGAAGAGATGTCGAAGGCGCACTTGGCAGGATTGAGCCTCATGTCATGGGAGCGGAGTATGCCGAATGCTTCTTCAAGGTCATCCACATGGTCCTGGCCTCGCCGGCTTTTGACGAGCATGTTGTCAACGTATACTTCCATATTACGATCGATCTGGTTTTTGAAGACCCGGTTGACGAGTCCCTGGTAGGTGGCTCCAACATTCTTGAGTCGGAAGGGCATTACCCGATAACAGTACAGACCTTGGTCGGTTACAAAGAACGTCTTGGCAATGTCGGGAGGGAACATGCGGATTTGATTATAGCCTGAAAAGGCGTCCATGAATGTCAGCAGCTCGTAACCTGATGTCGCGTCAATTAGGGCGTCAATGCTCGGGAGAGGGAAATGATCTTTTGGGCATGCCTTGTTAAAATCTGTGAAGTCTCTATAGATCCTACAGCTTCCGCTGGCCTTCTTCACCATAACGACGTTAGCCAGCCACTCGGGATAGCTGGCCTCCTGAATGAACCGAGCGGATAGCAGTTTGTCCATTTCAACCTTTACGGCTTGTTGCCACTTCGGGGAAAACTTGCGCTGCTTCTGCTGAATGGGCTTGGAGCCTGGGGCGAAGCTTAGTCGGTGCATGATCAGATCTTCAGAGATCCCGGGCATGTCGGATGGGGTCCAGGTGAAGAGATCGATGTTGCGGCGGATGCAATCGATCAGGCCCGGCTTCAAGTCTAGGGACAATGTGCGGCTTACACAGAAATGTTGGGATTTGTCATCCACCTCGAACGAGACTTCCTCCAGCTCGTTCGCCAGTTCTGACTCCGGATGGTCTCTCTCGGGAGGGAGCTCAACCGCATCGAGGGGAAACACCCCGCCCCCGACCACATTCATGTAGCACGAACGTGCTGACTCCTGGTTGCCTCGGGCTACCCCGACCCCGAGGTCGGTGGGGAACTTCAGTTTCAGATGGTAGGCTGAGGGGACGGCCTGGAGCGAACAGAGCCCGGGTCGGTCGAGGATGGCGTTGTATGCTGCCTTGACATTGACCACCATGAAATCCATCGACTCGGTTCGGAGGATGGGGGTCGTGCCTGCAATTACATCTAGTGTCACAATCCCCTCAATTTGTACGGGGATGCCCAAAAATCTATGAAGGGTGTAACCGGTTGGCTTCTGCTTTTCTCGTGGGAGTTTGAGGTTCTCAAATGCTTCCAAGAACAGGATATTAACCGAGCTACCGTTGTCCACCAGGATACGGCAGACCTCAAAGTTGGCCATGACAAAGCTGATGACGAAGGCGTCGCAGTGCAGAAGCCGGACGCCTTCGAGGTCTTCCCCAGAGAAGGAGACTGCCCACTGCTAAACCCGAGGGGGGTTGGTCTCAAACGGAGTTGACCTCTCGGATGAAAGCCTTGCGAGAGGTATCGGATTCCCCTCCCATGGGACAGCCGTGGACGCAGTGCAAGATAGCCAGTCCCCCTATCTCCTCAGGTTCGGGGTTCCGCTCGGGCCGCTGGCTGATCGTTTGGGGAGAAGGTGAAGGCCTCGAGCTCCTTGGCTCTCTCCGGTCTTTGGGATTGGCCTAGGCGAACTCCCTCAAGTACCCTCGTTGGATGAGGGCTTCGATCTCATCTTTGAGGGCTCGGCAATGATCTGTATCGTGCCCAGTGTCTCGGAGGAAGCGGCAATAGAACCTTTGGTCTCGCTTCTTTCCGTTGTTGCTCGGTCGGGGAAGGAATCAGACGATCCCTTTGTCCTCGATCTCCATCAAAATTTCTGAGACGTTCTGAGTCAGGGGCGTGTACCTGTAGAATCAAGGGACCGTGGAACCCTCTTGAGATCAGTCATTTCTTTAGCGGGTTTCTTGAAGGGCTCAACATCATCAACCTTACGCTTTCCCTTAGTAGTGGCTTCTTTGGCACCCTCGGGATTGAGGACCTCCTCGTCCCGAATATACTTCTCGGCCCTATTGAGTATATCGGGGAAGTCCACGGGTGGCTTCTTGGCTAAGGAAGCCTTGAGCTGGCCGTGGCGAACATTGTGTCGGAAGGCTGCGGAGGCGACCCCTACGTCGAGGGAGGAGACTGACTTCTCCTCGGTGGTGAATCTCCGAACGAACTCACGGAGGGATTCCCCATCCTTCTGTGTGAGGTCCAGAAGGTAAGAGCTCGTCTTCTCGACTTTCCTACTGGTCATGAAGTGGGCTAGGAAGCCCGTCTCTAGTTGTTCGAAAGAGAAGACCGAGTCGGGGGTAAGTTTGGAGAACCATTCCCTAACCGGACCATGAAGGGGAGCAGGGAAGGCACGGCAGAGGAGCAGATCCGCAGCGCTGTGAATCATCATGAGGGTCTTAAACCCCTCCATGTGATCAACGGGATCACCCTCGCCTATTGTAGGTCTCGGATTGAGGAGGCCCGAAATTCCGAGGGATCTCGACTTCTATGATTTGGGGGGAGAAAGGGGGTCCAGTCTATCGATGATCGCGACCCGGTACCGATCTTCCCTCGCCGAGATGGGCGAGGCGGTTCTCCATCTCCTCTAAACGACAAAGGACAGCGTTTGCATATTCCTGGGGGCGAGCCGATCTTCGGGATTCGCCGGCTCCTGTTCCTGATCGCCTCGGATAGCTTAGATAGCTTGTAGGATATGGCCGCCTCAGATAGCTTGGAGGATAACTTCCCGAAAATTTTGGAACTCGACCCTTGTGATGGGGGCCTGCCCCACCGGGTCCTGCAGGGGCGGATATCCTCGGGCCGAGCGGCTGTGTTCTGGATTGCGCGCCTGAGACGGCCGTCGGCGATGGTTCGAAACCGAGTTGGAAGCGACATCTCCCCTGGTCCGATTGGCCTGCCGGTCTGAAATGATGCGGCATAATCAGTTGCATTCAAAGGTCTGGCCGCGCCGTCGACCCGAGGTTGGTTGGAACCCTGGGCATCCGCACGGCTGTGATGAGGATGGTCTGGATGTCGTGCCGAGGTGACAGCCCTTCTGGCTTTGGGAGCCATGGGAGGGCTCGGACTCGAGGTGATGTTCCTGAGCAGGCTCAGACTGGCGACAGTACTAATAGCATTTCCCACATACGACGCCAACCTGAAGCGATTTGTTTTTAGGGTGTGGGGGCAATAGATGTGAATTCTTGTAATTTGTGAAGTGAAAACTGTAGTACTGGCGTTGGACCGATCCTGGGGAGCGGGACCAGGCTCTGGAATGGGGGAGGAGGGTTGAGGCCTGGCATTCGGCTCGGACCCGGGAGCTCGGCTCGGATGTAAGAGTAGAGAGATATATACTGGGTGCTCGGCTCGGATCCAGCAACTCGGCTCAGTCTTCTGTACCTGCACACTGCCTAGAAACACCAGGAGATGCCTCGACGACAAGCCCTCCGACGTTCTAGTCAGTCACTGAGAAAGAGACTGGACAGCTAGGGTTCAGGTGGGGAGAGATTGATTACCTTGTGAAGTGAGGAGGGGGTCTGTTGTTTATAGGCAGAGGCAAACGGGTCTGGGACCTTAGCGGGCCGGATCGGACCCGTTTGCCTGTGGGCCTGAGGCTGTAGGGGTCCGTTGGACTTCTGTTGACCTGATAATCAGGGAACCGTGGGATTTGAGGAAATCTGACGGCCCAGGAGGTGCCACGTCATCTAATCCATATCAATATAAATAATAATTAAGGGGATATTGTGTGGAGTGTCGAACCAGTTAGTTTTCTTGAAGATAAACTCATGCACAAATGCATGATTGGCATAGACTCAATATCACTTTAAATTTGTACTATAATGAAAACTATTATCTATCTAAGCTTTCAAAATTGAGATAATTGCACACATGGACAATAAAGTGGGGTGCTATTTTCAGCAAATTAAATTGCCTGGTAGGGACTTACACAACCAAATAAGCCGAACACAGAGACAATGGGACCCTCGTAGTTTCATTCCACAAACATATCTCTACTACTATAATGGGAGAGCCCCTTAGTCAGTAACCCAAGTCAGTAACCCAACCCGTGCAACGCACGGGTTGGGTTACTTTGGTAAATATTTTCGAAAGTGGACATGTTTGGTAAATATTTTCGAATGTGGATCAGTTTGGAAATTATTTTCTTTTTACTCATGGACTGACGTTGGTAAATATTTCCGTCAGTGGACCTGTTTAGTAAATATTTTCCAAAGTGGATCGGTTTAGAAATTATTTTCTTTTTATCCTTTTCATTATCCTCCAATTTTTTTCACGTGCACGTGTGCACGTGTCTGATACTAGTCTGTGGAACTAGTGAAGCAGACTAGCTAGTGGTCACTATACAATAATATCAGAAGAGCACAAAACATATGCACTATAATGTGGATGAAAACAGCTCAAAAACTACATAACGAACAGAAATAAGAAAAAAAAATTTGAAAACTGCAACGATCACACTCATCAACAGCTCTCCAGCTTTTATTTATCTGCTACTTATTTTATTTTATTTTTCTTTGCTTATTTGGAGACCAAACTGTTGACTCTTAGTTTGGTGTGCACAAAACGTACTTACAAATACTAATAAGTTTCAGTTGAGATATTCAAATTTTCAGGAATAAAATAAATCAATATGAAGCTACCAAGATTGAGTATCAAGCAAAAAAAGAGCAGTAATAAAGAAGAAATGCAAAATCAAGCAAAAGAAAAAGTTATTCAAAAAATGCATATGTTGATTAATGCCCAAGAAAGGAAGCAAGATCAGTCTCTTTCTTTCCGTATATGTGAGGATTTTATATATAATTGATTGATTCTTGAATGATTAGTTTATGGTAAGAATATAAAGTGGTTTCGTCACAATCAGCACGATTGCGGTCGACCGTTCCACATTGTCGGTCGTCTCATCGCTGTTAAAATGATGAGACAGTTGACCATTAATCTTTCAACTTTATTAAAAGATGAATTGTCGACTGTCCTTATTTGCGGTCAACCGTACCTCACGCCGATTAATCTTTTGGAATGTATCGTTTCCATTTTTTAGAGATACACTTCCCTGTCTATTTATTTGGATGAACCCACTACATATTCCTCTGAGAAAAATTTTCTGAACTAATCAATTCAATAATCAATCCGAGTGTGTGATATTTATTTGTTTTCTTCAGTCAGGATCATTAAAAACCTTGAGTTTTTCTTTTCTTCCACTTCGGTGAGATTGATGGGGTTTATCTTAGAATAGCTAAAAGTAGGTGGTGAGGACGTAGACCTGGGGGTCGAAACACATTATATCGTTGTGTCACTTGTGCTTGCTGTGTTTGATCTCTCTAACTCTTCTCATTTACTTTGCAACTTAATTTTAAATTTTTAATTTCCGCACAGTCACCCTATACACCGCCCCAGGATGATATATAGTGGTATCATAGCGAGGTGCTTACTAAGAGCTTAAAAGCTTAAGCAAAAGGTCCAATGGCCGAAATCCCTCCTTCCGAAAACTTGTACTCATCGAAGCCATTCATCTCCAATAGAAAAAGTCTAACATGTTCACTATATTTTGTAACACCCCGAATTCCAAATAAAACTGAATTCGAAGTTCTATAGGAACTTTACACTTCACTTCGAATGCACGCTTAGTCATTAATGCACTTAGTCCTTAATAATTGATTGATTCCAAATAAGACTGAATTCGAATGTGCACTTAGTCCTTAATGCAGTTATTTATATTACATGACGCTATTGCACACTTGTTTAGATTCTATGTATCCCATACTACATAGGTCCGAGGGCAAGCCCTTGATCGTTCTTCATCTTGTAGGGTTGGATCCATCGCCATGATCTAAACTACTACGGTAACTACGGTAAGTATCCTAGATGTTCTATGAGTTACGAGCCCATATCCAGACAGCGTGGAGGGGAATCCCACGTCGTGACATGACGCATCATGCAGAGCCTATGGACAATTCAGCCTCCGTCATGAAACGATGGAACCACCCATAATCACTAAAACACCCCACAAGCGTCGCCACAGTCCCGATAATTTCAGAGTAGTATCCACGCCACGACATGACATGACTCATCAAGCAGGCAACCTATGAATACTCTCACACCGTAGATCCGAGGCCCTCATACTTGTGTTTTTCTCTTACTTTCATCACATCTTTACTAGTGTATTATCCTTAGTTGTTTGAATCATGAATAAAATTAACACCCTAGAGTTAGCACTTTCTTTATACCGATCTTAACCATCAATCAATAATAACGACCCACACTTGGTCTTTCATTTCAATATTTCATCCCAAAGAATTTATTCAATGACGGTGTAAGGACTTAGCTACACTCTAGTCTTTAATCTCATTTCATGTTCATAAAATTGAGTATTCACACTCACAAATTTTTCTCATAATTCATCATGATCTTTATTTCATTTTCATGTACAATTTCATGTGACAAATTCGTTTTTCTTTTCAAACTTACCACATTCATAAATAATTCCCACAAAATTTCCTTTATTTTCATGACATCATTCTTTTACTTATTAAGCCAATCACAATTTTCTTTATTTAATTTTTTTCAAGACACATCTCATTTAAAAATCTCTATTCAAAATGTAACCTCTGCTTTTCATTTTGTGTATTTTTGACTGTATTTTTTTCGTTTTGGTGTATTTTTTTTCGCTCTTGTATTTTTTTTTCTTTTTTCTTTCTGAACCGTATATTGGAGTGGTTTTCAATATATATTCATTTTATTTCATTTTGAGCTCCTTGTGTTTGATTGATGGTCTCTTTTGTTCATTTTTCGTTATTTTGATCTTTCCCTTATTTTTTTTGGTCTCGTTATCTTTAATTTTTATTTTTTTCTTGGTGTTGTGGTGGTCTTTTGGTTGTCTTTTTCTCCCATTATTTTGATCCCTAATAAGATTTTTAAAGCCAAGGGATTCCCTATCCTATTTGCATTCCTATTTGTATTTGACCCAAAATCCAAAACTCATTTGTAAACCTATTACAGACTACTAATACCCAATACCCATTAGCCCACATCTAAACCCTATATATATATCCATACCCTCACAAACCCTAACCCTAACCCTATTTTCCCCTCTCCCTCACAACTGGCCCCCATCCTCTCTCCCCCTTGCTTGCTCCCGGCTGCACCCCACCCGACCAGCCCTTCACACCATCCCGGCCTCCCCTACCCAGGCCGACCACCCCCTTGCCGGCCTACTCACCAACTCCGGCCACCATCAAACCCGAGCCCTTTTCCTTTGCTTTGCCGACCACCTACACACACGACCATCATCAAATCTTGCACCATCAATCCCCTACTTCTCTTCGTGGTGTTCTCAAAGTGGTCGCTTGCCACTTTGATCATCGTCGCTTTAAGGAGTTTCGTTCGTGGGGAGATTTGTTCGTGATTGCTTGGATATGCAGATTTAGAAGATTTTCGTTCGTGGGGTTTGCTTCTAGGCTTGATTGCATCGTTCTTCATCCCCAAATTAAGGCAAGTAACTTGTACTCCAATTCATTTGTTTGATACAAGTCCAAAAGTTTACCTATAGTGTAGTTGGGTCTAGAGACAACTCTTGATTGTGTTTTCCTTGATGGGTTTCGTATCTATTGTGAAAATATGACCATAGATGACTCACGACACAATCTTGACATGCTTTAACATAGATTCACCAGTTTTAAATTTTCGAACATGTATGTGAGACTTGTGTGCAACCTTGTGTTTTGGTTGAGACCCATGTGAAATAATTGGCATGGACATGTTAGATACCCTAAATCATAATGTTTAGAAACTTGGAAGGCTTTATTTCAAGTTTGGATGTGTTTGGATCAATATTCTTGAATCTATGTTGATTCTATTTTAAGGGGAAAAGTCTGTATTTTTGGCACTGTTCTGTTTTGTTTGCTGTTTTCAACTTTGTTGCAGTCAGTATCTTAATTTCGGTATAAAACATGAGTTTTAGATAATTTCGTCTATTTTTAAACCTCTCTGACCTTGCTTGATTTTGATTTCGTATGACTGAGTTATGACTGTTTTAGTACAGAGGTGTTGGTCTTTTCCAGATTCTGTTTTTCGGAAATTTTGATAACAAACTATTTTCAAGAACCATGCTACACATATTATTTTGATCTGAAACTTTGGTCAATGTTTCTTTATCTAGTTAGGGATTATCCAGAATTTTGGAGGATTTTATTGAGTTGTTTTATGTGTTGTTTCATGCTCGTTTATAAAATCTAACTTGCTGTATTTTGCTCGCTGTGCTGTAAAGAATCTTATTTTCACTATGATTCCTTTTACTGTATGAAAAACCTTTGTGAAATGTGAAAGTTAGTATATTCTATCTATTTTCATTTCCCTTTGGTAGAATTGAATTTTGTTTCACTGGTTGCGAGATATCATAGTTTTCGTACAGCAGTGTTGGGATTTTCAGATTTGCCAAACTATGTTTTCTTGGTATTTTCTTATTTTTGATGACTGATCTAATTTTATTGGAAAAATCTGAAACTTTATATTTAGATACTGGACATATAGGGGAATACCCCAGATTTTTCGTGGATTTATTTAATGTGTTTTCATGCTGTTTTCCTGTTCTTGAGGTCGTTTTCTTGATTTCTAGCTGAACCTAATTTCTGTATTCAAATCAGTTTTGAACTGTGTTTTTGTGAAATAATATATGACTTATTTATACTCGCTGGATTCGTGTGGAAGTCTATTTTCTAGATCCTTTGATGTATCTAGATTTTCTTATTTGTAACACTGGAAATCACTGTTTTACTACAGTATGGTTTTGCTGTCCTGAAATTGAGATGTGTTTATTTTATTCTTTTATGAGATATCTTGCACTCGTACATGTTTAGTTCGCTACTTGCACTTGCCACATGATCATGCCATGTTATTCTTGATATATTATGCACATATACATGCTTGACATTAATAATAAATAACCAAGCCGGGATTTAAGGGACAGATCTAATAGTAGATAATTCAGAAATGTGTACTCGGAAGGAGATCCACTGATCCTACGTGATTACTTGAGACATGATACTTGACACGTGATTACTTGATATTTGCACGCAAGATACGATACTTGCCACTTGCACAACTTGACACGTGATTACATGATACTTGATACTTGGAGCTTGGAGCTCAATTACTTGCTTGTCCCCGAGTATACTGCCCTCTATGGTCCACTATAAAATCTAAAGCGAAACTATTTGTTGTAGCAATCATGTCGTATGGACTGCATGAAGTGCTACATACATAGTAATTCACTACAAGACTTGATATATGCTACTTGAATATGATATTTGAACATGATACGTGAACATGATACATGCTTGCTTGATACTTGACTACATGATACATGAGACTTGTTTACATGGGACTTGATACATAACACTTGATACATGATTACATGACACTTGACACTTGATGCATGTTTACATGATACTTGATTACTTGACACTTGATTTATGCCATGTACACTTGTTCATTTTACCATGCTAGTTGTTTATTTTGACATCACACTTATACCATGTTGCTTGTTAGTTTTTCCATGTGCTTGTATCCTACATTATAAGTGACCCGTGACTTGCAATTGACAGTTACTTGTGTTTTCTCTTTTCCTCTTTCCTGCATTCGTTGAATTGCAGATTTTGGAAAACAGGTTCCAGATGGTATCAGAGACTTGAAGTATTAGTGCTGCATTTTCTTATATTATTTCTTGTATCTTGCTGGAATAATAATGTATTTTGAGACTTGTATTATTTTTGTATTTGGGCAATATGACCCAATACATATGTTTTATTCAGATCATGACTATTTGAGATTTATGTATTTGGTTTCATGTATTCTTGTTGGTATTTTGACTCATTATGTGCATGTGGTTGATTAATTCTCTTCCGTCCCTGAATGTTTCTTGTGCATGTTGTTAAGATTTCTTGAACAGCTTATGGATGATGAAAATCATTCGCTGGGCTTTTGTTACGTATCTGTATTCTGTATTCTTTTGGGAAAGCGGGGCGTGACACAAAATTTCCTTTAAAAAAGAAATATTTATTTTCTTTAATTAATCCATATCTCATTCTAATAATTTGTATTAAGTTCTTTCTAAAAATAGTCTCTAATTCTCATCATAATAAGTCAAAAAGCTATAGAAAAATTCTCATGAAGTCCAGACATTTTTTTGATATTTCTAATATTTTTTTCTTAATTTTTAAATCACTTTAAAACTATTAAAACTAATAAAATATATTTAAAAATCAAATTTTCAAAAAAGTCGCCGAAGCCAGGCTCGAACCCACGCACACTAGACCCCGCCTAGCTATAGTATCCGCACTAAGGTGCAGCCGAAGACAAGAATGGCCAAGGCAGCTAACTGTAGAAATATAACTTGAGTTATATTTAAAATTTGAGTTTCGGTATTTGATTAAAATTAATGTTCAGAAAAATGTTTGTCTCTGGAGAGACTCGAACCCAAGCACACAGTGTCGCCGTGCTACAGTAACCACACTGAGGCGCCACCGAAGACCAGAAAGACCACAGGGGACAATTGATGAGAGATGAGTTGAGTTATTTTTAACTCGACTCTCTACTTGTTACTAATATTTCATAATTCAAAAACTCTTAAACTCTTCCTCTTCTCTCCTCTAATTCGTTCCATGAAAAATTCCAGATTACTGATCTAATAGTTTTGCAACATAACCGTATTTTAAAATTATTATTTTGACATAAAAACATGAATTTTTTTTCCTAATTTGTATTCTACCTCTACAATTTCGACATTTAAAAGCAACCATAATTTCCACCAAATTTAGCACTACAATTATCACATTAGTTTGTTTTCTTGTTTTCTTTTATTTCTACAACATTTTCAGAATATAATCTTTTTCATCATACTAGTATCACAATAATTAATATAGCATATAACCAATATTTCAATAAATCAACTAGCCATTTACCAGCAAATATTCTACATCTAGCATGGTTCAAAATTCACATTTTCTTAGCAACACGATAATTCTAATGTAGCAAATCACTATTTATAGCAACTGTTAAACAATTTATCAAGCATTCACTTCATTTCTAACTAGTCTCTTTTAAAGCAACACATGGCCAAATTAATTAGTTTCTTCTTAGCAATTTCCTCAATTTAGTCCCTAGCATGATATCTGCATTAGAAGCTTGAGAAATCACCCACCTTAATTGAAGAAAAACAAAAGAACTCCTAAAATTCTCCTTAAACGCACGATCCCCTCCCAGTTGTAAGCCTTCTCCTCCTTGCTTGTGCACACCAAAGTGCTCCTCCTCCATGTACTTGATGAACTCGAGCTCTCCTTGCTCCTCTAGGTGTAGGCCGGTCTCCAATGGATGCAAGAACACACAACTAAATGCAACTCAATCTTTTAACTCACAATCTCAATCTTTTTCTCACAGCTAGTTTCTTTTCTTTCTTTCAGTTTTACAAATTTTTCTAGTACATTTCATGAAGAGAATGGGGGGGGGGGGGGGGGGGTATTTATACATTTTTGAAAGTAAAATGGAGGGCCAGGATTGAACTAGATGGTTGTGGATTAGGGGCTGGGATGAGTTAAGGAGTTAGAACCACTACCCATGACCCAAAAACCACCTCTCCACTACTCCATCTCTCCCACTCTCTCTTGATCCCATCCGGACAACCCCCCTCTTGTGCATGGCACGTGCAAGTGTAATGCACGTGTCACACAAGGCCCCGTAGTTACTAGTTGTACATGCATTTGTTAATTAATTGGTTACAAAACTAGTCTACCTTACAAGTTGTGATAATTAAAAGATAATTAAATTAGTGGGCTCAATATAGTGGGTTAAAAGTCTGTGGGCTTCTAATTAAAATAATTAATTTAATTAGGGTGGGCTAGATTTAGACAATTAGGCCTAGAGTTTAGATAGGCTTTTTAAATTAAAAAGAGAAGAATTAAAAATACTTGTTCATGGTATAAAAATAAATCCAACAAACTCTTATTTAATTATTATTGAAAATTCAGGATGTTACAACACTCCCTTCTTAGAATAGTTTCGTCCCCAGAACTACGTTTAAAGAGTGAGAAGAAAAAACACAACAAGAAAGAAACAAATACAAATCAAACAAAGTGAGTGATCTGGAATGTAGCCTCTCAGCATATGGAAAACATTGTGCACCTGAGACAACTCTTCCGGTAACTCCAACCGGTAAGCAGTTTTCCCAATCTGCCTCAATATCTTGTACGGACCTATGAATCTCGGGGCTAACTTCCCACCTCTGCCAAAGCGAATCACACCTTTACTAGGTGATACCTTCAGAAAGACAAAGTTGCCAACCTCGAACTCAATGTCCCTCCTCCGGTTGTCTGCATAGCTCTTCTACCTACTCTGAGCATCCACCAACCTCTTCCTGATCAAAACGATCTTTTTAGAGGTCTGCTGCACAATCTCAGGCACAAACATCTGCCGCTCCCCAACTTCAAACCAGCAAACAGGTGTTCTGCACTTCCTGCCATACAGAGCCTCATACGGTGCCATTCCGATACTAGTCTGAAAACTTTTGTTGTAAGCAAACTCTACAAGAGCTAGATGCCTTTCCCAACTGCCTCCAAAATCTAGAACGCAACACCGAAGCATATCCTCAAGAACTCGATTGAATCTTTCAGTCTGTTCATCAGTCTGAGGATGGAAGGTAGTGCTCAAATCCGTCTTAGTACCAAAAGCTGTCTGAAGACTCCTCCAGAAATGCGAAGTAAACCGCGCATCTCGATTAGACACAATGGTCAACGGAACACCATGAAGCCTGACGATCTCTCCAACATACGACTTAGCCAACTTGTCCACAGACGGAGTAAGTTTCATAGCTAATAAGTGAGCTGATTTCGTTAGTCGATCGACATGACCCAAATCGCATCATTATCCTTCTAACTCTTGGGCAAACCGTGATGAAATCCATGCTAATTTTATCCCACTTCCACTCCGGAATAGGTAACAGTTGCAATAAACCTCCGGGCTTCTGATTCTCGGCTTTTACTTGTTGGCAAATCTTACAACTCGCCACAAACTCAGTCACATCCTACTTCAAACCTGACCACCAGAAATATTGCTTGATGTCTTTATACATCTTGGTACTCCCAGGATGTACAGACAAAAGGGTAGCATATGCCTCCTGAAGAATACTCTTCCTCAATTCTGCTTGATCCGGAACACACAGCCTCTCTCCAAACCACAACACTTCATCCCTGATCTGAAACTGACAATCTGCCAGCACCAACCTGCTCCTTCATCTTCCGAATCTTTGCTCCCTTCTGACTTGCTATAATCCTTTCATTCAGCATAGGCTGAAGCCTCAGCTGAGCTAAAGATGATCCCAAGCCATGCACAACAACCTTAATACCAGCCTAATCCAACTCCTCTGCAAGGTGCTTTTGAGTCGTAATCAAACTAGCCAAACTGCTTCTACGCCTAAGTGCATCAGCAATAACATTAGCGTTCCCTGCATGGTACTTAATCTCAGGACGAATGTCCTCAAGTACTTCCAGCCATCTCCGTTGCCTCAGATTCAGGTCCTTCTGCTGATAGATGTACTTCAAGCTTTTGTGCTCCGTGTACATGTTTAATTTTTCACCATACACGTAGTGTCTCCATTGCTTCAAGGCGAAGATAATCGTAGCCAACTCCAGATCATGAGTTGGATAATTCTTCTCATGCGGCCTTAGTTGCCTAGACCCATAAGCGATCACTTTTCCTTCTTGTATCAAGACACCAAGCCCACGATGTAAAACATCGATGTAAACATCATACTCAACACCTGGTCTAAGCAAAGCCAAAATGGGAGCAGTAATTAGCTTCTCTTTCAACTCCTGAAAGCTCGCCTCGCACTGCTCAGTCCACTTGAAGTTTACATTCTTCTTGTTCAGACCAGTGAGTGGCACAGCTATCTAAGCATAACCTTTGATAAACCTCTTGTAGTATCCAGTTAGCCTAAGAAAACTTCTGATCTCCTTCACTGTAGTAGGCCTTGCCCAATCCTTCACCGCCTCTATCTTCTGCGGATCAGTTGCCACTCCCTCCTTAGAAAGGATGTGACCCAAGAATGCTACTTCAGATTTTCAGAAATTGCACTTGGATAACTTGGCATACAACTCATGCTCTTGAAGTTTCCTCAGAACCTCAGCCAGATGCTCAGTGTGTTCCTCCTCTGACTTGGGGTACACAAGAATATCGTCGATAAACACCACGACGAAAGAATCAATAAACGGCTTCAGAACTCTGTTCATCATGTCCATAAAGATTGCAGGTGCATTCGTCACTCCAAATGGCATAACTAAGAATTCATAATGCCCATGTCGGGCTCTGAACGCTGTCTTATGCACATCTTTAGTCTTAGCTGCTCCTTGTAGACGATCGAATAGGTCATCAATTCGTGGAATAGGATATTTATTCTGAACAGTAACCTTATTCAGCTCCCTGTAATCGATGCACATCCTTATCGACCCATCCTTCTTCTTCACCAACAGTACCAGTGCTCCCCAAGGTGATGCACTCAGCTGAATAAAGCCTTTTCCCAAAAGTTCCTCAATCTGTCGTTTAATCTATTCCTGCTCCATATGTGCCATCCTATACGGTTCCTTGAAAATGGGTGCACTCCCTGGCTGAATAGTGATGCTGAATTCTACATCACGATACGGGGGTAACTCGGGTAATCCCGAACCACTGGAATTTGTTGCACCTCTACAGGAACCTTCTTCTTGCTAATAGCTGCCACCAAATTTGAACATCTCTTCTTTCCTTGTAAAGTACTTCAAGACCTCCTGGAGCTTTCACTGTTACTTCCTTGGTCTTACACTCGATGTTTGCACTGTACACCGACATCCAATCAATGCTAATGATAACATCCCCCTACAATATTCAGCTTGATCATATAAATCCCGAAAATCCTGTTTCCAATCACGATCTCGCAGTCTGCATAATACCGGCCAGTGGTTAAAGTCTCCCCTGATGGAGTAGCTACTGCTAAGACCTTACCTGGAAAGACCTTCGGTTCGACTCCCAAGACTAGCAAATTTAGGTGATATAAAAGTATGAGAGGATCCAGTATCAAATAAAACATCAGCTTTTTTTCCATTCAAATAAAGTTCTCCTGTTACATAACACACTCTCGTTACATAATAGTTTCACTAAATAAACTGGGAAAAAGAACAACATAAAACTTCTAAACATCCTCCTCCGTACCAGTGATGACGTGATCCACTTTATCAGCATCAGTCTCAGTCAAAGAGAATACTCGCCCCTGCTGGTACAGCTTCTTCCCAATCTGCTGTGTTGGTCCATTACGGACGACATCTCGCAGCTTAGGACAATGAGATCTGTAATGACCTGTCTCCCCACAATTGAAACAAGTCACCACAGGAGGTCTCACCCAACCATTTCCGGGTTTCCCCAGCCACATTGACAGCGTTCGCCCCGTAGGTTTGAACCTTTGAACCGGTGGCTGCCCTCTGACATTCCCAAAAACTGCGGGCCTTTTCCCCACATTCCAATTGTTCCTCCGGTTCTGAACAGCATGGAACTGCTCCATATCGGCCTCAGTAGCTGCAGCTCGCTTGACTAACTTGTCAAACCTCCTGATACCGAGGAGTATCATCCTTGCTCTCAGACCCGGCCTTAATCCGTGCTCGAACTTTCGAGCTTTCTTCGCCTCGTCCATCACAAGTTCGTGTACATATCTCGAAAGTTGAGTAAACCTTGTCTCATACTCCTCGACAGACATGCCTTCCTGCTGCAGCGCTAGGAACTCCATTGCTTTCTTCTCTTAGACATCAGATGGAAAATAGTGACCGCAGAACTCCTCCAAGAATTCCTCCCAGCCAATAGTACCATTTCCTATAGTCTGCTTCATCGACTGCCACCACACAGCCGCATCCTTCTCAAGCAGAAAAGTAGCCAACTTGACCTTGCCACCTTCTGGAGTTTCCAAGACTTCAAAGATAGTCTCAACTTGCCGAATCCAATTGTCAGCTGCATTAGGGTCTGACTTCCCTTCAAACACTGGTGGCTTCATCCTCTTGAATGACTCCACGAGTTTGATCGCCTTAGGAATTGGATTCGCAGGCATCCCCCAATGGTTTTGATTCATGGCAACGGCGTTGAGGGTCTGATAGACTCTAACCAACTACATTTCACAATCGAGTCCACAGCTGGGTCCTTCTCCATTCCTTGATCTTCTTCCAGCCATATTCTGATTCAAAAGATCCATTAAATTTGAAGTAGAAAACATGAATTTAAATCAACTTCTTTCATTTCATTGAATTCAAACTCTGTACATTCAAATTTTAAACATCGTTTGACATCAAGCAAAAGCATTGAGAAGATACAACATTCTAATCCCTACGGTTTCTCTTGGCTTGCCTAACCTTTTCCCGTAGTTTAGCCACTTCTTCCTTCAGTACATCATATATGTTCTTTCTCTTCTCAAGTTCCCAAACACAATGACTGAGGGTTGCAATATTCTCTTTGCACTTTATATACTGCGCCTGCAACAGCTCTGCTCTCTCCCTTTAAGTCTCCACTTAACTCTGAAGGGTCTTGATGACATCTCCCCGATCTGGCTTTTCCTCGTCAGATGAGTTCGGAGGTGGAGTGATGTCTCGGAATTCGGGCCATTCCTCTTCATATTCCTCGAGATCTTCTTCGTCGGAATCTCCTTGTCCCGAGTAGTAGTCCTCTTCGATTATGTGCTAATCGTTATCGCCTGCTGGGTCGTGGTGGTTCGCCATCTTGGGAAAGGGAGAAGAAGAAGAAGCATTAATCATAGAGCAATACAAATGTAAGTGACTTACATTTAAATCTCTATACCCAACTCACACTCTAATGTCCACTCCAGGGTATCGTTCCTTATAAATTTGTACTACTTGGAAGCGTGGCTCTGACGCCATATTTTGTAACACCTCGAATTCCAAATAAGACTGAAATCGAAGTTCCACAGGATCTTTACACTTCAGTTCGTACAATTTTATAAGGAATTAAAAACTTTTTATTACAACAATGATTACATTTTACATAGCGGAAGCAAATTACAACACATGAATTGAATAATAACTTGAACATTCTTTAAGCAGCAATAAATCTTTAGTCCTGTCAATCACTTTATCCTACATGGAAACTGTGGGGACATCAGTTGCATACAACTAGCACTAAGATATAATACATCAATTTCTCTTACTTAGAAAACACACACTTGTGACAAAACAAAGCTAAGGGGGACTATTGATGTCGTGTGTGAATGTTCACTTAGTCCTTAATGCAGTTATTTATATTACATGACACTAATGTGCACTTGTTCGGATTCTATGCATCCCATACTACATAGGTCCAAGGGCAAGCCCTTAATCGTTCTCAATATTGTAAGGTTGGATCCCTCGCCATGATCTAAACTACTACGTAACTATAGTAAGTATCCTAGATGTTCTATGAGTTACGAGCCCATGTCAAGATAGCCTGGAGGGGAATCTCACGTCGTGACATGACGCATCTTGCAGAGCCTATGGACAATTCAGCCTCCATCATGGAACGATGGCACCACCCGTAGTCACCAAAACACCCCACAAGCGTCGCCACGGTCCCGATAATTCCAGAGTAGTATTCACGCCATGACATGACTCATCAAGTAGGTAACCTATGAATACTCTCACACCGTAGATCCGAGGCCCTCATACATGTGATTTTCTCTTACTTTCATAACATCTTCACTAGTGTATTGTCCTTAGTTGTTTGAATCATGAATAAAATCAACACCCTAGAGTTAGCACTTCCTCTATACCGGTCTTAACCATCAATCAATAATAACGACCCAAACTTGGTCTTTCATTTCAATATTTCATCCCAAAGAATTTATTCAATGCCGGTATAAGGACTTAGCTACACTCTAGTCTTTAATCTCATTTCATGTTCATAAAATTGAGTATTCACACTCACAAATTTTCCTCATAATTCATCATGATCTTTATTTCATTTTCATGTACAATTTCGTGTATAAAGTAACAAATTCATTTTTCTTTTCAAACTTACCACATTCATAAATAAATCCCACAAAATTTTCTTTATTTTTATAACATCATTCTTTCACTTATTAAGCCAATCACAATTTTCTTTATTTAAAATTTTCCAAGACACAACTCATTTAAAAATCTTTATTCAAAATTTCCTTTAAAAAAGAAATATTTATTTTCTTTTATTAATCCATATCTCATTCTAATAATTTGTATTAAGTTCTTTTCTAAAAATAGTCTATAATTCTCATCATAATAAGGCAAAAAACTATAGAAAAATTCTCAGGAAGTCCAGACATTTTTTTAATATTTCTAATATTTTTTCTTAATTTCTAAATCACTTTAAAACTATTAAAACTAATAAAATATATTTTAAAAACCACTTTTTCAAAAAAGTGCCCGAAGCCAGGCTCAAACCCACGCACAACAGACCTCTCCTAGCTACAGTAACTGAACTAAGGTGCAGCCGAAGACCAGAATGGCCAAGGCGGGTAACTATTAGATGTATAACTTGAGTTATATTTAAAATCTGAGTTTCAGTATTTGATTAAAATTAATGTTCCGAAAAATTTTTGTCTCTGGAGAGACTAGAACCCAAGCACACAGTGCCGCCGTGCTACAATAGCCACACTGAGGCACCACCGAAGACCAGAAAGACCACAGGGGACAACTGATGAGAGATGAGTTGGGTTATTTTTAACTCGACTCTCTGCTTGTTACTAATATTTCATAATTAAAAAATTCTAAAACACTTTTCTCCTCTAATTTGTTCCATGAAAAATTCCAGATTACTGATCTTATAGTTTTGCATCATAACAATATTTTAAAATTATTATTTTTACATAAAAACATGAATTTTTCTTCCTAATTTGTTTTCTGTGTCTACAATTTCGACATTTAAAAGCAACCATGATTTCCACCAAATTTAGCACTACAATTATCACATAAGTTTGTTTACTTGATTTCTTTTATTTCAACAACATTTCTAGAATATAATCTTTTTCATCATACTAGTGCCACAATAATTAATATAGCATATAACCAATATTTTAATAAATCAACTAGCCATTTACCAACATATATTCTACATCTAGCATGGTTCAAAATTCAAATTTTTATAGCAACACCATAATTCTAATGTAGCAAATCACTATTTATAGCAACTATCAAACAATTCATCAAGCATTCACTTCATTTCTAGCTAGTCTCTTTTAAAGCAACACATTGCCAAATTAACTAGTTTCTTATTAGCAATTTCATTAATTTAGTCCCTAGCATGATATCTACATTAGAAGCTTGAGAAATCACCCACCTTAATTGAATACAAACAAAAGAACTCCTAGAAATCTCCTTGAACACACAATCCCCTCCTAGTTGTAAGCCTTCTCCTCCTTGCTTGTTCACACCAAAGCGCTCCTCCTCATTGTACTTGATGAACCCGAGCTCTCCTTGCTCCTCTAGGTGTAGGCCGGCCTCCAATGGATGCAAGAACACACAACTAAATGCAACTCAATCTTTTTACTCACAATCTCAATCTTTTTCTCACAACTAGTTTCTTTTCTTTCCTTTTGTTTTACAAATTTTTCTACTGCATTTCATGAAGAGAATGGGGGGGGGGGGGGGGGGGGGGGGGCTACGATGAGTTAGGGAGTTAGAACAACTACCCATGACACAGAAACCACCTTTCCACTACTTCATCTCTCCACTCTCTCTTGATCCCATCCGGCCAACCCCCCTCTTGTGCATGGCATGTGCAATTGCAATGCATGTGTCATACAAGGCCCTCCTAGTTACTAGTTGTACACGCATTTGTTAATTAATTGGTTACAAAACTAGTCTACCTTACAAGTTGTGATAATCAAAAGAGAATTAAATTAGTGGGCTCAATCTAGTCGGCTAAAAGTCTCTGGGCTTCTAATTAAAATAATTAATTTAATTAGGGTGGGCTAGATTTAGACAATTAGGCCTAGAGTTTAGATAGGCTTTTTAAATTAAAAAGAGAAGAATTAAAAATACTTGTTCACGGTATAAAAATAAATAATTTTTCTAGGGTGAAATGTACATAAATATGCACGTGCAAAATACGTGAAATCCAACAAACTCTTATTTAATCATAACTGAAAATTCAGGATGTTACATATTTTGATGGAAAATGCTATAATAATTGGAAAGTTCGTATGTCTCACTTTTTGCAGATGCTTGGAGAAGAAGTAAGGAATGTGTGCATAAACCAAACAGATATTCCAGTCAACATTGGAAAGAAGGCTTTCTCAAAAGCAGAGCTAGCACTAAAAGCTACAAACTTCAAATCTATGACAGCTCTTTATGCAGGATTGAACAATGAAGAATTAATGCGATGGGGGCGAAATTGCAAGATGCCATACAAGATTTGGAATAACATGCTGAAACGGCATGCGGGAACCGCATCTGAGGTAAAAGCAAAAGTTAATTTATGTTTTTATAAGTTTGGTGTTTTTCGTATGTTGCCAGAAGAGAATGTAGATTAAATGCTTGCCTGTTTCGATTTTATGCACACGAGCTTGAGAGCTTAGGTAAGGGGTTGGATGATGACCGAAGGTCGGAAAACTCATAAGCTGTCTCACGCCGGATTGGAACGTAAAAGCTGCCGCATTGAGGGAGACCCTTGAGGAAAAGATATTCGATTACTACACCTTCTAAGGAAAACTGAAGACATACGAGATGGAGATGACCAAAACCAAAAGATACAGGCAGAACATCGGGATTGAACCAAAAACCGAAGAGAGGACCATCGGCTTGAAAGCAGAAAAATCTCGATCATCAAAAGTAGAGTCAGATCGTGAGGAGTCTGATTAAGATATCGTCTTGTTGACTAAGCAATTTCGTAAGTATCTTAAACATAAAAAATATGGCAGGTACCAAGGAGAAAGAGAAAAAGACAAAGATGACATATGCTACAAGTGCAAAGAGTCTAGACACATTCGTGCAAACTGTCCCATCTCACAGGGCAGGAACAAGGATTACTACCACTCCAATTTAGGATTGAGAAAGAGGCGTTGAAGGTAACATGGCTAGACTCAGATTTCAGTGAGGATGAGCAAGATCACAACAATGTTGGTTTCATGGCTCTTGGGAATGGTGAGGTGCAATCATCATCTCAAAAAGAGGTAATCAAGAACCCACTTACGATGATTTAGTAGACATGTCTAATGGATTAAAAGATTATGCTAAGAAATTGAGTCGTGAATTAAGACAATATAAATAAATTCCAATTGAATCACATGACTCTTGCATCGCTAAAAATCAAAAACTGAAAAATAAAAATTCTTTGATTATGGAAAATTCGAGTCATTTAGGAAAGACCAGAATGTGTTGATAGAGGAAAATGAGCATTTAAAACAATAAATTCAAGAATCCTTAGCAACACATGATGAAAATCTAAGAGAAATTCATGAGAAATCTGCTTATTGCTAAACTCACTGATGATTTAAAAGAATGCAAAAGAAAATTTGATGAGGTAGTGGAAGGTTGTAATGAAGCTCTTGAACAAAATAGAATACTTGATGCTACACTAGACACTCTTCGTTGTAACATAAAAGACGATGAGATGAATATGAAAAGACATTATAAATGTAATCCCCATTCCCGACAATAGGTATTTTTCCGTATATTTTCTATAATTTAATTTTTTTGTAAATTTATTTTGTGCTAAATTCTTTCGAATCTTTTATTCAAGTATTTTCTAATCGAGAATCTTATTTATTTCGAATAGTGGTGTATTTTGATCTTATTTTCTATATCTTATTGATCGGATATTTACATTTGAGCCCAAAAATAAATATGTTATTATTATTGAATTATTTTAATAAAATTGTTAAACTTGAATACTATTTTATTGTATAATTTTAGTATTATTATGATTATAATTATTAACTGTTATTTCTTGATTATTTAATGAAAATTCAATTATTGTATTATTTTATTATTGTACTGGATATGCTTTTATTGGCGTATTCAAAATTTATTTTCAAGTCCTAATTTATATTTTATTCATTTGTATTATTTATTTATCTGTTTGAAGTTAAATTTTGGTTAATGAAATTCTTTATTCTTCTTGTTGGGCTATTTTTCTTGTCGATCCTATTTATTTATTGTGAGTATTTTATTTGAACCCTATTGTCTCCAAATCCATCTCTTATTGAACCCTAAAACCCAATTTCGTTTGTTCTTAACCCAAACCCACTATTATTGGATCCTAATCCAATAACCCAACTATCTACTTGTATTCTATAAATACAACCGTAATACAAACCCTAAAAACCTAAAAAAACACAATTTTGTAGATATCATCAAATTTCTCTCTCCTATTCTCAGCACCCACTGGTTTCCCGCCCAAATTCCAAGCACCCACTGCTTCTTCTCTATTCGTTCTCTGGCCACCCCCCATCTCCGGTGACCCCTTCCCCTGTCGCCACCTCTCGTCGATGCCCTGTCGACGCCGGTGCCACCCCGACCCCCCCCCCCCTCTTCCTCTAGTTCTCGTCGACAGCAGCCAAACCCCCATTGTAGATTGGCGCCCCTTTCCCTGTTCCTTAACACCACTAATTCCAATCGTGCCGCTCGCCTGCGATGCCGTCATCCTCTGCCTGTGATGCCGACAAACCCCCCCTGCTGGGCTTTCCTCTTCCTGACGTGACTGTCGTTGCTGTCTCTTTGGATCCTGTGTTGTTGCTGCTTTGTCTCTTTTTGTGCACGTATATTGCACGTGTGGTTTGTGTAGTTCGTGGGTTCGTTGCTTCGGGATTCTTATCCCATTATTCTTGGTCTTCGTTTTCACCATTTATAAGGTAATTCACCGTCCTCTTGAATTGTTAATTGTATCAAATTTAAGTTTTATTGAAATTCTTGCAAGTAGATCCTATTCGTTATCATATCGCTGTATTGATCATCTTCGTTGGGTCTATTGAGGGTTTACACGAACTAACCCCAATATTCTTGACATCGTGCCACTTTTGACTCTAAAGATTGGATATTTCATGCATTCATGTAGAATTGATAATAGGGTTAACCGTATAATCATGACACAATTAATTATTGTAGAAACAACTACTAGGTTGTATGTTTGGTTGATTGTTTATTGTTTGATCGATGATTATTTAGTGTATGCGTATGATTTTATACTTATTCATCATGTTATTGCATCCATTATGGTGATTACACAATTTATTGACTAGAGAATCGTTACCCATCATATTTAATTTATTTTATTTTCAAGAAAACTATACAAAACCTTTATATTGCTTGCTGACCTGTATGTTGACAGCCATTTTTGAACAAGTAAATGATCTTAAATTGAATTACTTTCTGAATATGAAATGTAGCCTTATCTTTCTAGTTTTCAGAATATCTTGAATTTTTGAATTCCGGTTTGTGTAGCAAAAGTTATACCCGTTTTGCTACAGATGTGTTTTTTACTTTTAGATTTTCAGATTCTTGTATCTTCCATGTTCAAACAGTAAATAGACTAATCAAATGATAAAATTTAACTCTGAAAATTTTCAGATTGTTGTTTAACATGTTTAGGAGTTTAGAAAATATTTTTAATGATTTTAATAGTGAGTTTTTGCAGTTTCTAAAAATAAAATAACATGATATCAAAATTCTGCCTAAACATGAAATCTATAAAGAACAGTGTATTTGATCTAGCTACTGTTATCGGATTTTGAACTTTAAATATGCATTGGAACCGTGTAGAAGTCTAGTTTCTAGAACTTCTGACGGATTCAGTTTTTGACTTCTGAAACAGCAAGAATTGCATTTGTGTACAGACTACTCTTACTGTCCAGAATTTTATATTTCAGTTTTTAATAGTTTAACTATTCCTATATCGTACTATTACATGAATTAATGTATGTATGGTGCATTGCATGATCCTAATATCTTATTGTCATCATTCTAATTGTTTTACTTCATGTTACCATCTTATTGTTCCCCTATTGTTACTATTGTTCATCTTAAGTCATATAATTGCATATTGTATTATTGCATTCAAAAATAATTAACAAGTCGGGGTATAAGGGAATGACTTGAGTAGTGAACAATATAGTGATTGTGTCAGCCAGTGTTTATCGATTGATTGTGGAGCGCTGACTACGGCACATTAATCTTTCGTGTATTGCATCAATGAATCGTATCAATGAATCATATCAATGTATCAATGTACCAATGTATCAATGTATCAATGCATCAATGAATCAGTGAATCATCATAATGTATCGAGCAACAATATTGTACCGTATCAATGATCATCGTACCGACAAATGATCTATTGAATTCACCACTCAGTCTAAACAAAATTGATTGTATGCATCGAACCTGTAGAATGGGATGCAGTAGTACATGCATTGGTTAGGATTAAAATGATATAGACTTAAGAATTGACACAACATCGACACTGCATATTGTTCATCATTGTTCCTATTGATATCGAATATTAGCTAGTGGTATACAGTAGTACATGCATTTGTTTTCTTCAGTCAGGATAATTAAAGATCTTGTTTTTTTTTCTTTTCTTTCACTTTGGTGAGATTGACGGGGCTTGTCTTAGAAGTCCTGTGGGTGTAATAGGTCAGCTTGAATCCGAGAATCACTGTACAAGATTTTGAGTAGAGTGGAACGCTTGTGGCAGAGAATTACTACAAGTAGGTGGTGTGGACGTACACCTGGGGATCGAACCACGTTATATCGTTGTGGCACTTGTGCTTGTTGTGTTTGATCTCACAAACTCTTTTCATTTACTTTGCAACTTAATTTTAATTTTTTAATTTCCACACAATCACCTTATTCAACCCCCCCCCCCCACCCCGAGGGTGATTTACACAAACTACTTTCTTTATCTTATCTATTGGATTATTCCAATTGATAACTACTTGCAGAATTATACAAGGAGAAAAAGCCATGATGTGTGATGTTATGGTCCCAACTTTTGTGCGTGGTTGTTGAAGTCCTAGCTGGCCGACCATTCTCTTACCTCTTCGACATGTAGAGATTGGCTCGTAAATTGTTGGAATTTTGCTCTTCGTTGAAGGAAAGAAGACGGGGAAAAGAGCAACCCATCTTCCAAGGGGATAAATGCTTCCGAGCTGTAGGCGAGGATGAATGGTGATTCCCCCGTTGGCGTCTGCTTTGTGGTTCTGTAAGACCACTACAACTTGGTAGCTCTTCAACCCATAGACCTATCGCGACTTCTCCCAATCTCTTCTTAAGGCCATCTAGAATCTGGCAATTTGCATTTTCAACTTGGCGGTTAATTTGGGGATGCGAGACTGAGGCAAAGCACTGAGTGATCCCCAAATTTGTGCAGAACTGACAAAAAAAATCTAGTGAATTGTGTGCCATTATTGGAGATGAGTATTCGGGGGATCCCAAATCTGCAGACAATGTTCCTCTAAAAGAACTGTTGGATTTTCTGCTAGGTGACAGGGGCTAGCGGCTTCAACCCACAATGTGATGTAGTCAATGGCAACCACTAGGATAATTCTTCGGCCAGTTGCTATTGGAAATGGTCCAAGCAAGTCTAATCCTCACATGGCGAAGGGGATGGGGCTAGACATAAAGCTGAGGATTTTTTTTTGAAGGAAAATGTAGAATCTGGCTACCCTATTTCATTAATAAGAACTTAACGAAACAAACCTAGAGTACTGTGCCAAAGTACAAACTACAGACGGAAAATAAAACATACATGAAGCATCATGACGCGTACAAACAACAAATCCCTCCAACAACCCTGGAGGGTGGGCCGACAAACAAACTCAGTCCAACAAAATTATGAGTACGTCAGTTTAGCTTCGTACAGTGCCTCCACGACACATGCACACCCACCTGAAACAAGTCGAGCAGGATTTTATCCCCTAAAGGAGGTTAACTTCTGAAGAAACATCCAAACATTATTTATTATGTAGTCTTTAAATTTATGTGCTTGGTTGATATATGCTCACGTCATCCTTGGAGATGAGGTTTCCCTGTCCATGTTAACAATTATCGATATTACAAAACAGAATTGTGATGCAGTCCAAGCAAGAGCTGAACAAGGTTGAAGAATGATCGACTTTACCACTTTACTAGTTGAAGTTGGAGAACATGAGAAGACACTGCACTAACTCTGGTTGACATTTTATTTTGTTTTGTTTTACGGAGGAAAAAATTATGAGAGTTGAATCGAGATGTTTAGCAACTCCCAGTTAGTCAGCAACCAAGTTCACGGCATGTATGAAGCCAAGGATGATTGCACAAAGTACTTGTCACAAGTGAAGAAACTCCTGACAATATTCAGAGAAGCTAATGTCACTCGCATTTTCCATGAAAAAAGTGGACAAGCAGATGCCCTCTCCAAGTTAGCTTCCTCATCTCTCGATGGGCTTGACCGCATGGTCCTCATTGAGGTCCTTCTCAAGCTGAGCATCGAGGAGGAAGTGTTGGAGCTCATGGCCATCACACCTCAAATGTCTGAAGATTGTTGGATGAAACTTATGGTCCTCCCTGAAGATCACAAACAAGCAAGGAAGATTCGGAAAAGGGCAGAAAGATACACTCTCGTGGAAGGACTCCTATACAAACGCTCATACACCATAGTTGATGGCAGTCCCTATCTTAGATGTTTCACTCTAGAGGAAGTGCAGTACGCCTCAAAGAATAACATGAAGGAATTGACAACTGCCATCAAGGGGCAAGATCCCTCGCATGAAAGATACTTAGTCATGGGTACTATTGGCCCACATTGCTCAGTGATGCGCAAGAATATGTTCACCAGTGCGACCCTTGTCAGAAGCATTCAACAATCAAGCATGGACCTCAAGAAATTCTCAGCTCTATAATTCAAGTTTAAGTTTCTCTCTCTAGAATTTCTAGAGAGAGAAGCTCCCACAAAACCCAAGAACAAAAAAACCTAGATCTAGAGAGTGGTTGGAGGGGGTTGCGGTCGGGATCATGCCGCCCCCTCCCCGATCGCCATTCGTCATCGCGTCGTCTCCAGCCGCTCAAAGGGAGCGCGCCACCCCCTTCCAGATCTCTATTCGACGCCCCTCCATTGCGCCCTTCTCCCATCTTCGTCTCTAGCCGTTGTCCCTTTCCCCTAGATGCTTTCCCCCTCCCCGATCTCCCTACCCTTCCACACCTCCCCCTCCCCCTTGCCCGTCTCCAGTCGATGCCTCCCCCCACCTCCCCTGTCGTCGAGCCGTCGGAGGGACCTCCCCTGCCATTGCGTCGTCCACTCCAGCCAGCCTTTGCGACCGGCCATCGTGCCGAGGATGAGGGGTCGGCAGTCCAGGTTTGTATCTCACAATATGGTAAATCTGAGATCTGGGTTGCTTTCGGAGTTAAGGGTTTGGGGGTGGTTTGATTTGTGTTTGGGGGTGTTTGTATTTGGGGGTGGTCTGAGTTGGGGCTTTTGGAGTTGGGGGTTTGGGGGTTGGGGTTTGGGTTAGATTGTGGTTGGTTGGTCTTGCTAGATGTTTGCCCGGATGCTTCGCGCTTGCCACCATGTCCACACTCTCGGGGCCAATCACGACGATCTCGGCTATGATTTGGTTTTTGCGAGGGTTGGTAGTGCGTGTGAAGAAACTGGGTGTGCTTCTATATCTGCGAGTCGCTTTGATGAGGGGTTATGATGTTTTGCACGATTGTGGAGCTTGGGCCCAAAGATGGGGTCCCTCCGTGGTGTGCGCGCACTTGTCTCTACTTTCAGGGTGCTTGTCTAAACTATCGTGGAGTGACTTTGTCGCGCCAGAGCATCCTACCGCGCCTGTTATTGCGAACGCCATGGATCTGGTGTTCAAGTGTGATCTGGGCGATGGCGAGGTGCCCCCTCCCGATGTACGTTGTCTTGCATGATTGTGGAGCTTGGGCCCGAAGATGGGGTCCCTCCATGACGTGTGCATTTGAGTGTCCTACGATGTCACCGGTGCAGTCTTCACAATGCCTACTGTTATGCTATTGAGCTTCCTCCAGCTTAGACCACTAGCTCGTGGCAGTGTTGCCTCTTCCCTCAGATTGGGAGTATGAGTCGAGATAAGTCTGTGTGGTAAGAAATTGTCGGAGAGAGCTAGAGCGTGAGAGAGGTGAAGGCATCCTCTCCACGGCTCTCTCCTGGAGCGTGGTGTTTGGTGGGGTGAGCGAGATAGTTGTTTGGTGAGAAATCGTATGAGAAAGCGCTATCGTGTGAGAGGTGAAGGTATCCTCTTCATGGCTACCTCTTTAGTAGCGGTTGTGGGAGCTATTGGCGCATTTGTAGGATGAGTGGTGGAGATGGTGAGAGGGTGCGATCGTTGTGCATGTGCCGTGGGGTCAGAATTTGATCTGCGGGGCTTGGACCCAAAGATGGGATCCCCCTAGCGAGGTGAAGGTTCAGTAGTGCAGATGTGAGGCGCAGATTTAGTTTGAGTGGATTCTTTTACTTTTAAATTTTTTGTATAAGTTAGTAATATGAATAGTGAAATTTATTGTTTGAATTGTATTTTGGATGTATAAGCATCTAGATGATGATGATGAGTATAGTGTGCGGTAGTATGTTATGTTTTTGACCCGTACCCATCTTGTTGTGGAGTACCGGGCCTTGTTGTATGTTTTACAAGTTTTTTCCTAAAAACTTTACTGTGTTTTCGAAGAAATTTATGGTTTTTATTTGATAATTGATATTCTATATTAAGTTTGGCCCCCAGAGCATGATATTTATATTGCCTGTGTGTTTCTACTCATTTTGGCCTAGGGAGCCTATGAAAATATTGCTTGTGTTGTGAGCTACGGAATTTAGAGTAGAATTCCGTAAGCTTTTTGTGTTTCGGGGCAGAAATTTCAGGGAAAACGCTGCCAAAATTTTATTTGAAATATAACTATCTTAGTTTATGTTTAAAGTGGCATAGAAATTTAAAGAATTGAATTTGGAGGTACATATTTGAAAATAGAAAAAAATTGGGGCATTACAGCAACGATCAAAGGTCAGATCTTTAGTAGTTTCCTTCAAACATAAATTCACTATCTGTTTGCTCCCACACCTAAATAAGAAGCAACAGATTGGCACCGTCTGTAGAAAACTATACAGATCAGACTTATCGCCATGCCACTGAGACTAAGAGGGAAAGCGGCGACCTTAAGTCATTGCACTAACTCCCTTTGTCAATCAGCTCCTCCTGTGGAAGATCTGATTCTCCTCAACAGCTGCCCCGATAGCCTAGTCAAGTTCCTACAACGAAGAGGCACCGAGGGGCTCTCAACAAAGTCATCATGAACAACATCTTTGTACGACCGTGTCTCAGTCCATAATGCTTCCACTGATTCAATGGCCTCGCGAGATCCCCAGGGGTCAAGAGTTCTCCGTCAATTCATCAGCACTAGGCAATAAGGAATCGATCTACGGATCCATTTGGATGAGAGGCGGGCCTAAACAGAGGCCTCCCACTCAGAATGTAAAATGAACGTAAAAGCAACTGTCTTCAAGGCAAGATCAAGACACTCCTCTCACAAGGGGTGCACTGCAAAAAGAAACCTGACTCATGAGAGTCGAAACATATTGAAAGAAACAAAAAGAAAGAGGCCCCATTCATTAGGGCCGGATTTGAAAACTTTAAGCTCGATATACTCCGAGCAATCCAAGGTAGTCAAGATCAGGGTCAACCCTCAAATAAAGAAGAATCTGGTGATTCAACCGAATCCAAGGGGAAGGACGACCAAGTCCTTCGCCGCATCCGAGAAGTAGAAGATCGCTTGGAATAGATGAAAAATGAGGGGAACCGCTCTAGCATGGCTTATCATCCTAATCATCCACCATTCAACAAGTCCATCCTTAATGCACCAATTCTGAAGAACTTCAAAGCTCCTCAACTTGTGTCATACGATGGTGAATCTGACCCGGTAGACCATACTGAGAGTTTTAAAACTCTCATGATGGTCTAGAATGCCATCGTTGCGCTCATGTGAAGAACATTCCCCGCATACTGAAAGGACCAACAAGGGAATGGTACTTCCGCCTCACTCCGGAGTCAATATTCTCCTTCGATCAATTTGAGAAACTCTTCATAGCACACTTCGTTACTAGCCGCAAGGCTGAAAAAGCAAGTGCCTCCCCGTTGGAACTGAAACAAAAGGATGGAGAATAGCTGAAAGACTTTGTCAAGCGCTTCACAGCCGAAGTAAGATTTATCTCCTCCCTAGACTTATTAGTGATAGTTGTCGCCTTCCGTGAAAACGTCATTAACAAAGACCTGAAAGCCTCCTTCACGAAGAAGCCTCCAAAAGATTCCTCTGAGCTGCTATAAGAGAGTGACAAATGTCAGAGTCAAGAAAGTGCTTTATCCTCAAGGCAAGAACGATTCATCTTCCGGGAACAAATGAAGGAATACAAACAAGGAAGGACCCAGGAAATTTTAGAAAGACGACGCCGGTCAATGTCGTCCACCTCCACCACCATGCTTCAAGAAGTTCACTCCTCTCAACGCAAGCATATCAGCAATTTTCATGGAAGTTGAAAAAGACGGAATAATCCACCCTCCGCCCAAGATGTCCACAGCTAGCAAGAGAGGAGACAAAAATAAGTTGTGCGCATTTCACAGAGATCATGGACACACTGCTGATAGCTGTTGATCCCTCAAAGAAGAACTTGAAGGCCTAATTAGCCAAGGTTATCTCTCTCAACTTTTCCAACAAAACAACAATGCCAAAACCCTACCACCACGAGAGGCTAATAAGCATCGAGAGAGGCCCTCCAAACCACAAGACTCAGAACACATGGTCATTCTTCACTCTATTCATGGAAATCCAATGGGGGGAGATTCCTACTCATCCCGCAAAGCATTTTTCACGGAAGTCAACTCAGTACATAACATTCCACCTGCCAAGAAAACCGGAGTCCCAATATCATTTGCTGACAAGGACTTAAAAGGTGTCCGAACACCTCATTGCGACGCATTGGTCATAAACCTTTGCATGGTGAACCATGAGGTACGCCGCATCCTGGTAGACAAAGACAGCTCGGTAAATATCCTTTTCATGAACACTTTCAACGGCCTCAAGCTCTTCCGAGACCGGCTCAAGCCAGCCAGCTATACACTCCATGGATTCTCTGTTGTCCAGAAGGAATTATCACACTGGATGTGACAACAGGAAAACCTCCCACTATTCGAACGGAAGCAGTGAACTTTATGGTAGTCAACGTCAAAGCCACATACAACGTAATATTTGGCAATTCCAGCCTGACGGCTTTTCATGCAATTGCTTCCGCCTTCCACATGAAAATGAAGTTCCCAACTACAGCAGACGTAGGCCGAGTTATAGGGAGCTAACAGGCAGCACGAGCATGCTACACAGCTACAATGGGGGGCTTGGTTCTCCCCGTCGATGTCGTAAAGTTACAGCCAGAAAGCAATCACAATAATTCCAAGACTGTAAACAAGCCTGAAGCCACTACCACAAACAATCCTGCCGAGAAAATCCAAACCTGCCAAATCATCTCTCACCAGGTCCAAACTCATACTCGTCAGTATACAATAATGAACCTGAATCCTCGCCCGAAGCCACTCCACTCATTCAATGGAAAGAACTAATCCTGCCAAAACACACTGGCAAACTTGAAGATCTTTCATTCTCTATGCAAAACAATGGGGAGCTCGCTCCAAAATTGGATAGTCTAGGCAAGGTCTTCCAAGTTGTTCGCCTAACGGCTCATCAACTTGAAGACCCAGGGGCAAGGAGATATTAGCAGGAACCTGGAAAGTGGAACACCTCATGAAATTCAACAAGGGCACTTAATGCCCACCTCTTCTATATATTCTCAATATATTCTAATTAAAGGTCAACCACTAGAGCAGTCGTTTAGTTTTAATTTTCCGGTCACTACATGTAATAACGGCCAGCTACTAGAGCAGCCGCTTAGTTTTATTTTCAATAAAATTTTGTATTATTTTTGCAAAATTATTGTACAACTCTATAAATGTCACGCCCCGCTTCCCAAAAAGGAATACGAAATACGGATACGCGACACAAGTTCAGTGAATGGCTTTCACTATTCATAAGCTGTAAGGATCTTTACAATATGTACAAGGATAAACAAGAGATATACAAGAGAAATAATCAATCACGCATGAATAAATGAATTAACATAACCAACAGGATTATTGAAAACAAGAATACTTAACCTTCAAATAACCAAGTCTGGAACAAAACACAAATCTGGGACAAAATGCCCAATACAAGATAATCCATATAGAAATTACATTTATTCAAAAAAACAAGCAACAAATTGTAGCAAGAACTCCAACCAACTAGAATGTTTGTTCACCTACTCCCTCGGACAGCTGGTCACCAAAGTCTGCAAGTTATAAATTGCAGGAAGAGAAAAGAGAAACAAAATGCCCGTCAATGCAAGTAACGGGCCGCTTGTAGTGCATGCAACAAGTACAGAAAAACATATAGACAAGTATAGAGTAACAAAGGAAGCAAGTACAGAAGTAAGCATACAAGGAATGTGACAGCAAAATAGGGCAACAGAATCAAATAGCATGGCAAGATGACCGGGTGCAAGTGGCATGTAACAAGTGTCAAGTAACATGCAAACAAGTAATAAGTGTCAAGTAGCATGCAAACAAGTAACAAGAACGAGCAGGTGATCATGTTATTTCAAGTCTTGTATCTAGTCCTATCTAGGTAGCATTTCATGCGTCCCAAATTTTACCACATGGTTGCTACATTCAAACAAGTTGTGTTTAGATTTCGTAGTGGATCATAGAGCGCAGTCTACTCAGGTACAAGTATCAAGTATCAAATAATCATGTGTCAAGTATCAAGTATCAAGTTTAAGTGTCAAGTAATCACGTGTCAACTATCACGTATCAAGTAGGATCTATGGATCCCCTTCCGAGTACACATTTCTGTATTTTCTACTACTAGATCTTTTCCTTTAACCCCGGCTTGGTTTCTTGTTATTATTATTAAAGTAAACATGAACATGCACAACAAGGCAAGAAAACATGGTAAGATAACAAGGCACAAGTTCAAGTTGGATAAAGGACACGAACGGGTGACAAAACGACTCATCAAAGGCTAGGACGACAAAACTTTCAATTCTAGACAGCAAAACACTATTGTACCAAATCTGAGATTCTCGTTGTTGCAGACATGCAAATCTGGATCGGTCAAAAAATATAGAAAGTAGACTCTCGGCCGATTCCAGCACATATATATAAGTCATATAATAACCACAGAAACATGGCTTAAAAAAGAATTATATACAGAAATCATGTTCAGTCAGAAATCACAGGGTTACACTCATAAGCATGAAAATGGCATTAAAACATACTTATTAAATCTAAGAAAAATTTGGGGTACCCCCTAGTATGTCTAGTATCAGCAAATAAGATTTCATAATATTCCAATTCAGTTAGCATAGCCAAGTAAATTCGGAAAATAGCAAGATACAGCAACTTTGTAAATCTGAACTTTTTGACACAACAGTACTAAAATAGCAATAGATCGCAAAGTACAATTGAAATCCAAATCCGTCAAAAGGGTTGTAAAATAGATACAGTAGGCTACATTTTATCTTCACAAAGTTTTAAACAAAAGTAACTAGAATTAGGTTGAAAATATGGTTCTTTACTGAACATCATGTAGTTTGGAAAATATAGTAGTTTGTTTACAAGCATAGAATAGTTTATAAATGGCATTAAATAAATCTCCAAAAATTTGGGGTTAATCCCAGTCAAGTATAGTCATAATCAGAAAAATATTAGATCCAAATCTTACTTTAACATCAGTTTAAAAATGAATAACTACACAGAAATCACGTAAAACAGAATCTGGAATTTTCAACACATCTGTAGCAAAATAGCAATAACTCATACCTCACAAATCAAAACAGAGATCTATCGAATTTTAGAAAAAAGGGTCTACGATTTATATTCAAAAATTAGTTTGATTTACTGACCTCAATAGGGTCTAAAATACTGAAACAAAACAGGACAGCAGCAAAAACTGAAAACTCTCCTTATGCATTAAATCAAATAGTTCATATGGAACAAATCCAAATTATAACAAAACACAAAACATGATATAATAGATGTCTAAAACAACATGGTATGGGTCTTAAATGAGTCTACCACAAGATACTACAACTAATACATCAAGCATGCAACGAGTGTACAACATATCATAGAATCACGAACAACATACATACATGCATCAAGAATTTAATTAGGTCTAAATTTATTTCATATCGTGTGTGTAACAAATATGATGATGGATCGAAATAAAGGATGGATCAACAAATAGGGTCAAGATCTACAAGAGTTTTTCATGATAACGAATCTAGAAACAAAAGTGACACTACAGGCGGTATTTTATACTTGTATATAAAACAAAAATAATACAAGTTACTTGCCTTAGATAGTCGACAGATCTGACGAGAGAATGAGAATAACGGGAATAGATTCCCGGCAATGAACACAATACTAACGAATCCTGAACAAGATGATCACAAACAAGATGATCATGAACGACACGAACACGAATCCAACACTTGAGATCACCGCAAGCACACAAAGAAGCAAGGCAGAGAGGGTGGTGTGTGCTCAGCGATAGAAGACGACGGCGGTGAAGTGGCACGGCGGAACAGCGATGCAGCATCGGAAGGGAACAGCCAAGAGGGGGTCGCACTGGGGTTGTTTCCGCTGGATGCTGTTGTCATTGGTGCTGTTGTGGCTGCGGCGTGCAGCACTCGGGAGGAGGTGCGATACAGGGGGAGGGTCGCAACAGCGATGGCGAACAGGGGCAGGACGAGAGGGGTCGGCACTGGGGTTGCTGCCACTGGATGCTGATGTCGTTGTTGTCGGCTTCGGAAGAGAAGAAGGGAGAATGGGCTTTGTGGCTGTTGTGGTGGCTGGCGTCATGGGGTTGCGGCAGGCAGAGGGCGGCGCGAGGTGGTCAGTAGCCGGGAGTAGCACAGCCTCGGGGTGAAGAGGGATCGGGGGTGCAGTGGTAGGTCGGGTAGGGGATGAGAGAGATATGAGAGAGATAAATTAGGGTTAGGGTTTGGGAGATAGCAATTGTAGATAGGAATAACAAAATTTGTTTGGGGTTTATAATGAAAGATTTTGGCAAGTAGGGATTTGGAGAATCAAGAGAACATGGGGGAGACGTGATCTGCTTGTTAGCAGAAAGAGAGTGTGAAGAAATATCTGGGGAAGACTGGGTCAAAGAAGAAGGTATTGGGTAGCGGGTTAGGATCCAATAGGATGGGTAGAAGGGTTTAATTAGGGTAGATTGGGTAGAAACCGGATCCAATATGGCAGGAAACAATAAATAGCAATTAGGCCATGAAATGCAATAGATCAGAAACAATAAATCATCCAAAAACAGAATAATTGGCAGACAAATGAATAAAAAAAGGTCAAATCACAGTTGACAAACAATCGGTGAAAATATATAGGGAAAGAAGAACAAATACACGATTCAAGAAAGAGAAAGAGTACAAACAGATAGGATACACTGGAACAAAAGAAATACATTACAAATTACAGAAAATGGGATACAGGAGTTACAATGAATGCATACAATGAGTTGAGTGTCAAACTTATACACAAAAATAGCACCAAAAACTCGTTAAAAGCTCCCTATAAGATGGTTTCAGAGTCCTTACACATGGCTCGATGTTACTCTAGCAATTTGCAACAAAGCAAGTTCAGAGTTTGCTTCTTCATTTGATCTGCTGCTGCAATTCATTAACGTCTCGACAACAGGTTCAAGTCCATACCCATTGCTCGATGCTACTCTAGCAACTAGAGGCAAAGCACGTTCAGAGTCCAACTCGTCATTCGGTCTGCTCCTGCAACATGTCAATACATAAACTAACAAGTTCGGAATCCATACTCATGGCTCTGAGTTACTTTAGCAACCTGCAACCAAGCACGTTCAGATTCAACTCGCCATTCAATATGTTTATGAAACTAGTTAAAATTCTTTAAAGACAGATTAAAGGTCCAAAATTGTGGATTGTGGTTACCCCAATAAAACTTGCAAAAGTGACATTTGGAGTTCAACTCGCCACTCGATGCAACTCTCATAATCTGTTGGAGGATCCAGCACCCACGATTCCCGATAGTAAGTCGTCGGCATATCACACGTAACCATACGAAAAGTTTGGAAAAGGACTCTTCCTCAGAGTTGCTCCTACAACTAGCTGGGTACAAGACGGAGTAGTTCTAACTCCGTCAAACACTATGCACATCATGCAAACCCCATCAACAGTTTGTTTCCTACATACAACAAGTTTGAGGCCTTGTTCTTTTAGCTACAAAGAACCCAGTCTATGGCTCATCAACTTCCACAACAAGTTGCACGGCAAGTATCAAACATATGAAAGAATTCTTCAAGACACAAACCTCCTCATAGGCCTCTTGCATGCTAATAGCTCCCCAGAGCCGCCTCAACTCTTGACAATAACATTCAAGACAAGCCTTCCTTAGGCGGGCAAGCTCCAAGTCATTCCTGCCACCTTCACTTGAGCAAGCTCCAGCTCCATCTCGCATAATGCACCGCCCAAACGGATTAGTCCTAACTCCGTCAAGCACAGCATATTGCGAAGGGAAGCAAGCTCAATGTCCCAAAGACCGCATTCGATGTACACAACTTGTAATGCCCCGATTTTCATTTATGAAAATTATGTATCTATTTTTATTATTTTCTTTTCTCACGTGTTGAGCACGTGCGAAGTTAATAAACATACTATTTATAAGAATCTCATTTTTGGCATGAGCAATTGTTTTCATTTATTTTTTCTAAAACACTATTTTTTCTCTAGCCCATTTTAATTAACTATTAATTGTGTTGTTTTGGCCCATGACCTAAGCCAACTATTTATGAAGCCGACAATTTAATTAATCAATTAAAGGACTCACACTTGTCATGTAGGGACAAAATGTGACCAAATTGATTTATTAAAATTGTACTTTATATATGGGGACTAGGTGGCACGTGCTTGCACTATGGTGTGCAATGCACACTCTTTCAATGGGCCGGTTTGTGCATGGAGATGTGGGTAGTTATTTGAGTGTGTGGGCAGTTACCACAACTCCCTATTTCATCCTAGCCCTCCATCCTATAACTATCTATTAAATCCTAGCCCTCCAATCCACCCAAAATTGTGTATAAATACCCCCTCACTTACTTGTATTCTACACTAAATTTCATTGTGAGAAGAAAATATATTTTTAAGAGAGTTGAGAGTGAGTGCTTTTGGAGGCCGGCCATCACTTCAGAGGGAGCTTTCGGTGTGTGGCAAGGAGCAAGGAGGAGTCATACTATCGCACTAGAAGGATTTACGGGATTTCGTTTATTTCGTCAATAAGGTGGGTGTTTCTCAGGACTTCTAATATAGAGATCATGCTAGGGCAATTTTGATTGTTATCATGCTTGTGAAATGTGGATTGATATGGTGATCATTATACTAAAATGTGTTGTGCTATACTTAGTATGAAAGATGTGAATGAATGAACTGAATTAATGAAATTTAAAGGATCGGACCTGACCTGTACAGTCGACCGGTCATGTGAATAAGTCGACTGGTACGAGGTGGATGTTTCCCATGACTTCTAAATTAAAATTCATGTTAAGATCGAGGATTTAATTGTGTAGGTATGTGCAAACTGAAGTGATAGAATGATTGCTAAATTGATATCTTCCATGCTGTACATAGTGTAGAAATTATGAACATATGAAAAAGGACTAAAGATGTTTAGAGAACTGGAAATTGCCTGTACAGTCGACCGATCATGTGAACAGTCGACTGGTACGATGAAATAAAATGAGTACAGTTCAGAATTTCATGAAATGATGTTTTTAATGTGTGTCATATCTTGACTTTCCTAGTATGTTAAATTCGGAGTTGATACCCATCTCCGTAGACAAATAATGAGTAAAAGATGAATGTACGACTAGAAATTGTATTTGGATGAAAGAAAATACTAGCTATGTGAAATTTACATTTAATCGTAAACTATATTGTGATGTTGGTAAATGAATAAGAATCGCATGTTTGTGCTGACATTGAACATCTATAGTGTAATAAAAATGCTATGTGCTATTTGAAGAACAGAAGGAAGAGATAAGTCCTTAATTTGAAATTTAACTCTATTCAGTCGACCAAATATATGTAGCAGTCAACTGCACTGAACATAAAAAGTTGTGTAATTGAATTACCCAGAACAGCCGACCGATATGAACGACAGTCGACTTCTCCGTAATTTATATTTTAACTTCGAATGCTGCGGAACAGTCGACTGGCCATGTGCAGCAGTCGACTCTTCCGAGCGATTATTGAAGAACTTTCTTTGGCTGGACAAGTCAACTGAGTATGCTCTAAGTCGACTGTCCAGATCACATTTTGGCATATCAGAAATTCTATGATTTGTGTTATGATAAAGATTGTGAATCTTATGTTGAATATTGTTTGTGACAGTTTAGAAGAAGTAAACTCAATTTGTCTTTGCATGAATTTATATGAAGTGAATCATTTATTAGAATTTGTGAAAATTATATGAATGTAAAAGCTATGAACATGAGAAGGGAAATCTACTGTGATTATGAAAATGAACTCATGAGCTGGAAATGCTCATTTTTTGGTAATTGTGAATTGAAATTGAAACAAAAGAGTAGCTAAGTCTCCTACCGGCAATTGGAAAGAAATGAAATGAAATGAAATTTGAAATGAAAGACCAAGGTTGGGTCATGTTGAATGAATGATTAAGTCCGGTATAGTGGAGAGGCTAACTCTAGAGCTTTTGATTTTGTTCATGATTCTAATAAACTAAGGACTAGACACATAGTGGAGATGTGATGAAAGTAAGAGAAAAACATGAGTATGAGGGCCATCGGATTGGCGGCGTGAGAGTATTTCACAGGCTGTCTTCACGATGCGTCGTGACATGACGTGGATACTACTCCAGGGTACCGTCCCGGTGGCGACGCTTGTAGGGTGTTTGGTGACTGCGGGTGGTGTCATGTCCCATGACGGAGGCTGAATTGACCACATGCTGTCTTCACGATGCGTCGTGACATGACGTGGGATTCCCCTCCAGGATGTCTGGACATGAGCTCGTAACTCATAGAACATCTAGGACACTTACCGTAGTTACAGTAGTAGATTAAGTCATGGCGAGGGATTGAACCCTATAAAATGAAGTGCGAATAAGGGCTTGCCCTCGGACCTATGTAGTATGGGATGCATAGAATCCGAACAAGTGTGCATTAGTGTCATATAACATAAACGACTGCATTAAGGACTAAGTGCACAATCACAACACGACATCAATAGGGTATTCCCTTTAATTTGATATGTGAACAAGTTTGTGATTTGTTAAGAAATGAGAATCGTTATACTGTTTCTGGCATAGAGAGGATGGCCATGTATAATTCTCGTCGGTTGAATAAACTGACGTACCCACAATTTTGTATGCAGGATAAATGGCTTGATAAAAGCGAAAGAAGAACTGATGTTTACAAATTATTCATTGTTGATGTACATTTATTTAAATGAAATAAATTGCTTCCGCTGTTATTACATGTAAATTACTGTGTTATATGCTTTCGCTATAAAATATGAAGTGTAAAATCTCTTGTAACTCTAATGTAAAATGGAAAGTTTTCAATTCCTTGTAAAATTGTACCGAATGAGACAAAAAGATCATGTAGAACTCTCGAATTCATTTGTATTTGGGATTCGGGACGTTACACAACTACTTGTGCAGCATGAAGAAGAACAAAATCACTTCAACACTGAAAAAACACAAAAGAATTCACCTCAACATAAAAAAGACTAGGAACAAGCTCTACTAACAACTCGTTGACTCCAAACAACGAGTTATACGCTTTTCTCATTGCTCAAGCTCCAGCAACAACTCGTTGGCTCCAAACAACGAGTTCAACACCTCTGCTCTTCGCTTGGGCTCCATCAACAACTCATTGACTCCGAACAACGAGTTTAATACCTTGCTTTTCGCCTGAACTCCGTCAACAACTTGTTCGCTCCAAACAACGAGTTCAAAAGCCTTGATCTTCGCTGAGGTTCCATCAACAGCTCGTTGACTCCGAACAATGAGTTCAACAGTCTTGCTCTTTGCTCAGGCTCCAACAACAACTCATTGACTCTAAACAACGAGTTCAGCGTCTTGCTCTTAAGCTCCATCAATAGCTCGTTCACTCTGAACAACAAGTTCAACACCTTGCTCTTCGCCCAGGCTCCATCAAAAACTTGTTCGCTCTAACAACGAGTTCAAAAGCCTTGCTCTTCGCTCATGCTCCAACAACAACTCGTTGACTCCAAACAACAAGTTCAACATCTTGCTCTTCGCCCAAGCTCCATCAATAACTTGTTTGCTCCAAACAACGAGTTTAAAAGCCTTGCTCTTCGCTAGGGCTCCAACAATAACTCGTTGACTCCAAACAACGAGTTCAGCGCCTTCTCTTTGCTCAAGCTCCATCGATAGCTTGTTGACTCCGAACAACGAGTTCAACGCCTTGCTCTTCGATCAGGCTCCATCAATAACTCGTTGACTCCAAACAATGAGTTCAACACCTTACTCTTCACTCGGGCACCATCAACAACTCGTTAGCTCTATACAACGAGTTTGGTTCCCAGCTCTTTGCTGAAGCTCCGTCAACAACTCGTTAAACTCTATACAAAGTTCAGTGCCCCGCACTTTGCTCGAGTCCTTCCAACAACCCCTTATCCTCATGCAATAGGCCCGGCGTCCAATGCTACCATAGAATTGTCTCTAGTCACTTGCTGGGCACAAACAGAATGTTCAACATCAACTCAGACTGAGAGTTGCCTCTACAAAACTTGTTGAGCACAAATAGCAAGTTTAACATTCAACTCCGTCTTAGAGATGCCTCTTTAAACTTTTCAGGATCAAACTGAGAGCTCTATGACCAAATCCATCTCAGAGTTGCCTCTACAAAACTTACTGGGGCAAATGGCAAGTTCAACAACCAACTTCATCTCAGAGTCACCTCTACAAAACTTGTTGGGCGTAAACGGCAAGTTCAACATTCGAGTTGTATTAACAAACTTGCTCGGATTAAACGGCAAGCTCCACATCCAACTCCATCTCAGAGTTGTCCTTCCAAACTTGCCGGGATCAAATGACAAGCTCAACATTCAACCCCATTGCAGAGTTTTCTCTTTAAACCCGCTAGGATCAAACGGCAAGTTTAACATTCAGCTCCGCCATAGAGTTCTCTATTAACTTGATGGCTTCAAATGGCAAGCTCAATGTTCAACTCCGTCTAGAGTTGCCTCTCTGAACTTACTGGGCGCAAATGGCAAGTTGAACATCCAGCTCCGCCATAGAGTTGTCTATTAACTTGCTGGCATCAAACGACAAGCTCTATGTTCAACTCCATCTAGAGTTGCCTCTCCAAACTTACTAGGCACAAACGGAAAGTTCAACGTTCAACTTCGTCACATAGTTCTTTGAAAACTTGCTAGGCACAAATGGCAAGTTCAACGTTTAACTCTGCCTAGAGTTACCTCTCCGAACTTGCTAGGCACAAACGGTAAGCTTAATGATCAACTCCGTCTGAGAGTTGTCTCTCTACGAACTTGTTGGGCGCAAATGGCAAGTTCAAACGACCAACTCTATCTTAGAGTTGACTCTCCAAACTTGCTAGACGCAAATAGCAAGTTCAATATTCAACTCTGTCATAGAGTTGTCTCTAAACTCGTAGGGATCAAACGGCAAGTTCTACATCGACTTCGTCTCAGAGTTTCCCCTTTAAACTTGTTGGGACCAAACGGCAAGTCCAAACATTCATCTCCATCTAAAGTTGCCTCACAAAACTTGTTGGGCGCAAACAGTTTGCTTTATGACCAACTCCGTCTCAGAGTTAATTCTACAAAACTTGCTAGGCACAAACAGCATGTTCAACGTCTAACTTCATCTCAAAGTTGTCTCAACTAACTTGCAAGGATCAAACGGCAAGCTCTACGTTCAACTCTGTTATATAGTTGTTTCTCTAAACTTACTGGGGGCAAACAGCAGGTTTAGATGTTCAACTTTGTCACAGAGTCGTCTCAACAAACTTGTTGGGATCAAACAGCAAGTCTGCAGTCTGACCGCCTTCTGAAGTTTGCTCCTGCATCAACTCTTCTAGGTCAATTACATACACAAGATCCAATGGTAAAAGCATTCAGCTCGAAGACCAACGGAATACCTGTCTAATGGTGAAATGCTCGATCGAAAAAAACAAGCGAACAACATAACACTTGGTCAACGAAAGGGCGGTTCAACGAAGCAAGGGAACAAGACAACACTTGGTCAACGACAATGCGCTTATCCAACAGATTGAGTTGACAAGCACAAGAAGCCATGATCCATCAAAAAATCCTATTTGTTGAGTTAAAGGCAAGGAATATAAAGTGATCTTTGGTTGTATAAATATATGTACACATTTATACATATATTTGCAATTGTGTGCATACACAAAGAAGTAACTTCACAACTCCAGGTTCAAGCTTCAAAGGTGGTCACTTTGAAAACCCAAGCACCTTGCAAATCCAAATTCGATCATACCCCAAGATCAATGTCAAAAGTGCAAGATATCATCACGAAATTTCAATAGAGGTTGCTAGGATGTGCTTATAGTTGGACTTGATCATACCCGAACTCCCAACAGCGAAGAAATACAGAGTTCAAGATTTTGAAAACTTCAGAAACACACAGGGGAAGCCCCGGTCTGCTCTTGGTTTAACCAAGTAAACAAACGGGTCTCAAACCCAACTCCTACCCGAACTCGCATCACATTAAAGAAGTATAGGGTTTCGGGCCAGGTCCAAATGAAACCTGAAACCCACAACACTCTTCTAACCCTTCTTCTCAAATAAATCCAACTCAGAACCTGACGTCTCCATAGCTCGACAGAAGGCAGCAACTCCGAGGCTTCAAAGCTCCACATATTTGAGCACCATCTATAATCAAAGCTAGCAAGAGAGCTCGACATATTTGAGCACCATCCATAATCAAAGCTAGCAAGAGAGCTCGACACTCATTGACCAAGCCTATAATGGTCATTCAGGGTCAATGATGACAGTAGCGCTAACCTCATAGCTCGACGGGGTAGCTTAAAGACTTGATTCCATAGCTCGACAGCTTCATAGTTCGATGAGGGAAGAAGAAGCTCCATAGGTCAACAACGGAGCTCCATAGCTCGATAGCTTTGTAGTTCGATGAAGGAAGAAGGATCTCCATAGCTTAACAATGGAGCTCCATAGCTCGACAACTTCATAGCTCTACGAGGGAAGAAGGAGCTCCATAGCTCGACAGCATCGTAGCTCTACAAGGGAAGAAGGAGCTCCATAGCTCAACAACTTCGTAGCTTCGAGGAGGGAAAAAGGAGCTCCATAGTTCGACAACCCCATAGCTCGGCGATGACGACTCAATTCCATTCGAGACAATTCCATAGCTCGAAGAGAAAGCTTCATAGCTCGATGAGATAATCCTATAGCTCGACAATGACTCAATTCCAAAGCTCGACGAGACAATTCCATAGCTCGACGAGAAAACTTCATAGCTCGACGAAATAACCCCATAGCTCGACCAAAGAAGAAATGTCATAGCTCGAGCATAAACCCTATAGCTCGACCAAACAAGAAGTGCCATAGCTTGACTATAAGCTCTATAGCTCGACCATGATCAGAGCTCGACCAAACTTTGAACGAAAGCATCGACATAGCTCGACGGGGGTTGTTCGACGAAAAAATACCTTCATAGCTCGGCGATGTCAGTAGCTCGACGAGAAGGAGGAGCCCATAGCTCGAAGATAAAGTAATGTCATAGCTTGACCAAGTTTAAATGCCCATAGCTCGATGAAACCGCCGGTCGAGCTAGGAGTAGGAGGTCTCCATGAGCAGTCGTTGGCTTTTGGATCACCCCGAAACTCGTGCTCCAATGCAACCGACACTTGAGATTGCGCCACGCCATCTCCATCGCTCTACTCTCCTCTCCACCGCTTGATCTCACTCAGCGCGCCATCCAATCACTGATGAGCGATCCATATTTCTCCCCGTCACCCCCTCATTAGATCGTTCTCATCACGGCCGCTCATGTGTCTCAACGCTCGAGCCCCAATGTGATCAACGAATCTAATCGCTTAAAAAAGCATGACCAGGTTAGATTATTCATAAAAATACCAAAAAAATATTTTAAAATTTGAAAACCTAATTAAAAATTCCAAAAGTAATTATTTTAATTCGAAAAAATAATTAAAATTAGGATAATTAATTAAAAAATTCGAAAAAGTAATTTTTAAATTGGAAGAAATTATTGAAAATGTTGATTCTTAATTTTGATGATTACAACACACTGCAACATGTATCTGTGCTACACTGAATATAATTGCAGGTTGTATCAGAAGATACACAAAGGCCTCATTTCTCTAAAGCTGAACCAATGAACAAGCATAGCTCAGGATAAAGACAATGGCTTCACTCAAGACTCAAGACTCAAATCAAGACAAATATTTCAATATCATTTATTTATGTGTCTTGTAAACAAATGTAATATTTTTCTTTATTGAGTCATAGAATGATGTACAACCTTGTCACACACACATACACTCACATATAAACTTTTTATAACTGTGTGTTTTCAAATCCAAAGGTCAAAACAGCTTGAACTAGATTAGTTGTTGAGTACCAATCGACTGCTACTTGTTCCAGTCGACTGAGTCTATACAAAACTGCCTAATCTTATTCAAACTCTGACTAGTTGACTCATTATAGCAACCCAGTCGACTGTTCAAGTGCTTTTGACAGTTTTCTGTTTTAAAATCGCTTTTTCAAATTCAAATCTTTTTATTTCCGTTGGTTGACAGTTGGAACAACTGTTTCCCAACGTCCAGTGTATCTAACTCTATAAATAGATATTAGAATCCACTGTGAATGATACAATACTCCAAGCAATTTTGAAATCTTAAGTTTTATACTTTCAAGAGATAAAAGCTTTCAATTCACTAAGACTTGGTTCTCTGTCTTCAGTCCAGTATAACATTTGATTTCGTTCTAGAATGGATATAGAAGTCAACCATTTTAGCCACGTATTATATCACAATCTCAAACAAGACTATAGGTTGATTGTAAACAATTTTTATTGTTTTCTTTTCCTCTCAGTTGTAGAGTAGGACTCTAGGGTGTAGAGTCAGGTTTGTCACTCTTGGTGGAAAAGTGGGTTGCTTTCTCTGGTTGAGAGAAAGGACTACGGATTGGACAAGGTTGTTGTCTGAACGTCGTAGGGTATTCTTGTATACTTTTTCAAGAATAGTGGAAATCTCAAGTGGGTTACTTGGGGACTGGATGTAGGTCGGAAGGACCGAACTAGGATACATCGTGTGCACTCTGTGGTTGTATCTCTCTACTTGCATTTCTATTTTCTCAGTTTGTGTTTTTTACTGTGAAACTTATCTGGACAGTCGACTGAGTACTCAGATAAGTCGACTGGTCAAACTCGTACTCTCTGAAGGTTATTTGCATGTTAAGTCGACTGTCTCAACTCTAAGTCGACTTCACAGACTTATTTAAATTAATTTTCATTTTGTTAATACAGTCGACTGGTGTATCCCTTAAGTCGACTATACAGAAGAAAAATCTCTATTCCGCATTTTAATTTCTTATAAACACTATTCACCCCCCCCCCCCTCTAGTGTTTGTTGCCTTGCCTACAGGATCCAACACTTGGTATCAGAGCGAGGTTAAGGGCTATGGCATCTTCTTCAAATGCAAATCAGTACCATGAAGGCCAATCTACACAAAGGCCACCTCTCTTCGATGGAACAAATTACAATTATTGGAAGTGCAGAATGAAGATCTACCTTCAATCCATCAATTATGAAATATGGAACATGACTGAAACAGAATACACTGCTCCCACTATTCCATATGCACAATGGAATGATGACATGAAGAACCAAACAATGAATAATGCAAAAGCGATGAATGCATTATTTTGTGCTCTTACAAAGGAGGAGTTCAACCGTGTGTCAAATTCAACAACCGCACATCAAATCTAGCACATACTCGAGGTAACTCATGAAGGAACAAACAAAGTGAAAGAATCTAAAATATCTGTTCTTGTTCACAGGTTTGAAATGTTCCGCATGAAGGAAAATGAAAGTGTGTCCGAGATGATCACCAAATTTACTGACATTACAAACTCACTTGTGGCACTTGGAAAGATATACACTCAAGCAGAGATGGTGAGAAAAGTTCTTCGTGCACTTACTCCTGATTGGGAAAAGAAGACCACTACAATAGAAGAGGCCGATGATTTATCACAACTTTCTCTTGAGAATCTTGTGGGAAATCTAATGGCTTATGAGGTTCAAATTGAAGAACGGAAGAAGGATGCTGAATCACAACAGTCAAAGAAGAAATCATTAGCATTCAAAGCCATGACAGACTCCGAAGATGAAGAAGAAGATGAGGAGGAGATTGCTATGTTCACAAGGAGATTCAAAAAATTTCTAAGGAAAGGTAAGTTCAATTCGAAGTTTAAAGATTCTAATGATCCTCCAACTTGTTTCAGGTGTAACAAAACAGGCCATATGAAGAAGGATTGTCCACTAGAAAATACAAAATCTAAGAGAAAGACATCCAACTTCAAGAAGGATAAGTACACTAAGAACAAGTTCGCCAAAAACAAAAAGGCATATCAAGCAACTTGGGATGACAGCGATTCTTCTTCAGAAGAAGAAATTGATGAAACCAACGAAGTTGCAAATATGTGTTTCATGGCATCACAGAATCAAGTACCAAAGAAAGATCATTGGATACTTGACAGTGGATGTTCTAAGCATATGACTGGTCATGCCAACCTCCTATCCACCATACAAAACATCAATGGAGGAACAGTTACTTTTGGTGATAACAATAAAGGAAAAGTCATAGGAATCGGCATGGTTGGTAAAAATACTAACCCTTCTATAGAAAATGTTTTATTAGTTAATGGACTTAAACATAATCTGTTAAGTATTAGTCAACTATGTGATAAAGGTTATAAAATTGTGTTTGAAAAAGATGCTTGCTTAATTTATGATTCCACTATGCAAAACATTATTTTTCAATGTTTTCGCAAAAACAATATTTATGAATTATGTTTGAATACAAATGAGTTTTCAAATGATTTCTGTTTAATTGCTTCTAATAATGACTCTTGGCTTTGGCATAGACGATTTGGTCATGTGAATATGAAAAATCTCTCTAAAGTATCTAAGTATAACCTAGTTAAAGGACTGCCAAGACTATCCTTTAAAAATAATAAGTTATGTGATGCATGTCAACTAGGGAAACAAATCAAATCTACTTTTAAAACAAAAGAAGTAATTTCTACTAGTAAGCCGCTCGAATTAATTCATATGGATTTATTTGGCCCTACTAGAGTTGCTTCTTTAAATAAAAGTAGATATGTATTTGTTTTAGTAGATGATTTTTTACGATTCACTTGGACATTCTTCTTAAAACATAAAAATGATGCTTTTGATGAATTTGCAAATTTTTGTAAACGAATTCAAAACCAAAGATCTCTAACCATAGTCACTATTAGAAGTGATCATGGTGGAGAATTTGAAAATAAAACGTTTACAGAATATTGCAACAAGAATGGTATAACACATTCATTTGCATTTCCTAGGGCTTCACCACAAAATGGAGTGGTTGAAATGAAAAATAGGACTTTGCAAGAATGTGCACGTACCATGCTTGTTGAAAGCAATTTACATAAGTATTTTTGGGCTGAAGCTGTTGCTACAGCCTGTTATGTTTTAAACAGGATCTTGATAAGACCTAAGCTAAAGAAGACTTGTTATGAGTTATTTTTTAACAAAATTTCTAAAGTCTCTTACTTTAAGACATTTGGTTGTAAGTGTTTTATTCTGAACACTAAAGATAATTTAGATAAATTTGATCCTAGATCTAATGAGGGTATCTTTATAGGATACTCAAATAGGAGTAAAGCATATAGAATCTTCAACAAGTCAACAATAACTATTGAAGAATCAATGCATGTTACATTTGATGAATCTCTGCATTCATCAAATTTAATTAAAGATGATAAAACTGATTCATCACCTTTAAATAAAGTAATTACATCTTTAGAACAAACTAGTCTCGCGGATAAGTCGACCGATCAGGACGTCAAGTCGACTGATGTAAACCAGTCGACTGATGTAAACCTAGTCGACTGATCCTATTGTGATATCTCCAACTTTACAAAAATCTTTTGTTAAAGTTAGAGATCATCCTCATGACTTAATAATTGGTGACATCTCCCATGGTATTTAGACAAGATCACATATTAATATGATATCTCACACAGCCTCTTGTCGGATTTTGAACCGAAAAATATACAAGAAGCATGCGAGAACGAATTTTGGATGAATGCCATGCAAGACGAATTAAACCAATTCATAAGGAATGATGTATAGGATTTAGTTCTACGACCTCCTGATCATACTATTATTAGTACCAAATGGATATTCAAAAATAAGTTAGATGAATCAGGACAAGTTGTTAGAAACAAAGCTAGACTAGTTGCTCAAGGATATAATCAAGAAGAAGGCATAGATTTTGATGAAACATATGTTCATGTTGCTAGATTAGAATCAATTCGTATTTTATTATCTTTTGCTTGTTTTATAAATTTTATACTTTATCAAATAGATGTTAAAAGTGCTTTTCTTAATGGGTTTATAAAAGAGAATGTTTATGTTAAACAACCACCAGGTTTTGAACATGAACAATTCTCAAACCATGTTTTTAAACTGAAAAAGGCTTTATACGGTCTTAAACAAGCACCACGTGCTTGGTATGATCGATTGAAAACTTTTCTTTTAGAAACAGGTTTTGAGATAGGTAAAGTAGATACTACTTTGTTTATTAAGAGAATTAAGAATGATATTTTAATCATACAAATATATGTTGATGATATAATTTTTTGTTCTACTAATAATAATCTATGTCAAGAGTTTGTTAACACCATGAAAAACGGGTTTGAGATGAGCCACATGGGTGAACTCAATTATTTCCTTGGACTACAAATTAAACAGTCTTCAAATGGCATATTTATTAATCAAGGAAAATATGCAAAGGAATTACTCAAACGGTTTAACATGGATAGCACAAGTAGTAAATCCACACCTATGGCTACTACCACTACCCTTGACAAAGATATATTAGGTAAGAGTGTCAATCAGAAACTCTATCGAGGTATGATTGGCTCACTCTTATATATAACTGCTAGTAAACCAGATGTTATGTTCAGCGTATGTTTGTGTGCTAGATATCAGTCTAGTCCTAAAGAATCTCATTTAAAAGCTGTGAAATGAATTTTAAGATATATTAAAGGCACATCTGATTATGGTTTATTATATCCACGTACCGATAATTTCCAACTTTGTCGTACAGTGATGCTGATTTTGCTGGTAGTAAAACTAATCGCAAGAGCACTAGTGGGACATGTCACTTTTTGGGACATTCACTAGTTTCTTGGTGCAGTAAAAAGCAAAATTCGGTATCCCTATCTACTACAGAAGCTGAATATATCGCTGCAAGTTTGGCATGTGCACAAATTTTGTAGATGAAGCAAACCCTATTAGATTATGGTATATCTTTTGAAAAACCTTCAATAATGTGTGATAATACCAGTGTAATTAACTTATCTAAAAATCCGGTTCAACATTCACGTACGAAACATATTGATATTCGACATCATTTTCTACGTGATTATGTTTTAAAATGAGACATATCTTTAGACTTTATCTCTACTGAGAAACAAGTAGCTGATATCTTTACAAAACCCCTTAAAGAAGACACTTTTATTACTTTAAGAAGAGAACTAGGGATATGTGATTTTCTTGATATTTGTAGAAAATATTTTTTTAAGTCGACTTGTATATGCTGTTCAGTCGACTTGCCCGTATTTTTTATATACTTATTTTCTTCTCTGAACTGTCGACTGAGATTTCAACAAGTCGACTGATCAGTTGTAATAATTATTTATTTTTCTCTCGACTAAGTCGACTGTACCTTAATACCAGTCGACTGTCGCAAATCAGTATGTCTTCAACTTCGAATCGTCACACAGTTTTTGAGAAAACTTCTTATCCTTTGACTCGCCCTTGACTACTTTTTGAGCCATTGATTTCATTTCCATTCAATCCCAGCCGTTCGCATCTGTTGAAAACCCTACTTCACTGCCTCCATCTTTTGACTTTCACTTTTTCCCACTTTCTACCCTTTGGTGCTCTCCTTACTCGTGTTTTCTGTGCTTATGATATTGATCTCGACTCCGAGACAAATGTTGTTAAACACTATGAATGTTTCGATCATGCAAGTTTAGCACGCATGAAGCTTCTTGATCCTCCACCTAGCTCAACCAAAAGGACTTCTCCCCACACCCAAGTTCCTTTAGCCACTTCTGCTAGACCATCTTCAGCCTCTAGCTATTCTCGCCCCCGTGCTGATTTTGATGATCCACGCAGTCTCTATAATGCTGTTAACTACCTCATGGATCGTCAAGATATCTTTGAATACCAAATTTCCCATCTGACCCATCTGTTCACCTCTCAATTTCCACCTCCGTCTCAAGATGTCGAAGATGACGACGATGAAGATGAAAACTGATGATTTTTTTTTTTACTATGTATTTTCCTTGCTGCATTTTCTTATTTTGGTATTTTGTAAAACTCTGTTATTTATGTAAAGACTCAGTTATTAAGTTATTTCAGTTGTTACTTATTCTCTTACTATATTTTCTCACTGATTTGGTTCTTCCCACTTGTGTCTTTTTGCTGATGACAAAGGGGGAGAAAACCTCATATTATACATATTAAAAATCTCATATTTGTGTATCTTTTTTTTCTGTTTTGTTCTCAAGTCGACTGATTTCTTGTGTTAAGTCGACTGATATGATATACTTTTTCAACTATGATTTTTGATGTTCAGTTTTGTGATGATTTATGCATTATGTATGCATTATGTGCTTTTGATAGGGGGAGCATATCAATGCATGTATTACTTTCTTTTATTATCAGCTATTATGTTGTCATCATCAAAAAAGGGGGAGAATGTTGATTCTTGATTTTGATGATTACAATACACTGCAACATGTATCTGTGCTATACTAAATATAATTGCAGGTTGTATCAGAAGATACACAAAGGCCTCATTTCTCTAAAGCTGAACCAATGAACAAGCATAGCTCAGGATAAAGACAATGGCTTCACTCAAGACTCAAGACTCAAGACTCAAATCAAGACAAATGTTTCAATATCATTTATTTATGTGTCTTGTAAACAAATGTAATATTTTTCTTTATTGAGTCTTAGAATGATGTACAGCCTTGTCACACACACATACACTCACATATAAACTTTTTATAACTGTGTGTTTTCAAATCCAAAGGTCAAAACAGCTTGAACTAGATTAGCTGTTGAGTACCAGTCGACTGCTACTTGTTTCAGTCGACTGAGTCTGTACAAAACTGCCTAATCTTATTCAAACTCTGACCAGTCGACTCATTATGGCAACCCAGTCGACTGTTCAAGTGCTTTTGACAGTTTTCTGTTTTAAAATCGCTTTTTCAAATTCAAATCTTTTTATTTTCGTTGGTTGACAGTTGGAACAACTGTTTCCCAACGTCCAGTGTATCTAACTCTATAAATAGAGATTAGAATCCACTGTGAATGATACAATACTCCAAGCAATTTTGAAATCTTAAGTTTTATACTTTCAAGAGATGAAAGCTTTCAATTCACTAAGACTTGGTTCTCTGTCTTCAGTCCAGTATAACATTTGATTTCGTTCTGGACTGGATATAGAAGTCAACCATTTTAGCCACGTACTATATCACAATCGCAAACAAGGCTATAGGTTGATTGTAAACAATTTTTATTGTTTTCTTTTTCTCTCGGTTGGAGAGTAGGACTCTAGGGTGTAGAGTTAGGTTTGTCACTCTTGGTGGAAGAGTGGGTTGCTTTCTCTGGTTGAGAGAAAGAACTACGGGTTGGACAAGGTTGTTGTCTGAAAGCCGTAGGGTATTCTTGTAAACTTTTTCAAGAATAGTGGAAATCTCAAGTGGGTTGCTTGGGGACAGAATGTAGGTCGGAAGGACCGAACCAGGATATATCGTGTGCACTCTGTGGTTGTATCTCTCTACTTGCATTTCTATTTTCTAAGTTTGTGTTTTTACTGTGAAACTTGTCTGGACAATCGACTGGGTACTCAGATAAGTCGACTGGTCAGACTCGTACTCTCTGAAGGTTATTTGCATGTTAAGTCGACTGTCTCAACTCTAAGTCGACTTCACAGACTTATTTAAATTAATTTTCATTTTGTTAATACAGTCGACTGGTGTATCCCTTAAGTCGACTGTACAGAAGAAAATCTCTATTCCGCATTTTAATTTCTTATAAACACTATTCACCCCCCCCCCCTCTAGTGTTTGTTGCCTTGCCTACAGGATCCAACAGAAAATTCCAGAAAAATCAAGAAATATTTGCCGCCTTTGGAAACTTATGATCAATTCCAGGTATCTCTAATATATCCAGAAAACTAAGATTGTATTCAAGAATCCAAAAATTAGACTAACTACTTCCCGAAAACCAACAAAATTGTCTCCCAGGAGTGGGGGGGCTTATGATAATTATAAAATTCACAGCAAGTCAAGGTCGTACGATCCCAGCACAGATCTCAAAGCTTCTATAGGCAGATTAGTCATAACATGCCACTTTAAAAGGTTCGGGCATTCTCCAGGCTTCTATACAGGGTATGGGTCACTTTCATGCCTATTAAAAGTGACAGATTAGGTCCACTAGGAGAGAAACCCAGCACATGAATGTTGTGAGTCAAATCTTTTATCCCGAGATAAGAGAGCATTATCTTTTAAGGGGGAGAATCAACTGAAGATAAGGAATTCATATTTATCTAATGGATTCACATCGATCTCCTAGACTGTTTCTCGGATCTATAAATATTTTCCCCCCTCCTCAGTCAGAAGTTAATTAACAATTTATATCTCAAACTCTCTTTCTCTCCATGGTTCTGACTTGAGCGTCGGAGGGACTATCGCCGGGGCCACCCCTGGTGTTTGTAACATCCTGAATTTTTCAATTAATCAATGTAAAGTTTTTTATTTATTTTTTACATGTTTTGCACATGCAAATTTAATATGTGTATTTTAGTTTTAAAAATATTTCTTATATCATGAATAAACATTCTTCTCTTTTTAATTAAAGCCTATTTTAATCTCTAGGTCTAATAGTCTAATTCTAGCCCACTTAATTAATTAATTAATTTAATTAGAGAGCCCATGGATTCTAGCCCACCTAATTGGCCCATTAGTTATTTTTAATAATAATTAATACAATTTGTAGTGTAGACATGATCAAGTAGTAATTAAATTAATAATTTAATATACAACTAACTTTGTAGTATGCATAGTGTGACACGTGCTTTGCACAAGCACGTGGAAGTGCAAGAGAGGGGTGGCCGGATTGGGTCTTGGAGTGGGAGAGATGGAGGGAGTGGGAGAGTAGTTATGTGATGGTGGGTAGTTCTTATAACTCCCTAATGCATCCTAGCCTCTCATCTAAACTCATCTCAACCCTCCATTTGAGCTTGAGTTGTGTATAAATACCCCTCCCTTATCTTCTTCATGGCTTGCACTAGAATTATTTACAAGAGAAGATAAAAGAAAATAAATAAATTGTGAGGAAAAGAAAGAGTAGTGTGAGTAAAAAGATTGAGAGGTGTGTGTTTGTGTGCTCTTGCAACATTGGTGGCCGGCATAGCATAGCAAGGAAGGGAGCTCGGGTTCACACTAGCAAGGAGGAGAAGGCTCAAATTTGGTGGCACAACTAGGAGGAGAAGGGAACCATTCATGCATTCAAGAAGTTTCTTAAGATTTTTTCCATTTGTTTCATCAAGAGGTGGGTGATTTCTCAAACTTCTAATTTAGATACCATGCTAGAATTTGGAATTATGAACATGTTAGAAATAAGTAGGAAAGATTGCTCTAGACTTGTTTGAAGAGACTAATAAGAAAAGAAATTGTAATTGATCTAATGAAAAGTTAGTAAAATGAATTGGAATATAATAATTAGGATTTGTTATGATGTTTTGTTAGTATATTTGCATGCTAGAATTGATGAATCATGATTATATGAAAATTTTGCTTATGAATGAGTTATAGAATGCAATATGTGAAGAATTGTGCCTATGAATGAATTATAGAATGCAAACTAGTATCCATGGACTATGAAGCAAATTGATTTGTGGTAAAAACTGTGTTTTTAAATGCCATATATGAGTAATATTGTAGTCACTAGATTATCATCCATGTTGCCTCTTAAAACATAAGAAAATGATTAGTTTGTAAAAATATGACTAATTTAAGAGCTTGATTTGTTAAAGAATGGAAAAGAATAATTGTATGAACACATTGTGAATGAAAAGGGAACATGTTGATAAAAGATTCTTCAAAAAATAAATTCTTCTATGTCGAAAATGTGTTCATGATTCACTTTTTCAAAGAACTAAAGAAAAATAGTCTACTATGTGTAAAAATGAGATTTTTGACAATCTAATAAAATATAAGTTATTGTTTTTCAAAGAAATAATATTTTGGAAAAGATCTAGATTTTCATAAGTATAAATAAATTAAGAAAAATCGAGTTTGCTAAAAGAAGAACTAGGTTCAGTGCAGGTTATATAAAAAGTAATTTTATTGAGTCCTATACGGGTTAGTCACTCAGAACTACTGGTCTTCGAGTGCGTTTCTGGTACGTTACTGTAGCTCAGTGGAGCATTTGGCCTTGGGTTCGAGTCTCTCAAGAGACTCTGTTTTTCTAAAATTCGATTTTAATTCAAAACCAAGAACTAAACTTTAAGTATAAATAAATTTCTCTTTATAACAGTAGTCACTCTTGGACTTACTGGTTCACGGGTGTGATTTGGGATGGTCACTGTTCATTGGCACGGGGGGGAGGGGGGGATGGTTGACTGGTTTGAATCCGGCCTTGGCAGCTTTTTTGGCATTTTCCTTTTTTTCCTATTTTGAAATTTTTTGTAGTTTTAAATGTATAAAAAAATTGAGAAAAAATATTCGAATTTTTGTAAAAATACCTAGACTACATGAAAATTATTTCTACAAATTTTGGCTTATTATAATGAGAATTAGAAGCAATTTGAAGAAAAAGAAATTAATAAAGTTTCTTAGAATATGATTTTTCTTTGTAATTAAAGACAACAAACATTTTTGAATATAGAGAAATTTTGTGTAGAGTTTCAAAACGAGATTTTTGACATGGAGAAATTGAGTAAGATTAAATATGAGATTGTTGTTTAAATTATGCAATGTGCATGGAAAATGAAATACAAGAGATCATGATGAAATATGAAATTTGTGAATATGAATATTCTCATTTTAATGAACATAAAAAGAGGTTGAGACTAGAGTTTTAGCTAAATCCTTACATCGGCATGCATGAAATTTTGAAAGAGAAATATGATAAATAAAGACCAAGATTGGGTCATGATTAATGTTTAAGACCGATGTAAAGGTAACGCTAATTCTAGAGTATTGATTTTATTTATAAATCAATTATCTAAGGATTAGACACATGGTGGAGATGTGATGAAAGTAAGAGAAAAATATAAGTATGAGGGCATCGGATCTACGGTGTGAGAGTGTTCACAGGATGTCCACATGATGCGTCATGTCAGGGCATGGATACTTCTCTAGGATATCGGGACCGTGGCGACGATTGTAGGGTGCTTGGTGACTACGTAGTGCCATCGATCCATGGCGGAGGTGAATTGTCCATAGGATGTCTGCATGATGCGTCAAGTCATGACGTGGGATTCTCTCCAGGATGTCTAGACATGGGCTCGTAACTCATAGAATATCTAGGATACTTACCGTAGTTACCGTAGTAGTTTAACTCATGGCGAGGGAATCAACCCTACAAGATGAAGAACGATTAAGGGTTTGCCCTCGGACCAATGTAGTATGGGATGCATAAAATCCGAACAAGTGCGCATTAGTGTGATTAAATATAAATAACTGCATTAAGAACTAAGTGCACGTTCACAGACGACATCCATAAGATAGTCTCCTTAGCTTTGTTTTTGACAAGTGTAAACTGTGGGCATGTCAGTTGCATACAACTGACGCTAGGATATAATACATCAATTTCTCTTACTTAGAAAGCACACACTTGTCAAAAACAAAGCTAAGGAGACTATCTTATTGATGTCGTCTGTGAACGTGCACTTAGTTCTTAATGCAGTTATTTATATTTAATCACACTAATGCGCACTTGTTCGGATTTTATGCATCCCATACTACATTGGTCCGAGGGCAAACCCTTAATCGTTCTTCATCTTGTAGGGTTGATTCCCTCGCCATGAGTTAAACTACTACGGTTTCTATGCAGGATAAAGTGAATGACAAGACTAAAGAATGAAAGTTGCTTAAAGAAATATTCAATTTGTTACTTAATTCATATATCATGTTGTAATTTATATTTTCGCTGAGTGGATGTAATCATTGTTGTATAAAAAGTTTTAAATTTTTTGTAAAATTGTACGAAGTGAAGTGTAAAGATCCTGCGGAACTTCAAATTCAGTCTTATTTGGAATTCGAGGTGTCACAGTGTTTCAGGCTTTTTGCAGGTCCATCGGCAGCGTTAGCAACCGTCGGATTCAGATCACAGTGTTCAATCGACGATCCAGATCCACTATCAGGAGCTCTAACTACATTTCACGGCAATAATCAATGGTCAGATCTTTAGTAGTTTTTTTCAAATATAAACTTACTATATGTTTGCTCTCATACCAAAATAAGCAACAACAGTGGTTGTCGGACAATCCCACGTCGGAAGAGGAGAAAGCCCACACTTTATACTCCGAGTTAGATTGGTGCATATTTTTTTCTATAATTTTGATATTTTCTACAATTGTACAAATTTGTGAAATTGTACATATTTGTGAAATTGTGAAAAAAAGTGCATGCTAGCAACTAATCTTTGTGATATTGTGCAAATTTGTGCATGTTGAGAAAATTTGTGAAATTGTGAAATATTATGCATGTTGGTTATTGATATTTGTGATAACATGAAAATTTGTGCATGTTGTGAAAATTTTTGATATTGTGAAAATTTTTGAAATTGTAAAAATTTGTGCATGTTTTGAGTTGTAATCCGGAAAACATTATCACTGTTTCAACTGAAGCCGTAGTTGGAAACCGCGGCTTGTGTGCAAATGAACGCGGAGTTCCCAACTGTTGTTTCGGTTTGGAGGAAACTATTTTCTTTGACTTGGCTCTCTTAAAGAGCCAAATTGAAAATATAATGTAGACCGCAGTTGGGAACTGCAGCCTACACATAAAGAGGCCATAGTTGGGAACTGCGACTTCTCTTTAAAAGAATTTTTCCAGAGAGCTCTTGCTCTCTGGTCTAAGTGTGGTTCTCCATGTGTCAATGCTGAGACTCAATCGCTATTTCCAACAGCGGCAATGATTTGCACTGTTATCGCAGTTGGGAACTGCGACGCTATAAAAAAAATTCAATGAAGAAGCAGAGGTTCCGAACTGCGGCTAAAATTATACTGCTGTCGTAGTTACGAACTACGGCTTATGCTGAGCTAACAACAACTGGCTTAAGTTGGGAATAAGTTTTAGATGTGACTCAAGTGGGAATATAGCTTGGAAAAGAGGTATAGTTTGGGAAAACAATCTTTCATTTGTCATATAAATTCACTTTGACTTTTCTTCATTTGAAATTAGCTTGAGCTGCTGCTGGAATTGGTGTTTGTGTCATATATCTCGATCGGCCGTTTTCATTCTCACCTTTCCCACGTACAGTAAGTCCTTGTCAACTCCACTTGTTTTGATCATGGCAATGTTTCGTTCTCTCCTAAAACATCAACAGCATCATCGATCCGAACTCGATCTCTTATTATTCACAAAACAATCTCAAAACCCAACCAAGCAGCAGCAGCATCATCATCATCATCATCATCATCATTGTCTCCTTCGTTCAATAATCACTGATCAAAACCCACAAAAACTCAAGAAACAAGATCCCAAATCAGGTGATCCCTTGAAGTCCCTTCTCAAGTCCTATGATTTAACTTAAACTCAAATCTCAAACATGATCACAAAGTACCCATTCCTTCTCTCTTCCAAACTCGACACCACCATCAAACCCAAGCTCGATTTCTTTCGTTCCATCGGTTTGGACCCCTCCACCCTCACCACCATGATCTCCTCTCATCCAAACCAACTCTCTTCAAGTTTAAACAATCGAATCAAACCCAATATCCATATACTCACTTCCGTTTTTGATAATGCCCAGCAGATGGCTGTTGCCATTCGCCGTAATGCTAGATTGCTGCGCCTCAACCTCGAAACCAGTTTACTGCCCAATGTCAGAACCCTGCAATCGTATGGAATCCCTGATACCAATATTGCCAAATTAGTTACAAATAACTCTAGGGTTGTCTTGCTCCCAACTGACAAGTTCAAGAAAGGTATCGAATCGATAAAGAAAATGGGGTTTGATCCAAAGTCAGCCATGTTTGTTCAAGGGGTTAGAGTGATGTGTCAGATGAGTACTGAAACTTGGGAGAGGAAAGTGGGGATGTATAAGAGTTTTGGATTGTCTGAAGAGGAGATCAATACTGCATTTATCAAACAGCCGTTTTTTATGAACGTATCTGAAGAGAAGATCAAGAAAGTGATGGAGTTCTTTGTGAAGGAATTGCAGTGGGAACCATCATGTGTGTTTTCAAGTCCGGTGGTACTGAATTTGAGTTTGGAGAAGAGGGTTATGCGAAGGTGGTCGGTTTTGAGTGTTTTAGCATCAAGACGGTTGGTGATCTTGAATTCGTGTGCTTGGTTATTTATAATGAGTGAAAAGGTTTTTGTAAAGAAGTATGTCCTCAAGTATCAGCACCAATTACCTGAGGTGCTAAAGGTTTACAGTGATAATCAGAAAGGGCTATAAAAGGAAGTTCAGGCTATCTCCTCAAATTTTGGTAGGTCATTAGTAAGTTTTGGCATAGAGGATGCTAATCTCGAATTCAAAAACTGATGTCTTTTGGTTGGTAGTGTTAGTTGAGAGAATTATATTGCAAGTGAAGGTTAGAGACTGCAGTGCTTGTTGTTAGGGTTACTTCATTTGAGGTGTGTATCTCTTATGTTATTCAAGATGTAGGCATTTGGAAGTTATTAAAACAATTGTGATGGCCATTACAAACTTATTCAGGTGTAAGTTCATGTTTTTGGAAAAATATTTTGGTAGCATGCCCTTTGGTTTTCTATTGGCATACAGCTAAGGTGCAAATCTCTTATTTTGTAATGCTTTTGACCCATTTAATGTTCACTAAGTTTTACCTATGTATGTGTTAATTGTCAGCTTGGAAACATGAGTACTACAAAGTGACTCATGTATCCTTGTCCCACACATACGAGCAGTATTACATTGCTTAACATTTACTGGACACACTGAGTACTGGCATTAGGAAACAAGCGTGTATGGGCCTCAGGACCGGCCCTGAGTTCCGGGGGCCGAGGCGAACTTCCCAAATGGGGCCTCCCATACATTTTTTTTTTTTTTAAACATGTATTCAAAAAATTTGCATATTGTTCAAAGCAAAACATGCAAAATATATACCATCGAATAACTGAGAAGAAAGAGTCAAAGAAGATTTGTTTTAAATGTGAGTTTCGGGTTCAGGATAAGGGTTTCGGGTTTGAATTTGAATGTGGGTTTCGGGTTTGAGTTTCTATTGATTTAAATGTGGATTTGTTTTTAAATTACCCAAATTTAAATCCTCAAATTCAATCAAATCTAAACCCAAATAATTTAAACAAAATTCTAAAGGACCAAATATTTATTTTTGGGATCCCTAATAACAATTTTTTTAAAGTTTATTTTTACAAGGGGAGTACAAATTTGGGGCTTTTAAAATTGCAAATTATCCGGGGGCTGAGACGGCCGCCGCACAGCCCTCAAGGGTGGGGCCGGCCCTGATGGGCCTTGAGAAGATGTTCTATTATACTCTGCCTATATAAGAGGTATACTTTGTTAGGGAAAGAAAAGAAGCGGTATCCATAAGTTATGTATGGACCTGTGGATTTAATAAATTCCCAACCTCAACTCAAATGAATGTACGACCAATACAGGCAATATTGTGTTTAGGGTTCTCTTAAGAGGAGATCAATACTGCGTTTACCAAACAACCCTCTTTTATGCAACCATCTTAAGAGAAGATCAGGAAAGTGATGGAATCTACATGAGAAAATTGCGGTGGAAGCCATCACAGGTGGTAGTGAATCCAGTTATATTGAAGGCATTCCTGTATTAGACTCCCGACAGTTGTATGTGTAAACTGTTTTCAACCGGCAAACTTGTATGATTATTCTTAAAATTGACAGTCGCTTGTTTAGAGTTGTGTGTTTCGTTGTCAAAGAGATCTCTGTATGGGCAGTATCTGTGTTTCTTATCTATGATATAATAGCCTTGTAGGATCCCTGTAGGTGTGTTCTTTTCATCAGTATTAGGATAGCTTTGTCGTTGTCAAAAATATGAATTAACATGTAGTAATTAGCCAACCTTAACTACCTCCAAGCACTGTTGGAGCATAGTGAGGGCCCGGAGGTGCCCCCCTCCCTAATTTTTAAAAAACCCTTTCACAATATTGAAAATTTTATAAATCCTTAAAAAATTATAATTTGGCCCTCCTAAATTCTAAATTTTATTGTTTGCCCCCCCCTCCTAAAAATTATGAAAAAATTTCTATATTTTTACATGTAGTCATAGATTTTTCCTTGGCCTTTTCGGTAAAATTGTTCTGGCTTCGTCCCTGCCTCCAAGTTATGATCTGCTAAGGACACCCTAGAGACAAAATTTAGAGCATGTGTAGATGTAACCTTGGAACAAAATTTGGGAGCGGAACATTTGAAACAGAACAAACTATGAATGCAGCAGGATTTAAACAAAATCGGGAAAAAATTGAAATTTGTGGAGAACTTATGAAATTCTATTGGAATAAGGTAAGACGGAGAGAGTATGAGAAGTAGAATTTTGAGCAGCATCAGAAAGTTCTGGATATGATAAAAACTGATGTCAAACAAAGGTCTGAGAACTGGGTTCATTGAGCATCACTCTATGCTTCAGTTAGAAATCAGTAGCAAGTCTTTTATGTTTAAGCGATGGATTGATGCTCAATACTTGTTCGCGAGTTTCTTGATGTTTGTACTTGTGTCAGAAATAGAACTGTACCGGATTTTATTACGAAATTGAAGATTCAGAAAGAGTAGAGGAAAGAACATTTGTTATCATTTCTTGTAGATATGGATGAAGCTGAAGAGACGATAACGATCTAAGAGTTTCTACGAGTTTCGGTTGTTGAGAAATTATAATGGGGAGAGAAGTGTGATACGGTGTTGAGAATTTAGGCTAAAATTTTTTGATGTAAGCGGATAGAGTCAACCGACTCCAGTCCGATCAAAAAATATATATATCAAAAATATAACTGTACAATGCAAGCAAGGGAGGTTTTACCAGAAGTAAAACAATAACAACCGATAAAAAAACACTAAGCTAATTATACAATAAGAACAAAGCTAACAACGAGAAACAAAAACGGCAGCAAGAAGTGCACAGTCGGCAAAGAAGCTGGTTCGGTCGGGGAATTGAAGCTTGAATTTAGGCTAAATTAAAAAATAAAATAAAAAACTCTTTAAGAACCTCTTTAAACTTTTTTTTGCATAAACAATCCCCCTGAAATATATTTTCATAAAACTCATTGCCGACAGCGTGAGCTTTCTTCTAAGTCTTTAACAGAGCATGAGAGTTGAGTGAGGTGAGGTTTTTTGACAATAATGAAAAAGACGCATGTTTTCTAAACCAACTTGCAAAACTGAATATGGGTTATCGAATACAAACAGAAAAGTTAAATGTTTTTTTGATAAAATCCGAGAGAATTTTTTGAAAACATACTCTATGAAGTTTTTTTGCGCACAGAAAAGTTAAATGTTTTTTTGATAAAATCTGAGAGATTTTTTTGAAAACATACTTTATGAAGTTTTTTTACGCAAAAAAAGTTCAAGACGGTTTTATGCAGAATGGGTATAGTTCAAGAATTTTTTTTTTAATTTTAAATTTAGCCAAACTTTTAAGCTTTCTTCTGATGTGTGGGACTCGAACAAAAGACAGGTACTCTATATTTTTACAAGATAATTTCTTGATATAGAATCAATGTACTCACGCTGATATTTGCTATAAACGGTATACACCGTTCATTATGTTTCATATGTTCTAAGGTGTATGATCTCAAAAATTCAATTCATTTGGAAGCTTCAGACAATGTTTTTTGACAAATCGTTTATTTTGCAGCCACTTTAAGCATGGTAAATGATCTCCCAATCCTTATTTTATCATCATACATATCGTGTTATGAAATTCAAAGTGAACATGGATAGTACGGATCGTCCATAGAATGTTCTACTAAACAATTACAATTACTTTATACGAAGAAATCACCTTTTAAAATTATGAGGGTCGCTTTTGCTTATACTTTAATGTAGCGGTATGTGGTTTTCAATGAATTATTTATCATTTTGTTCAAAAACAAAGACTGAAACATGAGACTCAAATTGATGTTTGTGGGTATTAGTTCCTGGCAATTAAGGTGAGAATCAGCATGAATTGGTATGGGACAAGGGGGGCCAACGGAAGACCAGGACATTTTGATGGAATTATTTTCCAAAATGACCCACGGTTTGAAAGTATTTATCAAACCGTCCCACTTTCGACACTAATTACCAAAACGACCCAACTCGCTATCTCGAGTTTGTCAAAACCACATCTCTATCTGAGATAGCGAGTATATGTTGAGGTGTTTTAACTTGAAGAAATTACGAAGTTTAGACTCTATCGCAGATAACGAGCGATTTTGGTGAAAACATCATCACTATCTAAGATAGCGAGTGCATTTTGAGTTGTTTATCCACCGCTATGAGAAAAAACTTGAAAAAAAACACCAAGTTAAGACTCGCAATTACAGATAGCGGCTGTGTTTGTACCACACTCGCTAATTGAGATAGCGAGTGGCGATTGGGGGAGGTTTTTAAAGACTCGTTGTTTCGCTCTCTCTATCTTCTCTCCTTCCATTCTCCTCTTCACTTATTTCTTTATCCATTCTCTCTCCCGAATCCGAAACCCTAGCTACCAAATTCATGTTCTCACCCACAAAGACTCTCGAAAATCTCAAGGGATTCTCGTCATCCCCTCATTCCTCTCTCCTCCCACTCTTAAAATCTTAAACCCATCATCCAAGATCCCTAATTAAGTTGAATTGGGGATAGTATAAAGAGAATTGGTTTGGAAGTCCTTCTCTAGGTCGTCTTCTCCACGCTCATAATTGCTCAATCTTCCTGATCAATTATTTGAAGGTATGATTTGTATAACCTTTTATCGTGCACACTTGGGTTGATTAGATAATGACTCATTTTTGTATAAATATGTATAGGTATGGATTACGATATTCCTATTCGGATTTATTTGGTGGTAAAATTATTCGTAACACAAAGCTAGGTTGTTATTATAGTGTTGTTGATCCTGAAATAATTTGGACACCCTATATAATTACAATGGCAGAACTAGTTGAGAAAATTTATGAGGTTACTAATTCGGCTAGAGATCAATATAATGTTAAAATTTTAGCTTGATATGCAGTGGAAAAAGGGGAAGGTCAATATTTTATGACTATGCCCGTAGCAAATGACAACGCTTTAATGTCCATGATTGCTATGATAGTTGATCCAAATTATAGTTGGTGCACATTGAAATTATATATTCAGCAAATCCAAATTATTAATGTCCAGCCACATGCTAATCCTAATTCAAACTTCGTACAAGAAGTACCGACACATGAAATGAGTTGTAACCTAGTTCAAACATCACATGCAATCCCACCGTCCCTACAAGAAGACACATTCACAAATACAACAAGCCCAGATTCTATAATTTTGGAGTTGCCACGTCAACCTAGTTTGGTTCAAGATTATATTCAAAATGACAATGTCTTTGAAATATTTGAAAATGCTACAGTTAACAACGAATTTTTAGATGATGATGAAGAAGAGGAAGAAACCGACGATGAAGTTGATGAGGGTAGAAAATGATAACGAAGTGGAAGAAGATGAATATGTAAATGGTAATATAAATGAGAGGAATGATAATGACGTGAAGATTAGTGATGCCTTCAATAATATTAATGTCCATGTTACCGAGGAGATATCACAAAGTGTGAGAGTAAATTAAGTTCCACAAGAGTCATCCGGTTCATCGAACGTAGAGAAATTGCACATTGGGTAGGAGTTCCAAAGTAAAGAATCTATCCAGTATGCGGTGAATCTATACTCCATCAAGAAACATCGGGAACTTATCACGTTGAAAACTACACCGACCCTATATACCGTGAAATATAAATTGGCACCTAGAAAACGTACCCTTGAGGAAATGGTGCAAATCCTACCAGTCATAAGTGAGGGCGATTGCCCATGGAGATTACGTTCAATCATTTCAAAGGGTGGGACAAATTTTGTGTTGAAGAAAATTGTAGGGCCACATACATGTTTGAATCTCACATTGAATCAAGACCACTGTAAAGTTCATGCTAAACTTGTATGCAATTTGATTGTGAATGTCGTTAAGGTTGAGATAGGAATAACACCATGGGCCATTTTGAGATAGTCAAACTACTATTCAATTATTAGATTTCGTATAGGAAGGCTTGGATTGCAAAACAAAAAGCTATTGAGAGGTTGTTCGGTTATTTTGAAGAAGCATATACTAAGTTGCCTTATCAATTATCAGCAATGCAAGCAGCAAATCCAGAAACTGTTGTCCATTGGGATAAGTATGAGTCCGGTCCCGGCGAGAAAATATTCAAAGGAGTATTTTGAAAATTTGGTGCTTCGGTTAAATGGTTCAAGTCTTGCAGACCTGTTATACGTATTGATAGAACACACTCGTATGGAAAATACAAGGATTATTTATTAATTGTGGTTTCACCGGATGCAAACGATAGCCTTTTCCATTTGCCTTTGCAATAGTTGATAGAGAGAGTGTATATAATTGGACACCTTGGAGTTGCTTGAGTAAGTCCGAAAAGATGAATGTCTTCTTCATCTTCTTCTTCTGGCTCATCGACATGCTCCTCCTCTCCCCATTCTTCTAATACTCTTCGACGATACGGAGGTTTTGTGGCCATTGTCTTTCAACGACCAGTTCGGTGCACCAGACCCAACAATATAGCGTCCAATCTATTTCCTTCCCTAACATGGTCAGCTTGTGCCCGACACGAACTCACCATTTTCCATGCAAACTCCTTCATAGGTTCGACAATATTGCTCTTTAAAACCTTCACGCATTCTTTTGCCCGAATCCATGTTTGGGCCATCTACACTCAAACAAATAACATGTAAAGGCATAATATATAATATATATGAATATGTGTAATTTAAAATGAATATATACAAAATATAATTTACGAGGTTCCGAATCAATGTTAACTTCGGTTGAAACATTGGTAAATGAATGGAATGGTCGTTAGCTGGATCATTGGCTCTTCGCCGAGTCGGTACTTGCACACCCACAGGCATTTGGGATTAAGGAGATGTGTAAAGTCGAGTCATTCTCCGATCACATCATATACGGTCCATGTAAATCGACATCGAATGGAGGAATATTAATAATCACGTGATAAAAATGATGATTGTTCCATATATCGACGTGGGTGTGCAAACAAGCTGCCCAATAGCGACCCGATTGTCGACCCATACCGGTAATACCATGCAAATCGGAATTAAATGATTCTGCGATCGGTATATTTTGAAGGAGGCCAAATTGTCAAAGTACTCTATTGACAAAATAGGACTCCACTGTCCCGAAGTTGACAATAGATGCTCTTGTCAACCATAGCTCACGAGTCGCCGTGCACACAGATAGCAATCTCAATAAATGCTCCTCCGTATAAGGCTCCCACTTGACACAGTCATCCGTCAATGTATCAAACTCGTCCCTGTAGTATGTCAAGCAGCGATTTGGGTTAACATTCTATGTTAGAGATTCAGTCCAGTATACACTTTGTTGTGGTTTCATGAGAGGGTCATCGGGAACATGCAACCACTTTGATGACTGCCTACTAATCACGAGTCTTCCAATACGTATGTGTTCCCAACTCCATACTTGTAGAAACTGTAACATCCTGAATTTTTCAAATAATTAAATATAAAATTTTTATTTGTTTTCACATGTTTCGCACGTGCAAAATTGATGTATGTTTTTAGCTTTAGAAATTATTTTAATATCATGATTAAATATTTTCTTCTCTTTTAAAATTAAAGCATATTATTAATCTTTAGGCCTAATAGTCTAATTCTAGCCCACTTAAATTAATTAATTAATTAATTAAAGAGCCCATGGTTTTTAGTCCATGTTGCCGCTAAATTTGGTGTGGGGGCAAACAGATAGAACTTGTGGATTCTTAGGGAAACTGAATAGGAAAACCTGCGTACCTGTTCCGTCGGGCCTCGATCGCCGTTCCTACCGTGCACCTGCAAAAAGTGCGAGACACCGGGGTTGTTCCCGGCGACGCACCCTCCGACGCTCAAGTCAGTAATCTGGCAGACTATGAAAGAGCGTAAAAACTGGCGAAGGGTTGATTACCTCGCAATGGAGATGGATGGGGGGTATTTATAGGCGTCTTAGGGACTGGATTAGGAATGTAATCCCCGTGATTAGATGAGTAATATTCCTTGTGATCAGATAAGGAAAGTAATCTGATAAGGTATATTCCCCCTAATCAGTTAAGGAATTTAATCTCTGGCTCCCAGTGGTAGGAGGGATGTGAATCAGGGCCATTGGTTAAGGTTAATCAGGGACCTTGATTTTATCCCGGCGGAATGGGTGCGTAACGGGTTAAAACCCGCACCCACTTTGAGGTGGATCTATTCGTGGGTTATTGGGTTCTTGAGGTGAAGACCCGACACCCAGTTTGGACCCTTTGGTTGGTGAAATTACCGTTTTACCCCTGTATTTCGAGATTCGTGTTCCGTTTGGACGATTCCGATTTAACCCCATTTTCAGCCATATCACGAGCCCCCCACTCCCGAAGATTGATGTTTAATCAGGCTTCGAGAAGTAGTTTCACTGTTTTCACTGGCTATCAGGGTTGTATCGGGAACTAAAATGGAGCATTGCTGAATCGCGAAGGAGGCGGTATGGTGATTTTTCCTGCAGGTGGAACTCTTGAACCGTCGTCGTGCTCTTCTTAGTTAGTGGTTTGCCCGTCTCTGATTGTTGGGTGTTGGTGCGAAGGACGCCGAAGTCATGCTCGCGACGCAGTCGGCGCCGCGGACATTCGGCGATTGACGCCGAACTCACTCGGTGCCGAACTTGCCCCTGTAAGAGGGTCGGGGACACGAGCGTTCGGCGGGAGGTGCCGAGCCGAATTAGTTCCGAACTCACACCCGTAATACGATCGGTGGCGCGAGTGTTCGGCGAACGGTGCCGAGCTGAAAACGTGCCGAACTCACGGCCGTAAAACGATCGGTGGCACGAGCGTTCGGCGAACCGTGCCGAGCTGAAAAGGTGCCGAACTCACGCCCGTAAAACGATCGGTGGCACGAGTGTTCGGCGAACCGTGCCAAGCTGAAAACGTGCCGAACTCACGCCCGTAAAACGATCGGTGGCACGAGTGTGTTCGGCGAACTGTAGCGAGCTGAAAACGTGCCGAACTCACGCCCGTAAAACGATCGGCGGCACGGGTGTTCGGCGAACTGTGGCGAGCTGAAAACGTGCCGAACTCACGCCCGTAAAACGATCGGTGGCACGAGTGTGTTCGGCGAACTGTGGCGAGCTGAAAACGTGCCGAACTCACTCCCGTAAAACGATCGGTGGCACGAGTGTGTTCGGCGAACTGCAGCGAGCTGAAAACGTGCCGAACTCACGCCCGTAAAACGATCGGTGGCACGAGCGTTCGGCGAACCGTGCCGAGCTGAAAACGTGCCGAACTCACGCCCGTAAAACGATCGGTGGCATGAGCGTGTTCGGCGAACTGTAGCGAGCTGAAAACGTGCCGAACTCACGCCCGTAAAACGATCGGTGGCACGAGTGTGTTCGGCGAACTGCAGCGAGCTGAAAACGTGCCGAACTCACGCCCGTAAAACGATCGGTGGCACGAGCGTTCGGCGAACCGTGCCGAGCTGAAAACGTGCCGAACTCATGCCCGTAAAACGATCGGTGGCACGAGTGTTCGGCGAACCGTGCCGAGCTGAAAAGGTGCCGAACTCACGCCCGTAAAACGATCGGTGGCACGAGTGTTCGGTGAACTGCAGCGAGCTGAAAACGTGCCGAACTCACGCCCGTAAAACGATCGGTGGCACGAGCGTTCGGCGAATCGTGCCGAGCTGAAAACGTGCCGAACTCACGCCCGTAAAACGATCGGTGGCACGAGCGTGTTCGGCGAACTGTAGCGAGCTGAAAACGTGCCGAACTCACGCCCGTAAAACGATCGGTGGCACGAGTGTGTTCGGCGAACTGTAGCGAGCTGAAAACGTGCCGAACTCACGCCCGTAAAACGATCGGTGGCACGAGCGTGTTCGGCGAACTGTAGCGAGCTGAAAACGTGCCGAACTCACGCCCCTAAAACGATCGGTGGTACGGGTGTTCGGCGAACTGTGTCGAGCTGAAAACGTGCCGAACTCACGCCCGTAAAACGATCGGTGGCACGAGTGTGTTCGGCGAACTGTGGCGAGCTGAAAACGTGCCGAACTCACGCCCGTAAAACGATCGGTGACACGAATGTGTTCGGCGAACTGTAGCGAGCTGAAAACGTGCCGAACTCACGCCCGTAAAACGATCGGTGGCACGAGGGTTCGGCAGCTTGTGCCTAAGATTCGAACTTGTTTGTTTCTCCTTCGGTGGAGTTTTGGCGGTTCTGGCGGATGTGACCCTCTGCGCTTCTGACAGATGTGACGTCGTCTGGGTCTTCTGACAGTTCGGCAGCTTGTGCCGAAGATTCGGACTTGTTTGTTTCTCCTTGGGTGGAGTTTTGGCGGTTCTGGCGGATGTGACCCTCTGTGCTTCTGACAGATGTGACGTCGTCTGGGTCTTCTGACAGATGTGACGTCCATTAACGCTGCCTCCTGGGCTTCTGCCAGACGTGACGTCCATTAATGCTGCCTCTTGGACTTCTGCCAGGCGAGATGGTCATTAATGCGCCGTCTGGATCAGCGTGGAGAACAAGGTGACGTCTGGGGTCTCTTTTTGTCGTTTTGTGGGGGTGGGCCTGCGTTAGAGGCCCATTTACCTCGATTGAAGCGCTGGCTCATCTATAAAAATCCTCACCCCCTCCTCATTTTTTACTTTCCAAGCTTTTTGTTCGCGTCTTAGTCTGCTGTGAGAGCTTCAGGTGATCACTGACTGTTTTCCGGCAAAGTTTCCGACGAGTTCCCCTTTCAAGGTAACCTTCATATTTATCTTCTAAATATGTCCGTTTCCCATACTTCTTCTTCGTCCGAGCCCTCCCTCGGAGCCGACGGAGCTCCAACTTCGAGTCGAGCTGCCAAGGGTAAGAAGGTGTTCGGCAAGGACTCTATTGTTCAGGATCCGAAGCGCATGGGGGCGTTCGGCCAGCTGCCGGGACTGTTGACGGGGCTCCATAGGGTTCGAGAAATCCCAGAGGATAAGGCGGAACGGATAGTGTACGGGAGGGCGAGGTCGTTCGAGGAGAACGCGGCGAGGGAGACAACGGAGGCCGACGAGACGGTGTCGATTCTCTCCGAAGAGGATCTAGGTTCGATTCGGGACTGCTTCCAGATCCCGCAGGAGTACGAGCTTATGCTGCCGGGCCCCGGGGTTAGGGCCAACTCGCCGTTGCCGGTGACTATATGTTGCTGGCCGGTCGACGCCTTTATCGCCGGAGCTCGGCTACCTCTCCATCCGTTCGCGGTAACGGTTCTAAATTGGTTCGGGGTCAGCCCTATCCAACTTGTGCCGAACGCCTGGAGAGTCATAAACGGCTTCGTACTCCACTGCCAGGCGGAGGGGATTCAGCCGGAGTTGAATGTGCTTCGGACCATCTATCAGCTACACCAAGGGAATAGGTCGGCCTATCGGTACTATCTGACTCCGAGGCATGGGGGGAGGCTTGTCGTTTGTCCGGACTCTATCAAGTACTGGCGCGAGAAGTATCTTCTGGTGCGTAGCGCGGAGGCCTGGCCTATTCCCGTTGGTTGGGTGGAAGGTGTTCCGAAGAAGGTGAAGGCGCCGCCGGCACTTCGACCCGAAGACGAAGACGCCGTACGGGCGCTTCTCGATCGGCCGAAGTACGACTGGAGGGAGTTGACCGAGGACGTCCTGTATGAGGGAGGGCTCGCTCATGTGAACCCCAGTACGCTGCTTTTATTTACCGTATTCGTTTTCTTTTTGCTTCCTTTTCCTTGTCTTGTTCCGAGCTAATCAACTTGACTTTTGGCGCAGAACAAATGGACTACCAAGCAGTGCTGGCGTTGAGGACGAGCCTTGACAACAAGGCCCCGAGGAAGAGGAAGAGGGTGGCGTCGAAGCAGCCGGCGCCCAAGGCCCCGAAGGCTACGGAGGTGGCCGAAGAAGTAGAGATCTTGGGGTCCCCCATGGTCGAGGTCGGGGCCGCTTCGTCGTCGGCCAGGGTCGGCGAGTTGCCCGTCACCGAGGTCCTAACCATGGTGACGCCGCCGTTGACAAAGGCGGCCGAGGAGCTTCTGACCGAGGCTCATAAAAGGATCCACGTCCCGGACTGGCAGGTTCGGAAGCACGACAGGTTCCTGGGTAATTCCTTGGCGAGCATGGAGGCCGTCAAGCACCTCGCCACGCCGAAGGATCGCGCGGCGATGGAGGCCGGACGAGAGGGAGACGACATCATCGAGATAGCGCGCTCGGCGGTGTCGGTAAGTGCTGAGCCGAACTCCCTCCTCTTCATGCCGACCTTCTTAAGTTTGTAATTTTTGTGACTTTTTGCATTTTATTCGCAGATCGTTGTTCACTTCGGGCACCTTACCGAGAGGTTGGCGGCCCAGGAGAAGGAGATGAAGAAGGAGAACGACCAGGCCCGGAAGGAGAGGGACAAGATCCGGGGCGAGCTCGACAAACTCGAGCTGAATTTTAAGGCGAAGTCGGCGAGGGCAACCTACCTCGAGGACCGGGTCAAGACGCTGGAGGACCAGCTTCGGCAGCAGAAGGAGGAGGCGGCCAAGCAGATGGCGGATGCGGCCGAGGCCCAAGCGGCGGCAGTGGAAAAAGCGAAGGAGGCGACTTTGGAGAAGGCGCAGGGCTACCTCGCCGTGAACATGGCCAAAGCTTTCGCCGACGCCCTCGCCCGGGTCACGGCGGCCTACCCCACTGTTGACGTCTCGGGTTGGCGGCTTTTCCCGGGGTACGTCGAAGGCTTTGACCCCGAATCGGAGGGGGAAGAAGAAGAGGAGGAAAGGGGCGACGACGAGCCCTTGGTCGATCCAGCCGCCGGAGCTCAGGGGTCGGTGGTCACCCCTTGGCGACGGTTGCCCCTTCGAAGGCGTCGCCCTCGACCCCTTCTCGCCGCCCCGGGAAAGAGGTCGAGCACTGATCCCGTCTGTTTCTTTTTTTTTTTTTTGTGTAACGCCTAATAGCGGACTGGCCACCGCTACTTTTCGTAATGAATGAAAAACTTCAACTTTTTGGGCTCGGCTTCTTGCAGTTGTCTGTTGTATGTTGAGTGTTCGGGAATTTACTAGAACCCCCGAAGTCTAGGACTTGGGCCATGTCTGAACTTTTGTTGCTCGTCTGTATTTCTTTTCAGCTCGCCCTGGTAGACCAAGAGCTCGAGCGCGCAGGGTCGGATGCCGAGGTTCGAGCCCGCACAGGGTCGGATGCCAAGGTTCGAGCCCGCGCAGGGTCGGATGCCAAGGTTCGAGCCGAGGCCGGGCTCGGGGCGACGAGGTTGAGTCTGGCGAGGTGTAGAGAGCGACTTTACGAGGTCGAACTAGGACTGCGCCGAGCCGAAACCGAGCGAGGACAGCTTCAGCTTATCTTAGGGCAGCGGGACAGCGATATCCGGCGCTTGGAGGGCAGGATTGCCGAGATGACTGCCTCGGGTGAGGGCGATGCCTCGCCATCTGCCTTCACTAGTAGCCTTCGGACCAAGTGCTTTCGCCACACGCTGTCAAAGGTAACGGCGGAGAGGGACGACCTGCTTTCGGAGATTCAGCATTTGCAATCTACGGAGACTAAGCTTCGGACGGAGGGGGAGGAGCTGACAACTAAGGTGGCCGATCTCACGGCTGAACGAGATGAATTGGCGGCCGAAGTCGATGTTTTGAAGAGAGCCACCGTTGATAGGAGCATCGAAGTCACCCATCTTCGTCATCTCATCGCGAGCCATGTTGGAGTTCCGACCCCGGCCGTACCGGCCTGCTTTGAGGCCGAGGCGCAAGATGGTTCATTGAGGGGTCGGATCTCCGAGCTGGAAGTGGAGGTGGCTCGCCTGAGGCCGCGTTCGGGGCCGATTAATGTGAGGAGCACGTCATGCACCCGAGCGGAGAGCGAGCGTGGCATCACCTTTTACGAGATGGCGACCCGAGAGCGCCTCGGCCATCCGAGCCCGGGGGACGCGCAGAGCTCCGTGGCCATTTCGTCGAGCGGTGCATCCGTCGGGGTGACTGCCAGAAGCAGTGCCGAGGACACGTCTCAACTTGCCGGCCTGGGATCGGGTTCCGGAGGCAAACGTCGCCGTCCTCAAGTGTCCTTGAAGAGGAGCATCCCTGTACCTCGGAAGCGTTGATGGGTCCGGGTTCGGTGTCTTGTAATCTTCGCTTTTCAGCTTCTTGTAATCGTTTAGTGTCTTGTAATATTGGTGTATGTAAGGGTTGTTTTTAATAAAGTTGGAATCGATTTAACTGTTGTCATATCATAGTTGCTCAATGTTTGCTCTGATTGTGGAGTCGTGGAACCGAGGTCTGAGACTTGGCGTTTTTGATTGGTGTTGACCGCCGAACTTAAGCGTGTAATACGGTCGTTGGCTCGAACGTTCGGCGAACGGTGCCGAGCTGAAAACGCGCCGAACTTACGACCGTAAAACGATCGGTGGCACGAGTGTTCGGCGAACTGTGGCGAGCTGAAAACGTGCCGAACTCACGCCCGCAAAACGATCGGTGGCACGAGTGTTCGGCTAACTGTGGCGAGCTGAAAACGTGCCGAACTCACGCCCGTAAAACGATCGGTGGCACGAATGTTCGGCTAACTGTTGCGAGCTGAAAACGTGCCGAACTCACGCCCGTAAAACGATCGGTGGCATGGGTGTTCGGCGAACTGTGGCGAGCTGAAAACGTGCCGAACTCACGCCCGTAAAACGATCGGTGGCACGAGTGTTCGGCTAGCTGTGGCGAGCTGAAAACGTGCCGAACTCACGCCCGTAAAACGATCGGTGGCACGAGTGTTCGGCTAACTGTGGCGAGCTGAAAACGTACCGAACTCACGCCCGTAAAACGATCGGTGGCACGAGTGTTGGAGTCCGAACCTTTGTAAGATCAAGGGCGTGGGAGCAGTTCCGAATGGCGAACTACCCCTAGCTCGCCTAGGGGCGAACTTGCGGAGTAGAGTCGAACCAAGTGTTGGACTCCGTACCATTCAACGGCTGTGGGAGCAATTCCGAATGGTGAGCTACCTCTGGTTCGCTCGGAAGCGAACTTGCGAAGTAGAATCGAGCCAAGTGTTGGACTCCGGAACCATCGTAAGATTAAGGGCGTGGGAGCAGTTCCGAATGGCGAACTACCCCTAGCTCGCCTAGGGGCGAACTTGCGGAGTAGAATCGAGCCAAGTGTTGGACTCCGTACCATTCAACGGCTGTGGGAGCAATTCCGAATGGCGAGCTACCTCTGGTTCGCTCGGAAGCGAACTTGCGAAGTAGAATCGAGCCAAGTGTTGGACTCCGGAACCATCGTAAGATTAAGGGCGTGGGAGCAGTTCCGAATGGCGAACTACCCCTAGCTCGCCTAGGGGCGAACTTGCGGAGTAGAATCGAGCCAAGTGTTGGACTCCGTACCATTCAACGGCTGTGGGAGCAATTCCGAATGGCGAGCTACCTCTGGTTCGCTCGGAAGCGAACTTGCGAAGTAGAATCGAGCCAAGTATTGGACTCCGGAACCATCGTAAGATTAAGGGCGTGGGAGCAGTTCCGAATGGCGAACTACCCCTAGCTCGCCTAGGGGCGAACTTGTGGAGTAGAATCGAGCCAAGTGTTGGACTCCGTACCATTCAACGGCTGTGGGAGCAATTCCGAATGGCGAGCTACCTCTGGTTCGCTCGGAAGCGAACTTGCGAAGTAGAATCGAGCCAAGTGTTGGACTCCGGAACCATCGTAAGATTAAGGGCATGGGAGCAGTTCCGAATGGCGAACTACCCCTAGCTCGCCTAGGGGCGAACTTACGGAGTAGAATCGAGCCAAGTGTTGGACTCCGTACCATTCAACGGCTGTGGGAGCAATTCCGAATGGCGAGCTACCTCTGGTTCGCTCGGAAGCGAACTTGCGAAGTAGAATCGAGCCAAGTGTTGGACTCCAGAACCATCGTAAGATTAAGGGCGTGGGAGCAGTTCCGAATGGCGAACTACCCCTAGCTCGCCTAGGGGCGAACTTGCGGAGTAGAATCGAGCCAAGTGTTGGACTCCGGAACCATCGTAAGATTAAGGAATTAAAAACAGAGACGTAGTAGCAAATGCGGAAGAACTTTATTTACTAATATCTAATGGTCGGCTGCTTCTAAAGTTGCTAGCAGTTATTACAATGAAAAAGAACAAAGGAAAAATTACTAGCGGTAGGAGAGGAGTGGTCCGACATCTCGAGTTACTTAGATAGGCGTGGCTGCCTTCTCTTGGTATTTCAGAAGATGGTCGGCGTTCCAAGTCCTGGGAATTTCTCGGCCCTCAAGATCTTCTAGCTTGTACGCACCGGGGCGGATCACTTTGGAGACTTTGTACGGTCCCTCCCAATTTGGGGCCAGTTTGCTTTTCTGTCCGGGGAACGAAATGGCCAGTTTTCGGAGGACCAGATCCCCTTCTTTCAGGTCGGTTGGACGGACCCGTTTGTTGTAGGCGAGTTCGATTCTTCTCCGGTAACTTTGCTGCCGTATGGCTGCCCTTTCCCGGATTTCGTCTATCAAGTCTAGGCTCGTTCTGAGCTCCCTGGCATTCTGTTCTTCTTCAAAGGCCATCAGGCGAGGAGAGGGTATCCCAACTTCTAGTGGGATGAGGGCCTCGGACCCATAGGTGAGATTGAACGGACTCTCGCCTGTCGGGGTCCGCTTCGTGGTTCGGTAATTCCACAACACATTGGGCAGCTGATCGACCCATAATCCCTTGGAGCACTTGTCGAGTCTCTTCTTGATGCCGGAGAGGATCTGTCGGTTGGCATTCTCGGCTTGGCCATTTGACTGGGGATGAGAGACGGAGGAGAAGCGGTGTTGTATGGCTAGGTCTTCACATAAGGCTCGGAAGGCAGCTCCAGCGAACTGCGTACCGTTATCTGTAACTACGACCCGAGGAACACCGAATCGGCAGATTACATTTTTCCAGAAGAATTGCACAACTCTATGTTCGGTAATTGTAGCCAGGGGCTCGGCCTCTATCCATTTCGAGAAATAGTCGACTACCACGACTAGGAACTTCAATTGTCCGGGGGCCGGTGGAAATGGCCCCAGTAAATCCATCCCCCACATTGCAAAGGGGATCGGACTTGATAGGGAGGAGAGTGGTGCTTGTGGAAGGCGTCGGATGTCGGAATACTTCTGGCAGGAGGTGCATTGCCGAACGTGTTGTTCGGCGTCCCGTAGGAGAGTGGGCCAGTAATACCCGTAGTTTAACACTTTGCGTGCCAAGGCTCTGGAGCCGGAGTGGGCTCCGCCGATGCCCTCATGGAGCTCTTGCAGGGCGTAGTCGGCTTGTCCGGGGGAGAGGCATCTTAGGTAGGGTCGACCATCCACCTGGGTGAAGGAGCGCTTATACAGAATGCCGTCGACCAGTATGTAACGCTCGGCTCGGGTCCTTATCTTTCGGGCTTCCTTCGGATCCCTTGGGAGGAGTCCGTCTCTTAAAAACTCCACGAGGGGTTTCATCCAATTATCTTCGAGGGGGAGTGGCAGTGTTTCGACGGAGTTGAAAGCCTCGTCCTCTATGCTTGGCTTGAGGAGGACTTCTATCAGAACAGTTTGTTCGAGGCCTTGCAGGGATGAGGAAGCTAATTTGGACAGGGCGTCGGCCTGGGCATTTTCCTCTCTGGGGATTCTTCGGATGAGGGCCTCCTCGAAGAGCGCCATGAGGCTCTTTACTTTAGCCAAGTACTTTACCATCCTGTCATCACGGGCTTCATATTCGCCGAGGACCTGGTTGACGACCAGCTGAGAGTCGCTGAAGATCTGCAGGCGTCGCGCCCCTGCGTTTCGGGCCATCCCGAGGCCGGCTATGAGTGCCTCGTATTCGGCTTCGTTATTCGAGGCTTTAAAGTTTATCCGGAGGGAATATTGAAGGACAAAGTCGTCTGGTCCCGCAAGGATGACTCCAGCCCCGCTCCCCTCGTTGCAAGAGGATCCATCGACATATACCGACCAGATAGGCGGTCCCTTCGTTGTCTGCTCGGAGTCGGGGATAGTCGTTTCAACTATGAATTCGACCAGTGCCTGCGCCTTGATTGCGGTTCGAGGCTGATAAGTAATATCATGTTGGCTCAGCTCGATCGACCACTTCATGAGGCGGCCGGAAGTCTCTGGCTTGTGAAGGATCTGTTTCAACGGCTGGTCGGTAAGAACGACCATCGAATGAGACTGGAAGTATGGCCGAAGCTTTCTCGCAGCCATTATCAGGGCGTAGGCTATTTTCTCAATTTTCGGGTACCAGAGCTCGGCGTCCCGGAGCACTTTGCTGACGTAGTAAATGGGCTTCTGAGTTCTTTCTTCTTCCCTGACTAAGACCACACTTAGCGTCTGTTCCGAGGCTGCCAAGTAGAGGTAGAGGGGTTCGCCCGGTATGGGTTTGCTGAGAAGGGGCGGATTGACGAGGTAAGCCTTAAGCTGGTCGAAGGAATCTTGTTGTGGCTGCCCCCACTCGAACCCCTTAGCCCCCCTCAGGGCTTTGAAGAACGGGAGGCACTTCTCCCCAGACTTCGACAAAAAGCGCCCAATGGCGGCTAATCGACCAGTCAGTTTCTGAACTTCTTTGACATTTCTAGGCGGGGCCATGTCCAGTATGGCCCTAATCTTCTCCGGATTTGCCTCTATTCCTCACTGGCTAACCATGAAGCCGAGGAACTTGCCTGATGAGACGCCGAACGCACACTTGTTCGGGTTGAGTCTCATATTGTGCTTTCTCAAAACATCAAATGCTTCTTGGAGGTCGGTCACGTGATCAATGCCCCGGATGCTTTTCACAAGCATATCATCCACGTACACTTCCATGTTTCGGCCAATCTGGGCCTGGAATACCTTGTTGACGAGGCGCTGGTATGTTGCCCCTGCATTCTTTAGGCCGAACGGCATGACTCGGTAGCAGTAGAGTTCTTGGTCGGTCACGAAAGATGTCTTCGGAATATCCGGGGGGAACATCCTTATCTGATTGTAACCCGAGAAAGCGTCCATGAAGCTGAGGAGCTCATGTCCTGAGGTTGCGTCAATCAGTGTGTCGATGCTCGGCAGAGGGAAGGGGTCTTTTGGGCAGGCCTTGTTAAGGTCAGTGAAATCAATACAGATTCTCCATGTTCCGTTGGACTTTTTCACCATTACTACGTTCGACAACCACTCAGGATAATTCACTTCCTGTATGAACCGGGCCTTCAACAATTTGTCCACCTCCTCTTTGATGGCGAGCTGACGTTCGGGAGCGAACTTGCGCCTCTTCTGCTGGACCGGTTTGGACCCCGGATCAACACTGAGGCGGTGGACCAAGAGTTCTTCGGAGATACTGGGCATGTCTGCAGCTGACCATGCGAACAGGTCTTGGTTGGCTCGGATGCATCTTACAATATCCGCGTATAGTGCGGATGGGAGGGTCTTGCTGACAAAGAACCTGCGGGTCGGCTCCTGCTCCGAGAAGAGTACCTCTTCCAACTCGTCTACCGGCTCGGAGGTTGGCCGAGCAGCGTCTTGGGGGATCTCGAGTGTTTCTAAGGAGAGGACGGGTCCGAGGGTGGAAGTCATATAGCACTTGCGGGCCTGCTCCTAATTTCCCCTTACTTCCCCCACTCCAGCCCGAGTGGGGAATTTCATTTTGAGATGGTAGGCAGAAGGGACGGCTTCAAGGGCGGCTAGGCCGGGCCGACCCAAAATGACGTTGTAGGCTGCTGGGACATCTACGACCATGAAATCCATCGACTCCGTGCGGGTAGTTGGAGTTTTGCCGGCCGTGACATCGAGGGTGATTACCCCTTCAATCGTTACCGGTACTCCCGTGAACCCATGGAGCGTGTAGCCGGCGGGCTTGAGTCTGTCTCGGGAGAGCTTCAGCCCCTTGAAGGCGTCGAGGAAGAGGATGTTGACGGAGCTACCGTTATCCACTAAGATCCTCTCGACTTTGAAATTGGCCATGTGAAGGCTGATGACGAGTGCGTCACAATGAGGGGTGCGGACGCCCTCGAGATCTTCATCAGAGAAGGTGACGGGCACTCCGAGGCCTTTTGGAGGAGGGGTGGTTCGGACCGAGTTTACCTCTCTAATAAAAGCTTTCCGAGAAGAGTTTGAGGAGCCCCCCATTGGACCCCCGTGGATGAGGTGGAGGACTCGTTCTTCCTCAAACTCCGGCGTCTCTTCTTGTTCCGGACGTTTGTTAGCCCCCGAGGCTGGAGAGGAAGTTCGGCTTGGTCCTTTCTCACGAATTTTGCCAACTGCCCTCTCTGGATAAGGGCCTCAATCTCGTTTCTTAGCGCACGGCAATCGTTGGTGTCGTGCCCATGGTACCGGTGATAGCGGCACCATTTCTCTCTATCTCTTCTCTTAGCAGGGGTGTTCATCTTCGGAGCAGGAGGCAAGACCCCTTCTTTTTCGACTTCCATGAAAATGGTGGAAATGTTTGTGGTCAGGGGAGTGAACTTCTCGAATCTAGGGGGAGGCCGGCGCTGGCCAGCATTATCCTTCTGGAACTTTTTTGCTCCCTCTTCTTCCGTTCCTTTCCTCTTAGACCCGGAGGCGGTTCCTTCCCAGTTGGGCTGTTCCTCGGCCTCTTCAGCTCGGATGTATTTCTCAGTGCGGAGGAGGAGGTCAGAAAAGTCGTGCGGCGGTTTCTTGGCGAGGGAGGAGCGGAGGTTGGAATTGAGGATATTGGATTGGAACGCCGCGGTAGCGACGGACTGGTCGAGGGACGCGATGGTTTTCGCTTCAGCTGTGAACCTCTTCACGTAGTCCCTCAATTTCTCCCCCTTCTGCTGACGGAGGTGCAATAGTGAGATGCTGGTCTTCTCGGCCCTTCGGCTGCTGACGAAATGGGTGATGAACAGGGTTTCGAACTGTTCGAAGGAGAATATCGATGCCGGGGCAAGGCGAGAGTACCATTCTCGAGCTGGGCCTTTGAGAGTTGCAGGGAATGTTTTGCAGAGGAGGGCATCAGAAGCTTGATGGAGGAGCATCAAAGTTTTAAAACTTTCGATGTGGTCAACGAGATCGGTCTCCCCAGTGTAGTTCTCGAACTGGGGAGGTTTGAAACCGAACGGGACAGGGGCATCTACTATGGTCCGAGAGAATGGGGGTCGGCTAGGACGTAGCGTCCTCCCCCTAAGCTCCTCTTCCCGGTTCATCTGTCCCAAGAGCTTCTCCACCTCGTTTAGACGGCGGTTCATGGTGTCATCTCTCCGACGGTGATCTGCCGAGCCCCGAGACTCGTCTTCGTATGAGGGAGAGCGAGGGCTGCGGCGATGGTAACTTCGAGAACGACGAGGACTTGGTGTGCGCCTGGAGTTGGTAGGAGCGGGTCGAGGAGAAGGGGACCGCTGGCGAGGGCTCCGGACCGGGGGAGGGGATGGGGCCCTCGGCTCAATGGGGTTCTGACGGAGGTTGAGGGCCTGTTGTACCATTGCTTGGAATTGCTGGAACTCGGCACGGGTGATGGGTGCCTCATTGTTCCTAGGCTGTTGCCGACCTGCTAGAGAATGCCTCCTTCGATAGTGATCGGGGGAGTCCTTTCTCCCTCTTCGGACGGGGGACCTCCTGTGCTCTCGGTGTCAGGGGGATCGCTCTCGCTGGCGGGAGGCTTCCCCCCGAGCCCGCTTTTCATCCAGATGGTGACAAAGGTCATCATCTTCCGGGCGTTTGGGAGGGGCATTGTGGCGACCAGAGGCTCGGGGATGATGGGAGGCCATGGAGGCACTGGAGGCGGTGTGGATGGAGATGTTCTCTTGGTGAAGAGGCTGTTTCTGGGGGTTAGGCCCCTTTGGATCAGGAGGTGGAGGGTTCCGTTGGAGTGGCTCTTCCATGGTAGGAGGGAGTTGCCCTTGTTGCTGAGCGGGATCAGGAAGGACTTCTTGCTGGTCGGGGTTGGGCACTCGGTTGGAGCCCCTAGATCTAACTTTGCGAGGCGGCATGGCAGGGGAAACCTGTTCACCGGGAAGAGGAGAGGTCCCTATTCGTTAGTTTCCCACAGACGGCGCCAATCTGTTGCCGCTAAATTTGGTGTGGGGGCAAACAGATAGAACTTGTGGATTCTTGGAGAAACTGAATAGGAAAACCTGCGTACCTGTTCCGTCGGGCCTCGATCGCCGTTCCTACCGTGCACCTGCAAAAAGTGCGAGACACCGGGGTTGTTCCCGGCGACGCACCCTCCGACGCTCAAGTCAGTAATCTGGCAGACTATGAAAGAGCGTAAAAACTGGCGAAGGGTTGATTACCTCGCAATGGAGATGGATGGGGGGGGTATTTATAGGCGTCTTAGGGACTGGATTAGGAATGTAATCCCCGTGATTAGATGAGTAATATTCCTTGTGATCAGATAAGGAAAGTAATCTGATAAGGTATATTCCCCCTAATCAGTTAAGGAATTTAATCTCTGGCTCCCAGTGGTAGGAGGGATGTGAATCAGGGCCGTTGGTTAAGGTTAATCAGGGACCTTGATTTTATCCCGGCGGAATGAGTGCGTAACGGGTTAAAACCCGCACCCACTTTGAGGTGGATCTATTCGTGGGTTATTGGGTTCTTGAGGTGAAGACCCGACACCCAGTTTGGACCCTTTGGTTGGTGAAATTACCGTTTTACCCCTGTATTTCGAGATTCGTGTTCCGTTTGGACGATTCCGATTTAACCCCATTTTCAGCCATATCAGTCCACCTAATTAGCCCACTAGTTAATTTTATTAATAGTTAATACAACTTGTAGTGTAGACTTGATCATGTAACAAATAAATGAACAATTAATAATTGTACAACTTAAACTAGTGTGCATGTGATGGCACGTGCATTGCACATCAATGGGGACAAGACTTAGCCGGCCACATTTGGAATGGTGGGACAGATGGAGAGAGTGGTGAGGTGGTTACTAGATGATGGGTAGTTCTTCTAACTCCCAAATGTATCCTAGCTCTTCATCTAAACTCATCTCAACCCTTCATTCACTTTTGAAATGTGTATAAATACCCATTCCTTGTCTTCTTCATTACTTGCATTAGAAATTTTTTAAGAGAAGAGAAAAGAAAAAGAAGCATTTGTAAAGAAAAGATTGAGTGAGAAAAGATGGAGTTATGTGAGAAAATATTGAGAGTTGTGTGTTTGTGTGCTCCTGTACTTGGGTGGCCGACTAGCACATCAAGGGGAGTCTTGGGTTCACACTAGCAAGGAGGAGGAGCTCGAAATTTGCACCAAACTAGGAGGAGAGGGAGACGATCGTGCTTTCAAGGAGTTCTATAGGAGTTTCTTATTGTTTTCTTCAAAAGGTGGGTGATTTCTCTACTTCTAGTTTAGATACCATGCTAGGAATTTAATTTGTGAATATGTTAGAAACAAATAGAAAAATTGTCATATACTTGCTTGAAGAGAATAGTAAGAAAGAGAGAAAACTCTAGTTTATCTGCATAAAAAAAATTAGTAAAATGAATTGGAATGTGTTAATTAAGAGTTGTCATCATGCTTGATTACTATATTTTCATGCTAGAGTACATATAAATTTGATAAATCATGCTTGTATGAAATTGTGCTTGTGAATGGATTGTAGAATGCAAATTAACACCTATGATTTGTGAAATAAATTGATTAGCATGGAAAAGTTACAATAATTGTTGAATTTTAATTGTATTGTATGAGTAAGTTTACATTCACTTGATTGCCATATGTATTATCTCTTGAATCATAAGAAATGAGTGAGTTTATAAAAGATAAATTTTAACATGAGAATAAATGGAAAACAAGTAGATAAAAAGATTCATCTAGAAAAAGGAATTTTTCAATGTCGAAAATGTATTAATGTTCCACTTTTTCATGAGAAATAAGAGAAATAGTCTACTATGTGATTAGAAATGAGAATTTTGAAATCCAAGAAAATATAATTTACTGTTTTTCAAAGTAATACATTCTGAAAAAATATTTAAATTTTTATAAAGTACAAGTTGCTTGGAAAATTGAGTTTATTAAAGAAAGAACTAGATACAGTGCAATGTATACAAAAAATATTTAACCTGAGCTTATATCGGTTAGTCACTCAAGACCTACTGGTCTTCGGGTGCGTTTTGGGTATGTTACTGTAGCTAGGCGGGGTTACTGGTCTTGGGTTCGAATCTGGCAAGGGCTCTGTTTTATTGAAAATTTGAGTTTTAATCAAATTCCGAAACCAGACATTAAGTATAATCTAAGTTTCCTTTATAACGGTTAGTCACTCTGGCTTTTCTGGTCGTTGGGTGCGCTTTAGGTCGGTTACTGTTCACAGACGGGGGCGTTTGGTCTGGGTTCGAATCCGGCCTTTGGCCTTTTGTTTGTAATTTTGATTTTTTTTTCCTATTTTCATTTTTTTGGAGTATTTTTAAGTGTACAAAAATTGGAAAAAAAGTTACTAGAATTCTTCTAAAATTACCTAGACTTCATGAAAATTATTTCTACAATATTTGACTTATCACAATGAGAATTTCAAGTAATTTTGGGAAGAAGAACTTGATAAGTTATTCCTAGAATGTGATCTTGATTTATTAAAGAAAGGGAATATTTTGAATATAAAGAATTTTGTGTAAGAGATTAAAAATTAGATTTTTGACATGAAAAATTTGAGTAGCTAAATATAAAATTGTTGTTTAAATTATGCAAATGTGCATGGAAAATGAAATACAAAGATCATAATGAAATGTGGAAATTTGTGAGTATGAGCACTCATTTGATGAACATGAAAAGAGATTGAAACTAGAGTTTTAGCTATATCCTTACATCGGCATAAATGAAAGTTTGAAAGATAAATGTGATATTAAAAGACCAAGATTGGGTCGTGGTTAACAGTTGATGTTTAAGACCGATGTAGAGGTAACGCTAATTCTAGAGTGTAATTTTTTACCCATGATTCAATTATCTATGGATTAGACACATAGTGGAGATGCGATGAAAGTAAGAGAAAAACACAAGTATGAGGGCTCGGATCTACGGTGTGAGAGTGTTCACAGGATGTCTACATGATGCGTCATGTCAGGAAATGAATACATCTCCAGAATATCAGGACTGTGGCGATGCTTGTGGGGTGCTTGGTGACTACGTAGTGCCATCGTCCATGGTGGAGGCGAATTGTCCATAGGATGTCTGCATGATGCGTCATGTCATGACATGGGATTCTCTCCAGGATATCTGGACATGGGCTCGTAACTCATAGAACATCTAGAATACTTACCGTAGTTACCGTAGTAGTTAAACTCATAGCAAGGGAATCAACCTTACAAGAGGAAGAACGATTAAGGGCTTGCCCTCAGACCTATGTAGTATGGGATGCATAGAATCCGAACAAGTGCGCATTAGTGTCATGAAATATAAGTAACTGCATTAAGGACTAAGTGCACATTCACACATGACATCAATAAGATAGTCCCCCTTAGTTTTGTTTGTGAACAAGTGTGTGCTTTCCAAGTAAGAGAAATTGATGTATTATATCCTAGCATCTGTTGTACGCAACTGACGTGCCCACAGTTTCCATGCAGGACAAATTGAATGAACTAAAGAAGGAATGATGCTTAAAGAAATGTTTAAATTGTTATTGATTTCATGAATATGTTGTAATTTTCTTCCGCTGTGTTGATACAAACATTATTGTATAAAAAGTTTTAAATTCCTTGTAAAATTGTACGAAGTGAAATGTAAAGATCCTGTGGAACTTTGAATTTAGACCTATTTGGAATTCGGGGTGTTACAGAAACAACATCGGTGCATTCATTTGACTCGCACCAAGAGCACAGTTGCACAAACTCCGATATAATATAGCCAATGTTGCACTACCCCAACTGTATGCCCAACAGTCCCAATATCTGTTATTAGAGGTAAGTACATTAGGGGAACGGAAATACCGGTGGAGTTCGGAAACATGACACCTCCAAATAATGACATAATATATGCCCAGTAGTAGCACTGGACTTGGTAGTCGTTCGAACCTTCATTCAACTTATCGGTGAAAGTATCCTTCAACCATTTTAACCGAAGAGACTTCCCGACAATTGCCCTAGGATCCGGCTCAACCCCAAGATATTTTGTGATAAAAAACTGTGGATCGAAGTCCATCGTTCCAGTTAAGTCCTGTCCATTAATGGGAAGACCTGTGATCATTGCAACATCCTGTAGTGTGACTGACATCTCCCCTACCGGCAAGTGAAAACTGTGTGTTTCCGAATGCCAAAGTTCGAGAAGGACGGTTAGATTAGGACGGTCAGCCTTAATTGAACTCATCAACGCGATGTCGTACAACCTGCAATCCCGCAACAACTCTTAGATACATGGATGCATTGGCAAAGTGGCATGCCCCTGAAAGTACATTCCTTTGATTGCCCGTCTCACACATCTTTTGAACGATGTTGCCCTTGCAAGGTCAAGAGCATTCGGTCGAGAGGACTGGGACCCACTTGTGGAACATAAGATGATGAAGAAGGGTCCGGCTGATTTGGCAAAGAAGACGGACCCGACTTGACCTACAAACAAATAACAAAAAACATCAATTTCACAATATACTATTTTATTAAAGAGAAATCAAATTAATCGAATAAAGACATTCGTCTTACATTTGGGCGGCTTTGTCCACCCCCACGACCACTATTTGGGGGCCGTCCATAACAAGTTCATAGCCCCCGCTGTCTCGGTTACTTGGGGGTCTACTACTCTCTCCTTCTTCATGAATATTCCGCATTCGTGCCATATCTAATAGCGATGAGAATCCTACAATTTTATATGTATTTCGGTATAGTAGAATTGCATAATCTAAAAACAAACAATTTAACACCAATAATATACACACACTATAAGTGAAGAATTCAACAATAATATGGAAAAAAAATTAATAATCATATTCATATCAAAAGCTCTCAACATCCAAGTTCAAAGTTAAATTATATATCGATAATCCTAATTATATCAAAATTAAATTATATCTCAAAGTAGAAATTCACTTTTAACTAACTATACAGAAATAAATTCCAAATTTTACTAATAACTAATCATCCCACAGATCATGAGCTCTCAACATTCCGTTCAATTTAACACACAATAAAAATTAATCCAAAACTTTAACACCAATATAACAATTCCTTATCAACAATTTAACACCAATAAAACCTACACATATAATTTACCAGTGAATAACTGAAAGAAGAATGAAGAACTCAATATGTAACCCCCATTCTCGTAAATATATATTTTCTGAATATCTTCGATATTTTGATTATTTATAAATTCTTTTGGTGTTAAATTCGGTTTGGATTTTATATTAAAGTATTTTCTAATTGAAAATTTACATTTATTTCGAATAATAGTGTATTCTAACTTCATTTCTATTTCATAATTGATCGACTATTTATATTTGAGGCCAAATCAAATGTATTATTACTATCCGAATTATTTTAATAATTTTTTTAAACTCAAATCCAATGTTGATATTTATATTATTATCATTATTATTATTATTATCATTATTGACTTTGGTTGTTTATTTATTAAAGATTAATTATTTTTCTTTCAACTCAATTTTCATCTTCCAATCTATTTCATATAATTCTTCTACTACAGATTTTGTTGTTCTCCATATTCAAATTTTTGCTTATCAGTTCCCAAAATTTATCTAAGTTTTATCATATTTTTATTGGTTATTTTAATTTCCCTAATGGATTTTAACCCAAAAACTCAAACCCTTTTGCTTATTGGATCCTACCATATTACCCAATAACCGTATTACCCAATAACCCCATATATAAACCCCCCTAACCCTAACCTACCTACTGTATAACCCTAGCCGCCTACTACCCTCTTCTCCTCCCCCCCGCTCATTCCCTACAGCTGAACCCACCCCCGAGCCCCTCCTTTCCCGTCAACCTCATCCCCGTGCACCCTTCATCTCCCTGTTCCTTGTCGCTATCTCCTCATTTCCATCATCCAGCACTCGAGCCCTCCACCTTCGTCGACCTCTATCCACTCGAGCTCGTCAGCCGCTAATTTCGTCGGCCATCCACCCCGTCATTGCCAACCAGTCGACCACTAGTGCACCCCCACCCTGCCGTCGACTTCCCTCCAACCTCTCCATCAGATCCATGATGCTGCCTTTTCCTCGTCGTCGCCCATCAACTGCACCTCGTCATCCTTCGAACCCATCGCAGCCATCGCTCACCGTCATCACGCCGCCCATAGTCTACCACCAGTGGTCGACAGCCTCATCGCAGATCCCCGCTCGACCACCGCAGTCAAGACCTCGCCACTGCAACCAATTTCTCTGTCGACTGAACCATCGAAGCCTCCACTGTCATCAGCCCCAGATCGCCAGTCGACGCCCCCTGTGCCGCCTTCGTCTTCCTCCCTCCGGCCACCACCGCATGTAATACCCTAGATTTTTAAATAATGTTTTTAAGATTAATAAATGAATTAAAATGATTTTTGGAGATTTAATAAATATTTTTCTGAAGATTTTTTTTTACACGTGCAAATATTTTCTTGGGAAGTTCAACATCAAAAATTATCTTGGGAAAACTCATTATTTATTATTAGATATTATTTATGAATTTTCTGTATTTTCTGATAATTATTGGACCTATTTGCAAATATTATAAAAAGATGGACTTTTCTGCAAAATTACCACTTGGAGTGAAAACTCCAGATTTTCAGATTTTTGGGCTGAGTATGATGCCTAGTCAACATAGAGATAAAGAGTTTACTTTTTGTTTTAATGAATTTGGTTTATTTTGCAAGTTTTGATAAAAAAAAAAGGGATCTTTTTGCAAATTTGCCATTTATAGGGGTAAAAGTGTAAATTCATTTTTCTGGGTTTTCAAACAGTGTCGGCTGGTTGTAGGCTGGTTGTTTTTGTTTTTAAAACTCAATTAAGTTGGTTTTATTTGATTTCCAAGTATAAAGATTTATATATCTATATAATAAATTACAAAGAAAGCTATCAAGTGGCTCACCTTCAATCTCCCCCAAAATCAATGGCCCAGATTGATTCTCACAAAACACAATTTTCTGCCCAAAATTTCAAACCCATGACTCTGATACAAACCCCCCTCTCTCTCACTTCCGAAAAGTCCCCCCCCTTCTCTCTCTCATCGCTGTGTCTATCTTTTTGTCTCTTCATCTTCCCGAAACCCCCCCGCCCGCTATCTCTTCCACCGATGAGTCGTGGATTTCAAATGGACGAAGGATGACCATGGACGAATCTGCCACCATCGAACAGCTCAAGTCCAAACCCAACCCTACCCTACAACCCAAACCTGACCCTGTTGACGTGGCGGCAGCGACGACTGTAAGATCTGCCGCCGCCGAAATACCAATCGCTCTCTCTCACCCGCTTCCACCACTCTCAACATCCGCCCCTGCCCCCGCCCCTGCCCCCGCCCCTGCCCCCGCTTCCCCAAACCTTAAGCAGCAACACTGTTCAACTCCGGCGGTGACGTCATGGTGGTGAGTTCATTTAGTCTGCCTTTCCTTTTCCTTTTCGAAACATGTATCTTCTTGGGTTTTGTTTACTCTCTTGATTCATCAAGAACAAAGAGGGAATTTTGTTATAGATTTCTATCAAATTTAATGATTTCACGTTTCCAAACTCTAAATTTCTCCCTCCTTTATAATTTCTGACTGATTTCCATCAAAGTTTTCAGGTTTGAAATTGGCCAAAAGTGAAGGAGGATTTCTCATTTGCCATCAAATTCAGGTAAATGAGTCTCTTTTTTTTTCATTTCTTTTTTTTAATGTAAGTAATAATTTGTTAGCACGGATTTTGAAGCAATTTTCTTTTTATTTGATTTCAGGTATGAACATGAAAGAAGGGGAAGGTTTGACGTGGAACTGGATTGTCTCTGTTGGTGTGCAAGAGTTAACAAGGTAAGGAGGTATGTATAGAGTTCATGATTGTGTGAAAAAAATGGAAGTTATGAAATTCAACTAATAATTTGTTGTTAATGTGCAGAGTAGATAGCGTTGTGTGAACGATCAGAGCAGGTTGTTGCGGTTCACTTGCTTAGCATAAAGGGTAAGCTCTTTCTCTCAAAATTTTTTTTCAACAATATAATTCTAATGTGTGGGAGCAAATGAATTGTTAGTTATCCTCCCAATCAAATCAGATAGATAGTTTATAGCATTTTAATTACCTATCAAACTAATGAAAACCATGTCCCAATTCCAGAATGGAGACCAAAATGTGCTCTTTGAATCAAATGACAAGTGATATAGTGAGGGGCAATCCATTTTTTCTCAATTCAAAAGAAAAACTAAGAATCGATATATGGGAATGGATCAAGGCTGTAAGGGTTAGATTAAACTTACAGGCCTATGACGGATTAGGACGGGCCTCGGGGTTTAGCCAGTTAGATCAGAAAGAATAGATGCATCAAGAAATATGCCTCCACTCCAAGTAGGTGGTAAAGGTAATTTAGGGTTTCAACAGAAGTCACTTAATACTTGAATCAATTCTGGCATAAACATTTATACATGATTCAATTTCTACTTGAATCAATTCTGGCATAAACATTTATACATGATTCAATTTCTACTTGAATCAGTTCTGGCATAAACATTTCTACATGATTCAATTTCTAGCTTGGTAAATATATCCAGTTGAGTAACGTTAAGTTACTGTAGTAGGTTGTGGCAGACAAACTTATTCAAGTCAACCACCTCTCTCCATCATAATAGATCACTAGAGCCTTTCCCCACTAAAATAAGTTCGAGGGGTCGAGTGTGAACCACGAGTCCTGTGGGAAAAAAATGCCCAAATTCTACGACAAAGTATCAAACATCTAATAGACTCTCCAAGTCCAGCAAGTGTTATGACAAGAGAGGGCCTCAGGGCTACGAAGAATCCGGCAACATCCCAGTAGATTAGGCTAGGCTGGGAACACACAACAATGAAACATGCTTGACATAAATTCCATGTACATGCTCTGCTTATAAGCCCCAAAAAATTCGGTTACTTGGCTTTGTTGTTGTGTCTGCTTATAGGGCATTTTAGATACATAATAACAAAATGAACTAACATTTGCAGTTAAAGTTTGATAGCTTACACAGTTTGAGCTACACAATATTATCTTGCACTTCTACTAACCAAATACCAAACATACATAGTTAAGCATGGGAGCATAAGTTTTCCTTTTTTTTCTTCCTTCCTGGGTTGACTTGGATACAACCCCAGTCCTAGCTAAGGCCACCCTCAGATTCTAGAAATGGTAGGGTGGCATTTCCATTTTGTTTCATGTAATGAAATAATTGGGTTTTTTTTAATGTAAATTCAATTTTGTTGAGTCTTATCATTTGAATCGTACGACATTGACTCTATTATGCGACTTCTTAACTACCCTTTCTTTCGCTTCACCATTTTTTGAATCAGGTTTCGGTTTAATAAGGAAGTTCTGGATCAAATTCTTGAAGTTTAGAGGAAATTTCTTATTGGAATGATTTATCTATGTGCTTTGTAACCCCCCCCTCCCCCCCCAACACACACACACACCAAACATCTCTAATCACAACAATTAAGAGTGTGAGTTGGTCAATATTTTTGTGATGGGGACAAGGAAACGAGGCAGCTGTCTATAAGATTCCTCCCACCTTATCTAGACAGACCGAATATAAGTATCAGTTTCAATAATAATAAATGGCACAGTTCTACGAAAGCCACGACTTTCTATTCCTTAAATTGTATCTGTAAGGAAAATTTTGCAAGATGCCTTCAACTAGAATGGTGAAAAACAGACTTAAAATGCAATTTCATCAATACTCAAAATAGAAATGGTCTTCAGTACAAAATTCCTAGGAGTAAGTATTCTTTCTCATATGATATGTGATTCTTCATCTAAAGATAATATAAAGTACTGTGCCGTGCACACTCATATAATAAGACTCATATGATAAGACTGTAAGATCTGCTGCCGGAGTCAAACCCCTACGTCACGTCTTCCCCCGCTCCTTCCTCTTCTAAGAGTGCATTTAGGAACTTCTTAGATATTTTTTTTCAAATAAAAAGTTTAATTCTAATTCTAATTCTAATTATTAGTATGTTTTTCCTTAAATTTAAATAATGATATGATTTGATCTGAGTATATACGATTGAGACGGTTAAAGGTGTTCTCGGAAGGTGGGGGAGGAAGATGGGGGAAGCTGCCAGGAGTATAGAGGATATCGCCAGAAACGTTTAGCAACATTGTAAGTAACTAATCATTTTGAGGGTTCAATTATATATTTGTTTCGGATAAATTTTGGTCAGTGTACTATTTAACTGATGTTCCTGTTTACTGCACTTCCGGACGAACTGTTTTGTGCAAACATCAGTTAGATGATTTTGTAGTCATGAATTTTGTGTTGATTTTCAATGATGATGATGATGATGATGATGATGATGATAACACTCTCTCTTGGTTTTATACATTCAAGAGATTGAAAATTTGATAGAAACTTGAGTTAGGTTATACTTGAAGTTATTTTTGATGCAATTGTGAGTGGTAGGCTAATGTTTTTGATGCAACTATGAGTGGTAGGCTAATTTGTGATTTGGGGTTTAGGGTTTTATTTGTTGGTCCAATTTTAGGATCTAGGGTTTATGAGCTGGAATGAAATGTGAGTTCATTTCTTAGTTTATTAGAAATGTAGGGCCCGTTTGGTTACCTTTTGAGAGCCCATTTTGTGAAAATATTTTGTCAGTTTTGCGTTTGGTTAGGGTTTCATTTTGGCATCTTTTGAGAAAACTTTTCGAACCCCCATTTTCTCTTATTCGCTTTTTCCCCCTTCCTCTCTCTTCTTTGACGCCGAATCCCCCTAATCCCCACCCTGCTCTTCTTCTCCATTGCCTTCAAATCCCTACTAGCTCCCTCCTCAAAGCTCCGATCTTTCTGCTGTTTCTCCACCACTGCCGCCGCGTCAAAGCCCCTCCTTTCCTTACCCATATCTGAAAGCCTCTCCTTTTCCATACCCAAAGCCGAAGACTCTTTTCTCTCCAGATCTGAAAGCCGACTTTCCCCCCTTCTCACCCCGCACGACGCTCGAATCTATTGATGGTCTGTGAGACCAAATCTACTTTTAGAAGAAGGTGTAATCGACAACGCTGTAGTAGAATCTAACGTCGGCTGAGGGAATCTGTCGGAGACAACTTCTTGAGGTTTGAAAAACAACAAACCAAGGTATGATTCTGATCGAATTAATTTTTTTGCTTCCAAATTAGTCTGCTGTTTTGGGTCGTTTGTTATTTCCAAATTTTGTTGGAAAAATTCCCTTTTTTTGACAAAATTTTGGCTGCCGGTTTACTGATCTGAGGGAGCCTGAACAAATTTTTTGCTCCGGTTATTTGGAGATGATCAATACTGATTATTAAGTATGATTTCGATTTGTTTATTCCAAATCTAAAATTAAAAATTCTTACTTCTAATACTGGGGCTATACTCAATTGAGGCATTTTTTTGTAGCCGAATTGAATTTCGGACTGATGTGTTTTGACCCTACGGCGATGTCGCTTTTGTTAGTAGTTGAAATTGGATATTTCAATTAGACAGGATTAATGATGGTGGCTGAACTGGAATTGGAGTTTATTTTTTAAAATTTGAGTTCTATTGCACTGGGGGTGGATAGTACACATCATCTACAAGTGCCATAGTAACGCCAAATTAATACTGTTCACTATTAATGTTTTACCAATTGATGAATGTTATTTTATATTTGATCGTTAAGGGAAAGGAGACTGAGATGGAGAGTGATCTTGGGCTTTGGCTAGCATGTAATGTGCGTATATTTATTGAGGTTATGGAGGCCGAGGTTGATAGAAATAGTTTGAAAAGTGCGAAATTTGATGCAAGACAATGGTCTCAATTGATGGCTTCTTTGAACCAACAATGTAATCGTGCATACACGCTTAAACAAATAAAAGAAAAATGTGGGCGACTTAAGATGCAGTGGAGAGCATTTCACGATTTGAAGAATCAAAGCGGTATGGGTTGGGATGAAGAGAATCAGATAGTGACTTGCGAAAAAGATGTTTGGGAGGCATATGTCAAAGTTCACATATAAATTTTTAATTTTTTTAACCTACTGTGAGATTATCATCGTAATATACTTATTATTGACTTTAATACTTGTAAACTAACAACACATTAATTTATAAATAGGCACACCCCAAAGCTTCAGAATTCAAAACGAAGGGTCTGGCCAATTATGATGTGTTGACCAAAATTTTTGCTGATTCTACTGCCGAGGGTTTACTTTCTAGGGCTTCATCTCAAAGGGTATATAACTCCGATGAGGAACGAAGGGTCAACCTTGAGTTCTCCCACCCCACTCCCCCAAATGCACCACATGTAAATTTGGTTGATGATGATGATTGGAAACCAATGCATTCGGGGTCTCATAAGAGACGCTCTAGTGGGTCTAGCAGTCGAGCAACAAAAAGCTCAAGAATGGATGTTGCTGTTGATGCCAATGCCGAAAAGTCTATTGCTAAAGCAAAATATTATAAGAAGAAGGCCAGCAATCTTGATCACTTCGTCCCAGACGATCAGTAGTCCATTGACAATGCCATGTTAATACTTAATGGTTTGGATGGGCTTGATGAAGATATGATCGATGTGGCACTGGAGAACATAATTCATGACCCAAATTGGCGTAGAAGCTTTGTTCTAATGAATCCGGAGTGGAGAGTAGGGTGGTTATGCAGACTTGCGAAAAAATAATTCTAATTTATTAAATTCGATAAAAATTCATTATGTATTATTTAAATGTAGCAATTTATTGACATATTTCTGTATTAGTAGTTGGGTGAATCTGTGTACAGGCACAATGAGTTTAAAGGGCTATGGTCTATGATGATATAGTTAGGGTGAATCTGTGTACAAGCATGTGATCTATGATGATATATTTTTATGGATGCAGGTTGTGGGACACATCATGTGCCACTGAGTTTGGCTGGAAATGATGGATATGGTACATTCTGATCCAGTTTTTTATTAAATTTTGACGTTAGAAGACAACAATATATTGCTACCGTATATTCCCATTGTACTGACTAAATGAATGATGTATTCAACTATGGGTGACGGATGGGGTGGGCATAAGACATTAGTAGTAGCTGGCGTGGCATTTTTAAAAAATGCAGCTCTACACTAATCATGATGATACTACGGCTAATTAGGGATATGATGAAGATATATTCTGATCCTATATAACATTATTGGTGATACTTTTGTGATTGACTACTAGAATTCAAATTATGGATATGATGATGATATATTCTGATCCTACAGTTCTTATTTGGGATAATGACAACCTTGTTGATGTTGTCCTGAACCTACAATAGTTGTTATCTTATATTTGGAGTAATGGCAACTTTCAAAATAGCCATGTTGTTACTAATATATAAACTGAAACAAAGTATCAAAGAATACAACCCAGTTAGGATAATCTCCTATGGTTTCAAAATAACCAATACAATGGTTTCAAAATAACCATGTTGTTACTAATATATAGCAGGTGATAATCTCCCACCATGATGGGCATCAATACTGATCACAGCATTGTACTAGTTTGTGTACACAGTATGGAAATTACAACCCAGTTAAACTGAAACCTTCCTCATAACCAGAAGAAGTCATCACAATTTTGAGGTAGCCATCAGAATATGTTGGAATTTGACAAATAAGGCAATCAATGGATATGATGAATTTTGTAATGGATACTACACTTTCAAAATTTGGAAGTGATGATGATATATTCTGATCCTTTAATACTCTTTGTTGTAATTATTGTTGTTTGCTTTAAAAGAAAATAATAACTGGGTTGTATCAGTTTGTGATGACATTTTTTGTGATTTGAGGAAGGTTTCAGTTTAACTGGGTTGTAATTTCCGTACTGTGTACACAAACCAGTACAATGCTGTGATCAGCATTGATGCCCATCATGGTGGGAGATTATCAGCTGCTGAGATGGTTTATATATTAGTAACAACATGGTTATTTTGAATCACATGTATTGGTTATTTTGAAACCATAGGAGATTATCCTAACTGGGTTGTATTCTTTGATACTTTGTTTCAGTTTAACTGGGTTGTAATTTCCATACTGTGTACACAAACCAATACAATGATGTGATCAGTATTGATGCCCATCATGGTGGGAGATTATCAGCTACTATATATTAGTAACAACATGGTTATTTTGGAACCATTGTATTAGTTATTTTGAAACCATAGGAGATTATCCTAACTAGGTTGTATTCTTTGATACTTTGTTTCAGTTTAACTGGGTTGTAATTTCCATACTGTGTACACAAACCAATACAATGTTGTGATCAGTATTGATGCCCATCATGGTGGGAGATTATCACCTGCTATATATTAGTAACAACATGGTTATTTTGAAACCATTGTATTGGTTATTTTGAAACCATGGGAGATAATCCTAACTGGGTTGTATTCTTTGAAACTTTGTTTCAGTTTAACTGGGTTCTAATTTCCATACTGTGTACACAAACCAGTACAATGCTGTGATCAGCATTGATGCCCATCATGGTGGGAGATTATCACCTGCTGAGATGGTTTATATATTAGTAACAACATGGTTATTTTTTGAATCGCATGTATTGGTTATTTTGAAACCATGGGAGATTATCCTAACTGGGTTGTATTCTTTGAGGAAGGTTTCAGTTTAAATGGGTTGTAATTTCCGTACTATGTACACAAACCAGTACAATGCTGTGATCAGCATTGCTGCCCATCATGGTGGGAGATTATCAGCGGCTGAGATGGTTTATATATTAGTAACAACATGGTTATTTTGAATCGCATGTATTGGTTATTTTGAAACCATAGGAGATTATCCTAACTGGGTTGTATTCTTTGAACTTTGTTTCGGTTTAACTGGGTTCTAATTTCCATACTGTGTTCACAAACCAGTACAATGCTGTGATCAGCATTGATGCCCATCATGGTGGGAGATTATCAGCTGCTGAGATGGTTTAAATATTAGTAACAACATGGTTATTTTTTGAATCGCATGTATTGGTTATTTTGAAGCCATGGGAGATTATCCTAATTGGGTTGTATTCTTTGAGGAAGGTTTCAGTTTAAATGGGTTGTAATTTCCATACTGTGTACACAAACCAGTACAATGCTGTGATCAGCATTGCTGCCCATCATGGTGGGAGATTATCAGCGGCTGAGATGGTTTATATATTAGTAACAACATGGTTATTTTGAATGGCATGTATTGGTTATTTTGAAACCATAGGAGATTATCCTAACTGGGTTGTATTCTTTGAACTTTGTTTCGGTTTAACTGGGTTCTAATTTCCATACTGTGTTCACAAACCAGTACAATGCTGTGATCAGCATTGATGCCCATCATGGTGGGAGATTATCAGCTGCTGAGATGGTTTAAATATTAGTAACAACATGGTTATTTTTTGAATCGCATGTATTGGTTATTTTGAAACCATGGGAGATTATCCTAACTGGGTTGTATTCTTTGAGGAAGGTTTCAGTTTAACTGGGTTGTAATTTCCATACTGTGTACACAAACCAGTACAATGCTGTGATCAGCATTGATGCCCATCATGGTGGGAGATTATCAGCAACTGATGGTTGCTGGTGTTGGCTTCTGATACTTGTGAAGGATGTGATGGCTGCTGATGGTCTTATGTAATGGCTGCTTCGGGCTTTGCAATTTTTCTGTCAGTTTCAAAATGTAAAATATCGATAGAGTGTACAATTACCTTTCTATGATGAGTTCTGATGCTGCTAATGGCATATGATGGACACTGATGGATTGGAATTGATTTTTTTTTTTTGCTTTGTAAGAGGTTCAGTTGTAATTTTCACATTAGAAAGTTCTAATTCTTGTTACTATGTTAGAAATTTTGAAGGTTTCTCATGCTTGTAATGTGAAATTGATGGTTGGGCTATCCCAGTTTGTGAAATAAATGTAACCAAACAGAAATTTGTAATGGATATTTTGTACATTTATTGGAAATTTGCATATTGTGTCCAATTGCTGTATTAGCCGACTCTTACACAATTCAAATAAAATTTTACATGGTCGAAAGCTTGCCAATGATGGGAAGATACCAAGAAGGGAAAAAAAAAATTCCTAGCGAAGAAAACTTCGATATTGTAGCACGTTGCTTGTTCGTATATTGGTAGAACTTGGGTCTGTATCTGCAAAAAAATTTAAAAAAACTCATAAGAAAACTAATGCAAATTCATTAAACATACACCCTGGATAAGCTCCTTATCAGGAAAATTTAAAATAAAAAAATAAATTGTTGTCAAACTGGAAAAAAATGGAAGAAAAAAAAGGATTTCAAAATAAATTATTACAAAACAGCATTTTACAGTCTAGTTTTAAGAAAACAGCATTCAGATTTATTTTTTTACTCAAACAGGTTATACAATCTCATTTTCAGAAAACAGTTTTCAGAAAACTATTCCAGACAGCTTTTACACTCTCATTTTCAGAAAACAGTTTCCACAAAACATTTTCACAAAACTGTTTTCAAAACAACAAACCAAACGCACTCGTAGCTTTTTTTGCTCATTGGTGTGTTCAATTTTTTGGTGGATAATTGATTTGTGTTTTGGGGATATTTTATATTGAATGGGGATCTAGGGTTTATCGATAAATGAAGTTTTTCCTTTTGTCGTCTAGGGCACGAAAAGATTGCATGTTGGGATGTGAGTTTTATTAGATGGAGCAAAATGTGGTAACCTCTTGCTTGCACGACTTGTAATTCAAGTGATGTATGTATATTTTTTACAATGTCATTTGTGGGTGGGCATTGAGCTTTTCTTCGCATTTGATTTGTAGATTATGTTTTTGAGGCTTTTCCACTTGCTTGCGAGTATCTGTGTGCACTGTTTTTTGTTTTATTTAATCCAATTTATTTTCTCGATGCTTAGTTCTTAATGCAATTTGGTTGCCTGCTGAGCTTTAGTGTATTTCTGTTCTCATTCTGTCCTTTTGATTGAGTGGAGCTAGAGTTTATTAGATGGAATGAAATATGGAAATTTGATGTATTTGTGTTTGCTCAATTATGACCTTTTCTTTATTTTAAGGCTCCAATTAAACCTTAAACCATATTTAGTGATACTCTTATTATTGTCCTGTGTATGCACTCTTTTACTACTAAATGAAGGCTATTCAATTAAGTAGATATAAGGAATTTCTTAATCTCCACTACTGAGCAATGTGTACTAAAATGATGGAATAACCTTGCCCAAGGGACATATTTCTTGATACTTAAAACAATTTTGACTTGCCCAGTGATATATAATCTTTTTTCTTCTTCAGGGAAGTGAGTGTGAGTATCGCAATTGTGAGAATGCAAGACTCAACCCGTCATTGTGAGTATCATCTTTTTTTTGCCGATTTTTGAGATCGATCTCTATGTTCTCTCTCTCTCTAGCTTAAATTTTGAGACGAATGTTTGAGATCTCTATGAGTTGTTATCAAGCATCAAGATTAGTCACTGCCAGTGTTAACAGCTCTTCCAATGAAGCATAGGTTAGCTTTGTTCCGGTTAAGATGCATGATTTGTAAGTTCGAAAGCACTAGCGCTTTCTACCAAATTTAAATGATGCAGTGCATGCATATACTTTATCAGGACTTCCTATTTTTCCAAATATCAGGCACAAATAATTGGACTAGAACATAAATATAATTTTATCGAGAAATAGCACTAGAACAATATCAAAGTTGCCACACAGTATGTGTTTTTACTTGATCAAATAATTCGCTTAAGATCGGCCAGTAATTATGTTTGCCCATTTTGAACTAATAAATAAAAAAACTAAGAAGTACTACAATTACATAGAGATAATTGTTGTTTGCGAAAGAGATTATTCATATGACTTTATCGGACATTAATATGGATTTTCAGAAGGTTTTCAAACCAATGAACCAGGAGTCTTAGCTGGTGGACATAGTCTTTCCCCGGAAATAAAGGATCCCTGGTCCCAATTTCACCAAGAATACACCCTACTGACCAAATGTCGATAGCAGCAGTATACTCTAAACAGTTAAGGAGGAGTTCCAGGGCCCGGTACCAACCAGTGACCATATACTCTGTCATGAAATTGGTTTCAGAAGTTGTCCTTGCCAATCCAAAGTCACTGATCTTAAGGTCACAGTTTGTATTCAGAAGCAAATTGTTGGGTTTCAGATCACATTGTAACACATTGGCTGAGTGTACATACTTTAGTCCTCTCAGTAACTGGTATAGGAAATACTGCAAGTATATTGATGCAAGGAAATATTAAAAGATAATAACGAGGATGACAGAATATGTGGATAATGCAAGCAAAAGGCAAGAAGCGATACAACAATCAGCTCAAGTTTGTCAGTGAATTTGCTGAAAAATGAATTCAAATATTGGAAAAAGATGACGTGACCTAACAATATTAAGTCTTAACCATAAAGTTAATGTTCAAAATAACGGCAAGCAAAAGTTTGGGCTAGCACTAAATAGATATTCTAGACATAGTATAAATAAAAAAATATTACCAAAAAAGATGCACTAATGTAGAAAAATATGATCAATTTTTTAAAGATGAACCGCAGTGTTATACAATCCCTTAGTAATAAATGTGGTAAACGCCATCTGTGGGTTCAAACGTTTAAGCATTAAAGAGCCTCAAGCAAATAGCTACAGCCCAGTTAGTTCACTAAATATGCGAGTAAGGGAAGATGCTAAAATTAAACCTGGCAATGATCATCAGTAAGTGGTGGCTGATTTGATCGGATAATTTGATGGAGATCAGTGTTCATTAATTCATAAACAATGTAGACATCATTAAAGGTCTCCTTCTGTGGAGGATGTATAATATCCTTGATGGCAATAAGCTGACTTTGAAGACAAAATATATCACATAAGAACAATTCATCATGATAACAAAATCTAAAGAACGAGTAAATGCTTTTATCTGGATAAAACTGTTCTAACTCCAGTCCACTGGTCTAGACAATGGTGGAGCGGTCAACGAAATTTGCATAGAATCTTATACTACAATAATAACTTTATGGTTTAGAAACTTCAGATTAAGCAAATGAAATTTTCAAATTCATATACCATGCTAAATAACTTAAATTTCTTTAAAGAACAGCTCCAAAAGAAACTTAGTGGCAACATTTATATACTTCTTTGTAATTACATTATTGTTTAACTTTTGTATGCCATTCGTCTACACTCAGAACCGTTATGTACATATTGACAGTTTCACTTTTGGTGGGGTGATGAAGAACATGTTTGGTTCAAAGCATTATTCTGTTTGAAAGGTAATGGTTTCAAAACTCTTACTATTGTTTTCAAACTTTCATTGTTTTAATTGTTTATTGTAAACTCTTACTATTTGATTCAAAACTCTTACTGTTTTTTTAGGCTCACTGTGTGGTCCCATTTTTGAAGACTTCAACCATTGTGTTAGTTGTAATATTTTTTGGTTATTCGGTTGGTTGGTGTATATTATGGTGGAGGATGTAATAGGAGTAATAGTTGTAATATTTAGCATTTTTTTAGATGATGTAAGTATCTGTATATAATGATGATATAATATAGTTATGTTAATACCCGTACCCACAATTTTGTGGAGTATTGGGTTATGTGTTTTGTTTTTGAAAGGTTTTTCGATGGTTTTTTCTAAAAATTCATTACGTTTTCAAATGAATTTTTGGTTTTTATTTTGTATCTTGCATTATATTATGATTTTTTCCCCCAGAGCCTTATATATATGGTGCCTGTATGATGTTGCTTGGTTACGCCTGGGGAGGATTGATATTTATTGTCTGTGATGTCATATTTTTAATTGTTAGCAGAATTTCGTAAGGAATTGCTGTAAAAAGGCTAATATTTTAGGGGAAACTCTGTCAAAATTTTTATTAAATTTCCTAAAATCTCGAATGTTTTCAAACGATATCATGGTTTTTATTTTGTATCTTCAGTCATATGACAATTTTTTTCCCCCATAGCCCTATATATATGATGCCAGTGTGATGTTGTTTGAATTGGCCTGGGGAGGATTCATATTTATTGCCTGTGATGTTATATTTTTAATTGTGAGCAGAATTCCGTAAGGAATTGCTGTAAAATGGTTAATATTTTAGGGGAGATTCTATCGAAATTTTTACTAAATTTCCTAAAATGTATTATGTTTTCAAACAATATCTTGGTTTTTATTTTGTATCTTTAGTCATCTGGTGATTCCCCCCCCCCCCCCCCCCAGAGCCTTATATATATGATGACTGTGTCATGTTGCTTGGTTTGGCCTGGGGAGGATTCATATTTATTGCCTGTGATGTTATCTTTTTAATTGTGAGCAAATTTCATAAGGAATTGCTGTAAAATGGCTAATATTTTAGGGGAGATTCTGTCGAAATTTTTACTAAATTTCCTAAAATCTATAACATTGTTATATTTTTATTTTGTATCTTTAGTCATATGAAGATTTTTCCCCCAGAGCTCTATATATATGATGCCTGTGTAATGTTGCTTACATTGGCATTGGGAGGATTCATTTTGACTGCCTGTGATTTTAATTTTTAAACAATTATTCGTTAAATTGTTAAATTGTTTTAGTTTTATATGCACTTCACCCAATCAAATAACTACAAATAATTTTATATGCAGTTCTGAATACGTGCCGTAGGCATGTGCCACGGGCATACCTAGTAGAAAGATATATTTAAAAGAGTTATTTTGCAAATCTATTTACAAAACCCTAAACCTATTATTTTCGGCCTATTTAAGAGTGGGTGTAGCCGTCTCTTGCTGTGCTACACAAGGGTTTTTTTATTCTATTTTCTTCGAGTTTTCAAGCGAGGATTCTTGGTTTTCTTGCGAAGGAGGTTTTCTCTTATACTTTATTTCTTTTCGGTTGATTCTTCATAGAGGTGAGTGACATGTTTTTGTTTTCTTTGGTTCTATGCATGTCGTATGTGATGATTTATCTATTAGAAAGCATATTAGGGTTTGGATGAAGATATAATGCATTTTTGATGAGTAGATGAAATAAAAATTGAATCTTTTCATGAAACCTATGCTTTGATGATTTAAATTGCATATAGATGCCTTGAGATTTGTTAAGAATCTAATAGAAATCATGAGTAGGTCATTTTCCTTCAGATACTTGCTGTTTTGATTGTTATAAAAAGATTGTATGTTGATTATTGCATAAAAGTAAACAAAATTTGATTTAAAGAAGAACCCTACTGTGTATGCATATGTTGTTCTGCTCTTGACTTTGCGATGGTTAAAAACTTGATTATTTGCATGTTGTGAGTGTATATGTTCATGAGTAATTGATATAAGTGATTGGGTATGTGTATGACAAGCTATAGAAGGATTTGTTGGATCAAAAAGATCAGTTTTGAAGTAAAGGGAGGGGTTTTGCCTTCGGGTCTGTAGTGTGCATTTTTGTGAAAATCTTGATTTGGATCTGGGTTGTTTGACACTGAGGTTGTTTGGAACAATATACTACATATATACAATGGATTCACAATGATTAACTGATGCACAATTACACAAACACACACCTTCACATTCTTAATTAACTGTTTTGAGGGGTTTTATGAGTTTTGATGGAGTTTTGATTGAATTTCGATGGTTTTGAATATACCCAACTTCTATTTGGTGAATTCTGATACTAAAATTATTGCTTAAATCCCTATTTTGAACATGTACATATATAGGTTGTTGTTTTGAAAGATTTTTGTGAAAAATTCCTATTTCAAGATCTCGATATGTTTTGATGTGTTTTAATAATTCTTATCTATTATACAAGTTACAATTAATCATCTCAGGAAATTAGTTCCCAAAAAAGAAAGCTATCAAGTGGCCCTCCTTCAATCCCCTAAAAATCAAAGTCCCAGATCTAACCTCACAAAACATATCCCCCCCCCCCCCCCCAAACTCAAATTCAAATCCTCCACTCAAAACAACTCCTATATTTATTTCATTATTTTTTTTCTCTTTCTCTCTCTCCCTCCCTCTTCTATTAAAAAAAATAAGAAAATAAAAAATTTAATAATTTTTTAAAAAATTAAAATTTAAAAATTAAAACTTTAAAAATAATTCAAAAAAAGAAAATTAAAAAATTCATATAATATGTTTTTTGCTAGACCCCCAAAAGTTTCTTATATAATATGTTTGCTACTTCAATTAATTTGCTGGACCTCCAAACTATTTTATATGATCAAACAATGTGCACTGTTCCGAAGACGTGCCGTATGCACGTGTCGACGGGCAAACCTAGTATGTTATACAAGTTACAATTAATCATCTCAGGAAATTAGTTCTTCAAATTTGTGATTTTACAAAGTGGAATCGTGTATCAGTTTAAAACATGCACAAACCCAAAACTGCAGTCTGTAGGTGTGATAGTCGATTGGTAAGTTTCGACAGTCGACCGTCACGAACCTGACTACAGTGTTTTCTTGGAGTTTTGGATTTTTGCGCGGGACAATCGACTGACTACAGTATGCAGTCGACTATCACTGCTTTGATTGATGGATTTCTAGAGTTTGAATTTCACGCGGGACAGTCAACAGACCACCCTATGAAGTCGACTGCTAGTGCTCTAACTGATGTTTTCTTGAGTTTCCTGATGCTTCTTCTGAACGATTGTTCCTTCAATATTATATTGTTTTAAAAGATGTTTTGCTATAGATTAAAAATGTTTTACAGAGATTTATAATGGAGCTTTAAATGTATTCTTTTGGACCTTATTTGAGTTCTACGTGTTTTTAAGGGAATTGATGCTTTGTGACATTCTACAACTTAAAAATATAATTTTCAGTTATTTAATAGATTTAATATTTATTTGGATTCTGCAATTTTATATAAGATTTGGTTTTTGTTGATTTAAGAAGTTTCTTCATATAATCGTTTTGACGATGGATTTGTGAGTTTTATTGAAAGTTTTGGTCCTGATGGATGAGTTTTGATTTCTCTAGGAGTTGAGTGGGAGTCCTGTGAACCAGCAAATGAGATTTGTGGATTTAGACATGTGGGGTCTTGGGTTTGTTTTGTGGATTTAAGTCCGGCAGGACACACTAACTCTAGAGATGAGGATTTTTGTGTTTTAAAAATAACTAACTTAAGGACAGACACTAGTGAAGATGTGATGGAACTTGAGAAACGTAAGTATATGCTCTTGGCCTGTTAGTCCAACGGATGCATTCCAGGACTGTTTGTTGTCCTGTCTCGAGAGGACATTTGTATGTTCGCGTGTCGAGGGTCTACAGGCCTATTCACGGAGCATGCAGGATACATTCGCGTGTCGAGGGTCAGCGGGCCTATTCACGGAATGTACTCGGTGTATCTGCACGTCAAGGGCCTCGCAAGCCTATTCATGGGGTATACGATTGGGAGGTGATTCTCTAGTTTTAAGCTATTCTTACATGATTCTTGCGCATCGAGGGCTGTGGTGCCTATTCTCGGAGTATTCAGGATCTTATTTTCATCACTGTAGTAGGATTAGTTGCATAATGAGGGATTTAACCCTATAAAGTGGAGATCGTTAAGGGCTTGCACCAGACCTATGTATTATGGGATGCATAGAATTCGACAAGTATGCATTAGAGAGTCAGCATATAGCATTGATGTTTCTTGACTTGGTTTTATGCATGTTGTTTTCTGTTTTTCCTACACTTGACACTTAGTCTAGTTTCACTTATTGTTTTCATGCTCTACTATTTACTATCTTATATTCTTTGATGTTTTCATGCTTTACTTATTGTTATTTCTCATTTTATTTATTCTTGTTGTTAATACATGTTGTTGATGACTCTCTGCCTTATATTTTATTTATGTTGTTTTCTTTTTATGTCACTTACACAGTTATGGCTGACCCCTGTAGTTTTGGAGGTTAGGGTTATCTCTAGCCTCATGTTTTACAGGTAGGTACTTATAGCTTGGGATTTGAATATTTGAATGCATGTGCTAGAATGATGTTATGGCTTATGTAAATTGTAAAAGATGTGTTGTAAAGAAAGTTTGTAATTCAAGGTGTTTTGTATACCGCTGTGGTTAGTAAAGAAGTGTTGTAATAAAAGTTGAAATAAAAATTACCTGTGTTTTTGGCTATGTTTCAATTGAAGTTGATGCTGGAAATTGTGCCATGTATTTCTGAGATATCATATTGGAAATTCGGGGCTCTACACCGCAGGCCAACCTCATCACCTTCCTTACCGTCAGCCTCTTCCGCCGCCACAGTCGTCGTCATACTTGCTGGTTGCTGCCGTCGCTGCGTGTGTGAGAACACGTGCACTGCACGTGTTACTGTTTAATGTTGGCTGCTTGTTGTTGTACGTACTATCCCTTATGCACGTGTTGTTGTGTTCGTGTGTCGAGATCCGTTCCCGTTATTCTTTCATCGTCTTCGTCGTCTCTAAATGCAAGTAGCTTGTATGTTATTTGTTCTTCATACAAGTTAAATACCGTAAGTAGTCTTGCATGCATCTTTGTGTTGTACTCTCATGATAATCCACGAAAATTCTATCATGTTCGTTGATCCATTTCCTCCATCTCATGATCATGATTAGTTCACAGTGGTTGTCACACATTACACGGAATTAAATTAGATTAGATGGACATCTTGATGTGTATATGCTGGTTTGTGACATACTATATGTTGTAGATAATTGTTACCTAAATGCTTTGTTAGATGTACTATCTCGTTGTGGAATTGTTAATACACATGCCATGCTGGTTTGAGTAACCAATATACCATTCTTTGCATTACATCTTAAATTGGATCTATTGTATTTGAGTTGTTTGATGAAATGCATAAAAAAAGATTCTTTTTACTGCTGCCCTGATTTGATACAAAAATTTAGACCATGTTTGAGTCAGTAAAACAAATTAATTTGTGCACATGATTTGTAGGCCTTATTTTCTATTTTTCAGAACATTCGACGGATCTGAATTCTGATTTTTGATGTATGAGTTATCACTATTTTACTGCAGTTGTATCGAAATTTCTAGAATCTGAATTTTAAGATTTTTGTATGATTTATTATTTTATAACTGATGTTAAAAGTAAAATCTGGACTTCATATTTTTCTGAGTATGTTTAGACATGACTGGGATCAACACCTAATTTTTGTAGAATTATTTAATGGTTTTTATAACTTATTTTATGTTTGTGAAACCAATTGATATATTTCCAAACTGCATGCTGTTCAGTAAGGAATTCTGTTTTCAACCTGATTCTAGTCATTTTCGATGGAAACTTTGTGAATATGAAATATAGCCTGATTTTTCTAGTTTACTACCCTTTAGAAGGATTGGGATTTCAAATTGTATTTTTTGAATTATCATTGTTTTGGTACTGCTGTGTCTGAACTTTCAGATTTACAATTTTTCTGCGTCATTCTGTTTTCCAAATTAAATAGACTACACTATCTGTAATGGAATTTCATAAAATTTTATATGTTGAGACTAGATATGCTAGGAAACCTTCCAGATTTTTCTCAGATTTAATTATGATTTTTTTAGACCCTTTTCATGCTTATCAACAATACTTTGCATATTCTGGTTGAACATAAATTCTTTGTAAAACACTGTTATAAACCCTGTTACTGTAGCAGATGTATGACTTGTGTATATGAACTGGATTCGGCAAAGAGTCTAGTTTCTAGATTTTCTGAGGGATCAAGATCTGCATTTCTGTGGCAACGGGAATCTCAGTTTCGGTGCAATAATGTCTTGCTGTCCAGAACTGGAAGTTTTGTTGTTCTAACTGTTATAGATTGTTTTGTCACCCGTTTATGGTTCCTATTCGACTTAAACTTGTCCTTTGTCATTGCCATGTCCTTTTGCCCTGTTTGTGTACCCTCACACCTGTTTAATAATAATGACAACTAATCAAGCCGGGGTTTAAGGGAAAGATCTAGTAGTAGACAAAATAGAAATGTGTACCGGAAGGAGATTTCAGTTCCCACGATGATAATATGGATAGAGAAGAATCCAAGGGATATGAAGGTCGTCACAAGTATGTGGATGCTTACATGCCTTCATCAGTATAGTCCAGGTGGTCCCCTCCTCCTACCCAACTCTTGATTCTTTGTGTAATCCCTAAGACAAGGGGCACTCGTTAACCTACTTGAAGTTTCTGTAGTGACCCATTACTCTGATACATGTATGAATAATTTTTTGGCTTCTATTTTTAATTTCATATCAGATTTTGATGTCTTGTGTCTAGCGAGAGTGTGCCACCTGGATAGTACTTATGATTATGATCACATCTCCCAAGTCCTTAATAAGATTAGGAGGTGGGGGTGGGACAAAGAAACCCAAGGATCAGACCTAGATGATACCCCCTTATTATCTACATGACCCAAATGAGTTGCCTATTCTGGAATGTTAGAGGGTTAGAAAACTGAGGAAAACAGGATATGGTTCGCTATACTATATCTTCAGCCAGGCCGGATATAGTTGGGTTACAGGAAACCAAACTTCAACACCCAAACCGTCTTAGACAAGTTTGTGGAAATAGGATCAAGGAATGGCACTTACTACCTTCCAATGCTGCGTCAGGCAGAATTGCTATCGATTTCAGCCCTGACATTCTCAAGTGCATGGACGAATGAAGTGGGACATATTCCATCTCCATTCTTCTTAGATGATGATGTGATGGGTGGACATAGGTTGTGACGAGTGTCTACAGCCCACACACCATGATCGAAAGGATTTCCTTTTGAAAGGAACTCTACTCAATCCAAGCTCGTTGGCTAGCTCCTTGGCTTATTGGATGTGACTTTAACATCACCCGGTTCACATTCGAACACAGGGGAAAGAGTAGTAGTGATGTAGAACGGAAGGCCTTTAATCCTACGATTGTTGAACTTGAGCTTATTGATTTACCAATATCAGATAGGCTAGGTTATTCACATGGTCGAGTATGCAACCATCACCGATCCTTGCTAAGCTAGGTCGTATATTGGTTTCATCACAGTGGGAATCCAAATTCCTTCACCTATGTGCCAAATCCCTATCGAAGCTGACTTCAGATCATGTCCCCATCTTATTATCCTCCGAATATGAATAGAGACGAGGCGCAAAGAAGTTTCGATTCGAAAAAGCCTGGCTAGAGATAGAGAACTTTATGGGAGAATTGGGATCTATCGACCCATGATATGCAAGATGCAGCTATCTAGTGTGAGAAAAATAGACGTCTGCATTCTAGGTTGAGGCTTGGAATAAACGATAGTTTGCCCCGACATGAAGGACTAAGGACGTCCTTCTAGACGAGATCGACTACCTAGAGAGGATAGAAGAATCAAGGGATCTCAACCAAGAGGAAATAACTAAGCTATTGGACTCCTGAAATGAACTTGCCAGAATCTAGAAACTTGAGGAGATTAAGTGGCAACACCAAGTCCGATTGTAGTGGCTGAAAGAGGGGGACGCTAATATGACGTTCTTCCATCGCACGACAAGTGACAATAGGAGATCCAACATTTTCCTCTCAATTGACACAGAGACCGAGACCCTCTAGGTGGAGGGGCCCATTCGCTGTGCTTTCCATAACTACTATAAACACCTCCTTGGTGTAGGCGTGACTTTCGTATCCCCCTACGAAATGATTTCTTGATAATGAGCTGAAATAGTCCTTACTAAACTGGAAGACCTATTTCACATGGATGAAGTCAATGAGGCGATTACACATACGGGAAACAACAAAGCCCCAAACCCAGACAGTTTCCCAATTATATTTTACCACACCTTCTGGGATGATATCAAGAATGATGTGATGACACTCATAAATGAGTTCCACAACCACCAACTAAGATTTGGGCCAACTTAATTATGCCAAAGTGGTGCTCATCCCAAAAAAATAAGTTTCCAGATTTGTGAGAGACTTTAGACTGATTAGCTTACTTAACTGCTCAGTAAAAATCATCACCAAAATTCTCGCATCAAGACTAAGTTAGTTGTGATAGGCGAGTTGGAAAGGAACAATCGGTCTTCATTAGGGGTAAATGTATCCTAGATTGTGGCAACGGCCGAAGAGACTATACACCACTATCACTTTTCAAATTCCTAGAGCTGTCTCCTAAAGCTGGACTTTGAGAAAGCATATGATTTAGTCGAATGAGATTGTATGATCGAAACCCTGATAGGGATGGGATTTGGTCACTCGATGGGTCCAATAGTGCCTCAGCACAAATCGAACTTCAATTGTGTTAAGTGGAAAAGTCGGGCACCCATTCATTTGCAAATGAGGCATGCATCAAGGTGACCTGCTACCCCCCTTCTATTTACTCTAGTATCATAAGCCCTGAGGGTTATGGCTAACAAATGCATTGAAAAAGGGTGGATCTACCCGGTGAAACAAGGTAGAAATCAAGCGGGCTGCTCCATCCTACAATACACGGACGATACCTTGTTATTTGGTAATGGCAACATCAATGAAACATTGACCTTCAAAGGAATTATGTTCTGTTTTGGGCTCTGGTCAAGATTACGGGTGAACTTCCATAAGATTAGTATCATCCGCATTGCACTCTCGGACGATGAGGTACGAGACCATGTGGAAGTATTAAAATATAAGGTAGAATCCTTCTCCATTAGATACATGGGCCTACCCCTCTATAACCCCTAATGCTCATATTTGTATTTTTAATTTTTATTTAATAAAATTCTTGATTATTTTATTTTTGGTTGTATTTATTTTCATTTCTTTTGTATCGTGTGTTGTTCTTCTATCTCTTGTGATTCATTTTGCATTGATTCAGCTTTTTATTCTCATTTATTTGGCCTACAATTTATTCTTGATCTTGTCTATTGTTTAAACCTATTTTATGGCCTATTTGTCTCTTATTGGATTCTTTTTACCCTATTGGATACTACCCAGTTCACTCGAACCCATATTGTCCCTATTTATACACCCTAATTGCACCCTAACCCTAATTACCAAACCCTAATAATTCTATTCTCTCTGTCATCCTTCAGCCGTCTCTCTCTCTACCCCCGACCTTCCGCCTCTCACCTCTTCATTGTCGTCATTCTTCTCCGATGCCGGCGACTCACCCCCGACCACCCACCGCACACCCTCTCCTCTTCTCTCCCCGTGCTCCCTGTCCTGTTCGAGCACAGCCGCGGTGAGCCAGCGCACCGTCGCTCTGATCTCTGCTGTCGTCGTCCCGTTCCGTCGAGCAGCATAGCCCCAGGTTGCCGCCCTTGCATCGTTGCTACCAGCCCTAGCCGCACGCCGTCATCGCCCTTGCTGTTGGTGCTGCCGGTCTTGCTGTTGTCTCTTTATGTGAATGCGTGTGCTTTTGTGTGCACGTGCTTTGGTTGGATTGGATTTCATCTTTCATCTCTCGTTCGTGTGTTTGTTGTTTGGGATCCGTTCCCGTTATTCTATTCTTCATTTTCGTCGTCTTCATAATCAGGCAAGTAGCTTGTATATATTTTTTTGTCATGCAAGTTAATACCGTAAGTAATCTAGTATGAAAATATTTGTACTCTCATGATGATCCATATTTATTAGTTAAACCATTGACATCATCTCTTGATCATGAGTAGTTACAATAATTGACACCCGTTGCAAGAAAACAATTAGATTAGTGAACATCTCGATTGTATGTTATTGTGACACACCGTATATTGTAGATGACTGTTTGCATAGATGTTTGTTGGATGTATGATCTCTTTATAGTCCGTTTATTCACATGCCATTCTGATTTGACTAACCCACATATATCATGCTTTGTATGACATCTAGTTTGGACTGTTTGTAGTTAAGTTGTTTGATAAACTACATAAAAAAAACTTTTGTTTGCTGCTACCCTATTTTTGTATAGTAATTTTGACCCTGCTAACATCAGTAAAATTCATAAGTTTGTGAACATGATTTGTAGCCTCTGATTTATAGTTTCCAGAACTTTTGACAGATCTGAATTCCGAGTTTTGATGCATGAGTTATTGCCGTTTTACTGCAGACATATCGTATTTTCCAGATTCTGAACTATATGTATTTTGTATGGAATTTTATTTTAAAACTAATTTTAAAAGTAGAATTTGAATTCTATATTTTGCTGAGTATGTTTAGATATGACTGGGAGCAATCCCTAATTTTTGTGGAATTAATTAATTACTTTTGTATCTCATTTCATACTTATGAAACTAGTCGATATATTTCCAAACTGCATGTTGTTCAGTAAAGAATTATATTTTCAACCTGATTCTATTCGTTTTTTATGAAAACTTTGTAAATAAGAACTATAGCCTGATTTATCTATTTTAACACCCTTTTAACGGATCTGGATTTTGAATTATAATTTATGGTTTATCTCTATTTTGGTACTGCTATGTCTAAACTTTCAGAATTGAGATTTTGTTGCATTACTCTATTTCCCCAATTTTGTTGACTATACTATCTGTAATGTAAATTCATTATATTTTATATTTTAAAACTAGATATGTTAAGGAATCTTCCAGATTTTTCTCAAATTTAATTATTATGATTTTGAACTCTTTTCATGTTTATAAACACTATTTTGCATTTTCTAGCTGAACATATCTTCTGTATTAAATGTTGTTTTCAACCCTATTTCTGTAACTGATATATGACTTATATATATGTACTGAAATCAGCAGAGAGTCTAGTTTAGATTTTCTAACGGATCTGGATTTTCTATTTTTTAGCAACGGGAATCTCAGATTTGGTACAGTAGTGTCTTGCTGTCCAGAACTGAAAATTTCATTGTTTTGACCATTATGAGTTATTTTTATCAACCGTTGTAATCACTATTTCATCTTAGACTTAATTCATGTTCTTGCCATGTCTTTAGCCAGTTTGTATTCGTTCACACATGTTTATTAATATTAAAAGAAGTCAAGCCGGGGTTTTTAAGGGAAAAGATCGAGCAGTGGACAATATAGAAATACATATTCATAAGGAACTCGTTTTCTCCACAGTTTACTGTGGTACCTACTGTTTATCTCTGGATGCATGAGGGCATGATTCATGACACCGTTACTATTTGTTATTACAGTTACTATTACTATTTGTTTGAATATATTGCCCTATAGAAGTTCCACTACAAAATCTTAAAGCGAAACTGTTTGATGTAGCAACCATGTGGTAAAATCTGGGACACATGAATTGCTACCTAGTTAGCAATGAACATTAGACATAAGAATAACTATTTACACTGTCATATCCTGTTACGGTTACTGTGAACTTTACTGTTACTGTTGATTACTGTTACTATTGGCACACTGTTACTATTGATTACTGCTACTGTTGACACACTATTACTGTTGATCCTTACTGTTACTGCTATTGTCATGCCCCGCTTTCCAAAATACGAAATACGAGTACGTAACGTAGGCCCAGCGAATGATGTAAACACCATCCACAAGCTATATCAGACTAACTCAACAATATGCAACAACAAATACAACCACGCAGGAAGAAATAATCACATGAATAAAGATAACTTCAATAAATAATGAAATAATCCAACAATAATAATATCCAACACAAGAAATCCAACATCTGGGAAAAACAAACTTCGGGAATATAAGCCCAAACAAAATACAAAGTCATAACAATGTTCAAAGAAATAAGCTAGCAATAAATAAATTAAGCAGCGCAATCTTGGACTCCATCTCTAGAATCGCTGCTCGCCAATACCTTCAGGGATTGATCCTTCAGTGCCTGTAAAATCTTGATCTAAATAGAAGAAAAAGAGTGCCCTTAGAGCAAGTCGTGGGCAGCAAGTAGAGAAAGCAGAGGATAAAGGAAAACATGTATATCAAAGAAAAAGGGACAGGATCAAAGTCAAAGAACAAAGCAAAGAACAGGCAATAATATCAAAGGTGTACAATAATCACGCATGTAATGAGTGATGTCAATTCGAGTCCAATACAGGATCAAGTATGCAGGTTATTAATCATTTTATTAGCCTATCTAGTGCATGTACTACTGCATCTTATACTACAGGTTTGGCGCAAGCACACAGTGAACGTTTTTTTTAGACTGATGGTGAATTCACGGTTCGTGTACTCAGTCATTGATAACAATAATTTACAATCAAGAATTAACAATCAATCATTGCAATCAGTACTCCTCCTTCCATATCAAGTGTTCAAGTGAGCAAGAAGGCCATACCGAGTACATTTCCCGATCGTTCACTACCAAGTCTACCCATAATACCCCGGTTTGTTATTAGTTTATTTTTATTCTATGTGAGCATGCAATAGGTGTCAATGTTGTAAGATACTAAGTAGTGTGACTAATTCTATGCGTTACAGACAAAGCATGAAGCAAACACATCACATAAGCACAATTCACGCAATCAGAATAGCATGACTGTGCTATACTAAAATATGGATTATGGCTCACTACAAAATAGAAAACCTGAATCCGTCAGAAGGTCTAGAAAGTAGACTTCCACACGGTTCCAGCGAATATAATTAAGGCATATAAAAGATACCAAAACTAGGGTAAAAACTCTATTCTATTCAGGTTTTATGTTCAGGTAGCATGCAGTAAGTTGTGTTCAACTAATTGTTTCAGGTCAGAGAACTCATCAAATAAATCAATAAAAATTCTCGGTGATTCCTAAATGTGTCTAGGTTCAACTAGATTTATTTCAGATTTTTCTTTTACTGTTAACATGGTTAAATAAATTAAGAAACAGCAGGATACGTGTGCATTTGTGAATCTGGAATTTATGACACAACTGTACTAAAATGATGATATCTAACAAGTTATAAATTGAAATTCAAATCCGTGAAAAAGGCAGTAAACTAGACATCAGAGGCTAAATTTTATGTTCAGAAAGTTATTTAAAATTATGACATTAGCATGGTTGAAAATCTGATTCAAAATTGAACAACTAGCAGTCCAGATTTTGTTTTAACATAAAAGGGGCAATAAATAAATCATACAATCATATATTTCGTGCAAAATGGTAGTCAAAGTGATCCTAGGTGTCAACATGCATATTTCTATATTTAAGATACAATTCACAGGCATGGTATATATTCATCAATCAAATTCAATCTAACATGCATACAATTCATCAACAAGTCTATAGCACGGATCTAGTTAATTACATGTAAATGCATATGCATGAAACAATAGGGACTAGGTTTTAGATCAAAGAGAATGGCACGATATTAAGAGTATGTCAGGTTAGCTCGTGTACATCCTCGATAAACTTAACGGAATTATCAAAAGCAGTATGATAACGAAAGGGATGGGTTCTACTTGCAGAGATCAAATAAACTTGAATAAAACAAAAGATTAGTTCAAGAAGAGACTTGCCTGTTAAATCGCAGATTCAAATGATAAAGAATAACGGGATCAAAATCCCGGGCGACGATCCACAAGATCACCAGCGAAACACGTACAAAACACCAAACGGCAAACTCCAACAGCAACCAACAGTAGACCAAGTCAGCAAGAGCACCTCACGCACACCAGATTGGCCAAAACAGCACACGGCAAACCCAGATGCCATGTGCCAAAACACCAAACACCGGATCTGGCCAATCACCTCTCTTCTCCTACATTTCGACAGAGAGAGAGAGAAAGAGAACGGTCGGGACTCTGGCGACGGTGGGAACGACGTGACACCACGGTAGCGATGACTGCGAAGACGACGACGTTGCGATCGAGAAGGGACGGCAATGGCGAAAGCAATAGCGACGCGAGCTCTGTTTTCCCGCTCGAAAATAGGAGACGACGATGGGTTGAACGGCGATGAGGACGCTACAAGGGGACTCCGGTAGGTGTAGGGAGTGCACGGCGAAGGATCATGATAGCAATGGTCAAGAACGGGAGGAGCGACGATGGATGCGGTGGGGTTCGGTGATGGGTTCAATGGCGAAGACGAGGATGGGGAAGACGGTCGGAGGGCGATGAGGAAATGGGAAAGATGACGAGGGGATGGTGATGACGGTGGCGGTCGGAGGCGATGAGGTGGCAAGGTGATGGGTTGGCTATGGGTTTGGTGGTTTCGGTGGGAAAAAACAGAGAGAGAGAGAAGTCGGGGAGAGAGAGAACGGTGGAGAGAGAGAGATAGATATTTAGGGTTTAATTAAATAGGGTATTTATAGGAGATTAGAAAATTGGGTTTTGGGTTGTGGTTTAGTGGGTTTTGGGTCCATATTTTGGCTCCAAAAAGAGACGAACAAGCTTAAAATGAAGAGATGAACATAAAGGGGAACAAACCAAACTCAAAATAGGAAGAGCGAAATCTCGTAATGAACCAAAGATAACAAAATACAACCAAAAGAGCACAGAACGATCAAGAGGAAATAAAAGAACCCAAGAAAAGCTAAAAATATAATATAATAAAGGAATCCAGATACAATAATCCAAAGAGAACAAAATACAATAAAGTCCAAAAATAGGGGTTACATCTATGCTTCTCCTATTATCACTACACTGTTTACCGTCACTTGTAAATTGTTATACTTATCGCTTTCTCCATGTTAGTATTACCTGTTTAGTTTAGTTTTCCCCATTTTTCTACTTGTATGTATTGCTTGCAGTCCGGGCATGTATCTAACGGGCAATATATTTTCCTGTTTTCCCTATTTTCCTTATAATTGCCATATGAGCAGATTTTGCTGATCAATTGCCTACTAGAGTTTGTGAGCAAAAGTTTTGAGCTGTGCAATTAGAATTATTTGCTTAAAATGTTTTGATCAAAAGAAAACAAAATACAATAAAGTCCAAAAACAGGGGTTACAAATCCTACCCACCTTACAAGATGAATTTCGTCCTCGAAATTCATATAAGAGGTACATAGGGCGAACCCCAAAACAAAATAAACAAAGCAAAACAAAACAAAAACTACTCAAACAAATGAGGAAACCTCTCCCGAATTTCCTCCTCCAACTCCCAAGTCGACTCACCTGGCGAGTGAGGATTCCGAGAAACTTGGACCAACTTGATGACTCTATTCTTCAACACCTTCTCTCGACGGTCTAAGATAGAAACTGGTCGAATTTCAAAGGACAAATCCGGTCTTACAGACAAGTCTGAGTAGTAAACCACATGATTGTCATCCCTGATGTATTTCCTGAGCTGAGAAACATGGAATACATCATGAACACCCACTAAAGCTGGCGGTAGTGCAAGCCTGTAAGCTACCTTGCCCACACGTTCCACAATATTGAATGGACCGATGAACCGAGGACTCAACTTGCCCCCACCTCCAAAACGGATAACACCTTTCCAAGGCGATACCTTGAGGAACACATGCTCTCCTGCCTCAAACTCTAGCGGTCTACGACGATAGTCAGCCCACCTCTTCTGCCGATCCTGAGCAACCTACAAATGCTTTCGGATCTGAGCCACGGCATCAACTGTCTTCGTGATCAACTCAGGACCTAAAAGCTTCCTCTCGCTGATATCATCCCAACAGACCGGCGATCTACACTTGTGCCCATACAAAGCTTCAAATGGAGCAGCCTTGAGATTTGCCTGGTAACTGTTATTATAAGAGAACTCGGCAAAGTGAAGATGATCTTCACACGAACCACCAAACTGAAGAACACAGGATCTCAACATCTCTTCTAGGGTCTGAATTATCCTTTTTGACTGCCCATCCGTCTGAGGATGGAAAGCTGAACTGAAGCTCAACTTGGAACCCAAACTCTTATCAGGCTCTCCCAGAACTGAGACCTGAATCTCGTATCTCTATCCGATATGATGTTGAAAGGAACTCCATGTAGACGAACAACCTTCTGAACGTACTACTCGGCCAAACTCTCTGTGGACTGACCCACACGGAAAGGAATGAAGTGAGCACACTTCGTCAGCCGATCCACGATCACCCAAATAGCATTATGACCTTTAGGACTCCTTGGCAAAGCTGTCACAAAGTCCATCGTGATATGCTCCCACTTTCACTCTGGAATTGGAAGAGGTTGCAACAGTCCCGCAGTCCTCTGATGCTCTGTCTTCACTTGCTGACAGATCAAGCACTGGGCAAAAAATCGAACCACATCCCGCTTCATGCCGTGCCACCAGAAATGTTGCTTCAAGTCTCTGTACATCTTGGTACCACCAGGATGAATAGAATACAGGGACTGATGAGCTTCCTCCAGTAGCAACCGCCTGACTTCCCCTCTAGGTACACACAACCTAGAGCCAAAACAAAGAGATGCATCAGCATGAATGACCAAATCGGGTCTCAAGCCAGCTTCTACCTCACTCCAAAACTGCTGCAACTGCGGGTCACTCCCTTGAGCTACCTTAATCTACTCAATCAAAGAAGACTGAAACTGCAACATCATGAGCTGCAGATCTGATCCGGGAAGCAACACATCCAACTCCAGCCTCCTCATGTCCTCCACTATCTCCTTCTGCTGAATGAGGAACATAGCGGCAGGCCTCCGACTCAAAGCATCAGGCACTGAATTTACTCTTCCTGGGTGATACTGCAAATTGATGTCAAAATCTGCCATCAATTCCAGGCATCTCCTCTGCCTCATGTTCAAATCCTTCTGCATGAACACATACTCGAGGCTCTTGTGATCTGTGAATATCTCCACTCTATCCCCAAGCAAATAATGCCTCCATAACTTCAAGGCAAAAACCACGGCTGTAAGCTCCAAATCATGCATAGGATAGTTCTTCTCATGAGTTCTCAACTGCCTCGATGCATAAGCGACAACCCTGCCTCGCTGCAACAGCACTGCTCTAAGATCTTCACCCGAAGCATCACAAAAGATCACAAAACCACCCGAACTGTTAGGTATAGTCAGCACTGGTGCTGACGTCAACTGTAAGTCGTTCGGAAAGCCATTTTTGGAACATCTTCTGACTTAACTCTGAATTGATGATACCCAAAATGAAGATCCAACTTCGAGAACACCGAAGCACCTCCCAATTGGTCGAATAAATCGTCAATCCTCAGCAATGGATACCGATTCTTGACAGTGACATTGTTCAATTCCCTGTAGTCAATGCAAAGCCTGCGGCTTCTATCCTTCTTGCTGACAAATAGAACTGGGGCACCCGAAGGAGAAACACTAGGCCGGATAAAACCCTTATCCAGCAACTCCTGAACTTGCACCTTCAGTTCCACCAATTCAACCGGTGCCATACGATACGGACTCTTGGAAATAGTAATTGTACCTAACTGAACATCGATGCTAAACTCCACATCTCGGTCTGGAGGCAAACTGGATATGTAGCGCCCCGAATTTCTAATATAATATCTTAGAAAATACTTGGCACAATCCCAGCATCAACTTCAATGTAACATTAAACACAACCAACACCAATGAAATTTTCAACTTTTATTAAAATAATCTTTTACATAGCACAGCGGAATTTAAAACATCTCAAATCATAATTTTCTTTTATTCACAACACAGTGTTTTTACAACACTGCTTTACAAATTTACACAAAACACTATTAAATCAATTTATCTCAAAACTAACTCAAGCATCCATACCTCCAAACTCTAAGCAACAACCTGCAATACATGAGGCTAGAGATGATCCTTAATCGCCAAAACTAAAGGGGTCAGCCATAAATGGTGTGAGTGACATAAAAGCAAACAACATAAATGAGCATTAAGCATGGATTCTTAAACAACATGTAATAAACAAGAATACATAAAATATGACAGAGCTAGGAAACATGTAAACAACAAGTGAAACTAAACTAAGTATCAAGTGTAGAAAACAGGAAAACCACGTGCATAAAACCGAGTTAGGAAAACACAATTTCTATATGCAGACTCTCTAATGCGTACTTGTCGAAGTCTATGCATCCCATTCTACATAGGTTCGGTGCAAGCCCTTAACGTCTTCACTTCATAGGGTTCAATCCCCCGCTATGCAACTGATCCTATCACGATGACTACTACGAGATAAAGATAAGCTATGAGTGTTAGCCCATGCCCCGATAATTCCGGAGATAGATCCCACATCTCAGGTAATTTACCTGGATAATTCCGGAGATCATCCCACACTGAAACATTGACACATTATCACATGAATACCACATGTGCATCGCCTCGACCCCGATAATTCCGGAGATCAATCCCACACCGCAAGTAATTACCTGGATAATTCCGGAGATATATCTCACACCGCAGGTAATTTACCTAGATAATTCCGGAGATAGATCCCACACCGCAAGTAAGTTACTTGGATAATTCTGGAGATTAAATCCCACACTGAAAGCCATACTGAGGTACATAACCCATGTTCCCATTCATCATATCACCGCTAGTGCCTGTCCTTACCATTTTTGGGTTATTTAATTACTTAACGAATCTCCTAGAGTTGGTGTACCCTACCGGAATTAACTCAACAACTGAAAAACTAAAATGCCTCAACAGGCCTCAACAAAATGAACTCAATGCCAGTATACTAGGGTCACACACATCCTCTAGAGACTCAAACTCAAACGTCTCAACCAAACTCACATCTTAAACTGCTCAACTTAACATCTTGAAATCATATGTTTAATAGAAGATAAGGTATAAGTAGTTATTAATCAAAATATCTAGAGAATAAACCATTTGAAAGAACCTTCATAAATATAAAAATACATCAGTACCAGTCGACTATAGAAAGCATAAGTCGACTGTCCAGAAAGAAAGTTCCATGATTTTAAGAAAATATTCTAAGTGTTATAAGTTGACTTATAAAAGTCAGAAGTCGACTTACCAGAGGGTTTTAAGTTGACTTATAGAAGTCATAAGTCGACTTACCAGAGGGTTTTAAGTTGACCTATAAAAGTCATAAGTCGACTTAGCAGAGAGAAATTCCAGAAATCTTTTAAGAAAATATTCTAAGTGTTATAAGTCGACTTGCAAAAGTCATAAGTCGACTTACCAGAGAAAAATCAATGATAACTTTGAAAAATAAATTCTAAGTGTGCTAGTCGACTGAAAAGGGTCTAAGTCGACTATCCAGAACGGATTTTCAAGGAAACTAAAGATCATAGCAGCTGGGTCGTATCAGTTGACTGAAAGGTCGTACCAGTCGACTGTCGGCCTACAGTCTGAAGAATTTAGGTCGTACATATGTCAAAACTAGGGTTTTTAAGAATCAGTCATATAACAAAATAACTTTGTATTATTTTCCAAATCTTATTAATACCAAAGTAATTAGGTTTAAACTTAGCATTTGAGAAATCCAAGTCCAAACAACATCTTTTACAAAAATCACAAATCCCCAATTTAAATCCTCATAACTCAAATCCTTAAAACATGGTCCTCTAAACCATTAATCATTCATAAAATTCCTCAACTCAATCTCAACTATTTTCTATAGTTGATTTATAAACAAAATAAATTTATCCTCAACATGGTCAAGTTGTTTTTATCCAACTCACCAATAATCCAAAAATCTCATCTTTAATTTAATTAATGCAAGACATCTATCAAACTCAACCAAATCAGCAATAATCCAACATTTTTAGCCTACTAATAATTTATATTAAGTTCTCAACAAATCTAAAATCATTCTCATACAAATATCTAGGATTCTTCTCAAAGATCTAATTTTTCATCCATCCAACATATTCAACATCCAAATCAATCTAAACATTCATATCATTCTCATATGATACACACAAATCAAAGAGAAACAAACAAAACAACCAAACAATTATATCACTCACCTACAACATACACAAAACAAAATAAAACAAAATAATGTCACTCACATAATTAGAGAGATCAAGCGAATATCATGAAGCACGATGAAGAATCCCCTCTTTTGCAAAGAGTCCAAGATCTCCTCTTCAATCACCAAGAAAATAAAAATATAATAAAACTTGTGTTGTGCAGCGAATGACGACTGCACACACTCTTTTATACAGGTCGGGATTGAAAGGAATAGGGTTTTGAAACACTTTTGCAAAAGAATCCTTCCAAAATATAACTTTACATATATAACCCCTTTCTTAGTTAAAATAGGTTAACTAAATCAAAACCAAATCAAATATTTTTATCACTGAGTTGTCCAGCAATCCCGTACGGCCCAACAAATAAGAAAATTTTGGATTTACAACTCGGGGTGGCGATTTCGCACAAAAGCCCTCCCTTTTGTAATTTTTGCAAATACATCATAAAATATTCATAAAAATCCAGAAAAATCAAAAATAATATCTAATAATACATATTATATTTTCCAATCAAAATATCTAACTTTTACTTTACAGAAAAATATTTGTAAAAAGATTCTACATAAATTCCATATTTGCAAAAACACCATATTTGTATAAATCTTTACTAAATCAACTCCAAATAAAATTTAAATATACTTTAATTTAAATGATGATCATGGAAAGCCCAAAAGTCAGTTAAAAAAATGAATTTTCATAATTTATTTCAGATCCAAACGACTTTTACATAAAAGCCCCTCCCTTTCGAGGTATTTATAAAAATAGTTTCTCTACTCAGAAAAAATCCCAAATTTTAGAATGTACTCCATAATAAGTATGAGAACTTATTAAAAATATAAAATTATATATTTACGCCAAAAATATTTGCACGTGTTCCGCACGTGTAAAAAGATAAACCTTCAGAAAATATTTATTAAATCTCCAGAAAATTATTTTAATTCATTTTCAAATCTTTAAAATAATATTTGAAAATACGGGCTACTACAGGATAAATCCTCGGGAAACACATCAAGGAAGTCCCGCACAACTAAGGGTGCAACAACCCCATCGGAGCTCAACGACACAAGGAAAACAGCCTGGGGATCCATCGAGTTCTTGACACGCCCAGATGGTGTCTCACCCGCATGGAAAACAAACTCTGGTTGACCAGAAAGCCTGAAAGTCACCTTCTTCTCCCGGAAATCAACTACGGCACAAGAAACACCCAACCAGTCCATGCCCAGAATGACATCGAAACCGAAATTGGGAATCACAATCAGATCGGCACAAAGCTCCACACCACCAATCAGCAACGGGCTCCGCTTGCAAACCCTAGAACAGACAATGACACCTCCAACTATGGTGATGTCCCAATCTGCGGGCATAGCATCGCTAGCCAAACCATGCTGATCGACAAAGCAGGAAGAGATAAAAGAGTGGGTAGCACCCGAATCAAACAACACTTGAGCTGGAAGAGAGAAGACTAAAATCACACCTAGAAGAAGAAGATCAAACAAAAGAATAAAGTGCTAGCAGGGTATACACACGAATAATTGTACAAAGAAGGAAAGAATAACATGCAGAAAACAGAAAAGAAGAAAAGAAAGTACTACTGTGATATACCTGCAACCACTTCAATAGCAACTTCCGCTTGCTCAGCTGTCAGGTTATAAGGCTGACCACGACCTCCAGCCTGACCTCCTCTAGGGGCTACACGCCTCTGATCAAAAGCTTGCTTCTGCGGAGGGAGAGGCGACCTATCCTGACCACGAGTTGGTGCTCCTAACTGAGCAGTTCCAGAAGCCGGTGCAGAAACCCTGTTCCTCGGGCAGTCACGAACAATATGCTCACTGCCCCCACACACTAGGCACAACCGGTTGGCCATCCTACAGTCTCGCTGTGAATGCCCAGGCTTATGGCAATAGCCACAAGTCTCAACAGTCCTCGGAACAACAGGTGCGTACGGCTGTACTCTCGCGAGAGGGGGCGGGACTAGCCTCCGAATAGGTCCTCCGAAAGATCGAGTTGCAACAGGGTACGAAACAGTCTGCTGAGGAACACCTGACCTGCTGAGGGTCTGCTCCTGAATCTTACCAGCATCCAGAACATTGGCATGGGCACGAAGCCGAAGAGCAGCTAAACGATCCTGGATGGGAAAACCTAACCCCGACTGAAATCTGCTAGCCCAAGCTTCATCAGTGGCAACAAGGGCGGGAGCAAAGCGACTGAGCCAAGTAAACTCTACAGCATACTCGTCCACGAAACGGTTCCTGATGAAGACAATGCTCAAATTAATACTGTCACAGGTGAAGTAGGTAATAACAAATGACACTTAAGAACACTGTCTAGCAGACCTGAGTTAGGGAAACAAATTGTCGCTCCATCTCTGCCTCAGTGACACTGGGAAAGAACTTCGCCATGAAGCTCTCAGAGAAAGCGGCCCACTCAATGGGTCGCGGCATCCTCTAGGAATCAACTTGCCACCAGATGTGAGCGAGATCCACCAATTGGATGCGAACCACATCCACATGATCTGCCTCAGCAACACGAGCGGCGATCAGCAGTTGCTCCATCCGGATAAGCCATTGCTCAGCCTCCAACGGCGACTCGGTACCCGAAAACTTATCCGGGTGTAGCCTCATGAAATCTGCTACTTTACCAGGCCTAGGTGGCAGGGGCCCAGGTGCAGGTCCAGTGGCAGGTCCATTGGCCACCAATGTGACTCTCATAAGCACATTGTGCTCCTGCTGAAGAGCCATCATCTGTTGAATCATTTGGAGAATGGTAGCATTGTCCGACTACTCATCCCTCAGGCGAGAAGAAGAACTTCCACGAGCCATAGCCTGAAATACGATCAAAGATGGTCAGTATCCAGATAATATGTTGGTTATTATGCATGCATTCATGTGATTATAATGGTGTACACATTACTGAGTTAATCCGGCTAGAGCCAAACTCGACTAATATATCAATCAAAGCCAAACCTCGTATAGATAGTCGTGTTTGATTGATATATTACTCAACCTGGCTCTGATACCACAGAAAACCTTGTCACGCCCCGCTTTCCAAAATACGGAATATGAGTACGTAACGTAGGACCAGCGAATAATATAAACACCATCCATAAGCTGTACCAGACTAACTCAACAATATGAAATAACAAATACAACCACGCAGGAAGAAATAATCACATGGATAAAGATAACTTCAATAAATAATGAAATAATCCAATAATGATAATATCCAACACAATAAATCCAACATCTGGGAAAAACAAACTCCGGGAACATAAGCCCAAAATAAAATACAAAGTCATAACAATGTTCAAAGAAATAAGCTAGCAATAAATAAATTAAGCAGCACAATCTTGGACTCCATCTCTAGAATCGTTGCTCACCAATACCTTCAGGGATTGATCCTTCAGTACCTGTAAAATCTTGATCTAAAAAGAAGAAAAAGAGTGTCCTTAGAGCAAGTCGTGGGCAGCAAGTAGAAAAAATAGAGGATAAAGAAAAATATGTATATCAAAGAAAAAGAGGCAGGATCAAAGTCAAAGAACAAAGCAAAGAGCAGGCAATAATAACAAAGGTGTATAATAATCACGCATGTAATTAGTGATGTCAAGTCGAGTCTAATACAGGATCAAGTATGTAGGTTATTAATCATTTTATTAGCCTATCAGTGCACGTACTACTATATCCCATACTACAGGTTCGAGACAAGCACATAGGAATGTTTTTTTAGACTGGTGGTGAATTCACGGTTCGTGTACTCGGTATTGATAACAATAATTTACAATCAAGAATTTACAATCAATCATTGCAATCAATACTCCTCCTTCCATATCAAGTATTCAAGTGAGCAAGAAGGCCTTACCGAGTACATTTCCCGATCGTACACTACCAAGTCTACCCACAATACCCCTGTAACGCCCCGGATCTCCGTTACAGGATATATGTGACATCACAGAATCTTTTCCTTCAAATATATCTCAACACAGTAAATAACACAGAAATTTAAAAAACCTTTATTACCAAATAGAATCATTACATCAATAGATACAACCCTTATCTTGTTCTTGAACAAAGAATACAAATTACATAAACTTATTACAACTTATTACAAAAATATTTCAACTCCCCTTGCGAAGCTATCGACTGTCTTCCAAAATGATGATCGGCTGGTCACTGCCAAAAATTTTGCTGAATGGTCTATCTACCTCCCTGGGACTTGTCCCTCGGCTTGAGCCTTCCTGCTGCGCAACTCTGATATTTCTACACCCACTCGAGTGGTAGGCATGTACACTGCCTGCCCCACTTAGATGCCCTGCTTGCCTGGATCTCCTGCCCTCACGACCTGGTACCCGGTACCTAATTAAGTGGGCACGTCAGTAATTCTACTGACGCAAAGCTGATAAGAAAACAGCGATCTCCAACTATCACACCCACAATTCATCTTGAATGGAAAAGAACGTGTATCCTAATTTTCTAGTGTTCGTGTATGCCATAACCTAAGGTTTAATGCATAAAATAGAGTACACAACAGATGCACTTAATCTAATGTCAGCAAGACTTTGGACACACATACATCCCATACTACATGTACCCCAGATCAAGCCGTTTCTCCAGTTTTAGGGATTCGAACCCTCACTGTGTAATGCATTCTACTTCGGTCCACTTCCTGTTCCTGATAGTACAACATGATTGAGGAGGTATATAAAAAGAAATAATTCGGGAAGCTACCCCATTGTCACCAATAATTGTTGTACCGGACCATCCTCAAAAGCTGTGACGAACTTACAGATATACCGCAAGCATATCCATTGCGCAGAAGATCTATTATGATCCGTTCGTGTCCACCAACATAGAACATGACGGCCTCGAAGGTCTAAACCCCCTATTCACCAGGAAATCGACATCCCGTTCTTATCACAGTACTTCAGGAATCAACAGTGCAAGATATGCACCGCAGCACGTATTCCTAATGACAGGAAGAGACAATCTCTGGTTATCACCACCTAGTGCTAACTCTCAGAATGAGTCGATTATAGGGAATCACCCCTAACCCCAATTCGGTCTTCAAGCGAAACAATAAAGGAAAACCTAATTAGTGCAGTTTACTGAGAACATGTTGTTACCCAAATCACACTCGGTATCGATCAAACAATGTCGAGCCTGACTGATCTGTCAAAATAACAATTAATTATGGGAATCATATCCACTGATTCCCAATACCTTCACGGGTCATCGACCCATAACCCCGGCCCGTGACCCTCAGCGAGTGGTCCAACGGCACCCAAAGGGATGCAATATAATTCAAGGAAGGTAAGCACACACATAACAATCAATTCTTGACCATTTGATAGACTCAGGCATCGAGACACCAATCACAATCTGACCAGAGCTATAACCCAACTTACTCATGTCCACCATGAGTACTAAGTACAGAACTTGTCTAAGTTCCAGATAAAATGCAAAAATATCTTTTGAGACTCAATAGCTCATGATCACCACACTGCAGTATGTAGAGGGTTCCTCATCAATTATCCAATAGAATAGTTCAAGAAATAGCCATAGTTGTAACTCAATCTACGCTCATCGGAATCCAACGCAATCAGACTTTCTAGAAGGGTAGGGAGATCCAATGCAATCCCCTAGTGGACGACTCTTTCAATTCTTTGAAGAACCACTACAAGAAAAGAGGTCTACTGCGACATTTCTACTCCGGCATTTTGGTATAAACGCCGGAGTAGGAAGCAACAGTTGGGGGAACGAAAAAAATCCAATTATACATTGGCGTTCTGTACAAACGCCGGTGTATGTAGGCATACACCGGCGTTTGGGTCATGAAAACGCTTGGGAATCTAATCGATAAGTTATCCCCCGCCCCCCCCTCTCTCTCTCATTTTAATTTCCCCCAAATTTCCCCATCGATGTCCCCCCCCCCCCCCCGCTAGTGCCCCTTCCGCCATCGCTATCCCCCTCTACCGCCATCGCCCCTTCCCCCATCACCGTCAGCTTTCCCCCTCGACCGACTCCCGTCCCCGGTCACCGTGCCCCCTCCCCCAATCTCCTTTCTCTCTCCCTTTCACCCAACCACTGCACCTCTATCCATCATCGCCATCCCCCATCGCCCGGCCTCCATCCCTCATCGCCGTCCCCCCCCCACCCCCCCAATCCCCCAATCACTCTCTCTCCCTTTCACTAACAGCCGTCCCCCCTCCCCCAATCAAATCAGGTATGAAATTTCAAACCCTAAAGTTTATTCTAGTATGAATTTGAGAATATGAGGGACTACCGATGCTTGGGTCTCACCATTATTAGGAATGAATATGTGACTGGATTTGTGGGGGATGGATGTGTTTTGTTTGGTTTTGGTCTCACCATTATTAAATGTCTCACTGAACTATAAGTCTATAACACTATTTGTATATTTTGGCTACAACAAGCTAAATTTTGTATTTCAATGAGAGATGCACGTTATAAGAGATGGTGCAAATCAAACCCATATTAACTTGGGCAAATAGAGTATGGACCTTTGATTCACTTGGTCCTGTACCTTAAAGCATGTTCGTGGTGACAAAATGGTTTTGTGCAAGTTGGGCAAATATGTAAAATGTTCGGTTACTGCTGATTCATATGTGGTTATATATGGCCATTTGTTGTGTGTACTTTTAGATACTATTTTGGTAGGTTGGGATGGTTTAGTTGTATAAAGGTGACTTATTCAATTCCATGCAAATTTTTAAATTTTATTTTTGGTTTGGTAATGCAGGGTTTGATAATGCAGTAGTTGTCCCTGGATCTTGTTTGAGCCATTTCTTTTACTTGATACTTTCATTTCATAAATCTAATTGATATTTGCTAGTAATATTGGAACATTCTACTTGGTTTTAGTTTAGGTGTTGATCTGTAGTTATTTTTCAATGCAAGTAGATGAAATATCAAGTTGACCCCATAGATGAAAGCTCAGGTTGACTCCAATTTACTTGCCATTTGAGGCCTTACTAGCATCAGGAGTTTTTTGTCTAATGGTTATGTTTCTTCATTTCATCAAGGCTCAGTAATGCAGTTGCTATTCCTGGACCTTGTCTGAGCCTTTTCTTTTGTTCGATACTTTATGTTTCTAAATCTAATTGATATTTGCTGATAATATTGGAACATTCTGCTTGGTTTATTTTAGGAATAGATCTCTTTGTACATATTATTCAATGCAGATATATGAAAATCGCAAGGTAACTCCATATGCACTAAGAATAATCATTAGCATTCTTGGTGTGAAAATATTGGACAACTACTGTGTGAATAAGGATGCTTTGTTTGTTTGTGTCCATCAAAGCTTGGTGTGAAAAAAAAAGTTACCAATTTTTGCATGGTTGCCAGGATGGATACTTTATTAAAGAATTTAGATTGTATTTACCAATAATAAATGAGAGGGTTACATATGTATCTAATGAATTTTTGGGGAGGGAATTTGGATTCGCTACTTATGTTAATTGTGTTGTCATTCATAGGAATTTTAACATCTTATTTCAAGCTTGGTTTGATGTATAAATGTATGTTATAGTTGATGCTTGATCGGGCTCGAATAGCCATTGAAACGAAAAACGACAACATGCTTTTTGATGCTTGATCGGGCTCGAAGAGCCCCAAATGTATGTTCATTGTTTGGGGCTGTTTTGTCTAGAACTGAGCAATGGTTTGTCTAGAAGTTTGTTTCATGAGTTGCTTTTTTGTCTGAATTTGGAGATGAGATGGATAATGTATCTGAAGTTGTACACTATGATTTTTATATATAGGAGTGACTAGTGATGGAATTTTTTTTATCTAAACTTTATATACAATTATATCATGATGTCTAGATGAGTATCAGTTTCTAAGATAATGTTCATGCTTGTTGCTTGGGTTTGAAAATGAGATTGTTCTTTCTCATTTGTTTTAAGTAATGATGAGATGGATTATGTAACTGAAGTTGCATACTCTGATTTACAGAGGAGATACTAGTGATGAAATAATCCTGTTTGAACTTATGTTGTGGTATCAATTGACAGTTATCTCATGAGTATTATAAAAGTATAAGTTTCATCTCAGTTAGTATCTTGTTTGCCTGAATTTGACAGTGAAAATAATCCTTTTCACTCTTTGTAACTCAATATTTTGAATTCCGTATTTTGGTTATGAATGTGGTGAGATCACATTATTATGTTTATGAGATTACAATTTGATGATATTATACTATTATGCTTCATTCATATATATTACAATGGGTCTCATTTAGTTTTGCAATTGGTTTTGATTGTAAGAGTGCTGAAGGGGTTTTTTTAAAATTTTACAAAAAAAAAAATTAAAAAATATACCTACACCGACATTTTTTACAAGCGCCGGGGTAGTTTTTAAGCAAAACTGGTAACCTTTACCGGCGTTTCAAAAACGCCGGTATAGGTGATGACCGAAAACAGCAGTTCCAAACGAAACCATCCTTTCGGTGGCGTTTTTCAACTGCCGATGTAGTTTTAACCTATACCGGCGTTCGTAAAAAACGCCGATGAATGTCGCTAAGATACAGCGACGCACGATTCAGCGACACTTGCACCGACGATTTATAAAATACTGGTGGTATCTACTATGGCGTTTAAAAACGCCGGTGAATGTGAAAAAAAAAATGCCGGTAAAGACTGTTGGTCTTGTAGTGAACTCAAGTACCCGAGCTAACTTAAGCTCGAAGTCAAACTAACCAACAGGTTGCTAAACTTACAATGCCCAAAACTTCCAGCACACAAGTCAGAATTGCTTGATACTACCCATTCCGAAAAGCTAAGACCCTAGTCTATAACTTTCCAGTTAACCATTTTCTCAAATTCAATCATCTGGACACCAAATAAGCCTCATATAATGTAATAACCCGATTTTCATTTATGAAAATTATTATTTTATTTTTGCACGTATTGTGCACGTGCAATTTTTTGTTGTATAAAATCTTTTCGTTATGGATAATGTGTATATATATATATGTGTGTGTGTGTGTGTGTGTGTGTTCTCTAATTGTTTTTATAAAGGCCCATTTTTTTCAAATAAGCATAAGTCTTTTTAGCCCAAATCTAATTTATTTTGTAAACCCATTATTTGGCCCATTAAATAAGGCCCATGAATTTATTTTCCCTTTTAATTACAACTTGTAATGTAGACTACTTTTATAAGAGTATTTTTATAAAAAATAAAATGTACAACTTTTTATATGGAGAACTAATGAATGCACGTGCATTGCACGTACACGTGCATGAAGCACACTATGGGCCGGTTTTGAATGGAGGAAAAAGGAAAAAGAGAAGTGGAGGAGTGGGTGGTAGTTGTTTGGATCATGGTTGGTTACTACAACTTCCCCTTAAATCCTAACATTTATCTTTAACTCCTAGATTAATCCTAGCCCCTCATTTGCTCCAAATTTTAGTATAAATACCCCCCCCCCCTAGCCTAGTTATTCTTGCACTCTTCATTCTCCAAAAACCTATAGTAGAAAACACATTTGTTAGTAGTACATTATTAGAAGGAAGTGAGATAAAAGATTGAGAGATTGTGGGTGAGTTGTGCTTGCAACCAAGGAAGGCCGGCATCACATAGGAGCTCACGGGATTGCATCTTTTGAGGCTCGGTTTTGTACATCAAGAAGGAGGAGGAACACTCTTTTGGTAAGCTCGCGAAGGACTTTTTTGTTTAGGAGGTGTTGCAAAATTTGTTCTCTTCAAATAAGGTGGGTTCTTTTCTATATTTCTAATTAGATATCATACTAAGGTTGATTAAAACGATGATGCATGAAAGAAACTAAGAAGAGTACACTTAATTGGAAAAAGGGCTTATTAGTTCATTGAACTGATGCTAAATATATTGCATGTTATTCCGTCATGAATCTTAAGTTGTATGTGAATTGTGTGTAGCCATGGAATGCGTGAATTAAAATTTGCTGTTAGTATCAAACTAAGTACAAATGCTAGTAGATGAAATTGTTGACTTATATGCTTAGACGGACTTTCGTGATAATGTTTAGAATGAGTAACTTAAAATATGTTTTTGAGTTTATAAAAGGAAGATAAAAAAGGAATTAAAACAGGAAGTATTAATATTAAGTCGTATGAGAAATGTCAAATGAGACATGGTAGTAATAGTATACAATTTAAATTAATTGTATGAAAAATATGTGTTTAATTACTGAAAAAATTATTTTTAAATTACTGGAGTATCAAATATTGTTTAAATAGATATTCTGGACATTTACAGAAATTTTAGTGAAAGCAAAACTAAAATAAGAGCTTTGAACATCAAAATGTTCTAATTGAACAGAGAATTGATTGAAATAAAATTCGAGTTGTAGTTGAGACAACTTGAGCCTATAGCTCACGTGGTCGGTAGGATCTTTAGCTCTACAGTGGCGCGGTGTAAGTGGTCGAGGTCGCTGGTTCCATTCTTGAGAACACCAATCTTTTTATGTGCGTTTAAAATTTAATCTATTTTCAGTGCGAGAGCATTTAAGTCTCTGACCTTTCCTTATATCGATGAGCACAAGTAGCCCAGTGGCTAGTGTGTGCGGTTGGTTTCCCTTGGGTCGCTGGTTCCGAATCCTGGCTTGGCCAGAATATTACATTTTTTGAAAAAGAAATGATTTTGTGGGTTTCTTCAGGTGTAAAAATTATGAAAAAAATACTATTATTATTCTAAATTCATGTGTGACCTATGAAAATTAATTAGGAGTTATTGGAAGGAAATAAAGTATACTTTGGGAATGAAAGTATAGTTAGAACCATAGCTTTACACTCTTATATTTCATGAAAAATGTGTTTTGCAAAGAAAATTGAGATAAGTGCTAGAAAAGAAAATTTTGAAAGAAAGAAAGTATTTGTTGTGAAGTTTGTATGAGTTATTCTTATCAAAGAATAGTGTTACAATAGTGAGTGGTGAATATTTCACTTTGACTAGATATTTTGTGATATGATTTTTAATGTGGAAATACATGTGGATTAAGAAATGTGTGATGTATAATTGGACTTCAAGTATGATTATTGACTTATGAAAAGATTGGAAATCATGTGATTGAAAAGGAGAAATGTTCTTGGGTTTGACAACTCAAACATATGAATTTGTGAAATGAAATTGAAAATTAGGATGTAGCCAAAACTCACACCGGCAAGTGAAAAGTGATGAAATATGATTATTGACATTGAAAAGACCAAGTTTGGGTTATTGTGAAATGAAAGAAATAAGACCGGTAGTAGTGAGAGGGCTAACTCTAAGAGATTGATTTTGTTCATGATTTCATTAGAATTAAGGATTAGTTACATAGTGAAGATGTGATGAAAGTAAGAGAAAAACATTAAGTATGAGGGCCATTGGATTGGCGGCGAGAGAGTATCCCAGGATGTCCCATGATGAGTCATGATAGGGCGTGGATACTGCTCCAGAGTACCGTCCCGGTGGCGATGCTCGTGGGGTGTTTGACGACTGCGGGTGGTGTCATGTCTATGGTAGGAACTAAATTACCACAGGATGCCTGCATGATGAGTCATGTGTCAGTGCGTTGGGATTCCCTCCAGGGCGCCTAGACATGAGTTCGTATGTCAGAAAACTTCTAGGATACTTATCGTAGTTACAATAGTAGACTAAGTCATGACGAGGGAGTGAACCCTACAAGATGAAGAACGATTAAGAGGCTACCCTCGGACCTATGTAGTATGGGATGCATAGAATCCGAACAAGTGCGCATTAGTGTCATGTAATATAAATAACTGCATTAAGGACTAAGTGCACAATCACAACACGATATCAATAGGGTATTCCCGTTAGTTTGATATGTGACAAGTTTGTGTTTGTTAAATATGGAAAATCAGTTATACTGTTTCCGGTATAGAGAGGATGGCCGTGTATAATGTTCTTCGGTTGAATAAACTGACGTACCCACAGTTTTGTATGCAGGGTAAATGACATGATAAAGATTAAAGGAGAAATGATGCTTAGCGATTATTCAAATATGGATGTACCTTTATATAAATGTTGTAAATTTGCTTCCGCTGTAAAATGTAAAGTGTAAAGATTTCTACGTAACTCTAATGTAAAGTAAAAAAGTTTTAAATTCCTTGTAAAATTGTACGAAAGAAGTGTAAAGATCCTGTGGAATCTCGAATTCAATGTATTTTGGAATTCGGGGCGTTACAGAGTGGTATCAGAGCCATGCTTCACACTAGTACAAATTTATAAGGAACGACACCCTAGAAGTGGATATTAGAGTGTGTGTTGAGTCTAGAGATTTAAATGTAAGTTACTTACATTTGTGTTGCTCTATGACTTATGCTTCTTCCTCCCTGTTTCTAAGATGCCTGATCACTTCGACCCTGCTGGAGACGACAATTGGCATATCATAGAGGAAGATTACTATCTTGGACAAGCAGATTCCGAGGAAAATTACTACCCCGGGCAAGCAGACACCGACGGAGACGAATGGCCTAAGTCCCGAGAGATCACTCCACCTTCGGATTCATCTGTTGACTCTTCTGACGAAGAAGCGGAACCAATTCCAAGTAGTCTTGTGATATCTCTTCAGAGGCAGGTAGAAACACTGCGGGAGAGAGTCGGACTATTGGAGGCTCAATTGGCAAAGCGCAAGGATGATTTTGCAGTTCTCAGTCATCGTGTATGGGAACTCGAGAAGAGGAAGAATATGACTAATGTGCTGAAGGAAGAAGTTGAAGAACTACAGGGAGAGCTTCGTGAAGCCAAGAGGAACCGTAGGAGTTAGAACATTGTATCGTCTACTGCTTTCATTTTGATGTCAAAAATATTTTGAATTCGAATGTATAAAGTTTGAAATTCAATGAAATGGAAATATTGAGTTAAAGGTTCATGTTTCACACTTCGAATTTAATGGATCTTTTGCATCAGAACATGGCTGGACGAAGAGCAAGAAATGGTGAAGGTCTGGACTTGGAAACGGAACTAGCGAGGGTCTATCAGACACTCAATGCCGTGGCCATGAATCAGAACCAAGGAAGGGTACCTACGAATCCGGTGCCCGAAGCAATCAAACTCGTGGAATCAGACAGATGAAACCACCGATGTTTGATGGGAAGTTAGACCCTGATATGGCTGACAACTGGATCAGGCAGGTAGAGATTATTTTCGAAGTCTTGGAGACCCTTGAAGGCAGCAAGGTGAAGTTAGCGACTCTGCAATTTGAGAAGGATGCGGCTGTGTGGTGGTAGTCAATAAAGCGGACAATGGGAGGTATTGTTCTTGGCTGGGAGGAATTTTTGGAGGAATTCCGCAGTCATTACTTTCCTTCAGACGTCCAGGAGAAGAAGGCCATGGAGTTTCTATCACTGCAACAAGGTGGCATGTCCGTTAAGGAGTATGAGACTAAATTTACTCAGCTCTCAAGGTATGCTCCCAAACTGGTAATGGATGAGGCGAAGAAGGATCGTAAGTTCGAGCATGGATTGAGGCCGAGCTTGAGGTCCCGGATGATACCTCTTGGTATCAGAAGGTTTGACAAACTGGTCAAGCGCGCGGCAGCCACGGAAGCAGACATGGAGTAGTTTCATGTTGTTCAAAATCGGAGGAACAACTGGCAGTCTGGGAAGAGGCCCGCAAATCCTGAGAATTTCAAGGGACAACCATGGCACAAAGGTTCAAACCGACAGGGACGAATGCTATCAATGTGGTTGGAGGACCCGGGAGCAATGTTGTGAGACCTCCTGCGGTAAATTGCTACAACTGTGGTAAGACGGGACATTACAAATCTCAATGCCCCAAACTGCAGAATGTTAATCACAATGCACCAATGCAGCAGACTGGAAAGAGACCGTACCAATAAGGACCAGTATTTACCTTGACTGAAGCTGATGCCGATGAGGTGGATCATGTCATCACTGGTATAAGGACAGATGTTTACAGATTCATGTTGTTTCTTTTTTCCGTTTATTTAGTGAACTGTTACGTAATGAGTGTGTATTATGAAACAGGAGAACTTTATTTGAATGGAATGAAAGCTGTTGTTTTGTTCGATACTGGATCCTCTCATACTTTTGTGTCTCCCAAATTTGCTAAAGTGTTGGGAGTTGAACCGAAGATTTTTCCAGGCAAGATCTTAGCAGTAGCTACTCCATCGGGAGAGACTTTAACCACTGATCGGTACTATGCAGATTGCGAGATTGTGCTTGGAGACAGAATCTTCGGAATTGATCTAATCGAGCTGACTATCTTGGGAGTCGATGTTATCATTGGCATTAATTGGATGTCGGTGTACAGTGCAAGCATTGTGTGTAAGACTAAGACGGTAACAGTGAAGGCTCCAGGCGGACCTGAAGTCACTTTCCAAGGGAAGAATAAGTTTTCTAGGTTGGTGGCAGCTATCCGCAAGGAAGAGATTCCTGTGGAAGTGCAAAGGATTCCTGTGGTTAGAGACTATCCGACTGTGTTCTTGGATGATTTTCCTGGGTTACCCCCGCAACGTGATGTAGAGTTCAGCATCACCCTTCAACCGGGAAGTGCACCCATTTCTAAGGCACCGTATAGGATGGCTTCAGTGGAACAGGATGAGGTGAAACGGCAGATTGAGGAACTATTGGAGAAAGGCTTTATTCAACCTAGTGCGTCACCTTGGGGAACACCAGTGCTTTTGGTAAAGAAGAAGGATGAATGATGAGAATGTGTATCGATTACCGAGAGCTGAATAAGGTCACTGTTCAGAAGAAGTATCCTATTCCCCGTATTGATGACTTGTTCGATCGTCTACAAGGAGCTGCTGTTTTCTCCAAAATAGATCTTCTATCAGGATATCACCAAGTTTAAGTGAAAGCTGAAGATGTGCACAAAACTGCATTTAGAACTCGACATGGGCATTACGAATTCTTAGTTATGCCATTTGGAGTGACGAATGCACCCGCAATCTTCATGGATTTGATGAACAGAGTTCTGAGGCCGTTCGTTGATTCTTTCGTCGTGGTGTTTATCGACGATATTCTCGTGTACTCCAAGTCAGAAGAGGAGCACACCGAGCATCTGGCAGTAGTTTTGAGGAAGCTGGAAGAGCAGGAGTTGTATGCCAAGCTGTCCAAGTGCGATTTCTGGAAATCTGAAGTGGCATTCCTATGTCACATCCTTTCTAAGGAGGGAGTGACAACTGATCCTCAGAAGATAGAGGCAGTGAAAGATTGGGCAAGGCCTACTATAGTGAAGGAAGTCAGAAGTTTTCTTGGATTAACTGGATACTAAAGGAGATTTATTCAAGGTTATGCTCAGTTAGCCGTACCGCTCACTAGTTTGACCATGAAGAATGTAAACTTCAAGTGGACTGAGCAATGTGAGGCAAGCTTTCAGAAGTTGAAAGAGAAACTGACTACTGCACCTATTTTGGCTTTTCCTAGGGCAGGTATTGAGTATGATGTTTACAGCGATGCTTCACATCGTGGGCTTGGTTGTGTCTTAATGCAAAAAGGAAGAGTAATCGCTTATGGGTCTAGGCAACTACGACCGCATGAGAAAAATTACCCGACTCATGATCTGGAGTTGGCTGCGATTATCTTTGCTTTGAAGCAATGGAGACACTACGTGTACGGTGAGAAATTGAACATGTACACGGACCACAAGAGTTTGAAGTACATATACCAGCAGAAGGATCTGAATCTGAGGCAGCGGAGATGGTTGGAAGTGCTTGAGGACATGCGACCTGAGATCAAGTATCATCCTGGAAAAGCTAATGTTGTTGCTGATGCACTTAGTCGCAAGAGCAGTTTATCCAGTTTGATTACAACTCAGAAGCATCTGGCGGAAGAATTGGATCGAGCAGGTATTGAAGTTGTCTTGCAAGTGAATGGAAGGATTATTGCAAGTCAAGAGGTTGGTGCTGATATCTTAGAGATGAAGGAGCAGGTTAGTGCTGGCAGGTTGCCTGGATTTCAAATCAGGGATGGAGTGCTGTGGTTCGGAGATAGACTATGTGTTCCAAATCAGGCGGACCTGAAAGAGAGTATTCTTCAGGAGGCACATGCTACTCTTTTGTCAGTACATCCTGGGAGTACTAAGATATACAGAGACATCAAACCTGCATTTCTGGTGGTTAGGTTTGAAGCGGGATGCGGCTGAATTTGTGGCAAAGTGTGAGGTTTGTCAACAAGTCAAAGCCGAGAATCAGAGACCCGAAGGTCTATTACAGCCGTTACCTATTCCGAAATGGAAGTGGGATAACATCAGTATAGATTTCATTACGGGATTGCCCAAGAGTCCTAAAGGCAATGATGTGATTTGGGTTATAATCGATCGACTAACTAAGTCTGCTCACTTCTTGGCGATGAAACTCACTGCTTCGATGGACAAGTTAGCTGAGTTGTATGTTGGCGAGATCGTTAGGATTCATGGTGTTCCGTCAACTATTGTGTCTGATCAAGATGCACGGTTTACTTCGCATTTCTGGAAGAGTCTTCAGACAGCTTTGGGTACCAAGACAGATTTCAGCACTGCTTTTCATCCGCAAACCGATGGGCAGACTGAGAGAGTCAACCGTATTCTTGAGGATATGCTTCGGTGTTGTGTACTAGACTTTGGAGGCAGTTGGGAAAGGAATTTACCGTTGGTAGAGTTTGCCTACAACAACAGTTTTCAGACTAGAATTGGGATGGCACCGTACGAAGCTTTGTATGACAGGAAGTGCAGAACACCTATCTGTTGGTTTGAAGTTGGGGAGCGTCAGTTATTTGGGCCTGAGCTTCTACAGCAAACCTCTGAAAAGATTGATCTGATCAGGAAAAGGTTGGTAGAGGCTCAGAGCAGGCAGAAGAGCTATGCAGACAACCGGAGAAGGGACCTTGAGTTTGAGGAAGGTGACTTCGTCTTTTGAAAGTATCGCCCAGTAAAGGTGTGATTCGATTTGGCAAAGGCAGGAAGTTAGCCCCGAGGTTTATAGGCCTGTACAAGATATTGAAAAGGATCGAAAAACTGCTTACCGGCTTGAGTTACCGGAAGAGTTATCTCAGGTGCACAATGTCTTTCATGTGTCTATGCTGAGAGGTTACATTCCAGATCCGAGTCATCATTTGCCTGAAGTGCCGGAAGGTTTGCAATTGGATCTCAATTACATCGAGTCTCCTGTCAAGATTGCTGATCATCGAGAGAAAGTCTTGAGGAATAAGACAATACCGATGGTCAAGGTAGTCTGGAGAAACCATCTGGTTGAAGAGGCTACTTGGGAGTCTGAGGAGAGGATGTTGAGGGATTATCCTGAGCTTTTTGCTTGATTTGTATTTTGTATTTTCTTGTGCTTGTTGTGAGTGTTTTGTTTCTCGCTCTTGACTGTAGTTTTGGGGACGGAACTATTCTAAGGAGGGAGTGTTGTAATACCACGATTTTCATTTATGAAAATTATTATTTTATTTTTGCACGTATTGTGCACGTGCAATTTTTTGTAGTATAAAATCTTATAATCATTTTCATTATGGATAATGTGTATATATATGTATATATATATATATATGTGTGTGTGTGTGTGTGTGTGTGTGTGTGTGTGTGTGTGTTCTCTAATTGTTTTTATAAAGGCCCATTTTCTTCAAATAAGCATAAGTCTTTTTAGTCCAAATCTAATTTATTTTGTAAACCATTATTTGGCCCATAATATAAGGCCCATGAATTTATTTTCCCTTTAAATTAAAACTTGTAATGTAGACTACTTTTATAAGAGTATTTTTATAAAAAATAAAATGTACAACTTTTTATAGGGAGAACTAATAAATGCACGTGCATTGCACGTACACGTGCATGAAGCACACTATGGGCCGGTTTTGAATGGAGGGAAAAGGAAAAAGAGAAGTGGAGTTGTGGGTGGTAGTTGTTTGGATCATGGTTGGTTACTACAACTTTCCCTTAAATCCTAGCCTTTCATCTTTAACTCCTAGATTAATCCTAGCCCCTCATTTGCTCTAAATTTTAGTATAAATACCCCCCCCCCCCCCAGCCTAGTTATTCTTGCACTCTTCATTCTCCAAAAACCTATAGTAGAAAATACATTTGTTAGTAGTACATTATTAGAAGGAAGTGAGATAAAAGATTGAGAGATTGTGGGTGAGTTGTGCTTGCAACCAAGGAAGGCCGGCATCACATAGGAGCTTACGGGATTGTATCTTTTGAGGCTCGATTTTGCACATCAAGGAGGAGGAGGAACAATCTTTTGGCAAGCTCGCGAAGGACTCTTTTGTTTAGGAGGTGTTGCAAAATTTGTACTCTTCAAATAAGGTAGGTTATTTTCTATATTTCTAATTAGATATCATGCTAAGGTTGATTAAAACGATGATGCATGAAAGAAACTAAGAAGAGTACACTTAATTGGAAAAAGGGCTTATTAGTTGATTGAATTGATGCTAAATAGATTGCATGTTATTCCGTCATGAAGCTTAAGTTGTATGTGAATTGTGTGTAGCCATGGAATGCGTGAATTAAAATTTGTTGTTAGTATCAAAGTACAAATGCTAGTAGATGAAATTGTTGATTTATATGCTTAGATGGACTTTCGTGATAATGTTTAGAATGAGTAACTTAAAATATCTTTTTGAGTTTATAAAAGGAAGATAAACAGGGAATTAATATAGGAAGTATTAATGTTAAGTCATATGAGAAATGTCAAATGAGACATGGTAGTAATAGTATACAATTTAAATTAATTGTATAAAAATATGTGTTTAATTACAGAAAAAATTATTTTTAAAGTATTGGAGTATCAAATATTGTTTAAATGGATATTTTGGAGATTTACACAAATTTTAGTGAAAGCAAAACTAAAATAAGAGCTTTGAACATCGAAATGTTCTAATTGAACAGAGAATTGATTGAAATAAAATTCGAGTTGTAGTTGAGACAACTTGAACCTATAGCTCAAGTGGTCGGTAGGCTCTTTAGCGCTACAGTGGCGCGGTGTAAGGGGTCGAGGTCGCTGGTTCGATTCTTGAGAACACCAATCTTTTTATGTGCGTTTAAAATTTAATCTATTTTCAGTCCGAGAGCATTCAAGTCTCTGACCTTTCCTTATATCGATGAGCACAAGTAGCCCAGTGGCTAGTGTGTGCGGTTGGTTTCCCTTGGGTCGCTGGTTCGAATCCTGGCTTGGCCAGAATATTACATTTTTTGAAAAAAAAATGATTTTGTGGGTTTCTTCAGGTGTAAAAATTATGAAAAAAAATACTATTATTATTCTAAATTCATGTGTGACCTATGAAAATTAATTAGGAGTTAATTGAAGGAAATAAAGTATACTTTGGGAATGAAAGTATAGTTAGAACCATAGCTTTACACTCTTATATTTTATGAAAAATGTGTTTTGCAAAGAAAATTGAGATAAGTGCTAGAAAAGAAAAATTTGAAAGAAAGAAAGTATTTGTTGTGAAGTTTGTATGAGTTATTCTTATCAAATAATAGTGTGACAATAGTGAGTGGTGAATATTTCACTTTGACTAGATATTTTGTGATATGATTTTTAATGTGGAAATACATGTGGATTAAGAAATGTGTGATGTATAATTGGACTTCAAGTATGATTATTGACTTATGAAAAGATTGGAAATCATGTGATTGAAAAGGAGAAATGTTCTTGGGTTTGACAACTCAAACATATGAATTTGTGAAATGAAATTGAAAATTAGGATGTAGCCAAAACTCACACCGGCAAGTGAAAAGTGATGAAATATGATTATTGACATTGAAAAGACCAAGTTTGGGTTATTGTGAAATGAAAGAAATAAGACCGGTAGTAGTGAGAGGGCTAACTCTAAGAGATTGATTTTGTTCATGATTTTATTAGAATTAAGGATTAGTTACATAGTGAAGATGTGATGAAAGTAAGAGAAAAACATTAAGTATGAGGGCCATTGGATTGGCGGCGAGAGAGTATCCCAGGATGTCCCATGATGAGTCATGATAGGGCGTGGATACTGCTCCAGAGTACCGTCCCGGTGGCGATGCTCGTGGGGTGTTTGACGACTGCGGGTGGTGTCATGTCTATGGTAGGAACTAAATTACCACAGGATGCCTGCATGATGAGTCATGTGTCAGTGCGTTGGGATTCCCTCCAGGGCGCCTAGACATGAGTTCGTATGTCAGAAAACTTCTAGGATACTTATCGTAGTTACAATAGTAGACTAAGTCATGACGAGGGAGTGAACCCTACAAGATGAAGAACGATTAAGAGGCTACCCTCGGACCTATGTAGTATGGGATGCATAGAATCCGAACAAGTGCGCATTAGTGTCATGTAATATAAATAACTGCATTAAGGACTAAGTGCACAATCACAACACGATATCAATAGGGTATTCCCGTTAGTTTGATATGTGACAAGTTTGTGTTTGTTAAATATGGAAAATCAGTTATACTGTTTCCGGTATAGAGAGGATGGCCGTGTATAATGTTCTTCGGTTGAATAAACTGACGTACCCACAGTTTTGTATGCAGGGTAAATGACATGATAAAGATTAAAGGAGAAATGATGCTTAGCGATTATTCAAATGTGGATGTACCTTTATATAAATGTTGTAAATTTGCTTCCGCTGTAAAATGTAAAGTGTAAAGATTTCTATGTAACTCTGATGTAAAGTGAAAAGTTTTAAATTCCTTGTAAAATTGTACGAAAGAAGTGTAAAGATCCTGTGGAATCTCGAATTCAGTGTATTTTGGAATTCGGGGCGTTACATATAATTCCAACTGTACGTTCCTTCTTGCACTCGCTGCATCTTTCCGATATCATAAAAGTTTGCCCACTCATCGGAATTACTCGATTCCGAGTTCTATGGAAAGGTGGGAGTGTCTACTACGACTTCCTAGTTGGACACGTCCTCATATTCAATCATTAAGGTCCTCAAAGATACCAAATTCCATCAGGTGCACAAAAAGGAGAAATTTTGATTTTTTCAATAAACATGGCATCGACTAGACTGGATCTGCCCTAGTCTTTGAAAAATCATAACTCTCAACCTACAGATTGGAATTACAAAATTCTAGTTGGATTAGAAAGCTATGACTCCCTACTACAAATCTCTAATTGGTCAATTTCCCAAATTCTTAACAAATAATTCCAGAATATCCCATCTTCGCAGACTAGTCGATTTGTACTAGGCTGAACCAAGTCCATTTTGAAATTCAACAATAAATCAACTTTAAGTCCAATGCTCATGAAATATTATATTCTTAATCCACACATATACCATTTCATTGTATCCAAAATTTGTATTCAGATTCATCATACACAATGAGTTATGACTCCCCAAACAATGCACAAAATTTCAGCTGCTCTTTCCGCAGGGTATTTACTACCCCTTACTAAAAAAAAATTAAAACCTCATCAAATGACCACTAAAAATTCTAAAATTTGATAATCATAAAATAGACTCATACCATAAAATACTCCCAAAACTTCATAGCAATATAATAAACACACAAGGAGTTATGACCTTTTAAACCTCTCTCCAAAAACAGTCAGCTTCAGCCACAACTTCCACGCCAGTTATATTCTACAATTTCTTTGAGATATCAAACGACATCGGAAAATTATGAAATTTAAGCCTATAGCTGTAGACACATACAAGAGTGTCCAAAAATAATTTCCAACTCAAAATACCCAGTATTTACTGAGATACAAGGTCAGAAAGACACAGCAGAATTTCTTACAACAACAGCTCTCTTGGCTGCTCTCTGTCCGAATTTGGGCCAGATGTTTGGGCTACCAAATTGCTTCCAAACATTATGAGAAAATTCATGGATGCACTACATGCATAGAACAATAAATTCCCCAAATTTGAGGCCTAAATTCCGAACTGTTTCAAGAAATTCTTAAAGTCACCTATTCACACATGTTCTATAACAAAAGTATCATGAAAGAGATATTCTATCATACTACTATCTTTTTCTTAGCATGTCATGTTCTTCATACATGTTAATCAAATTTTACTTAGCTTCTACCACTTGCCAAAGATCTTATACACATAAAAATTTAAATCTTTAGAGTTAAGAGTATCACCCACATCTTGATTTTGCAAGAGAATCTCCTTGTAGCTTTAGCTTGTTTCCTCCTTTGCTCCTTGCTTTGTAGAACTTGCCCTACCCTGCTACACCTCTCATTCTCTACCACTTCTTCTACTCTCAAAACTTCACCTTTCTTTCCTTCTCTTTTTCTCTCTTCTATTTTTTTTTTTGAAGAATAAGAACAAAGTGGATGAAATGAAAGAATGAGAGAGTGAGTGGAAATGGGGATTTTATAGGAATGAGGGAGCTAGGGTTTGGAGTAATTGGAGTGGGCCGGCCATCAAGGAAAGGAGGGTGGAGGATTGGGTAGTGTGAGGTTGATGGAGATGTGTGGGTGAGATGAGTGCCAACACATAAGAGTGGAAACTTCTCATTCTTCATAGTCAACTCCACAGGGTGAATTATCTCCACCATTGGATCTTCATCAAGATCCAAGCCATGATATGATGCTAGGGTTCCTAACCCTAGGTTAGGTCAAGTGACCCTAGGTCACCATACCCTAACCCTAACTCTAGTGCACCATTTCAATCCTTATTCAATACAAACATCAACTTTAGTTTAAAAAGACCAATATATGTAATTTAAAACCTATAAAAATATATGTTTTATAGAAATTATATTTTTCTCCCGAAAATTGTCTGGTCAAAACAATCAGGACAAATCACGGTTTAATCGAGAAGATATTCCGAGTTTACCTCATTGGGTTCAGAACAGCTCATATGTCTAAAAACCCTTAATTAAAACTGATCAATATTAGAAAAATATGTAATCGTGTACAATACTCAGACATGCACAAATTACTGTGCAAAATAGTCGTACGCTATTTTGCGGGGTATTACAACCCCGGCTTGTTATTAGTTTATTTTCATCCTATGTGAGCATGCAAGAGGGTGTCAATATTGTAAGATACTAAGTGTGACTAATTCTATGCATTGCAGACAAAGCATGAAGCAAACACATCTCATAAGCACAATTCACACAATTAGGACAGCATGACCTTTCTGTACTAAAATATGGATTATGGTGACTACAAAATAGAAAATCTGAATCCGTCAGAAGGTCTAGAAAGTAGACTTCCACACGGTTCCAGAGATTATAATTAAGGCATATAAAAGATACCGAAACTAGGGTGAAAACTCTATTCTATTTAGGTTTTATGTTCAGGCAGCATGTAGTAAATTGTGTTCAACTAATTGTTTCAGGTCAGAGAACTCATCAAATAAATTCATAAAAATTCTGGGTGATTCCTACATGTGTCTAAGTTCAGCTAGATTTATTTCAGATTTTTGTTTTACTGTTAACATGGTTAAATAAATTAAGAAACGGTAGGATACGCATGCATTTGTGAATCTAGAATTTATGACACAGCTGTACTAAAATGATGATATCCAGCAGGTTATACATCGGAATTCAAATCCATGAAAAGGGCAGTAAACTAGACATCAGAGGCTAAATTTCATGTTCAGAAAGTTATTTAAAATTATGACATCAGTATGGTTGAAAATCTAATTCAAAATAGAACAACTAGCAATCTAGAAATTGTTTTAACATAAAAGGGGCAATAAATAAATCATACAATCATATATTTCATGCAAAATGGTAGTCAAAGTGATGCTAGGTGTCAACATGCATATTTCTATGTTTAAGATACAATTTACAGGCATGGTATATATTCATCAATCAAATTCAATCTAACATGCATACAATTTATCAACAAGTCTATAGCATGGATCTAGTTAATTACATGTAAGTGCATATGCATGAAACAATAGGGACTAGGTTTTGGATCAAAGAGAATGGCACGATGTTAAGAGTATGTCGGGTTAGCTCGTGTAAACCCTCGATAAACTTAACAGAATTATCAAAAGCAGTATGATAACGAAAGGGACGGGTTCTACTTGCAAAGATCAAATAAACTTGAACAAAACAAAATATTAGTTCAAGAAGAGACTTGCCTATTAAATTGCAGATTCAAATAATAAAGAATAACGGGATCAGAATTCCGGGCGACGATCCACAAGATCACGAGCGAAACATGTACAAAACACCAAACGGCGAACTCTAACAGCAACCAACAGCAGCACAAGACAGCAGAGAAACTCACGCACACCGGATTGGACAAAATAGCACACAGCAAACCCATATCCCGTGTGCCAAAACACCAAACACCAGATCTGGCCAATCACCTCTCTTCTCCTACCTTTCGACAAAGAGAGAGAGAACGGGCAGGACTCCGGTGACGATGGGAACGGCGTGACACCACAACGGTGACGACTGCGAAGACGACGACGTTGCGGTCGGGAAGCGACGACAACTGCGAGAGCGACGGCGACGCGAGCTCTGTTTTCCCGCTCGAAAACAGGGGACGATGACGGGCTAAACGGCGATGAGGACACTGTGAGGGGACTCCGGTGGGAGTAGGGAGTTCACGGCGAAGGATCACAGCAGCAATGGGTGAGAATGGGAGGAGCGGTGATGGATGCGGTAGGGTTCGGTGATGGGTTCAATGCAAAGACGAGGATGGGAAAGATGATCGGAAGGCGATGAGGAAACGGGAAAGATGACGAGGGGATGGTGATGACGGTGGTGGTCGGAGGCGACGAGGTGGCAAGGTGATGGATTGGCAATGGGTTGGGTGGTTTCGGTGGGGAAAAACAGAGAGAGAGAGAAGTCGGGGAGAGAGAGAGAGAGATATTTAGGGTTTAATTAAATAGGGTATTTATAGGAGATTAGAAAACTAGGTTTTGGGTTGTGGTTTAGTGTAACCCCTGTTTTTCGGTTTTCATATTTTTGGTGTATTTCTCTTCTTTCTTGAGTAATTGTACTCCCTTGTATTTTTTTTTGGACCTTATATTGGAGTTTTTTTCAATATATATTTATTTTTGGCTCAATCTTGATCTTTTGTGATTTATTTTCGGTTCCTTGATTTTTTCTTGATCATTGTTGTTATTTTTGCTCTTCATTTGGGTTTTGTTCCCTTTATTTTTTGTTCGTGGATGCTCATGGTGATTTGGTCGTTCATCCTATTTCCAATCCTACTATTTTGATTCCTAATTGATTACCAAGACCAAATTAAACCTACAATCCTATTTGAATCCTATACAATTTGATCCTAAACAAAACCTATTAGTCTAATCTTATTACTACTCCTATTGGATCCCAATTAAACCCATGAACCCAAATACCCATCTCCTAATTCTAAACCTAAACAAAACCCTATATATACTTATTCACCCAAAACCCTAACCCTAACACTTCATCCCTCCCGGCCTCCCTCTTTTCTCCCATGCGCCGCACAGCCATCCCGACACCCCACCAGCCAAATCCCAACCTGCCTCACCCCCGACGCCACCTAGCCGACTTCCCCTTCGGCTGCACCCGACCGACCAAGCACCCAAGCCACCTCTCGATCACCTGAGCACACAACTCCTCTTCATCTCTCTCCCTTGCCTCCGTTCGCTGTCAGCACCCGGCGAAGCGCCGGCCAGTCGCAAGCTAGCCGACGATCAACCCCCTTTGGGTCTCTTTCTCGCTTTGTTGTGGTTGCACGAGTTGGAGTTTTTGCACCTGTATTGGATTTTCATTCGTGGGTTTTGTTCGTTTTCGGGATCTGTTCCTGTTATTCTTGATTTTCATCGTTCTTTGTCTCCGGTTAAGGAAAGTAACTTGTACTCCAATTCCTTTGTATGATACAAGTCAAAAATACCGCTTATAGTGTAGTTGGGTTCTAGAGAAAACTCGTGTGTGTGTTATTTTTTATGGGTTTTGTCTCTATTGTGCTATATGACCATAGTTTGCTCACAACACAAAAATCGATATGAAAACAACTAGATTTGACCGTTCTTGATCTATTCATATATATGAGATAATTAGGTGAAATTACATGTTTCATGAGATCCATGTGATATGATGGTTGTGAATATGTTATATACCCTACATCATGATGTTTGGACACTTAGTAGACTCTATACCATGTTTGATTGCGATTGGAATGAGTTTCGTATGATTTATGTTGGTTTTGTTGTTAAAGGAAAGTCTGTAATTGTCAATGATCAGTTTTGATTTTTATTTTAGACCATATTAAGGTCAGAATTCTTAATTTTTGTATTTGACATGAATTGTAGAGAAATCTGTCTTCTTTCCAATTCCTCTGACATTGATCAATTTAGTTTTCGTATGAGTGAGTTATGGCTGTTTTACTACAGAGGTGTATTCTACTTCTAGATTTCGTTACTTGATGATTTTGATGATTAAACTATTTTGATACTTGTTCTAATTTGATCTGAAACTTTGCATAGTATTTATATATCTATTTAGGGATTACCCAGAATTTTCGTGGATTTTATTGATGTGTTTTATACGCCGTCTCATGCTTGTTTATGAAAGCTATACTTACTGTATTTTGCTCGCTGTTTTGTAAAGAATCGTATTTCCACCCTATTTCCTTTTGCTGTGTGAAAAATAATTATGAAATATGGAAGTTACCTTATTTTGTCTATTTTCATCTCCCTCAGGCGGATTTGGATTTCGTTTCACGGTTTGCGAGATATTACAGTTTTCGTACAGCGGTGTTGGGAATTCCAGATTTGTCAAACTATCGTTTCTTGATGTTTTCTGATTATTTTTTACTAAACTAATTTTATTGGAATATTATGAAACTTTTTATTCTGATACTAGATATATAGTGAATTACCCCAGATTTTTCCTGGATTTATTTGCGGATTTTTAATGCTGTTTTCTGACTTTGAATACGATTTACTAATTTCTGGCTGAACGTATTTTCTGGATTTAAATCAGTTTTGAGTTATGATTTTGTGAATTACTATATGGCTTATATATAATCGATGGATTCGTGTGGAAGTCTATTTTCCATATTCTTTGACGGATTCAAATTTGGATTTCTGTAGTAATGGGAATCACTGTTTTAGTACTGTACTGTCATGCTGTCCTTAACATGAACATACACTGTTTCGCTCGTTTATGTGACCGTATATCACCTATGCATGTTCATTTGTTTCCCTGAACCTAATACTGATTATACCATGTTAGTCTGACACTATCTCATGCACTATCATGTCTGTTGATAACCATAATAAAAGTGATCAAGCCAGGGTTTCTTAAGTGAAGATCTAGTAGTAAAAAATATGGAAACGTGTACTTGGAAGGGAACTCGTGTTCCATACTGTTACTGTTACTGTTACTGTTACTGCTACTGCTACTGTTACTGTTACTTTTACTGCTACTGTTACTGTTACTGTTACTTTTACTGCTACTATTACTGTTACTGTTACTTTTACTACTACTGTTACTATTACTTTTACTGTTACTACTGCTGTTACTAATACCTGAGTACACTGTCCCATTATGGTCCACTATGAAATCTAAAAGCGAAACTGTTTGTTGTAGCAACCATGTAATAAAAACCGGGATCCATAAAGTGCTACCTAGCTAGTAATACACACAAGACTGTAAGGACATAAGACTGATACTGTAAGACTGATACTGTTGGACTAATACTGTTATACTATTACACTAATATACTGGGCTTACTGTTACTGGACATTGTTAGTTGCAATATGACATTATATTTGACACATTCATCTGTACTGTTAGTATACCATGCTAGTTGACTTTGCCTTACTGATTCACATTAGATATTACTTTTGATGTGTTATACCATGCTATATTTGTTTCTGCTGTTATTTAGATTGATTATTCCATGTACTGGTATCCTACATTATAAGTGGCCCGTAACTTGCAATTAACGGGTACTTATTTTCTCTTTCCTTCTCCTGCAATTATTAATTGCAGATCAGGATGGTCAGCTGCCCGACGGCATGGGCGAAATGAGATATTAGTGCTGGATTTCTTGTTTATTAGTATGATTATTATTGTTGCTTTTGAACAATGTATTTTGAGTACTTGGATATTTATTTTGTATTTAGGCAATGTGACCCAGGATATTTGACTTGTCCAGATTCTGATTTATTTGAGAATATTATATTTTGCTTCAAATAAATTCTGTTGGTTTATTACTTCAGTTATGCATGTGTGGTTGATTCTCTTGCTTCCGACTCTGATTATTTTGTGAGAAGTTGTAGAGATTCTTGAACAGCTTATGGATGATGAAAATCATTCGCTGGGCTTAGTTACGTATCCGTATTTCGTATTTTGGAAAGCGGGTGTGGCAAGGCTTTTAATGGTATCAGAGCCCAAGTTTGGCTAATGTATTTGCCTAATATATTAGACAAGCTTGGCTCGAACTGGGATCGGCTCAATATTTCACCAACCATGCATACATGAATGAAATTAATATCAACTCTGATTCTGGATGCTAATCATTTTTGGTTTTGTGCAGACTATGGCTCGTGGAAAATCTTCTCAGCCTGTCACTGCTGTACTAGAGCAGCTGATTAATCAGCAGCAAAACCACAGTGATCTTGTGATGACTGCTCTTGAAGCTGCCCAGGTTCCGCCTCCTCTTGATCCTGTGCAGGTAAATCTTCCACCTCATCCAGGAACAGTTACAGATTTTATGAGGCTGCATCCCGACCGTTTTTCCAGCACTAAGACGCCTTTGGAGGCTGAACAGTGGTTGATCCAAACTGAGTGCTTGCTCTTGGTAGCACGTGTTACTGAGGCTGATAAGGTGGACATGGTTTCCTTCCAGCTGGTGGATTTGGCTCATATCTGGTGGATGGCCGAGTCCGAGCATCTTGAAAGGCCTATTGCTTGGACTACTTTCATTCGGGGATTCTTGCAGAAGTTCTTCCCTAGTAGTACTCAAGTTGAGATGGAACAGAAATTCCTGGCCCTAAAACAGGTAAGTCATTATTCTATTTTGAATTTTGTTACATAATTGTTCAAACAATGTTGTAACATGGACTTCTTGCAACAGGGCTCCAGGTCAATGGATGAGTATGCAGCTGAGTTTACTAGACTTAGTCGCTTTGCTGCCGTTCTTATGGCAACCGAAAAGGATAGGGCTCGTAGATTCATAAATGGGCTTAAGGAGGATATCAAGAGGCATCTTGTCTCTCTTCGTTTGCGTACTTATGCTGAAGCTCTTGAGGCAGCTCGAGCTCAGGAGCAGGCTCGTGGTAGTTTGGTTCCTTCTCCGTGGATTGTCCCACACCCTACGGCTAGGCCTTCTAGTGGTCCTGTTCGGAGGCTTGTCCCAACCCATCCGGTCAGGACAGCTCCGTATCCTTCTGCTGATTTCCAGAAGGGTGGTTTTTGCGACTTCTGTCAGATGTCTGGGCATGAGCATAAGAATTGTTGGCGCGTCAGGTGTCGGTGCTTTAGGTGTGGCACCGCTGATCATTCAGTACGCGATTATCCGCAGCAGCAGCAGGTGGCTCTTCCAGCCAGGGGTCCTGTTCAGCAAGCAGGCCCAGCTCGTGGTCCAGTTAGACCTCTGCTTCCTCTTCAATGCCAGATTGTCGGTCAGAGGATCGCTGTTCCGAGGAGAGGTCAGGATTTCCACTTAACTCCTGCAGATGCTGAGACAGCTGAAGGAGTCGTGGCAGGTATCATCCTTGTTTGCTCTTTTCCTGCCCATGTTCTTTTTTATTCTGAGCAACCCTTTCTTTTGTTTCCTCTCGATTTGTCGCTCGCCATCAGTTAGAGTGTAGCAACATGTCAGAGGCTTGGAACATTTTGACAGGTGGTGGTATTATCATCTGTTCCCGTGAGTGCAGGCAATGCCCCGTTGTTATTGGGGTCGCAGATTTCAAAGCCAGCCTGATTATAATTGGGAATTCAGGATTCGACATCATTCTTGGTATGGATTGGTTGGGTGAAGCCCATGCCATTATTGGTTGCCGTGCCAAGAGAGTTGTCTTCAGAATTTCAGATCGAGCAGAATTCAAGTTCCATGCCGGGAAGTCTTCCCTTGGCTGAGCAAAGATTGCAGTTGAACAGGTGGATTGTGCAATAGAATTGCACTCAGGCTGTGAGGCTGCGCCTCTAGTAGTTCGGGATTTCTTAGATGTTTTTCCAGATGAGTTGCCTGGCTTAGCCCCTGATAGGGAAGTGGAGTTCGGTATTGATGTTCAGCCTGGAACGGCACTGATATCGAAGAGTACCTACAGGATGGCACCGGTTGAGCTAGCAGAGCTTAAGGTGCAGCTTCAGGAGTTTCTTGATTTGGGTTTCATCAGACCTAGTGTTTTGCCTTGGGGTGCTCTATTCTTTTTTGTCAACAAGAAGGATGGTAGTCATCGACTGTGTGTGGATTATCGGGAACTGAACAGTGTTACTGTGAAGAACCGATATCCTTTGCCTAGGATCGATGATTTGTTCGACCAGTTGAATGGGGCTGCTATTTTTTCGAAGTTGGATCTTCGTTCTGGGTATAACCATGTCAAGGTGAAGGCTGCTGATATACAGAAGACTGCATTTAGGACTAGATACGGGTACTATGAGTATCTTGTGATGCCATTCGGGGTTACTAATGTGCCAGCTGTATTCATGAATTTTATGAACCGGGTCTTCTCTCAGTTCTTAAATAGATTTGTGGTGGCTTTCATTGATGACATTTTGGTATATTCTCGAAATCGGAAAGATCATGTTGATCATCTTAGAGTAGTTCTGTAGACTTTGAGAGAGAATCAGCTCTATGGAAAACTTAGCAAGTGCGAGTTTTGGCTCGACAGGGTTTCTTTCTTGGGGTACATTATTTTTGGCGATGGACTTTCTGTGGATCCTTCTAAGGTTGAAGCTGTGAAGGATTGGCCTATTCCTAAGTCAGTTTCCGAAGTGCAGAGTTTTCTTGGTCTTGCGGGTTATTATCGAAAATTCGTCCAAGATTTTTCGAAGATTGCAGGGCCGTTAACTAAACTGATGGGAATGGGTCAGAAGTTTTGTTGGTCTGATGAGTGCAATGAGGCTTTTGTTTGAGTTGAAGAACAGATTGACGTCAGCACCTGTGTTGACTATTCCAGATGGTTCAGGCAGATTTGTAATTTACTGTGATGCTTCTGGTAAGGGTCTTGGAGCAGTTCTAATGCAGGAGGGTCATGTCGTTGCGTATGCATCGAGGCAATTGAGGCTGCATGAGAAGAACTATCCTACTCATGACTTGGAGTTAGCGGCAGTGATCTTTGCTTTGAAGCTGTGGAGACATTATTTATTTGGAGACCACGTGGAGATCTTTACAGACCACAAAAGTCTTAAGTACGTCTTCACCCATAAGGAGTTAAACATGAGGCAAAGGCATTGGTTGGAACTTATGGCCGATTATGACATCAGTTTACAATACCATCCTGGTAAAGTAAACTTGGTGCCTGATACTTTGAGCAGGAGACCAGCAGTTATGTTTCTTACTCAACAGAGTGATCTCATTGACTAGATAAGGAGGTTGGATTTGGAGGTTTTGTTGCCGAGTTCTGATCAGTGTTGTCTTACGCTCCAGCTTTAGTCTTCTCTTGTTGATCAGATTAAAGAGGCTCAGTCTAGTGATGCTCAATTGCAGGGTTCTCGAGCTGAGGTTGAGTCTGGGTCCAGAACGGACATGGTTATTTATGCCGATGGTTTGCTTCATTTTGGTTCACGGTTGTGTGTCCCTAATGGTGAAGTTCGTCGGAGGTTGCTTGAAGAAGCTCACCAGTCTTCGTATTCTATCCATCCTGATAGTACTAAGATGTATCAGAATTTGAAGCTTCATTTCTGCTGGCATGGTATGAAGGGGGTTATTGCTCGGTTTGTTGCTCAGTGTTTGATCTGTCAGCAGGTAAAGGCAGAGCATCAGAGAACCAATGGACTTCTTCAACCGCTTCCTATTTCAGAGTGAAAGTGAGAGCATATTACCATGGATTTTGTGACCGCTTTGTCGAAGGGTCCTAAGGGTCACAATGCTATTTGGGTGATTGTCGACCGTTTGACGAAGAGTACTCACTTCATTCCTTTTCGTGTCGGACAGTCTACTGAGAGCCTAGCTGAGAGATACATGCAAGAGATTGTCAGACTTCATGAGGTTCCAGTCAGTATTGTATCCGACAGGGATACGAGATTCAGATCTCAGTTTTGGGAAAGTCTTCATGCAAGTTAGGGAGAAAGTTGAAGTACAGTACAACTTTTCATCCCCGGACTGATGGACAGTCAGAGCGGACTATTCAGATTCTTGAGGACATGTTGAGGTCTTGTATGCTTCAGTTTGGTGGATCATGGGAGGACCATTTGCATCTCGTAGAGTTCTCGTACAATAACAGCTTTCAAGCCAGTATTAAAGCTGCTCTGTTCGAGGCACCCTATGGGCGAAAGTGCAGATCTCCAGTGTGCTGGGATGACATTGGTGAGAGAAAGTTGTTGGGTCTGAAGTTGATCACCAGGACAGTTGATGCAGTGATTCAGATCAGGAAGCATTTGCAGGCAGCTCAGGATAGGCAGAGGCGATGGGCTGATGTCCATCGGAGAGCTTTGGAGTTTGTTGTTGGAGACAATATTTTTCTTAAGGTATCTCCGTGGCGCCGTGTCACTCGGTTCGGTGGTGGGGGCAAGCTTAGCCCTAGGTTTATTGGACCGTTTAAGATTTTGGAGCGAGTAGGCAAGGTGGCCTATCGTCTTGCTTTGCCGCCAACGTTATCAGGAGTGCATGATGTTTTCCATGTCTCACAACTCAGGAGATATATCCGCGATGAGAGTCACGTGATCGACTACTCTGAGTTGACCGTGCGGCCGAATTTGACTTGTGAGATTCCGCTAGTTGCAATTATGGATCGGCAGGAGAAAGTGCTTATGAACAAGGTCATCAAGTTGGTTCGTGTTGCTTGGAATCCTCACTCGCCCGGTGAGTCGACTTGGGAGCTGGAGAAGGAGATTCAGCAGAAGTTTCCTCATTTGTTTGAGTAGTGTTTATTTTGTTTTGTTTTGCCTTGTTTTCTATTCTTTTGGGGTTACCCTATGTATCTTCTTTTTGAATTTCGAGGACGAAATTCTTTTTGTTAGGTGGGTAGGATTGTAACCCCTATTTTTCGGTTTTCGTATTTTTGGTGTATTTCTCTTCTTTCTTAAGTATTTGTATTCCCTTGTATTTTTTTCTGGACCGTATATGGAAGTTGTTTTCAATATATATTTATTTTTTGCTCAATCTTGATCTTTTGTGATTTGTTTTTGATCATTGTTGTTATTTTCGGTCTTCATTTGGGTTTTGTTCCCTTTATTTTTTGTTCTTGGGTACTCATGGTGATTTGGTCGTTCATCCTATTTACAATCCTACTATTTTGATCCCTAATTGATTACCAAGACCAAATTAAATCTACAATCCTATTTGAAGCCTATACAATTTGATCCTAAACAAAACCTATTAGTCTAACCTTATTACTACTCCCATTGGATCCCAATTAAACCCATGAACCCAATTACCCATCTCCTAATTCTAAACCTAAACAAAACCCTATATATACTTATTCACCCAAAACCCTAACCCTAACACTTCATCACTCCCGGCCTCCCTCCTTTCTCCCTTGCGCCGCACAGCCATCCCGACACCCCACCAGCCAAATCCCGACCTGCCTCACCCCCGACGCCACCTAGCCGACTTCCCTTTTGGCTGCACCCGACCGACCAAGCACCCAAGCCACCTCCCGATCACCCGAGCACTCAACTCTTCTTCATCTCTCTCCCTTGCCTCTGTTCGCCATCAGCACCCGTCAGAGCGCCGGCCAACCGCAAGCCAGCCGACGACCGACCCCCTTTTGGTCTCTCTCTCGCTTTGTTGTGGTTGCACGTGTTGGAGTTTTTGCACGTGTATTTGATTTTTGTTCGTTGTCGGGATCCGTTCTCATTATTCTTCATTTTCATCGTTCTTTATCTTCGGTTAAGGCAAGTAACTTGTACTCCAATTTCTTTGTATGATACAAGTCAAAAATACCGCTTATAGTGTAGTTGGGTTCTAGAGACAACTCGTGTGTATTATTTTTGATGGGTTTTGTCTCTATTGTGCTATATGACCATAGTTGCCTCACGACACAAAAATCGACATGAAAACAACTAGGTTTAACCGTTCTTAATCTATTCATATATGTGAGATAATTAGGTAAAATTATGTGTTTGATGAGATCCCTATGATATGATGGTTGTAAATATATTATATATCCTATATCATGATGTTTGGATACTTAGTAGACTCTATATCATGTTTAATTGTGATTGGAACGAGTTTCGTATGATTTATGTTGGTTTTGTTGTTAAAAGAAAATCTGTAATTGTCGATGATCAGTTTTGATTTGTATTTTAGACCAAATTAAGGTCAGAATTCCTAATTTTTGTATTTGACATGAATTGTAGAGAAATCTGTCTTCTTTCCAATTCCTCTAACCTTGATCGGTTTCGTTTTCGTATGAGTGAGTTATTGATGTTTTACTACAGAGGTGTATTCTACTTCCAGATTTCGTTTCTTGATGATTTTGATGATTAAACTATTTTGATACCAGTCCTAATTATATTATTTTGATCTAAAACTTTGCATAGTATTTCTATATCTATTTAGGGATTACCCAGAATTTGGTGGATTTTATTGATGAGTTTTATACGCCGTCTCATGCTTGTTTATGAAATCTATACTTGCTGTATTTTGCTTGCTATTCTGTAAAAAAACGTATTTCCACCCTATTTCCTTTTACTGTGTAAGAAATAATTATGAAATATGAAAGTTACCTTATTTTGTCTATTTTCATCTCCCTTTGGCGGATTTTGATTTCGTTTCACGATTTGCGAGATATTACAGTTTCCGTACAACGGTGTTGGGAATTCCAGATTTGCCAAACTATCATTTCTTGATATTTTCTGATTTTTTTGACTGAACTAATTTTAATGGAATATTATGAAACTTTATATTCTGATACTAAATATATAGGGAATTGCCCCATATTTTTCCTGGATTTATTTGAGGAGCTTTAATGCTTTTTTTCTAACTTTGAATACGATTTGCTGATTTTTGGCTGAACGTATTTTCTGGATTCAAATCAGTTTTGAGTTATGATTTTGTGAATTACTGTATGGCGTATTTATAATCGCTGGATTCGTGTGGAAGTCTGCTTTCCAGATTCTTCGACGGATTCAGATTTGGATTTCTGTAGCAATAGAAATCACTGTTTTAGTACTGTACTATCATGATGTCCTGAATATGAACATACACTGTTTTGCTCGTTTATGTGACCGTATATCACCTATGCATGTTCATTTGTTTCCCTGGACCTAATACTGATTATACTATGTTAGTTTGAAACTATTTTATGCACTGTCATGTCTGTTGATAACCATAATAAAAGTGATCAAGCCGGGGTTTCTTAAGGGAAGATCTAGCAGTGAAAAATATAGAAACGTGTACTTGGAAGGGAACTAGTGTTCCATACTGTTACTGTTACTGTTACTGTTACTGTTACAGTTACTGCTACTGCTACTGTTGCTGTTACTTTTACTGCTACTGTTACTGTTACTTTTACTACTACTGTTACTATTACTTTTACTGCTACTGTTACTTTTACTGTTACTGCTACTGTTACTGATACCTGAGTAGACTGCCCCATTATGGTCCACTATGAAATCTAAAATCGAAACTGTTTATTGTAGCAACCATGTAGTAAAAATCGGGATGCATGAAGTGCTACCTAGCTTGTAATACACACAAGACTGTAAGAACATAAGACTGATACTGTAAGACTAATACTGTTATACTGTTACACTTAGTTACTGGGCTTACTGTTACTGAACACTATTAGTTACCATATAACATTATATTTGACACATTCATCTGTACTGTTAGTATATCATGCTAGTTGACTTTGCCTTACTGATTCATATTAGATATTACTTTTGATGTGTTATACCATACTATATTTGTTTCCGTTGTTATTTAGATTGATTATTCTATGTACTTGTATCATACATTATAAGTGGCCCATAACTTGTAATTGACGGGTACTTGTTTTCTCTTTCCTTCTCCTGCAATTATTAATTGCAGATCAGGATGGTCAGCTGCCCGATGGCACTGGTGAAATGAGATATTAGTGCTGGATTTCTTGTTTATTACTATTATTATTATTGTTGCTTTTGAACGTTGTATTTTGAGTACTTGGATATTTATTTTGTATTTGGGCAATGTGACCCAGGATATTTGACTTGTCCAGATTCTGATTTATTTGAGAATATTATATTTTGCTTCAAATAAATTTTGTTGGTTTATTACCTCAGTTATGCATGTGTGGTTGATTCTCTTGCTTCCGACTCTGATTATTTTGTGAGAAGTTGTAAAGATTCTTGAACAGCTTATGAATGATGAAAATCATTCGCTGGGCTTAGTTACGTATCTGCATTCCGTATTTTTGGAAAGCGAGGAGTGACTTAGTTGGTTTTGGGTACAGATTTTGGCTCCAAAAAGAGACGAACAAGTATAGAACAAAGAGATGAACATAAAGGGGAACAAACCAAACTCAAAATAGGCAGAGCATAATCTCGTAATGAACCAAAGATAACAAAATACAACAAAAAGAGCACAGAACGGTCAAGAGAAAATAAAAGAACCCAGAAAAGCTAAAAATATAATATAATAAAGGAATCCAGATACAATAATCAAAAGAGAACAAAATACAATAAAGTCCAAGACAAGGGTTACAACTATGCTTCTCCTGTTATCACTACACTGTTTACTGTCACTTGTACACTGTTATACTTACTGCTTTCTCCATGTTAGTATTACCTATTTAGTTTAGTTTTTCCCATTTTCCTACTTGTATTGCTTGCAGCCCGGACTTGTATCTAACGGGCGATATGTTTTCCTGTTTTCCCTATTTTTCTTGTAATTGCCATATGAGTAAATTTTGCTGATCAATTGCCTACTGGAGTTTGTGAGCAAAAGTTTTGAGCTGCGCAATTAGAATTATTTGCTTAAAATGTTTTGATGAACTATTTTATTTCATGAACTGTATAGAGATTGTATTTGGGCTTATTGTCCTAGGATTATTGTTTTGTTTCGGATCTAGTATTTGTTGGAAATTTTATTATTAATGCAATAAATACTGTTGAGTTATGATTGTTTTTGCATGCCTGGTTGGAGTATACTGCTATATTTACTGTTATGATGAGTCAGGTAGGTTCGTACAGCTTATGGATGGTGAAAACTATCCGCTAGGATTAGTCACGTATCATATTCCGTATTCTTTTGGAGAGTGGGGCGTGACACCCTCAGACAATGTAAACTCAAGAAGACTTACTGGCTCCCTATTATTGACAGGGTGGAAGCCCGACTCACTAGATGGAAAGGCAAATACTTATCGTTAGGGGGGAGAGTAACCCTCATTAACTTGGTACTTTCCAACCTCCCAACCTATTACATGTCCTTCTTTGAGATACCTAGATGGGTAATCTAAATGATTGATAGGATTTGAAAGTGTTTCGAAAAGGAGCAGACCCGACCACAGGAGGATATCACCTTATCAGATGGGAAAAAGCCTGCATGCGTAAAGCGTATTGAGGGGCTTGGTATCATTGATCTTAAGGATATGAACCTCGCTATTCTTGGTAAATGGTGGTGGAAAATCTGCCACCCAAATGGTGAGGGTTGGCAAGATTCAATTCAACATTACCTCAAAGGTAATGGCACAGGAATCCATGGTGTCCGTGTAGGGCCTAGAACTTCATGGTTCTGGAGGGGAGTCGTCAAGGCATTTTGGAATATTATAGTATTATGAAAAAGTCCATCTTCACACTAAAAATGTGATACTTCGCATATCTGAGAATTAGGGTCATTTTTCGGAGGAAAACAAGGATTACAACCATTGAAAAGTTGTGTCATCGTACAATAATTCTGAAAATTATATTGTAAATAGATCGACATTGCATTCTACCTTTTAGGGATTAAGTCTCATACAAGTTCAATATATATATTCTCGCAAATTATGAGTATTAATTACATATAAGATCTAGGGAACCGTTCAAGTTTAATTTCTTCATGGGATCAAATAATCAGATCAAAATAATTATTTATCTCATAGATTTTCTCTATTTTTAAAATAGTATTTAAAGTTTAATTTTGAAAGCATTCCATTATTGCCTCATCAATGATCCTGTTGAATGTGCCTTTCTCAATATATGTAATCAAGCTATCGGTCATCCATTTGTCTTCCTCGCTTTCGTGTAATCAATGCTTTACAATCTTCATATAAGATAATGCTATTGCAACACTTGATTCAGTTTCAGATCCAAAATAGTGAAATGTTTATCTTATAACATATAACGCTCAAGTTATGTGTCGTTTGTTGTAACTGTAAATGAATAGTAGCTATCAATAAATTACATTATACTAACTATAAACTTTGGAGAAAGTTTCTTATTTGATTAATCATGTCATCTTTTTTACTTTCGGAAAACGTTTACAAACTTTCAATTATTAGAATTTATTCCTAGAAAAACAACTATTTTAGCTTTTAAGAAATTCTCATTAATTAGCAGCATCATAGATGTTTTTTTTTTTTTTTAGTAATGTTACATCCATTACCAATTTCACTACTATTTTGTTCACTATCTTAGGTGGTACATTTCAATAGGTAGGAGAAGATAGAGTATATAGAAAAGCTCTCCAATAGAACTATGCCACCTAAGATAGTGAACAACATGATAGTGTAATTGGTATTGGATGAAGCATTACTCTTTTTTTTAAGAATAAGATGTCTTTACCATTTGTATTTACTCAAGCTTAACTACCTCCATTATATGATGTTCTACTAAGTATACACCCTAAAAACAAGATTTAGAACATGCATAAATGAACCAGTACCGACGAAACATACAGCAGGACAATCTTAGAAAGCAGCATGACTGAAACATAATCGAGAACAGGTTGTAATCTTTTTCGATCGAACTTAAAGATGAAATTCCATTTTAACAAGGTCGGAAGAAGAGATGGGAAGTCCAAGTACGTAGCAGTCGTAGATTATAAGAATCATCGAGAAAAAGATGATAGGACAGAAACTGACGTGAAAGGAGCGAGAACTGGGTTCATTGTGCGCCAGTCTATGCTTTTGTTAGACATTAATTTCAAGTTAATGTTTTTTACTTTTTTGAACCAAAGATGATCAAACCTACCTCATGCAAGTTGTCAATGTTCAAGTGATCGCCGATGCTTTATACTCATTTGTAAGTTCTAGTTTTGTATTGTTGAGGAATCATAAGATATATATAGAGAGAGACCTTCCGTTGTGCACTCAGCCTTCCCGCCTTTGTATTGACGATCCAATCCGTTCACATTGATCTACACATCTAAATTAGTCTAAATATGTAAAATCAAATTATTTGAAATTCATTTGCCCATCTATCATGTGACTATAAAAGACAACGATATTCTGCCATATAATTTTGTAACACTTCAATGGATGTGCAAATGAATTTTAAATGATTTAATTTTACATATTTAGACTAATTTAGATGTGTAGATCAATGTGAATGATTCGGATCGTCAATACGAAGGTGAGAAGGTCGAGTGCATACGAGTGCACACGGAGGCCTAGTGCACAACAGAAGGGGACTATATATATATATATATATATATATATATATATATATATATATATATAGAGTCCCCTTCGGTTGCACACTACTTTGGTGAGCACTCCGTGAGCACTCACGAAATAGAGCACCTATGACAAATCCGAACCGCTTATATTGTTCTATATACCTTAGATAGCCTAACAATAAAAAATCAAGTAATTTGAAGTTCATTTGCCCATGATTTACATCATTACAAAATTGTATGGCTGAAATTTCTAACGGCATGATGGATGGGTAAATGAATTTCAAATTACGTGATTTTTTATTGTTAGGCTATCTAAGGTATATAGAACAATATGAGCGGTTCAGATTTGTCATAGGTGCTCTATTTCATGAGTGCTCACGGAGTGCTCACCAAAAGTAGTGTGCAACCGAAGATTTGTATATATATATATATATATATATATATATATATATGGAAAAAAGGGATATGAGCAACTTGCTCATTTAGTAAATGAGCAAGTGATTATGTGGCATGCATGTGATACATTGGACAACTAACATTTTAAAGAATTTTCTAATCACATACATGCCACATCATCAATTGCTTATTTACTAAATGAGCAAGTTGCTCATACCCCTTTCCCCATATATATATATATATATATATATATAGAAAGAGAGAGAGAGAGAGAGAGAGAGAGAGAGAAATTTGTTGCTTCATCTCTAATCTCTAATCTCTAATCTCTAATATTATCATGGGAGAGTTGGAGTTGTCATTTGTAGACAACCTGTAATTTGTAGACATTTATTCAACCATCTAATATCAGCCATTTATTTTTAATATTATTCATTCATTTACTCAACTGTTGTTAGTTACCATAATACCCTCAAAGTTCAAATTTATTTACAACATAATTATTTACAAAAATGTCACTCATTTAAATAAAAGGTTGTAACACTGTGAGTAATTTGTAAAATGTATCTAATTTGTAAAATGTATCTAATGAGTAAAGGATGGTCTTATTATTTACTATAAAAAAAATATTAATTAAAGCGTGCATCGCACGTGCAGCTACTAGTTGAGATAATGCGAAACTTTGTATATCCAGTTTTAGGTACCAACTTGCAAGATAACTAATGAGAGCATCCACAATTGTTCAATGGAAAAAATGGCAAAATGCATATTTTGGCAGTGCATTTCGAAGAAACACTGCAGTCGTCCAATGGTAAAAAAATGAATAAGTTCGTTAAAAAAGGAACAGACGAAACATAATGTTTCGTCTGTTAATAAAAAATAATTTATACTGGCCGAAACATAGAAAAAAAAAATACAGGGCAAAGAAGAAAAAAATTTCAAAATACCCGGACGAAACATGATGTTTTTCGTCCGAATTTTTAGGAAGTTTTTTTTGCAAAAAAATTTGCAAAAACAATTTTCAAAATAGTTTGTAAAAAATATTTGCAAAAACAATTTAAAAATTTACAAAATTATTTTAAAATTTTTTTTTTTTAAAAAATGGATTGTGACGAAACATGGGACGAAACATCATGTTCATTCCCACACTTAAATTCATTTAACCAGTTAATTTATTTGGGTTTTAATTTTTTTTAATTCTTTCGTCCGATCAATTAAAAATATAATTAAATAATCCAGATGATGTTTCGTCAGCTATAATATGCATTTTGCTATTTCGAATGCTATTTCTTCCTTTCTACTGTAGACGAATTGCTAAAAAATGACAAAATAGCAAACGACTGTGTGTGCTACAGTACACAAAAAAAAGGCTAAAATGGCAAAAAAACAAACAAACTGTGGATGCTCCGAAGAAAATATAGATTTTGTATATTGTACTTTGTCTCTAGTATTGAACGGTCTCAGAACTGAAAAACAACCCCAGGACAACCCCAGGAGTTTTTGATAACGCCCCTTTGGGTATCTCGAGTCTCGGACCGGCCTCATAACGGTTTTTGAGAACACATCGACCTTTTCTCTCTCCGAAGCCCGTTAAGACGATGCCATCCGAACCTTTATAGCCCTCCAAAGTTGGAGTGACAAGCCACCGCAACATGACTCGGCAGTGGGAGGAGTAAACAAAGATGTGTTAATCAGCACCGTGTCCAAGTTATTTGGCGATGTGGGATGAACTGATGTGATCACTTTTCCATATTATAGAACCCACATAATTGACATATAAATACTGGCTGCCATATTTTCTACAACTAAGAGCATTCACAATGGTGTTTCTCAAATATGAGAAAATGACAAAAATAGAAATAGAAAATAGAACAGAAGTCTGCAGTGGTCGTTTGCTATAAATTTGTCAAAAAATAATCATACGAAACATGTTGTATCCTAGCATGTTGAGTAAAAAAAAAAATTAAAAATCGCATGAGACGGGACATGTTGTCCCGTCCCTCCTAATTTTTAAAAAATTTGCGACGGAACATGTCTGCAAAAATTTTTTAAAAATTTTGTTTGAGACGGTACGACATGTACCGTCCCAAGTTATTTAAAAAAAATAAAAAATTAGTCATACGGGACAACAGCATATGCGGAGCGAAGCCGAATTGCGGACGAAGTTGAGATTTACCGTCCAACGCTTTTTTTTTCTTTTTTAAAGTTGAATAATTAAGTTCCCCACACTTATTTGACTGTCAAATGACTTTTTTACCCTTTGTATTCACTTTGGGTTCATATAAATTGCATGCTATGCGAAACTTCACAGAATGAAAAGACAATCAAGTTTAGACGAATTCTCTTCCTAATCTCCAAATAATTTTTGGTCCCCCTCCCAATTCAAATTTTGTTCTCCGTAGAAAAAAATGGCTTCGACAATCAAAAGATTTATCAGGAGAGTCAAGTCTAGACATCACGCAGAGTCCAGACAATCACACAACATAAGTGATGACGAATTGACTACGTTTGTGAATTATAGCGATCCATCCGAGTGGAACAGAGTTGTCAATGATCGACAACACGTACATCAGCTAATCACCGAGCATCCTATCGGTGGATTTGTTACATTCAGAGAGAATTGGAAGTGTCCGATAAAAGCTTCCAAGCTAGTTTGCACTGTCCCTCTAATTAAGAAGTTGATCGACAATGCCGGCTGGGACCATTTTTTACTATCGATACGGAGAAGTCGTCGGCACGGTTTGTTGAGGCACTAGTTGAGAGATGGTGGGACACGATCCACACTTTCCACCTTCCAGGCGGTGAGTTGGGATTTACCCCTTTAGACTGGGCAATGCTAATAGGATTATCTATTGGAGTCGGTGATATACCACCGTGTAACAATGATGCATACAGCTTTGATATTGTCTAGACTCGATTCTTTGCAGAAATCACATCAAAATATTGGAAATCAGATGGAATACGTTGCTCGTTCTTAAAGAAGTATTTTTAGAAAGAATGGATCGAAGCCGCTAAGATAGATCCTCAAGTAGCAATGAAAGTTTCCAGAGCTTTCTTCATGTACTTTGTGGGTGAGTTTCTTCTGCCCTAAGCTTCTTCGGTAGTTAGATGTGGTTTCCTTGCTGCTTTTGAAGATTTGAACCTAGTTGGCACGCATGATTGGGGAAGTCCCACATTGGCATTGCTATATATGTCTCTGGACTCTTGTAGCAGACTGAAAGTCAAAGCAATTAATGGTCCGTGGCAAGTACTCGAGGTAATATTACGAAAATATAATAATATGGTCGTAACAAAATCAATAATACATAATATTAATAGTTAGAATATCATAATACATATTAATATGCTAGTTTTATTTGCAGTATTGGGCTTATGAATACACGAGTATTTGTACACCGATGAGTGATAGAACCGTAGCTTTTGAGATTCATTTACAAAATGCGGATAATAGACCTAAAATTGCACGGTGGAATCGCAAAAATTTGGATCAGAGTAGAACTGATTTGATCTGTTACAATATCTCCATGTCCCAGAATCAGTTGGAGATGAGGTCATCAGCATCTATTATATGGCAACCATATAATGGATCATCATATGAGAGCGAGTATGATATTCAATGTGCGATCTTCTTATCCCGTCACCGTTTTATCTTCCAATATGGCGATCAGGTAATAAATTATGAAGTTAATGTTTCAATGCTTATGTTTCTTCTGATTGTTAGTGCTAATTAATGTTTCAATGTAGGGAGTTTGGTATCTTGGTGATCGATTTTATCACCAAATAACTGGGGTTATTGCTATCCTAGCAAATCCTCCTACTATTATGTGTTGAATGAAACCACATGATTACTGTCAACCAATTGATGTTTCTACACTTGTCTATCATGTTCCACAAAGTTTATATGATTAGTATTGGTCTAAGGTTTTAGTGGGTCCTATTATACCGACTTTCTCGCATTGAGCTAATGTTGATTTCATAGGGGCAGCTAGTTGTAGTGATCCTTCTACCCAATTACCATTTGCAGCCCCTCTGTTTTGGTTGCCCTCGCAAGTCCCAACACAACCGCAACTTGCTAGACCTGCATTGTATGGTGAGCTCATAGTTGCATTGAAGCATCCCTTTTCATGGGTGGTACAGTGATGAGAAGCCGTGGTCAGGAAGCTTTTCAGTTTGAAACGCGCGGCGATCATTCATATGTGAGAAACTGACTAACCTTTTCTTTTCTTCCTGCTAATGTTTATTCTTAAAGAGTTGAAATATCACTACTATTTTTGTAGGAGGAGTTGTACAGACAGTGCCAAGAACTATCAAGAAATAATTATCTATTACGAATTTTTATAACAGATGAAATGGTGCTAAAAGATTTAGTTCCACCGATAGCAGTTTCAGGTAGGAGATCGGTATCGAGAAATCGGCCTTCTACATCGTGGCAGACAGCAGTTTCGGGTGCAGAAGATTCAACTGGAACACCATAATTTGTGCCTTCAACCCAATATGATTAGTAATTATGTGAGTTTGTATTATTGATGATGAAGGATGTGTTATAGGGTATTTTTGGTATTATGTTATAAATAATTCCACATGTTTGCTCTTCATATTTTGGAATCTAATGAATGATGTTTCACGTGAAGTGTGCTTTAATTTTTTAAACCAAACCAATTCCATCTCCTTTTTAATATTTTGGATCGATGTTTCACGTGAACCATCCTCCTATGTAACTCTTTCATTCCTATTTAAATAACCACAACTTGCTACACATATTAATATTATGAGATCTACATCGTACGCTACTAAAATGTCTCAGTTTTCTTCTTCTTCAGTCTCCACTGACTCAGACCTTCAATCTCCACTGACTCAGACGATGAATGAGAACATAAAGACGACATTGCAATAATGCATAACAAATGCATGTAGCAAATAGCTTTGCGTATGTAAGATTCACGACGAGATGAGCATCGCCGTTATATTCGCCGTGAAAGAGAGGAAGGCCACAGACATTTATGGAGGGATTATTTTTCTGATAATTCAATTTACCCTGATAGTATTTTTCGTCGTCGGTTTCGAATGCGCCGGGTTTTATTCAATCGGGTACTTGAAGCATGCATTGGGTACGATCAATACTTTCAACGACGGCCAGATGCTACAAAATCGATTGGCTTGTCTTCTATACAGAAATTAACAGCTGCAATGCGATGTTTAGCGTATGGATCTTCTGCTGATGCAGTCGACAAATATGTAAGAATTGGGAAAACTACAGTGCTAAACACGGTATGTAAATTTTGTATTGCAATTGTGAACATTTTTGGGACGCAATATACAAGGAAACCTAATAAAGAGGATGTTAATAGACTTCTCGAAGAGAATAAATCCTGTGGATTACCTGGTATGTTGGGTACTGTAGATTGCATGCATTGGGTGTGGAAAAATTACCCTACATCTTGGCATGGTCAATATATGGGTCATGCTCGTGCGCCTACAATCATACTCGAAGCGGTTGTGACGTATGATCTCTGGTTTTGGCATTCTTTTTTTTGGAATACCGGGCAGAAATAATAATTTGAATGTACTAAACCGATCTACATTATTTAATGATATTCTTAATGGTTGTGCACCTCCAGCTAATTATATCATCAACAATCATCATTACTCTATGGGATACTATTTGGCAGATGGAATATACCCCCCTTTAGCCACTATAGTAAAAACTTATACTGCACCAGACACACAAAAGAAGAAAAAATTTGCTCAAATGCAGGAAGGTGCACGAAAAGATGTCGAACATGCTTTAGGGGTTTTATAGACTAGATTTGCGATAGTGAAAGATCTAGCTAGAATGTGGGATGCAGATAGTCTGTCTTATATAATTATGACTTGTATTATTTTACATAATATGATTATCGAGGACGAACGAGAAGAAGTACTACATGATTATAACTACAAACAAAGTTCTTCAACTACTGTCGTAATACCTAATAGTGCTTCTCCAACTGAACATACAAATCGAATGGCACGCAATGTTGTTTTACATGATCAACAGACATCATCTACTGCGACAAGATTTAGTTGACCATATTTGGAATGAAATATGGGGATGCAGATTAATGGTTGGAAGACACGATCATATTCTTATTTAGTCTGAAGTTTTTTTTTATTTAGTCTTAATATTTAGTTCGATGTTTGAACGAAAGAAGTTTTATTCATGTACTCGTATCCGTTCATAATCCTATTGAAGTTTGAACACAATGTTGGCATATTGTTGTTTTGTTAAACATGTAATGCAATATTATCCTCCTATGTAATGCAAATGTATATAATCCAGTGTACAATTGGAAAGATAAAATTCAATTAAAAATAATAATACAATACAATAAAATTAAAAGTAGGCATACAGTACATAGGAATGTAATAATGAAAATGATACAATTCAAATAAAGACAGTTCTAAATGGTAGATAGGAATCAAATAATGATAAGGATACAATTCATGTTACTAGGATGTAACTCCAACAAGACCAACCTAGACGTACATGTCATTCCCTATTATAACCTCTTTTTTGCATTATTTTCCGTTGTCTACAACTGAAATAATGACGTTGATCGTCAGAATATTGACTCAAGTCCATACCCATTATCCGATCTTCCTCCATTCGCTTTTTCATTTCCTGATCTTTTTATTTCATTGCAAGTTTCATTTCTGTCGCATGTATCCTACGTTCTTGCGTCTCTTTATAGAAAGAGTTAAAATTTCTGGTCTTTTCAAGCATAGTCACATCAGAAGCATCCGCTTTATTTTTTGCCTTTCTTTTTTCCGCTTTTCGACCAGGTGGCCGGGAGAGGGGTGTAGAAGAATCAAGGTCATGCGGTACATCCGATTCGACGTCAACACTCATGGGCGCACGTTGACTGCTACCTCCATCAGATGATTGAGAACTCGGGCCATATTCGAACACATGTGTGGTATGTAAAGAAAATTTTGGCAAATCCTTGAGTAATTCATAACATTCATCAAATCTGAATGCTTTCCCAGTTGAATGCATGTATTCCGTTCTTGCTTCCAGTATCCACAAAAAAAAAAAACATACTATAATCTGTAACTTGAACAATACATTTAAATTTTTAAAAAAGTGCATTTATATTTTTACATACCTTATTGGCCTCATTTGTTCCGCTCGCAGCTCTATTTGTTACACCGCCAGCTTAGAAACAAACACAGAGACATCTTTGAAGATAATGTGAAATTGACTAGATAGCGAATTTGATGTTCGATCGGTTGTAGTGCCTAAAATAGCTTGAAATGTGGTGAATATACGATCCCAAAATTGGTTACTCGATTGGTCGGCACCGATTGTAGGATCTTGAGTGATTGCTATCCAACTTTGTGCAAGAATGACATCTTCATTTTTTGTATAGGCTCTGCCCCTTGAACTCCAAAATAGGTTTTTTACGAAATAGGTTTCTTTTTTTTGTATAGGATTTTTTTTTTCCGAAATAGGTTTCTTTTTTAAACTAATTTTCAAAATAGGTCTGTTTCAAAACATATTCCAAAAATAGGTCTGTTCTCATAGGCCGTAGTACCGAACTGTGCCCTGTTCAATTCTGAGGCCGCAATTCCCTCTTCAAAAATAGTTTTTTCGAGGCCGCGGTTTCCAACTGCAGCCTTAGTTTATTTCCTATTTGGGCTAAAAAGACCTGGAGACTTAGATAAATTCTTCTAAGTAAAAAATGGCGAAATATAAGCCGCAGTTGGGAAATGCGGCTTATGTCAACTACGGCTTATGTTATAACATAAGCCACAGTTCCCAATTGCAGGCCTGTGTTATAATTAGGCAGCAGTTGGGAACTACGGCCTATATTTAGCCATTTTTTACTTAGCAAAATTTATCTAAGTCTCTATATCTATCTTTCTCGCTATATATATATATATATAAGCAAGAATAAATCTGTCCGGAACAAATCTGGACCACACATCTAATTCTGATTATATCTTAGATCTTATCTGAACCATAGAAATCTTTCATATATTTTAGATCTGGACCGCACATCTTATTCGTAGGTATCTGTGTCATTCAAATTATTGTAAAACCCATTAATTCTTAATCCATACCCAAGCCGCCATCTATTTTGTTTATCCCATCTCAAATCCCGTCGCCCCTTCGATGCTAATCTCCCATTCTCTCTCTAAAAAATGAAGAAGACGAAGAAAAAAAAGCATGACCTCTCTCTCTCAGCCTCAGGTACACTCTCCCCCTTTCATACACCTTTCGAATTCAGATCAAATCGTCCTTATTCTTGTTCCAACCAATCAAGATCTGTTGAGTCTCGGGAATCTCTTCATCTGCATCCACGTTCAAGTTGTTTTGTTCTTGATCGAGGTGGAATTTAGGGTTTCAGTTGATAGTTTCGAGTCTTGGCCAATATTTGTATCAGGTTAGGGTTTCAAGGGGGAAATTGGGGGTTTTGATAAGATCTATTTTTTTGTTGTCGATTTAGGAGTTTAGCGATAGGTTTGACCTAAGCTTAACATTCGGTTGACTAAAGTTAGAAGAATTTTTTATTATTTATTTATTTGTTTTTTTTATTCTGTTTTACCAATTTGATTATAGTTACGAATGATTTTGATTTCTCTGCTACATTCAAACTTGTGACTTTTATTCTTTCGGCATGTTAGAGTAACAACGAATATGCAAATAAACAAGGAAATGGCCACATGGTTATTGCTATAAATTAATAGATAACTATTATAATACAGAAGCTACTATTGTTTGCTATTTAACTTACTCATGTCTAAATAGTTTGTTCTTATCTGTAATCCAATTCATTGCTTTGCACTGATTTAGGTATGCCTCTTATCTGATACGTAAAGTCACTTTTATTTTATTTTCTAAAAGATTTTTATAAATTTTAGTAACAAGAAATTATTCATGTGGCTATGATATGGAAGTGAAGGAAACGAGTGTTTATACAACTTGCAATTTTTCTTTTGCTACAAAGGGTTTATGACGTGGCTGTGCTCAAATGTAGGGCACATCAACTCATCAATTTTTCAAGCTTGTTTGATGGAAATAAGGCTTTCTATAAAACTCCACCCCCTTTGTACTAAAATGTTTGGCTCATGTTTTATTTTCATGTAGTTGGATAATTACTGGAATGGGCTTAAGAAAATAAAAAACATGAGTATGCAAGAATGTGAAGTCCGCTTAAGAAGGTAACGTAAAATGTTTATTGTCAACATCATTACTTCCAAATTGTATTCTTCATGTATCTAATTCCTCATTATATATATATATATATATATATATATATATATATATATATATATATATATATAAATTTTATTTAATTTTATTTTTTTGAAGAAAAAGTGGAGTATGGCCACCTTGTTTCATTAATAAGGGATTAATAAAACAAACTCAGGGTACTGAGCCAAATACAAGGTCCTACAAACAAAACGAAAGTACATAACCTCCACCCCAAACATGGGGGGTGGGACAAAAGAATACCAGACAGGCCGCATCATACATGCAACTAAACAAAATACATCACATCCCTCCAACAAACCCTGGGGCAGTGGGTGTCTATCAAAAGTAACGGCTACTCTGGCTGTCAGTCGATCGTCGGACCGATCTCGACCTCCTCATCATCAAAATCCTCAACCTAGAAAACGCTCAATGTCCCCCCCTAGGACCTGCTGCTGCCACATTAGCCCAAAATGAAATAAAATGCATAATGTGAGTCAAATTACCAGAAATATTATTACAAGATCTGCAGAAATAAAAATTATTCCTGTCTAGCCAAAGAACCCAACTCGTTACGGCAATAGCGATGTACCACGCTTCTCTCATAGCTCTTCACTTAGTAGCAAATTTGGACCCTACCCACAGGTCCTCGTAAGCACTGGGGTACTGATTCGTCCCTAGGGTGCTGAGTACCTCAACGAGTATCACTTTGCTCCTAGGACACTGGAGGAAGAGGTGGTCTCTAGTTTCTAGGGTAGCTTGGTAAAATCCACAACGAGAGTCCACATTCGGTTGGTGTTTAGAGAGATTTTCTCTAGTCAAAATTGCAACGTTCAGCACCAGCCATAAGAAAACTTTGATTTTCAGCAGGGGTTTTTGTCCTCCAAACGACGCATGCCCACTTTGGGGTACATCCCCTAAAGTGAATGCGGTTATAGAGGGAACAAACGATGAACATACCGTTCTTTTCCAATCCCCAAGATTTCTTATCTGGACCTTGAGCGCAACTAATTCCAGCATTGGTGATGTAACGAGCGACTGTTTAAATGGTGGTTTCCAGATGCCTCTTTTCCAGGCTGTGGCCACCGTGCAGTGTGGTTGAGACGCATAATCGTATAGATCGGGAAAAAGGACTCTAAGTGTATGATCACCACACCACTTATCCCACCAGAATCTGGTGAGTCTGCCATTACCGATAACTGATGTAACACAGCTAATGAAGGATTCGTAGGCCTTAGCGATGCTTCCTCATTATATATTGATAATGCAGGAAAGTTATGCTATAAAAAACTAATTAAGAAATCCATAATTTTGAATGGATGGAAGATGTTCTTCCGTCCGTTCAAAAAAAATTTTAAAAAATTGTCAGGCAAAATCTCATATTTCGTCAGACAATTTTCGCGAAAAAAAAATCACGGACCAAATTTCATGTTTCGTCTCCTATATTTTACAAATTCCTATATCGATTGCCAAATATAGAAGAGCATTGTCTCTCATACCCAAAATTTGGGTTTTTAGCCAACACGACTGCGGGGTGTTTTTACTCAATGACAACATATGCTCTTATCTATCCTTTTCTGACTTTTCTTAACGTTTATTATAAAGATTGAATCTAGGAGAAAGGAATTCGTTTTCATGTACAATTTCCCTTATCCCTTCTCTCGTTATTATCCTTTGGAATCCTTAAATCCTTAAATCCTTCAATCAATGAACAAAACCCTATTTCTCAATGATTTCTGATATCAGGGTTATTTTTATTATCCTACATGAACTGTTTGTTTGACTTTTACTTTTTGCTGGGATGTTTCATTGTATCACAAATTTGGGTAAGTTTCATTCTTGTTACTATTTCTGAAATATAAACATTAGTGGTACTGTTGATACTATTTAATGAAAACTCACTATCCCATGCCCAATTTGTAATTTGTTTCAGTCTTTGTATGCAAACGAATTTTTATTCTTTTTACACATTAATATTTGGAAAGTTTTCTTCAGAAAAATTTAAGTGTTGGGAATAAAGGAAAAAATGCTAGCACTGCAAATGGCCAAAGATGCCCTAAAAAGTTTCTACGCAGGCAATTTTCAATCAGGTTAAAAAATGGGTTCCCTTGCCCTTCTCTCAGATGTACTATTTGCTTATTATTCTAAAGAACAAAGTGTTTGGGAAGCTAATAAAATTGAAGAATGCATATTATATCTTTATTAATGATATTTACAAGTTGTTATTGTATACAAGTTATCATGAGGTTTCATTAAAAATTAGTAAGAAAGATAAACAAACTCGAAGATGTGGAAGTATTTTTGAAGATATCCCCCCTTTTTTTCCAACTATGAAAAAAAGGGTTTTAAAATATTGTTTTTACTTCCCTAATAGTTTAGATTCATAGTTTTCTGTATGTCTTAATTTACCTTATAGTTTAGATTCATAGTTTTCTGTATGTCTTAATTTACCTTATAGCTTCTGACTACCTAAATGTCATATATCATTATTTTTCAAAATTATTCTTGTCAGTAAAATATTTGACGAATGATACAAAACATACTGTTGCCGCTAAATTTGGTGTGGGGGCAAACAGATAGTATTTGTGGATTCTTAGGGAAACTGAATAGTAAACCTGTATACCTGTTCCGTCGGAGTTTGATCGTCACTCCCGCTGTACACCTGCAAAAAGTGCGAGACACCGGGGTTGTTCCCGGCGACGCACCCTCTGACGCTCAAGTCAGTAATCAGAGGAAGATTATGAAAGAGCACAAAAACTGGAGAAAGATTGATTACCTCTTAATGGAGATGGATGGGGGGTATTTATAGGCGTCTTGGGGAACAAATTAGGAATGTGATCTCCGTGATCTGATAAGGAATATTCTCCTTGTAAATAGATTAGGAATGTAATCCCTAATTCCCAGTGGAGGGATAGACATGAATCAGGGCCGTTGATTAGGATCTAATCAGAAACCCTAATTCTATCTCTCTGATCGGGCTTTATTGCTGGTTGAAACCCGCACCCGATTGAAGCGGATCCGTTTGTGGGTTATTGGGTCTTTAACGAAGAGACCCAATACCCATCTCAGGCCCGTTGGTAGGTGAAATTACCGTTTTACCCCTGGGCTTCAAGATTCGTGCCTGATTTGGACGGTTCCGATTAATCCCCATTTTTAGCCATATCACGAGCCCCCCACTCCCGAAGACTGAGCTTGGTCAGCCTTTGAGGAGTAGTTTTACTGTTTTAATGGCCGGTGGAGTTGTATCGGAGCCCAAATGAAAAGTTTTTGAATCTTGAAGGAGGTAGTGTGGTGATTTCAAGTGGATTTATCTCGGAGTCGCTCCTGAGCTCTTATGGTCATGTGGTGTTCTTGCAGGGATATCCTTTTAACTCTGCGATGTGTCAATTCGTCGTTCGGGGGCCTTAGAAGATTGTTCTTGGCAATAATTGCTTGTTTGGAGGCTAGAGAATGCCTCCCCATCTTCGCAACTACTTCCCAGGAGTCGTTCTTTAATTTCCCGAATTTTTGATTATTTTTTCGCGATCCCTTGGTGGAGGGGCTGGCCGTTTTCCTCCGTTGTGTGGACCACAGGCTTGTTTCACACTTCCGACCCTCTCTAGAGCTCGCTGACTAGGGGGCCAAAGTCTATAGGCGGTTCGGCGCCTGTTTCCTAGGAGGAGAGGGACCTCGACTCGGTCGTGAGTGCTGAGAAGGAGTTCGGCGAGGCCCGAGGTCCATTTTCCCCCCGTAACGGGGTCGGTGTCAAGAACGCTCGGCAGCTGGTGCCGAGGTCCATTTCTTCCCCGTAACGGGGTCGGTGTCAAGAACGCTCGGCAGCTGGTGCCGAGGTCCATTTTTCCCCCGTAACGGGGTCGGTGTCAAGAACGCTCCGCAGCTGGTGCCGAGGTCCATTTTTTCCCCCGTAACGGGGTCGGTGTCAAGAATGCTCGGCAGCTGGTGTCGAGGTCCATTTTCCTCCCGTAACGGGGTCGGTGTCAAGAACGCTCGGCAGCTGGTGCCGAGGTCCATTTCTTCCCCGTAACGGGGTCGGTGTCAAGAATGCTCGGCAGCTGGTGCCGAGGTCCATTTCTTCCCCGTAACGGGGTCGGTGTCAAGAACGCTCGGTAGCTGGTGCCGAGGTCCATTTTTCTCCCGTAACGGGGTCGGTGTCAAGAATACTCAGTAGCTGGTGCCGAGGTCCATTTTTCCCCCGTAACGGGTTCGGTGTCAAGAACGCTCGGTAGCTGGTGCCGAGGTCCATTTCTTCCCCATAACGGGGTCGGTGTCAAGTGTGCTCGGCAACTGGTGCCGAGGTCCGTAACTTGTCATTTTTCGGCGTAGGAGTTTGTAGCCACTGTGCGCCTTCTGAACTTCTGACAACTCTGACAGATGGGACGTTCATTAAATGCAGTGGTCTCTGAGCTTCTGTCAGATGGGACGCTCATTAAATGCAGCGTACGGCTTGTCGCGGTAAACAAGGTGACGATTGAGGTCGCTTTGTCGTTTTGCGTGAATGGGCCGGCAGTACAAGCCCATTATCCTCGTTTAGCGTGCCCTTCTCTATAAAACCCCACCCCCACTCTCATTTCTCACTTCTCTTCTCTTTTGCTCAGGTGATCTCTTGTGTTTAAGCGAGTACTTCTGGTGGTCGACGTTCGTTTTCCGGTGAAGTTTTCCGACAGCCAATCTTTCAAGGTAATTTACGCTTAGTTTATTCCATAAGCTATGTCTCTTGCTTCTGTCTCCGAGTCGATCTCTTGGTCCGAGCCCTCCCTTGAAGTTGTCGAAGGTTCGACTCCAACTAAAGGCAAGAAGGTGTTCGGCAATGATCCGAAGCGTATGGGGGAGTTCGGGAGACTGCCAGGGCCGCTGACCGGGCTTCACAGAGTTCGGGAGCTTCCGGAGGATCAAGCCGAGCGAATCGTTCACGGGAGGGGGAGGTCCTTCGAGGAGAATGCAGCGAGGGAGACGACGGAGGCGGACGAGGCGGTGTCAATCCTGCGTGAGGAGGACTTGGCAGTGATCCGGGATTCTTTTCAAATCCCAGATGAGTACGAGCTCATGTTGCCGGGTCCCGGGGTTAGGGCTAATTCGCCGCTGCCAGTGACAATGTGTTGCTGGCCGGTCGATGCCTTCATCGCCAGGGCTCGGCTGCCTCTCCATGCGTTCGCTGTTACCGTGGTGAGTTGGTTTGGGGTCAGCCCTATCCAACTCATGCCGAACGCATGGCGAGTGATAAATGGCTTCGTGTTTCATTGCCAAGCTGCAGGGATCGAGCCGCAGCTGAACGTGCTTCAGACACTTTATCGGCTACATCAAGGGAACAAGTCGGAGTACCGATATTATTTGACTCCGAGGCACGGCGGCAGGCTCGTCATATGCCCCGACTCCATCAAGCATTGGTGGGAGAAGTATATGATAGTACGGAGTCCGGAGGCTTGGCCGATCCCCTCCGGCTGGGTAGAAGGGGTGCCGAAAAGGGCGAGGGCACTGCCGAAGCTTAGTGTTGAAGAAGAAGAGGCAGTTCAGACTCTCCTCGATCGGTCGAAGTACGATTGGAAGGAGCTCACCGAGGACGTCCTGTACAAGGGAGGGCTCTGCCGTGTAGATCCCAGTACGCGGCCTCTGTTATGCTTTATTTTCCGTACCTTACTTCTCGCAACTTGTATTGTATTAACCAATTTTATTTTTAATGCAGAGACGATGGACTACGATGCAGTGTTGGCTCTCAGGACTGGGCTCGCCAGCAAGGCACCGAAGAAGCGCAAGAGGGTCGCGACCAAGTTGCCGACCCCAAAGACTCCGAGGATCGCAGCCTCGGTCGAGGAGGTGGAGACCCTCGACAGTTCGGTCGTCGCCGTGGCGGGGACTTCGGCATCGGCTGCGGCCGGCGAGTTCCCCATCGCCGCTGCCCTCGGAATGACGATGCCGCCGCTGACGGCAGCAGCCGAGGAGCTCCTGACGGAGGAGCACAAGAGGATCCACATTCCGGACTGGCAAGTCCGGAAGCATGATGGGTTCCTCGGCAACACATTGGCGAGCATGCAGGTCGTCAAGCACCTCGCCACGCCGAAGGACTGAGCCGCCATGGAGGCCGGATAAGAAGGTGACGACGTCATCGAGATCGCTCGTTCGGCAGTTTCGGTAAGTGTTGGATTTTCGCCATTGTTGAATTTCTTTAACCACAATTTTTCCAACTCTTTCAGTCCTTCTTTCTTTGTCGCAGATTATCTTCCACTTCGGACACCTCATCGAGAGGTTGACAGCTCTGGAGAAGGAGCTGAAGCAAGAATCCGACCAAGCTCGGAACGAGAAGGTGCGGATGTCGAATGAGCTCGACAAGCTTCACGTCGAGCACGAAGGGAGGTCGGCGAGGATCGAGCACCTCGAGGCCGAAGTGGCGAGGTTGGAGGGTGACCTCCTTCGCCAGAAGGAGGGGGCGGCCAAGCAGTTGGCCGAAGCCGAGGAGGCCAAGGCGGCGGCAGTGAAGGCGGCGGAGGACGCGACCTTGGCGAAGGCGCAAGGGTACCTTGCCCAGAACATGGCCAAGGCTTATGCCGAAGCCTTCGCCCGGGTGTCGAAGGAGTACCCCGAAGTGGACGTCTCGGGATGGAGGCTGTTCCCGGGCCACGTCGAGGGCTTCGACCCCGAATCCGAAGGGGGAAGATGAAGAAGGGGTGGACGAAACCGAGGCTGAGGTTGAAGTCACCAACGAGGTCCCCAGCACTGTGGTTACCCCGTTGGCGGTGGTGTCCCCCTCGGAGAAGTCGACCCCCACTCGCACTCGTCGCCTGGGGAAAGAGGTCGCGCCTTGACTTCGCTCTTCTCCTTTTTTTTTTGTTTTTTCTTTTCAAAAAATGTAACGCCTAATAGCGGACTGACCACTGCTGTTTTTTGAAATGAATGAAATTTTTTTTTGAAGTGTTGGACTTCGGCTCTGTGTCTTTGCTTTTTCTTCTCTATTGTCAAGATTTTGTTTGAAAACTTCTGAAGTGTTAGACTACGGCAATGTTTGAATTCTTGCTGTTTTTCTCGACTTCTTTTCAGCACATGGTGGTCGCTCAAGACGTCGAGCCCCCTTGCTCGGATGACAAAGCTCGAGCCGAGGCTGGCTTAGGGGCGACGAGACTGTGCCTAGCGAGGTGCCGAGAGCGGCTCTATGAAGTCGAGCTCGGATTGCGCCGAGCCGAAAGCGAGCGGAACCATTTTCAGCTTGTCCTTGGTCGGCGAGACATCGAGGTCTGGCGTCTGGAGAGCAGGATCGCCGAGATGACTCCCACAGGAGAGGATGAATATTCGCCGACTGCTTTCAGCAACGGGCTTCGGATTCAGTGCATTCGGCACAATTTGTCCAAAATAACGGCGGAGAGGGACGACCTGCTTTCCGAGATTCGCCATCTGCAGACCGTAGAGACGGAGCTTCGGACAGAGGGCGAGGGCTTGACGGCCAAGGTGGCCGAGCTGACGGCTGAACGGGACGAGTTGACAGCCGAAGTCGACGCGCTGAAGAGGGCTACTGTTGACAAAAGTATCGAAGTCACTCACCTTCGTCGTCTGATAGCGAGTCGCTCGAGTGTGTCGGACTCCGCGATACCCCCTCGCTTCGAGGTCGACGTAAAGGACGACTCTTTGAGGGAGCGGATCTCCGAGTTACAGGCGGAGGTCGCTCGCCTAAAACTGTGCTCAGGGCCAATCAACATCAGGAGCACTTCGTGCACTCGCGCGGAGAGCGATCGAGGCATTACGTTTTACGAGATGACAACCCGTCAGCGCATCGGCCATCCTAGTCCGGGGGACGCGCAAAGCTCTGTGGCAATTTCGTCGAGCGGAGCATCCGTCGGAGTTGCTACTAGAAGCGGTGCCGAGGATTCGTCCCAATTTGCCGGGTTGAGGTCGGGCTCCGGAGACAAGCGTCGTCGCCCTCGAGTGTCTTTGAAGCGGAACGCCCCGGCTCCAAGAAAGCACTGAAGACCTCGTTTCCAAAAGCTTTTGTATTTTTTAGCCAAGTGTAATAAGTCGGCATTGTAACTTTCACTATTTAACAGCTTGTAATCTTGCTGTGTGAAAGAGTCGCTTTGTACCGTATCCCATTTATCAATAAAATCTTGTTCCCGAACTTGTGCGTCCCTTGTGGTTTTGTGTAGTCTTTATGTATGTGACTGTGTTCATTGCGCTGAGGTTCCTAGGTCGGCCACTTGCTTGTTCGCGGATCGGCGAGGTGAGCGTTCGGCTAGTGGTGCCGAGCTTTGTTTTGGTCGCCCAATCTTGCAGTCTCGCGAGGTGAGCTGAACAGTGACCTCGTGGAACGCGTTCAAGCTTAAGTGTTTGACCTCGGATCTTTGCTAGAGTGGCTCGACGGTTGTGGGAGCGATTCGAATGGCGAACTACTTCTAGCTCGCTTAGGAGCGAACTTGCGAAGTAGAATCGAGCCAAGTGTTGGACTCTGAGTCATCGTTAGATTAGTTCAACGGTTGTGGGAGCAATTCGAATGGCGAACTACCTCTAGCTCGCTTAGGAACGAACTTGCGAAGTAGAATCGAGCCAAGTGTTGGACTCCGAACCATCGTTAGATTAGTTCAACGGTTGTGGGAGCAATTCCGAGTGCTAGCTCGCTTAGGAGCGAACTTGCGAAGTAGAATCGAGCCAAGTGTTGGACTCCGAACCATCGTTAGATTAGTTCAACAGTTATGGGAGCAATTCCGAGTGGCGAACTACTTCTAGCTCGCTTAGGAGCGAACTTGCGAAGTAGAATCGAGCCAAGTGTTGGACTCCGAACCATCGTTAGATTAGTTCAATGGTTGTGGGAGCAATTCCGAATGGCGAACTACTTCTAGCTCGCTTAGGAGCGAACTTGCGAAGTAGAATCGAGCCAAGTGTTAGACTCCGAACCATCGTTAGATTAGTTCAACGGTTGTGGAAGCAATTCCAAATGGCGAACTACTTCTAGCTCGCTTAGGAGTGAACTTGCGAAGTAGAATCGAGCCAAGTGTTGGACTCCGAACCATCGTTAGATTAGTTCAACGGTTGTGGGAGCAATTCCGAATGGTGAACTACTTCTAGCTCGCTTAGGAGCAAACTTGCGAAGTAGAATCGAGCCAAGTGTTGGACTCCGAACCATCGTTAGATTAGTTCAACAGTTGTGGGAGCAATTCCGAATGGCGAACTACTTCTAGCTCGCTTAGGAGCGAACTTGCGAAGTAGAATCGAGCCAAGTGTTGGACTCCGAACCATCGTTAGATTAGTTCAGTTAAAAGCAGAGAGATGTTAACAAGAGTAAAACATGAAAAGACTTTATTCATTAATGACTAATAATCGGCTGCTTCTAAAGTTGCTAGCCGTAATTACAAGGAAAAAATGAAAGAAAATCATTACAAGTAACAGGAAAGGAACGGTTCGACATCTCAAAGTACTTAGAGGGGTGTTGGTGCTCTCTCCTGGTATTTTAAGAGATGGTCGGCATTCCAAGTCCTGGGGATCTCCCTGCCTTCGAGATCTTCTAGCCTGTATGTACCGGGGCGGATTACTTTGGAAATCTTGTAAGGTCCCTCCCAATTCGGAGCGAGTTTGCTCTTCTGTCCGGAGAAAGAGATGGCTAATTTTCTGAGGACCAGGTCCGCTTCTTTGAGGTCGGTAGGACGGACTTTCTTGTTGTATGCCATCTCAATCCTTCTTCGGTAGCTTTGTTGTCGGATGGCAGCTCTTTCTCGGATCTCATCTATCAGGTCTAGACTTGCTCTGAGCTCTCTGGCGTTTTGCTCTTCTTCATAAGCTATCAGATGAGGAGAGGGTATTCTGACTTCTAGGGGGATGATGGCCTCGGACCCATAGGTGAGATTGAATGGGCTCTCTCCTGTGGGGTCCGTTTTGTGGTGCGGTAGTTCCACAGCACGTTGGAAAGCTGATCGACCCATAAGCCTTTGGAACATTTATCTAACCTCTTCTTAATGCCAGAGAGGATCTGTCGATTAGCATTTTCGGCTTGGCCATTTGACTGAGGATGAGAGACGAAGGAGAACCGGTGTAGGATGGCAAGGTCTTCGCATAAAGCTCGGAAGGCAGGCCCAGTGAACTGGGTCCCGTTGTCAGTTATTAGGACCCTGGGGATGCCAAATCGGCAGATCACGCTCTTCCAGAAGAACTGAACGACCTTATTCTCGGTGATCGTGGCCAGGGGCTTGGCCTCTATCCATTTCGAGAAATAGTCGATTGCCACGACTAAGAACTTGAACTGTCCGGGAGCTGGCAGGAAATGACCCTAGTAAATCCATCCCCCACATCGCGAAGGGGATCAGACTTGATAGGGAAGTGAGTGGAGCTTGTGGGAGGCGTCGGATGTCGGAGTACTTCTGACAGGAGCTGCATTGCCGAACATGTCGTTCGGCATCTCGTAGGAGAGTGGGCCAGAAGTATCCGTAGTTCAACACTTTGCGTGCTAGAGCTCTGGAACCCGAATGTGCTCCGCCGATGCCCTCGTGAAGTTCTTGCAGGGCATAGTCGGCTTGCTCGGGGGAGAGGCATCTCAGGTACGGCCTGCCGTCGACCTGTGTGAAGGAGCGTTTGTATAGGATGCCTCCGATCAGTGTGTAACGCTCGGCTCGGGTTCTTACTCTTCGAGCTTCCTTGGGATCCTCGGGGAGGAGTCCGTCCCTTAAAAATTCGATGAGAGGTTTCATCCAATTGTCTTCGAGCAGGACAGGCAATGTCTCTATGGAGTCGAGAGTTTCGTCTTCTATGCTTGGCTTCAGAAGGACTTCTATCAAAACGGTCTGCTCGAGACCTTGGAAGGAGGAGGAGGCTAGTTTGGAGAGGGCGTCGGCCTGAGCATTTTCTTCCTGGGGTATGCGTTGGATGAAGGCTTCTTCGAACAGTGCCATCAGGCTCTTGACTTTGGCTAAGTATTTAACCATCCTGTCATCGCGTGCTTCATACTCGCCGAGGACTTGATTGACGACTAGCTGAGAGTCACTAAAGATCCGGAGGCGTTGGGCACCTGCATTTCGAGCCATCCCAAGGCCGGCTATGAGCGCCTCGTATTCTGCCTCATTGTTCGAGGCCTTGAAATTGATGCGGAGGGAGTATTGGAGGATGAAGTCATCTGGGCCTGCCAGAATGACCCCTGCCCCGCTTCCCTCATTGCAGGAGGATCCGTCAACATAAACCGACCAGACGGGTGGTCCCTTCACTGTTTGGCTGGACTCGGGGATAGTGCTCTCAACTATGAATTCAGCTAGCGCCTGAGCCTTGATCGCGGTCCGAGGCTGATAAGTTATATCGTGTTGGCTCAGCTCCATAGACCACTTCATAAGGCGACCCGAGGTCTCGGGCTTGTGGAGGACCTGCTTCAGCGGCTGGTCGGTAAGAACGACCACCGAATGGGACTGAAAGTATGGGCGAAGATTTCTCGCGGCCATCACCGGGGCATAAGCCATCTTTTCTATCTTCGGGTATCGGAGCTCGGCGTCCCGAAGCATCTTGCTCACATAGTAGATGGGCTTTTGAGCCCGGTCTTCTTCCCTCACTAAAACTGCACTGAGGGTCTGCTCGGAGGCTGCCAGGTAGAGGTAGAGGGGTTCACCAGGGATCGGTTTGCTGAGGAGAGGGGGATTGACGAGGTAAGCCTTGAGCTGGTCGAAGGACTCCTGTTGCTACTGCCCCATTCGAAACCTTTAGCCTCCCTGAGGGCCTTGAAGAAAGGGAGGCATTTCTCCCCAGACTTCGAGAGAAAGCGCCCTATGGCGGCTAGGCGGCCTGTTAATCTCTGAACTTCCTTAAGATTTTTGGGAGGGGCCATGTCTAATATGGCCTTGATTTTCTCAGGGTTTGCTTCAATTCCCCGTTGGCTAACCATGAAGCCGAGGAACTTCCCTGACGAGACACCGAACGCACACTTGTTCGAATTGAGTCTCATGCTGTGCTTTCTCAGAACATCAAATGCCTCTTGGAGGTCGGTCACATGATCGGTACCTCGGATGCTTTTCACAAGCATGTCGTCAACATACACCTCCATGTTTCGGCCAATTTGAGCTTGGAAAACCTTGTTGACGAGGCATTGGTATGTTGCTCCTGCGTTCTTCAGGCCGAAAGGCATGACCCTGTAGCAATAGAGGCCTTGATCGGTCACGAATGATGTCTTCGGGATATCCAGGGGGAACATCCGGATCTGGTTGTAGCCTGAGAAGGCATCCATGAAGCTGAGGAGTTGATGTCCCGAGGTGGCATCAATCAGAGTGTCAATACTCGGCGGAGGGAAGGGATCCTTGGGGCAAGCCTTGTTGAGATCGGTAAAATCGATACAAATCCTCCAAGTCCCGTTCGACTTCTTTACCATTACTACATTTGACAACCACTCGGGGTAGTTTACCTCCTGGATGAATCGGGCCTTCAAGAGCTTGTCCACCTCCTTTTTTATAGCTAGCTGGCGCTTGGGGGCGAACTTGCGCCTCTTCTGTTGAACCGGTTTGGACCCCGGAACAACACTGAGGTGGTGGACTAAGAGCTCTTCGGAAATTCCGGGCATATCTGCAGCTGACCAAGCGAAGAGGTCTCGGTTCCTTCGGATGCATTGTACAATTTCCGAGCATAGGGCGGACGGGAGGGTCTTGGTAACAAAGAACTTGCGAGTTGGATCCTGCTCAGAGAAGAGCACTTCCTCCAATTCATCTACCGGTTCGGACGTCGGCCGGGCAGCATCTTGGGGGATTTCCAGAGTCTCTAAGGAGAGGACTGGTCCGAGGGTAGAGGTCATGTAACACTTACGAGCCATTTCCTGATTGCCACTTACTTCCCCTACCCCGGCCCGGGTGGGGAATTTCATCTTAAGGTGGTATGCCGAAGGAACGGCTTCCAGAGCTGCTAGGCCGGGCCGACCCAATATGACGTTGTAGGCGGCAGGGACATCCACCACCATGAAGTCCATTGGCTCCGTTCGGGTGGTAGGAGTTTGGCCAGCGGTTACATCGAGGGTGATCACCCCTTCAATAGTCACTGTCACTCCCGTGAACCCATGGAGCGTGTATCCGGCGAACTTGAGTCTATCTCGGGAGAGTTTTAGGCCTTTGAAAGCGGCGAGGAAGAGGATGTTAACAGAGCTGCCGTTGTCTACTGGGATCCTCTCAACTTTGAAGTTCTCCATGTGGAGGCTGATGACGAGTGCGTCACAATGAGGGGTGCGGACACCTTCAAGATCTTCGTCGGAAAACGTGACGGGCACTCCGAGGCCTTTGGGAGGAGGGGTGTCTTGGACCGAGTTGACTTCTCTTATAAATGCCTTCCGAGAGGAGTTTGAGGAGCCCCCCATTGGGCCCCCATGAATGAGGTGGAGGACTCGCTCTTCCTCGAAGTCGGGCGTCTCATCTCGTTCCGGACGCTTGTTAGGCCCCCGGGGTGGGGGAGGAAGTTCTGCTCGGTCCTTTCTTACGAACCTGGTCAGCTGCCCCCTCTGGATAAGGGCTTCTATCTCGTTCTTCAAGGCGCGACAATCATTGGTGTCGTGCCCGTGGTCCCGGTGATAACGGCACCATTTCTCTTTATCTCTTTTCTTGGCAGGGGTGTTCATCCTCGGAGCAGGAGGTATGATCCCTTCCTTTTCAACTTCCATCAGAATGGTAGAGACATTAGTGGTGAGGGGAGTGAACTTTTCGAATCTGGGGGGAGGTCGGCGCTGGCCGGCATTATCCTTCTGGAGCTTCTTGGCTCCTTCCTCTTCTGTTCCCTTTCTCTTAAACCCGGAGGAAGACCCCTCCCAGTTGGGCCGGTGCTCGGCTTCTTTGGCCCGAATATACTTTTCACTGCGGAGGAGGAGGTCAGAGAAGTTCTGTGGGGGCTTCTTGGCGAGGGAGGAGCGGAGGTTGGAATTGAGGACATTAGATTGAAATGCTGCCGCAGCGACCGATTGGTCGAGGGATGCTATGGACCTGACTTCAGCAATGAACCTCTTCACATAGTCTCTCAACTTCTCACCCTTCTTCTGGTGGAGGTGCAGTAGCGAGATGCTGGTCTTCTCAGCTTTACGGCTACTTACGAAATGGGTGACGAAGAGGGTCTCAAACTGCTCGAAGGAGAATATTGAGGAGGGGGCAAGGCGAGAGTACCATTCTCGAGCTGGGCCCTTGAGAGTTGCGGGGAAGGTTTTGCAGAGGTGGGCATCGGAAGCTTAATGGAGGAGCATTAGGGTCTTGAAGCTTTCGATGTGATCAACGGGGTCAGTCTCCCCAGAGTAGGTCTCAAATTGAGGAGGCTTGAAGCCGATTGGCACAGGTGCATCCATTATGGTTCGGGAGAAAGGAGGTCTGCTAGGACGAAGGGTTCTCCCTCTAAGTTCTTCTCGGTCTAACTGACCCAAGCGCCTCTCCATCTCATGGAGACGGCGGTATACAGCGTCGTCCCTTCGACGGTAATCAGCTGTGCCTCTAGACTCATCTTCGTACGAGGGAGAGCGAGGGCTACGACGACGGTAGTCCCTGGAGCGGCGAGGACTTTGCTCATGCCGGGAGTTGCTGGGAGCTGGAGGAGGAGATGGGGACTGTCGGCGAGGACTTCGGACCGGAGGAGGAGAGGGAATCTTGGGTGCATTGGTGTTGGGCCTGGAGATTGAGAGCTTGTAGGATGGTCGCTTGGAACTGCTGGAACTCGGCACGGTTGATGGGTGCCTCATCGTTCCTAGGCTGTTGCCGACCTGCAGGGGAATATGGCCTTCTTCGGTAATGCTCGGGGGAATCTTTCCTCCCCCTTCGGATAGGGGACCTTCTGTATTCTCGGCGGCGAGGAGACCGCTCATCCGGATGGCATTGGCGGGAGGTTCCCTCTCGGGCCCACTTTTCATCCAGATGGCGGCAAAGATCCTCATCCTTCTGCCGATTGAGGGCGGTATTGTGGAGACCAGAAGCTCGGGGATGATGGGAGGCCATAGAGTCCGAAGAGGCGTTGTGGATGGAGACGTGGTCCTGGTGAAGAGGTTGTTTCTGAGGGTTAGGACCCTTAGGAGGTGGCTGATTAGGAGGAGGAGGAAGGTCCTGTTGGAGCGGATCTTCCGCTGGAGGAGGAAGTTGCCCCTGCTGTTGGGTAGGCTGGATGGGAACTTCTTGCTGCTGATCGGGGTTGGTTCCTCTGTTAGACCCTCTTGATCTGACTTTCCTAGGAGGCATGGCTGGAGAAGATCTGTTCAACAGGAAGAGGGGAGGTTGCTATTCGTTAGTTTCCCACAGACGGCGCCAATCTGTTGTCGCTAAATTTGGTGTGGGGGCAAACAGATAGTATTTGTGGATTCTTTGGGAAACTGAATAGTAAACCTGTATACCTGTTCCGTCGGAGTTTGATCGTCACTCCCGCCGTACACCTGCAAAAAGTGCGAGACATCAGGGTTGTTCCCGGCGACGCACCCTCCGACGCTCAAGTCAGTAATCAGAGGAAGATTATGAAAGAGCGCAAAAACTGGAGAAAGATTGATTACCTCTTAATGGAGATGGATGGGGGGTATTTATAGGCGTCTTGGGGAACAAATTAGGAATGTGATCTCTGTGATCTGATAAGGAATATTCTCCTTGTAAACAGATTAGGAATGTAATCCCTAATTCCCAGTGGAGGGATAGACATGAATCAGGGCCGTTGACTAGGATCTAATCAGAAACCCTAATTCTATCTCTCTGATCGGGCTTTATTGCTGGTTGAAACCCGCACCCGATTGAAGCGGATCCGTTTGTGGGTTATTGGGTCTTTAACGAAGAGACCCAATACCCATCTCAGGCCCGTTGGTAGGTGAAATTACCGTTTTACCCCTGGGCTTCAAGATTCGTGCCTGATTTGGACGGTTCCGATTAATCCCCATTTTTAGCCATATCACATACTATATTTTGAATTACTTTGATAATATTTTCCTAAGTTTACTCTGTAGGCAATGAATGGTGAGACTAATATCATGTTTTTAGATTTGTATGACTCTGCTCTAAGCTATGGGAGAGTCCATAGAGTTGCCACACTACTTGTAGTCATTAAGTATGTACTTAAAATTTTTGTTTTGAACCTTCTAAGGCCATATTAGTAGCTAAAAATTAGGTACTTGATTGTGCAATTAAACATCTAAAAGAAATTTCAGCAGTTCTTATATCAGATATTTCTCTTATCAGCATGAATTTGGTTCAGATATGACAATCGTCAGTATAATCTTGACATAATTACTTTTTTTTGTGTGTGCTAAATGTGATACGATTACATCCATTTTAATTCAGATAGTTATCGATAGTTTGCGCCAAATACAGGTAGAAAGTGCAATACATGATAGTACATAAATGTTTAAAACATAGCTCGATTTATAACCAACCACTACAAGGTTACTCTCACATTTCATATTTGAATTGAATAGCCCTTAATTTTGCTCAGAGTACACAACCACTGTCCTACTTGCCGACATGAACTTGACGACATCAAATGCTTCGCTCTTGGGAAAGATGCTGAGTCACTCGAGCTTTCCTGTAGATATTATAACTTTCGATGCTCTGGAATATTTCCATAGTATGGAAAACTGAAGCATGAACAACTGTGTCTGTTCCGGCCTTATAATTGTCCGTTTGCTGGATCTGAGTGCCTCGGCACTAACATTCTGCTGCTCATAAAGCACTTGATTAATGATCATAAAGTTGATATGCATGATGGCTGAACATTTAACCATCGTTATGTAAAATCCAATTCTCGTGAAGTCAAGAATGCCACTTGGATGCTCACAGTTAGTCACTTAGGTTACTTCAAATCTATTGGTAGAGAGTAGAGACTAGGAAGAATTTGGTACAGTATCATTCTTATTTGAAGTATCTCAATTGACAGTATTTCATGCTATCTGTATTACATACTCATTATTTTCGACGTAAAGAGCAGTGTCATTTGTAGTCAACTGACAGACTGATGCATACCAATATCTATGATAAGTCTAATATTACTGTTAAAATGAAAGATTGATGCCTAATCTCGTTACTGAGTTTCAAATCCAAGTCCCCCCATGCCTTGTCTACTATCATCAATTTTCTCTTTAATAAATCATTTATTATAGTGATTTTTTGTTTTCTGTGTACAAATAATCTATTGTGTAAATAAGACCGAGCAGAGCATTCAAATCATTTGGCAGCTTGGACTGCTAGCTTGGCCAGATCTCTTTAAAACATTATAAAAGATTGAAACAAAAAATTTTCTAAACTCATGCAGGCTTGGCAAAAATATCTTTAAAACACTATAAAAAATTGAAATCACAGAAAGTATCAATTGACATTACAAACAAATGTTAAGTTTATAATTCCTAAGCTGATGGATTTTTGCATCTTGTTTGATTGAAATCAATGAGAAAGTATATGGTTTCAACTGGCAGTACATTCAAAGGTGACTGGCCTGTGGGTGTTGTCTAGGCCCCATTGTTATTGGGAAATATTCTTATGTACTATTCCTATTCATTTTTCCTGTTACTGAGCGTCTTGTATGCCTTTTTGTGTGATAAAATAACAGCATATATGCTTAATGCAGGTTTTAAATTGTTTTGGCCAACACTTTTGTCTTCACTTTCTTCACTTTTACTCATTCCTCATGTGTACCACTCCTGTGTACATGTCATTCTTGAGATTCATAGGTGATGAGGAAGAAGCAAGGTTCAGTTTGAGACTGGAAGTGGGGTGAAACGGGCATAAATTAATATGGCAAGGTGCACCAAGGAGCATAAGAGACAGCCACAAGAAGGTCATAGACAGTTATGATGGACTGTTCAGTCATTGCAATGTAGCCCTCTTCTTCTTTAGAGGTGATCGGAATGAACTGAAGTTGAGGGTTACTAGTCGTATTTGGAAAGAACAATGGCGTTCGCTTGTCTGATAAAAATAAGACGCAGAGTTGCGTGTTTGCTATATTTTTGAAGAGGTTTGTTCACTGGGGTTATAATTGTCATGCCCCGCTTCCCAAAAGGAATACGGAATATGGTACGTGACTAAGTCCAGTGGATAGTTTTCACCATCTATAAGCTATACGGATCAACTTGACTCATTACAACAGTAAATATAACAATATACTCAACCAGGCAAGCATAAACAATTATAACTCAATAGTATTTATTCGCAACAATAATGAATATCCCAAACAAATATGAGATCTGAAACAAAATAATATCCTGGGACTACCAGCCCAAATACAGGTCTCAATACAGTTCATGAATAAAATAGTTCAACAAAACATTAAGCAAATTTTTGCAATGCACAGCTCAAAACTTTTGCTCACCAACTCCAGTAAGCAATTGATTAGCAAAACCTGCTCATGTAGCAATTACAGGAAAAAAAAGGAAAAAAAAGGAAGACAGGAAAACACAATGTCCGTTAGATACAAGTTTCGGGCCACAAGCAGTACAAGCAAGAAAAAGGAAAGGAAAAACTAAAATAAAACAGATGTACTGACATGGAGATAAGTAACAAAGGATGACAGTCTACGGATAACAGAGATAGCAGGCTAACAGTAAAAAAAGTGTAGTATTAACAGTAACAGTGAAGTCAACATTGACTGTAACAAAATGTGATAGTCAAAATAGCTATTCTTATGTCTAATGTTCATTACTATCTAGGTAGCACTTCATGCGTCCCAAATTATACCACATGGTTGCTACATCAAACAGTTTCGTTTAAAGATTTCGTAGTGGAACCTATAGGTCAGTATATTCAGACAAACAGTAATAATAACAATAATAACAAACACTGTCATGGATCATGCCCTCTTTCATCCAGAGATAAACGGTGGGTACCACAGTAAACAGTGGGGAAACGAGTTCCCTTCTGAAAACTCATTTCTATATTATCCACTAATCTTACCCTTAAAAACCCCGACTTGATTAGTTTCCATTATTAAACAGATGTGAACAACACAAACAGGCTAAAGACATGGTAAGAACAAAGGACAAGTCTAAGATGAATAGGAAACACAAACAGCAACAAAAATAACCTATAACAGTCAAAACAACGAAACTTTCAGTTCTGGACAGCAAAACACTACTGTACCAAGTCTGAGATTCCCATTGCTACAGAACTGCAAATCTAGATCCGTCAAAAAATCTGGAAACTAGAATCTCTGCCAAATCCAGCGCATATATACAAGTCATACATCAGCCACAGAAACAGGGTTGAAAACAGCGTTTAACATAGAAGTTATGTTCAGCCGGAAAATGCAACATCTCATTTATAAGCATGAAAAGAGTTTAAAATCATCATAATTAAATCTAAGAAAAATTTGAATGATTCCCTAACATATCTAGTCTCAAAATATAAAGTATCATGAAATTATATTACAGACTGTATAGTCAATAAAATTGGGAAAACAGAGTAATGCAACAAAATCTCAATTCTTAAAATTCAAACACAACAGTACCAAAAAAGAGATAATTCGCAAAATATAATTCGAAATCTAGATCTGTCAAAAGGGTGATAAAATAGACAAATCAAGATACAGTTTATATTCACAAAGTTTCCATAAAAAATGAATAGAATCAGGCTGAAAACAAAGTTCTTTACTGAACAACATGTAGTTTGGAATTATATCGATTGGTTTCTTAAACATGAAATGGGATACAAAAGTCATTAATTAATTCCAAAAAAATTATAGATTGATCCCAGTCATGTCTAAACATACTCAGAAAAATATAGAGGTCAAATTCTACTTTTAGTATCAGTTTTAAAATAATATTTCATACACAATACATGTAGTTCAGAATCTGGAATATACGATATGACTGCAGTAAAACAGCAATAACTCATGCATCGAAAATCGGAATTCCAATCCGTCGAAAGTTCTAGAAACTAGAAAACAAAGCCTACAAATAATGTTCACAAATTTATTTATTTTACTGATGTTGACAGAGTCGAAATTACTGTACAAAAATAGGGCAACAGCAAAACAAAAGTTCCTTTATGCATTTTATCGAATAGTTTAACTACAAACGATCAAAACTAAGAAGGCATACAAAGCATGGCATATGGGTCACTCAAATTAGCATGGCACGTGTATTAATGGTCTAAAATGAGATGGCACAATCAACAAGCATTCATGTAGCAATCATCTGCAACATACGATATGTCACAACATGCATACAACCAAGATGTCCATCTAATATAATTGTTTTCATGCAACGGGTGTCAACTACTGTGAACTACTCATGATCAAGAGGTGAAGGAACGGATCAGCTAACAAAATATGGTCACCATGAGGGTACTAAACAATTTCATGCGAGACTACTTACGGTATTTAACTTGTATGACAAAGAAAATTGCATACAAGCTACTTGCCTGAAAACGACGATGAAGATGAAAAACAGAATAACGGGAACGGATCCCGAACAACGAACACAACACCAACGGCATGAACAAGGAGTGAGAATCCACACCAACACAAACACGTGCTGTGTACGTGCTCACACGCACACAACGAAATAGCGGCAACAGCAAGGTTGCACGGCAGTAACACGACAAGACGACGACAGTGCTCGGTGTCGGCCTCAGCAAGAGAGAGGACGACGGCGGCTAGGACGGGCAGTGCGGCACTGCAGCACTATCGACCACAGACGACGACAGTGAGCAAGGGAGGGGGCCTGATCGCTGCGGCTTGAGTGGGGGACAGGGACAGTGGGGGTGTGCAACAGAGAGGGGAAGAGGAGAGAGGGTCTGCAGTGGGGTCTGCCGGTGTTGAGGAACAGGACAACGACAGGGAAGGAGGAGAGAGAGCGATCTGGATCGGGGGTAGGGGTAGGGCAGATGACGGCTAGAGGAGAGAGAGAGAGAATAATTAGGGTTTTGGTAATTAGGGTTAGGGTACAATTAGGGAGTTATATAGAGTCAATATGGGTTTGGGTTAACTGGGTAGTATCCAATAGGAAGAAAAGAGTCCAATAAGAGACAATTAGGCCATGAAATATGTTTAAACAATAACAAAGACAAGAACAAATTTGTAGATCAAACAAATGAGAATAATAAGGCTGAATCAAACAGAAATTAATCACAAGGAGAACGAAAACATACGATTCAAAGGGACGAAAATCAATAAAAATCAGAAATAAAATAAAATAACCATGAATTTAATTAAATACAAATAAAATTACAAAAATGAGTCACAGGGGTTATAATAATGGTGTGTATAAATTGTATAAGAGGATGTCCTAATATGTATGAACTGTACTCGACCTGTATGCAATGTCAATGTGATGACTATTGTGGTGCAAATTTACCACCAGTTCTATGTTTCAATCTTTAGAGAATTTGGCAGTGAATTTGGAATAGAATGATTATGCACATTGGAGACTTCTTATGAGCATATTATATATTTTTTTTCTTTCAATATTTTTTAGAAGGAAATATTATGTTTCTTTTAACTATTAATATTCTTTTTCGCTGAGTATGTTTCTTTTTTTTAAAGCAGAAAGTGTTTATTTTCTCTGAGGATTATTACCTATTTCTTCAAAATATATTGTTGAACTACATATCCATCCTCCTACAAAATTAATTCTTACATAGTCTTCGCTATCGACCCATGACTAAGTAGTTTCATGGAAAAGTCTTTAAACTTTTTTAAAATTTTAAATTTTAAATTTTTTTTTAGTAAATCATCTTGGACAAGTAAGTGCTCTACAATATTGGCATATTTTTAGTGATCTAAAACTAATACCTCTAAGCATCTATAGTGTTATTGCCTAGGGGAAGATCTTACCATTCTTAAGAATGAATATTGAAATTCTAAATTGTGGGAGATAAACTTATAACTCAATGATTTGTCATGGATCGTTTAGTAAATATCCCTTTTCTTAATTGTGAAAAAAAACAAATAAATTGTAAGACACGAGTCATTGGATCTCTTAAAGATATCTGCCTATCTATGATTTTACTTGTGCGATCATGTGCCAGCTGGCATATACGATACATATTTTTCACCGATGCAAATATACATAATTACAGATGCGATATTCTGTAATCTCGGACAATTGTGTATGTTGCATAAATGACTTTGTGTGTGTGTGTGTGTTTGGGGGGGGGGGGGGGGGGGGGTGGGGGGGGTTATATAATGTAGGGGAGTTATCAACAATTTAGAACTACATTTTTTCTTATTTCATTTATGCTTTTATTTATCTGATCTGATCTGATCTTTTTCTCTTTTCCTTCGTGTCCCAGGGTGTAATTTCATTACCAAGGCAAATAGCCTACATGAAACATTATAGCATCTGTAGTCGTTGGCTATTTTGCCAAAAATTTTGAAAAAATAGGATTTTTGGTGCTGCAGTCGTTGGCTCTAAACCCAAAATTTGGGTTTTAGAGGAACAGTCGTCTGTCAAATTTGGGGAGCAAAATAGAAATTTGGAAAAAATAACCGACGAAAGATGATTTTTCGTTCATTCGATCGGATGAAAGATCATTTTTCGAATGGACGAAAAAGCATCTTTCGTCGCTTGAAATTTTTTCCCCCCTATCGAACGGGACATGATTTCCTGTCCCACAATTATTCTTTTTTAATAAATCGTCGGAAGGGTGATGATTACCCATCCCAAAAAAATTTTATAAATAAATCGTCGGACAACTTTTTCCTGTCCGACCAATTTTATTAATATATATATATATATGGGACGGAAAATGATTTCCCGTCCCACAAATTTTTTATAAAAAAAACGTCAGACGGGAAATCATTTCTCGTCCCGTGATTTTTAATATTTAAAAAATGGGTTACAACGACTACAGCGGAAACTCAAATTTCCTTTTCCTTTGCTAAATACCCAAAATTTGGGTCTCAACGACTACAGATGGTACAAGGTTCAGTTGACAAAGTTAATTACCACAAAAGATCATCAGTAATGCCATCATTGTGATTAGGAGGAAGGAGGGGGGGCAATGATTTTCTGACAACTACAATTTTTATCCCAACAGGCGGTGCAATTCACCGTGTCTCAGTACCAAAATTACCTGGTCTCTCTTCTATTTGACTACATTATGGTTACTATATGATGCTTTAATGCATTTCTCGCTTTAATCTCAATGATTGTCTATCCACTTAAATTACAATTAATTTTCAATTAGATCTCCTAATGAAGGACAATGTCATCTTTGTCCCGCAATTTGTCAAATACTAATCAATGTACATCATCATAAGTAATTTCCACACTGTGATAGAAAAAGATAATTTCTGCTAAGTTTATTGACCAAGAATTGTTGAATAATAATTTGATCATAGAAAACAAAAATCCATCTTTATATTTATTTGGAAAATTGTCGAAATTTGGAGAAAACTTTGTTTAAGGAGAAGATGAAGAACAAGAGACAAAGGTTGGATCTTGTTGAGGAGGAGCGGCATGAACGGACGATTACCATGCAGATTGAGCGTGCCTTTACGCTTTTGCCTTCGTCTTCATATGCTAATTCTGACGCTAATGGTAATGTTGATGAGGATTGGCTGGCAAAGCCTGTTGATAAGATTGCATTTGCTGTGAAGCCCACTTTGGGATCTGCTTAAGTATTAAATCTTGTTGTGGAAAAGACTGGGTTTTAGATGAAAGGGAAGGAGAACAATGCGAAGAAGGGGAAGGGTGTGGCGGTTGGCAGGTTGTTGGCATTGGATGAGTTGAAGAAGGAGAACAGAGCAATCAAAATGATAATTGGTTGTGTGAAGGGATTGTGGTGAAGGTTCTGAGCAAGTTGTTAGTGGAGAAAGGGTATTATAAGTAGAAGGGGTTGGTGGTTAGGGTTGTGGATAAATAAATTAGGGTACTCTCCTGGCTACATCATCATGCGTGCTATTTTAGCAGCAAAAAAATGAATGGGTTAATTCATTAAATGACAAAATTATTGTTAGATTTTCTATAGAATAAGTTCCTTCCTTCACTTCTGCTTCTGCAATTGATGACCATCATAATTTATATCAGCTAGAATTTGTAAACACATATATCTTATACCTCACTTAAACATGTATTTTATAAACGTTGGAAAACATTTTTGCAGATTTTTCGGGCCGGATTCTGGTGGGCTCCGGCCACCGGTGGTGCCGAAAATTGATTGGATCATGTTCCTCTCGTCGGTACTATTTCGTGATGTACTCATGTGCCAAAAATGAATTTTGTATGAATGAGAAATGTTGGTCCAAAGTTGGGTACTCGATATGTACTAACTTGGATATTTGGAGAAAATGGATAGTCCCATATCGAAAATGGGAAAAGCTTTTTCTAGTATATATACTAAAAAATTGGACTAAAGGGCATGGCCCGGGGGTTACCACTAACGTGTAGTGGAGAGAGGACTTAGCCAAAATGACAAACATACACGCACCAGGCTTGGCCTGGCCTGGCCCAGCTCCGGCTCCGGCCCCGGCCCTGGCCTCGGCTCAGCTCGGATCGGCTCGGCTAGCCTCGGCTTGGCTTGGCTTGGTCTGGTTTGGTCTGGAAAAATTTGACAATATTATGATGTCAAATAGTTTCAAAATAAATGAATGTGATAAGTGTATCTACATCAAAGATACTCCAAATGGATACATTCTGGTGTGTCTGTATGTAGACAACATGCTCATTATTGGGAGCAATAATGACATTATCAAACAAACTAAGAGCATGCTTAGTGACAAGTTTGATATGAAAGATTTGGGAGTTGCAGACGTCATACTAGGAATCAAAGTTTCCAGGACGTCTGAGGGAATTACTTTGTCTCAAGCTCATTATGCTGATAAAGTACTTGAAAGGTTCAAGAATTACTCGAATGGGACTGCCAAAAGTCCTGTGGATCCCAGTCTTCACTTGTTCAAAAATACGGGTGACAGCATATCACAAATGGAATATGCACGTGTAATCGGTAGTCTAATGTACTTAACAAATTGTACAAGACCGGACCTAGCACATTCAGTAAATGTACTGAGCCGCTACAGAAGTAATCCAGGACAAAGTCACTGGAAAGGAATTACTAGAGTATTGAAGCCTATGACGAAAGAGGATACTTGATGGAAACCCTACCTAGGAATTGGAGATCCCAAGATCTAGGTTCAAGGGGACAACCAAATCTTGATGAATCAACGTGAGCACTGAGAGATTAAAATCTCATACCCACTCTTAGGATGATAAAACAGTGCTGCCTGCAAAGAGTTAGGATAAGCTTGGCTTTTAATGATTCCCATAGCTTTGAAATAAAAGTGGAATATGGCAGGATACTCTTTATGAGCAATCACCTTGTGAGTGTGAAATGGAGCCGTTTCTAGGAGAAAGAAGAGAGGCTACATTCTCCAAGTTCACTCACGATTAACTAGGGTTGTTCAAGGCCAAAATGAACACAACAAGATAACCTAGTTCTGTGAGGAGATGAAACTGTGTGATAGTTATTGTCTAGGTTCACATCAAAGCCCGGGTAGTTCATGACATCATGTTCACTACCTGGTCAAGTGAACCCGATGGCTACTCACTAAGGGTGGTTCAAAGTTCAAAAATTACTACCATTCCTGATGCAGTAATTTTCTAATTGTATTCTTAGAGTCTTTTTCTGTCATGTGTCTTTCTGTCGTATCTGGATTACATGGTCTGGCCATTTCCATTCATGTGGGGGATTGTTGGAAAACATTTTTGCAGATTTTCTGGGACGGATTCTGGTGGGCTCCAGCCACCGGCGGCCCCGAAAATTGATTGGATCATGTTCCTCTCGTCGAGTACTATTCCGTGATGTACTCATGTACCAAAAACAAATTCCGTATGAATGATAAATGTTGGTCCAAAGTTAGGTACTCAACATGTACTAACTTGGATATTTGGAGAAAATGGATAGTCCCATATCGGAAATGGGGAAAGCTTTTTCTAGTATATATACTAAAAAATTGGACTAAAGGGAGTGGCCCGGGGATTACCACTAACATGTAGTGGAGAGCGGACTTAGCCAAAATGACAAACACACACGCGCGCGCGTCCGGCCCGGCTCCGGCCTCGGCTCGGTTCGGTTTGGTCTGGTCTGGCTTGGCTTGGCTTGGCTCTGGCCTATATTTTTTTTGCCCCAGTCAAAAAAAATTCCCCAGTATACTGCTACTCTGCTGTTACAGAGTAGTGGACCATTACTCTCCTGTTACTGTTACAGAGTAATGGACCATTCAGTTGCTCTCAATCTCCTATAAAACAAGTCCATTTTGTCTGCCAGAGAACACAGTTCTGAAAAAACCAGTCCGAATCTTGTTCTTCTTCTTCCTCTCTGAGTCAGTACTGAGAATACAACACATCTCCAGTTTGATCAGATCTTTGAAATTAGGTTGCTGCTCTTTAGGGAAAGGTAATACAGTTGTATCCTGGGAGGCATTTCGTCAACCACCGTTACACTACGGGGGGGAAATTGCTTTAAGGACAGAGATATTCAAATCTCGACTCTGTATTGTATTGTATGGTTTGTTATTTTATTTCCTGTAATTGTAACTCTTCACAATTATTATTAGCAATTCTGTTTTATGAAATTCTTGTTCTAACAATAAATAATACAATAGATCCTCTTTATGCCTAAACCTATTGAATTACCACCATACTCTTTCAACTAATGTTTGCCATAAATATGGAATCAATTCCTACAACAGAAGCTTTGGTGACACCAAGACTGGAGTTTCTTGGAAAAATAATAATTAATCTTATAAAAAATATGATAATATTAGTTTAGAATTTACTAATTTGTTTTTTTGTAAATATCTTTTTGTTTTGGATGAGACAATTATTTCCATGTTTTTTGTTTACTCAAGACTAAATATAATATTTATAGTCTTTAACAATAAAATTTTAAGTATTTTGTATACATAATGAATATTATACTATATATTCATTTGAGTTCTTAATGATATTCTTCTATAATTAATTTTTTCATGAACATACAACATTGTTAGAATAATCAACTGGCACGTCCACCAAGCCACGTGCACTTGATGCACGGCAAATTTCAACTAGTATATATATATAGAAGAAGAAGATGAAGAAGAAAAATTATAACATAAGCCGCAGTTCCCAACTGCGGCCTCTGTTATAATTAGGCCGCAATTCAGAACTGTGGCCTATATTTAGCCATTTTTTACTTAGAAAATTTTGTCCAAGTCTCCTAGTCTCTATAGCCCAAATATGAAATGAACTAAGACCGCAGTTGGGAATTGTGGCCTCGAAAAAACACATTTTGAAGAAGCTGCAGTTCTCAACTGCGACCTCATAATTGAATAGGTTGCAGTTCGGCATTGCGGCCAATGAGGATAAACCTTTCTTCGGAATTGGTTTCGAAACAGACCTATTTTAGAAATTAGTTTTTAACAAAAAGACCTATTTCGGGAAGAAAAAAAAAGCCTTTGGGGGCGTTTGATACGCGGATTGGAGAATTCCCAGGAATTAGTGGATTTCCAGGAATATGAGGGTGGGAATGAAGATTCCCGGAAATGTGTTTGGTGTACGACATCACATGCCTGGGAATACTTTATTACCGTGTTTGGTATAGAACAATTCATTCCCATCAATCTATCACTATAGTAGACATTACCGAAAATACCATTTTGGCTTTATTTAACAACCTTTATTTTGTGTTTAATTTATCATAATGTTGATTTGTTTTTAGATCTTCAGGTGTTGGGTTCCTTTATGAATCTATATTATTTATTTATTTGGCATGGAGGTGCAAATGTCCAACTGCCTAGCATATTTTGAGTTCAATTCTTTTTATGTTATTTTTTATCTAAAACTTGTTGAAATATGTGAAGTTGAAATTTGCTTCTATGAACTTTACTGTTTCCTGTTTCATTTGTATATATTTAAGTACCTATGTCTCGTGTTAATAAATACATTTCATTTTTCCTTTTAGTTATGTTCTTCATCTAACTGGTTGAAATATATTCCAATCATAGAGTAATTTTTTTTTAGTAATCTATTTGTTAATTTACTAAAGTTTTATAAGATATATATCAGTATTGCTTTTGAACATACATACATATAAATCAATTACCGACATTACTGGATAACTTAGACATAATTTATTCAGGCTGAAAGAAAGTTTTTATGTATAAACACTTATTCAGTAATTTCAACTCAATGAAACTTGAAATGTGACTTTCCAAATTATGGCAGATGAGAGAACCAAATCAATTTTTGCGGCAAATAACTTGAATCTTAGTCCAAGAGTAATAATCAATGACAGAACTCAAAAATTATAACTCCAATGACGCTCAGGATGCAACCCCGTGGCTCCAGTGCATTAATCTCTCTACACGAACATATACTACTGATAAAATTTTACACATAAAAACTAAATCACATTTTATTTATTATTGATTAAAGACCAGTTATATGATAAGCCAAAAATCTGGAGGGTGTTTTGGGTATGCAATAATCTCACTTTTTTTTTATGTGGAGGAATCCACAAATCCCACCCTTTTCAGGGGAATGTTTATCCTTCCAAACTAATTATTTTTGATAACCCTGAGAATTTAAGATTATTTACAAAACTATACCTATGTCTTACCAAACCAGGTAATCAAGAGGGCAATCCTAGATTCCCTTATATATTACCGCGTACCAAACGCCCCCATAGAGGCTAGTTCGAAGGTTACTTATCCGTGCTAACACCTTCAAGACCAAGAGTTAGTTTGTTGGTGGTGCTGTTGTATGGGAATCAGTCTAGGTATCATGTCACCAGCATGATTAGAGAGATCTACAATACTATTCAAGAATTAGTAGCTTTGAATTTTTTGCATTTGACTATATCTCTACTACTATAATGGGAGAAGGCCTTAGTGTAATTTGTCCATCTATCAATCCGTGCAACACACGTGCATAACTATTGTAAATGAGGTTTTAGATCAAATTCAGACTATGTCTAAATTTTTACTTTTAAAATATTATATTTATTAGGACATGCATCGCACGTGTAAACTACTAGTTTATTATTAGTAGGGAAATATGGCAAGATTTTTTTTTATGTTAAACCAAGTCCGAGGTATGTTCTCAAGAGAGAGGTTTATGACCTCCTTCCTGGAGCCAGATGACTAATCAAGACAACATCCCACTTCACCAAACAGTAAAGAACGAGAATTCAGGTTTAGATTGCCTGCATACTCTTTTGAGGTCCATCATTGTTAAACTTGACAGGATCCTTTGATCTAACAGATGTAAAATCTTGAGATAGTTGGATGGGAGTTGAAACTGACAGGAACCTCATTCACTGCCGAGATACTCCATCTTAAGAGTAATCAAAAAAATATAAGTAGACAAATAGTGAAATGTTAAAAGCACAAAGCTTGAAATGCTCGCAGAAGTGGCCGAGCCATTCATCAAAACTGGATAGTTAAGAAGGACCAGACTTTTGCATATTTGAATTATCCGATGGCAAGTTTTTAAACATTTTATTTAACTTGCTGCTATGATCGAACGATGTCCATGACACTTTCTTTTGAGGGAAAGACAGCCGGAAGATCCGACCATACCATTCATATCATCATAGAGTAATTGAAATTACAAGTGTCCTACCTCCAAAGTGGAACAAAGCATGAGATGAAAACATGAGAGAATGCAGACCGCTACAATACCAGATCAACAAAAAGCACTAAACCAAAATTGCCTTAAAAAAGCGGCATAAAATGCAATTCAATAACAGTTTGACATATGTTTTCTCGTAGATGGTTCCACTCCAACCAGATGGTCCACAATGAGGGCCAAGAGAGTATCCCTGTAAGATTGAGAAATTGTACATTCATGAAAAACGACTAGCAGTAAATATTGTGTTGCATGATGTACGCGGATGTTGTTAGGAATTCGTTGCTGAGTGTGTAGCGACAATCGATGTAATGACGAACAATCAAACAAGTAGATCAAACCAAATACATAAAGCACACAACGATTTATCCCAGTTTGGGCGAACGCTAATCTGGGATAGAAATAAGGGAGATATTATTCACTAGAGAAGATACAAAGAACTACTCTCGCACCAATAACTGATTTATCTCTCAAACGTCATTAGAAGATAATCTGTTGTTTACAATAGAGAACTCTCAATCTCAACTCTCAATAAAGTATTTTTCCTCTTGGCTCTCAAATGAGGCCAATACAATAATATATAGAGATCTAGAGAAATCCTATGTTGTAATCTTGACACAATAACTGTCCGATATATCCTGAATAAAGAAACACACGATAAGAGTCACACAATCTAACTTGGAGTAGAAGAAATAACCCAAAACAGGTAATCCAGACCCGACATGTTTGGAATCGAGTGCCGCCGACGGTTGACTACCTTAGGGGGTGGTCGCCCGCAATGCACTCAATCCCAAACAGATGGTTGAGGCAGTCGACTACCCCTAGAAAACAGTCGACTATCAAACAGTATACTACTGTTGTTGCCGATGTTGTTGATATTTCCAATGCTGCTGCTGTTACTTCTCTCCATCGATGCTTCGACATCTTCTCATTGAACCCAAGTATGCAAGACATACAATCCCAACAATCTCCATCTAGGATTGCATACGCATGTTATCAACACTGTGTGATCAAAATCATTTAGACTCTTTCAGAATCCACCTTCAAATGAACTCGGTTCAGTGACTTCTTCAGTTAGTTGTGTAACGCCTAGCCCCAATACTCAGAAATTTTTTATTATTTTTAGAAGACCAAATAATGCTTATAGTACAACTGTCCATCACAGGCTGCCTCTCAAAAGGTGGTTAACCAATTAGGTGACTCTTGATCATAGGCAATTATATTTATATTTATTTATTCTAGTAATATTCCCGATCTGGGACTATCTTAATTAATTCCCCCCCCCCCCCTGAATCCCTTGCATACACAGTCGTATGCCACGGCATCAATTCAAAGAGACAGCAGCTTCACGTTGTGCTTTTTCTCATCCGGGTGGGTCCCCCGTGGGTGACGTCAGCACGACGTCACCCCACAAACCCACAGCACACCGTGTTGTTCCTCATCACATGGGCCCCCCTCCTCATCACATATTTACACATATGCCATTACACCATATATATATATATATATATATATATATATATATATATATATATAGGGAAAGCTTCGGTTGTGCACTACCTCTAGTGCACACGGCGTGTGCACTAGGCCTTCAGGCATTCATATCGACGATCCGAACCATTCACATTGATCTACACATCTAAATTAGTTTAAATATGTAAAATCAAATCATTTAAAATTCATTTATCCATCCATTGAAGTGTTACAAAATTGTATGGCTGAAAATCATTGTTTTTTATAGTCACATGATGGATGGGCAAATGAATTGCAAATAATTTGATTTTACATATTTAGACTAATTCAAATGTGTAGATCAATGTGAATGGTTCGGATCGTCGATATGAATGCCCGAAGGCCTAGTGCCGTGTGCACTAGAGGTAGTGCACAACCGAAGCTTTCCATATATATATATGTATATATATATATGTACATATATATATATATATATTATGGGGTATTACATACACCTCCCTTTTAGAAATCAGCATCCTAGCTGAGTACGGGGCATGCAATCTAGCGCAGGATCCTTCCTTTCTAGCAGATGTGGAGTGGAGTATCCTTACTAGCATACTGCACTCCTGGATTTGCTACCAGCGTACTGACCTCAGCCATCCTGCTAGCGTAATGCACTCCTAGATTTTCTACCATCGTACTGACCTTAATCAGGCATACATCTCCACACTCGGGGTCGAAAGTTGGCTCTGATACCATTTGTAACGCCCCGCCCCAATACTCAAATAACTTTTATTATTTTTAGAAGGCAAATTAACACTTATAGTACAACTGCCCACCACAGGCTACCTCTCAAACAGTAGTTAACCAATTAGGTGACTCTTGATCATAGGCAATTATATTTATATTTATTTATTCTAGTAATATTCCTGATATGGGACTATCTTAATTAATTCCCCCCCTGAATCTCGTGCATACATAGCCATATGCCACGTCATCAATTCAAAGAGATAATAGCTTCATGCTGTGCTCTTTCTCATCCGGGTGGGTTCCCCCTGGGTGACGTCAGCACAACGTCACCCCACAAACTCACAACACACCGTGCTGTTCCTCATCAAGTCGGCCCCCCTCCTCATCACATATTTACACATATGCCATTACACCATATATATCATATATATCTATATATCTCTTTTTAGAAACTACAGGGTATTACAAGTTGAATCTATCAACCACCTTTTTCTCAATCACTGTGCTGCCTCAAGGAGATACCCTATTAGGCATTAACAATGAGGTGTCGCCCTCTGTACGACCTCAACTTACCTTGAGGCACTCCACCTCTCAACGGTATGTGAACGTCGTGATTTCGCTTCGATGATTCTAGTGACGATATACTAGATGACGCTTCAAGGACATTGGGCATAGAAACACTTTGCCAAAATTTCTCGATCCCACAAAACTTGTAGAGGATGTGCGAGACACCCCTCTTTCCCAATATCACCTATGACGACCTTCCCAAACCGATAGAACTGCACATTGAGCTGTGTACCTGCAGCCACATGCTTCAAAAGTTTCTAAGGATATAAGATTTTGTCTCAACAAATTAATATGCATGACATTCTCTAGTGTGTATTCCTATCCATCTGGCACTTCCAACTCGACTATCCCTGACCCACTACTTCAAAAACTCACCAACCACCGTTCTCCCACAACGATCTCCTATGAACTTGTAAGTATAAAACATCTCCCTCTCGGAGCATATATGAGAAGAATTTTTCAAATCAAGAAACCAGCATGAATACATATATATAGAATTTGAAATAAGAGTACAATCTAAAGTATCACCTGACTAGCAATGTTGGCGCTCTCGCGATTCAACAACTTTTGATAGTCCCTCTTGTAATGCTCAATCATTCTGTAATGGTGGCAACAGATCCTTCCCTTACTTGTACTTTTTCTTCTACTCGAAATATCATCACCACGATGCAAATCGTAGAAGTAAACACCAATCCCTGAGTCCCCCTCTTATAGCCATCCTCCTTCAATCCCTCGATCACCTCTGCTACCAAAAATTTCTCCTTGGTAAACTTTCCGTCTAGCATGGTGGTTATCAGATGCTTGTATGGTTCTAGTAGTGAATTTATCAAGATGAAAGCTTTAAGATCATGCAACGCTCGCAATTAAGATGATCCTGAACTGGATTCCTCTATACAATCTTGAAGAGCGGTACTTTCCTTTATTGAGTAACTGCAATGTTTTCTCTTCCAGTACATTTGTTCCTGTAATGGCAATTCTGCGCCGTTAGTTATGAGTCTTGCCCACAGACTCACTGTGCTTTTACACCTGACTTTTTTTGCCAAAAACATCCAAATTAAACCAATAGATTTGAATAAATCTTCAACCGAATGTTTTGTTTTATGTTAGATGGCTTCCCATGCTTAATCTTCGTAAAACTCCAATCTGTCATATTCTCCAAGGAAACTAGAGCAACTCCTGAATGGTGAAAGATTTCTAACATGATGCTCTAATATCAATTGTTAGGAATTCGTTACTGACAATAGATCTATTGACGAACAATCAAACAAGTAGATCAAACTAAGCATACAAAGCACACAATGATTTGTCCCGGTTTGAGCGAACCCTAATCCGAGGATAAATATAGGGAGATATTATTCAACTACAAAAGATAGAAAGTATTACACTAGCACCAAGTACTGATCTATCTCTCATGCCTCACTATATGATAACCTGATGTTTACAATGGAAAACTCTCATTCACAATTCTCAATAAAGTATTTTATCTTTTGGCTCTCAAACAAGGCCAATACAATAATAAATAGAGATCTAGAGAAACTCTAGGTTGTAGTCTTGATACAATAACCATCTGATATATCATGAATAAGCAGACACATGATAGGAGTCGTACAATCTAACTTGGAGTGGAAGAAATATTCGAAATAAATAGTCTAGACCTGACCTGTTTGGAATCGAGCACCGCCGACCATCGAATGCCCTAAGAGCGGTCAACCGCAATGCGCTTGATACGGCTAAAAATATGGTTAAATTGGAACTATCCAAATCGGGCACGAATCTTAAAGCTCGGGGGTAAAATTGTAATTTCACCTACAAACGGGTCTGAAATGGGAACTGGGCCTTTTCTAAAGGCCCAATAACCTATAAGCGGGTCCATCTTACTGGGCACAGATCCCAACTCGCAAGAAGCCCAGTCCAGTTGGATAGGAAAATTAGGGTTTATATTTGTTCTTAATCAACGGTCCTGATCGCTTCTATCCATCCACTGGGAAGTAGGAATTTGATCTTATACCGAAACTGGTTCCTAAGGCGGCTATAAATACCCCCCATCCCCCACTGTTATCAGGTAATCAATCTTTTGTCAATCAAAGTTCTTTCATAATCTTCCTGATTACTGACAAGAGCGTCGGAGGGTGCGTCGCAGGAATCAACTCCGGTGTTTCGCACTTTTTGCAGGTCAACAACGGGAGATCACGGTCAAACTCCGGTGGAAGTGTGTTCAGGTTTGGCTATTCAACTTCCCTCCAATCCACAAATCTATCTGTTTTCCCCCACACCAATTTAAGTGGCAACAGATTGGCGCCGGCTGTGGGAACCTACGAATAACAATCCACCCTCTTCCATAGGTTAAGGTCACCTCTAGCCATGCCTCTAAGGAAACTAAGATCTAGAGGGTCCAACCATGGACCCACTCCTCCTCAACCACAACCAGAGGCTCCCCTCCAGCCCATCCAGCCTCAGGGAGAGATCCCTCCTCAATCCGATCAGCCGTTGCAGCAGTTGCAGCCTCCTCTCCAAAATCTTCAACACCAGCAAGCTCCATCCGGGCCCCAGAACGCTGGTATAGGGACCTCTCATCCTCACCCTCAGAAGCAACCTCTTCACCGCGACCATATCTCCATACATAACCCTTCAACCGACTCAATGGCATCTCATAACCCTCGGCCTTCCGAAGACCTCCGCAACATCCTCATCAACCGGCAGAAAGAGTAGGACCTTCGCCACCGTTTGGATGAAAGGCGGGCCCGAGAGGGAGCCTCCCGCTCAGAACGTCCGAATACGCGATCCCCTTGCCGCTGCGATTACAGGAGGTCCCCTCTTCATAGGAGGCAGAGAAAGTCCCCTGAGTACCGTTGAAGAAGGCATCATTCTCCTGCTGGTTGACAGCCCCAAAGGGATCAGGGGGACCAGAACGAACCTATAACCTATGCAGAATTCCAAGAGTTCCAGGCAACAATCTTGCAGGCCCTCAATCTCTCACCAAACAACAACAACAATGTTCAGAGGGTTCCCACTCCTCTGCTGGTCCAAAGCCCTCGCCACCGGTCCCTAAGTCCTCCTCAAGCTTCGAGCCGCCGCCGTCACATTCCAAGTCCTCGTCATTCTCCGAGCTATCATCGCCGAACCCCACGCTCCCCTTCGTACGAAGACGAGTCCAGAGGCTCACCAGAGTACCGTCGAAGGGATGATGCTGTCTACCGCCGTCTCCATGAGATGGAGAGGTGCCTCGGCCAACTGGTTAGAGATGAGAAATTGAGAAGAAGGACCCTCCGTCCAAGTAGACCCCCGTTTTCTCGAACCATCATGGAGGCACCCGTTCCGGTAAACTTCAAGCCCCCGCAGTTCGAGACATATACGGGGGAGTCAGACCCCATGGATCACATTAAGAGTATCAAAACTCTAATGATAATTCATCAAGCCACTGATGCCCTCCTATGTAAGACTTTTCCAGCCACTCTCAAAGGCCCTGCTCGGGAATGGTACTCCCGCCTCGGTCCATCCTCCATATTCTCTTTTGAACAGTTCAAGACCCTCTTCATAACCCACTTCATGAGCAACCGCCACTCCGAAAAGACGAGTATTTCACTACTCTTTCTCATTTAGAAGAAGGGCGAGAAGTTGAGAGATTATGTCAAGTGGTTTACCGCGGAAGCCCGATCCATAGCCTCCCTCGACCAATCAGTCGCTGCAGCCGCCTTCCAGTCCAATGTCCTCAACTCCAACCTCCGGTCCTCCATAGCCAAAAAGTCCCCGCGGGATTTCTCTGACCTTCTTCTCAGAAGCGAGAAGTACGTCTGCACCGAGGAGGCTGAACATCGCCCCACATTCGAGGGATCCTCTTCTGGAAATAAGAGAAAGGTTGCAGAAGACGAGGGAGCTAAAAAGCTCTAGAAGGATAACAGGGGTCAGCATCGTCTGCCTCCCAGATTTGAAAGTTTATCCCTCTCAACACCAATGTTTCAACCATTCTCTTGGAGGTAGAGAAAGAAGGGATCCTGCCTCCTGCCTCGAAGATGAACACTCTCAGGAAGAAGAGAGATAAGGAGAAGTGGTGCCGCTATCATTGAGACCACGGCCACGACACCAATGACTGTCGGGCCCTGAAGAATGAAATTGAAGCCCTCATTCAGAGAGGGTAGCTTTCCAAATTTGTAAGAAAGGACCGGATCTATCTTCCTCCACCCCTTAGGGGGGCTAACAAGCGTTCCGAGAGGCGCAACGAGACTCCCGAATTTGAAGAAGAGTGCATCTTGCACCTCATCCATGGAGGCCCAATGGGAGGAACCTTTAACTCTTCTCGAAAGGCTTTTATCAAGGAAGTAAATTCGGTGCACAGCATACCCCCTCCCAAAGGTCTCAGAGTCCCAGTTACTTTCTCGGATGAAGATCTAGAAGGTGTCCGAACCCCCCACTGTGATGCACTGGTGATTAATCTCCACATGGCAAACTTCAAAGTGGAAAGAATTCTAGTGAATAACGGCAGTTCTGTCAACATCCTCTTCCTGGCGGCCTTCCGAGGGCTCAAATTATCGTGGGACAGGCTCAAGCCCGCCGGCTACACTCTCCGTGGATTCACGGGAGTGCTAGTGACGATCGAAGGGGTCATAACCCTTGACGTAACCGCTGGTAAAACTCCTACTACCCGAACGGAGCCAATGGACTTCATGGTTGTCGACGTCCCAGCCGCTTACAATTTGATCCTAGGTCGACCTGGCATAGCTGCTTTAGAAGCCGTCCCGTCAGCTTATCATCTGAAAATGAAGTTCCCCACCAAGGCAGGTGTACGGGAAGTAAGGGGAAGTTAGGAGATGGCCCGCAAATGCTACATAACCTCGACCGGAGGACCCGTCCTTTCCCTCGAGACTCTTGAAATTCCCTAGGGGAACACCCAGCCTATGTCAGAACTGGTAGACGAGCTGGAGAAAGTGCTCTTCTCGGAGCAAGATCCGAACCACAAATTCTTCATCACCCTCCCTTCTGCTGTCTATTTCGACATAGTTCAGTGTATCAAGAAGAACTATGACCTCTTTGCATGGACTGCTGCCGACATGCCAGAGATTTTCGAAGACCTCCTCGTCCATCACTTAAGTGTTGCTTCGGGGTCCAAACCGGTCCAGCAGAAGAGGCGTAAATTCGCCCCTGAGCGCCAGCATGCCATAAAGGAAGAAGTAGAGAAGCTCCTCAAAGCCCGGTTCATCCAAGAGGTCAATTATCCCGAGTGGCTCTCTAATGTTGTTATGGTTAAGAAGGCCAATGGAAGTTGGAGTATTTGCATTGACTTCACGGACTTGAACAAGGCATGCCCCAAGGATCCTTTCCCACTCCCCAGCATTGACACCTTGATCGACGCCACTTCAGGACATGAATTTTTGAGCTTCATGGATGCCTTATCCGGTTACAACCAAATCCGCATGTTCCCCCCAGATATCCCGAAAACCTCATTCGTCACCGATCAAGGTCTCTATTGCTATAGATTAATGCCCTTTGGGCTCAAAAATACCGGTGCCACCTACCAGCGCCTCGTCAATAAGGTCTTCCAGAATCAGATCGGTCGAAACATGAAAGTGTACGTCGATGATATGCTAGTAGAAAGTATCCATGGGTCCAACCATGTCGCCGACCTACAAGAAGCCTTCGACGTGCTGAGGAAGCATAACATGAGACTGAACCCGAATAAGTGTGCATTCGGGATCTCATCTGGCAAATTTTTGGGCTTTATGGTCAATCAAAGGGGAATTAAGGCCAATCCTGAGAAGATAAAAGCCATTCTCAATATGGCTCCTCCTACAAATGTGAAAGAAGTTCAGAAGCTTACAGGATGACTCGCAGCTATAGGGCGCTTCCTGTCCAAGTCAGGGAAGAAGTGTCTTACTTTCTTCAAAGCCCTCAAGGAGGCTAAGGCTTTGAGTGGGGCCCGCAGCAGCAAAAATCGTTCGACCAACTGAAAGCCTATCTAGTCAACCCCCCACTCCTCAGCAAGCCTACTCCCGGAGAAACACTCTACCTCTACCTTGCTGCCTCCGAGCAAACCCTCAGTGCTGTCCTAGTGAGGGAAGAAGACAAGGCTCAGAAGCTTATCTATTATGTGAGCAAGTCCTTAGAGACGCCGAGCTCTGCTATCCGAGATTGGAAAAGATAGCATAAGTCTTGGTTATGACAGTCAGGAAGCTCTGCCCCTATTTTCAATCCCACTCGGTGGTCGTCCTTACCGACCAGCCGCTCAAGCAAGTCCTGCACAAGCCCGAAACCTCCGGGCATCTGATGAAGTGGTCGATCGAGCTAAGTCAACATGACATATCTTATCATCCTCGGGCAGCTATCAAAGCACAAGCCCTAGCCGAGTTTATAGTGGAAAGCACCATCCCAGAAGTGAGTCAAGCAGCAAATAGGCCACCCATCAGGACAGTGTATGTAGATAGGTCTTCTTGTGCCGAAGGGAGTGGAGTCGAAGTCATTCTGGCAGGCCCAGATGACTTCGTTCTCCAGTACTCCCTCCGCATCAACTTCAGAGCTTCCAACAACGAAGCTGAGTACGAAGCCCAAATAGCATGCCTGGGTATGGCTCGTAAGGCAGGAGCGCAACGTGTCCGAATATTCAGTGACTCACAGCTAGTGTTGAATCAAGTCTTAAGAGACTACGAGGCGAGAGACGACCGAATGGCCAAGTACCTAGCTAAGGTCCGAAGTCTCATGGCTTCGTTCGAAGAGACTCAACTCAAGCAGATCCCTAGAGAAAAGAACTCCCAAGCAGATGCCCTTTCGAAGTTGGCCTCCTCCTCCCTCCAAGGTCTCGAGCAGACCGTCCTAATCAAAGTACTCCTAAGACCAAGTGTTACCGCTGATTCTGGTGTGGGGGTAAACAGATGAGATTTGTGAGTTCGAGAAAAACCTGAACAGCGAATCCAAGCCTTCCGATTCCTGCCGCAACCTGCAAGGAAGTACGATACACTGGGGTTGATTCCGGCGACACACCCTCCGACGCTCTTGTCAGTAACCAGTGGTGATTAGAGAAAGAGCTTAAGGTGGAAAAAGAGTGATTACCTAGTCACAGTGGTAGAGGGGAGGTATTTATAGTCGCCAGGGGAGTGATTAGGGACTTGATTCCCTGTGTAACTGCTAGGAGTAAAATCCTCACAGTCTGTTTAGGAAACTAATCCCCGATTCCCGGTGAGAGTAAATCAGGCCCGTTGACCTGGTCAGATCAGTGACCCTGATTTGCCTCTTGTTGTCTGGGTTCGCCTCGGGTCGGGACCCGTACCCAATTGGAGTGGATCCGTTTTTGGGTTATTGGGTCTGTGAGAAGGAGACCCAATACCCGTTTCGGACCCATTTGTATGTGAAATTACCGTTTTACCCCCGAGCTTCAAGATTCGCGCCCAATCTGGACGGTTCTGATTTAACCCCATTTTTAGCCATATCACGAGCCCCCCACTCCTAAAGATTGAGTGTGATCCGCCATTGAGGAGTAGTTTAACTGTTTTAGTGGCTAGTGGAGTTGTATCGGAGTCCAAATGGAGGATTTTGAATCTCGAAGGGGGTAGTGAGGTAATTTTTTGATGCCATGTGCTGTTCTCTAGCCATATCGAGTATTTGACGGCTTTTATCTATTTTTTCGGACTATTTATTTAATTTTGCAATGTGTTTACTAATCGTTCGGGGGCCTTAACAGTACATTCTAGGCAATAATTGTTCGTTCACAGGCTCAAAAATATACCCCCGAATTTTTAATTATTTTCTAAAATTTTTAGTTAATTTTCCTGAATTTTTAGCAAATTTTCGCAATTTTTAAATAAATAAAACGATTTAAATAAATAAAAAATAATTTTAAATACCGATTTATGACGTGGCTCAATCTGGGCCATTGATCATGGACGAGCACGAATTTCTGAGAGATCCAACGGTTGTTATCGCTCGGAGGCTTTTTTCTCCGTTTGCGAGCTCGGATGGCCACTTGCTCGGCAGCCGACCGGAGGCACAGGGGTTCGGCAGTCCGAGCGATATGGCACAATCTGAGCCGTCGGATTGTGGCACGAATCTCGAGATGGGCTCGTTTCCCAAGAAAATACTATCTTGTCGTTTAGTGCACGTGGCTCAATCTGGACCATCCATCATTAGAAGCACGAATTTCTGAGAGATCCAACGGTCGTAGTTGCTCGGTGTCTTTTTTCTCCGTTTGCAGGATCGAAAAGGCACTTGCTCGGCAGCCGACCGAAGGCATGGGGTTTCGGCAGTCCGAGCGACGTGGCGCAATCTGAGCCGTCGGATGACATGGAGCAAGTGCAGACTCGGAAAGGCACTTGCTCGGCAGCCGACCGAAGGCATGGGGTTTCGGCAGTCCGAGCAACGTGGCGTAATCTGAGCCGTTGGATGACGACACGCATCTCGAGACGGGCACACTTCTCAAGAAATCACTATCTTGTCGTTTATTGTCCTCGGCAAGATCTGGGCCGTCTGATCGAGATCTTACGCAAAAGCTGGGGAGAAAATGAGTTTTCTCTGTTTGCAGGCTCGAAAAGGCACTTGCTCGGTAGCCGACCGAAGGATTGGGGTTTCGGCAGTCTGAGCGACGTGGCACAATCTGAGCCGTTGGATGACGACACGCATCTCGAGACGGGCACACTTCTCAAGAAATACTATCTTGTCGTTTAGTGTCCTCGGCAAGATCTGGACCGTCTGATCGAGATCTTACACGAAAGTTGAGGAGAAAGTGAGTTTTCTCCGTTCGCAGGCTCGGAAAGGCACTTGCTCGCCGTTGACTGGCGGAACGAGTTTCGAGACGGTCCTGTTCCCAAAGGCATTAATGGTGTCCCGGGATTTGTGCGGCGTTCCATCTTCCCGGGGTCATTAAGAATGGTGCCCTTCAATTAATGCGTGGCGTTTCAACTTCCGAGGATCATAATGGCCAGATCTTGGAGGGTAGCTTATAAGTACCCCATTCCCTTTGCCATTTTTATCGCAACAATGTTGAGTTTTAGCCCTCGGAGGCATCTGCTTTGGGTGGTTGCTCTTCGGAAGGACGGGTGGTCGTTCTTCCACCATGGTCTTCTCCTGACTCTGACGGCCCCGATGCGGATGTCAGGGTCAGGGGAGACCATGGTGGAAGAGGTGATGATGAAAGTCCGGATTCGGGGGACCATGTGTTTCGGGAGGACGGGTGGTCGTTCTTCCACCGTGATCTTCTCCCGATTCTGACTGCCCCGATGTGGGTGTCAGGGTTGGGGAAGATCATGGTAGAAGAGGTGATGACCCGAGTCCGGATCCGAGGGACTACAGCTTCGGAATGATGGGTCTCTTCCGATCTCTGTCTTCCTTCCGGGCTGACGGCTTCTGATGGTTGTCAGCCCGAAGGAGCTAGAGATGGGAGGTGTGCCGATCTGCTTTTTAACCGGACCCCGTGAGTCGGCGGTTTCCCTCTAATCCCTGAATAATTCGTGGCTTCGGCTCCGAGACCGCAGGCTTTGTTTTGCTCACGGGTAAGAGGGATACCGACCGAGACCTGGGGTCTGGGGGGTTCACCGAGGGCGATGCCTTAAGACTTTTAATCCAAAATTTTTCCTGGCTTCTTTAGACAGAGGTGGAGACCTGAGGGCACGGTTGTCTGAGCGACATTTAGGGCCGTCGGATGGGTGCTTGCTCGGTTGGCCGGCCGGAGGTCTGAGGGCATGGTTGTCCGAGCGATTTGGCGCAATCTGAGCCGTTGGATGGTGGTGCGAATCTTGAGATGGGCTCAGTTTCCAAGAAAACGCTATCTTGTCGTTTAGCGTCGTCTGCGAGATCTGAGCCGTCTGATCGAGATCATACACGAAAGTTGAGGGGAAAGTGAATTTTCCCCGTTTGCAGGCTCGGAATGGCACTTGCTCGGTTGGCCGACCGGGCCCTTTGCTGCTGGGTTCGGATCGCGCGTAGCTCGGGTTTGGATCCTGCTGTGCCGAGCTACTTGACTTGGTGAAAAAACAAAGTCGTGTTGGGCCTTCGCGACGTTTTGAGAGTGGCCCAAAAGTCGCGCCCTTACGTTTGGAAGTCCAAGGGACGTTCCTTTTTTCCTATAAATCTTCACTCCCCCTCAATCCAAGTCTTCACTTTTACTCTCTCTCTCCAGTTTTTACTTTCACCTTCGAAGTTTTTAGCTCCTTGGTGGCGTTGCTAGCTGTCGTGGCAAGGCGTTCTTTGTCTCCGGTGAGCTTTTCCGACCGTAGCTGTCACTTCAAGGTCAGTCTCCTTCCTTTCTCTTTAGAAAATGGTTAAGATTACTTCCTCGGATGAGACCCCCGCCTCGGAGCAAGCCGTAGGCCGAGCGGGCAAAGGAAAGGAGGTGGTGGAGCCGACCGATCAGAGCATCGTTCGGCCGGACAGAGAGGGCGAAGTGGCCGAACCACCTCAGGAGGTCGAGGCGGCGTCTCAGAAGGGTAAAGGAGTGGTCATGATCATTAAGACGCCGAAGACGGCGGGGGCGTTCGGTCGGCAGCTTATTGCTCTGTCGAGCGTGGGAGGCGTTCGGGATTATGCCGAGGAAATCTTAGAGAAGGTGACCCAAGGCACGGCCAAGTCGGTGGAGGAGAATGAACCGAGAGAGTTGTCCGAGGCGGACCATACCATCTCGTCTCTTACGGAGGCCGATCTACATCTGATCCGAAAGGGATTCCAGATTCCCGCCGAATACGGGCTACTCCTCCCCGGACCGGGCTTCCGAGCCAACACAAAGTCTTCAACGGACGTGTGCGTCTTTCCTCTCGACTCCCTCTGCGCCGGGCTCCGCTTTTCCCTTCATCCGTTCATAGTCGATGTCTTGAATTGGTACGGTTTGAGCCCCGCCCAGCTGATGCCGAACACCTGGAGGCACGTCCTGGTGTTTGTTCTCCGGTGCCAAGAGGTCGGTGCCGTACCGAGCATGTTTCTCTTTCAGAGCCTCTACCGCCCTTGCCAGCCAAACCGAAACGAACAAAGGTTTTATCTTTCGCCGCGGACGGGCGTGAAGTTAATCGAGAACCCAGACTCGATCAAACATTGGAAGAAGAAGTATTTCATCATCCGAGCTCCCGCACCGTGGGTGATCCCGATAGTTTGGGCGAAGGATGGCCTGCCTAAGCGAGTCAAGAAAGAGCCGGTGCTGAGTGACGAGGAGGCAGAGGCCCTCGAGAAGCTCCTCGCTTTGCCAGCGCTAAGCTGGAAAGATATTACCGAGGAGGCTTTGTTCCGAGGGGGTCTCAGTCCGATCGACCCTGGTACGCTTCTGGTATTTATACTCTTTGCTTAAAGTTCATGAAAATTTTTCTAAGTTTTTTCATTCGGCTTGTGCAGAGACGATGAAGATGGACTATAGGGCTTTGATGGCGAAGGCCAGGGCGGCAGAGCAGGAGACGAGGAAAAAGAGGCCTTCGGCGGGGCCTCAGGCGGCCGAGCCCCGAAGATACCGTCGGTCGGGAAGACAAGCGACCTACAGAAGGCCGTTGTTCCGGGGACTGGCCCCGAGCAGGAGAAGTCCGCGGCTACGGATCCTCCAGCTTCCGGTGTGCCAGCGCCAACGATGGAGGGGGATGCAGCCGGCTCGTCGAGCGGTGCATTCGGTGTGAATGAGGTGCTGTCCCTCCAAGTTCCGCCCCTCACTGCCGAGGCGGAGAAGATCTTGACCGAGCGGCATAAGCAGATCTTCGTCCCTGACTGGCAGGTGATGAATGTCGACGGCTTCTTGGGCGACGGCAACATCTGTATGGAAGCGGTGAGGCACCTGCCGACCCCAAAGGATCGAGCGGCCCTAAAGGCTGGGCTGGCAGGGGACGCTACGATGCGGATCGCTCGGAACACAATGTCGGTAAGTGGAGCGAACTCTTTCTCATTGAAACTTTTTCTGAGATTTTCTAAGTTCATGCAGTTTGCGAGCAAGGAACAGGAGTATGACCGGGAGAGAGCGGAGCGCGTCAAAGCCACAAAGCTGCTTGATGCTGAGCAACTCCTCTCGTCAAAAAGGGCGGCTGAAGTGGCGGGGTTGGAGAAACAGTTAGCCGACGCCATTCAACTGTCGAAGAACACGGCAGCCAAGCTCGAGGCCTCGGAGAAGGAGAACGCCGAGCTGAAGGAGGAGCTGGGCAATGCTCAATCGGAGGCAGAGAGGGCTCGGAAGAGAGCCGAGAAGATCATGGCCAAGCACCGGTCTAAGGTGGCAAAGGCGAAGAAGGCTGTCCAGGAGGAGGCCGAGCACCACATGTTCAAGAACATGGAGGACGCCTACGGCCGAGCCCTGCTCCACGTCGCTACTCGGAATCCGGGTTTCGACACGTCCTCCTACCGTTTCTACGACCCCGTGGAGGGGGAGGAGGAGGTTCCCCAGGGGATGCTTGGCCCCGAGGGACAGACGGACGGTGTCGAAGGCCCGGGTGAGACCGAGGCCGAGGATGAAGAGGAGGACGACTCGGAGGAGGAGAGTGGGAGCGAGGATGAGGACGAGGACAAGGCCGAGGGGTCGACGGACCCGAACGACAAAAAGGTCGACCCCTGACTCGGTTGCCTCTTTTAGTCTTTTGTTGTTTTGTTTCTTTTGGTAAGCCTAATTGCGGACTGGCCACCGCTCTTGTAAAACTTTCTTCTCGGTTTTGAATGAAAACAGTTTGTTTGGCCAAAAATTTATCCAAGTGTCGAGTCTCGGATTTTGTGTTTGATTAGGCGTAGAATTCTCCAAGTGTTGGGTCTCGGATTTATCTCTGCTTTTCAGGTGAACTTCGGTCCGATCACGGAGGTTGCACACCTTCGTAAGGAGCTGGCCAAAACGAAGGGCGAGCTCTCGAATAGCCGACAAAGGCAGTTTCTCATGTTCTTGAAGCTGGAGGAGACAAAGGCAGCTGTGAGGGAGTATTGTCGCGAGTTGAAGCAACTGTGAAAGCAACCCCGAGCCCCTTGTCCCGAAGGTGAGGTCGAGCGGCTTCGTAGAGAGCTTGCCGTCGCCGAGCGGGAGAACGACGAGCTCTCGGCTAAGATCCGACACATGGAGATAGCGGAGCAAGGTCGCTCGGCGGAAGAAGAGAAGCTTGCTTCCGAGCTGGAGACGGCATCGTCCGAGCGCAAGAAGTTGTTGGCCGAGGTCGACAGGCTTAGGAGGATCACGATAGATAGGGGGATCGAGGTCACCCACTTCCGACGGCTCGCAAACAATAGCGCCAACGCCTCGGGCTCGTCAAGGCCTCCTCGTTTGAAGAAGTTGGCGAAGGACGACGCTTTGAGAGATAGAATCATTGAACTGGAGGAAGAGGTCGCGTCACTCAAACCTCTGCCGGAGAGGGCCAACGTCCGCAGTACATCGTGCACTCGCGAAGAGAGCGAGAGAGGGATCACCTTCTACGAACTTACGACACGTTTACCTGTGGCTCGGCGGAGTCCTGCCGACGCTCAGAGTAGTGTAGCCGTCTCGTCTAGTGGTGCCTCGGTCGGCGCCACAGTTAGGGTCAGCAGCGAAGGGGGGTCACTCTTCGTTGGTTTGGGATCGAGCTCGGAGGTCAGGCCTCGTCGTCCTCGCATTTCCTTGAACCGAAGCATTCCCCTTCCGAAGAGGCCCTGATCATGTCGTTTTATGTTTCTTCTAGCTGTTGTAAAACTCTATTGTAGGGTTGGTCTTGATGTATGTAGAGCTATTATATCTGAACACGAATCTGAAAGTTTGATTGGAAAATTCTTCAAGTGTTGGACTTCGGAAGTGTATTGAAATTTTGCTATTCGTTTTTCCTTCTTTTCAGCTCGTGGTGGCAGCCCAATACACTGATTCCAACGATTCGAACGATGATGCTAAAACCGGGGTAACCTCAGGGGCGATGAAGTCGCGTTCGACGAAGTGCCGAGAGCGGCTTTATGGCGTCAAGCTGGAGTTACGCCGAGCTGAGAGCGAGCGAGCCCACCTTCAGTCCGTCTTCGGCCAACGAGACGTCGAGATCCAACGTCTGGAGAGTAGGATCATCGAGGCGACCCCCGTAGGAGAGGACGAAGATTCGCAGACTGCTTTTAGCAACGCTCTTCGGGTCCAGTGTATTCGGCACAACCAGTCGAAAATATTAGCCGAGCGGGACGATTTGCTCTCTGAGATCCATCACTTGCAGACTGTGGAGGCAAAGCTTCGGAAGGAGGCGGAGGAGCTATCAGCCGAAGTGGATGGACTGGCGACCGAACGGGTCAGTGAAGACATTTCCGTTTGAAGGCCAAGTGTAATGGGTCGGCGCTGTATTTTTTGTTTTCTAATACTTTGTAACCATGGAAACATTGCTTTGTATTGTGTCCCGATCATTAATAAAATTTCTTTTGAGAACTAGCATATCTCTGGTTGCTCTGCGTATTTATCTCACTGGTAAGCGTGTTGGTCGTGCCGAGGTTTACGAGCCAAGCGTATAGTGCCGTCGGCAAGAATCTCGAGGCGAACCCGTTCCCATGGGAACACTATCTTGTCGTTAGCGGCGCTGAGAAGATCTGCGCCGTTGGATTTTGGCACGAATCTCGAGACGGCTCTGTTCCCAAGAAAATGCTATCTTGTCGTCTAGCGTTGCTGGCAAGATCTGGGCCGTCTGATCGAGATCCTACGCGAAAGTTGAGGAGAAAGTGAGTTTTCTCCGTTTGCAGGCTCGGAATGGCACTTGCTCGGCATCCGACCGGAGGCAACGTGATCTGACCCTTCTTCTTGGGGCTTCCGTCTTCGTGACAAGATGGCATGGGTTGTGGTGCCGAACAGTGCTTCGGTCTCCCTCTTCTTGCGAAGTCGAGGGGTGAGCCGAGCTCTTTTCCATGGTGAGGCTCGCCGGTCATAGCGAATGTTCGACGGTTGTGGGAGCAATTCCGAATGGTGATCCACTCCTAACTTGCCGAGAAGCAAGCTTGGGGAGTGGAATCGAACCAAATGTTGGACTCCGGAACCATCGGTGCAGTTCAACGGTTGTGGGAGCAATTCCGAACGGCGATCTACTCCTGGCTCGTCCGGAGGCGAGCCGAGGGAGCAGAGTCGAGTCGAGTGTTGGACTCCGAACCATCGGTGTAGTTCAACGGTTGTGGGAGCAATTCCGAACGGCGATCTACCTCTGGCTCGTCCGGGGGCGAGCCGAGGAGGTAAAGTCGAGCCGAGTGTTGGACTCCGAACCATCGGTGTAGTTCAATGGTTGTGGGAGCAATTCCGAACGGCGATCTACCTCTGGCTCGTCTGGGGGCGAGCCGAGGAGGTAAAGTCAAGCTGAGTGTTGGACTCCGAACCATCGGTATAGTTCAACGGTTGTGGGAGCAATTCCGAACGGCGATCTACCTCTGGCTCGTTCGGGGGCGAGCCGAGGGGGTAAAGTCGAACCGAGTGTTGGACTCCGAACCATCGGTGTAGTTCAACGGTTGTGGGAGCAGTTCCGAATGGCGATCTACCTCTGGCTCGTCCGGGGGCGAGCCGAGGAGGTAAAGTCGAGCCGGACATTGGACTCCGAACCATTGGTCGAAAAATGAAAGAAACAAGAGAGACGCAAACAAATTCACAAGTATGAGAGAGTGTTCTTTATTGATAATTGACGGCGAACCGTGTTTACATATTACAACTTATGAAATAGATTACAAGTTAGAGGAGAGGAATGGTTCGACACCTCGTGATACTCAGAGAGGTGCCGGGGCGCTTTCTTGGTATTTTAGGAGGTGATCGGCATTCCAGGTCCTCGGAATCTCTCTGCCGTCTTGATCTTCCAGACGATATGCTCCGGGCCGAACTACCCTTGTGATCTTGTAAGGTCCTTTCCAGTTCGGAGCCAGTTTGCTCTTCTGATTGGGGAAGGATATGGCCAGTTTTCTTAAGACCAAGTCCCCTTGCTTGAGATTGGTGGGTCGGACTTTCTTGTTATATGCCAATTCGACCCTCCTTCGGTAGCTGTGTTGCCGAATTGATGCTCTATCCCTCAGTTCGTCTACCAGATCTAAGTTCGCCGGGAGGTCTCTAGCGTTCTGTTCCTCATTGTAGGCTGCGAGGCGAGGGGAAGGTATTCCGACCTCGAGGAGTATCACCGCCTCGGACCCATAGGTGAGGTTGAAAGGGGACTCTCCTGTGGGGGTCCACTTGTTCGTGCGGTAGTTCCATAGTACGTTGGGGAGCTGGTCGACCCATAAGCCTTTGGAACATTTGTCCAGCCTTTTCTTGATACCTGCGAGGATCTGCCGATTGGCGTTTTCTGCATGTCCGTTCGACTGAGGGTGGGAGACGGATGAGAAGCGCTGCTGGATGGCAAGGTCGTCGCACAAGGCTCGGAATGCTGCACCAGTGAACTGAGTCCCGTTGTCCGTTACAAGGACACAGGGGACGCCAAATCTGCAGATGATGTTCTTCCAGAAGAATTGAACCACCTTATTCTCGGTTATAGTGGCGAGGGGTTCGGCCTCAATCCACTTCGAAAAGTAGTCGATGGCTACGACTAAGAACTTGAACTAACCCGGAGCTGGAGGGAAAGGCCCTAGTAAATCCATTCCCTACATTGCGAAGGGGATAGGACTTGATAGGGAGGCGAGGTTGGCTTGAGGGAGGTGACGAACATTGGAATGTCTCTGACAGGAGCTGCATTGCCGGACATGTCGCTCGGCATCTTGGAGGAGGGTCGGCCAGAAGTATCCGTAATTCAAAGCCTTCCGAGCCAATGACCTAGACCCTGAATGTGCTCCGCCGATGCCTTCGTGGAGCTCCTGTAAGGCATAGTCGGCCTGTTCTGGGGAGAGGCACCTTAGGTATGGTCGGCCGTCAATTTGCGAGAAAGAGCATTTGTATAAGATATTCTCGATCAAGACATACCGCTCGGCCCTGGTTCTGACTCGGCGTGCTTCTTTGGGGTCCTCGGGGAGGAGTCCGTCCCTTAGGAATTCTACCAACGGCTTCATCCAATTATCTTGCAGCAGGACCGGCAACGACTCCACCGAGCTAGATGTCTCGTCTTCTATGCTCGGCCTTGAGAGGACCTCGATCAGAACGGTCTGCTCAAGACCTTGTAGGGAGGATGAGGCCAACTTGGAGAGGGCATCGGCCTGGGAATTCTCCTCACGAGGGACTCGTTGGATGAGTGCCTCTTCGAACCGGCTCATGAGGGCTCGGACCTTGGCGAGGTACTTCGCCATCCGTTCGTCTCGCGCCTCGTACTCGCCCAAAACTTGGTTCACAACAAGCTGGGAGTCACTATGGACTCGGAGGCGCTTCGCCCCGGCACTTCGGGCAAGGCCGAGGCCCGCAATTAATGCCTCGTACTTTGCCTCGTTGTTTGAGGCTTTGAAGTTCATGCGGAGGGCATACTGGAGGACGAAGTCATCAGGGCCGTTCAGGATGATACCGGCACTGCTGCCTTCGTTGCAGGAGGATCCGTCCACGAACACTGTCCAAATGGGAGATCCATTCGGGACGTGGCTGACTTCGGGAATGGTGGACTCGACGATGAAGTCGACAAGGGCCTGAGCCTTGATTGCAGTCCGAGATTGGTAGGAGATGTCATGTTGGCTCAGCTCTATGGACCACTTCATTAGCCGGCCCGAGGTCTCAGGCTTGTGGAGGATCTGCTTCAGAGCTTGGTCAGTGAGGACAACAACCGAGTGAGACTGAAAGTACGGACGGAGCTTCCTTGCCGCCATGACCAGGGCATAGGCCATCTTCTCTATCTTCGGATAACGGAGCTCGGCGTCCCGAAGTACCTTGCTCACGTAGTAGATGGGACTTTGGGCTCGGTCTTCCTCTCTCACCAAAACAGCACTTAGGGTCTGCTCGGAAGCAGCCAAGTAGATGAAGAGGGTTTCCCCCAGAACAGGTTTGCTGAGCAGAGGGGGGTTCACCAAGTAGGCCTTCAGTTGGTCGAACGATTCCTGTTGTGGTTGGCCCCATTCAAAACCCTTAGCCCCCCTGAGTGCCTTGAAGAAGGGGAGGCACTTTTCTCCAGACTTCGAGAGGAACCGGCCAATAGCGGCGAGCCGACCCGTAAGCTTCTGCACCTCTTTTACGTTCCGGGGCGGGGCCATATCCAATATGGCCTTGATCTTCTCGGAATTTGCTTCGATCCCTCGCTAGCTCACCATGAAGCCGAGGAACTTTCCCGATGAGACCCCGAACGCACACTTGTTCGGGTTCAGCCGCATGCTGTGCCTCCTCAATACGCCGAATGCCTCCTGGAGGTCGGCCATGTGGTCAGTACCTCGGATGCTCTTGACAAGCATGTCGTCGACGTACACCTCCATGTTGCGGCCTATCTGGCTCTGGAAGACCTTGTTGACGAGGCGCTGGTAGGTGGCTCCAGTGTTCTTCAACCCGAACGGCATGACCCTGTAGCAGTAGAGGCCCTGATCGGTGATGAAGGAGGTCTTCGGAATGTCCAGGGGGAACATTCGGATCTGATTATAGCCGGAGAAGGCGTCCATGAAACTGAGGAGCTCATGGCCCGAGGTGGCATCAATGAGGGTGTCGATGTTTGGAAGAGGGAATGGATCCTTCGGACACGCCTTATTTAGGTCGGTGAAGTCGATGCATATCCTCCAAGAGCCATTGGACTTCTTGACCATTACAACATTGGAGAGCCAGTCGGGGTAGTTCACCTCCTGTATGAACCGAGCCGTTAAGAGTTTATCCACCTCCTCCTTGATGGCCTGCTGTCGCTCGGGAGCGAATTTTCGCCTCTTCTGCTGGACCGGTTTGCACCCCGGTTCGACACTTAGGCGATGGACTAGCAGCTCCTCGAAAATCCCGGGCATATCTGCGGCTGACCAAGCAAACAGGTCGCGGTTGTCCCGGATGCATTGCACCAAGTCAGAACATAGTGCAGTCGGCAAGGACTTGCTGATGAGGAACTTTCTACTTGGGTCCTCGTCCGAAAAGGGCACTTCTTCCAACTCGTTCGCCGGCTCGGATGTGGGTCGGACATTTGGCTCGGGGAATTTCTAGAGTCTCGAGGGAGAACACCGGTCCCCCGGTGGAAGTCATATAGCACTTCCGAGCAGTCTCTTGGCTGCCCCTGACTTCTCCCACTCCCGATCGAGTAAGGAACTTCATTTTAAGGTGGTACGCTGAAGGGACAGCTTCCAGGACAGCTAGGCCGGGTCGGCCTAGAATGACATTATATGCGGCCGGGACGTTGACGACCATAAAGTCCATCGGCTCGGTCCGAGTAGTAGAGGTCTTCCCAGTAGTTACGTCTAGGGTTATAACCCCCTCGACAGTTACTGGAACCCCTGTGAACCCGTGGAGCGTGTAACCGGCCGGCTTGAGACTGTCCCGAGACAGCTGCAGCCCTTGGAAGGCCGAGAGGAAGAGGATGTTCACCGAGCTCCCGTTATCTACCAGGACCCTCTGCACCTTGAAGTTTGCCATGCGAAGGTCGATGACGAGGGCGTCACAGTGGGGAGTTCGGACCCCCTCGAGGTCTTCATCGGAGAAAGTCACCGGGACTCCGAGGCCTTTGGGAGGAGGGGCGCTGTGAACTGAATTGACCTCTCGGACGAAGGCCTTCCGAGAGGAGTTGGAGGAGCCCCCCATGGGGCCTCCGTGGATGAGGTGCAGGACTCGTTCTTCCTCGAACTCGGGCGTCTCCTCGCGCCGCTCGGAGCACTTGTTAGCCGCCCGAGGCGGAGGAGTGTTGCGATCCGCCCGATCGTTTGCCTTTACAAATTTGGCCAATTGCCCCCTCTGGATGAGGGCCTCTATTTCATTTTTCAATGCCCGACAGTCGTTGGTGTCATGGCCGTGGTCCCGGTGGTAACGGCACCATTTCTCTTTATTCCTCCTCTTGGCCGGGGTGTTCATCCTCGGAGCTGGAGGGATGACCCCCTCCTTCTCCACCTCCATCAGGATGGTGGAGACGTTGGTGGTGAGGGGAGTGAACTTCTCGAACCTAGGGGGAGGACGGCGCTGACCGCCGTTGTCCTTCTGCATCTTCTTGGACCCCTCCTCCTCTGTCGCCTTCCTCTTCGATCCGGAGGCCGATCCTCCAAAGTTCGGGAGGCACTCAGCCTCTTCCACCCGAATGTACTTCTCGCACCTTAGGAGAAGATCGGCGAAGTTGTGCGGGGGCTTCTTGGCAAGGGACGACCGGAGGTTGGAGTTGAGGACGTTCGACTGGAACGCAACAGTCGCCACTGACTGGTCTAGGGAGGCGATAGACCTGACCTCTGCAGTGAATCTCTTCACATAGTCCCTCAGCTTCTCTCCCCTTTCTTGTCGCAGGTTGAGTAGGGAGAGGCTCGTCTTCTCAGCTCGCCTGCTACTCACAAAGTGAGTTATGAACAGCGTTTCGAACTGCTCGAACAAGAAGATGGAAGAAGGAGCGAGCCTGGAGTACCACTCCCGAGCCGACCCCCTGAGGGTGGCGGGAAAGGTCTTGCAGAGCATGGCGTCGGAAGCTTGATGGATCAGCATTAAGGTCTTGAAGCTTTCGACGTGATCAACTGGGTCGGACTCCCCTGAGTACGTTTCAAACTGCGGAGGTTTGAAACCCCTTGGTATGGGGGCCTCCATGATCGTCCGAAAGAAGGGAGGCCTGCTGGGACGGACGGTCCCAGCTCTAGACTCCTCCTCTCTGTCCATGCGACCGATGCGCCTCTCCACCTCATGGAGACGGCAGTTGAGGGCATCGTCCCTCCGCTGGTAATCAAACGATCCCCTGGATTCTTCTTCATAGGAAGGGGAGCGGGGACTGTGGCGCCGGTAGTCCTGGGATCAGCAGGGACTATAGTGGTGCTGCTGGCGACTGGGAGCCGGGAGAGGACTTCTGGATCAGTGGTGAGGACTGGAAACCCGCGGGGGGTGTTGGAACCCTCTGGGCATTTGGGTTGTTGGGGCGAAGGTTGAGGGCCTGCAGCACGGTCTCCTGAAATTGTAGGAACTTGGCACGAGTGATAGGTGCCTCATTGTTCCTCGGATGATGCCGATCCGCAGGGGAATGTGGCCTCCTCCTGCGGCGCTCGGGAGATACCGCTCGGCCCCGTCGGTCTGGAGACCTCCTACCGTCTCGGCGATGAGGAGATCGGTCACCATGATGCTGGCGGGAGGCTCCCTCTCGGGCTCGCCTCTCATCTAGGTGGGTGCGAAGGTCCTCATCCTTTTGGCGGTTCAGAACGGTGTTGCGAAGGTCGGGGTGATGAGAAGCCATTGAATCCGAGGAGGCATTATGAACCGAGACATGGTCTGGGTGTAGGGGTTGTTTCTGCCTCTGCCCGTTATGGCCGGAAGGGCCATTGGGGGGTTGTTGTTTGGGAAGAGGAGGTTGGCCCTGTTGGACCGGGGGAGGAAGTTCAGGCTGTGGAGCAGGATTGACAGGGACTTCCTCTGGCTGATCGGCGGGATTGGGTCTGCGGTTGGACCCTCTAGATCTGACCTTCTTTGGAGGCATGGTTGGAGAAGGGCTAGACGGAAAGGATGAGGCGGAGGCTGTTCGTGTGGTTGTTTCCCACAGACGGCGCCAATCTGTTACCGCTGATTCTGGTGTGGGGGTAAACAGATGAGATTTGTGAGTTCAAGAAAAACCTGAACAGCAGATCCAAGCCTTCCGATTCCTGCCGCAACCTGCAAGGAAGTACGATACACCGGGGTTGATTCCGGCGACGCACCCTCCGACGCTCTTGTCAGTAACCAGTGGTGATTAGAGAAAGAGCTTAAGGTGGAAAAAGAGTGATTACTTGGTCACAGTGGTAGAGGGGAGGTATTTATAGTCGCCAGGGGAGTGATTAGGGACTTGATTCCCTGTGTAACTGCCAGGAGTAAAATCCTCACAGTCTGTTTAGGAAACTAATCCCTGATTCCCGGTGAGAGTAAATCAGGCCCGTTGACCTGGTCAGATCAGTGACCCTGATTTGCCTCTTGTTGGTCTGGGTTCGCCTCGGGTCGGGACCCGTACCCAATTGGAGTGGATCCGTTTGTGGGTTATTGGGTCTGTGAGAAGGAGACCCAATACCCGTTTCGGACCCAATACCGTGTGGTCGTGGGTTCAATTCCCACAGACGGTGCCAATCTGTTACCGCTGATTCTGGTGTGGGGGTAAACAGATGAGATTTGTGAGTTCGAGAAAAACCTGAACAGCAGATCCAAGCCTTCCGATTCCTGCCGCAACCTGCAAGGAAGTACGATACACCGGGGTTGATTCCGGCGACGCACCCTCCGACGCTCTTGTCAGTAACCAGTGGTGATTAGAGAAAGAGCTTAAGGTGGAAAAAGAGTGATTACCTGGTCACAGTGGTAGAGGGGAGGTATTTATAGTCGCCAGGGGAGTGATTAGGGACTTGATTCCCTGTGTAACTGCCAGGAGTAAAATCCTCACAGTCTGTTTAGGAAACTAATCCCTGATTCCCGGTGAGAGTAAATTAGGCCCGTTGACCTGGTCAGATCAGTGACCCTGATTTGCCTCTTGTTGGTCTGGGTTCGCCTCGGGTCGGGACCCGTACCCAATTGGAGTGGATCCGTTTGTGGGTTATTGGGTCTGTGAGAGGGAGACCCAATACCCGTTTCGGACCCATTTGTATGTGAAATTACCGTTTTACCCCCGAGCTTCAAGATTCGCGCCCAATCTGGATGGTTCCGATTTAACCCCATTTTTAGCCATATCACCAAGCATAGAAGAAGAAGCCCCCGACTCGATGGAGTCGCTGCCTGTCCAACTCCGGGACAACTAGATGAAGCCTTTGATAGAGTTCCTTAGGGATGGGACCCTTCCCCAAGATCCTAAAGAAGCCCGTCGAATCTGAACGAGAGCGGAACGGTACACCCTTGTTGAAGGAGTCTTGTACAAATGCTCCTATACCCAAGTAGATGGCAGACCCTACTTGAGATGCCTCTCCCCAGAAGAAGCTTTGTATGCCTTGCAAGAACTCCACGAAGGTATAAGCGGAGCCCATTCAGGGTCAAGGTCCCTCGCCAGGAAGGTTTTGAACTACGGATATTTTTGGCCTACCCTACTTCGGGATGCCGAACAGCATGTCCGGAAATGCAACTCCTGTCAGCAATTCTCCAACATCCGCCACCTAACCCAAGCACAGCTCACATCTCTCTCGAGTCCAATTCCCTTTGCAATGTGGGAGATGGACTTGCTAGGCCCGTTCCCACCAGCTCCAGACCAGCTCAAGTTCCTAGTCGTGGCAATCGACTATTTCTCTAAGTGGATTGAGGCCAAACCACTGGCTACTATTACTGAGAACAAAGTACTGCAGTTCTTCTGGAAAAATGTAATCTGTAGGTTCGGTGCACCTCGAGTCCTAGTAACAGATAACGGAACACAGTTTACGGGGGCAGCATTCCGATCTTTATGTGAAGACCTCGACATTCAGCAACGCTTCTCCTCCGTCTCCCATCCTCAGTCCAATGGTCAAGTAGAGAATGCCAACAGGCAGATCCTCTCAAGTATCAAGAAGAGAATAGACAAGTCGGCCAAAGGCTTATGGGCAGAACAGCTTCCTAACGTATTATGGAACTACCGCACTACAAAAAGGACCCCCACAGGAGAGTTGCCCTTCAATCTCACCTACGGGTCCGAGGCTGTAATCCCCTTGGAGGTTGGTTTGCCATCCCCTTGCCTTATTGCCTATGATGAAGAGCAGAACGCAAATGTGCTCCGAGCAAACTTGGACCTGATCGATGAGCTTCGTGAAAGAGCTTCAATTCTCCAGCAAAATTATCGGAGAAGAATCGAGCAGGCCTACAACAAAAGAGTCCGTCCCACAGATCTCAAGGAGGGGGACTTGGTCCTCAGAAAGCTAGCCATCTCATTCCCCAGCCAAAAGAGCAAGCTAGCCCCAAATTGGGAAGCAACATACAAGGTCTCCAAAGTAGTTCGCTCAGGAGCATATCGTCTTGAAGACCTCGAAGGCAGAGAAATACCAAAGACTTGGAACGCCGACCACTTACTGAACAACCAAGAGGGTGTTTGAACGCCTCTCCGAGTACCTTCAAATGTCGAGCAATTCCTATCTTCTTTTTATTTGTATTTGCTTCTTTATTTTTCCATTGTAATAACGGCTTGCAACATAGAAGCAGCCGATTAGCAGTTATCAATAAAGAACTTTTTTTGCCCGGTAATTCTCTTGTGATTGTTTTATCTCTCTGTTTGAAATCCTAATTGTGCTCTCTCAAACAACGTGTTCGGAGTCCAAAACTTGGCTCGATTCTGCTTTGCAAGCTCGCTCTTAAGCGAGCTAGAAGTGGTTCGCCATTCAGAACTGCTCCCACAACCGTTGAAATTTACTCAAACGACGAGTTCGGAGTCCAAAACTTGGCTCGATTCTGCTTTGCAAGCTCGCTCTTAAGCGAGCTAGAAGTGGTTCGCCATTCGGAACTGCTCCCACAACCGTTGAAATTTACTCAAACGACGAGTTCGGGGTCCAAAATTTGGCTCGATTCCGCTTCGCAAGCCCGCTCTTAAGCGAGCTAGAAGTGGTTCGCCATTCAGATTTGCTCCCACAACCGTTGAAACCTACTCAAGCAAAGAGTTCGGAGTTCAGAGCTAGGCTCGACTCCGTTTCTACTCCTCGCTCGTAAGCGGGTAAGAAGTGGTCCTACAACCATAGATGATTAACAAAACACACAAACGCAAGCGCAATAGAATAAACAAGCTCTCACTTCTATAAAGTTTAAAGCTTGAAGAGACTCAGATTACAAGACCAACTACTCTCCTCTACGATGAATTACAAAATTTGAAAAGCCAAAATTACAAAACAGCTCTTTCAATGCCTCCTCGGGGCAGGGATGTTCCGGTTTAAAGACACTGGGGAACGGCAACACCTAACCTCGGAGCTCATCTCTAGACCGACAAACTGAGACGCATCTTCAGTACTGCCTCTGACGGTGGCCCCAATGGATGCTCCGCTCGACGATGCAGCCACGCCACTTTGTGCATCAACAGGGCTCTGCCAAGCAGCGGGCGAGCGAGTCGCAAGCTCGTAAAAGGAAATTCCTCTCTCGCTCTCTTCACGAGTACATGACGTGCTTCTGACATTAATCCGTTCAGGTTGAGGTTTGAGCCGAGCGACTTCCTCTACGAGCTCTACGATTCTATCCTTTAGAGAGGCATCGTTTACGGCAATCTTGAAGCGAGGAAGCTGAGCAGAGCCCGCGGCACCAGAGCTATCAGCGATGATTCGACGAAGATGGGTAACTTCGATGCTCTTATCAACTGTAACCCTCTTCAGCTCATCAACCTTCGCCGTCGCCTCGCTCATGGTTGCTAACAGCTCATCTCGCTTGGCCGTCAACTTGCCCATAGCTACTGTTAATTTTTCTCGCTCTGCCAAAAACTCGTCTTCGGCTATCGACATTTCGTGGACCTCAGCTAACAGTTCATCTCTTTCCACCGAGACATCAAATAGCGCTTGCCAAAGCGACTCCACCTCCCCTTCGGGAGGAGCTTCTCGAGCTTGTTTCTTTAATTGCTTCAGCTCGGAGAGACGCTTCGACAGCTTTAGCTTGAGGCAGTCCAGATCAAACTTGCTCTTAAGAAAACACTCTCGACTGCGAGAGAGAGCCAACTTCGTCACTCCTAAGTCAGCTTGGAGACGAGAGGCCTCAGCCGCTGCCGTGTTTGGCGATGCCTCCGCTAGACGCAACTCAGCGATCTGAGAAAATACAACAACACTAAGCTCGAGCAACACATAGCTAGTTTTCAAAGCAAAGTTGTTACTAACACTTAGCAAGATGTCAAAGCTAGTTGTTCTCAACACTTAGCTAGTTTTTAAAGTGAGTGGTGCTCAAAACTTGGTCGGATTTCAAAACGAAATTATTTTCAGCCCTTTGAAAAAATTTCAAATCAAGACGACTCCAAAACAAGATCGACCTCAACACTTAGTCAAAGAAAGAAAATTTTCATTTATAACAAAAAAGCGGTGGCCAGTCCGCTACAAGGCAGTACATGAAGTAGAAGGAGAAAAAGTACAAAACAACAAAGATCAAAGGGCCACTTTAGGTGGTAGCTCGGCGACGGGCACCTCGGTAGACGGCTCCCCTTGCTCTGCCACTATGGCTGGGGGGTCGGCCGCAGCCTCGTTGCCCCTTCCCTCGACCACCACGACCTCGTCGCCTCGTGGCTCGTCCCCTTCCTCTACTTCAGCCTCTTCCTCGGCTTTTGGGTCCTCCACGCCGACCGGACCCCACAGCCCGTACCCTGACCTGTCGAAGCCGGGGACCCGAGCCTCGACATGCTCGAGCGCGGTGGCATAAGATTTCTCCATGTTGGCCATCATATGCTTCTTGGCCTCGGCCTCAATCTCTGCCCTTGCCGCCTCCACGGCCTCGGCTTGTTGCCGCATCACCGCCTCCAGGGCCCTCTGCGCCTTGGCCTTCTCCTCGGCTGCCTTGGCCACCTCCGAGGCGAGCTTCTCCCTCGCCTGCGCCAAGGCCACCTCCAAGTCGGCGACCTGTGCCACCAAAGCATTCGAGCGGTGCTGCTTCGCCTCGAACTGCTTCACGGCCCTCGCCCTCTCCGCTCGGTCTTTGTCGCAAGCGGCCTTCAACTCCCTCTCTTCCTTGGCGTACTGGTCGAGAAGGTGGCTGAAGTGGCATGTGGCCTGCAAGAAGAAGCAATTAGTGCCGAGCTAAAAACTTAGAAAATTTTCAAAACGTTATCGAAATTAACTGAGCAAACTTACCGACATGAGCGACCGAGCTACCTCTAGAGCATTGTCACCCATCGTCCCCGCCTTCAGTGCAGGCTCAGTCTTTTGCAGTTGAGAGATGCCGAAGAGCCTGCATACTCATCGCCGAGTCCCCCAAGAAACCATCGTGATTCATCACCCGCCAATCGGGGCCGAACAGTTTCTTGTGGGCCTCGGTCAATATGGCCTCGACCTGCTCGGTAAGGGGCGGGGCCTCGAGCACCAGAGCTGCCGAGACGGAGAAGCCTGCAGGACCATTGGGGGTCGGCTGAACAAGATCCACAGCCGAGGCCGACCGCCGAGGAGAGGCCAGATCTACAACAACAGCCGAAGGGACCTTGGCTGGTCGGCCGGACGAAGGCCCTGTGCTCGTCCTCTTCCTCTTCTTAGCGTCGAAGGCCTTGTTCCGCTCGTCCATAATCGCTCGGAAGTCCATGCTTGGAGCCTCTGTCAGATAAAGAAAACAAAGTTAGAAAATACAAGGCATAACAGAAAGTAAACAAGAAAAAGAGATGTCCGGAGCGTACTCGGGTTAATCGGACTAAGGCCCGACCCGTGAAGCACCTCCTCGGTCATGTCTCTCCAACTCAACATCGGAAGACCAACCAGCTTCACCGCAACCTCTGCTTCAGCCGGAGTCAACACCGGCTCGGCCTTTGCATACTTCGGCACGTCCTCCTTCCATCGGGTCGGGAAGTCCCATGCCGAAGGGCCTCAGATCAAAAAGTACTTAACCTTCCATGACTTGATCGAGTCAGGGTTCTCTATCAGCTTAATGCCTTTCCGAGGCGACAGGTAGTACCGGTGTTCGGTCTTGTTCATCCTATTTATCCGGTACAAACTCCAGAGGATGACGAGCTGGGGCTCCACCTTTGCTGTTCGGCATTGGAGCAGAAATCCGAGCACATGTTGCCACATGTTCGGCATGAACTGAATATGGCTCAGTCCATACCACTGGAGAACTTCGGTCACGAAGGGATGGAGGGGGAGACGCAGTCCGGTGTTCAACACGTCGTAGGTGAAGATGCAAGTATCTGGCATGAAGGCTGTGCACGCTCGCACCCCGGGACCGGGGAGGATCAAGGTGTACTCCGGAGGAATGACGAAGCTCTTCTGAAGCCGAAGCAGATCTCGTTTGGTTAGAACCTGAGGGGATATCGTCGACTTCGGTAACCTCCCTCAGTTCGTTCTCCTCGTATGTCTCCGAGCGTCCGTAGACGGCCTTAGTCAATAGCTCGCCGGAGTACTGCCTGATCCCCTCGTGACCGGATATTACGGTCGGTAGCCGACCCAGTTCACCTGCTTGTCTCACCGTCTCCACCACCGTTTCAACAACCGAAGACCAGGCCACTTCCTTCCCCTTCTCCTTGGCCGCCGACGACCCTACTATCTCCTTCCCCTTTCGTTTGCTCACCACTTCTCCCCTTTCCTCGTGAACTAACCGCTCATCGCTCTGAACCCCCGAGGAAGAAGCCTCACTACCCGAGGACACTCGTGACATCTCGTAGTATATATATGAGATAAAGGATATATATACTAACCTTGACGTGACGTTTACGGTCGAAAAAAGCTCGCCGAAAATCGTCTGGCTTGCCGCGACAGCTAACACAACTGCCCGTGAGCTCAAATCCCAGCTAATAGAGCAACTCGAGAGTGAAAATGAACTGAGAGTGAAAAGTGAAAGAATGAGAGAAAGAGTGGGGGGGGGGGGTTGAAAACTTATAGTAAAAGAAGTGACTCTTGGGCTTTGTAACGAAGAGCGGCGACTCTTGGGCCCCCTCTAGCCTGTTAAGGAAGGCTAAATGACAAAATAGAGAAGAGAGGAGACGGTTCAGAAGGGTGGTGATGGTTCAGACTTAGCCTCACAGCTCGGCAATTCTCGAAGCACCAAGCCACCGAGGCACTATGCCGAGCTACCGAGGCACCGACCTCCACAATTGGAGAAAAATACTGCCGAACTCTGTGGAATGTCTGATTGTCCCAAGATTCGAGCCCAAAGTTGATGAGCGGCTCAAATTCAGATGCGCCCACAAAACGACAAAATCACATTTTCTCGTGATCTGAGCCGCCTGCATCGTGATTTGTGCCGTGATGAACGCTCCAGATGTCATCACGTGGCTCAGCAACTCAGGAGGAGCCGAGGCACCGAGACACTCTGCCGAGCTACCGAGGCACCGACCTCCACATTTGGAGAAAAATGCTGCCGAACTCTGTGGGACGTCTAATTGTCCCAAGATTCGCACCAAAAGTTGATGAGCGGCTCAGATTCAGACACACCCACAAAACGACAAAATCACGTTTTCTCGTGATCTGAGCCACCTGTATCGTGATTCGTGCCCTGATGAACGCTCCAAATGTCATCACGTAGCTCAACGACTCTTGAGGATCCGAGCCACCGAGGCACTCTGCCGAGCTACCGAGGCATCGACCTCCACATTTGGAGAAAAATGATGCCGAACTCCTTAGGCCGTCTGATTGTCCTAAGATTCGCACCCAAAGATGATGAGCGGCTCAGATCACGTCACGCCCACAAAACGACAAATCATGTTTTCTCATGATCTGAGCCTCCTACCTCATGATTTGCGCCATGATGGACGCTCCAAATTCAGCCACGTAGCTCGGCAGCTCATACAGCACCGAGCTACCGAGCTACCGAGGAGCTATGGCCGAGCTACCAACGCACCGATCTCAACATTTGAGGAAAAATGCCGCCGAGCTATTCAAACCGTCAGATTGTTCCAAGATTCGTGCCAAAAGATGATAAGCGGCTCAGATCACGCCACGCCCACCAAACGACAAAATCACGTTTTCTCGTGATCTGAGCCTCCTACCTTGTGATTCACACCATGATGGATACTCCAGATTCAGCCACGTAGCTCTGCAGCTCATGCGGCGCCGAGCTACCGAGCTACTGAGGAGCTATGGCCGAGCTACCGAGGCACCGACCTTTACAAGCGGAAGAAAAGTGCCGCCGAGCCACTCCGACCATCCGATCGCTCAGATATTCGCGCTGTTGGCTGATGAACGGTCCAGATTGTGCCACATCATAAATGGTATTAAAAATTAATTTTTTATTTATTAAATTCCAATTATTTATTTAAAATTGAGAAAAAATGATTAAAAATTCAGGAAAATTAATTAAAAATTCAAAAAAATAATTATAAATTCGGAAAAATATTTTTGAACCTCCGGATAAATAATTATTGCTTAGAATAATTAATTAACGCCCCCGAACGATAAATCACCGCTTCGCAAAATTAAATAACTGATCCAAAAAATAAATAAAAATTAAGAAAAGTCACCAAACGCCTAGGAGAGCTCAACAACAACCATGAGCGTGCAACCAACACCAAAAATCACCATAATCCCTCATATAAAGATTCGACACCCCTCATTTGGACTCCGATACAACTCCGCAAGCCATCAAAACAATAAAACTACTCCTTAAAGGCTGATCAAACTCAGTCTTCGGGATTGGAGGGGCTCATGATATGGCTAAAAATAGGATTAGATCGGAACCGTCCAAATCGGGCATGAATCTTAAAGCTTGGCGGTAAAGTGGTAATTTTTCCTACAAACGGGTCTGAAATGGGAACTGGGCCTTTTTCCAAAGGCCCAATAACCCATAAGCGGGTCCATCTTACTGGACGCGGATCCCAACCCGCAAGAAGCCCAGTCCAACTGGATAGGATAATTAGGGTTTATGATTGCTCTTAATCAACGGTCCTGATCGCTTCTATCCATCCACTGGGAAGTAGGGATTTGATCTTATCCCGAAACTGGTTCCTAAGGCGGCTATAAATATCCCCCATCCCTCACTGTTATCAGGTAATCGATCTTTTGCCAATCAAAGCTCTTTCATAATCTTCCTGATTACTGACAAGAGCGTCGGAGGGTGCGTTGCCAGAATCAACCCCGGTGTTTCGCACTTTTTGCAGGTCAACGGCGGAAGATCACGGTCAAACTTCGGTGAAAGTGTGTTCAGTTTTGGCTATTCAACTTCCCTCGGATCCACAAATCTATCTGTTTGCCCCCGCACCGATTTAAGCGGCAACATCGCTCAATCCCAAACAGATGGTTGAGGCAATCGACTGCCCTAGGGATGGTTGTCTCTCTTAAGTTTTGGAATAGAGAGCTCAAAATACTTTTACATAGAGTGCATCCACATTCTAATGATAGCATAAAGAAATTAAATGATACATGTTGGATCAAAAAGACAAGAGAAGGAACCTCTATATGGGAGGAAGAAACAAATAGGTACATGGGGTTTGTAAAACAAATGTCGAACCTTTGATAAAACAAAGAAACAAACGAGAAACTGACAAATTCAATATTTTATACACCTAGACCATGCAAATGAATGGATTGTAGGATTTTACCATATTAAATTCAAACTCACAGGTAAAATTTGGTAAAAATTTACAAGGTTTTCAATTACTTGTAGCTTTAGCCAAATGAATATTCTAGAAAAGCTATTTCTTTCTATCTTTACATATGAATAGCATATGAATTGGCACCCTTAAAGCAGTGAAATAGAAATACATAAGAAAGCATGAGATGAGCATTAAACTGAAAGAAAATAGAACACACATTAATTGACAGTGCTAAGGATAAAGCAACAACTCCTCTTAATGATGGAATTGAAATCAATAGTGTAATAGTGAACATGGCAATCTTGCAAGAATCAGTGAAACATGGTAAACAACAACATGACAATCAAAATTCATCAACTAAAGGGGAAGCACCCAAATTCATACCTAGGGTTTGCAAAATTAATCAAAAATAGATGACTGCGGGTGATGGTGGAAGCGGTAGGTGACGGCGGATAATGAAGATGACGGTGGAGGAAGAGGTGGGTGACGGCGGTGGGTGACGGCGGAGGAAAACGGCGAGAGGAAGACGGCGGCTGCGGTGGTGATGGAAGACAATAGCGATGGTGGGAGAGGGACGATGACGACGGCGTGGCGGACTGACGACGGCAATGTGCAAGAATCGGGGATTCGGGTGAGGGAGAGAGAGAGAGAGAGATGGGTGTGAGAGAGACTGTATAAATTGGGGTATTTGGAATTTGGGGGGAAAATGAAAAAGTTAGGAGGAAAATAAATTATGGAATATACCCACAGTGTTTTACCCCGTCAGTAAAACTTATAGTTACGGATTAAAAGCTCTAAAGCTATAGGATACCTATACCCACAATTTACTACACGTCTGTAGGTATATAATGCCTATACCCACGGTTTTAATGATCCGTCACTACAGGTGTCCGTTGGTATATAGCAAATTTCTTGTAGTGTTCTCTCCATTGACGCTTCCATATCTTCTCGCTTCATCATCTTCTTCTCATCGAATACAAGTATGCAAGACATATAATCCCAATATATGTGACATGCATGGTAACCGTCGCCTGATGAGGGTGTTTAGTATGTAAGGTTGCCATTGCTTGATTCTGTCATAGTAGTTATGAAGAAACTCGTGTAGGATGTGCCTACGTACTTCCTACAACCAACTTCAATTGAACCTAGGAGAGGATTGCTTGATTTGAGTAAGGGGATTGAGATTGAGGTTGGATGATGATAAAAAAAAAATCTGGTAGATATTCTGCCATATAGATATCACCACCAAGTCCTCCATGAAGGATGTGACGGCTGAGTAATTGTGTTTGGATAACAAAACTATTATTCATAGAAGAGACAATCCGTTCGAATTTCAACCACCATGATATTTATAAGAAAGTTATAAAAAATAGCAATGATAGTAAATAAATCTCATGGTCTACTTAAACCATTATTACGGGGGTCCTCACATACCTAAAATTCATTTTTACAATCAAGGAATTTAATTACGAATAGGTTCATCAGGGCCCTTGATGAAAGCTACAACCGTGACAGGCAGTGGTAGCCCATCTCAATCCATTCCTCTTGATGCCAACAATTCTGTTCCTTTCGCTACAACAATTCTGTTCATTGTTCATTGGGTACAGTAAGTGCCACAGAACATATTCAGTCGCATAACAAAGGTAACAAATATCTACATCTGTGGCAGTTGCCATGTACAAATTCAAAATCCATCCAAATTTGGAGTTGTAAGAAAGATATATCAATAGAGCTCTTAGCCAGGGAACTTCATGTGATCCCAATAATTGCTTCCTTCTGGATCTCCTATATGAACTAAAACAATTCCACACACTAGTTCATACATATAAAAAACACCACCTCCAAATCTATCAACTATAAATAAAATTGATATTGGTGTTTTTTTTTTTTGTAAATTCATATGGGCTATCTTAGATCGACCCTTCAAATAATTTAATATTTGTCAATGAGTACTCTATCCAATTTGACACAAAAATGACCATTTTATACTTTTCAAATACTATGAATTAATTGATTTACTTGAAGGGATAGAAAATATGTACATACAAATGAATAAAGGAGGATTTAAGCAAATAGTCCTAGAATTAGACATGAATAGATTTTAAATTATAAACATATGCTCTTTGGATATGATTATACAAAGCAAATGTGCAACCATAAAGCTACTCTGAATATGCAACTGTTGGGATGGGTGTCGACTAACACTCCAGTAACGCAGCGGAACTAAATAGAGCAATGAGGAAGTGAAGTAGATGAGACGAGTTAATGAACAACCAAGGAAATAGGTCCACCAATCCAACACAAACACAACAAGGATTTATCCTGATTAGCTTTCGCTTAATCAAAATGAAAAATATAGGAAGATATAATATTCAACTAGAAAATATTACATGGAATTAATGATTCACTCAATACAAAAAATTAAACTCACTCACCAAGAACTATCTCTCTCAAGCCTCTCTTTGCAATGGAGAAAATTTCAATGAAGTACTTCTCTCTCATATTGGAGACCACAACAATATATAGAAGAAGAATAGAGAGAACCCTAGGTTAATCTTGATTCTCAGTCGTCTGCTATAACCGGAAGAAGAAGTAACTGAATAGGAGTCGTACGATCTGAGTTAGAGTTGAAAATTGGGCTGAAGCGACCTAACAAATCGAGGTCCAAAAAAAATATAGTGTCGCGCACGGTCGACCGTCCAACAAGACCGTTCGACTGACCTCCTCTCGGCCAAAACCCTGTACAACTGCATCGGGTGTGCGGTTGGGGGTGCGGTCGACCGCAACTCTGTCTGCACTGTTGCTGCTCTATTTTCTTCTACGCTCTTCGATGCTTCGACCTCCGTGCGTCATCATATCTTCTTCTAATCTAAACCACGAGTATTTAAAACATATTCCACCTTGATTTGCATTTGAGTGATATCACATGATGTGATTATTCATCCAAACTTTAACGAACTTCACTTGCAAAAATACTTAGAACAATAGTTTCTTCTACTAGTTGAACAAATCTCTACCAAATCTTACTGATTAGTATACCTCCACAAAGGCACACCTTAGTAGGCGTTATCACGAAGTTGCCAACCTCCGCACGACTCCACCTACATCAAGGCATTCTCCACATCTCGACGATGTTAGAACGTCATAGTCTCGCTTCGATAATACTAATTGCAGCAAACTAGATGAACTTGCGAGAATAACGGAAAATGAAGCAACACTTGTGAAAGTATTTCAGATTCCCCAAAGCTTGTAGAGATTATTTTGGCTTGGCCCAACCACTCTCATACCTGTAATTACCTTACGAAGACCATGAAAAACAGAGAGAACTTCGTCTCGAGCTGTGTACCTACAACCCCGTACTTCAAGAATTCTCAAGAAAATCATAATTCTTTTACACAGAGGAATATGCAAAACTTCTCTTAGAGTGAACATGTTTAGACCTGTCATCTTCAACTCAGCTGTCCCCTCACCCACTACTTCACAAATCTCCCCAATTCTCATTCGCACACAACGCCGTGTAGAAGACTTATAGGTAGAACACAACTCCCTTCCGAAGCAAATATGAGAAGAATTCCCTGAGTCAAGAAACCAACTAAAATTCACTTTGAAAGAATTTAAAACAAGAAGGCACGAATCACCTGAATCACAAGCACTAACCACATAGGCGGTTGATTTTCATCCTTGGCGTTATTCTGATTCTGCAATTTTCAACAGTCTTTCTTGATATATCTTGGCCTCTTGCAATATCGGCAACAGATCGAATCCTTATGCATGACACTTTGTCTTCCACATGAATGACCTTCCCTTGCTTGACAACTAGGAGTAGACGATGATTTCTGAGTCTCTTTCCTAAGTTAATTTTTCTTCAATGCTTTGATTACACTATTGTTGCCGCTAATTCTGGTGTGGGGGCAAACAGATAGTATTTGTGGATTCTTGGGAAAACTGAATAGCAAGCCTGTTACCTGTTCCGTCGGAGTTTGACGCTGACTCCTGTCGTACACCTGCAAAAAGTGCGAGACACCGGGGTTGTTCCCGGCGATGCACCCTCCGACGCTCAAGTCAGTAATCAGAAGTGATTATGAAAGAGCGCAAAGACTGGAGAAAGTTTGATTACCTCTTAATGGAGATGGATGGGGGGTATTTATAGGCATCGCTGGGATCAGATTAGGAATGTAATCCCTGTGGTTAGATAAGAAATGTAATCCCTAATCCCCAGTGAATGGATAGATATGAATCAGGGCCGTTGATCAGGATTAACCAGAAACCCTAATTCTATCCTTTCTGGACCGGGTTTGCTGCGGGTTGAAACCCGCACCCAGTTGAGGTGGATCCGTTCATAGGTTAGTGGGTCTCTGAGGAGGAGAATTAGCAGCCGCTTCAAACCTATTAGTAGGTGAAATTACTGTTTTACCCCTGGGCTTCAAGATTCGTGCCTGATTTGGACGGTTCCGATTTAACCCCATTTTTAGCCATATCACGAGCCCCCCACTCCTAAATATTGAGTTTGATCAGCCTTTGAGGAGTAGTTTTACAATTTTAATGGCTAGTGGAGTTGTATCGGGGTCCAAATAGAGGGTTCCGAACCTCTGAAGGAGGTAGTATGGTGATTTTTCAAGTTGCTCGTATTCTAAGCTGTTCTTGAGCTTCTCTGGACGTTTTGTGATTTTTATCTATTTTTCGGATTATTTATTTAATTTTGCGATGTGTTGACCAGTCGTTCGGGGATCTTAACAACACATTCTAGGCGATAATTATTCGTTCAGAGGCTCAAAAATACTCCCCAAATTCATAATTATTTTCTAGAATCTTTCGTCAATTTTTTCGCAATTTTTAAATAAATAAAACGATTAAAATAAATAAAAACAAATTTTTAATACCGATTTATGGCGTGGCGCGATCTGGACCCTCTATCAGCGCCGAGCGCGATTTTCTGGGCGATCGGTCGATCTGCATTCCTCGGAGATAGTTTCTCCGTATACGAGGGTCGGTCCCTCGTCCCCTCGGCTCGGCCGCTGGGCTCCTAGCTCGGAATCAGCCGAACTACGAGGCGTGATCCTGAGCGTCCATCTCAGCGCGGATCCCCAAAAAGCGCTATCTTGTCATTTAGTGAACGTGGCAAGATTTGGGTTGTCCATCACGATGAGCGCGTTTTTTTTGACAAGATCCAACGGCTGAGAAGGGTCGGCAGATTTTTTCTCCATGTACGAGGGTCGATTCCTCGTCCCCTCGGCTCGGCAGCTCGGCACATAGCTCGGTAGGTATACGTGGCCAAATCTGGAGCGTCCATCATTGCATGAATCACGAGGACGGGGTTCAGATTACGAGAAAACGTTATTTTGTCGTTTTGTGGGCGTGGCTCAATTTAAGCCGTCCATCGCGTTTTGACACGAATTTTGGACAGATCTGTGATTCAGCCTCGGTGAGATTTTTCTCCATATACGAGGGTCGGTTCCTCGTCCCCTCGGCTCGGAGGCTCGGTGCTAATAGCCGAGGTACGGAGTCAGACGTTTTGAAGCGCCTAGATTTGAAGCGTCGCCACCCTCCGGCTCAGTAGCTCGGCTGCTTAGCCAGGCTATTCGGTAGCTCGGCTAGGCAGACCGGTGGCCAGAAGCTCGGAAGGTACATGTGGTCAGATTTGGAGCATCCATCATTGCGTGAATCACGAGGACTGGGTTCAGATCACGAGAAAACGTTATTTTGTCGTTTTGTAGGCGTTGCGCAATTTGAACTGTCCATCGCGTTTTGACACGAATTTTGGAGAGATCCGACGGTGATTCAGCCTCGGTGAGATTTTTCTCCATATATGAGGTTTGGTTCCTCGTCCCCTCGGTTCGGAAGCTCGGTGCTGTTAGCCGAGGTACGGAGTCAGACATTTTGAAGCATCCTGGATTTGAAGCGTCGCCACCCTCTGGCTCAGTAGCTCGGCTGCTTAGCCAGGCTGTTCGGTAGCTCGGTTAGGCAGACCGGTGGCCAGAAGCTCGGAAGGTACACGTGGTCAGATCTGGAGCGTCCATCATTGCGTGAATCATGAGGACTGGGTTCAGAACACGAGAAAATGTTATTTTTCGTTTTGTGGGCGTGGTGCAATCTGAACCGTCCATCGTGTCTTGACACGAATTTTGAAGAGATCCGACGGTGATTCAGCCTCGATAGGATTTTTCTCCATATATGAGGTTCGGTTCCTCGTCCGCTCGGTTCGGAAGCTCGGTGCTGTTAGCCGAGGTATGGAGTTAGACATTTTGAAGCATTCTGGATTTGAGGAGTCTTTGTTTTGAAACGTCACAACTCTTCGCTTTGGCGCTTAGGCTTCTTAGCGGGCTTTTAAATTCCCAAGGAAGCCCAAACGTCGCACTGGGGTTATAAGTTCTTACTCCCCCACCCCCCAAGCTCATTTCTCACTTTTTACTCCAAGCTTTCACTTTTACTCTCTGCGCTCTCTACTAGCGGCGATTTTTGCTCAAGGCGGTTACGTTAGCTGTCGCGTGGGCCAAACGATTTCCGGCGAACTTATTCCGACCGTGAACGTCACTTCAAGGACACGTCACATCAAGGTCAGTTTTCTTGCCTTAGCCTTTTTCTAGAGATGTCAAGGGTAGACTCGGGAAGTGAGGCCTCGTCCTCGGGCGATAGTGGTGCCGAGGAGAGGAGGCAAATGGAGATCCGAAGGAAGGGAAAGCATGTGGCCGAGCCATCCATGGCCTTGGCGAGGAAGAAGAAGAAGAGGGTAGTGGCCCAATCTCCTGTAGTCGAGGAGATTGTGGAGAATCCGAGGCAAGCCCCTGAGACGGGCCGGTACCCTTGTGTACTGTCCGGGCATGCTGGGGTCAGGCAATACGAGGGCGACCTCATGAAGAAGGCAATCATAGGTCGGTCGGAGGTTTACGAGGAGAACAACCCGGTTCTGACCACCGAGGCGGACGAGATTGGATCGGTGCTATCCGAGAAGGACCTGCTCCGGATCAGAAAAGGGTTCGCCATCCCTCCGGAGTATAAGTTGATTCTCCCCGGCCCTGGGATGCGAGCGAACTCCAAACTGTCGTCGTCAGATATGTGTATGTTCGACTACGACTCGCTGAACGCCGGACTACGCTTTCCCTGCACCCTTTCATTCTTTAGGTCCTCCGGTGGTACTGCCTTGCGCCGACCCAATTCATGCCGAACACCTGGCACCATGTGAATGCCTTCCTGCTGCAGTGCCGTAATGCCGAGGTTGAACCGGACCTAACGATCTTCCGGAGCATGTATCGAATTCACCGAATGCACAAGACCGAGTATCGCTACTACCAGGCGCCGAGGAAAGGCGTTCGGATTATAGAAAACCCGGACTCGATCAAAGGTTGGAAGGAGAAGTTCTTCATCTTGAGGGGGCCCTCGATGCTGCAAGTTCCAAGTCAGTGGAAAGTAGAGGTGCCAAAGTTCGCGAGGGCCGACTCGGAACTGACTGTAGCCGAGGAGGAAGTGGTAGGGAAGATCATGGCCCTCCCGATGTTGAGCTGGAGAGAGATGACCGAGGAGGTGCTACACGGGTCAGGCCTTAGTACGATCGACCCGAGTACGCTCCTGACATCTCGCAATATCTTTTTTTTTTCTAAGGTTTTAGCTCGTTTCACTAACTTTCAACTTGTCTGTTGTTTGGTACAGAAGCGCCGAAGATGGACTTTTTGGCCATGATGAACGAGAGGGGTAAGGTTGCCGATGGAAGGAAGAGGAAGAGGCCGAGCGCGACCGCCTCGTCAGGTCGGCCCCCCAAGGTTGCTTCGGCAGTTATTCTGCCTTCCCCCATCGCTGAGGTCCCCTCGCCAATGGTGGTTGTTGTCGCCGAGCCCTCGGCTCCTGTTGCTTCTACCACGGCCGGTGAGGCCTTCGACGTCTCGGCGGCATTGTTGCTTCAGGCTCCGCAGCTGACCGCTGAGGCCGAGGTGATCTTGACCGAGCAGCATAAGCAACTGTTCGTCCCGAACTGGCGAGTCAAGAAGCACGATGGCTTCCTCGGAAATTCGCAGATGTCCATGCAGGCCATCAAGCACTTGGCGACCCCGAAGGATCGAGCCGCGCTGAAGGTGGGGACAGTCGGCGACGATACCTATGAGGTCGCTCGGTCGCTCGTATCGGTAAGTTGCGTGTACTTCTTCTACAGAATTTTTCTTCAAGTCTGCCGTTCGGCTCTTACTTTTTTCTTACTATCTTTTTGTTTCGGCAGGCTACTTGTCACTTTAACCATCTCCTTGAAGCGTTCGCCGCACAGGAGAAGGAGTTGAAGGCCGCCATTGATAAGGACAGGGCGGACAAGGTGAAGGCGGTTCGGCAGCTCGAAGCAGAGCAGAGGCAAGCCGAAGGCTTGGAGGTCCGGGTCGCCGACCTTGAGGCAGACCTGGAGCGAACCAAGGGGTGGGTCGCCGAAGAGGTCGCCAAGGTCCCTAAAGCTGCCGAGGAGCTAGCAGCATCGGCTAAGGCTCTGGAGGAGGCGAAGGCGGAGAAGGACGCCTTGGCGACTAAGATCAGGGCCGAGGTCAAGGCCGAGGCGAAGGCGCATATGGCCTCGAACATGGAGAAGTCCTACCAGAGGCCGCTCGACCACGTTCAGGATCGCGTTCCCGGCTTTTAGCGGGTCGGCTACAGGGTGTGGCCCGGATCTGCATCAGATGGCGAGGAGGAGGGAGGTGAAGAGGAGGAAGATGACGAGGGAGAGGGCAAAGACGACGAGGAGGTGATCGCCGAGGTTGTGGTGACCGACCCCCAGGCCGAGGGGCCATCTGGCGAAGCGCCTGTGGTTGAGCCGACGACGCAGGTGGACCCCTGATCTCCTCATCTTTTTGTAATTTTGTTTTTTTTTTCTTTTCAAAAAATGTAACGCCTTTTTGCGGACTGGCCACCGCCTCTTCTCTTATGAATGAAATTTTATTTCAAGTTTGTGCAAGTGTTTGGATCAGTCTGTAGTCTTCCAATTGTGACGTTCTTGTATTTCAGATCCTCGAACATGCCTCAAATACCGTAGCAGCTCGGCATCGTGCCGAGCTGTTTAAGCAATCTCGCAAGGCTCGCCTCGAGGGTGAAATCGACCTGATCAGGAGGGTGTTGTTCAACGTGGAGAAGAAGAACAGCGAGCTTCTGGCCGAGGTGCACCATCTCCAGATAGTCGAGGAGGAGCTCTCGGCGAAGGAGGCAGAGCTAGCCTCGGTTCTAGCCGAGCGAGATGAGCTCGTGAAGAAGGTCGAGCAACTGCAGAGGGTCACGGTCGACAAGAGCATCGAGCGGAGCCTCGGTCGGAGCCACCGTTAGGCGTAGTGGCGAAGAGGCGTCCCAATTCGTCGGCCTAGAGACGAGCTCGGAGGTGAAGAAACGAAAACCCCGAGTGTCTCTGAATCGGAATGTTCCTATTCCGAGGAGGCGCTGAACAAGTTGCATCGAGCTTTTTACTTCTTGCATCGTCTTTGTTGTTGTAATAACATGCCTTGTAAATTTATCTAGTTGCTTTCTCGCTGTAACTTCTTGCATTGTAAATTTACCAAGTGTTTCAATAAAATCAAAGTTGCTTTGCCCATCGTTGTGCCGGGGTTGCCTTACTCTTGAAACCGAACCATAAAGACCCATGGTTATCTTCCTCGAGTGTTTCAGCTGTGGAACTTTAGTTTTTCGCTCGGAGTATACTGAGGTGACTTTGCACTTCCGCGGTGCGATAGCTCGGATTTCAGATGCAGTCCACGTGGCTCAATCTAGACGATCGATCATGATCGTGGCACGCATCACGAGGTGGGGGGCACGAATTCCCAGAAAACACTATCTTGTCGTTTTGTGGATACGTGTCACAATCTGATCCGTTCATCATGTTCTAGTACGCATTTCGAGATGATCTAACGGTGAAATTGGTTCGGCGGAATTTTTCTCCATATGTGGGGGTCGGTTCCTCGTCCGCTCAGCTCGGGGTATCGAGTGAGCGCAGTCAAGCCGAACGCTGGACTCCGAACCACCGTTAAAGTTGCTCGACGGTTGTGGGAGCAGTTCCGAATGGCGACCTACTTCTAGCTCGCTTACGAGCGAACTTGCGAAGTAGAATCGAGCCAAGTGTTGGACTCCGAACCATCGGTGGAGTTGCTTGACGGTTGTGGGAGAGTTCCGAATGGCGACCTACTTCTAGCTCGCTTACGAGCGAACTTGCGAAGTAGAATCGAGCCAAGTGTTGGACTCCGAACCATCGGTGGAGTTGTTCAACAGTTGTGGGAGCAGTTCCGAATGGCGACCTACTTCTAGCTTGCTTACGAGCGAACTTGCGAAGTAGAATCGAGCCAAGTGTTGGACTCCGAACCATCGGTAAAGTTGTTCAACGGTTGTGGGAGCAGTTCCGAATGGCGACCTACTTCTAGCTTGCTTACGAGCGAACTTGCGAAGTAGAATCGAGCCAAGTGTTGGACTCCGAATCATCGGTAGAGTTGTTCAACAGTTGTGGGAGCAGTTTCGAATGGCGACCTACTTCTAGCTTGCTTACGAGCGAACTTGCGAAGTAGAATCGAGCCAAGTGTTGGACTCCGAACCATCGGTAGAGTTGTTCAACGGTTGTGGGAGCAGTTCTGAATGGCGACCTACTTCTAGCTTGCTTACGATCGAACTTGCGAAGTAGAATCAAGCCAAGTGTTGGACTCCGAACCATCGGTGGAGTTGTTCAACAGTTGTGGGAGCAGTTCCGAATGGCGACCTACTTCTAGCTTACTTACGAGCGAACTTGCGAAGTAGAATCGAGCCAAGTGTTGGACTCCGAACCATCGGTAGAGTTGTTCAACGGTTGTGGGAGCAGTTCCGAATAGCGACCTACTTCTAGCTTGCTTACGAGCGAACTTGCGAAGTAGAATCGAGCTAAGTGTTGAACTCCGAACCATCGGTAAAGTTGTTCAACGGTTGTGGGAGCAGTTCCGAATGGCGACCTACTTCTAGCTTGCTTACGAGCGAACTTGCGAAGTAGAATCGAGCCAAGTGTTGGACTCCGAATCATCGGTAGAGTTGTTCAACAGTTGTGGGAGCAGTTCCGAATGGCGACCTACTTCTAGCTTGCTTACGAGCGAACTTACGAAGTAGAATCGAGCCAAGTGTTGGACTCCGAACCATCGGTAGAGTTGTTCAACGGTTGTGGGAGCAGTTCCGAATAGCGACCTACTTCTAGCTTGCTTACGAGCGAACTTGCGAAGTAGAATCGAGCTAAGTGTTGAACTCCGAACCATCGGTAAAGTTGTTCAACAGTTGTGGGAGCAGTTCCGAATGGCGACCTACTTCTAGCTTGCTTACGAGCGAACTTGCGAAGTAGAATCGAGCCAAGTGTTGGACTCCGAACCATCGGTAGAGTTGTTCAACGGTTGTGGGAGCAGTTCTGAATGGCGACCTACTTCTAGCTTGCTTACGATTGAACTTGCGAAGTAGAATCGAGCCAAGTGTTGGACTCCGAACCATCGGTGGAGTTGTTCAACAGTTGTGGGAGCAGTTCCGAATGGCAACCTACTTCTAGCTTGCTTATGGGCGAACTTGCGAAGTAGAATCGAGCCAAGTATTGGACTCCGAACCATCGGTAGGGTGAAGAGCAAAGGCTGAGAGTTGTAAACAATTTTTACAAGTAAAATATGAAAGAGCTTTCTTTATTGATGGCTAATGGTCGGCTGCTTCTAAAGTTGCGAGCCGTTATTACAAGAGATAAATAAAAGAAAAACATTACAAGTAATAGGAGCGGAACGGTTCGACATCCCAAGATACTTAGAGAGGCGTTGGTGCTCTCTCTTGGTATTTTAAGAGATGGTCGGCATTCCAGGTCCTGAGGATCTCCCTGCCTTCGAGATCTTCTAATCTGTATGTGCCAGGCCGAACCACTTTTGTGATCTTATAGGGTCCCTCCCAATTTGGAGCCAGATTGCCCTTTTGTTCGGGGAAAGAGATGGCTAACTTTCTGAGGACCAAGTCCTCTTCTTTGAGGTCGGTAGGATGGACTCTTTTGTTGTACGCCAACTCGATCCTTCTTCGGTAGCTTTGTTGACGAATGGCTGCTCTTTCTCGGATCTCATCAATTAGGTCCAGATTTGTTCGGAGCTCTCTGGCATTCTGTTCTTCTTCATAAGCCATTAGGCGAGAAGAGGGTAAACCAACTTCTAGGGGGATCATAGCCTCGGACCCATAGGTGAGATTGAACGGAGACTCTCATGTGGGGGTCCATTTTGTGGTGCGGTAGTTTCACAGCACGTTGGGAAACTGATCGACCCATAAGCCTTTGGAACATTTGTCCAACCTCTTCTTAATGCCGGAGAGGATCTGTCGGTTAGCATTTTCGACTTGGCCATTCGACTGGGGATGGGAAACAGAGGAGAATCGGTGCTGGATGGCAAGGTCTTCACATAGAGCTCGGAAGGCAGCCTTGGTGAACTGGGTTCCGTTGTCTGTTATGAGGACCCGAGGGACGCCGAATCGGCAGATTACGCTCTTCCAACAGAACTGAACTACCTTGTTCTCGGTGATCGTGGCCAAGGGCTCAACCTCTATCCATTTTGAGAGTAGTCGATTGCCACGACTAAGAATTTGAACTGGCCGGGAGCTGGTGGAAATGGCCCTAGTAAATCCATCCCCCACATTGCAAAGGGGATTGGACTTGATAGGGAAGTGAGTAGAGCTTATGGGAGGCATTGGATGTCGGAGTACTTCTGACAAGAGCTACATTGCCGAACGTACCGTTCGGTATCTCGTAGGAGAGTGGGCCAGAAATATCCGTAATTCAACACTTTGCGGGCTAAAGATCTGGACCCCGAATGTGCCCCGCCGATGCCCTCATGAAGTTCTTGCAGGGCGTAGTCGGCTTGCCCGGGGGAGAGGCATCTCAGGTACGGCCTGCCGTCTACTTGTGTGAAGGAGCGTTTATATAGGATGCCTCCGATCAGTGTGTAACTCTCGGCTCGGGTCCTCACTCTTCGCGCTTCCTTGGGATCCTCGGGGAGGAGCCCGTCCCTTAAGAATTCGACGAGGGGTTTCATCCAGTTATCTTCAAGCAGGACAGGTAGCGACTCTATAGAGTCGGAAGTTTCATCCTCTATACTTGGCTTCAGGAGGAGCTCTATCAAGACGGTCTGCTCGAGACCTTGAAGGGAGGAAGAGGCTAGTTTGGAGAGGGCGTCGGCCTGAGCATTTTCTTCTCGGGGTATTCGTTGGATGATGGCTTCTTCAAACAGTGCCATGAGGCTCCTGACCTTGGCTAAGTATTTAACCATCCTGTCGTCACGTGTTTCATACTCGCCGAGGACAAGATTTACGACTAGCTGAGAGTCGCTAAAGATCTGAAGGCATTGCGCCCCTGCATTTCGAGCCATTCCAAGGCCGGCTATGAGTGCCTCGTATTCTGCTTCGTTGTTCGAGGCCTTGAAGTTGATACGGAGGGAGTATTGAAGGATGAAGTCATCGGGTCCCGCCAGAATGACCCCGGCTCCGCTTCCCTCATTGCAGGAGGATCCATCCACATAAACCGACCAGACAGGTGGTCCCTTCATTGCTTGGCTGAACTCGGGGATGGTACTCTCAACTATGAATTCTACTAAAGCCTGAGCCTTGATTGCGGTCCGAGGCTGATAAGTTATATCATGCTGGCTCAGCTCGATAGACTACTTCATAAGACGACCGGAGGCCTCCGGCTTGTGGAGCACTTGCTTCAGCGGTTGGTCAGTAAGAACGACCACTGAATGGGACTGAAAATACGGACGAAGCTTTCTCGCGGCCATCACCAGGGCATAAGCCATCTTTTTCTATCCTCGGGTAGCAGAGCTCAGCATCCCGAAGTACTTTGCTCACATAGTAGATGGACTTTTGAGCCCGGTCTTCTTCCCTTACTAAAACGACGCTGAGGGTCTGCTCGGAGGCTGCCAGGTAGAGGGGTTCACTAGGAATGGGTTTGCTGGGGAGAGGGAGTTGACGAGGTAAGCCTTGAGCTGGTCGAACGACTCCTGTTGTTGCTGACCCCATTCGAAACCTTTAGCCCCCCTAAGGGCCTTGAAGAAGGGGAGGCATTTTTCCCCAGACTTTGAGAGAAAGCGCCCTATGGCGGCTAGGCGGCCTGTTAACCTCTGAACTTTCTTCACATTCTTGGGAGGGGCCATGTCTAATATGGCCTTGATTTTCTCAAGGTTTGCTTCAATTCCTCGTTGGCCGACCATGAAGCCGAGGAACTTTCCTGACGAGACACCGAATGCACACTTGTTCGGATTAAGCCTCATGTTGTGCTTTCTCAGAACATCAAATGCCTCTTGTAGGTCAGTTACATGATCGGCTCCTCGGATGCTTTTTACGAGCATGTCGTCAACATACACCTCCATATTCTGACCGATTTGAGCTTGGAAAACCTTGTTGACGAGGCATTGATATGTTGTGCCTGCATTCTTTAAACCGAAGGGCATAACTCTGTAGCAGTAGAGGCCCTGGTCGGTCACGAATGAGGTCTTTGAGATGTCCAGAGAGAACATCCGAATCTGGTTTAGCCTGAGAAGGCATCCATGAAGCTGAGGAGTTCATGTCCCGAGGTGGCATCAATCAGAGTGTCAATACTCGGAAGAGGGAAGGGATCCTTGGGGCAGGCCTTGTTGAGATCGGTAAAATCGATACAAATCCTCCAAGTCCCATTGGACTTCTTCACCATTACTACATTCGACAACCAATCGGGATAGTTCACCTCTTGTATGAACTAGGCCTTCAAGAGCTTGTCCACCTCCTCTTTTATAGCTAACTGGTGCTCGGGGGTGAACTTGCGCCTCTTCTGTTGAAGCGGTTTGGACCCCGGAACAACGCTAAGGTGGTGGACCAAAAGCTCTTCGGAAATTCCGGGCATGTCTGCAGCTGACCAAGCAAAGAGGTCTCGGTTCCTTCAAGTTCACTGGACTATATCAGAGCATAGGGCAGACGGGAGGGTCTTGCTAACAAAGAACTTTCGGCTTTGGTCCTGCTCAGAGAAGAGCACTTCCTCCAACTCATCCACCGGCTCGGACGTTGGTCGGGCGACATCTTGGGGGATTTCCAGTGTTTCTAGGGAGAGGACTGGACCGAGGGTAGAGGTCATGTAGCACTTTTGGGCTGTTTCTTGATTGCCCCTTACTTTCCCTACTCCTGCCCGGGTGGGGAATTTCATCTTGAGATGGTACGCCGAAGGAATGGCTTCTAGAGCTGCTAGGCCGGGTCGGCCTAGGATGACGTTGTAAGCTGCAGGAACGTCCACAACCATAAAATCCATCGACTCCGTTCGGGTAGTAGGAGTCTTGCCAGCGGTTCTGTCGAGGGTGATCACCCCTTCAATAGTCACTGGCACTTCCGTGAACCCATGGAGCGTGTAGCCGGCGGGCTTAAGTCTTTCTCTGGACAGCTGGAGGCCTTTAAAAGCGGCGAGGAAGAGGATGTTAACAGAGCTGCCGTTGTCCACTAGGATCCTCTACACTTTGAAGTTCGCCATGTGGAGATTGATGACGAGTGCGTCACAATGGGGGGTGCGGACACCTTCAAGATCTTCGTCCGAGAATGTGACGGGCACTCCGAGGCCTTTGGGAGGAGGGGTGGCACGAACCGAGTTGACTTCTCTTATAAATGCCTTTCGAGAGGAGTTGGAGGAGCCCCCCATTGGGCCTCCATGGATGAGGTGTAGGACACGCTCCTCCTCGAAGTCGGGCATTTCATCATGCTCAGGACGCTTGTTAGCTCCCCGAGGCGGAGGAGGAAGGTCGGCTCGGTCCTTTCTCACGAACCTGGTCAGCTGCCCCCTCTGGATGAGAGCTTCTATCTCATTCTTCAAGGCCCGACAATCATTGGTGTCGTAGCCATGGTCCCGGTGATAACGGCACCACTTCTCTTTATCCCTTTTCATGGCGGAGGTGTTCATCCTCGGAGCAGGAGGTATGATCCCTTCCTTCTCAACTTCCATTAGAATGGTAGAGACATTGGTGGTGAGAGGAGTAAATTTTTTGAATCTGGGGGGAGGTCGGCGCTGGCCGGCATTATCCTTCTGGAGCTTCTTGGCTCCTTCCTCTTCTGTTCCCTTTCTCTTAAACCCGGAGGAAGACCCCTCCAAGTTGGGGCGATGCTCGGCTTCTTCGGCCCGAATATACTTTTCACTTCGGAGGAGGAGGTCAGAGAAGTTCTGTGGGGGCTTCTTGGCGAGGGAGGAGCGGAGGCTGGAGTTGAGGACATTGGATTGAAATGCTGCTGCAGCGACCGACTGATCGAGGGATGCTATGGACCTGGCTTCAGCTGTGAACCTTTTCACATAGTCTCTCAACTTCTCACCCTTCTTCTGGTGGAGGTAGAGTATCGAAATGCTGGTCTTCTCGGTTCTGTGGCTACTCACGAAGTGAGTGACGAAGAGTGTCTCGAATTGCTCGAAAGAGAATATTGAGGATGGGGCAAGGCGAGAGTACCATTCTCGAGCTGGGCCCTTGAGAGTTGCGGGGAAGGTTTTGCAGAACAGGGCATCGAAAGCTTGATGGATGAGCATTAGGGTCTTGAAGCTCTCGATGTGATCGACAGGGTCAGTCTCCCCGGAATAGGTTTCAAATTGAGGAGGCTTGAAGCCGATTGGTACGGGTGCATCCATTATGGTTCGGAAAAAGGGAGGTCTACTAGGACGAAGAGTCCTTCCTCTAAGCTCTTCTTCTCGGTCTAACTGACCCAAGCGCCTCTCCATCTCGTGGAGACGGCGGTATACAGCATCGTCCCTTCGACGGTAATTAGCCGAGCCTCTAGACTCGTCTTCGTACGAGGGAGAGCGGGGGCTACGACGTCGGTAGCTCCTGGAGCCGTGAGGACTTGGCACATGCCGGGAGTTGCTAGGAGCGGGAAGAGGAGTTGGGGACCGTTGGCGAGGACTTCGGACCGGCGGAGGAGAGGGAATCTTTGGAGTATTGGTGTTAGGACGAAGATTGAGAGCTTGTAGGACGGTCGCTTGAAACTACTGGAACTCGGCACGGGTGATGGGTGCCTCATCGTTCCTAGAATGGTATCGACCGACAGGGAATGGGGTCTCCTCCTTTGATGCTCGGGGGACTCTCTCTGGCCCCTTCGGATAGGGGACCTTCTGTTGTCTCGGCGATGAGGAGATTGCTCATCCGGACGGTGTTGGCGGGAGGCTCCCTCTCGGGCCCGCTTTTCATCCAGACGGCGGCGAAGATCCTCATCCTTCTGCCAATTGAGGACGGTGTTGTGGAGGTCGGATGCTCGGGGATTATGGGAGGCCATTGAGTCCGAAGAGGTATTGTGGATAGAGACGTGGTCCGGATGGAGAGGCTGTTTCTGCGGGTTGAGACCCTTAGGAGGTGGTTGATTCTGAGGAGGAGGTAGGTCTTGCTGAAGAGGGTCCTCCGCTTGAGGAAGAAGTTGCCCCTGCTGTTGAGCGGGTTGAGGGGGAACTTCCTGTTGCTGATCGGGATTGGGTCCTCGGTTGGACCCTCTGGATCTGGCTTTCCTAGGAGGCATGGCTGGAGAAGATCTGACCAACGGGAAGAGGAGAGGTTGCTATTCGTTAGTTTCCCACAGACGGCGCCAATCTGTTGCCGCTAATTCTGGTGTGGGGACAAACAGATAGTATTTGTGGATTCTTAGGAAAACTGAATAACAAGCCTGTTACCTGTTCCGTCGGAGTTTGACGCTGACTCCTGCCGTACACCTGTAAAAAGTGCGAGACACCGGGGTTGTTCCCGGCGACGCACCCTCCGACGCTCAAGTCAGTAATCAGAAGTGATTATGAAAGAGCGCAAAGACTGGAGAAAGTTTGATTACCTCTTAATGGAGATGGATGGAGGGTATTTATAGGCGCCGCTGAGATCAGATTAGGAATGTAATCTCTGTGGTTAGATAAGGAATGTAATCCCTAATTCCCAGTGAATGGATAGATATGAATCAGGGCCGTTGATCAGGATTAACCAGAAACCCTAATTCTATCCTTTCTGGACCGGGTTTGCTGCGGGTTGAAACCCGTACCCAGTTGAGGTGGATCCGTTCGCGAGGTTAGTGGGTCTCCGAGGAGGAGAATCAGCACCCGCTTCAAACCTATTAGTAGGTGAAATTACCGTTTTATCCCTGGGCTTCAAGATTCGTGCCTAATTTGGACGGTTCCGATTTAACCCCATTTTTAGCCATATCAACTATATACCGAAATACTCTCCTTGACAGATCTACCGTGTAGTATGGTTGTGATCAAAAGCTCGTACGAATCCGACAGGAAATATATCAAGTTGAAAACTTTATCATCCTCCCTCACATCCGCATTTATCGTCTTGAGTTCTGATATAACCTTGTTGACTCTGGGATGTGGTCTTGGAGATCGGTACCTTCCTTCATTGAGAAACGGAATAACTTCATCTTTCAATGCATCCAATCTAATAACGAAGAACCAGAGTAGTCAGCTATGAATTTTTTCCACAAACTCGCTGCGTCAGTTTCTTCAAGAAATCTACACCTGACCTCGATCGCCAAAGATAGTCTAATCAGACTTATGTCTCTTTCATGAATATCATCACAAACATCCTCCTTCATATCGGATAGCTTTTCCTTCTGCTTGACGGCTAACTGTAAACGTTCTTGAACTGAGATATCATACATGTCTACCTTCCAAAGATTGAAGTTTATCTTTCCATCGAACTGCCTGATCTTCAAAAGACTATGACCTGTCTTTTTAACCAAGGGACTTGACAAGCTGAAGCTCTGATACCACTTTGTTGAGATGGTTGTCGACTAACACCCCGGTGGTGCAGCAAAACTAAATAGAGCAACGAAGAAGTTGAAGTAGTTGAGATAGTCAATGAACACCCAAGCAAATAGATCCACTAATCCAACACAAATACAACGAGGATTTATCCTGGTTAGCTTTCACTTAATCCGGATGGAAAATATAGGGAGATATAATATTCAACTAGAAGATATTATAAGGAGTTAATGATTCACTCAATATAAAAAATTAAACTCACTATCTAGGAACTCTCTCTCTCTCTCTCAAGCCTCTCTTTGCAATGGAGAAAATATCAATGAAGTACCTCTCTCATATTGGAGACTACAACAATATATAGAAGAAGAATAGAGAGAGGGTTAATCTTGATTTTCAGTCGTCCAATATAACCTGAAAAGAAGTAACTGAATAGAAGTCGTACGATCTGACTTGGAGTTGAAAATTGAGCTGAAACGACCTAACAAATCGATGCTCAAAAGAACACAGCGTTGCGCACGGTCGACCGTCCAACAAGACCAATCGACCGACCTCCTCTCGGGCAAAACCTTGTCCAACTGCATTCGGGTGTACGGTCGGGGGTGCGATCGACCGCAACTTTGAACAGTCGGCTGCAACTCTGTCTGCACTGTTGCTACTCTATTTTCTTCTACTTTCTTCGACGCTTCGACCTCTGTACTTTATCAAATCTCATTCTAATCTGAATCACGAATATTCAAGACATATTCCTAACAGCAACAATCACAATTCGAAGTACTTCACTCCCCAAGTCATGTTTCTTTGAAAATTCTAAACCTCCATACAGTCGGTATATGATTCATTTCACTTAAACATGTACCTCTTCTCTTGTGTCCCAAGAAATCGCTGAAATCGCTGCACGGATTTCTTTTGAGCTATCGGCTGATCTGCCCTAAAATTAACATTAGCAATAAAATTTAACTATTTTAAGTACTGTGAAAAATAAGTAAATAACCAAATTCCAGTACATCTCTAAACTTATTAACTTGGTTTGTTTTTGTAATTATAAATGCTTCAGTTTGAACAACCATAATGTTATTATAAGATCTATACTAGTGTTACCCTGTGCAAATTGCACGGACTAAAATAATTTTGAAGGGCTCATAAAATTATATATTAGTTAAAATTTTAGAAATACCTCTTAGCTATTTCAATCACAATATAATGAAAAGATGATAAATCTACAAATTAACTAATTCACACTTTCAGACCAACCAACATCATTCTATATATCTATTCAATTAAAAGCAAATAAAAAAATAGTCGAATTATTACCGAAATTTAGAGATGCTAAGAAAGAAACTTACAATCTTGTCAGATTCCTCTATTCTAAAGTTTGCTTGCAAATACTCATATTGTCTGCGAAGTTCCTCAATATTTGCCTCCAACTTTTCTATATTACGCCTTAGTTGTGTCTGTATAAAATAATCAAACTATAAAACACACATACAGTACTATAATTCACCAAAACTTTTCAAACAAAAAAAAATATGTAGAAAAGATACCACTATCTGCATGTTGTCTCCCTTCTGATTCCAACATATTCTGAAGCTTCTCTTGCTTCATCAAATTTTCATCTTCTCATTTTCATCAACCATTTGATGGAAGTCCTTTGCTTTCTTATATATTCACTCATTTGTTCCCTTTACCCTAAGAAAATAAAAATAATAAAATACAATAATGATAAAATTGACCAAACTATTCAACTTTCATGCTTTTTACCATCATCTACAATCCATCGTTCTTTGTAATTGAAAATTTAATGATAATATTACTTAAAATGCAAAAGTTCAAATAAAAACAGATATCAATTAGAAGGAAAAGCCCTCATATGCAAGTCAATTCGTTTCAATTTCACACTTGACAATCCCCTTGCTTCTAATCTGAAATCTTACATTATTAAGTTTGCATCTGATCCTGAATCTCAAAACATGACCATATTATCGTAAAAAAATAGAAAAATACTCAAACACAAACAAATTAAATATTACCCGAAAAAAGGATATAAAAAATGAAACAAAAATTCTAATTGAAGAAAGATTGCTAAAATGATTATGAGAGATTGCTAAAAATAAATGAAAAGCTCAAGAACTTAACAAAAGTAATTTTCACGAGAAATAATTATAAGAAGTAGTGAACATAATTACCATCAAATTGAAGAATAAAAGTTGATCTTCAGGTAACCTACATCTGGATTAATTGCAGCGACGGCATGACATACATGCCTAATTGTCATCTCTGTAATCTCTGGAAGTACACATTGGAGAGAGTAGTGTAAATCAGTGAATAATCAAAAACAAACATATAATCACTTACATTACCTCTTACTTTCCCACAGTTTATTCTTTCCTTCATCTTTTCGCTTTCCAAAATCCCAATTTCTACCACTGCCTCTAAAATCTTATTTATTTGGATCTGAAGGAACAAAGAATCAAAAACAGACCATTAGTAAGGATTTGGTCTAAAAATAACCAATCTTTATTTTTGAATCCATAATTAGGGTTTGTATTTTAAAATTTTAAGAATTGAAACGCCCTAATTAGAAATCAAGAGTAAAAAGCCCGTTGTAAATTAGGGTTTCATGAATACAATATTACGAAACAAATTAGGAATTCAAAAACCCTAATTCATTGGAGAATTCTTACTGGCGGTGTCATCACCCATGGCAGGCTAGCGAGCGTCGACGGCGAGGATTTGGGCCGGTTGGCGAACGACGACTGCTGGGATTTGGGGGGAGGAGGGTTAGCAGGATTTTGAGGAGAGGGAGTTGGGTGAGGAAGGATCTTTTTTTTTTTTGCTTTTTTGTATTTGTTTTTGTATTTTATTTTGTTAAGTAAAAAAACGTGGTGTGCACGTGTTAAGGTAGGTGTGATTTCCTACTTTTGCTCTCCTTTCTCTATTTCAAAATGGAGAAAGGAGATAGGAGGTAGGCCTATTAGCTTAAGATATAGTATAATATAATATCCAATAATCCAAGTACAAAAAGTTCCACGCACCAGGAGAGAGTATATAGTTTGTAATGTCTCTTCGATCTGAGCACTGTATCACACTTCTCTCTCCATTCTGATTCGTCAACAGCCCAAAACTCGAAGGACCCTGGTCATTTACTATGGTTATTTTTAACTCTTCAAACTTCCATCTTATCGATAAGAAATGACAATAATAGTTCTTTTCTAGGCACTTCCTATAAATCTTGAATTCTATTTCGCACACGAGTAAAAAGATTAATTACAACTTATAAACAAGTATCTCGCATGAATCAATCGCTTTGACATTAATGAATTGCAATTGATTTCTAACTACAGCATAGGCTGATGCACGACAATGAATCACACATCTTTAACATCAATTTCTATCCTACGGTCTACATTCCCATTGTTGCTGCAGATTTTGGTGTGGGAGTAAACAGATAAATTTGTGAATTTTTTAGAAAACGATAAAGGCAAATCTATTGACTTTCACCGGCATTTGACTGGTTCTTGCCGCTACCGTTGACCTGCAAAAAAGTTCGATACACCGGGATGGATCCCGGCGACAAACCTTCCGACGCTCAAGTCAGTAATCAGGAAGATTATGAAAGAGCATTTATGAGGAAAAATATTGATTACCTTTTTTATGGTCGGGAGGGGGGTATTTATAATCGCATTTAGAGACAGTTTAGAGATAGTTATTTATCTCTGTGTCCCGATATTTTTGGATAAGATGTAGAGTTTAAATCATTTCATGATAAGAGATTTTGTTTAAATCGTCTCTTAGAGATAACCATGAATTTGAATTACTCTTTGAATGACCTGGGCTGGTTTGTAATGGGTTGTCACCCTGACCCAGTGTTTTTGGGTTATTGGGCTTTGAAGAAATACCCAGTTCCCAATTCGAACCTGTTTGTTGTGGAAATTATCGTTTACCCCTGAGAGCTATAAGATTCGTGTCTGATTTGAACGGTCCCGATTTGGTTCTATTTTTAGCCATATCACAAGCCCCCCAACTCCTGGAGACTAGATTTTACAGTCTTTAAGGAGTAGTTCGCCCGTTTTTAATGGCTTATAGAATTTATCGGAGTTCTCTGGGGAGTTTGGATATTGCTCAAGGTGTAACGGTGTTATTCTAAGCTTCTGAAATACCCAAAATTATTCTCAGAACTTTGTGGACTTTTTGTGATTTTTTCAGATTTTTCTGAATTTTTTCTAATTTTTAATTGTTTTTTGCATCTTTTATTCAATTTCTGAATTTAAACAATTAATTTTCAAAAATTTTAATTAATTATTCTAATTTAATAATTATTATTTTCATAATTTAAAATTACTTTCAGAATTAATAATTATTTTTAGAATTTTTTAATTAACTTTTCAATTTTTAATTAAGTTTTCAGATTTTTTAAATAATTAATTCAAATTAATTAATTAATTAAGATTTACTTGTACACGTGGCGCAATACTGGGCGTTGATCATAATCAAGCGAGCGCGCATCGAGAGGAGGCAAATTTCCCCCCGTTTTGATGTTGGTGGCAAGAGCGCTCGGATCACGCTGTCGACCCCCTGGATCGCTGACACGTGGCATTTTTTTTACTTTTTTCTTTTTCTTTTCCCGCTCTCTTCTTCCTTCTTCTTCTCCCCTTCTTCCTCCGACTTCTGGCTTCGACCTCACCCCTGACTCCGTCCTTGACTCTGGCCTCGCCTCCGACCTCGCATCCGACCTCGCCTCCTCTTCGACCTCGTCTGGCAAGGAGCTCGGCGTAGGAGGGGAAGAGCTCGACGAGGCTTCGCGATGGGTTTGGAGCTCGTGAAGGTGGCGAAGGGCTGTCGAAGGTGATGTTCGACGAGGGAGGAGCTCGTCGAGGAGCATGAAGAGGAGGTCAGAGCATCGGCATTGGAGGTCGGCGTCAGTGGAGGGGTTCGAGGAGGAAGAGCGAGAGCTCGATGGAGCTTGGCGAAGCTTCGACGAGGAAGCTCAAAATGGAGGGGGCTCGACTTAGTGAGGTCGACGACTGAGGAGTCGAGGCCGGAGCTCGACACTGGAGAGGAGCTCGATGGGGTCTTAATGACGGCGGAGGAGCTCAGCAATGGTTGGAGTGAGTTTTGAAGAAGGTCGACGTGGAGCTCAGTTGCTTGAGCTCGGGGAAGGTGACAGTTGAGCTCGGCGAGGGGGAGAGCTCGGCGATGGAAGTGTAGGACTTGGAGCTCGTGAAGGGGAGCTCGAAATGGGTTTTCGACGAAGGTGGAAGGTTGCTCGACAGTGGAGGTGAAGGACTTGGAGCTCGTCGAAAGCGGAAATGAGGTCGAGCTCGTTGATGGAGAAGAACGGCGAGGGAGGTGCTTGACAAAGGGGGAGTTTGAGCTCGGCATCGCTCGGTGGCTTGGAGTTTGGTTCTGAAGTAGAGGTTGTTGAAGACGATGGGGGTATGAGGAAGAAGAGTTGTTGGGTCCAAACGAGTTCAGACTCGACCCGTTAACCCAAAAAAAAAATTTGTTTTTTTTTTTTGAAAATTTGTGGCCATTGATCGTGATCGAACACGAATTTTAAGGCAGAATTTTTTTCTCATTTTAGGGTCGGTGGCAAGAATGCTCGAATCGAGTTTCCGAACCCAGGAGAGCCTTCGGCTGCTTGACACGTGGCGGTCAATGGTTGACCGTTGACTCGGTCAATGTAGACCGTTGACTTTCACATTTTTTGCTTTAATAACAACCGTTGATCTTGATTTGAGCGCGGATCTTGGGGCAGAGTTTTTCTCTCATTTCAGGGTCGGTAGCAAGAATGCTCGGAACCACTTGCCGAAGTCGAGAGACACTTCGAGAGAGCGACCCATGGCAAATTTGACCGTTGACCAGTCAACGTTGTTTTCTCTCATTTCGACGTCGGTGGCAGGAATGCTTCGAACCACTTGCCGAAGTCGAGAGACACTTCGAGAGGGCAACACATGGCGAATTTGACCGTTGACCGTTGACCAGTCAACGCTATTTTCTCTCATTTCAACGTCAGTTGCAAGAATGCTCGGAACCACTTGCCAAAGTCGAGAGACACTTCGAGAGGGCGACACATGTCGAATTTGACCATTGACCATTGACCGTTGACCAGTCAACATTGTTTTCTCTCATTTCGACGTCGGTGGCAAGAATGCTCGCGAGAGCTGCAATGGGCAAGGGAGGCTACGGTGTAGCTATATTGTAACCGATGTTTCCGGTGCTACGGAGGTCGGATTGGGACGTATGACCCCGCGTTTCGAAGCTGACTCGAAGATATACAATTTCTCTTTAGAAGTTAGTTAAGGAATCACCCTTCTTCACGGTCAAAATAGTCCCGCAACATCTTTGCCTTCATGAAGTTGAGAAGGGCTTTGTATGACTCTAAGGGAGGTCCGTTTTTGGAAGCGAGTTCAGGGAGCGTCACTAGATGAGTTAGGCGCTGAACTCACTTGGAAGAAGGCCGCTCTAGAGATGAGCGGGAGGAGGAGCATAGTCAGGCACTAGGAGAGAGCCGTTTGGGAGATGAGTTTGAGGAGAACTCTAGGAAAGAGTTGAGCTCGGAACTTGTTGAGAAGAAGGCTGCTCGGAAGGCGAGCAAAGCGAAGAGCATCACCAGGCTCTGAGAGAGAGCCGTTTGGGAGACAAGTTTAAGGAGCAACTTTAGGGGAGAGTTGAGCTCCGAACTTGCTTGTTGCAAAATTTAACCAGTAGTGGGAATAGTTTGAATGTTCGTTTTGAGCCCCGGAACCACATACTTGCATGCTGTGAGGGCAATTTCGAACCATGATTGTGAACGTCGAACTAGTTATTACGGAGTTATCAACGAGTTGTAAGAGCAATTTTGAATGGTGAGCTGCTCCGCACTTGCTTGTTCACAAGTGGCTAAAGCAACATCGAACTAAGTGTTGGACTCCAAACTTGTTTTTTGAGGGTGTTCAATGAGCTGTAGGAGCAATTCCGAATGGTGAGCTGCTCCGCACTTTCTTGTTTGCAAGTGGATAAAGCGGCATTGAACTAAGTGTTGGACTCCAAACTTGTTGTTTGAGGATTTAACGAGTTGTAAGAGCAATTCCGAAAGGTGAGCTGTTCCGCACTTGTTTGTTTACAAGCGGCTAAAGCGGCGTCGAACCAAGTGTTGGACTCCAAACTTGTTTTTTGAGGGGGTTCAACGTGTTGTAGGAGCAATTCCGAATGGTGAGCTACTCCGCACTTGCTTGTTTGCAAGTGGCTAAAGTGGCGTCGAACCAAGTGTTTGACTCCAAACTTGTTGCTTGAGGATTTAACCTGTTGTAGGAGCATAGGAGCAATTCCGAATGGTGAGCGGCTCCGTACCTGTTTGTTTACAAGCGGCTAAAGCGGCGTCGAACCAAATGTTGGACTCCAAACTCGTCTTTTGAGCTTAGTAAGTTGTAGGAGCAGCCCTGTAGAACAAGCTGAACTCTGAACTTGCCGTTTAACGAGTCGCAGATGTGACTCAGAGAGATAGAAATAAGGCAAATGCAATAATTTTCAGTAGAAAAAAACAAAGTTTTATTGAAACAAACTAAGTGGCCGCTTCAATGGGGCAAGCCATTATTACATGCTTTTGGTCGTGTTACAAGCATCGGCCTTATTGAAAACTGAAAACCTACTTCTACGATAGGGTGAAGGCCTCTTCGGAGGATTTTGGTTCTCCCCCCACTGGACCTCCATGGATAAGGTGGAGGATGGCCCCAGGTTCGAGTCTTGGAAGTCGTTGGGCCTCTCGGTTCCATTGTTGGCTCCTCGGGGTTGAGGATGGGTCCTGTCTTTTCTGACAAACTTGACCAAGTGTCCTCGCTGTATGAGTTCTTCGATCTCCTCTTTGAGAGCCCGACAATCATCCGTGTCGTGGCCGTGGTCCCTATGAAAGCGGCACCACTTATCCCTGCTTCTTTCTTACTAGGGGTATTCATTCTAAGGGGGTGCGGAGTAGTCCTTCTTTGTCCAATCCATAAGGACTGCTGATATACTAGCATTGAGGGGGGTGAACTTCTCAAAATTGGGAGCTGGGCAGTACTGACCATTATCGTCCTTCTGGAATTTATGGGAGCCTTCTTCGCTTGTATTCCTTCGTTTGTTACCGGAAGATGACTCCTCTTGACTGGGGGGTTGAGAGCTTCTTCGGCTCAGATGTACTTCTCGCTCCTAAGCAGGAGTTTCGAGAAGTTCCGAGGAGGCTTCTTGGCAAGGGACGCCCTGAGGTCGGCATTAGTGACGTTGTGCCTGAATGCCGCAGAGGCTATCGATTGGTTGAGAGAGGCAATAGACCGGGATACGGTAGTAAAATGCCGGATGTAATCTCTTAGGCGTTCACCATTTCTTTAGCTAAGTGCTAGCAAAGATGCACTTGTTTTCTCGGCTCGGCGATTGCCAACGAAGTGGGTGAAGAAGAGCTCCTCAAACTATTCGAATGAAAGATTGAGGATAGGGATAGATAGGAGTACCACTATCGCGCTAGTCCCCTCAACGTTGCTGGGAAGGCCTTGCAGAGGAGCTCGTCCGAGGCTTAATAAATCATTATGAGAGATTTAAAACTCTCGATATGATCGGCTGGGTCTGACTCCCCATTGTAGGATTCAAAGTGGGGCGGCCTAAAGGCTTCGGAGACCGGAGCTTCCATGATGGCCCTAGAGAAGGGGGTTTCCTTGGGCGGAGCCTATTGGTCCATTGTTCTTCTTCAGGATTGATCTTGTTGAGGCGCCTCTCCATCCTGTGGAGACGGCGGTGGACCGAGTCATCCCTTCGATCAGATCTAGTCAACCCTGGGGACTCTCCTTCATGAGTGGCGGTATGGCGAGGGTTAGGCGCACGCTGGTCCGGACCCGTGGTAATATTCAGAGCTCGCATGATATCTTCTTTGAGGTTCTGGAACTCAGCCTGTGTAACCCCTGTTTTCCATTTTATGTATTTTTGTGCGTATTTTTCTTCTTGGTGTATTTCTCTTATTGTATCTCTTTGGACCGTATAATGGATCTTCTTTCTCAATACTTTTATCTATTTGATTTTTCGTATTTTTAATTTGGGGTTCTTGATTCATTTGTCCGCCATTGTTTCGTCTCTGTTTGATCGTACCATTGTTTTTTATCCTCATTGTTAAATTGTTCATATCCTATTTTTATTATTTTGTTCATTTTTGCTCTATCTTGATTTTTGGATCTGTTCAACCCTATATCTTTTTTTAAAACCACTAACACCTTTAACCCTATACCCTGGTTCCAATCACCAAACCCTGTCTGCACTCAAATCCCCTAAACCCAATATAAACTCCACTATCTAATTATTATTACCCAATACCCATTATATTTATCCTATTCTAAACCCATTTATTTATCAAAACACCCCTACTGGTTAATTCTTCCCCTTGGACCCGTTAACACCCTAAATACCCGTTTACCCTTACTACCTTCAGCCTGCAACCCCCAGTTCACTAAACCCTAATATTTTACCCACCTATATAACCATATTGCTCTGTACCCCTGTTCATCTCGTCACCCTAGCCGCCTTTGCCTCCTAACCCCCTAGACATTGTCTTCAGCCCTATCCCGATCTCATCTCGACCTCCCTACCTCCCGGCACTATCGTCGTCTTCACCGGCGACCACACCGACTGCCAATCGCCCCACCGTCCCGTTCTTCCCTGCCTCATGTCGTCGATCCCACAGAGCAGCAGTAACAACACCAAGGTGTTGCGCTTCTCCGTCCAATCGCTGCAATAGTCCAGTCCCGACGCTCCCTGTGCTGTTATCGACAGCTAGCAGCCACAGCCTTCCCTCGCCGCTGGCATCGCCGTGGTCCCGCCATCGACCACCCTGTGTGCCACTGCCCCGTTTGTCCCTCGCTCTCTCCTTGTGCGCGTGTTGCTTTCGTTGTTCATTGGGTTTGTTGCTCCAGGAATCCGTTCTCGTTATTTTTGCTTTGCACCGTTTTCGTCGCCGTCTTTAAGATAAGTAACTTGTATTCTTTTCTTTGTGTAATATAAGAACTAAATACCACCTGTAGTGTAGTTGGGTTCTAGAGACAATTCATGTGTGAATCCTCTGTTATATATTGTCTCTATTGTGTTGATTCGACCATAGTTGCCTCACGACATACATGACAGGAAACCACTAGGGATGACCACTTTTTCGATGTATATATGCATCCTATTTTTTGATATCGTGTGCTTGATGTGTTATTCGTGCTATAACTTGCCGTGGACGTGCAAAATATCCTATTCATGTTATTTGGACATCTAGTTCACTATATTTCATGTTTGGATTAATTTGGATGAGTTTTACATGAACTATATGATTTTATGTTCAAAGAATAATTCTGTATTTTCAGTTACCTTACTTTTGATCAGTATTTTAGACCCTATTAAGGTCAGTATATTAAAAATATTTGTGAACATGAACTGTAGAGAATTCTATCAAGTTTCCAACCCTTCTGACAGATCTCAGTTTCGATTTATGGATTGTGAGTTATGCCTATTTTACTACAGAGGTGTAGAGAGATTTTCAGATTTTGTTTTCTACGAATTCTGAAGAGTAATCTATTTTTATCGTGATATTAAAAGTATTATTTTGACCCAATATTTTACACAATACAACTAGACTTGATTGGGATTAACTCTGAATTTTTTTGGATTTATTTGATGAGTTTTACAAACTATTCTATACTTGTAAACGACTACTATACTAGCAGATTTTTCTTGCTGTTCAATAAAGATAGATAATTTCGACCTAATTCTACTTGCTGTCTCTAAAAATTTTCTGAATATGAAAGTTAGCCTATTGTATCTACTTTATCACCCTGTTGATGGATCTAGATTTTGATTTGTATTTTGTGAGATATTGTTGTTTTCGTATTGCAGTGTTTAAGGTTCTAGATTTACAAAACTGCCGTATCTTGTTGCTTTCTGATTTTACTTGACTACTCTATTTATGTTGGAAAATTGTGAAACTTTATTTCTGTTACTAAATATACTACGGAATACCTCGGATTTTTCATAGATTTAATTATTGAGTTTTCATGCTGTTTTCCTGTTCTTGAATACAAACTTCTGATTTCTGGCTGAACACGTTTTCTGGATTCAAATCTGTTTTGAGTTATGTTTTTTTGAAATATCATATGACTTATATATATTTTCTGAATTCGGCCGGCAGTTTATTTTCTAGATTCTTTGATGGATCCAGATTTGCATTTATGTAGCAACGGGAATCCCAATTTTAGTGCAGTATTGTCTTGCTATCCTGAAGTAGAATTTTCGTTGTTCTATTCTTTTATGAGCTATCTTTCACTTGTCCATGTTTATTCTTCATCATGTACCTATTACTTATTCATACTATGGTATTCTTGCTCTACTTTATGCACATACATGCCTGTTTAATAATAATAATGACAAGTAATCAAGCCTGGATTAAGGGAAAGACCTTAGTAGTAGACAATATAGGTATGTGTACTCAGAAGGGGCCCGTGATCCCATTACCTGTTGGCATGTTTCATGATTTCATGATTCATGCCTGTTATTATTATATTATGCCACGAACTCACGATTACATCACTACAAAAGAAAAGGTCTTTACCGACGCTTTTTTGGGGCTTCACCGGCGTTTATAAATACCGGTGAATAACCTACCGGCGTTTGGAAAAGCACCACAACAAACACCGGTGGAGTGCGTGCCGGGGATTGTTTGGCGGCCTACACCGGCGCTTTTGAAAATGCCGGTGTTGGGATAATATACACCGGCGTGTAGAAAACGCCGTCGAAAACTTTTTTTACAATTTATTTTTTTGGGGGGGAAAATCTTCCCCGGCGTTTTGAAAAATGCCGGGGAATGTAATAATTTTTTTTTTAAAAAAATATTTTTCAAAAAAAAAATTATGAAAAAAAATTTTTAAAAATTTTTTTAAAAATGATTTTTTTTTAATATTTCATTCTTCTTTTTGTTTGCACCAAAAATTTTGATCACTGCAAACATATGCACCAAAAAGTTTGGTGTTGCATTTGTTTGATCCATGCACTTCCATTCAAATCTGACTTGATCAAATATGAGAAATGGTAGTTTACCTAAAGAAGACAATGAATAAACTCAATTGGTATACTGAGAATTACAGCTGCAGATAAGTGAGGCCTGCGATCCAAATCCGACAATAAATACAAACACTAATATTGTTGAGGCATTTAGATGATATTGACCAAACCAAGTGCGTTCCAACATAATCATGTTTTAGTTTGAAACTGAAATAAATATGTGGATTTTGCCAAGGATTGGAGACAAATTAAATATGAATAAATCTTCAACAATAATAATAAAAATAATATAGAGAGCAAGAACACATATTTTATATCTGACACGCAGGAAGTACACAAATGAACACCTAAATTACTTTAAGTTAGCCATAATGAAAGATTTTGATCAAATAGTGGAATCCCCATACCAGTAGATCTATCAATTAAAAACGATAATTCTCTAACCTTGATTTCTTCTGTATTATTTTCTATCAGGGCCACTCAAAATGATATCAGCAAGAATAAAAGAAGCAAAACTGATCTTTCAAAATCTTCAAAATGTTGAATGCATATTCAGAACAAAACCAAAGCTCATATGCAAGTTTTGCCACTTCATTAATACTGAAAAGATAGCTAATAAGCTAGCCAGTACTCATACAGAAAATATTTGGAAATAACCATGAGAGGAGTTCCAACAGTGACAAAAAAATGCAGATGCTTGCCATTGCTAAGAAGACAAGGCAACTAGAAAGGAGTGAGAGTTATCCACATTCATTCAGATAAATCCCAACTACAGGAAAAAGTTCTTGTGTTTATCGTTGGCTAGTTGGCACAAGGCGTTGTAAGCAACAGCATCTGCAAGAAAGAAAGGAAGCAATAAGAAAAGGTTCAGTAACAATAATGAGATAAAGAGAATATATCAAAGACGTCACAACAACATCATAAAATTATCTACAGTCCCAGGTCATTGTCTTACCATAATCTTTTCCAAACCTATCAAATCAAATTATGATATTACCAAATGATTCATTTCGGCATTCAATTTATGATTAAAGACCCTGCTCTTGTTCTCTAGAGCTTGTTAGGCCCTCTCCAATAACTACTTTAAAAATCAGCTACTAAGACTGTTTTCCAGATTATGTTGTCAAATATGTAGTGTCAATAATCTATGCACTCTTAAATTGTTCAGTTATTATATATTATTTTAGACCTTTTACAAACAATAGTATTAAAACAATTCTGGCACTTGGCCACTTAACCCTTGAAAGTCTTTGTCTTGCCTTCCCGCTTGCTTTACTTTCTGCTTATAACAAGATTGACTCATAATAACAAAACAGCTGGTTTCATAGCAACCCAAGCACAACCTGTACGGCTCTTTTGAGAGTTTGTACCTTGCGCAATTTCTCCCATATTCATATAGATGATAATTTTTGGTTTGAGAAATGAAAAAAAAACTTAAAAATTCAAGTATCAGTTTGTTCTTTAATACTGAAAAATCAGGTCTAACCTGGCTTCCTTAAATTAAAAATTAAAATCATTTACAAATCCTTTACCTATATTTTTCTCTTTAAATCCCAATCTATATAGTATATGACTTTGAGAAGTCAAAGGGGCATAGGAAAAATTACAGACAAAGGGAGGACATAATAATAAACATGTATGCTGTTTTCTGGTCTTTATTTCATAAACAAAATTGTGGTCGAAGTTGGAACTGCCAACTTGATAACAAAAATTCATATGCTTGTAATATGCATTTGATTAGGAAAGGATGCTTAAGTAATTTAACCAATCCATGATTACATGTTGAACATCAAAATGTAGTCGATTCTTAACCAAAGAAAGCCATGCCATAAAATTCTTAACCATGTTTATGCATTTGACTAAGAATAGGTACTTAACCAATTCAGATAAACAGGTTGCGAATCAAAATGTATTTAAATCTCAATTAAAGAAGCCCATGACAAAAATGGAGACCACTATTTCAACGATACTGCTGTTAAAAAAAAAATCATCTGAACACAAGACATACTATCACCATAGAAAGGAAAACCTAAATGTCACTGATGATTTACATGAATTTTACACCAAAAAAATCTCAAGTTCTTATCCAAATCAATGCATTCCCTTTCCAGACCAACCGCAACGAATTAGGGGGACCAAATCCATGACTTGCAAAATTTTGGTAAAAAACTAAGTGATTTAGTAAATCATACTTCAGAATAATGAAAAATAAAGATAGTAACAGAATAAGCAAATCCAATGCTATGTTTATTTATTTCTCGTTACTTTACGTTTAGTTTCTACCTCTATTTTTATTTTTTGAAGACTTCAAGAAGCCTGTAGTGATAACATGAACAAAACTCGAGCAGAAACTTGTAGGATAGCAAGACTACGAGAGGCTTATAGTACCACTTGTTTGTTTTCCATAGATGGATTTTGTAGCAGAAGCCTGTTACTTCAGCTACTTGGAGAGCCACAAAGTTGTTAGGTACTTTCAGTACTATCAAACCAACTCTGGAAACAATTATGGGTACTACTGTACCAAATCTAAAGGCTAGATGCCTAGATCCAATCATAATTGCAGTAAAAAGAGCTTGACAAAAGTTATAGCCATGGCAATGGTCCCTCCTAGACATCTCTTCTGAACTAAGTGACCCTTTTAGTGAGAAAAAAATACGTACAAATACAAATGAAATAGGTACATTTGGAGAGTGGTTCTAAAATACTTAAAACAAAATTCAGTAACCCAATTTAAGATAAACTCTAACAAAAACATGTTTATCAGATAATATAGATATCTGATGCAAATATCGCTATCAGAAAACGGAAATAATCTATACATAAGTGGACATTAACTTATATTGTTCGACACAGAAAGAACAAATTTTCTAAAAGATAAAAATAAACATGCCAAGAGAAAACAGTATTCGTAAGGTTTACTGTTCCTAGTTTATGTTCGACAGAACCTTTATCTCCAACCATTACTAGCAGCCGGTACATATTAGACAAAGATTGCTGCATGAAATGCTAAAAGGTAATATGTAGAATATTCTTTACTCTATATTCACAAACTATCATTAAGTTTTCTATTTTACATGGATAAGGACTAATCCAAGTGTTTTACTTAATACACCACTAAGTTAGTTAGCCCTCCTTTCCTCCCCAGAAAATCATATCTAAATTCAGTGTGATCAAGTGGGGTTCAAGTGGCTATCAAGTGGCTTTCATTCAATTAAATATGAATTGGAGACAAATTTCTGAACAAGAATTTGATCGAACAAGATGTGGGCAATAATAAAAGAGGGACATAGACTTACAGGGATAGGAACTCTTTGTGATAAGAGTGTAGATTAGAGTTATACTGAATATGGATTTAAAGATTCATAACATAGTCAAAGAACAAGCTAGCTAGATCACCTTGATAAATTTGTATGCAGTCCGTCGCCAACCATTGGTCACATCTGAAAAAGAGAAGACTCTCATGATGACAATTCATGTCAAGCTGTTGAGAATCTCATGATGAAAATTCATTTGTCCCATTGATCGTACTTGATCTGGATGTTTAACCTGAAAAGCCATAATGTAGATAAATCAGACCAATATTGACATAGAAGCCCTGCTAAATACTGATCGATCATACAGAAATTGCGAACACATAAACATACGTAGAAGTCAAATCAATGTTGCATTCATCCACCTAAATAAGTTCGACCAGATTCAGTTCAAGTACAAACACTAAAATACATTTCATTAAAATCCAAAATTAAGAGACATATATCTTGAGGAGACCCACCCTACATTTCTATATAAACATCAGATACCATGTAGATGTAGGTATATGATTTTTCATGTAAATTTGATTTTTAAAAATTCCTTACAGGAATTTGATCGAACACATTCTGGGCATTAATAGAAGGGACAGTAAAATCACATTTTTTTTAATGAGAATGTAGAGAGTCATGACGTTATGTAGATTATGCAAATTAGTTTCAAATCTTAACAATTAACTTTCTCTTCTACTTGTCTAAATTAAGGGGTACAATTTCAAACTATTATTTACACTTGATTATTAACAAAGAAAACAAACCCTAATTACAATTTAAAAAAAAACACATAAATCAGAAATAATCAAGTAATTAAGAAATTTACTAACAACTTACAGAGATAACGGGTCCGTTATTGACGGATTTGAAATCCACGAACTCGATCAATTCCTCGCTGGTCGTTACAGATCTCACCATTGTCGTCGTCGGTGCCACCCTCCGTTGACACGTCAGAGATCGGAACTTCTTCGACAAGCGTGACAAGCTAGGGTTAGGTTTCAGTTCAGTGGGGGGAGAAAGAGGGAGAGAGGGGGGGAGGAGGGGGAGCTTCATGTGGAGGGAGAGGGAGAGAGAGAGAGAGAGAGAGAGAGAGAGAGAGAAATAACAAAGAAAGGGTAAAGGAAAATTGGGGAAATAGGAGGCGGCGGGGTAAAAAAAATCCCCTGGAATGGCCGGCGTTTGTTTAATAAACGCCGGCCTATAGCATGATAGCCCGGCGCTTATTAAAAGCGCCAGTGTATGTTAACGTTTTAGGGTTTTCCACGAAACAACACGTTCATATCCCGACGTTTCCCACAAACGCCGGGGTATAAATGCCGCTAAATCCAGTTTATGTTGTAGTGCATGATTCATGTCTGTTATTATTATATTATGTCATAAACTCACGACTACATGATTCATGCATGTTATTATTATATGTTGCCATATTTCATGATTATATGATTCATGTCTGTTATTACTATCTGTTGTCATGTCTCATGACTACATGATTCATGTCTGTTCCTGCTGCCACGATTTCACGACTACGTAATTCATGCCTGTTTACCTGTTACTTGTTATATGACGCCTGAGTACACAGCCCTATACAAACCCACCACTAGGCCTAAACGAAATTTGTATGAATGTAGCAACCATGTGGTAAAAGGATGGACACATGAAGTGCTACCTAGATAGTAACAAATACAAGACTTGACATACATGATACCTGTTACATGATACATGTTACATGATACCTGTACATAATACTTGACACATGATTACCTGTATACCAGATTACATGTTTACCTGTTCATCTATATACCTGTTTACCTGCTTGCATGACACTTGATACATGTTACGTGTACCCTGTCAACACATTACATTACTTGATTCTGTTCATAATTTATGCTAGTTGTTCTATTTCTTTATCATGTCTATTCCATGCTATGTAGTTTATTCTTTCCCAAGTACTTGTGCCTGGGCTATAAGCGGCCCGTAACTTGCATTGACAGAATTTTAATTTTTTTTTTCTTTTCCTGCAATTTATTAAATTGCAGATTTTGGAGAACAATTGCCAGATGGAGTAGGTGAAATGAGATTCGAGATGCTGGAGTTTTACTATCATGATTTCCTACTATTATTATTATTTCCTGTTGCTATTTGAATAATGTATCTTGAACAATTGTACTTGGTTACTTGGATTATTTTTGTATTGGGCAATGTGACCCAAGATTTTTAACTTAATCAGATATGGTTTATTTGAAATTAATATATTTTGTTTCAAGTATTCCTGTTGGCATTTTGATTCATATATGCATGCGTGGTTGACTAGTCTTGCTTCCGACTCTGATTATTCTTGTGAAATATTGTAAAGATCCTGACAGCTTATGGATGATGAAAATCATTCACTGGGCTTAGTCACGTATCCGTATTCCGTATTCTCTTTTGGAAAGTGGGGGTGTGACAGCCTTAGTGACTGGTTCCCCTCCAGCTTGGCGGTCCCTAGGTGTGGCTCATCTTATTAGAGTATGACTTCTTCGCCGACGACGTGGAGGGGAATCTCTTCACCTCCTCGGCGGAGGGGGTCTTCTGGTCCTCGGTCTACGGGGGGTCCGAACTCTGAAGGCCACTGGGTGCTCAGGTTGAGGGGCTTCCTCAGGGGCTCGCCATTTATTCAAGCGAGTTCGGAGGTGGACCCCCTGCTGACGGTTGAGAATTACTTGGCGGAGATCCAGCCCTGAAGGACTTTGAGAAGCCAAAGAGTCAGTTGAGAGATTGTGGACCGAAACGTGGTCATAAGGAGAATGTTTCTTTGGACGACTTCGACGAGAGCCCCCTGAGACCCTGGAGGGACCTGTTGAGGAAGAGGTTGTTCAGGATGCGGTTGCTGAACTTGCTGATTGAGTTAAGGAAGAACGTCTTAGAGCGGAGGAGGAGAAGGAAGAGGAGTGGCTCTTCGGCTGGAGGTCGTTGCCTTCCCCTGCTCTTTCGGATGCATGGTTTGAAACTACTTTTGCTGATGAAGTAAGGTTGGATTGCTTTTTTGTTTTCCATAGACGACGCCAATCTGTTGCTGCTGATTTTGGTGTGGGAGCAAACAGATGAATTTGTGGATTCTTTAGGAAACGATAAAGGCAAACCTATTAACTTTCACCGGTGTTTAACTGGTTTCATACCGCTGCCGTTGACCTACAAAAAAGTTCGATACACCGGGATGGATCCCGGCGACAAATCCTCCGACGCTCAAGTCAGTAATCAGGAAGATTATGAAAGAGCATTTATGTGAAAAATATTGATTACCTTTTTTTATGGTGGGGGAAGGGGTATTTATAATCGCCTTTAGAGACAGTTTAGAGATAATCATTTATCCCTATGTCTCGGTGTTTTTGGATAAGATGTAGAATTTAAATCGTTTCATGATAGGAGATTTGGTTTAAATCGTCTCTTAGTGATAACCATAAATTTGAATTACTCTTTGAATGACTTGGACTGGTTTGTAATAGGTCGTCATCCTGACCGAGTAGGACAGATCCGTTTTTGGGTAATTGGGCTTTGAAGAAATACCCAGTTCCCAATTCGAACCTGTTTATGGTGGAAATTACCGTTTTACCCCTGAGAGCTTTAACATTCGTGCCCGATTTAAACAGTCCCGATTTGGTTCTATTTTTAGCCATATCATCCATGTTGCTAATAATTATACTATGTGTAGTCTCCCCTTATCTTATTATAGAAGAGTTCACCTATAAGTTTGTCAGAGATTATAATCTGTTCTCGATTTGTTTCAGTCCTGCTGCATCTTAATTTAGTTTTTACTGCTTCCATATTTCTCTCTAGAAAATCTGCTTAAGGTTACTGGTATACACTTACACATGCTAGAAATTTTGTTTTCACGATTGACGCCCTTATCAGAAGCTGGGTCCTTCGTGGAGGAGGAGCTTGAACATGCATCATTATTTAACGATCCATCAATTTCCAAATGGAAAGCTTCGAATTTTAAGCAGAACATGACTATTTGACTAGTAGCAGTGTCATACAGTTTCTCCTTCTCAGAGAAGTAGGAAGTCTGAAAGTTGGAGATACTTAAGCTTGAGTGATTAATACACGGCCAATAAATGTTCCAGAACTACAAGGCTATTATATCATACAAAAGAGTAACACTTCATCCACTATCAATTTCACTGTCATTCTCTTCCCCACCTTAATGCAAAAACACACAAAATCAACTTCTAAGAGCATCTACTATCGTTTGTGCTAAATTATAGGTATTTGGCAATAGCTTTTTAGAAATGAATGGGTTGCATCACTATCGTTGAAGCTAAAATTTGACTTTAAAAAAAAAATAAAAAATTACAGAAGGCTAATAAAAAAACTACTCCGTCTAATCAAAAAACTAATTTTTTTAATACCCAAAATAGGATAGACGGAAGATCATGTTACGTTCAAACCGCTATTTTAATAATAAAAAAAATCAACTCAGGCGGTTGAAGATCTTCCGTCTGCAGAGATTTTTTATTTTTTTATTTTAAAAAAATCACCCAGCCGGAAGATCATCTTCCGTTTGGGTGATTTTTGTGTTTTTAAATAAGGAAAATCAACTCTTCAGTCTGCATGGGATAATTAAAAGAAAGTGACATAATTTAAAATATTGGAGAAAGGGACATAATTTAAAGAAAGGGACTCTTCAGTTTAAAAATCCAACATAATTTAAAACCAAAAAAAATAAAAATTAAAAGAAAGAGATGGAAGAAGTTCTTCCGTCTCTTTCAATTTATTTTTTTGAAAAAATTATTAAATGAGACAAATGGAAGATCTTCTTCTGTCTCACTAATTTTGACCGTTCAACTCTTTCAGAAGGAAGATCTTCTTTCGTCTATCTGAATTTTATATTGAAAACAATTCCAATTTTTTTAGAGACGGAAGATGATCTTCCGTCTTCTATAATTTTCATTTGCTATTTTACTCTGCTATATATAACAGAGTACTGTTCACCCTTTGGACAAAAAATAGATTTTTGGCCAACGATAGTGGCGGATTTTTTCTCAAATTTTCCATTTTTTAGATTTCTAGGAGACGATAGTGGATGCTCTAAACCAAACAATTGGAAAATTATCAATTACACAAGTTATAGAACAACTAGATTTGCCCGTGGGCACGTGCCTACGGCACGTCTTCGGAACGATACAACACACGAAAAGCCATGTAAACAGTAAAACAACAATTATGTAGTTCAAGTTTGAATAGTATGATAATAATTAGTTATAAATAAAAGTCCATGTTTCTATTAGTATATGTTGAAAAATAATTATAAATGAGAGCTGTAAAATCCAACTTCTTAGAACTTTAAGTGTGGAAAATGATGAAATTTAACTATTAAAGAGATATTTGTTATTTTCAATATAACATGTGCAATAAAAAAAACATAAAAATTCGAAAAATTTTACAAATCTAAAATCTTAAAATCTAAATTTATAAGTAATAAAGAAAGAATGGGTGAGAGAGAGAGAGAGAGAGATATGAAAAACTGAAGAGAGAAGAGAGAGATAGTAATAAATAATGAGTTTTTTAGTTTTGGGGGAAATTTTTTAATTTTGAGGTTTGAAATTTTGAGCGGAAAAATATGTTTTGTGAGAATCAATCTAGGTCATTGATTTTAGGGGAGATTGAATGAGAGACGCTTGATAGCTTTCTTTGTAATTTATTATATAGACTAGGTTTGCCCGTTGACACGTGCCTACGGCATGTCTTCAGAACAGTGCACTTTGTTTGATCATATAAAATAGTTTTGGAGGTCCTGCAAATTAATTGAAGTAGCAAACATAGAGCAAAAAACATATTATATGATTTTTTTGAATTTTTTTGAATTATTTTTAAAGTTTTTTAATTTTTAATTTTTTTAGTTTTTAAAAAAAATTGAAAATTTTTTATTATAGATTGTTTTTGAGGGAGGATTTGAATTTGAGTTTTAGGGAAAAACTTTTTGGGGAGGGGGGGGAAATATGTTTTGTGATGTTAGATCTGAGCCTTTGATTTTTTTGGAGATTGTAGAAGAACCACTTGATAGCTTTCTTTATGTTTTATTATATAGATATATCATGTAAATAAGGAGCCACTCAAGTTCCTATATAGCTTCCCATTCTCTAGGAATTGTTTCTCCACTTATGGTGGGAAAATATTTTTTGATACTATGTAATTGTAACTTCTCATCGTATATTGGCCGTACATTCATTTGAGCTGAGCTTGGGAATTTATTAAATCCACAGGTCCATAGTCACTCCATACAGAACAACTTATGCACACTACTTTTCTTTCCCTAACAAAGCATGCCTCTTCTATAGGCAGTGTGTAGTAGAACATCTTCTCAAGGCCCATACACATTGTTTCTTAATGCCAGTACTCAGTGTGTCCAGTAAATGTTAAGCAATTAATGTAATACTGCCCAAATGTGTCGAACAAGGATACAAGAGTCACTTTGAAGTACTCATGTTTCCAAGCTGACAATTAATACATACAGAGGTAAAACTCACAGGAAAATTTTGCCGCACTGCCCCACTTTTTGAAAATATTTGACGCCTTGACCCACTTCCGAAAACAATTAGCGATATACCATTGTTTAGGACATGTCAGCAACATATGTTATTGAGAAAAGCGGCATAGGTTATTTCGATGCCGTTATTCCCAATAACGGCATCTTTTTCAAAAAAAAGTTTAATGCCGTTATTTGGAATAACGGCATCTGTTACTTTTTGTCTAAAGATCTAACAGTCTCAATTGTAAGCTGAGAGAGAATTGCAAATTTAAAATAACCCGATAACTGTGCAACAAATGTTATTGGGTTACAGGAGTGAAGAGAGAGAGAGAAGAATACGAATGACAGAGGGTAGGAGAAAGGATAAGGGTTATTGATTATAGGTAACTGTGCAAAACGAATATAACTGATGCCGTTATTCAAAATAACGGCATCAGTATAATCGTTGTCGTTCTCTCAGAGAACGGCATTGGTTATTTTAAATTTGCAATTCTCTCTCAGCTCACAATTGAGACTGTTAGATCTTTAGATAAAAAGTAACAGATGTCGTTATTCCAAATAATGGTACGAATTTTTTTTTCGAAAAAGATGCCATTATTGGGAAGAACGGCATCGAAATAATCTATGCCGTTTTTCCCAATAAAATGTGTCCTAAATAAGGACATATCGCTAATTATTTTTGGAAGTGGGGCAAGGCGCCAAATTTTTTTAAAAAGTGGGGCAGTAGGGAAAAAATTTCAACTTACAGAACATTAAATAGGTCAAATGCATTACAAAATAAGAGATTTGCACCTTAGCTGTATGCCAACGAAAGCCAAAGGGCATGCTACCAATTTTTTTTCGAAAAACATGAACTTACACCTGAATAAGTTATGGCCATCACAATTGTTTTAATGCCTACATTTTGAATAACATGAGAGATACATACCTCAAACGAAGTAACCCTAACAACAAGCACTGCAGTATCCAACCTTCACTTGAAGTCATTATAACAACGGGTAGACTAATATAATTCTCTCAACTAATACTACCAACCGAAAGACATCAGTTTTTTGAATTCGAGATTAGCTTCCTCTATGCCAAAACTAATTAATGACCTACCAAAATTTGAGGAGATAGACTGAACTCCCTTTTATAGCCCTTTCTGATTATCACAGTAAACCTTTAACACCTCAGGTAAATGATGCTGATACTTGAGGACATACTTGTCTACGAAAACCTTTTCACTCATTATAAATAACCAAGCAGACGAATTCAAGATCACCAACTGCTTTGCTGCTAAAACACTCAAAACTGACCACCTTCGCATAACCCTCTTCTCCAAACTCAAATTCAGTACCACCGGACATGAAAACACACGTGATGGTTCCCACTGCAATTCCTTCACAAAGAACTCCATCACCTTCATGATCTTCTCTTCAGATACGTTCATAAAAGAGGGTTGTTTGATAAACGCAGTATTGATCTCCTCTTCAGAGAACCCTAAACTCTTATACAGAACCACTTTCCTCTCCCAAGTTTCTGTACTCATCTGACACATCACTCTAACCCCTTGAACAAACATGGCTGACTTTGGATCAAACCCCATTTTCTTGATCGATTCGACAACTATCTTGAACTTGTCAGTTGGGAGAAAAACAACCCTAGAGTTATTTGTAACTAATTTCGTAATGTTGGTATCAGGGATTCCATAAGATTGCAGGGTTCTCACATTGGGCAGTAAATTTGATTCAAGATTGAGTTGGAGCAGTCTACTATTACGTCGAAGGGCAACGGTTATTTTTTTGACAGTAGGAATGAATGATGAGAGTATACCAAAGTTGGGTTTGAGTCGATTGTTTAAACTTGAACTCAACAGCATTGGATTAGAGGAGATGATGGTGGTCAGGCCGGAGGGGGTGAAACCGATGGAAAGAAAGAAATCGAGTTTGGGTTTGAGGGTGGTGTCGTGTTTGGAACAGAGAAGGTGTGGGTACTTCGTGATCATGTTTGAGATCTGGGTCGGAGTAAAATCATAGGATTCGAGGAGGGAAGCCAAGGATTGGACTGAGGGGTTATGGCTATTATCGGGTTTTCGGGGGGTTTGTTGGGTGATTGAGTTGTGGATGGAACGGAGAAGATAGGTTGGGAATTGACATTGAGATCGATGATGTTTAAGGAGAAAATGAAACATATTTGCAATTAAGTTCGTAATGCAACAACAACACTTTTTCTGCTTCTCTTTTATGAAATGGATTCAATCATGCAGCTAAAAAAAAACAAAAAAAATAATCATGGAGTCAACATTAGAAGGGTAAGATTCATAATTTTTTACCTCAAAAAAAAAAAAAAAAAAAAAAAAGATTCATAATTTTTCCAAAATACCTGATTACTGTTTCCTGCCCCAAATCTTCAAAACAAAATCCTAATCATGAATATTGCAGCAGTGCTCCAAAACAAATAGGAAAATGGGGAGGAGAGTGCGAACATTATGAGAAATTTGTGCCCTTTTGAGAGAGATCAGTTGTCAAATGTCAATTGGGGGATGGGGCGTGAGGCTTTGAGCGACAACCGCAAACCCTAATATTCCAATACCAGTACTCGAATAAATTTCAATAAAGCCTTTGGGATATGACAGCATCAGTAGAGCATCCACTATCGTTTGCTATGTCAATTGCTATATATATAGCATTTAGAAATAACAAAAGAAGGACCATACTGCAGTTGTCAAAGTCCAAAAATAGAAGCGACGGGAGATCATCTTCCGTCTTTTTTTTCTTTCTTTTGGTTTTTTTTTTTTTTTTGGTATTCAGGAAAAAAAATCAAAAAAATCAAAAAAATTCAAACAACACACCAAAATTGTAGGAAGGTGGAAAAGTACAAGAACTTATCAACAGTATAATTCAAAACATAGACTTAGAACAAATGTTTTGAACTTTTAGCACGTAGCAAAATATTTAACAAATAACTTTAATCCAGATGTGGAAAAGTACAAGAACTTATTTTTCGCTTCAATCGAGTAGACTTGGGTCGGTTTACGAACAAATCCAAACAACCAACCATCCCACGTGCACATGACAGAAGGGGATGAGTCAACAGCAACACCATTAAGAGGATTAGTAGCTAGGGCCGAACACCAAAACTGAGATCCAATAAAACTCAAGCACTTAACACCACAACACCAAATACCGGATCTAATCCCCACACCAGATTCAACCATTAAGAATTCTGATTTCGATCAGATCTGCGTCAAACTCAGTGGTGGGATCCCCTCTTCAAACCCAAACACACAACACCCAAATCCTCCAATGAACAAATCGAATTTGGTCAGATCCAGTCTTGATTTCGGTTTGTGCTCGGGAAAAAGGAGAAGTGGGTCGCGGATGCGACGGCTGGTGGTGGCTTGTGGCGACGTCGGTGATGGCAGCGATTGCGGCGGCTAGTGGCAACGACTACGACGACTGCAGAACTGCGACTGTGCCCCGAGTCGACGATGTTGGCGACGAGTCCTCTCAACCGACTGCCAGATAACAGTATACATCAAGATTTAAGGAGATGGCCGGAATTCACTTCTACGCCAATCTGATTACCATTATAAATGTTTCGCACCTCAGGTACCTGACCCTGATACTTGATCCAATGCAAAAGACAAATCCCCTATGATACATCAGGTCCGGCTTGGTTATTGAAAGAGTGAATAGATCGCCAATTACTTGAAATCTCTATTCTGATTCAAAATCATGGTGTAACGTGTATCCCCCTTTGTTCCGATCATGGAATAGATGAAATAAATCCAAATTTGGATTTTTGTTTAAGAATAAAATCTTATTGGAATTATTCATATCTGATTCATCATTCGAAACCATATCACATCGCAGATCTGATGAAATATGATGAACTAAGATGGTATTTTGTAAATGCGTAATTATCTTGAATACATCAACAATTTTTATGTTTTCGTGATCTCTTGTAAGGGACAAAAGGAAACATCTTGTTTTTTCTTCAAAAATTTATGATATCTAGTGGACCTCTCAGAAGGAGCTGAGGCAACTATTCAATCAAATTATATTGAGCACGTTTCTAATATCTTCTAAAGAAAAAAGTGGGTTTCTATGTAAAATTGTGCTCGATTTCATATATGGCAGTTCCGCCAAGATCTCTGTGTTAGTTGGGGGAAGAATCAGCATGGATCGAATTCGCAATGGCTTTATTTGCGATATTCCTATCTATTAATTTGAAAATTTATAATTCTTCTGTTTTACTGGATAATCACTTATTCACAAACCTCGTGTGGAGCTAATAGTTTTTATTTCCGATTTCATGGAAAACCCTTTTCGCTCCACTTAGCCCCTTCTATGGGTATTTTAGAGATATGTTCTATAGGAACTGGACGATCTTGTTTGGTTAAATATCTAGTGACAAACTCCTATGTTCCTTACATTACGGTATTTTCGAACAGGTTTCTGGATGACAAGCCTCAAGATTATCTTATTGATGATATCAAGGATCTAGATTATGAACCCCAATTCTTGACAGGAAGGGACACCAAAGGCTTCTGCCTTTCCCTCCCTTGGATAGATAGATAGGGAGGGTAGAGCTTTTGGTTTTTTCATGTTGTCAAATAGGTCAACAATGAAAATAGATGACGAGTGACTGATCGAATTGATCAGGTCGTGTAGTAATAAGGTTCAAATATCTCTGTCTGTTAGGATACCTTAGCTGCATACAACACTACTTCCACTTGACACATATTGTAATAATAAATGACTTGTCTTACGGTGACCTTATCTTGGATTCTCAATAAATCTGTGCTCCATCCCCGTCGCTGTCTCAGCTGTACAACCAGAATCTCTGGGGAAGTCGGAATAGGGGAGCACTCATCTTGGGGTGGGCCTTACTACTTAGATTCTTTCAACAGTTATCTGCTCCGTAGTTGGCTATCCAGTGTTTACCGTGGGGACGATAACTAGTACACAAGAGGTGCATCCTTCCCGATCTTCTCATACTAGGGAAAGGTCCTCTCAATGCTTTAATGCCCGCACTAGATATGGACCGAACTATCTCATGACGTTCTGAACCCAGGTCACGTACCACTTTAATGGAAGAACAGCCTAACCCTTGGAACATACTACAGCCCCAAGGGACAAAGAGCCGACATCGAGGTGCGAAACCTTCCCGTCGATGTGAACTGTTGGGGAAGATCAGTCCGTTATCCCTAGAGTAACTTTTATCCGTTGAACGATGGCCCTTCCACTCGGCACCGTTGTATCACTAAGGCCGACTTTCAAAACATTGATGTCAATTGACGAAAGATCATTTAATGTCCGAGAGATTTTTGGACAGAAAATTTACAACGGACGGAATATGATATCTCGATTGCCAAATTTTCCAAATTGATACATCTCCTTCCAAATATAGCCGATTACTGTTCCCTCAAACCCAAAAATGGAAATTTGGCCAATGATTGCAGAAGAAATTTTGCTAAAATTTGCAAAATTTGGAAAATGGTCAACCACTACAAATGCTATAAGGGATCTCTCCAAATTTGAACTTATAAAAATTTCAAAAGAGGCTCAATGTAGTGAGAAATGCGGTAGAGAAGAAGAGTAATGTTACACCAAAACCTTCTCTACAACATTTTTCTTTACAACCATATGTGGCACAATACTATTGGAGGTTTATCTTACTCTAAAATGACCCCCAATTGTATTGTGCCATATAAGGTTGTAAAGAAAAATGTTGTGGGTGTAGCATTAAGAAATGAACATATGACACCCAAAGTTCATACCCCAAATACCAACCAAAGTTTTTAAAATACCCAAATAGCATCGGAGGTTTTTAAATATGGAAAAAGAAGCACCTGACGTCAAGTTTTTCACTAAGGGCCTGTTCGGTGTGCAGTAAAATTACTGTAGCAATTTAAAATCCAAAGAAAAGCATTGTTCACCGTTTGTTTAGGCGTAAGTAGGCTTCTGGATTTGGATTCCACCAATAGCATTACTGTAGCTACTGTAGCTCTACAGTAACACTACTATAGCCGCTAAAGAAATCGGACTAAACCCCATGGAAATTTGGTCAACGACTGTAGAAGAAATTTTGCCAAATTTTGCAATATGAAAAATGGCCAACGACTACAGATGCTCTAAGGGATCTATCCAAGTTTGAACTTATAAAAATTTCAAAAGAGGCTCAAGGTGTTGTGAGAAATGCGGTAGAGAAGAAGAGTAATGTTACACCACAACCTTCTCTACAACATTTTTCTTTATAACCTTATGTGGCACAATACTATTGGACGTTTATACAACTTAATCTAAAATAACCCCCAATTGTATTGTGCCACATAAGGTTGTAAACAAAAAGGTTGTGGGTGTAGCATTAAGAAATGAGCATATGACACCCAAAGTTTATACCCCAAATACAACCCAAAGTTTTAAAATACCCAAATAGCACCGGGGGTTTTAAATATGGACGAAGAAGCACCTGACGTCAAGTTTCTGTTAAGGGCATGTTTGGTGTGTAGTAGAATTACTGTATCGATTTAAAATCCAAAGAAAAGCATTGTTCACCGGTTTGTTTAGGCATAAGTGGGCTGGATTTGGATTCCACCAATAGCGTTGTTGCTGCTGATTTTGGTGTGGGAGCAAACAGATGAATTTGTAGATTCTTGGAGAAAACAATAAAGCAAACATGTTGACCTGTTGACCTTCAGCAATGTGTTGACTGGTTTCTTGCCGCTGTCATTGACCTGCAAAAAGTGCGAAATACCGGGATGGATCCCGGCGACGCACCCTCCGACGTTATTGTCAGTAATCTGAATGATTATAAAAGAGCTTTAATTGGAAAAGTATTGATTACCTTCTTATGGTGGGGGGAGAGGGGTTTTCATAGTCACCTTAGGGATCTGTTTTGAGATAAGAACATATCTCTACTTCTCGGTGTGGATGGATAGAAGTGGTTAAAACCACCTCTTAGGAATAATTATGAATCTGAATTCTTGTTTATCCTTCTGAACTGGTTTATAACAGGTTGGGACCCGCACCCAGTAAGACAGATCCGTTTATAGGGTTATTGGGCTTTGAAGAAAGACCCAGTCCCCGTTTCAGATTCGTTTGTAAATGAAATTACCATTTTACCCATAAGCTTTAAGATCCGTGTCTGATTTGAATGATCCCGATTTAATCCTATTTTTAGCCATATCACGAGCCCCCCACTCCTGGAGATTGAGTCCTACAGTCTTTGAGGAGTAGTTTTGTTGTTCTAATGGCGTACGGGATTTTATCAGGTGTTCTTAACGGAGTTCGGATCTTGCTCGAGGTGTAACGGTGTTATTTTGAGCTTGTAAAATGCCCAAAAATATCCTCAGAATTTTCTGAATTTTTGTGATTTTTTCAATTTTTTCTGAATTTTTCCTCATTTTTTTGAAATTTTTATTCATTTTCCGAATTAGATAATTAATTATCGAAAATGTTAATTAATTATTCTAATTTAATAATTATTATTTTCTTAATTTTAAAATAATTTTCTTAATTAATAATTATTTTTAGAATTTTTTAATTAACTTTTTTGATTTTTAATTAATTTTTTGGGTTTTTTCTAATAATTAATACAAATTAATTAATTAATTAATTAATTAAATGTTATCTGGACACGTGGCACATTTCTGGATGTCGATGGTGATCAGATGGCGCGCATCACCAAGCGGATCATTCTCTGAACACGTGGCGCGTTTCTGGACGTCGATCGTGTCGTGGCGCGAATTTTGAGATGATCTGACGGATCGTGTGGCTCGACAGAGTTTTTCTCCACATGTGCAGTTCGGAACCTCGGTAGCTCGACACCTGTCGCCGACGCACCAGGTGGTGCCACGTGGCGCAGTTAACGCTCCCGTTGACCGCCACGTGGCTTTTTTTTGGCGACTTCTTCTTTCTCCCGCTCTGTTTCTTTCTCCTCCATCGCATCTTCTTCATTCTGTCTTCTACTTCTTCTCCTTCGTCTCACCCCGTCTTCAACTAGTGCGGAGCTCGAGGATGGAGCTCATCGTAGGGGAGGAGAGGAGCTCGAGCGATGGGTTCGACGAAGCTGGAGCATGGCGCGAAGGGTGAGCTCGTCGAAGGGTTTGGAGTTCTGCGTAGGAGAAGCTGAGCTCGGCGAGGGGATGAGCTCACTCGAGGGAGCTCGAAGAAGGAGATGATGGAGCTCGTTAATGGTGGTGGTGAGCACAGTGAGGGGAAGCTCGACGCTATGGAGCTGGAGTGGAGCTTGACGGAGCTCGGAGGCAAGGGGGTCGACAGAGGAGCTCGGAGTTGGTCAAGACTGAGGGGAGGAGCTCGAAGCGGCGGTGGGTTCGGAGCTCTTCTAGAGAGGAAGCTCGAGCTCGACATTAGGGGAGCTCGGCGAGGAGGCGCTCGGCAAGGAAGAGGAGCTTAACGAGGAGTGTGCTTGTAGTACCCCGTATTTTTAAATATAATTTTAAAGATTTATAAATGAATTAAAATGATTTTTTGGAGATTTAATAAATATTTTCATAAGATTTATCCTTTTTACACGTGCAAATATTTTTTTGGAAGGTTCAAAAGGCAAAATTATTTTGTGGAAAATCATTATTTATTATTTGAGATTATTTATAATTTTTCTAGATTTTTCTGATATTTATTAGACCTATTTGCAAATATTACGAAAAAGAATGATCTTTTTGCAAAATTGTCATTTTGAAGGATGAAAGTGCAAAACTACTTTCTGGACTTTTCAAGCAGTACTGGCTGGAAATAAAGAGTTTATTTTGCTTTTAAATCTCAATTTAATTGTTTTTATCAAGTTTCCAAGTATAGGGATTTATTTATGTAAAGTTATATTTAAAGGGGTTATTTTGCAAATGTGTTTTTAAAACCCTAATTCTCCTATTCCAGCTATTTAAAAGAAATGGAGTGCAGTCTTCTTTCGCTGCACAACACAATGTTTTATTGTTTTCTTGGAGAATTAAGGAGGGAATCTTAGATTTCGCAGAATAGGACTTTGATTGTTCTCCATTAATTCGGTTGGACTTCTTCATTTAGGTGAGTGACTTGTTTTGTTTCATTTTGTTTTGTGTATGTTGTATGTGGTATTTTATCTACTAGAAAGCATGTTAGGGTTTGAGCATGAATATGTACATGATGGATTTGATGGATTGATGAATTAAAATTTGATCTTGTGAAACCCTAGTTGTTTATGAATTAAATTGTATGTGGGTAGGCTATTTCTTTTGATGAGTGACCTATTGGAGATCATGGGTTGGCTATTTCTTTTGGATTAATGTTGGATTTATTGAACATGGTGGACATTTTTATGCATAACCCTAATAAAGATGAGACTTTTATTGCTTTTGAGTATTGGTTGAATGAAACTTGATATGGTGATGTTATAAATGGATTATGGTTGTGAGTTATAATGGTAACTCAGTTTTGAGAAATTTGAATGGAAAAGTATGAATCAATAGATCATGTCATGGAAATCGAAATTGGGAATTTAGTTCAGTTTGAGGAAATATATTCAAATTGGGGATTTCTTTGGATTTTGATATTGATATGGTTCGGATCTGAATACGAAGCTATTTCAATGAACAATTAATTTTAAGAAACTCCATTTTTGATTATATGCTCAATTTATATTTTATTTGGAAGAAATGAACAAAATGCTATTTTATAAATTCAAGTAGTTTTGATTTAGTTTTTATGGACTATTATATATCCTACAAGTTGTATTTGATCAAATAAGAAATATGCTCTTTGTAGAAATTGTTTTCATAAAGTAAAACTACATATTGGTTGAAATATGCACAACCAAAATCTGCAGTCTGCAAGTCGACAGTCGACCGGTGAGACTTTCCAGTCGACCGTCGCTGCCTGGCTGCTGTAATTTTCTTGAAGTTTTAAATTATCACGCGGAACAGCCGACTGACTCATCTTTACAGTCGACTGAGTCTGTTCTGTTTTGATGTCTCTCTAAGAATTGGAATTTTTCTCTGGATAGTCGACCTATGACCTTTTACAGTCGACTGCTATACTTAGAATTATTTCTTAAAGATTATTGGATTTATCGCTCTGGACAGTCGACCTATGACCTTTTTGAGTCGACTTATAATACTTAGAATTATTTCCTCAAAGCTATTGGATTTTCTCTTTCGACAATCGACCGATGGCTTTTATAGTCGACTGATACTGATATATCTATACATATTTTAATGTTCTTTTAAATGATTTATTCTCTAAATGTTTTAATCTATAACCTACTATTCTCTACTGCTACTGAACATATGTTTTCAAGTGGTTTAACTGAGCAATTTATATTGGAAGATTAGTTTGGATATTGGGTGTGAGTCTCTAGAGGGTGTGTGTGTGACCCTAGTATACCGGCACTTGAGATATTTATGTTTGGGCCTGTTGAGGCAATTTTAGTTGATCAGTTGTTGTGTTAAGTCCGGTAGGGTACACCAACTCTAGAAGATTCGTAAAGTAATCAAATAACCTAAATGATAAGGACAGACACTAGTGGTGATATGATGAACGATAACATGGATTATGGATCTCAGTATGGCTTGCGGTGTGAGATAATCTCCAGAATTATCCAGGTGTGAGTGAAATAGCCTTCGGAATTACCTGTGGTGTGGGATTGATCTCCGGAATTATCGAGGTCGAGGTGACGCACATGTGGTATTCGTGTGATGAGGTGTCATTGCTTGCAGTATGGGGTATTCTCGAAGATTCCCAGGTATGAGTGAAATAGTCTCCGGAATTATGTGTGGATAGAGTTTGACCTCCGGAATTATCGGGGTATGGGCTAATACTCACAGTTTATCTATATCTCGTAGTAGTCATCGTAGTAGGATTAGTTACATAGCGGGGGGATTAAACCCTACAATGTGGAGACGTTAAGGGCTTGCACCGGACCTATATAGAGTGAGATGCAAAGACTCCAACAAGTACGCATTAGAGAGTCAGCATATAGATTTGTATTTTCTTGACTTGGTTTCATGCATGTGTTTTCCTATTTTCTACACTTGACACTTAATCTAGTTTCACTGATGTTTCGTGTTTTCTTGCTATGTCATATCTTATGTATTCTTGTTTATTTCATGTCGTTTATGATTCTATGCTTTACTTATGTTGTTTGTTTTTATGTCACTCACACCATTATGGCTGACCCCTTTAGTTTTGGGGGTTAGGGTTATCTCTAGCCTCATATTTTACAGGTGATTACTTGTAGCTTGGGATTTGGATGCATGAGTTAAAGTTGTGTAATAGGTTATGTAATTTGTAAAAAAAATTGTTGTAAGGAAAGAAAATTGTAATTCAAGGTGTATTGTATTCCGCTGTGATATGTAAAGATTGATGTAATGAAAGTTGAAATTTTTATTGGTTTTTGGCTGTGTTTAATATTACATTTGAAGTTGATGCTGGAAATTGTGCCACGTATTTCTAAGATATCATATTAGAAATTCGGGGCGCTACAATGCTGCTTGGTGCGGCACTGCGTTCGGAGTTGGGTTCGGAGCTCCGTTGCGAGGGAACTCGGCGATGGTAAGCTCGGCATGGTGTTGGTTCTTGTGAAGCTCAAGCTCGGTGATGGGTTCGGCGAGACCATGGTGGAGTTTGGCGACGCTGAAGCTCGGTGAGAACGGGGGTGAGGTTGACATTGGAGGCTTCGAGCTTTGAAATATGGCGAGCTTGGGACGAAGTCAGAGTAGGGAAAGAAAAGCCTGTGTTGGTTTTGGCGGGAATTTGTGAAGGAGGAGGAGAAGTGAAGTAGGGTAACGGGTTTTGGTCCATAACGGGTCCGACCTGTTAACCCGTTAACTCTTAAGTCCCTTTTTTTTCTCTTTATCTGCTTGCTTGTTCGGCGAATCTGAGCACGGATTTTGAGGTACACAATTTGCCATTTTGCAGTTCGGTAGATCAGTAGCTCGGATTTCAAATCCGAGCTACGTGGCTCCATCTGGACGGTTGATCACGATCATGGCGCGTATCATGATGCAGGAAGGCATGGATCACGAGAAAACGTGATTTTGTTGTTTTGTGGGCCCAGATCACGAGAAAACGTGATTTTGTCGTTTTGTGGACGTGGCAAAATCTGAGCCATCCATCAGTCGAAGGCGCGAACATCTGGATGATCTGACGGTCCAAGGAGCTCGGAGGCATTTTTTCCCTAATACGGAGGTCGGTGCCCCGGTAGCTCGGCATTGTAGCTCGGTAGCTCGACACTGTGGCTCGGGGGCATCTTTCTCCGAATGGGCATCTCGGTAGCTCGGCGCAGCTGTGTTGCGATCCACTTTCCCGGTGCTATGGAGGTCCGATCAGGGCGTTCGACCCCTCGTTTTGAAGCTAACTCGAAGATCTACAACTTTTCTTTAGGAGTGGGTTGAAGAAACACCCTTCTTCATGATCAAAATAGCCCTGCAACATCCTTCTTCATGAAGTTGAGGAGTGTTTTGGTCTTCAGAATCCTCGAAGAAGAGCTCCACTCCTAGGGGCGAAGAGGATGGGCTAGGAAGATCCTCGTAAGAGACATCGGAAGATCCACTCTTGGAGGTGAGTGCAAGGAGCAATTCTTAGGGAGAGTTCTAGTTCAGAGCTCATTGAGAGGAAGGGCACTCGTGAGGTGAGCAGAGTGAAGAACATCACAAGGCTCTAGGAGAGAGCCATTAGGGAGACGAGTTTGAGGAGCAACTCCAGGGCCGAGTTTTGAGCTCCGAACTCGCTTAGAAGAGGCCCTCTCGGGAGGCGAGTGGGACGAAGGGCTTGGCTCTAGGAAAGAGCCATTTAGGAGACAAGTTTGAGGAGCAACTCTAGGAAAGAGTTGTGCTCCGAACTCAATGAGAAGATATCTACTTTGAAGGCGAGAGGGACGAAAGGCTTGGCTCTAGGAGAGAGCCATTTGGGAGACGAGTTTCAGGAGCAACTCTATGGGAGAGTTTTGAGCTCCGAACTCGCTTAGAAGAGGCCCGCTCGGGAGGCGAGTGGGACGAAGAGCTTGGCTCTAGGAGAGAGCCATTTGGGAGACAATTTTGAGGAGCAACTCTAGGAGAGAGTTGTGCTCTGAACTCGTTGACAAGAAGTCCGCTTTGGAGGTGAGCGGAGCGGAGAACATCACAAGGCTCTAGGAGAGAGCCATTCGGGAGACGAGTTTGATGAGCAACTCTAGGGGAGAGTTTTGGGCTCTGAACTCGCTTAGAAGAGGCCCACTCAGGAGGCGAGTGGGACGAAGGGCTTAGCTCTAGGAAAGAGCCATTTGGGAGACAAGTTTGAGAAGCAACTCTAGGACAGAGTTGAGCTCCGAACTTGTTGTTTAAGTGAGAGAATCAACGGTTGTGGGAGCAATTCCGAATGGCGAACCACTTCTTACTCGCTTATGAGCAAGTAGTCGAAGCGGAGTCGAGCCAAGTGTTGGACTCCGAACTCGTCGTTTAAAAGAGAGAATCAACGGTTGTAGGAGCAGTTCCGAATGGCGAACCACTTCTTACTTGCTTATGAGCAAGTAGTCAAAGCGGAGTCGAGCCAAGTGTTGGACTCCGAACTCGTCGTTTAAAAGAGAGAATCAACAGTTGTGGGAGCAGTTCCGAATGGCGAACCACTTCTTACTCGCTTATGATCAAGTAGTTGAAGCGGAGTCGAGCCAAGTGTTGGACTCCGAACTCGTCGTTCAAAAGAGAGAATCAACGGTTGTGGGAGCAGTTCCAAATGGCGAACCACTTCTTACTCGCTTATGAGCAAGTAGTCAAAGCAGAGTCGAGCCAAGTGTTGGACTCCAAACTCTTCGTTTAAAAGAGAGAATCAACAGGTTGTGGGAGCAGTTCCTGAATGGCGAACCACTTCTTACTCGCTTATGAGCAAGTAGTCGAAGCGTAGTCAAGCCAAGTGTTGGACTTCGAACTCGTCATTAGAATCAACGGTTGTGGGAGCAGCCATGTAGGAGAAGCTGGACTCTGAACTACCATTTAACGAGTCGTAGATGTGACTCAAAGAGACAGAGATGAAGCAAGAGCAATAATTTTCAATGAAAAATGCTAAGTTTTATTGAGATAAACTAAGTGGCCGCTTCAATAGGGCGAGCCATTATTACATGCTTCTTGGCCGTGTTACAAGCATCAGCCTTATTAAAAACCGAGATCCTACTTCTACGATAAGGTGAAGGCCTCTTAGGAAGAGTTTGGTTCTCTCCCCATTGGACCTCCTTGGATGAGGTGAAGGATGGCCCCAGGTCCAAAATCTTGGAACTCGGCGGACCTCTCTGTTCGTTTGTAGGCCCCTCAGGGTGGAAGTTCGGTGCCATCTTTTTGAACGAACTTGGTCAGGTGTCCCCACTGTATGAGTTCTTCGATCTCCTCCTTGAGAGCCCGACAATCATCCGTGTTGTGGTCGTGGTTCCTGTGAAAGCAGCACCACTTATCCCTGTTCCTCTTCTTACCTGGGGTATTCATTCTAGGGGGAGCATGGAGTAGCCCTTCCTTGTCCACCTCCATAAGAACTTCTGATATATTAGCAATGAGTAGGGTGAACTTCTCAAAACGAGGAGCCAGGTGGCGTTGTCCATTACCGTCCCTCTGGGATTTTTGGGACCCCTCTTCGCTCGTATTCTTCTGTTTGTTCCCGGAAGATGATTCCTCAAGAGTAGGGGGGTTGAGAGCCTCTTCCACTCGAATGTACTTCTCACTCCTAAGTAGGAGTTCTGGGAAGTTTTGAGGAGGCTTCTTGGAAAGGGACTGCTCTGAGGTTGGCATTAGTGACGTTGCGCTGGAATGTGGCAGAGGCTACTGATTGGTTGAGGGAAGGAATGGACCAGGCTTCGGCAGTGAAGCGTCGAACGTAATCCCTTAGGCGTTCACCCTTTCTTTGGTTGAGGGTCACCAGAGATACACTTGTTTTCTCGGCCCGGCAGCTACTCACAAAATGAGTAAGGAAGAGCCCTTCGAACTGATCGAATGAGAAGATAGAGGCTGGGGCGAGTCGAGAGTACCATTCTCTCACAGGCCCCTTCAGCGTGGCAGGGAAGATCTTGCAGAGGAGGGCGTCTGAAGCATGGTGGATCATCATGAGAGTTTTGAAACTCTCTATGTGATCCGCGGGGTCCGACTCCCCGGTATACGACTCAAAGTGAGGCGGCTTGATGTTTTCTGGGACGGGGGCCTCCATGATGGTGCGGGAGAATGGAGGCCTGCTCGGGCAAAGGTTTATCGCCCGTTGCTCTTCTTCCCTGTTAATTCGGCCGAGGTGCCTCTTCATCTCGTGGAGACGGCGGTAGACCGAGTCTTCTCTTCGATCATATCTTGCTGAGCCCCGGGACTCATCTTCGTACGAGGGTGGACTGAAGCTGCGGCGATGGTAGCTTGGAGATGGACAAGGTGCTCGTTGCTTGTGGTTGGGAGCAGCGTTGAGGGCCTGCAGAACGGCCTCTTGAAAATCTTGGAGCTCCGCCCTTGTGATTGATGCCTCTCCAGCTTGGCGGTCCCTATGTGTGGCTTGGCTTACTGGAGAATCAGTTCTCCGCCGATGACGCTGAGGGGACTCTCTTCGCCTCCTCGGGTGAGGAGATCTTCTGGTCCTCGGTCGGCGGGGGGGTCCGGACTCTTGAGGCTCCTGGGCGCTTAGGTTGATGGACTCCCCCAAGGGCTCGCCATCCATTTAGGCGAGTTTGGAGGTCGACCCCATTTTGGCGGTTGGCAGTCACTTAACGAAGATCCAGCTCGGGAGGGCTTTAAGAAGCCATAGATTTAACTGAAGGATTGGAAACCGCGACATGGTCATGAGGAGGATGTTGTTTCGGACGACTCCGACGGGAGCCCCCCTGGGCAGCCCCCCGAGACCCTGGAGGGGCCTGTTGAAGAGGAGCACCTTGAGCTCGAGGAGGGGAGGAGGAAGAGAAGTGGTTCTTCGGCTGGAGATCGCTGCCTTCCCCTTCTCTTTTGGATGCATGGCTTAAAACTAGTCTCGCTGATGAAGTTAGGCCAGGTTGCTTTTTCGGTTCCCACAGACTGCACCAATCTGTTGCTACTGATTTTGGTGTGGAAGCAAATAGATGAATTTGTGGATTCTTAGATAAAACAATAAAGCAAACCTGTTGACCTGTTGACCTTCACCAATGTGTTGACTGGTTTCTTGCCGCTGCCGTTGACCTGTAAAAAGTGCGAAACACCGGGATGGATCCGACGACGCACCCTCCGACGCTCTTGTCAGTAATCTGAATGATTATAAAAGAGCTTTAATTGGAAAAGTATTGATTACCTTCTTATGGTGGGGGGAGTGGGGTTTTTATAGTCGCCTTAGGGATCCGTTTCGAGATAAGAACATATCTCTACTTCCCGGTGTGGATGGATAGAAGTGGTTAAAACCACCTCTCAGGGATAATTATGAATCTGAATTCTTGTTTATCCTTCTGAACTGATTTGTAATGGGTTGGGACCCGTACCCAGTAAGACAGATCCGTTTATGGGTTATTAGGTTTTGAAGAAAGACCCAGTCCCCATTTCAGACCCGTTTGTAGGTGAAATTACCGTTTTACCCCTGAGCTTTAAGATCCGTGTCTGATTTGAATGGTCCCGATTTAATCCCATTTTTAGCCATATCAAGTGTTATTGTAGCTACTGTAGCGCTACAGTAACACTATTATAGCAGCAAAAGAAATCAAACAAAAACCCAGGTAAATTTGGTCAACAACTGCAGAAGAAATTTTGCCAAATTTTGCAAAATTTGGAAAAATGGCCAACGACTACAGATTCTCTAAGGGATCTCTCCAAATTTGAACTTATAAAAAATCCAAAAGAGGCTCAATGTAGTTGTGAGAAATGCGGTAGAGAAGAAGAGTAATGTTACACCACAACCTTCTCCACAGCCTTTTCCTTTACAACCTTATGTGGCACAATACTATTGGAGGTTTATACTACTTACTCTAAATTAACCCTCAATTGTATTGTGTCACATAAGGTTGTAATGAAAAAGATTGTGAGTGTAGCATTAAGAAATGAGCATATGACACCCAAAGTTCATACCCCAAATACCACCCAAAGTTTTTAAAATACTCAAATAGCACCGGAGGTTTTTATATATGGACGAAAAAGCACCTGACGTCAAGTTTTCCATTAAGGGCCTGTTTGGTGTGCAGTAAAATTACTGTAGCGATTTAAAATACAAAGAAAAGCATTGTTCGCTGGTTTGTTTAGGCATAAGTGGGCTGGATTTGGATTCCACCAGTATCGTTACTATAGCGCTACAGTAACACTAATATAGAAACATAAGAATCAGATGAAAACCCATGTATTTTTTTGGAACAACAATGTAGCACTACTGTAGCAATTATAAAAATATTTCTCTCTCCTACTTTTTTACTTTGTCCAATCAAATAATTCCACATAATCCTCTACATTAATTTTTTTTTCCTCTCCTCTATATCGTACAATACAATAAAATTACATTAAAAAAAACCACTTTTTAAAAACTCATTCCATATATTTCTTTTCTCTACAGTAATCTTCATAGTTTGGAAACATTTTACATCCAACCAAACATTCCCTAAGTTAATAAAATATTCTCCGAATATACCTCTTAACGAGTTTAACCCCGTTAAAAAGAGTATGAATGATGTTGAAATTGTCCTATAACGAGTTTTAAATCCAAACTCATCTCCACCGCCAACTGCCATCTCTACTACTGACCACCACTAACCACCATCTCCATCAACCACCCCCACCACCACCACCACCACCACCATCTCCAACCACAATCACCACCACTGTCTACCATCTCTAAACCACCATCTCCGTCAACCACCACAGAATCCCATCACCATCACCTCCGAAACCCATCTCCACCGACCACCACCTCCAAAACCTATCACCATCACCTTCATCTCCACCAAAAATTTAAATTAAAAAAACAAAACAAAACAATAAGAAATTTATTTTTAAAACTGGAAAAATGGAAAAAAGAAAATAAACGAAAAAAATGAAAGAAAAAAACTTAATTGAAAAGAGAAGAAGAAGAGAGTGGGGGTATTTATATAATTTCATTATTTCTGCTAAAAAATTAATAGAAGGAAATTTTTTTCCTATTGTAAAAACATCGGGTGCTATTTGGGTATTATAAGAACTTTCGGTGCTATTTCGTCCTTCCCTCTTGATAAAATATGTGGAATACGACCACTCTATTTCATTAATAAAAATAAAATGAAATAAATTTATCATAAATAAGGAAAGAGTCATCCCTCAAACATCAAAGAGAAAAAAAATACAAAGGGCAATAAGAGATTTATCCAACAAATTAAAAGCTAAACAACCACATGATATCATTATTCTTTCGTCTCCTTGGATTTTCGACAATTTTCATGCCTAACATATGGGCGATAGAACAATGCTATACCCACTACCTTCTCCATTATTGTAACACCCCAAATTTCAAATAAGACTGAATTTGAGTTCCACAGGATCTTTTCACTTCACTTCGTACAATTTTATAAGGAAATTAAAATTTTACTTTACATCAGAGTTACATTTACATTAACACTTATACAGCGGAAGCAATTTTACAACAATGAATAAAATACAATAACACTTGAATAGTCTTTAAGCATCAATTCCTCCTTAGTCTTTTTCATGTGTTTTACCCTGCATGGAAACTATGGGCTCGTCAGTTGAAAATATTATACATGGTCATCCTCTCTATGCCGAAACAGTATAACGATTCTCAATACTTAACAAACCGCAAACTTGTTCACAGACAAAGCTAAGGGGACTATCCTATTGATGTCGTGTTGTGAATGTGCACTTAGTCCTTAATGCAATTATTTATGTAATATGACACTAATGCGTACTTGTTCAGAGTCTATGCAGCTCATACTACATAGGTCCGAGGGCAAGCCCTTAACCGTTCTTCATCTTGTAGGGTTCAATCTATCGCCATGACTTAATCTACTACTGTAACTACGATAAGTATCCTAGATGAACTATGACTTCCGAGCTCACGCCTAGGTGCCCTGGAGAGAATCCTAACGCACTGACACATGACTTATCATGCGGGCATCCTGTGGTAATTCACCTCCTGCCATAGACATGGCACCACCTGCAATCACCAGACACCACCACAAGTGTCGCCACCGGAAAAATACTCTGGAGCAGTATCCACGTCTTACTCATGACGCATCATGGGACATCCTGTGAATACTCTCACGCCGCCAATCTAATGGCTCTCATACTCATGTTTTTCTCTTACTTTCATCACATCTTCACTATGTATCTAGTCCTTAATTTAATTGAATCATAAACAAAATCAATCCCTTAGGGTTAGCTCTCCCACTATACTGGTCTTATTTATTCATTTCACATGACCCAAACCTTGGTATTTTCATTTCAAATATCATTTCAACATTTTTTTCATTGCCGGTATGAGGCTTAGCTACACTCTAGTTCTTAATTTCAACTCATAATTACAATATCGAGTTTTTCATACTCATAAGTTTTCTTTTTCATGATTAACAATAATTTTCATTTCATGTTCATAGCATTCATGTATTCATATTCTTTCATAATTCATCAAGTCATTCAATTTCAATTTCTTGTACAATATCATGCATAAACAAATAAATTCAACTTGTCATATTCAATAGTTCATTCTTTTCACAAATCTCGTATTCTTATTTCAATCCATACTAATTTTACAATTTACAATTTCAATTAATTTCACAATTCACACTTTCAAATTTCCAATTAATTCTCATTTTTAAACTCCTTAAAACAACCCTTTTTTTTCTGTATCCAAAATACAAATTAAAACAAGTCCTTTTTTTTTTTGCAAATAGCCTCAAATTCTCAATTATACTACACCAAAAACTATAAAAATTATCTCATGAAGTCTAAATAATTTCAGTAATTTTTTTCATATTTTTTCTCAATTTTAATTTATTTTTAATGCTCAAAATACTCTTAATTTCTCCAAAAACCAACTTTTTAAACCAAAGCCCACATCCGGATTCAAACCCACAAACAGCGGCCACGGGGGCACCCCCAAAGACCACTGTGCTAGAGTCACAGAAGTGAAATGGAATGGGTTTTTATCCATGTGTATCAACTCTCGGTATTCGGGATTTTTAACAAAAAATAAATAAAAAGTAAAAGCTCCTACTCAGTATCGAACCCGAGACCAGAGCTAACCCCCCTGCACTACAGTAGCGCCCAAACACCCTTCGACCAAATGGTCTATGTGACCAGATTGTCTCACAACTAGTTCGGGTTGGGTTTGATCTAATTCTCAGTTCATTTTTAATTTTTTATAATTCTCAAAACGATTTTATTTCTTTTTCTTCTCTTTTGAAAGCAAAACTTTTCAGATTACAACCTACATAAAATTATAGTAAACCAGTATTTTTATAATGGTTATTTGCTTTATAAAACATGCATTTTGGTCCTACTTTAATATCTATGTCCATAATTTCGACATTGAGAACAATAACACATTTCTTCATAATTTAGAGTTATATTTCCACAAAGCTACTATATTCCTTTGTTCTTTTACTTATTAACATCCTACCCCATTTTTAGAACACAAAATCTCATCTTTCTACGATAATGAAACTTTATTTTAGACAATCAACTACACATGATGCATTTAATCAACTATTTATCTCATAAGCACAAACTTCATCATAGAGCTTAATTCAAAACATATAGCATAACAACATGATAGTTTCTAGCACTTTAATTCACCATTTATCAACTAGCAATCATCTTATCAATCATTCTCTAAATTATCATTTCATCTCTAATTAAGCACACATGGGTCCAATTTCACTTAGTTGTTCCTTAGTAATTTTATCAAATCATTCCTAGCATGGTATCTATAGAATTACTAAGGAACTGAAGGATTTACAGAAGGATCCGCCGACCTCATGTAGCGCAGGTTTGTTGATCTTGATTTGTCGAAAAGTTTAGATTTTGAGCGATGTTTTGAGGTTTTTAGATACTAAAATATTTGGAAACTGATGATTTTGGTGAATTGGGATGTTAGCCGGCTTAAGTTACTGATATAGCTCATTCTCATATATGTTGATGTATTTCTATGGTTAATTTTAGATAGGTAGTGTTAGTTAATCATTTAATTTTTGCATAGATATTTATACGAATGTGATTTCAATATAGTATATGCGAGCACTCTTTCATCTGGTTTGATTTGGTCATACAGGAAAAATTAAATTCAAAAGGAGAAATTAGTGAAGATGCATTTTATGGCAAAAGCCTGATTTTGGATGGTTTTAGTATTATTGTGGTGTGTATGTTTTTTTGTTTGGGTGTTGTCTTAGATGCTATTCGATATGCATAGAAGAAGAATTAGTGGTTTTTGTGGTCCGTATATGTATTGTTGTAGATGCTATTTCAATAGGCAAAGATGAATAATCAGTGCTGTGTGGTCCCTCATCATAATGGTTACCTTGTGAATTATAAGTGAAAAAATTATAGAGAATCTTCTAATGGTAAAAAAAGAATCTTAGTTAGATGATATTGTTGTTTCAGTTCCATGTGCATCTGTGTTGAGTTGTTTTTGTGCATCATAATAATTAGGCTTGATTGTTCATGTTAGCCATGCTATTATGATATTGTTGATTTTTGCAGATGATGGAGAAGTGGAAGAAGGATTGCAGGCATATGAGAGAGCAGCAGGCTGAGACTTAGCAGGAATCGATCTTGATCTTATAGGGTTTGCTGGAATCCTTTTTTATTTTTATTTTTCTTTCCAATATTTGGTTTTGCAGTTTGAGATACTTGTGGGTTTTTCTCATGGCTCTGCGCAAATACTGCAAGAACCCAAGTGATGAGGTGTCTCAGTAAATACTGCAGCGGTTAATGTTTAAAGCTTATGAAAGGTTTGTTCTGTATCGAGATATTTTTTTTATATTTATCCCAGTTCTTCATTTTCAGTGCAGTAGGATCTTTTATTTAACTACTTATTATATATCTTTTGTGCTATTTCATCTAGTTTTGATGTGGATTGAATGTAAATACTTTAGCTTAACATTAAAAGATTTATGATGTGGGATGCATACAACTCAATTTCAATTTGATTATTAAAACCAAGACAAGAGAACTTAACTAGAACTTAGTAGTAAAGTACAGTGCCCTAGCCAACATGTTAGTAGTAACTCATTTTCTTGCATTGAAGATTTGGTGGTCTGCTAATGGTTTTTAAGGATGACAAGTAGGCTGATCTTTCTATTTAGTCAATTGTGAAGTAGACAATATTGTCTTCCAGATGGCATGGTAGAGAGACCATTTTTTGTTAATGATTCTACCTGCTTATTATTGAAATCCTGCCATTCTCTAGCATTTATTAATCACTGTCTTTTGTTAAGAAGCTGCATGTGGGAAGACTCCAATTATTTGATCCATACTGACTAGAATCCTTATATCTGCATTATCTCTTAATTGTTGCCATCTTATATTTGTCTTGGAATGTCAGTCTATGGAATTTGCAATCAGTAAATAGGATTGGAAAATCTTCTTAAAACTTCCATCCACCCTCTTTGATTACGATCAATCGAGGTGAAGATATCGATTTAGGTATGAATCATGTTCTCTTGTGTGTATTTTCTGTGGTAGACTATGCGACTTTTCTGTGGATCATATCTCCTTGTCTATGGCGTATGCATGAGCAGCATATATCAACTATGCTTTAAAATATAGAGGCATCTTGGTTTAATATTACAGCTGCTCATAATATATTGAAAATTATAGATAACTAATACATATTTTGATTTTATTTTTTAACCTTACGAGGTATGGATGAGCTACAATTGTTTTTTCACAATTGTTAGATAAGGACAGCTGCCATTGTTTCTTGATGCTATTTGCTCCATTTCTCTCATTAAATTGCTAGTAGAAATTGATTTCCCCCTTTTATAGTCTTGCTGACATGCTTGCATTTTAGAAGTAGAGTACTATTTAGATAATGTGAGAATGTAGCTGCATCATAGTCGATGAAAATTTAGTAACACTGTCAATAATATTTTTGATATAGAACAAAAGAATATTTGTATCTCTGAAGAAATTGGTCTTTGCTCAATTACTCTTGCTTACCTGTTCGTTTTGGTATTTGCTCAATTACTGTTGCATTGGATTTTTGCACAATTCTTTCCTTCCCTTATCTTTTTATTTTTTTACATGTTTTGCAACAGATAAATTCATGCAATGGCTTCTACTGTGATGCTTTTACTCCCAACAAGCCATACAAACCATCAATGTGGACTGAAGCCTGGAGTGGCTGGTAGTGTACTAGACACTATCATTTTCTCTGTGTTTTCCTAGTTGTTGATTGTTATTAGACGATTGCTATAGTTAATACTCTTTGTATAAGATTTTTTACTTGTTGTATGGATTACTGTAATTTATTATGGATTTTGTATATATTCCTCCATTAAAAAATTGTATTAATTTTTTTTTTAATTTTTTAATTTTTTAATTTTTTAATTTAATTTTTTTTTTAAAAGTTACACCTACCCCGGCGTTTTTCGAAACGCTGGGGTAGATTAAAATTCGTTTAAAAATAAAAAATAAAAAACAAATATCCACCGGCGCTTTTACAAGCGCCGCCCATTATACAACTTTCAACGGCGGTTTCTAAAGCGACGGGGATACCTGGCCGTGAATGCCCGGCACGCGCAATGCCGGCAGTTGGTGCGGCGCTGTTCGACATGCCGGTAGGGTATTCACCGGCGCTTATAAGCGCCGGTGAATCTATAAAAAAGCGCCGGTGAATCCTTCGTCGGTTGTAGTGAAAACAATTGTTTGTTCATATTATAAAAGATAATTTTACAAGAAAACATGTATACAAAAATTTGTACGTGCACAACACGTAAAATCAACAATTTCTCATTTAATAAAAATTTAGGGTATTACAATTAATTTTCTCTTCACTATCTTAGGCAATACACTACTATTAGAGAGTATGTGGTAGAAACCTCCAATAACAATGTGTCACCTAAGATAGTAAAAAAAAAGTAGTGGCGGAGATAATGGGTGTAGTAATAGGCCATCAACATCATCCTTGATATCGGTCAATAGGGCTGCAAACAAATCGAGCTATTCGCGAGCTATTCGGCTCGAGCTCGGCTCGAACCGAGCTCGAGCCGAACTCGAGCTCGAGCTCAAAACTGAGCACATTTCGTAAACGAGCAGAGCTCGAGCTTGGGCTCAAAACTGAGCTCGTTTCGTAAACGAGCAGAGCTCGAGCTTGGCTTTTTTTTAAGGCTAAACTCGCAAGCTATTCTGCTCGAATACAGTCAAAGCTCGGCTCGAACCGGCTCGAGCTCAAAACTGAGCTCGTTTTGTAAACGAGCCGAGCTCGAGCCTGAAGATATTCGGCTCGGCTTGGCTCGATTGCAGCCCTACCGGTCAACACCTTCGGTGGCAAACAAGCAAATCATTAGTCAACAATCAACATATTTGGCAAACAAGCTACAGTTTTGATTTTTTCTTGTGTAATGGCTAAAATAAATGCAAAAACGGTTCTGTCTGCCGTTTCAGTGCTGTGTTGAATGTTTTGTCTGCCGTTACAGTGTAGGCATTCAATTACGTGTCTGCTGTTACACTGAGGGTATTCAAAGCCTTGTCTGTCGTTACACTAAAGGCATTCAAAGCTTTGTCTGCCGTTACAGATTTAACCCTGTCTCTATAAATAGAGGCCTCCCCTCTCATTTCTTCCCTGCAACAAAAACACTTCTTTCTTCCTCCTCTGAGTCCTGTTCATTTCTCCACTCCTGCTGTTTTGGTAAGTCGGTGATAGGATTCTGACGCTACTGCTCAGTTCGAGAGTGCTACGTGGTGCCTACGTGAACACTCTGGTCGTTGCATCCTGGGAGATAGATGCCTTCGTTCATTCCAGCAACCGGAAGAGGCGAAATCTGTTTTAAGGACAATGTGTGATACACAGGCCTCGGCTTCTCAACTTGTAATCTGATATTGGGTTTTGTAAGTTGTTTATTTATTTATTTATTTATTTATTTATTTTGGTTTTTTCCTTTCTCTCGTCTTTTCTTCTCTGTTTTCTGTGCCTCTCAATCAAATCGAGTTTATTATAAAAGAATTTTTGTAACAGAGAGAAGGCGTGGGTGCTTTGTGATCATGTTTGAGATTTGTGTTTGAGTGAAATCATAGAATTTGAGGAAGGAAGTTAAGGGATGGGATGATGACGAGGAGGGGTTGTCGTAAATGGTTTTTTTTAGGGTTTTGTTGGGTGATTAGTGATCGGAGGGGTTGAAGCTGAGGAGATAGTTTTGTGAACGAGGGTTAGAATCGATGACATCGATGTTTGAGGAGAAAATAGAACATGATCGCAACGGCAAAAGAAAAAGCGAAATTGAGAGCAAGAATAGAAGACAAGAGAAGGTAAGTCTGAGAGGCTGTGACGGTCGATCAAAACTATATGGGGGCGTTTGGTACAAGAATTTTTTTTGTTCCCAGAAATCATAAATCATGGGATTTATGATTCCTGGGATTTATGATTCCTAGGAATCATAAAACATGTTTGGTAGGTCTTAAAGATCTGTAGGAATGTTAGTTGGAAACTTAATTTCTTATGTTTGGTTGAGCTACATATATCCTGAGAATGTTAATCTTATTGTCCAAAATACCCCTCTCCAAAAGTTCTTTCTCCTTGTTCGGTTTTGAGAGGTTCCTTAATCTGTGTTCCGCCATCTCCTCCCACATCTCCATCCCCATCTCCATATTATCCTCAGCATTGTTGAAGAGCTCCAATACCTCGTCTGATGGCCAATTATCCAAATCTACCTTGTTTCCGATAGCATAGTACCAAGAAAGCTTTCTGGCTCAAATTATTGCTGCCCAAGTGCAAGAAGGGCTTCGTAAAAGTCAGGCTTGATTCTTCAAGCCGCTTCATATCTCTTTCCAGCTTTAATGTACTCCCCTTGGGCCCACTCATAGGCTAACTTTACCTGTTCCAGAATAGAATTTTCAGGTGCACCCTCTGGTAAAGATATCCTCATTCTAGCCCGAGACATGTGAACATTACCCCAGTTGAACAATGCAAGAGCTGCCATCTCTTCAAACTTTCCCTTAGCTGTTTCAAATATTTCTTGTGCTTCTTCACTTGTAAATGTCTCCTCCATGGCCTCAGAGTAGAGCTTCGTACCAATCTCATGGAGGACTAGACATTCATCAGAATTGAAACCCACATGGTTCTTGAAAAGTCTAGCAAACTGGATAATCCAACTCAATACAAGTCAAGGTGGTGGGCATTCCATTCTCCTCTTCATATTTTGTGCTCCCATTATCAGAAAAACAATTAAAGCTCTTGCCAGATCCTTGGACATCGAACACTCTCCTTTCCTCCTCAAACAATGGCTCATGCTCTGGATTAACTTCAGTAATGTAGAGCCTGACTGAACCCTGTGGATCTGCAGACTCTTCAGCCCACCTTAGTTCTTCTGAAGTAGTTATTGTTACCAAATCCCCTTCCCTGTCTTTAAACTTAATAAGCACAGCCTTTAAACTTGGAAACTTATTCCGAGCAATTCCTCTCAACTGTGATACACGGCAGTTTAGAGGCAATTGTACATATCTGATATCCTCTCCAAACACTAGCTTCATATCCCTCATTGGTTCTTCCTTCTTAACAGGTTTATCTTCAGCATTATTACTATCACATGTCTTCACCTCAACAACCACCTTCTCCTCTGCCGTTTTGTGACTCGTCTTCTTTCTGCTCTTCTCTCTAACCTTTTCCTTAACCACCACAACTTCCGGAGACAAAAGTATCGCCTTATCATCCACCTTGATCCCCATCTTCTCCATCGCTTTTGTTAACCCTCTCCGAAATCTCGATCGCTGTAAGATTATTCGGCTCCAAACCCAAAACCGACTCAACATCTCTAAAAGCATACTCCAATTTGCTCAAACCCTCAAAATATCTCGCCCTCTTCAAAATCGCTTTCGTATACTTAGGAGCAACCTCAAGGGCCAACCGACAAGTTGATCGAAGGCGGTGACAAATTGATCGACGACGACTAGTTGGGTGCTCGGATTTTTGGGGGAGAAAGAGGGGAAGAAATATGAAGAGACAGAGGGGAGGTTTTTTTTTGTGTGGTAAAATTATAATTTTGAAGAAGTAACATTTTCCCAAGCCCTTGGGAATCTAAGAATCCCACTCCCTCCCAGGGAAAAAATTTTGTAGGAATTGTGGCAAACAAAATTCCTAGGAATCTTAGTTACCTGGAAATATGAATTTAAAAATTAGCATACCAAATATGGAAAACTAAATTCCCGAGTTAAGTGTAAGCTCTATTTTCAGATTTTATTGTATTTTGTATTCTTGATTATTGTATTTGAACTCATTTATTATGGTGCATTTTGTATTTCTTGGGTTCTTTTGTTCTCTTGGATCAATCTGTGTTCTTTTGATTGGATTCTGTCTTTTGTGGATTTGGCACTTTTCTATTTTGAATTCAATTTGTTCTCCTTTGTGTTCGTCTCATCTCATTGCATTTGTTTGTCTCTTTCTGAAGCCAAAACCAATACCCAGAACCCAATATACTGACCCAAAACCCTAAATTTCCTGATCCCTATAAATACCCCCATTATTAACCCTAATTAATATACTCTCTCTCTCTTTCCGCTGCTTTCTCTCTCCCCGTACCCCTCTCTCTCTTCTCTGTTTCTAAACACCCCAACCAAACCGTAACCCCCGACCCCCGTCCATCCTCCGACCATTGTTCACCACCATCATCACCACCGTCACCGTCTCCATCCCCTTTCCATCATCATCGCCATCGCTCGCCCCCGTCCTCGCCATTACCCATTGAACTCAACCACAGAAGTTTTTTCCTGTCGCCGTAACTTCATCTCTGTCGCCCTATTCCCTCTCCGTGCTCCATCATCGTCTTCGTCGTCCCTCGCCGCACCTGTGCACCCCCTAGTGCCGCCATCCAAGTCCCCGATCATCGAGCATCGTCGTCCCCTGTTTTCAACCGCAAAAATAGAGCCCCTCGTCGGAGTTGTTGTCGCCGTCGTCGCTTCCCGACTGTGGTAACGACGCCGCTCCGCCACCGCAGTCGCCGTCGCGTCGCCAAGTCCACCGCTCTCTCTTTCTCTCCATTTCACTGTCGAGAGGTAGGAGATGCACCATGATTGGTCGAGCTCGCTGTTTGCTGTTCTGCCACATCGAATCCCAAGTCGCTGTCCGCTATTCGGGTTGGATCCGGTGTGAGGCAGTGATTCGATTGGCTGGATCCGCAGTTCGCTATTCTGCTGCACCCGATCCGGAGTTGTTGTCTGCTGTTTTGGGCCAGATCCGGTGTGGAACTGAGTTCTTATTGGGTTGTTTTGGTGTTCCATGTTCTGTGTGTGCCAGATCCAGTTTCACTGTTCTGCGTTCTGTCCCGATCTAGTGTGTGGGAATTGATCTAGGATTTTGCTGTTGCTGTTGATTCTTCGTGCATTTTTGGAGATTTTCGCCCGGAATTCTGATTCCGTTATTCTATTTTATTAATATCTGCAATAACAAGCAAGTCTCTTCTTGAACCCTCTTTTTATTTGTGTTCAAGATTTCTTTGATCTCCTGCAAGTAGATCTTGTCCTTTTATTTATCAAAAACTACTTTGACAATTCCGTAAAGATTATCGAGGGTTTACACGAGCTAATCCGACATACTCTTAACATCGTGCTTCTCTTCGAACTAAACCTAGTCCCCAATGTTTCATGCATTTGCACATTAAACAACTAGATTCATGCATAGGACTGTTTGATAGATTGGACATTGAAATTGATCATGCTAGAATTGAATTTAATTGATGAATTGACACCATCACCATGATAAATGTATCTTAACCCTTAGAAATTGCATGTTGACACCTAGGATTGCTTTGATTGCCAATTTGCATGCTATATGTGATCATGTAAATGATGTTTTATCTTTTTATATTAATTTAATTTCTGGACTGCTGTAAGTTTCACTTTAAATCAAATTTTTAGCCCTTTTAGTGACATAATTTGAAAAACCTACTAAACATAAAATGTAGCCCTTGATGTTAAGATAATTTTTCCCTAGTCTGAATTTAAATTCCAATTTGCCATCTTTTAGATATCATCACTTTACTGCAACTATGTTAGTAATTTTCAGACTCATAATTTTATGCGTATCCTGTTGTTGTTTATTTTATTTGACCCTGTTATCAGTAAAGGAAAAATTTGAAATAATGTAGGCTGGACCTAGACATGTATAGCTACTTCCCTGAATTTTTGTAGATTTTAATAATGAGTTTTCTGACCCAAATTAATTAATGCAACATAACCTATTGCATGCTGACTGAACATAAGACCTGATTTGATTAGAACTTTCACCCTAGTTCCTATGACTTTTATGTACTTTAATTATACTCGCTGGAACCGTATGGAAGTTTACTTTCCAGATCTTCTGGTGGATTCAGTTTTGCCATTGTGTAGTAACCATAATCTATGTTTTAGTACAGCAAGGTCATGCTGTCCTGATTTTATGAAATGTGTTAAATGATGTGTTTGCTTCATGCTTTGTCTGTAGCGCTTAGAATTAGTCACACATAATACACGCTGACACCCTCTTTGCATGCTCACATAGGATGAAAATAAACTATTAACAAGTCAGGGTATTATGGGTAGACTTGGTAGTGAACAACCGGGAAATGTACTCGGTAAGGCCTTTTCGCTTGCACGAATACTTAACATAGAAGGAGGAAGTTGTCTTGGAAGAAGATTATCATGTTATCTTGATATCTTATTATCTTGATATCACAATATCTAGTTACGCCGAGTACTCGAACCGTAAATTCACAATCGGTTTAAAAGGATCATTGTGCTTGCATGGAACCTGTAGTATGGAATGCAGTAGTACGTGCACTAGATAGGTTAATAAAATACTTAACAACCTGCATACCTGATATTGTATTGACATTGACTTGACATCACGCATTTCATGTGTGATTATTGTAACCTTTTGATATTGCCTACTCTTTGTTTTGTTCTTTGTCTTTGACCATGTTCCTTTCCTTTGATATTCATATTTTTTCTATTATCCTTTGTTTTCTCTACTTGCCGCCCACGACTTGCTCTAAGGGCACTATTTTATTTCTTTTTAGACCAGGAATTTACAGGTACTGACGGATCTGTTCCCGAAGGAATTGGTGAGCAATGTTTCTAGTGATGGATCCAGTCTCCGCTATGTAGTTTTATAATTGTTGCTAGATTTATTTTCTGAACACTGTTATCTCTTGTACTTTGTTTGGGCTCTATGACCCGTAGTTTTGTTTTGATCCCGGATGTTGGATATTTATACTGTTGGTTTATTTCATTATTATTGGAACTTTATCATTGATTCCTGTGGTTATATCTCTTGTGTGGCTGTGTTTTGTTGTTCTTATTGCTGAGTTAGTCTGGTATAGCTTATGGATGGTGTTTACATCATTTGCTGGGCCTACGTTACATAGTCGTGTTTCGTATTTTGCAAAGCGGGGCGTGACAGGGTTTTTAGTGGTATAAGAGCACCAGGTTGAGTAATATATCAATCAAACATAACTATCTTTACGAGGGTTGGCTTTGATTGGTATATTAGTCGAGTTTGGCTCTAGCCAGGTTAACTCAGTGATTTGTACACCACGATAATCACATGAATACTTGTATAATAACCAACATATAATCGGGGTACTGAGCATCTTTGATTGTGTTTTAGGCTATGGCTCGTAGGAATTCTTCTTCTTGCATGGGGGATCAGCAGCCGGACAACGCTGCTATTCTCTAGACGATTCAGCAGATGATGGCTCTTCAGCAGGAGCACAATGAGCTAATGAAAGCCACTTTGGCAACCAATGGGAATGTCGCTGGACCTCCACCTGGTGATTTTCCACCTAGGCCTGGTATGGTAGCGGATTTCATGAGGCTACACCCAGATAAGTTTTCATGTACTGAGTCTCCGTTGGAGGCCGAGCAATGTCTTATCCGAACGTAGCAACTGTTGGTCGCTGCTCTTATTGCTGAGGCAGATCGTGTGGATGTGGTTCGCATCCAGATGGTGGATCTCGCTCATATCTGGTGGCGGGTTGAATCCGAGAGGATGCCGCGACCCATTGAGTGGGCCACTCTTCATGGCGAAGTTCTTTTCCAGTGTCACCATGGCAAAGATGGAGCGACAATTTGTTTCCCTAACTTAGGTCAGTTAGATAATATTCTTAATTGTCATTTGTTGTTGCCTACTTCACTTGTGACAGTATTAATTTGAGCATTATCTTAATCAGGGAACCCGTTCCGTGGACGAGTATGCAGCAGAGTTTACTCGGCTCAGTCGCTTCGCCCCTACCCTGGTTGCCACTGATAAGGCTCGGGCTAGTCGTTTTCTGTCGGACTTGAGCTTTCCCCTCCAGGACTGTTTAGCTGCTCTTCGGCTTTGTGCTTACTCCGATGTTCTGGATGCAGCTCGAATCCAGGAGCAGACTCTTAGCAGGTCTAGTGTTCCTCAGAGGACTGTTTCGCACCCAGTTGCACCTCGGCCTTCCGGAGGACCTATTTGGAGGCTAGTTTGCCCCCTCCTACAAGAGCACAGCCGTACGCACCTGTTGTCCCGAGGAATGTTGAGACTTGTGGCTACTGCCATAAGACTGGGCATTCACAGCGAGACTGCAGGATGGCCAGCCGACAGTATTTAGTGTGTGGGAGCAGTGAGCATATGGTTCGTAACTGTCCGAGGAACAGAGCTCCTGCACCGGTTACTGGTGCTGCTCAGCTAGGAGCGCCGACGCGTGGTCAGGGCAGGTAGTCTCTTCCTCTGCAGAGGCAAGTCTTTGATCAAAGGCGTGTGGCTCCTAAAGGAGGTCAGGTTGGTGGTCGTGGTCAGGCTTATAACCTGACAGCCGAGGAAGCGGCAGTTGTTGTTGGAGTGGTTGCAGGTATATCACAGTAGTTGTACTTTCCTTTCTTTCTCTCAGTTTTCTGCATGTTATTTTTATTTATTTCTCTCTCCTTTGTGCAATTATTCGTGTATATCCTGCTGGAACCTTATTCTATGTTTGATCTTCTTCTAGGTATGATTTTAGTCTTATCTCTCCCTGCTCATGTGTTGTTTGATTCGGGTGCTACCCACTCTTTCATTTCTGCTCGCTTTGTCAATTTACATGGTTTGGCTTGCGATGCTATGCCCGCAGCTTGGGACATCACCACTGGCGGAGGTGTCGTTGTCTGCTCTAGGGTTTGCAAGCAGAGCCCGTTGTAGATTGGTGGTGTGGTTTTCTCAGCAGATTTGATTGTGATTCCCAACTCCGGTTTAGATGTCATTCTGGGCATGGACTGGTTGGGTATTTCTTGTGCCGTGATTGATTGTCGGGAGAAGAAGGTGACTTTCAGGCCTTCTGTCAGCCAGAATTTGTTTTCCATGCAAGTGAGACACCGTCAGGGCGTGTCAAGAACTCGTTGGATCCCGAGGTTGTTCCTCTTACATCGCTGGGTTCTGATAGGGTTGTTGCACCCTTGGTTGTACGGAACTTCCTTGATGTGTTTCCCAAGGAATTGCTCGGTTTGCCACCAGTTCGAGATGTGGAGTTTAGCATTGATGTCCAGCCCGGTACGACCCCTATTTCCAAGAGTCTGTATCGTATGGCGCCGGTCGAATTGGCAGAACTGAAGGTGCAAGTTCAGGAGCTACTTGATAAGAGTTTTGTCAGATCTAGTGTTTCACCATGGGGAGCCCCAGTTCTGTTTGTTAGTAAGAAGGATGGAAGCCGCAAGCTTTGCATTGACTACAGGGAGTTGAACAATATTACTGTCAAGAATCGGTATCCATTGTCGAGGATTGATGATTTGTTCGATCAACTGGGTGGTGCTTCAGTGTTCTCGAAGTTGGATCTGCGTTCCGGATACCATCAAGTCAGGGTGAAGTCAGAGGATGTTCCGAAGATGGCTTTCCGAACGAGATATGGGCATTATGAGTTCTTAGTGATCCCGTTCGGAGTGACTAATGCACCGGCAGTGTTCATGAGTTTGATGAACCGTGTGTTTTCACCGTTCTTGGATCAGTTTTTTGTGGTTTTCATCGATGACATATTAGTGTACTCGCAGAACAAGGAGGATCATGTTAAGCATCTGAAGGTGGTTCTGCAGACTTTGAGGGAGAACCAGCTGTATGGGAAGCTCGATAAGTGTGAGTTTTGGCTGGATCAAGTTGCTTTTCTTGGCCACATTATCTTTGGTGCTAGTGTTTCTGTGGATCCGTCGAAGGTTTCTGCAATCAAGGATTGGCCTATTTCGAAGTCTGTTTCTGAGGTGCAGAGTTTCCTTGGTTTGGCTGGTTACTATCAGAAGTTCGTTCAGGATATCTCCAAGATTGCTGGGCCCTTGACCAGTTTGACCAGGAAGGAGCAGAAGTTCATCTGGGATGAAGCTTATGATGGATCTTTCGCCGAGTTGAAGAATCAGTTGACGTCAGCGCGAGTGCTGACTATACCCGACAGTTCGGGTGGTTATGTGATCTTTTGTGATGCTTCGGGAAGAGGTCTGGGAGCAATACTGATGTAGCAAGGCAGGGTTGTCACTTATGCATCGAGGCAGATGAGACCTCATGAGAAGAACTACCCTATGCATGATCTGGAGCTTGCTGCGGTGATCATTGCCTTGAAGTTGTGGAGGCACTATTTGCTTGGGGATAGAGTCGAGATTTTTACAGATCACAAGAGCCTCAAGTATGTGTTCACACAGAGGGAGTTGAACATGAGGCAGAAAAGATGGCTGGAGTTTATGGCAAATTTTGACATCTATTTGCAGTATCACCTGGGAAAAATTAATTCGGTGCCAGATGCTTTGAGTCGGAGGCCTGCCGCTATGTTCCTCACTCAGTAGAAGGAGCTTGTGGAGGACATGAAGAGGCTAGAGTTGGATGTGTTGCTTCCCGGATCAGATCGGCAGCTTATGTTGTTGCAGTTGTAGTCTTCCTTAGTAAAGCAGATCAAGGCAGCTCAAGGAAGTGATCAGCAATTGCAGGAGTTTCTGAGCAAGGTTGAAGCTGGTTTGAGATCTGATTTGGTTGTCCATGCTGATGGGTCGCTTCGGTTTGGCTCTAGGTTGTGTGTACCTAGAGGATAAGTCAGGCAGAAGTTGCTCGAGGAAGCTCATCGTCCCCATATTCTATACATCCTGGTGTTACCAAAATGTACAGGGACTTGGAACAGCATTTCTGGTGGCATGGTATGAAGCGGGATGTGGCTCAATTTGTCGCCCAGTTCCTAATCTGTCAGCAGGCGAAGGCGGAGCATCAGAGGACCACAGGACTTTTGTAACCCCTTCCTATCCCTGAATGGAAGTGGGAGAATATCATGATGGACTTTGTGACAGCTTTGCCGAGAAGTCCTAAAGGTCATAATGCTATTTGGGTGATAACAGATCGGCTGACGAAGTGTGCTCACTTTATTCCTTTCCGTGTGGGTCAGTCTATGGAGAGTTTGGCCGAGTAGTACGTTCAGGAGGTTGTTCGTCTGCATGGAGTTCCTGTCAGCATCGTATTAGATAGGGATATCAGATTCAGGTCTCAGTTCTGGGAGAGTTTGCAGAGGAACTTGGGTACCAAGCTGAGCTACAGTACAACGTTCCATCCTCAGACGGATGGGTAGTCAGAAAGGACAATTCAGACCCTAGAAGATATGTTGAGATCATGCATTCTTCAGTTTGGAGGTTCGTGGGAAGATCATCTTCACTTGGCCGAGTTCTCTTATAATAACAGTTAACAGGCGAGTCTCAAGGCTGCTCCATTCGAAGCTTTGTATGGGCGCAGGTGTAGATCGCCAGTCTGTTGGGATGATATTGGCGAGAGGAAACTTTTAGGTCCTGAGTTGATCACGAAGACAGTTGATGCCGTGGCTCTGATCCGCAGGCATTTGCAGGTCGCTCAGGATCGGCAGAAGAGGTGGACTGACTGTCGTCGGAGACCTCTAGAGTTTGAGGCAGGCGAGCATGTGTTCCTTAAGGTATCACCTTGGAAAGGTGTTATCCGTTTCGGTGGTGGAGGCAAGTTGAGTCCTCGATTCATCGGTCCATTCGATATCGTGGAAAGTGTGGGCAAGGTTGCTTACACGCTCGTGTTACCGCCAACTTTAGCAGGTGTCCATGATGTATTCCATGTTTCTCAGCTCAGGAAATACATCAGAGATGAAAGTCATGTGGTTGACTACTCAGACTTGTCTGTGAGGACGGATTTGTCCTGTCAAATTCGATTCGTCTCTATCTTAAACCGTCAAGAGAATGTGCTAAAGAATAGAGTCATCAAGTTGGTCCGAGTTTCTTGGGATCCTCGCTCGCCAGGGGTGTAACTCCCTGTTCCAGTTGCACGTATTTTATTACGTGAATTTTTGCACTTCAATTTTCAGATCAATTTTATTTTTCTCTTTGGACTCTTTATCTAAAGCCAGAATATTTTCTGATCAATTCTATAATTTTGTGATTTTTCGATCGGTGTTTAAATACAAATTTTAAACCCTGATTAATCTTAATCCTAATCCTAATCCTAATCCTATCCCACTCCCGCTAATCACTCACTCCCATTTTTCTCCTACGGCCTAATTCTATGCCTAACTCCTGACTTCTCCTCCTTGTTCATTTTTCCACACCTTGTTCTCATTTTCTCCTTCTACGTTTGATTTTTCTACACCCCCACATGCAGCAATCCTATCCTTTGATTTTTCTACACCCCTCCTTTGATTTTTCTACACCCCTCCTATCCCTTCCTTTCTATATACACACACACACATGCAGAGCTCCTACCTCTTTCTCTTCTCTTATCTACATTCTTTATTTTCCCTTTCTCTTCCTCTTTCTCTTCCTCTGCCTTCTTCACACCCGAGAGCTCAAGCAACACTCGAGCTCTCCTTTACTCTCCGCCTTCGAGCCAACGACTCCGCTTCTACGATCCCGTGAACCCCGAAAAACAACCCGACGCCGCGCCACCTTTTTGTTGTCGTCACTCACCATTGCTACCGTTAGCTACCGTCTTGCCGCCATTCTTACCGCCATTGTGCCGCCGTCCGTTGCCGACATCGCTTCTTTCCGTGGTTAACACTACCACCATAATCGTCACGTTATAAGGCAAGTACCTTGTACACTATTTTTGTTCTCGTACAAGCATTTTCCTTGGACTCGTGGCAAGTAGTCTAGTTATCATCATATTTAATTGTCAAACTCCATTCTAGTCACTGGTTCCATGCTATATCAACTCAAGAGTGAACCGTTAACACATTTCAAATCGTGTTATCGAATATCGAATATTCAACCTTACTATCTCTAAAATTTCTAGACCTTGCACTGAGAATTCGACCATGTTCCCAATACTGGATTGAAGATTTTCTACGTAGAAATCGTAGCCCATCGAGTCTCGAATCCAGCACATCTTACTGTTTCTCAATCGGATGTATAGATTGTGAGATATCGCTATTTTAGTACTGACATATCATGAATTTCTGAACCTGCACGGGATTACGAACGGTATCTTGTACTGAGAATTTGACCATGTTCCCGATACTGGATCGAAAAACTTTCTACATAAAAATCGTAGCCCTTCGAGTCTAAATATCCGAAACATTCTACAGTTTCTCAATCCGATGTATGGATTGTGAGATATCACAGTTTTAGTATTGTGACTCTGAATTTTCAGAATGCGCGCGAAATATCAAAACCAGCGAAGAATGAATTTGTACGCATAGCTACTGTCTTTAGAATGTATCGTGTGAATATGCGCTGGAACCGAAAGAGAGTCTACTTTCTAGAATCTCTGACGGAATCAGATTTGCTTTTCTGTAACAACGGAAAAGTGAATATGAATATAGATATGTCAAGTTGTCTAAAAATTCATCTCTACGCCATTACTTTTCATATTTAATGAACTGAGTGTATTATTGTTCTTGTAATAATAACTTGCATATATATAATAGGTTGATAGAATACATTTTATACCACTTGATAATTCTATAATAACTACTCTCGATACATGTACTCGTTTTACGTCTCATGTCCATAATTACTGACCTTGATATTTTTCTTGACTAAACTATTTGATTACACCGTTCCACTAGTCGTACCAACTGCATGTTCATAACTAATTATAAATGAATAATAAGCAGGGGTTATAAGGGTACGACTTAATAGTGGACAATATAGGGGAGTATACTCGGAAGGGGGCCCGTGTTTTCCGAAATAGTGATTCTTGATTCTTGATTCTTGATTCTTGATTACACAATTCTTGATTACATAATTCTCGATTACATGATTCATGATTACATGTCTTGATACTATCACTGGAAGACCCGAGTACATAATCCTATAGAATTCACTACTTAAGTCTAAACGTCATATGATTGATATGTACCGAACTTGTGGTATAGGACACAAGATTGCGTGCATTAGATAAGTTAATAAAACAGATAAACTTGAGATTTCCACTAAGCATGATTCTTGATTACAAGATTCTTGATTATATGATTCTTGATTACATGACTCTTGATTACAAGACTCTTGATTACATGATTCTTGATTACATGACTCCTCGTTACATGAGTCTTGATTACATGACTCTCGATCCTTGATTACATGATTATCGATTAACTGAGCCTAGGTTATCAATTGCTTATATCTTGAAGTATAGAATACACTAGTTACTTACATGATCATATTGTCCCTGTTCTTTGCTTACTTCCATATTGTATTTGTACTTCTACTTCTTGTTTCTTCCATGTTACATCTTGTTATATTACCCTTTTTTCTGCTTGTTGCTACTTGCTGCTCGAAACTTGCTCTAACGGGAACTTTTCTATATTTCTTTGAGTTAATAATTATACGGGTACTGATGGACCCGACGAGCAGACTCTCTAGACGATCGTTGCTACTTCCTTACTACTTCATATTGTTTTTCTTTCAGTTGCTATTTTATCTAGTTGTTATAGCGAACTGCTTATCAAATTATTTTAATTTTGGCACCTTGTACTCCCGGGCATCTTGACCTGATATTGATGTTTTATCCAAATGATGGTTATTCTATTTTCAGCTCATGTGATTATTATATCTGCCTGCGTGAATGTGTTATAAAGATCTTGTTGAGCTTATAATTGTACAGCTTATGGATGATGTATATCATTCGCTGGGCCTCAGTTACGTGCCTGTATTTCCTTATAGTGGGAAGCGGGGCGTGACAGGTTTTTAGTGGTATCAGAGCCTAGGCTCGAACCATGCTAAGCTCAACAATATACACACCACGTGGATCACATGAATGTTAATAACCAACTTTCCATCTGGAGATTTACCCCATTCGAATATGCATTTCAGACTATAGTTCATGGAGGCTCTTCGACTTCTACACCCAGGGATGAACTATCGAAGATCGTCACCATTCTCCAGGAGATGCAACGAATGATGGAGCTACAACAAGAGCAAAATGAACTGATGAGAGCTAATCTGGATGGGGTACAGGATGTCGCAAACTCCATTCAATGGGACTTGTTTGTGCACCAATATAAGAGTTACACCGCCATGCTCGATACCCAGGAGCATATCTGTAGAGGGTGGACTGCCGTTCAGGAGGCATTACAACTCCTTACTGTCACACAGTCTACAGACGGACCGATACGGAGGCCAGTTCAGACCCCGACTACTAGAGCAATACCTTACTCATCGGCGACTCCGAAGAAGGACCAGAAGTGCTATTATTGCCGTCGAGTTGGACACATATGCAAGAACTGCTGGAAAGCCAACAACCGGTGTCTTGCATGCGGAGCGAATGATCACAAGGTTCAAGATTGCCCGAAGAGAAAGAGTGTCACACCAATAGGACGATCAAGTCCCAGTGGAGGACATACTGGAGAGTGTAATCAGGCTCATAACTTGATTACAGAGGAGGCAGAGACCACCAAAGAAATATTTGCTGGTATATTTTGATCTAGTCATACTTCAGTTCCTGCGTCGTTTGTTACCTTCTGTACATTCATTCTCATCGATCAATCCATTATTAAGTATCATACTAGTTATTTCTTTCTATCTCTATTTTCTTGAATCTTCTGTTGGAAGAGAGTAGAATTTTGTTGGGCTAAATGGCAAACAAATTGAAAATTGGAATAACAACAAGAAGGCTCTTCACTATTTTCTAAAACTGGTATTACTACACCTTGCAAATATACACTCTATTCTTTTTCTTCTTTTCTGCTTGTTTCTTGTTCTTAGCTTGCTTAATTTTTTTTCTTCTTCCTAAACCTCTCATTTATAAGAATAAGAGATGAGTAACTGACAAATTATTCATTCCCGTTTCTCACATTTTTCTTTGCAGCACCAATCTTGCCACAATTTTTCAACATTGTTTGGTGGGTGGGACCCACTTTACCAAATAAGTTTGACAACCAACATCTTCGTGTTACCAATCTCTTAATTCTTCTTAATTCATCGATCGCTATCACGTGATATCAGCATCTAGAAACATCACCATCAGAGTGGCGCAGCGAAGCGTAGTAAAGTCCTTTATTGATTCGTGGAATGAATTTCAAAGCAAATCGTCATCAACATCTCAGGGTTCGATGTTATATTTAGAATGGATAGGGAACAAAGTGCAAATATTGACCATAAGCCGGTTATAGGGGTGGTGCATTGATGAAGAAAAGACAAGAAGAAAAAAAAAATAAAAAGAAGCGAAAGAGAGAGAGAGAGAGAAGTCAAAGAAAGAAGAAAGAAAAAGAGAAAGAAAGAAAAAGAGAAAGAAAGAGTAAGAAGGAAGAGAGAGAAGTCGGAGAAGGAAGAAGAAAGAAAGAGAAGTTGGAGAAGAAAGAAAGAAAGAGAGAAGTCGGGGAAGAAAGGGAAGAAGAGAAAGAAGAAGACAACTCGGGAGCAAGCTTCGGAGAAGAGAGTGTGAGAAGCCGGTAGCAGAGGCGGGAGCAAGAAAGAAAGAGAAAGAGTAGGAGCTCGGGTTTTCTTGGCAAATGAAAAGAAAAGATCAAGAATCGGTGGTAGGGATGAAGAGAAAATCGGTGCAAGAAGAAGAAAAAGTGGGTATGAAGAAGTTTTCTTCATCTTCATCATCTTCATCGAGATTAAGCAGGATCTGTGTATTTTGTGGCAGTAGCTCTGGCAAAAGAGCTAGCTACCAAGAAGCCGCGATCAAGCTCGGCAAGGAGCTTGTAGAGAGAAATATCGATATCGTCTACAGTGGTGGGAGCATAGGATTGATGGGTCAGATTTCTGACACCATTCGTGCTGGTGGCCAACACGTTTAGGGATTGATTCCCATGTACCTGATGCCGAAAGAGATTACTGGGGGAACTGTGGGAGATATTAGAGTTGTCTCTAACATGCACGAGAGGAAGGCTGAAATGGCTCGCGCTGCTGATGCTTTCATAGCCTTGTCCGGAGGTTAAGGAACACTTGAGGAATTGTTCGAGGTGATTACTTGGGCTCAACTGGGGATCCATAGCAAACCGGTAGGTCTTTTAAATGTTGATGGATATTACGACTTACTGCTATCCTTCGTAGATTCAGCTATGGCTGAGGAGTTTATATCCAATAAGGTCAGACGCATCTTGATTTCAGCTCCATCGCCTAAGGAGTTACTAAGAAAATTGGAGGAGTATGTGCCAGAACAAGATGAGCTTGTGACTCAGCTGAACTAGGGATGTTAGCGATGTCGGTGGTTCAGATTCAGAGCCTAGACATTAAATTGTTGAGTTCTCCAGTTAAGGATGCACAATTTGTCTTTAGTTGTTTTCGTGCCTTTGTACTCCTTGTTTCTTTTATCTTCTGTTGTACTCTTCATTGAAGTGTATTGCATTTACTTCTTAAGCTATCCTATATCTCGCTTATGTAAATTTCGAGGACGAAATTTTTCTTGTAAGGTGGGTAGGATTGTAACTCCCTGTTCCAGTTGCACGTATTTTATTACGTGAATTTTTGTACTTCAATTTTCCGATCAATTTTATTTTTCTCTTTGGACTCTTTATCTAAAGCCAGAATATTTTTCTGATCAATTCTATAATTTTGTGATTTTTCGATCGGAGTTTAAATACAAATTTTAAACCCTGATTAATCTTAATCCTAATCCTAATCCTAATCCTAACCCACTCCCGCTAATCACTCACTCCCATTTTTCTCCTACTGCCTAATTCTACGCCTAACTCCTGACTTCTCCTCCTTGTTCATTTTTCCACACCTTGTTCTCATTTTCTCCTTCTACGTTTGATTTTTCTACACCCCCACATGCAGCACTCCTATCCTTTGATTTTTCTACACCCCTCCTTTGATTTTTCTACACCTCTCCTATCCCTTCCTTTCTATATACACACACACACACATGCAGAGCTCCCACCTCTTTCTCTTCTCTTATCTACATTCTTTATTTTTCCTTCTTCTCTTCCTCTGCCTTCTTCACACCCGAGAGCTCAAGCAACACCCGAGCTCTCCTTTACTCTCCGCCTTCGAGCCAACGACTCCGCTTCTACGATCCCGTGAACCCCGAAAAACAACCCGACGCCGCGCCACCTTATTGTTGTCGTCGCTCACCGTTGCTACCGTTAGCTACCGTCTTACCGCCATTCTTACCGCCGTTGCGCCGCCATCCGTTGCCGACATCGCTTCTTTCCGTGGTTAACACTACCACCGTAATCGTCACGTTATAAGGCAAGTACCTTGTACACTATTTTTGTTCTCGTACAAATATTTTCCTTGGACTCGTGGCAAGTAGTCTAGTTATCATCATATTTTATTGTCGAACTCCATTCTAGTCACTGGTTCCATGCTATATCAACTCAAGAGTGAACCGTTAACACATTTCGAATCGTGTTATCGAATATCGAATATTCAACCTTACTATCTCTAAAATTTCTTGACCTTGCACTGAGAATTCGACCATGTTCCCAATATTGGATTGAAGATTTTCTATGTGGAAATCGTAGCCCATCGAGTCTCGAATCTAGAACATCTTACGGTTTCTCAATCGGATGTATAGATTGTGAGATATCGCGATTTTAGTACTGACATATTATGAATTTCTGAACCTGCATGGGATTATGAACGGTATCTTGTACTGAGAATTTGACCATGTTCCCGACACTGGATCGAAAAACTTTCTACATGAAAATCGTATCCCTTCGAGTCTAGATATCCGAAACATTCTACAGTTTCTCAATCCGATGTATGGATTTTGAGATATCACAGTTTTAGTATTGTGACTCCGAATTTTCAGAATGCGCGCGATATATCAAAACCAGCGAAGAATGAATTTGTACGCATAGCTACTGTCTTTAGAATGTATCGTGTGAATATGCGTTGGAACCAGAAGAGAGTCTACTTTCTAGAATCTCTGACGGAATCAGATTTGCTTTTCTGTAACAACGGAAAAGTGAATTTGAATACAGATATGTCAAGTTGTCTAAAAATTCATCTCTACGGTTTTGCATATAAACCCATTACATTTCATATTTAATGAACTGAGTGTATTATTGTTCTTGTAATAATAACTTGCATATATATAATAGGTTGATAGAATACATTTTATACCACTTGATAATTCTATAATAACTACTCTCGATATATGTACTCGTTTTACGTCTCATATCCATGATTACTGCCCTTGATATTTTTCTTGACTAAACTATTTAATTACACCGTTTCACTAGTCGTACCAACTGCATGTTCATAACTAATTATAAAAGAATAATAAGCCGGGGTTATAAGGGTACGACTTAATAGTGGACATTATAGGGGAGTATACTCGGAAGGGGGCGCGTGTTTCCCGAAATAGTGATTCTTGATTCTTGATTCTTGATTACACAATTCTTGATTACATAATTCTCGATTACATGATTCATGATTACATGTCTTGATACTATCACTGGAAGACCCGAGGACATAATCCTATAGAATTCACTACTTAAGTCTAAACGTCACATGATTGATATGTACCGAACATGTGGTATGGGACACAAGATTGCGTGCATTAGATAAGTTAATAAAACAGATAAACTTGAGATTTCCACTAAGCATGATTCTTGATTACAAGATTCTTGATTATATGATTCTTGATTACATGACTCTTGATTATAAGACTCTTGATTACATGATTCTTGATTACATGACTCCTCGTTACATGAGTCTTGATTACATGACTCTCGATCCTTGATTACATGATTATCGATTAACTGAGCCTAGGTTATCAATTGCTTATATCTTGAAGTATAGAATACACTAGTTACTTACATGATCATATTGTCCCTGTTCTTTGCTTACTTCCATATTGTATTTGTACTTCTACTTCTTGTTTCTTCCATGTTACATCTTGTTATATTACCCCTTTTTCTGCTTGTTGCTACTTGCTGCCCGAAACTTGCTCTAACGGGAACTTTTCTATTTTTCTTTGAGTTAATAATTATACAGGTACTGATGGACCCGGCGAGCAGACTCTCTAGACGATCGTTGCTACTTCCTTACTACTTCATTTTGTTTTTCTTTCAGTTGCTATTTTATCTAGTTGTTATAGCGAACTGCTTATCATATTATTTTAATTCTGGCACCTTGTACTCCCGGGCATCTTGACCCGATATTGATGTATTATCCAAATGATGGTTATTCTATTTTCAGCTCATGTGATTATTATATCTGCCTGCGTGAATGTGTTATAAAGATCTTGTTGAGCTTATAATTGTACAGCTTATGGATGATGTATATCATTCGCTGGGCCTCAGTTGCGTGCCTGTATTTCCGTATAGTGGGAAGCAGGGCGTGACAAGGGGAGTCTACTTGGGAGTTAGAGGAAGAGATTCGGGAGAAGTTCCCTCATTTGTTTGAGTAGTGTTTATTTTGCTTTGTTTTGCTTTGCTTTGTTCGGGGTTTGTCCTATGTACCTCATGTATGAATTTTGAGGATGAAATTCTTCTTATAAGGTAGGTAGGATTTGTAAGCCCTATTTTCAGATTTTATTGTATTTTGTATTCTTTTAATTATTGTATTTGAACTCATTTATTATGGTGCATTTTTTTCTTTCTTGGGTTCTTTTGTTCTCTTGGATCAATCTGTGTTCTTTTGATTGGATTCTGTCTTTTGTGGATTTGGCTCTTTTCTATTTTGAATTTGATTTGTTCTTCTTTGTATTCGTCTCATCTCATTGCATTTGTTTGTCTCTTTCTGGAGCCAAAACCCAATAAATTGACCCAAAACCCTAAATTTCCTGATCCCTATAAATACCCCCATTAATTAACCCTAATTAATATACTCACTCTCTCTTTCTGCCGCTTTCTCTCTCCCCGTACCCCTCTCTCTTCTCTGTTTCTAAACACCCCAAACCAAAACGTAACCCCCGACCCCCGTCCATCCTTCGACCATCGTTCACCACCGTCATCACCACCGTCACCGTCTCCATCCCCTCTCCATCATCATCGCCGTCACTCGCCCCCGTCCTCGCCATTACCCATCGAACCTAACCATCGAAGTTTTTCCCGTTGCCGTAACTTCATCTCCATCGCCCTATTCCCTCTCCGTGCTCCATCATCGTCTTCGTCGTCCCTCGCCGTGCCTGTGCACCCCCTAGCACCACCGTCCAAGTCCCCAATCATCGAGCGTCGTCATCCCCTGTTTTCAACTGTGAAAACAGAGTCCCCCAGGAGTTGTTGTCGCCGCCGTCGCTTCCCGACCGTGGTAACGATGCCGCTCCACCATTGCAGTCGCCGTCGCGTTGCCAAGTCCGTCGCTCTCTCTCTCTCTCTCCGTTCTGCTGTCGAGAGGTAGGAGACGTGCCGTGATTGGTCGAGCCCGCTGTTTGCTGTTCTGCAGCATCGGATCCCAAGTTGTTGTCCGCTATTCGGGTTGGATCCGGTGTGAGGCAACGATCTGATTGGCTAGATCCGCTGTTTGCTGTTCTGCTGCACCCGATCCGGAGTTGTTGTCTACTATTTTGGGCCAGATCCAGTGTGGGACTGAGTTCTTATTCGGTTGTTTTGTTGTTCCGTGTTCTGTGTGCGCCAGATCCAGTTTCGGTGTTCTGCGTTCTGTCCCGAAGTGGTGTGTGGGAATTGATCTAGGATCATGTTGTTGCTATTGAATCTTCGTGCATTTTTGGGAGATTTTCGCCCGGGATTCTGATCCCGTTATTCTATTTTATTAATATCTGCAATAACAGGCAAATCTCTTCTTGAATCCTCTTTTTATTTGTGTTCAAGATTTCTTTGATCTCCTGCAAGTAGATCCTGTCCTTTTATTTATCAAAAACTGCTTTTACAATTCCGTTAAGATGATCGAGGGTTTACACGAGCTAACCTGACAAACTCTTAACATCGTGCTTCTCTTCGATCTAAACCTAGTCCCTAATGTTTTATGCATTTGCACATTAAACAACTAGATTCATGCATAGGACTGTTTGATAGATTGGACATTGAAATTGATCAAGCTAGAATTGAATTTAATTGATGAATTGACACCATGACCATGATAAATGTATCTTAACCCTTAGAAATTGCATGTTGATACCTAGGATTGCTTTGATTGCCAATTTGCATGCTATATGTGATCGTGTGAATGATTTGTTATCTTTTTATATTAATTTGATTTCTGGACTGCTGTAAGTTTCACTTTAAATCATATTTTTAGACCTGTTGGTGACTTAATTTGAAAGAACTTACTAAACATAAAATATAGCCTTGATGTTTAGATAATTTTTTCCTAGTCTGGATTTAAATTCCAATTTGCCATCTGTTAGAGATCATCACTTTACTGCAACTGTGTTAGTAATTTTTAGACTCATAATTTCATGCGTATCCTGCTGTTGTTTATTTTATTTGACCCTGTTATCAGTAAAGGAAAAATCTGAAATAATTTAGGCTGGACCTAGACATGTATAGCTACTTCTCTGAATTTTTGTAGATTTTAATAATGAGTTTTCTGACCCGAATTAATTAATGGAACATAACCTACATCATGCTGACTAAACATACGACCTAATTTGATTAGAACTTTCACCCTAGTTCCTATGACTTTCATCTACCTTAATTATACTCTCTAGAATCGTGTGGAAGTCTACTTTCCAGATCTTCCGGCGGATTCAGTTTTGCCATTGTGTAGTAACCATAATCTATGTTTTAGTACAGCAAGGTCATGCTGTCCTGATTTTATGAAATGTGTTAAATGATGTGTTTACTTCATGCTTCGTCAGTAGCGCTTAGAATTAGTCACACATAGTAATATAAAATACTGACACCCTCTTGCATGCTCACATAGGATGAAAATAAATAATTAACAAGCCGGGGTATTATGGGTAGACTTGGTAGTGAACAATCGGAAAATGTACTCGGTCAGGCCTTCTCGCTCGCACGAATACTTGACATAGAAGGAGGAGATTGTCTTGGAAGAAAATTATCACGTTATCTTGATATCTCGTTATCTTGATATGACATTATCTAGTTACGCCGAGTACACGAACCGTGAATTGACCATTAGTCTAAAACGATCACTGTGCTTGCATGGAACCTATAGTATGAGATGCAGTAGTACGTGCACTAGATAGGTTAATAAAATACTTAACAACCTACATACTTGATCTTGTATTGACATTGACTTGACATCACGCATTTCATGTGTGATTATTGTAACCTTTTGATTTTGCCTACTCTTTGTTTTGTTCTTTGTCTTTGACCATGTTCCTTTCCTTTGATATTCATGTTTTTCCTATTATCCTTTGTTTTCTCTACTTTCCGCCCACGACTTGCTCTAAGGGTACTATTTTATTTCTTTTTAGACCAGAAATTTACAGGTACTGAAGGATCTGTTCCCGAAGGAATTGGTGAGCAACGTTTCTAGCGATGGATCCAGTCTCCACTGCGTAGTTTTATAATTGTTGCTAGATTTATTTTCTGAACACTGTTATCTCTTGTACTTTGTTTGGGCTCTATGACCCGTAGTTTTGTTTTGATCCCGGATGTTTGATATTTATACTATTGGTTTATTTCATTATTATTGGAACTTTATCATTGATTCATGTGGTTATATTTCTTGTGTGGCTGTGTTTTGTTGTTCTTGTTGCTGAGTTAGTCTGCTACATCTTATGGATGGTGTTTACATCATTCGCTGGGCCTACGTTACGTACTCGTGTTCCGTATTTTGGGAAGCGAGGTGTGGGAAGATTCCCAGGAAACAAAAAAAATCCTTGTACCAAACGCCCCCTATAGGTCAGGGTAATTTCTAATGCAATGACTGAGAATACCCTCAGCCTGTTTGACGAAATGCTTCTAAGAGGTTATAACCTACACAAATTGTGGAATTTGTAGAGTTGGCATTCAGGCCGGTTCGGGCCCCAACCTGGCGGGTTTAACTAGGTAAGGGGTGGGCCTGACCAATAAATTATTAATCACATATGCAATTAGATTTTGAAATATCTTTTTGCATATCTGATTAACAATGAAATATATCCATAATTGTTCATGTAAGAAATCAACAAATAAATTGGAGATATATATCAATAGCATATAGCAATTAGTTTTGGTGGTGTTAATTCTGGAGCAACATCTGACTACATATTCTGCTTGAATTTTTTTCAGTTGTTCTTTGGTATTAGATCCGTTAAAATTATGGATAATTTGTTTTATGATTCTGTTGGTGATATTCTGGAGCATTACCTGGTTCCATATTCTTCTGCTTGTAAAGTTTCACTGCGATCTACACTGACACTGATCAGTCTGATCTTATGAGGATCTTATGAGCATTGAGTGTGTGATCCTTAACTAGCCCTCAATGTTCTGCTTGAATGAAGAAGTAGTAGCAGCATCCATCTTTCTTTATATTTTTTGTTTATGAATGCTAGAACTCACAAAATCCTTTAAAAATTGCATAACTATTCAGAACACACAAAAACCTTCAAAAATGCAGCCCTAGTGAACTAGTTGGAATTTCAATATGAGAGAGGGTTATTTTTGCATTTGAACTAGTTGGCATGGCATTTCAATGCAGCCCTAGTGACACCATTTTTTTCTCTCTTTGATGAACTGATGCTTGAATATTTAGCAAATTTGATAAATTGTATAGAAAGGTGTGTTCTGAGCCTACTAGTAATTGTTTCATGTATTATTTAGTTTCATATACATACAGATATGGCTAAAATAGGGTTAAATCGGAACCGTTCAAATCAGGCACGAATCTTAAAGCTCAGGGGTAAAATGGTAATTTCACCCATAAACGGGTCTGAAATGGGAAGTGGGCTTTTCTTCAAAGCCCAATAACCCATAAATGGATTTGTCTTAATGGGTACGGGTCCCAACCCGTAAGAAACCCAGTCCAACTGGAAAGGAGAGGATTCAGATTTATGATTATTCTCAATCAGCAGTCTTAACCACTTCTATCCATTTACATCAGGAAGTAGGAATTTAATCTTATCCTAAAACTGATTCCTAAAGCGGCTATAAATACACCCACCCCACACTATTACCAGGTAATCAATCTTTTGCCAATTAAAGCTCTTTCTTAATCATTCATATTACTGACAAGAGCATCGGAGGGTGCGTCGCCGGGATCAACCACGGTGTCTCGCACTTTTTGCAGGTCAACGGCGAGAGGATCATGGTCAAACTCCGGTGAAGTCGTTCAGGTTTGACTATTCAACTTCCCTCAAATCCACAAATCTATCTGTTTGCCCCTACACTGATTTCAACGACAACAGATTGGCGCCGTCTGTGGGAACACGAATAGCAGTCCAACATCTTCCACCAGTCAATACCGCCTCCAGCCATGCTACTAAGAAAAGTAAGATCCAGATGGTCCAACCGTGGGCCCACTCCCATTCCTCCCCAACAACAACCGGGGGCTCCCCTCCAACCCGTCCAGTAACAGGGACAGGTCCCTCCTCAACCTGATCCGCCGCTACAGCAGGGGCAACCTCCTCTTCAGAATCCTCAACACCAGTAGGCTCAACTCGGGCCCCAGAATGCCAGTATAGGGACCTCTCGTCCTCATCCTCAGAACCAACCACCACACCGCAATCATATCTCGGTACATAATCCTTCCACCAACTCCATGGCATCCCATAACCCTCGACCTTCAGAAAATCTCCGCAACATTATAATCAACCGGCAGAAAGAGGAAGACCTTCGCCACCATTTAGATGAGAGGCAGGCCCGAGAGTGAGCCTCCCGCTCAGAACGTCCAAATGCGCGATCTCCTCCCCGCCGCGACCGCAGAAGGTCCCCTCTTCATAGGAGGCGGAGGGAGTCCCCCGAGTACCATCGAAGGGGGCACAGTTCTCCCTCTAATCGACAGGCCCAGAGGGACCAGAGCGGGCCCATCACCCGAGCAGAGTTCCAAGAGTTTGAGGCAACAGTCTTGCGAGCCCTCAATGTCCAGCCAAACAACAACAATAATATTCAGAGGGTCCCCACTCCTGAGCCAGTTCGAAGCCCTCGCCATCGGTCCCTAAGTCCTCCTCAAGCTCCGAGCCACCGCCATCACATCCCTAGTCCTCACCAGTCTTTGAGCTACCGTCGCCGTAGCCCACGTTCCCATTCGTATGAAGACGAGTCCAGAGGCTCACCAGGATACCGTCGAAGGAATGATGCTGTCTACCGCCGTCTCCACGAGATGGAGAGGCGCCTCGGTCAACTCGATAGGGACGAGGAGCTAAGAGGGAGGACCCTCCGTCCAAGCAGACCTCCGTTCCCCCGGACCATCATGGAGGCCCTCGTTCCAGCAAATTTCAAGCCCCTGCAGTTCGAGATATACACGGGGGAATCAGACCCCATGGATCACATCGAGAGTTTCAAAACTCTCATGATGATCCATCAGGCCTCTGATGCCCTCCTATGCAAGACTTTCCCAGCCATTCTCAAGGGTCCGGTTCGGGAATGGTACTCCCGTCTCGCCCCGTCCCCCATCTTCTCTTTCGAACAGTTCGAGACCCTCTTCATAACTCATTTCGTGAGCAGCCACCACTCCGAAAAAATGAGTATTTCACTACTCTTCCTTAATCAGAAGAAGGGCGAGAAACAGAGAGACTATGTCAAACGCTTTACTGCGGAAGCCAGGTCCATTGCCTCCCTCGATCAATCGGTCGCTGCAGACGCCTTCCAGTCCAATGTCCTCAACTCGAACCTCCGGCCCTCCCTAGCCAAAAAGCCCCCGTGAGACTTCTCCGGCCTTCTTCTCAAAAGCGAGAAGTACATCCGGGCGGAGGAAGCTGAACATCACCCCACATTCGAGGGATCCTCTTCTGGAAATAAGAGGAAGGCCACTGAAGACGAGGGAGCTAAAAAGCTCCAAAAGGACAACGGGGGTCAGTGTCGTCCACCTCCCAAATTTGAGAAATTCACCCCTCTCAACGCCAATGTCTCGACAATCCTGATGGAAGTTGAGAAAGAAGGAATTTTACCTCCTCCACCAAAGATGAACACTCTGGGCAAGAAGAGAGATAAGAAAAAGTGGTGCCGCTACCATCGAGACCATGGCCATGACACCAATGACTGTCGAGCTCTGTGAGGCCCTTATTCAGAGAGGGCAGCTCGCCAAGTTTGTGAGAAAGGACCGGGTCGATCCACCTCCACCCCCCAGGGGGGCTAACAAGCGGCTCGAGAGGCGTGAGGAGACTCCCGAATTCGAGGAAGAGCGCATCTTGCACCTCATCCACGGAGATCCAATGGGAGGAACCTCTAACTCATCTCGAAAGGCCTTCATCAGGAAAGTCAATTCGGTACACAGCGCCCCCTCCAAAAGGTCTCGGAGTTCCAGTTACTTTCTCAAATGAAGATCTAGAGGGCATCCGAACCCCCTACTGTGATGCACTAGTGATTAACCTCCACCTGGATAACTTCAAAGTAGAAAGGATTCTGGTGGATAATGGCAATTCTATCAACATCCTCTTCATAGAAGCCTTCCGAGGGCTCAAGTTATCGCGGGACAGGCTCAAGCCCGCTGGCTATACACTCCATGGGTTCACGGGAGTGCCAGTGATGATCGAAGGTGTTATAACCCTCGACGTAACCGCTAGCAAAACTCCTACTATCCGAACGGAGCCAATGGACTTCATGGTTGTTGACGTCCCAGCCGCCTATAATGTGATCCTAGGTCGACCGGGCCTAGCTGCTCTAGAAGCCGTCCCATCAGCTTACCATCTAAAAATGAAGTTTCCCACCAAGGCAGGTGTAGGGAAAGTAAGGGGGAGTCAGGAAATGGCCTGCAAATGTTATATGACCTCGACTGGAGGACCCGTCCTCTCCCTCGAGACCCTTGAAATTCCCCAGTGGAACACCCAGCCAATGTCAGAACCGGGAGACGAGCTCGAGGAAGTGCTCTTCTCGGAAGAAGATCCGACCCGCAAATTCCTCATCAGCAAAACCCTCCCTTCTGCCCTCTGCTCCGACATAGTTCAATGCATAAAGAAGAACCGGGACCTCTTCGCATGGACAGCTACCGACATGCTGGGGATTTTCGAAGAGCTCCTCGTCCACCATCTAAGTGTCACTCCAGGGTCCAAACCAGTTCAGCAGAAGGGGCATAAGTTTGCCCCCGAACGATAGCAAGCTATAAAGGAGGAGGTAGAGAATCTCCTCAAAGTCCGGTTCATACAAGAAGTCAACTATCCGGAGTAGCTCTCCAATGTCGTAATGGTCAAAAAAGCCAATGGAAGTTGGAGGATTTGCATCGACTTCACAGATTTGAACAAGGCATGCCCCAAGGATCCTTTCCCACTCCCCAGCATCGACACATTGATCGACACTACTTCGGGCCATGAGCTGCTGAGCTTCATGGATGCCTTCTCCGGATACAACCAAATCCGAATGTTCCCCCCAGATATCCCGAAGACGTCCTTCGTCACAGATCAAGGACTCTACTGTTATAGGGTAATGCCCTTCGGGCTTAAAATGCCGGTGCCACCTACCAACATCTCGTCAATAAGGTCTTCAAAAATCAGATCGGGCGGAACATGGAGGTTTACGTCGATGATATGCTAGTAAAAAGCATCCATGGGTCTGACCATGTCGCCGACCTCCAAGAAGCCTTCGACGTGTTAAGGAAGCATAGCATGAGACTAAACCCGAATAAGTGTGCATTCGGGGTCTCATCGGGTAAATTCCTGGGCTTTATGGTCAGTCGGAGGAGGATTGAAGCCAACCCTGAGAAGATAAAAGCCATACTCAATATGGCTCCTCCTACAAATGTGAAAGAAGTGCAAAAGCTCACAGAACGCCTTGCGGATATAGGGCACTTCCTCTCCAAGTCCAGGGAAAAGTGTCTCCCTTTCTTTAAATCCCTCAGAGGGGCTAAGGGCTTCAAGTGGGGCCAGCAGCAGCAAGAGTCATTCGACCAACTCAAAGCCTACTTGGTCAACCCTCCACTCCTTAGCAAGCCGACACCCGGGAAAACCCTTTACCTCTACCTCGCTGCCTCCGAACAAACCCTCAGCGTTGTCCTAGTGAGGGAAGAAGATAAGGCACAGAAGCCTATCTACTATGTGAGCAAGGTCCTTAGAGATGCCGAGCTCCGCTATCCGAGATTGGAAAATATAGCCTACGCCTTGGTTATGGCAGCCAGGAAGCTTCGTCCCTATTTTCAATCCCATTCGGTGGTCGTCCTTACCGACCAGCCGCTCAAGCGGGTCCTGTATAAGCCCGAGACCTCTGGACATCTAATGAAGTGGTCAATCGAGCTAAATCAACACGACATATCATATCAGCCTCGGACTGCCATCAAGGTTCAAGCCCTAGCTGAGTTTATAGTGGAAAGCATGATCCCGGAAGTAAGTCAAGCGACAAATGGGCCACCCATCTGGACGGTGTATGTAGATGGGTCTTCTTGCGCTGAAGGGAGTGGAGCCGGAGTTATTCTGGCAGGCCCAGATGACTTCGTTCTCTAATACTCCCTCCGCATTAATTTCAAAGCTTCTAACAACGAAGCTGAGTACGAAGCCCTAATAGCAAGCTTGGGCATGGCTCGCAAGGCAGGAGAGCAGCGTGTCCGAATATTCAGTGACTCTTAACTCGTGGTGAATCAGGTCATAGGAGAATACGAGGCACGAGATGACCGAATGGCCAAGTACCTAGCCAAGGTCAAAAGTCTCATGGCTTCGTTCGAAGAAGCGCAACTCCAGCGAATCCCTAGAGAGGAGAATGCCCAAGCAGATACCCTCTCAAAACTAGCCTTCTCCTCCCTCCAAGGCTTCGAGCAAACCATCCTGATCGAAGTTCTACTAAGGCCCAGCATCGAAGAAGAAGCCCCCGACTCAATGGAGTCGCTACCTGTCCAACTCGAGGATAACTGGATGAGACCTTTGATTGAGTTCCTCAGAGACGGGAGCCTTCCCCAAGATCCTAAAGAAGCTCGCCGAATCCGAACGAGAGCGGAGCGGTACACCCTCATTGAGGGAATCTTGTACAAATGCTCCTACACCCAAGTAGATGGCCGACCCTACTTGAGATGTCTCTATCCAGAAGAAGCCTTGTATGCCTTAAAAGAACTCCACGAAGGGATAGGCGGAGCCCATTCGGGATCTAGGTCCCTCGCCCGCAAAGTCTTGAATTATGGGTACTTCTGGCCTACCCTCCTTCGGGATGCAGAACAACATGTCCGGCAATGCCGCCTTTGTCAGCAATTCTCCACTATCTGCTGCCTACTGCAAGCCCAACTCACATCTCTCTCAAGTCCAATTCCCTTTGTAATGTGGGGGATGGACCTACTAGGTCCGTTCCCACCAGCTCCAGGCCAGCTCAAGTTCCTAGTCGTGGTTATCGACTATTTCTCCAAGTGGATTGAGGCCGAACCACTAGCAACTATTACTGAGAACAAAGTGAAGCAGTTCTTCTAGAAAAATGTGATCTGTAGGTTTGGCATACCTCGAGTCTTGGTAACGGATAACAGGACACAATTTGCGGGGGTAGCATTCCACTCCTTTTGTGAAGACCTCGGCATTCAGCAGCGCTTCTCCTCCATCTCCCATCCTCAATCCAATGGCCAAGTAGAGAACGCCAACAGGCAAATCCTCTCGGGCATCAAGAAGAGACTAAACAAGTCGGCTAAAGGATTATGGGCAGAACAACTTCCTAACGTATTGTGGAACTACCGCACTACAAAAAGGACCCCCACAGGAGAGTTGCCTTTCAATCTCACCTACGGTTCCGAGGCCGTAATCCCCTTAGAAGTTGGTTTGCCATCCCCCCGCCTAGTTGCATATAATGAAGAGCAGAACGCCAAAGAGCTCTGAGCCAACTTGGACCTTATCGATGAGCTCCGCAAAAGAGAATTATTGAAGAAGAATCGAGCAGTCCTACAACAGAAAGGTCCGTTCCACAGATCTTAAGGAGGGGGACTTAGTCCTCAGGAAGCTAGCCATCTCGTTCCCCAGCCAAAAGAGCAAGCTAGCCCCGAATTAGGAAGGACCATATAAGGTCTCCAAGGTAGTTCAGCCAGGAGCATATCATCTTGAAGACCTCGAAGGCAGGGAGATACCAAGAACATGGAACGCTGACTATTTACTGAAGTACCAAAAGGGTGTTTGAACGCCTCTCCGAGTACCATCAAATGTTGGGCCATTCTATCTGTTTCTTTTTTTTACTTTATTATTCTCCCATTGTAATAACGACTTGCAACTTAGAAGCGACCGATTAGCAATAATTAATAAAGAACTTCTTTTTGCATAATAATTCTCTTGTGATCGTTTTATCTCTCTGTTTAATACCCCAATTGTGTTCTCTTAAATGACGAGTTCGGAGTCCAAAACTTGGCTCGATTATGCTTCGCAAGCTCGCTCTTAAGCGAGTTAGAAGTGGTTCACCATTCGGAACTGCTCCCACAACTGTTGAACTTTTCATAAACGACGAGTTCGGAGTCCAAAACTTGGCTCGATTCCGCTTCGCAAGCTCGCTCTTAAGCGAGTTAGAAGTGGTTCACCATTCGGAACTACTCCTACAACTGTTGAAACTTACTTAAACGACGAGTTCGGAGTTCAAAACTTGGCTCGATTCTGCTTTGCAAACTTTGCTCTTAAGCGAGTTAGAAGTGGTTCGTCATTTGAAACTACTCCCACAACCGTTGAAACTTACTTAAATGACGAGTTCGGAGTCCAAAACTTGGCTCAATTCCGTTTTGCAAACTTTGCTCTTAAGCAAGTTAGAAGTGGTTCGCCATTTGGAACTGCTCCCACAACTGTTGAAACTTACTTAAACGATGAGTTCGGCGTTCAAAACTTGGCTCGATTCTGCTTTGCAAACTTTGCTCTTAAACAAGTTAGAAGTGGTTCGCCATTCGGAATTGCACCCATAACTGTTGAAACTTACTCAAACGACGAGTTCGGAGTCCAAAACTTGGCTCAATTCTGCTTTGCAAGCTCGTTCTTAAGCGAGTTAGAAGTGGTTCGCCATTCGGAACTACTCCCACAACCGTTGAACATTTTTAAAACGACGAGTTCAGAGTCCAAAACTTGGCTTGATTCTGCTTCGCAAACTTGCTCGTAAGCAAGTTAGAAGTGGTTCGCCATTCGGAACTGCTCCCACAACCATTGAAACTTACTCAAACGACGAGTTCGGAGTCCAAAACTTGGCTCGATCCACTTCACAAGCTCGCTCTTAAGCGAGTTAGAAGTGGTTCCCCATTCGGAACTGCTCCCACAACCGTTGAACTTTTCTAAAATGACGAGTTCGGAGTCCAAAACTTGGCTCGACTCCGCTTCAAATTGCTCGCTCTTAAGCGAGTTAGAAGTGGTTCGCCATTCGGAACTGCTCCCACAACCGTTGGCTTTTTCTTAAACGGCAAAGTTTGGAGTCCAACACTTGGCTCAACTCCGTTCCTACTACTCGCTCTTAAGCGTGTAAGAAGTGGTTCTCCATTCCGAAGTACTCCTACAGCTGTCGGCAACCATAGATGATTAACAAAACATGTGAACACGCGCAAAAGAGGAAACAACTTTCGTTTCTTTAAAGTTTAAGGAACAACTCAGATTACAAGACCAGCTACTCATCTCAACGACGAGCTACAAAATTTGAAAAGCCAAAATTATAAGACTACTTCAACGCTTTCGGGGAAGTGGGATACTCCTCTTGAGCGAAAAGTAGGGACGGCGAACATCCTGTCACTGGGACCCCACACTCGTTGAGGTCCCCAAGCCAGCTAGCCTAGTTGATTCCTAAGTGTTGCGCCAGCTGAGGCTCCGCTTGACGAACCGGCAACTCCATTTTGAGCGTTCCCAAGAAGCCCTGGGATGGGAGGCGGACGTGACGCTAACTCATGGAACGATCATCCCTGTGAGTACTCATCTCGAGGGCAAGATGTGGTCCTGACGTTGCTCCCCTCTGCAAAATGTCGTAGCCGGTGAACCTCCGTCTCCAGCTCAACAATGCGCTCCTTCAGCGAATCATCAGTCACCTTAACTTCTAGGCGAGGAATTCGGCTCGTACTACCCACACGAGGAGATTCAATGATAGTTCGCCAAAGCTGCGCCGTCTCCAAGCTCTTCTCGAGCACAACGTTCTTCAAGCCATCTCTCTCCGCAATGACGTCGAATAGCGCCTGCCGAAGCGACTCCACCTCCCCTTCGGGAGGGGCCTCTCGAGCTCGTTTCTTTAGTTGCTTCAACTCGGAGAGGTGCTTCGTCAGTATCAGCTTGAGATGATCTAGTTCCAACTCGCTCTTGAGAAAACACTCTCAACTACGAGAAAGGGCCAACTTCGTCGCTCCTAAGTCAGCTCGGAGATGAGAGGCCTCAGCCGCTGAGCTCAATTCGGCGATCTGAAAAGCAAGAACACATCAATGTTGAGCTCTGGAAACACTTAACAAAATTTCAAGAGCGAGGTGTTCACAGCACTCGGTGTCCTCAACACTTAGTAAAATCTCAAAGCAAGATCATTTTCAACACTTAGCAAAATTTGAAAGCAAAGGTGTATTCAACACTTAACAAAATTTCAAAGCAAGGTGATTTCAAAGCAAGATCGTTTTCAACACTAGTCAAATCTAAAAAGTTCTTCGTTTCATTGAAATTCAAAAAGAGTACATAAAAGAGCGGTGGCCAGTCCGCAGTTCGGCATTACGAATAAAAAAAAAGAGGCGACTGAGTCAGGGAGCCACCTTGCGGCGCTGCTCCGAAGCACCCTCGCCGTCTCCCTCGGCCTCGTCACCATCTAGCTCGGGCTCGACCTCTGCCAAAGGGGATGAGCTCCTCGCCCTCTACTGGATCGTAGAAATAATACGACGAACCGTCGAAGGCGGGGATGCGAGCTGCCACGTGCTTTAGCGCTCGGGCGTAGGCCTCCTCCATATTCGTCATCATATGGGCCTCCGCCTCGTCTCGAATAGCCTTCTCCTCCTCCGCCACCTTCAGTGCCTCCTCGGACGCCTTCAAGGCCTTCGCCAGCTCCTCCTCGAGGCGAGCCCTCTCCTTCTCTAGCGCCTCGACCTTGTCAGTCTCGGCTGCTGAGTGTTTGATTGCCGCTGCGAGCTTCGTCTCGAGGGCACCCATCTCGGCTGCTCGCGACGCTGAGAGCCGCTGTTCGGCCTCGAATAGCTTCACTTCCTTGGAGCGCTTCAACCGCTCACGATCGTTCGCCGCCTTCATTTCCTTCTCCTGTTCGGCAAACTGCTCGAGCATGTGGTTGAAGTGGCAGAGGGTCTGTGAACAAAACAGAGGAAAAGAAGCGATGAAAACCGAGAAAAAGACTTAGAAAATTTTTGAGTTATCAAAATCAACTCAGAGAAAATTTTTGAGTTATCAAAATCAACTCAGACACTTACCGACATTGTCGACCGAGCAATCTCCAAGGCGTCGTCACCAACAGTACCGGCCCTCAGCGTTGTGCGGTCTTTCGGGGTCAGCAGATGGCGTACCGCCTGCATACACATCCCCGCATCACCGAGGAAGCCGTCCAACTTCATCACCCACCAGTCGGGGTCGAAGAGCCTTTTGTGCTCCTCGGTGAGGATGGCCTCCGCCTCGGCCGTGAATGGCGGCACCTCCAAGGCCAGAGCGGCGCTGGTAGAGAACGCTCTGCTCGAAGATCCCGGGGCATCTATCGAAGGGACCGGAGCTTGCAGTTCCGAGGGACCTCATTGACCACATCCACAACGGCCATTGGTGCCTGTACCGCTCGGCCGGAAGGAGGCCCTGCCGTGGTCCTCTTCCTCTTCTTCGTGTCAGCACCCTTCACTGCGGCAGTACTCCTCTTTGCCATCAATGCTCGGTAATCCATGCCGGGGGCCTCTGCACAAAGAAAACCGAGCAAAAGAGTTAGTGAAAAAACACAAATGCTAAAAATAAATGCTCGGCTAAATAAACAAAAAGAAAGAGAGCGTACTAGGGTCGATCGGACTAAGACCTCCACCGAACAAGACCTCCTCGGTAATATCCTTCCCACCGAGGGTCAGAAGGATGAGGATTTTCGTCACTACCTCCTCTTCTTCTTTGGTGAGCACCGGCTCGGCCTTCGCCCACTTCGGAACGTCTTCTTTCCACGTCGTCGGAAACCCCCACGGCTCGGGACCTCAGATCAGGAAGTACTTCTCCTTCCAATGCTTGATGGAGTCCGGGTTCTCGATCAGCTTGACTCCCTTCCTCGGTGACAAGTAGTACTGGTACTCCATCTTACACATTCGATAGATGAGGTAGAGGCTCCGAAGCAGAACAAGTTGGGGTTGCACGCCGACTGCCTGACACTGGAGGATGAAGGCGATGACGTGCCGCCACATGTTCGGCATGAACTGCATGGGGCTCAAGCCGTACCACTGCAGTACCTCGATCACGAAGGGATGCAGTGGCAGCCGAAAGCCGGCGTTAAGCGCGTCGTACGGGAAGACGCACGTGTCCGGCGACGTCCCCGTACATGCTCGGAAGCCAGGGCCAGGGAGGAGCAGAACGTACTCCTTCGAGATACGAAATCCCTTCCTGATCCGATGCAGATCCACCTCGGTCATGATCGAGGGTATCTCATCCACCTCGGAAGGATCCCTCGGGCTGTTCTCCTCGTATACCAAGGCCATCACACGCACCGCCTTCTCCAAGAGGTCCTCAAGGTAACTCCTGACCCTACCGATGCTCGGCAGTTTGGACAGCAGCTAACCCAACTCTCCTGCCCCCCTCGGAGTCTCGACTGTCATCGACACCCCGACCGACTTCACCACTTCCTTTCCTTTCCTCGGCATGACCACTACCACTCGGCTGATGTCTTGGTCAGAGGTGAAGGTCTCATCCCCAGACGACGCTCTAGACATTTTCAAAGTTGAGTTGGGAGTGACTAACTTCGAAGTGACGTTTACGGTCGAAAAAGATTGCCGGAGATCAAACACGCCTGACCGTAAAAGCTAGTAGCACTGCTCGAGAGCAAAAACAACTTTAGAAAATGTGAAGTAAAAGTGAAACTATAAAAGTGAAGTGAGAGGGGAGTAGTGAGAACTTATAAGAGTTAGAAAAAATTTGGGTGGGCCTTGAAACATTTTCGGCCCGCGTAACAGCTCATCAGAAGCGCAAACGACTAACCCTGAAGCCAAAACAACTTTCTCCTCAGAATTCGTGCAAGATCTTGATCAGACGGCTCAGATTTGGCCACGATCACAAAATGACAAGATAACGTTTTCTCGTGATCCACGCCATCCTTTGCCTCAAGATTCATGTAAAATCTTCAGATGGACGCCTCAGATCAAGCCACGTCCCTTGGAATTCAAATCCGAGCAACTTGCATTCCGAGCTGCGTATTGGAGAAAAATAACTTTATCCTCGGGATTCGTGCAAGATCTTGATCAGACGGCTCAGATTTGGCCACGATCACAAAACGACAAGATAACATTTTCTTGTGATCCACGCTGTCCTTTGCCTCAAGATTTGTGCAAAATCTTCAGATGGATGCCTCAGATCAAGCCCCATCCCTCGAACTCAAATCCGAGCAACTTGCATTCGGAGCTGCGTAATGGAGAAAAACAACTTTCTCCTCGGGATTCGTGCAAGATCTTGATCAGACGGCTCAGATTTGGCCACGATCACAAAATGACAAGATAATGTTTTCTCGTGATCCATGCCATCCTTTCCCTCAAGATTCATGCAGAATCTTCAGATGGACGCCTTAGAATACGCCACGTCACTCGGAAACCAAATCCGAGCGACTGGCGTTCCGAGCTGCTCATACGAAGAAAATGGTGCCGAGCAACAAGAGCCGTCAGATCGCCTCGTGATTTGTGCTCCCGATCTGATGAGCGGCCCTAATTCAGCCACGTGACCAAGCGAGGGATCCACCGTCAGATGTCCTCGGAATTCGTGCAAGATCTTGATCAGACGGCTCAGATTTGGCCACGATCACAAAACGACAAGATAACGTTTTCTCATAATCCATGCCGTCCTTTGCCTCAAGCTTGTGCAAAATCTTCAGATGGACGCCTCAGATCAAGCCACGTCCCTCAAAACTCAAAGTCGAGCAACTTGCATTCCGAGCTGCATATTGGAGAAAAACAACTTTCTCCTTGGGATTCGTGCAAGATCTTGATCAGACGGCTCAGATTTGGCCACGAACACAAAACGAGAAGATAACATTTTCTCGTGATCCACGCCGTCCTTTGCCTCAAGATTCGTGCAAAATCTTCAGATGGACGCCTCAGATTGCGCCACGTCGCTCGGAAACCAAATCCGAGCAACTGGCATTCTGAGCTGCTCATATGGAGAAAATGGTGCCGAGCAACAAAAGCCGTCAGATCGCCTCATGATTCCTGTAATATCCCGGACGGATATTAACTCATATAAATTATTATTTTATTATTATTTTATTATTATTTTATTTTAATTCCAAAATCGGACTATTTTGGCGATTTTCGCCGGGTTGCCCACAAACAGTGCCTACGCACGTCTATCGGTCGGTGCACATCCAAAGCGCACCAAATTGATAACGCAACTCTCCGAAGTAATAATAAAATTTATTTCACTATTATTTTCTAAATTAAATTATTTTTGGGAATTTTATGAGGATTTTATAAGAAGATTTTGTATACACATACATGTACACATACACATAATTGTATGGTACTTAGTATATTATACCTAGTATATAGTATGTACTTTAGGACAATATACTTATGCTTGTCATGGCTACTTAATTAGAGAATTAGGGTTTGATTAGAAGGTTTAAGGAGGATTGTATGCATAAGATTAGAACTAAACCCTTCTAGAAACCTTATCACTCCACCTCACTAGTCTACACCATACCCTCCCCCCTCCTAGAGCATGGCCGGCCCCCCCTTTTGGGGTAATTTTGTGCCATGAGGTGCACTTACCACCTTCCATCTCCTTTTATAAATCCCCCCTCATTCACCTCCTTCTCTCATTTTAGAAAAACAAAGGAAAGGAAAAGAAAGAGAGAACAAATTAACTAGAGAGTTTTGTTTTGTAGGTAATAGAAGAATTCAAAAAAAAAAGCTTAGGGGAAGGAGAAGGTAGCAAAGCTAGTTCTTCCAACAAGTTAGAGAAGGTGGGGGTTTCTTCACACTTGATTTCTTCCTTTGTTTGTTTCTTTGTTTGTTTGTTTGTTGTTTGTGTTTGACTTCTTCTTCTTCTCACCTTCTTGTTTTGTTTCTTTTTGGGAGTGTTGTCATGTTGTTATGTTGAATGAAAAGGAAGGAAAGGTAGTAGTAGAAACTACTAACTCATAAAGATCATAGCTTTAGTATTGTAGTTTGTTTTTGTATGCCATTGGACTAAAACTTCACATATTGCATAATGTTGAACAATACAACCAATGTTGGTTGTAGGACTTGATTGAACTAATGTAATAATCAAAAAGATCTTTCCTTTCTTTACTAAACACTAGTGGTAGAAATAATTAAAAAGATCTTCTTTTTGTTTAATCACTAGTTGTAGCCTAATAAAAAAGATCTTCTTTTATTTAATCACTAGTTGTAGCTTAATAAAAAGATCTTTCTTTTTATTTTAATCACTAGTTGTAACTTAATAAAAAGATCTTTCTTTTTATTTAATCACTAGCTGTAGCTTAATAAAAAAGATTTTCTTTTATTTAATCACTAGTTGTAGCTTAATAAAAAGATCTTCTTTTTGTTTAATCACTAGTTGTAACTTAATAAAAAGATCCTCTTTTTATTTAATCACTAGTTGTAGCTTAATAAAAAGATCTTTCTTTTATTTAATCACTAGTTGTAGCTTAATAAAAAGATCTTTCTTTTTATTTAATCACTAGTTGTAGCTTAATAAAAAGATCTTTCTTTTTATTTTAATCACTAGTTGTAACTTAATAAAAAGATCTTTCTTTTTATTTAATCACTAGTTGTAGCTTAATAAAAAAGATTTTCTTTTATTTAATCACTAGTTGTAGCTTAATAAAAAGATCTTTCTTTTTATTTAATCACTAGTTGTAGCTTAATAAAAAGATCTTTCTTTTTATTTTAATCACTAGTTGTAGCTTAATAAAAAGACCTTCTTTTATTTAATCACTAGTTGTAGCTTAATAAAAAGATCTTTCTTTTTATTTAATCACTAGTTGTAGTTTAATAAAAAGATCTTCTTTTTGTTTAATCACTAGTTGTAACTTAATAAAAAGATCTTCTTTTATTTAATCACTAGTTGTAGCTTAATAAAAAGATCTTTCTTTTTATCACTAGTTGTAACTTAATAAAAAGGTCTTCTTTTATTTTAAACACTAGTTGTAGCTTAAAGGATCCTTTTCTTTTATTTGATCACACTAGTTGTAGATATTAAGAAGATCTTCTTTTTATTTTTTGATCACTAGTTGTAGCTATCTTTTCTATTTACTAGAAGTAAAGTAAAATAAAATAATCCCTTCTTTACCACTAGTAATAAATAAGGTTAGTAAGCAACTAAGTAGTAGTATGCTAAATAATAAGTAGTAGTATGTAATAAAATGAAGTAGTAGTAGTAATAGATAGTTGTATGTTGTGATTTTATTGTGAATGAAGTAGTAGTAATAGATAGTTGTATGTTGTGATTTTGTTGTAAATAAAGTAGTAGTAGTAGTAAGTTGTATGTGGTGCTCTTGATAAGAATGAAGTAGTAGTAGATAGTTGTGTATTATGTTTTGATTAAAATAGGAGTAGTAGTAGTAGTAAAGTGTTGTAGGATTGCTTCCAAAAATATTTAGAAGCAATATTCATGCTTCTAATGTTGTAGCTTTGCTTCTAAAAATAATTAGAAGCCATATTTATGCTTCTAATGTTGTAGGACTACTTCTAAAAATATTTAGAAGCCATGTTCATGTTTCACATGTTGTAGGATCTTTTCTAAAAATGGTTAGAAGCCATTTTTATGCTACTAATGTTGTAGGACCACTTCTAAAAATGTTAGAAGCCATATTTATGCTTCTAATGTTGTAGGACTACTTCTAAAAATATTTAGAAGCCATGTTCATGTTTCACATGTTGTAGGATCTTTTCTAAAAATAATTAGAAGCCATATTTATGCTTCTAATGTTGTAGGACTACTTCTAAAAAAAATGTTAGAAGCCATATTCATGCTTAATTAGTTGTAGGATGTTTTCCCATCATGCTTTATGTTTAGGAGGTTGTAGGACTTTTACTAAAAAAATATCCTACCATGTTTACCATGCTTAGTTAGTTGTAGCTTTGCTTCTAAAAATAATTAGAAGCCATATCCATGCTTAGTTAGTTGTAGGATTGCTTTTAAAAATATCCTACCATGTTTACCATGCTTAGTTAGTTGTAGCTTTGCTTCTAAAAACAATTAGAAGCCATATCCATGCTTAGTTAGTTGTAGGATTGCTTTGAAAAATATCCTACCATGTTTACCATGCTTAGTTAGTTGTAGCTTTGCTTCTAAAAATAATTAGAAGCCATGTTCATGCTTAGTTAGTTGTAGGACTTTTGCTAAAAATATCCTACCATGATTCTATGCTTAATTAGTTGTAGGATGTTTTATAAAATTATCCCATCATGCTTTATGTTTAGGATGTTGTAGGACTTTTTCTAAAAATATCCTACCATGCTTAACGTTTAGAATGTTGTAGGATTCTTTTCCTATCATGCTTGGTAATGTTGTAGGATTCTTTTCCTATCATGTTTAGTAACTCACTTATGCTAGAATTTTGTAGGATTCATTCCTAAAGTTTCCTATTATGCTTAGTGACTTAGTTATGCTTAGAATGTGTAGGATTCAATCCAAAAGTTTCCTACCATGTTTGGATAAATTTTATTGTGCCTAGAGTGTTGTAGGATCCATGATAAAATTATATACCATGCTAGTTTAATTGTTGGAAAGCGATATACCATGCTAGCTAAATTGTAAGTATTTTGCATATCATGCTAGTTTAAATTGTATACAAGTTGTATACCATACTAGATAAATGGTAGGGAAGTGTATACTATGTTAGTTTGATTGTAGGTAGGTAATATACCATGATAGTTTTATCTATGCCATACTAGCTTAATAGTAATTAAGTTGTGTACCATGCTAGTTTATATGGATACTCATGTTTACATGGTACCCATGCTTAGATAAGTGTGTGTTCATGCTATGTTAGTGAATGATCACGATTCATGCTAAGTAAGTAGGTATCATGCAGATTATTGATCATGTTAAGTTAAGGATACCCATACTATGATGTTCATGCTTAGAGTAAAGAAACTACCCATGGCTAGTTGTAGTGATTTATGTGGGGTTCTATACCATACTAGAGTAATACTTGCTTAGAATGTTGTAGGAGTAGTGTTAGGACTACCTACTATACCTTGGAGTATTGCTTAGTTGGGTGGTGGTGGTTGGTTATGATAAGTAGTAGGCTTCCATGCTCAATTTGTAACCTACGATTGACTATAGAGAATTCTATGTTTAAGGTCGCTAGTGATCTTCATGCTTGAGCTCAATGTAAGCATAAGCATTAATCACATTCATACATAGGAATATCATGGTGGTTGTGTTATATGATTGATTGTCGTAGGAAGACTGCTTGTAAATGTATGCCATACTTAAGGCGCTATAGGTTGAAGTAATAAGGATTGGGAAGACCACTAGTGATAGTTGGTCCGATAAAGGCCGTTAGGTCGCCTTCGGATCCTTCCTTAGTGGAATACAGACCATAGAATATTAGTAGATTCTTCTGTTGCTTCTAACAATAGAAGATTAAGTTTGTTAGTAAGCACGTTTGGTTGCTTCTAAGATTGATTACCTGTATGGTTGTTTGCACACGGTCGTGCTCGTACGTGGCTCGACTGGCCCGTACGTAGCCGTGGGTCTCATACGTAGCTTAGTCGGCTCGTATGTAGGTTGTTGTCTCGTACGCGGCCCGACCGGCCCGTACGTAGCTGTCGGTCTCATACACGGTTTATTTGGCCGGTATGTACGCGGTTATCTCCTACGGGGCCCGCCTGGCTCGTAGGTAGTTATTGTGTCGTACGTAGCTTGATGGGCTCGTATGTGGTTGTTACTCGTGTATAGCTTGTTAGCTAGTACACAGTTCGTTGTGCTCGTCTAGGGTGATGTTACTACCCTAAGGGCTATCGACCGTCAAGACATATGATTTCTACCCTAAGGAACTGTGGAGGAGTCACTCCTTGTGTATCGTCGAATTTTAACCAGGGTAGGTTAATCGAGGACCGGAGCATAGACAGAATCCAAGTCTAGGGTAGTGGCATGCGTGTATATTCGCACAGCCAAAGTCTTGGATCGATGAGCCATGAACCAGATCCTGAGGGACTCTGGTAAGCCTAGGTTGAGCGGCCTAGTAGAGTTATCTTGCGAAGCCTAATTTAAGGCCTAGCATGTTGTGTTATAATGTTGTCATTCCTAGGATCGTTCGAGTCAGGGACATCACTAGGATAGTGACTTACAAGGATCGGTTTACTTAAACCCTTTTGCCGGGAGAGAGGGGTCAGTCGTAGGGGGCCCCTTACACTAACTCGTCCCTTGAGGCAGATCATAGGTGGTGTACTGGGTTGTACCTTTCCGTCAAAGGGATACGTACGGTGCCGTCTCACAAGTTGAGGACACGGGTTGCGTATCTCGCGCTGTTAATTCCTGGAGTACCGTGGCTAGGGGTGCCACAGGATGCATTGTGCAGTCCTGCGCTTTGCGATACCCCAGAGGGTGCCACAGGGTAGGCTTTGCGCTGCCCTGCGCTTGCGAAACCCTATAGTGTGATTTTTTTGGAATGACGCCCGATACGTTGGGATCGTCTAATTTGAGTGAGGTCCGGTTAGCCGGGTCGCGGTGGCGAACATAGACACCACGGGCAAAATGCAACAGTGGCACATGACCACATCTGCAGCCTCACGAGTCACGTGTAGTTGTCAGGAACAGGTTGAGTGCAATTAGAATTCATAACGCGGGTTCAATCCCTATGTATGGAGAAACGGCTTGAGATGGAGCCGCATGTAGTATGGGCTGCATGTTGCTTTCGGAGACTTGCTGACATTAGAATAAGAAGCATCCTAGTTCTACCTTCCCGTCAAAGGGATACGTACGGTGCCATCTCACAGGTTGAGGACACGGGTTGCGTATCTCGCGCTGTTAATTCCTGAACTGCCGTGGGTGGGTGTCAGGAACGGGTTGTGTACAATTAGAACTCATAACGCGGTTTCAAATCCCTGACATTAGAATAGGGAGTGTCCTAGCTCTATTTTAAGTATCGCATTAGAGTCTAGTCATAGCACTCACGTACACTTAAACTACACCATTGCTATATTTTGTATATTGTTTGGAAGATTCGCTGCTATATGATCAGTCTTTAAGCGTCAGTGAATACTGACGTCCCTACTTCCATAGGTACTGGATCGCCGAAGTACAAAGGCGAGATTCAAGAGGACTCAAGGCAAGGAAAGCAAGGAGTCAGTATTAAGTTTAGTTCCGCTGCAAAATATGTATTGATTCTGTATTAGTTAAGAGGTACTCTGATGTAAGATGTTGAAGGTTGTAATACTTAGAAATGTAAAGGCAATATTGTAACTCCATTGTAAAGTATTACAGTTGTACAGTATTCAGACTTGTAACACATTGTGTATTGAATAAAAAGTTTTAAATTCTCCTGTTTTTCTGTGTATTGTGACTAATTGAAGAAAAGGTCTTGGCTCGTGTCACGGTTTTCAAGTGTTGGAAATCGGGGCGCTACAATTCCTGTCTCGATCTGATGAGCGGCCCTGATTCAGCCACGTGACCAAGCGAGGGACCCACCGTTAGATGTCTTTGGGATTCGTGTTGCATCTTGATGGACGTTCCAGATTGCGCCACGTCGCTCGGAATCCCAAATCCGAGCGACTGGACTTCCGAGCTGCTCATACGGAGAAAATAGTGCCGAGCAATAAGTGCCATCAGATCGCCTCGTGATTCGTGCCCCGATATGATGAGCGGCCCTGATTCAGCCACGTGACCAAGTGAAAGATCCACCGTCAGATGTCTTCAGGATTCGTGCCGTAGCTTGATGGACGTCCTAGATTGCGCCACGTCACTCGAAATCTCAATCTGAGCGACTGGCCATCCGAGCTGCCGACACGAAAAAAATACTGTCGAGCGACTCGGACCGTCAGATCACTCCGAAAGTCGCATCACATTCTGATCAAGGTCTCTGATTTGTCCACGTCGCTCAGAGCCATCCCACCGTCCGATCGTTCAGAATCACGCGTCAACGCGAGATGGGCGGTCCAGATTGTGCTACGTCATAAATGGTATTAAAAATCTATTTTTTATTTATTTAATTCGAATTATTTATTTACAAATTGCGGGAAAATGGTTAAAAATTCAGAAAAGTTAATTAAAAATTCTAAAAAATAATTATAAATTCGGGGAAATATTTTTGAGCCCCTGGGTAGATAATTATTGCTTAGAACAGTTAATTAATGCCCTCGAAAAATAAGTCACCGCTCCGCAAAATTGAATAAATGATCCGAAAAATAATTAAAAAATGGAGAAAAATCCCCAAAAAATCTAGAAGAGCTTCAGAACAATCTTGAGTGCACTACCAACTCAGAAAAATACCATAATGCCTCGTTTAAGATCTGAAACCCCTCATTTGAACTCCGACACAACCCTGCAAGCCACGAAAACAGTAAAACTACTCCTCAAAGGCTGATCAAACTTACTCTTCGGGAGTGGGGGGCTCGTGATATGGCTAAAAATAGGGTTAAATCAGAACCGTTCAAATCAGGCACGAATCTTAAACCTCAGGGGTAAAATGATAATTTCACCCATAAACGGGTCTGAAATGGGAACTGAGCTTTTCTTCAAAGCCCAATAACCCATAAACGGATCTGTCTTAATGGGTACGGGTTCCAACCCGTAAGAAATCCAGTCCAACTGGATAGGAGAGGATTCAGATTTATGATTATTCTCAAACAGCAGTTTTAACCACTTCTATACATTTACATCGGGAAGTAGGGATTTAATCTTATCCTGAAACTAATTCCTAAGGCGGCTATAAATACCCCCCACCCCACACTGTTACCAGGTAATTAATCTTTTGCCAATTAAAGCTCTTGCTTAATCATTCATATTACTGACAAGAGCGTCGGAGGGTGCATCGCCGGGATCAACTCCGGTGTCTCGCACTTTTTGCAGGTCAACGGTGAGAGGATCACGGTCAAACTCCGGTGAAGTCATTCAGGTTTGACTATTCAACTTTCCTCGAATCCACAAATCTATCTGTTTGCCCCCACACCGATTTCAGCGGCAACACATACAAATACATGATTATTCTTGAAACTTTTTTTTCTTTTATGGTTGGCAGTAGCAGCAGTAACAGCAGAAGCACTAGCAGCTTGCTTGCTAAAGCAGCACAGCATCAGTTGAGCTTGCTGAAGCAGCAGCAGTTGAGCTTGCTTGCTGTTATGTAATATTGATTGAGCATTTGAGCTTACTTGCTGTTATGTAATATTAATTTTGTATTTCAAGTATACAAAGTTATGCATTTAGGATTGTATCTATATTCTCCAGTTCTTTCTTTGCTATCGATTGGATACATATGATCTAGAGATGAAAATGTATCTCAATAAACTCTTTGCTCTATGTTGGTTCTGAATAATTTGTTTATTCTTGATGTTATGATATACTGATATATGATAATTACAAATTTTTGGTTCTGAACACACTATGGCTGCTGTTAAGGATTTAGAGAACAAAATTTGTAAAGATTTTGAAGGATTTTTGGTTTAGTTGGCATTCTCAGTTGCATAAATAGACCCTCAATTTTGAAGGATTTTTTTTCTATTTTAAAAGTAATGTTAAAGTAATTACAAAGCAAAATTTAAAGGAATTTTAAAGAAAATTTTAAGGAATTTTTAAGTTATTTTAAAGGAAATTTTAAGGAAAATTTAAAGGAATTTCTAAGGAATTTTAAGAAATTTTAAAGGAATTTAAAAGAAATTTTAAAGGAATTTTTATCGGTATTCTATATGAATTTTAAAGGAATTCTTAAGGAACTTTTAGGAATTTTTAAAAGAAGTTTTTAGGAATTTTAAGGAACTTTTAAGGCATGGGGTAAAAATGTAATTTCACCCCATAACTGTTAAAAAACTAACAGAAGTGGATGGCATGTGTCTTTTGGTGATTAACACTTTAGTTTGGGTACTATTAGGGTATTACTATAACTTCATGTGTGTATAGGGTATTAATATAGAGTTTAGGTGCCAATAAGACATTAACCCTATTTAAAAATCCCAAAAAATAATTAAAATTTTGAAGAAAAAAATAGAAATTCTATTTAAAAATTATTAATTGGAAAATATTTCTAAAATTCTGAAAAGTAATTATAAAATTAGAATAATTAATTAAAATTCAAAAATATTTAATAAAAATGAGGAAATTGAATTTTAAAAAAAAATATTAAAAATTGAAAAAATATGAAAATCTGGAAAAATCAAAAAAAAATATCCAAAAAAAGTTCTAAGAATAGTTATGGGTATTTTACAAACCCAGAATAGCCCTTTTACACCTCGAGCAAAATTCAAAAATCCCCGGAAACATAGATAAGTTCTGTAAACCCTTAAAAATGGGCGAACTACTTCTCAAAGGTCGTGAAACTCAGTCTTTGGGAGTGGGGACTTGTGATATAAATTGGAACTGTTCAAATTGGGCACAAATCTTAAAGCTCTGTGGGGTAAAACAGTAAATTTCACTTGAAGCAGGTCCATAAAAGGAAATTAGCTAAGGACCAATAACCCAAAACTAATCTGTCTTACTGGGTTGTCATAATAGCCCAATCTAAATGAGTTTATATTATTTAAATATGATTTAAACTCATAATTATCCATAAGAGACGGTTCAAAAAATCATATCTCTTATCATGAGAAGAGTTTTAACTCAATCTCTCCAACAACTCTAATCTTTTCATGAAGAAGAGATAATCAATTCAATCCCAAAACACTGGGAAGTAGTGATAAATCAATATATTGAAACTGGTCCCCAAAGCGACTATAAATACCCCATGACCTCCACAGAAATCAGGTAATCAATATTTTGCCACTAAAAAACTCTCATATTCTTTTTAGTTATGACTTGAGCATCAAAAGGTCTGTCGTCCGGGTCAACCCCGGTGTTTCAGACTTTTTGCAGGTCAGTCAGAGCAATTTTCACCATCCAGATCATATCCAACGGTTCAAACGAGTTAGATTCAGAATTCAACATCAGTTGAAAACTGTCAACATTGGTGAAAGTCAAAAAGGTCAACTTTTTATTGTTTTTAAAACAATTCACAAAATCTGTTTACTCCCACACAAAAATTTCATCAGTGACTATGGTTTGAGGTTGACTTTACTTCTTTTGAACTAGTTGCTACCAACTATATCACTATGGTAGAAGTGATTATGGTTTCAGGTTCAGTCATTCCATGAAGACTTTGATAGTGTGTATCGTCTGTTGGAAATGTTTTTGTCAGACTTTTCCAAACCTGATTCCGGTGGGCTCCGGCCACCGGCAGCGCCGGAAAGTAATTGGACCACGTTCCTCTCCTCGAGTACTATTCCATAATGTACTCATTTGCCAAAAACGGATTCCGTATGAATGAAAAATGTTGGTCCAAAGTTGGATACTCGAAATGTACTAACACGAGAATTTTGAGAAAATGGATAGTCCCACAATGAAAGTTGAGAAAGATTTCTCTAGTATATAAGCTAAAGAAATGGACTAAAGAATGCAGCCCTGGGGTTACCACTAACGTGTAGTGGAGAGAGGACCTAGCCAAAATTATAAACACACACGCGCACCTAGCTCTGCCCGGCATGGCGTGGCGAGGTGCGGCTTGGGCTTGGGCTTGAGCTTGGGCTTTAAATAATTAAGCCTATTTTTTTTGGATCCTGTTTCCCTCCTTCGTGGGCTAGGGCTTCTGTTGAGTCTACAACAGAAGCTTCTAAAGGCATTGTTTAAATTTTGTAACTGGTGCCATAACTCTGTACAAGCAGAATTATGGATCCATCAGTTATGCTTTTAATTTAAAATGACATAACTCTGTCCACCAGTTATGCTTTTGTTTTAAAAACACCCACAACAATCTCTTATATATCCAGTCGTTTTGGTCTGTCAACTGACACCAAGTTTTTTAAACTCTTCTCCTTTCTTCTTCTGAGTCGGTCTGAGAGTGCAACACAGTTACTGGTTTGCTGGTGTCGCTGAAGGTTGGGTGCTGCTCTTCAGAGAAGGTAATACCGTTGTATCCTGGGAAATAGTTCGTCAAAGAACCGTCACACTACGGGGCGAATTTTGCTTTAAGCACAGATATTTTATTCTCGACTCTGTATCAATTTGGTCTGGTTTGAATTTTTCTTACCTGTAATTTTTCTTCTTCACAAAGAATATTAGAAACAGTTCATTTTACAAAATTCAAGTTCTAACATTCTTAACGCAAATTTTTTTCCTCTATTCTAACAGTTTTTGTGAAGAATTTTACAGGTGTTGTTTATCATTTCGGAAAAAAAAAACAACATTTCATTTTTCTAATAGTTGAATTTTTAATTGTTTCAGAAAGAAAATGGAGGAAAAACAAACTAAGAATGTCAGTGGACAAATCCCGGTGACCCAGAATGTGACTACACAACCGGTTGCGGCACAACTGATTGTTCTGCCCACACAACTAACTGTGGGAGAAAAGCCTGAAAAGTTCAATGGAACTGAATTCAAGAAGCACATGGCAAACGGCTATTGCTGTAACGGCATTTTTTTTGACCTATCGCGGTGTTTATAAACGCCGCTATAGATGGTAGCGGTGATTATAACAACGCCTGCGCGTAACGCCGTTGTATCGAGCATCGGGACCAACCATGGGCCTATAACGGCATTCAAATACACCGCCGTTATAAGTGGTAGAGCTATAACGGCGCTTCTTGAACGCCGTTATAGACTTTTTTTCATTTCCATTTTTTTAATATATAACGGCATTTCTCAACGCCGTTATATATTTTTTTTAAAATTTTGTTATCCTATACCGGCGTTTGGGAAACGCCGGTATAGGTGTTGGAAAACGCCGGGATAGGGTCAATTAAAATTTTTTAAAATTTCCACCGCGTTTGGTGAATTGATATCTATCCCGGCTTATTTTTCAAAACGCCAGGATAGGGGGGTTTCGGGGTTTTCCAGTTTTCTTACAAATGAGTCACAAATAATTAATCACAAATTAAAAATATATCTGTAGTCACATCAAATTTGAATGTTCAAATCATAACATCACTAATAACTGCATAATAAAAAACCATATAATCACGGACCGCAATAAACATTAATTACTTGTCTAAAAACTACCATACGAAGAGTTAGAAATATATATGTTATACATCAGTTTCTTATAACAAAACATAAATAAAGTTTCGACAAAACATAAAAAAACTAATGTCCAAATACAACTATACTATGGCAAAGTCTCCTGGTGTGGCTCGACATTGCTTTCATTTCCATCCATATTTGCCTAGTTATACGTGCGTTACTAGAAGTCGATGAATTCGTTGGCCCTGTATAATTCACAATAGTGTCATTTATTAGTTTATTCACCACACCAGTCAAATGCAATAGTTAAATTTCATACTGATATCATAAAATTTTGCTGATTACTTATAGTTCCATGTACTGGATTCTGAGAGTTGAGGTTTTGTTGGGAGGTTAATGAAGCAATCATATCTTTCAAGCCGTCAATCTCTTCCTGCATCTTGAATACGTACGGATAGGATGTACGACTGGAGGTAGATGCACAAGGACCAAATACTTGTGATTCAACACTTCAAATTAAATTATCTCCAACGATCAATAGAAAAAATACTTCTTTTAAAACAAAATACATAAATTATATAAGGTTATATATATTGCAAGGTTCTTCTGAGTTAATGCCTCCGGTAAGATCAGTAACCACTTATTTGTTTTCTTGAGAGGGAAAGATTACACATTTCATATGCCTATGTAAAGCTGCAGTACATCCAGGATTACTTTTTCTCTCTATGTACTATCTTGTTTAAACAGTGTCCACAAGGATATATGACATTTAACACAAATTCACAAAAGAGGAGGAAGAAAGAAAGAAAGAAAGAAAGAAAGAATGAATGGTTCCACTTTTTTACCTCTCTGCAGTGCATTGCTTTGCTTGGAGAGTACTGGAAATTCAATCTCAATTATTACTGTTGCTCTGCTGATTGGGAATGTGTTGTAACACCCCGAATTCCAAATCCAACTAAATTCAAAGTTCCACAGGATCTTTACACTTCTCTTCGTACAATTTTACAAGGAAATTAAAACTTTACTTTACATCAGAGTTACATTTACATTTACACTTTAAATAGCGGAAGCAATTTACAACATTTACATAAATAAATGTACAACACTTGAAACATTCTTTACGCTGCTTGCATACTTTACTCTTTGTCAATTCTTTTACCCTGCATAAAGACTGTGAGCACGTCAGCTCATTCAACTGATGAGGTATTATACACGGTCATCCTCTCTATACCAAAACAATATAACGATTCTCAATGCTTAACAAACCACAAACTTGTTCACAAACAAAGCTAAGGGGGCTATCCTATTGATGTCGTGTCGTGACTGTGCGCCTAGTCCTTAATGCACTTTATTATTATTATTATTATTAGATGACACTAATGCGCACTTGTTCGGATTCTATGCATCCCATACTACATAGGTCCGAGGGCAAGTCCTTAATCGTTCTTCAACTTGTAGGGTTTGATCCCTCGTCATGACTTAATCTACTATTGTAACTACGGTAAGTATCCTAGATGTCCTATGAGTTACGAGCCCATGTCTAGACAACCTAGAGGGGAATCTCACGTCGTGACATGACGCATCATGCAGAGCCTATGGTTAATTCAGCCTCCGTCATGAACCATGGCACCACCCGTAGTCAATCAAACATCCCACAAGCATCGCCACAATCCCGATAATTCCGGAGTAGTGTCCATGCCAAGACTTGACTCATCAAATAGGCAACCTATGAATCACTCTCACACCGTAGACTCGAGGCCCTCATACTTGTGTTTTTCTTTTACTTTCATCACGTCTTCTCTATTGTTTGGTCCTTAATTGTATAAATCATGAACAAAATCAATTTCTGGGGTTAACTCTTTCCTCTATACCAGTCTTAACCATCAATCAACGTATTTGACCCAAACCTGGTCTTTCACCTCAAATATCATATCAACATTTCTTTTATTGCCGGTATGAGACTTAGCTACCCCCTAGTTCTTAATTTCAACTCATAATCACAACATTGAGTTCTTTCATACTCATAAGTTCTTTTTCATGATTAACAAAATTCTCATTTCATATTCATAGCATTCATGTATTCGTATTCGTAATATCTTTCATAACTTATCGAACATTCACTTTTAATTTCATGTACACTATCATGCATAACCAAATGAATTCAAATTTCCCAACTAGTCACATTCAACTATTTGTGCTTTCCCACGTAATTCTCTTAATCTTACTTTAAACCCATACTATTTCACAAATCCATACTTTTATTTCACAAGTCACAATTTCTCATTTCTAAGTCTCATTTCGAATTTCTTCAAACAACTCATTTATTTTCGTTCTCAAAATTAAACAAGTCCTTTCTAGAAAAATAGTCCCAAATTTTCAATTACATTTCATCAAAAGTTATAGAAAAAATTATTTCATAAAGTCTAAATAATTAGGAATTTTCCCATATTTTTTTCCAATTTAAATAACTCCAAGTATTAATATTTTCCTCAAAAAAAATAGCCCACTTTATAAACCATAGCCCACACCCGAATTCGAACCCACAACCAGCGGCCCAAAGGACAATGCCTAAGACCACTGTGCCAAGCCACAGATGTGTCAAGTACTCGGTTTTAACCCATGTGTATTAATTTTGGCGTTCGTGATTTTTTCAAAAAATAAAAAAAAGTAAAGTTCCTACTCGGAATCGAACCCGAGACTATAGACAACCCACCCCCGCGCTGTAGCGACTGTAACACCTACCGACCGAATGGTCTAAGTGGCCAGATTGTCACAATTTGAGTTGGGTCATTTATAACTCAGTTCTCTATTCATTTCTAATTTCACCACTTCTCAAAATGATTTTGTTTCTTTTTCTTCTCTTTTGAACTCAAAACTTCCAGATTTTAATCTATATGAAATCACAGTACACCAATAAATTTAAAACCATTATTTGCCTTATTAAAAATGCATTTTTTGGTCTTATTTCATGTTCTTTCCATAGTTTCGACATTGAGAACGATCTATATTTCTACATAATTCAAGAATTAGATTTTTCACAAGACAACTTATTTCTTTGTTCTTTTACTCATTAATCAACCTACAACATTTTTAGAATACCAATTCTCATTTTCCTACATTAGTATAACTTTAATTCACACAAACAATTATCCATGATGCATTTAATTAATTATTTGTCTCACAAGCACAAAATATCCATAAAGCATAACTCATAAACATATAGCATGGTAAGATGATAATTCTAACACTTTGAGTCTCAATTTAGCAATCATTTATCAATCATTCTCTAATTTATCATTTCATCTTAAAAACAACCATAAGTCCAAATTACTTAGTTTTCTCTTAGTTGCAATTTATTCCTAGCATGGTAACTAGATTAGAAGTATGAAAAATACCCACCTTATTTGGAGAGAAAATCAAAGAACTTCTAAAGAATCTCCTACAACAACTGAACAAAGCCTTCTCCTCCTAGATCAATCCATAAGCCACCTCCTCCTTGATGCACTGCTAGAAACCGAGCCTCCCTCCTTGGAAAAACTGGCCACCACTCCTTGGACGAAGAACACACTAGCACTCAATCTTTTCAACTCACTAAACTCCTCAATCTTTTATCTTACTACTTGAATAATTTTTTTTTTCTATTCTTTTCTTTTAGGTGCAATGAGAGTTAATGGGGGGGGGGGGGGGGGGGGGATATTTATACAAATTCTTAGGGTGAATGGTGAATGGAAGGCTAGGATTAGATCCATGGTTAGAGATTAAGGGTTTAGATGAAATAGAGAATTATATAAACTACCCATGATGAGAGTAACCAACCCCCATCTCTCCCACTCTCTCCATCACAATCCGGCCAAGGGAAAATGGTGTGCAATGCACACCTCCATTGCATGCACGTGCCACCTAGTGCCCCCTATTTATAAATTTGTTCATGTGACAAATTTAATTGTCCATGAAATGAGTCTACACTACAAGTTAGACCATTTCAAAATAGAATTAAAGTAAATGGGCTCACTAATGGGCCAAACTAACCATGGGCTCAAAATAATAAAATAATTAATAAATATAGTGGGCTTAAAAAGGACAATTAGGCCTAGATTTAAATTAGGCTTTTAAAGAGAATAATTTTAGAAAGAGAACAATTACTATATAAAAATATTTTATACGAAGAATTTTACAAACGAAATCATACGTGCACAACACGTAGAATCACACAATCTTATAAATCAAATCTAGGATGTTACATGTGCAGCTAATAATGAAGCCTTTACACTTAAGCAGTAGACAGTAGTAAAAGTATCTAATCTTTTAGGTCGCGTTTGGAAAAGGAAGTAAGATATCTAATCTTTTAGGTCCTAGATGCTTGTAAGACTGAACTTGAGTTCATATTCTTTGTGTATGCTATTGTGATGATTTATGATGTTTCTCTCTGTATATGATTTAAGTACATACAAAGATAAGTTTGGGATTATGCGGAAGGAAACAATTTTATACAGTAAGAAGAATTTCTTAAATATCTAATTTAAGTGACTAATTTGCTATTTTTCAGTGATGCACAGAATAAATGACCAATCACAGTCAGGAAAGGAAATGTCAAGAGGAGTGTAATAAGATGGTTGAAGGTAAAGAAGATATGACAAGAACAGTAAGGAGAAAAAGCATATACAGAGATACATAAAAAATTTCGCTTATTATTTTACTTACTCCTTTGCACAAAACTGTAGTTTGTAGAGGTAGTATAAAACTAATGTGATCCTCTCATATTGGACCCTCAATTATAACATGAAAAGTCATCCAACTGCATTCATAAATACCAAAATGTGCTTAATATATTCATCTATGCCTTTATATCTTCATTGTATGAATATTTGTCCCCTCTAATAGCTTTTCAAAATTTTCTACATGATCTTTCTCTAATATCTACAAACAATGTATACGTGTATAGTTTGTATGGTCATTTGTGAATAATTCTATTAATATTGTTAATTTGATTTACAATAAAGATCGGACACCGCCTTCAAGGATTAGGTATGCGATTATCAATGGTCAAAACCTGCTTGAGAATGTCTATAATTTACTACTGCTCCATGCATGATGTACTCCTAACATTGCTGCTCATGGATTAGTTACAGTTTGTACTCATCAAAATATTGTACAAAAGAGAGGCTTTTTACGTAATCGGTCTGTTAGGGTTAGGTTTTCTCCTTCAAGTGGTTGGATGGTGACAAGGTTGAGGTATCAAAATATTAGTCAAAATATTAGTCAAGTCTAATCTAGTTACCTAGTGTCTATTGCCAGCTCAAACACAACCCAAATTCCATAGATATTTTAACTCAGCAACACCAATCATTCCCTGAACATTAGCAGTTAGTCCTATCATATGTTGCACATGAAGGTACTAAGAGACGACACCTTTTGATGAGATATATGAAAAATCCTATAAACTGGATATTGACCATAAAAACAGATGATTACACAATGCTAATGTACCTGTGAGGGTATTGGCCCCAATCCCATTCTCCGCACACGACCGGGTCGCTCTTTCCCCCACACATCGGTCATAGCTTCACGCTGGATCGTTAATCGATCTGCTGTAGAAGATATCGACCTCTCTTCAATCAGTTTTCTAGCTTCTTTCTATAAAAGAGAGCAAACACAACATTAATACCAAAAATTAGTTTGAAAGTTAGTTTGAAAGTTTGTAAGTTATTACGAAATTAAAATCCAAATTTGAGTTGTAAATAATATCCAAATTTGAGTTGCAGAATGAAAATTTGAGTTCGAAAGTTTTATGTTTACCACTATATCAGCTGCAAATTCATCCCGAAACGTCCCATCCTTACTTGTGTTGGTAGATTCAAAAAAATCTACCTCACCGACACTCTCTCCCTCGCCTGACGTATCCTATATATGAGTCAAATACAATAGTTAAATCATACCAACGCATAAATTGGCAAAAAAAATCTTCCAACCATTTTAAAAACGGACTTGCTATAAAATAAATTTTCTATTACCATCTCATCCCGCACAACAGCAAAGCTGCAGCTCCCCGTAGTGTACTTGATCTTCATCTGCCTACGGCTGCTTAGACCAATCTCAGTTTTCCTCTATCCCATTTTAATAATTGGAATACATGCTTATGTTTACCAAAATCAATAATTTATATCATCAATTGTATATATAAACAATGAAATATGATTACCTTTCCAACTTCCGATTTTCAATATTTGACAAGAAAATGCCAATCCTGTGGCGTCACGCATTCGGCGACTGACCTTGCATTTTCAACCTCGGTCTTCTCCCCATCATAGTACTTCCCTTTCAAGAAGCTCTTGTGATCCCTCCATTTTTCGAAATCGGTTTATCGACCCATCCTTCAACAGTGTTAGGGATTGCAAATTTTTGCTGCAAAACAAGAAAGATGATGGAAGTATACATTTATTGATAACGAAAAGCTCAGATAAGCTCAGATAAACTTTATTGATAACAGAACATTTATTGATAACGAAAAGCTCAGATAAGCTCATATAAGTAACAAGTAACCAACATTTATTGACACAACTTTTCTAGGGAAAAGCTCAGATAATGATGACAGTGATGACTTCTTGCTATCAGACACCAAAATACCGAATCTAGCAAGGTGAGAAATTTCACAGCTGTTCATCAGATTAGAAGTTAGTCTGTGGGTACTAGCAAGAGTAAACCGTGGGAATCAATCTAGTTCTTTGTTCAAAAATTTTGTGACTCACCATGACAATCTCACCTTGCATTGAAAAGAACAATTATTGGGTTAGCTAGGAACTCTCAACTTAGGTTTCTCGACACAATCATATTTCAGTGGATCGCTGATTTGAAACTATGAAGTTGAGGAGCATGAAGCGAATTTCCCATGCTCACCCAAAGGAGTAATTGTGTTAATAACAAAATATCTCTTGAGACTGTCAACTTTCTGATATTAAAGTTTTCAGCAGGAGAGTATCAGGCATTCACACCATAATGATAGGAAATCTCATTTACAATTGGTAGAAAGCTGTGGTGCCCATACCAAAATTGAGCCCATGCAAGGAAGAGGTTAACTATGACTGAAACAAAGATATATGACCAGTGGTACTACAACATGCAAAAATAGAAGGCTTTATTCACCAATTGCATATCAACAGGTACACACATTACTAGCAAAAGAGGAGTTACAGGTAGTAGCACTCAGCCATAACGCCAATGTGAATAAGATGTGAAATAAGAACTTTGAATTGCAAAAAGTTTGCCTACTTTGACTAAAACTTTCCACTGTAAAGAAGTTACTTGGTTGCAAATACCTCCATGCACTGTGCATTAATTCATAATTGGATAATGTTGATTGTCCATTTCCAGTTGCAACTCTATCAAAAATTTTAAAAACCATGACTATTAACTTCCGTTTGAAAAAAAAGGAGACAGTACCAATATGCATTTTCTAATACCTTTAGTCTCATATGGGATTGGTGCGTCCTGCAGCTTACTCTAGCACTTCAAACTTCATATGCATATATCCAAATGCCCTAAATCATTTGGATTTCCAAATGCAAAATCTGTAAAATTTCCAAATGCCCTAAATCATTCACCAAACCATATCGAAAATTTGAAACAAAATCAAATGCCCTAAAATTTTCAAATGCCCTAAAATTTCAAATGCCCTAAAATCTGTAAAATTTTGAGTCTATACTAGCGGAGGGAGGGGCGGCGGCGATGACGGAGGTGATGGCAAGGGAGGCACGACAACGGAGGGAGGGGCGTCGGCGACGGACGAAATGGCAGCAGCAAGACGGGGGGAGGGCCGGCAAATGGCGAATGGCAACTGGCAAGATGGAGAATGACGGTGAGTGGGGAGAGGGGACGAGCGGCAAGACGGAGGAGAGGGGCGAGTGGTCAGAGAGAGAGAGGGAGTGTTCACGAGATGGAGGACAGGGGCGTTTAGGGTTAGAGCTTTTTTTGGGGCGGGGGGGGGATGAATAGGCGGGACGGGAAAATATTCGACACCATATAACGGCGGTGCCAATAAAAAATGCCGTGGAATATATCCCATTAACTAGTGCACCAAACCGGCAGTATATAACGGCATTTTATATTCATATACGCCGTTATATATTATATATATAACAGCGTGTTACAACAATGCTGTTATAGACATTCGATATTAAAAAAAAATATTATAACGACAATCTATCACGGCGTTTGGTAGTAAACGTCAGGATAGATATGCTGTTATATCCATTACGATTAGTAGTGAAGTGGTAAGGAAAGATGCAGTTCCACCTGACCACCTTGAAGCTGGAAAGATTTCTGACTGAAACTGCCCCTGTGTTGGCACCTGAAGCTGTGGAAGCTCACTATGTTGCTGCTGTTGATGCATGGACTTAAGGTGATTATCTATGCATAAATTACATCCTGAACGGTTTGGTAGACCCACTTTACAATGTGTACTATGTCTTCAAGATATCCAAACAACTGTTGGGGTCTTTGGAAAAGAAGTACAAAATCGAAGATGCTAGTTCCAAGAAGTTTGTAGTTGGCAAATTTCTGGACTATAAGATGGTTGACTCCAAGACTATTGTGAGTTAAATTCATGAGTTGCAAGTGATATTGCACAAAATTGCTGTAGAGAACATGACGTTGTGTGAACCATTCTAGGTTGCAGTGTTCATTGAGAAGCTTCCACCTAGATGGAAGGACTTCAAGAACTATCTCAAGCACAAGTGAAAGGAAATGTCTCCTAAGGACCTCATTGTCAGGTTGCGGATTGAAGAACACAATCGCAAGGCTGACCTATGAAAATAAATCCATAGAAAAAGCCAACATGGTGGAGCATGAACAGAAGGGCAAAAAGATGAAGTTCTTGCCACAGGGCTCGAATAAGAAGCCTACTGCAAAGGGTTTTACTGAAAAATACCACAAGTGTGGTAGGCTTTGGCGCAAGGTATCTGAATGTCGCAACAAGGATGACATCCGTACTGAAACTGGAAAGGCGAAAGGGAATGAGAAAGCCCATGCACACATAGTTGAGAACCTGTCTACTGGTCTCTCTGACTTAGACCTCTGTGTTGTTGTATCGGATGTCAATATGGTGGGGAGCAATCCTCGTGAGTGGTGGTATGATACTGGAGCCACCAAGCACATCTGCTCGGACAAAGATATGTTCACTTCATAACAGAAATTGTAACCCTTATTTTCTGTATTTGTATTTTCTGCTGTATTTCATTTTCCTGTACTCTTTTATCAATCCAAGCTTGGTATTTTTGTCCCAGTTCTAATAAAAATTATTTCTTTTGTTTCGACTCAATTTTGTGCTAATATTTATTTCAATTGCATCGTTCTTATCAGCTCTGATTTGATGTTCATCATGGAGAGTTGACTGTTTCACCTCATCTAATTCTTTTTTCCTAATTATAATGAATTTTGAATCGATCTCCTTTTGGATCCTACTCAAACCCGCTATCCAATAACCAAAAATCCAAAACTCTACTATATAAAACCGAACCTAATTAACCCTAACCCTAAACCTATACTGTTTTAACCTAATACACTGCAGCCGCCAACCCCACACCCACTGTTCATCTTTCCCTTCCCCGCACTCTGCTCCGAAACCCAATTCCCGACGCTTCTTCGCCTCCCTTTCGTCGCTGCCTCGTCTCCCCATCACCTTCGCCTGAACCCCATCAGCCTCCTATTCATCATCTTCTTCATCCTCTGGCTGCCCCCGCTCCTAGTGCACCTCGTCGACACCCACCTCGCCTCTGCCTTTGCCTATCTCCGTTCGCCTCGCCATTGCAGTAACCACCCCAGCATCGACGACAGCCCCCTCTCCTCATCCTTGTCATTGTCACCTCGCCCTCTTCCTCGTCTCCACCATCGTGCCGCCCGTCATGACCATCCATCGCCGTTGTCGTCCAAGCCCGAATCTCCCGCCATTGCTCTGTTTCTCTTCCAAAAACAGAGCACCGCTCAGCCGCCCCCTCGTCGTTGCGTCGCTCCTCGACCGCAGCCGCCGCCAGCATCCCCGCCAACAGTCGCCCTGCCGTGGGTGTCACCAACCACCACCGTGGTCGCCGTCCCCTCTCCCACCAACTCTCTCTCTCTCTGTCGATGTGAAGAAGGAAGAAGAAGTTGATCAATTGAATCTCGACTGTCTAATTCCATCGTGATTGGGATTCAGTTTGGCTGTGTGCTGTTTGGAGAGAAGAGGAGAGTTGGGATTTCCTCTTGTGTTTGCCGTTTTGTGAGGATTGGATCTTGATTTGCTGTGTGTTGTTTTGCATGTATCTCGCACGTGCTTGCATGTGTCCGTCTTCGTACTTTGTTTCTCAGGATTCTCATCCCATTATTTGTTCGTGTTCGGATTCACTATCATTCAGGCAAGTATCTTCTTGTACAATTTATTATTCTAGTACAAGAGTTTGATTGAAAATACTGCAAGTAGATTGTAGTTGTGACACCCATTTGGCTTATCAGTTGATGATCTCATTCTATGCCTTATCAATTACATGATCTAAGAGTCACAACCTTTCGTTGATACCCTCATTCACAACTAGTATAATTATGATATATTTCATGCAAAAAGTGTCTTTATTGGTTTCTGTCTTGTCTTTGCTTGTTGTTTCGACCCCGATAACATTAGAATCTGGACTTGAGTCCTGAATATGAAATATAGCCCCAGATGTCTAGTTTACTACTGTAAGATCCCGGATGGATATTACATTGTATAAATTATTATTTTATTATTATTTTTATTATTATTTAAATATTTAATTATTTTATTTCTTTTCATGATTGAACTATCTCTTTGTCATGACAAGTCTAGTTTAGATGGTTAAGTTTTAATGAAAAACTAAACCTAGGATTAAGTATGCATAAAAGTTTAACGAATTGTTCTTCTAGAAGCTCTCCACCTCACCCTTCACCATACCCTTACACCATACCTCCACCTCATCACCCCCTCTCCATGGTATGGCCGGCCAAGTACCCCAAGGGGGTTTTTGAAAATTGCCTTGGTGCATTTTGCACTCTCCCCCTCCTCTTCCACCCTATAAATACCCCATCCCCTCATCTCTTGTCTCATTTTTACAAAAGGGAGGAAAAAAAAAGAGAGAAGGCCTAACTAAGAGAGTTTTCCATTGTAGGTTCTTAAGAGTTTTCATAGGAGCTAAGAGGAAGTAGAAGGTGCATAGGCTAGTTTTTCCTACTTGAAAGACAAAGTGGGGGTTTCTCCATCTTTTCTTATTCTCTTTTTGTTGATTCTTGTCCTTCTTGTTCTTTTTTTGTTGTGTGTGTTGTTGAGTGTTTTGTTCTCTTTGTGGTGTTGTGTTGTTCTCTTATTGTGTTCTAAAATAACATGAACTAAGTTCTAAGCATAAATAATAGTAAGTGAATAGTAGAACTTTAATAAGAACATAAAGATTGAATCTTGGATTGTTATAACTTTTGTTCTTGTTGTTGTTATTTGGACTAAATGAACATAAGCATATGGTGATTTGTATACATACCCATCTTTGGGTTGTAGAACTTGACTTGGAACCAAGGACATAAGCATATGAGGATTAGTTTACACCCATTTTGGGTTGTAGGACTCAACAAGGACTATGGACATAAGCATATGAGTGGTGTAGTAGAATAATTACTTACCCATTTTTGGGGTTATAGATCTTAATAATCTTAACAAAAAAATAATAAGTCTTTATTGTTTTTACTCTTTACTTTGTTAAAATATCAATCTTGCTAACTCCTAGTTTTAAAAAGGTAGACTTATGGTATGAAGAACTTCTAATTCAAAAAGAAGTAGACTTTTGTTATATGTAGGACTTGTAAGTTATAAAGAGTAGATTTTTGTAATATAAAGTTAGATTTTTTTTGTATTTCAAGACTTGTATTTTGTAGAGAGAAGTAGCTTTGTAATTGTTGTAGGGAAGTTATATACCATGCTTGGATTATTGTAGGAAAATTATATATCATGCTTAGATTATTGTAGGAAAGTTATATACCATGCTTGGATTATTGTAGGAAAGTTATATACCATGCTTGGATTATTGTAGGAAAATTATATACCATGCTTAGATTATTGTAGGAAAGTTATATATCATACTTGGATTATTGTACGAAAATTATATACCATACTTAGATTGTTGTAGAAAAGTTATATACCATGCTTGGATTATTGTAGAAAAATTATATACCATGCTTGAATTATTGTAGAAAAATTATATAACATGCTTAGATTGTTGTAGGAAAGTTATATATCATGCTTGGATTATTATAGGAAAATTATATACCATGCTTAGATTGTTGTAGGAAAGTTGTATACCATGCTTAGATTGTTGTAGGAAAGTTGTATATCCATGCTTAAGGTTGTGGTAGATATCCATGCTTAAAATTGTAGTAGATATCCATGCTTAGTGTGTAATAGTTACTCATGCTTGAATTGTAGTAAATGTTCATATCCATGCTTAAGGTTGTAATAGACATCCATACTTAGAGTGTAGAGTTTACTCATGCTTGAATGGTAGTAAATGCTCATGTTTAAGTTGTAGTAAATATCCATGCTAAAGTAAGTAGATATTCATGTTAAGTTGTATTAACATACATGCTTAAGTTGTAGTAACCATTCATGCTTAAGTTGTAGCTCATGCTTAAATTGTAGTAAAGCTTCATGCTTAGATTGTAGTAATTATTCATGCTTAAGATTGTTGTAAGTCCATGCTTAAGTTGTAGTTCATACTTAAATTGTAGTAAAGCTTCATGCTTAGATTGTAGTAATTATTCATGCTTAAGATTGTTGTAAGTCCATGCTTAAATTGTAGCTCATGCTTAAATTGTAGTAAAGCTTCATGCTTAGATTGTAGTAATTATTCATGCTTAAGATTGTTGTAAGTCCATGCTTAAGTTGTAGCTCATGCTTAAATTATAGTAAAGCTTCATGCTTAGATTGTAGTAATTATTCATACTTAAGATTGTTGTAAGTCCATGCTTAAGTTGTATTCATGCTTAAGATTGTTGTAAGTACATGCTTAAGTTGTATTCATGCTTAAGAGTGCGGTAGGTTGATGTTTAAGTTATATACCATGCTTAAGACCATTGTAGATTCGTGCTTAAGTAATAGAAAAGAAACCATGCTTATGTTGAATATCATGTTGTAGGTTTAATGTAAAAAAGAAACCATGCTAGGTTGTATACCATGTTGTAGGTTTAATGTAGAAAAGAAACCATTCTTATGTTATATACCATGCTTGAGTGGTAGAAATGACCCATGCTTAAGTAGTTGTAATGATTCATGCTTAAGTAGTAGAAAAGAACCAGGCTTTAAGTAGTAGTAGATATTCATGCTTAAGTAAACATTCATGTCTAAGTTTGATCCATGCTTAAAGTGGTAATAGATATTCATGCTTAAGTAAACATTCATGCTTGAGTTGATCCATGCTTAAAGTAGTAGTAGATATTCATGCTTAAGTAAACATTCATGCTTGAGTTGATCCATGCTTGAAGTAGTAGTAGATATCCATGCTTAAGTGTAAGTAAAGTTCATGCTTAAATTAATAGTAGACATTCATGTTTAAAGTGGTGGTAGATATCCATGCTTAAGTTCTAGTAACATTGTGCTTAAGTTGTAGTTCGTGCTTAAATTATAGTAAATATCTATGCTTGAGTTATAGTGAAGAATTATACTTGAGTTACAGAATTCATGCTTGAGTTATAGTGAAGAATTATACTTGAGTTATAGAATTCATGCTTGAGTTATATGTAGAATTCATGTTGAGTTGAAGGATCATGTTGAGTAAAAAACCCATCATGTTCTAATTGTAGTATCCTAGTGAAGAACCCATTCATGCTTGAATGGTATATCTGTAGTTATTCTAGACGCAATATTGTTCTCATTGTAGTATTCTAGTAAAGAAACCATGCTTGTTTGGTAAGAAACCCATGCTATTGTTGTATACCATAATTGAGTGGTTGTAGGTTGATGTGGTAAAGAAACCATGCTTGAATTGTAAACCATGCTTAAATTGTTGTAGGTTATTGTAGTGAGAATCATGCTCGAGTTGTTACTAAATAACCCATGCTTAAGTTAGTATAGTTGTTGTGGTAAGAAACCATGCTTGAGAGGTGTAGTTGTTCTAGATTTAAAGAATCTATACTTCAGTCGTATGGTTGTTTTAGTTTCAAAAGCATCCAGGCATGTTTAAGTTGTATGTTGTAGTGGTTTTAGTTAAATTCTAAAAGGAACCAGTGAGTTTAGCTTGCATGCTAATCCAATTGAGCCATTGAAATGAAACCATGTTCCATAGCTGTTCTAGTTCGATTTTTAGGAAGAGACTCGTAAAAAATAAGCTCCATGATAGTTCCAGCTCGAATTGGTAAGGAACTCATGCAATTAGGTTCTAGGTAGTTCTAGCTCAACCTTGAGAAAGAACCCATGAACCTTGTCGCTTTCGGGCTCCTCATTAGTAGTATGCCTATTGTAAACTGTTAGTAGATTCTTCTGTTGCTTCTAATTATAGAAGATTAAATTTTGCTGGTAAGCACGTTTGGTTGCCTCTAGGTCGATTACCTGTAGGGTTGTTTTTGTATGTGGTTTTGCTCATACGTGGCTCACCTGGCCCGTATAGCAGTTAGTCTTATACGTAGCTTATTTGGCTCGTATGTAGTTGTTGGTTCCATACACAACTTGTTTAGCTCGTATGTGTCTTGTTTATTCGTATGTAGCCTACTAGCTAGTACGCAGTTTGTGGTGCTCATGTAGGGTGATATTATTGCCCTAGGGGCTATCGACCATTAAGACATGTGGTTACCTTATTCCTAAGGGACTGTGGATGAGTCATTCCTTGTGTACCATCGGATCTTAACCGGTGTAGGTTGATCGCGGACCGGAGCGTAGATGGAATCCAAGTTCACGGTAGTAGCATGCGAATACATTCGTATTGCCAGGGTCTTGGCTCGATAGGCCATGAACCAGATCCTTAGGGATTCTGGTAAGTCTAGGTTGAGCAGCCTAGTACAGTTATCTTGCGAAGTCTGACTTAAGACCTAGCAAGTCATGTTAATCTTGTAAGATTATTTAGGATGAGTGACATCATTAGGGTAGTAACTTATAAGGATCTTTACTTAACCATTTTGCCAAAAGAAAGGAGTCGGTATTAAGGGTGACACCTTATGATCCAACTCGTCCTTTAGGCCGACATTAGGGGGTGTTATTGGGTTGTACCTTCCCGTCAAAGGGATACGTACAGTGCCTTCTCACGAGTTGGGAGCACAGGTTGCGTATCTCACACTGTTAATTCCTGAAGTGCCATGATTAGGGTGGACAGAGCTAGGGGATGGACCCCGGAACTCCGTCGTGTTCTATGTCGGGGAAGCAAACAGGCCATAGACTACGGTCTATGAGTTAGGGGGCCGCAGGGGATGCTTCGAGTTAACCTATGTTGCAGTAACTTCGAGGGTTCGTCTGGTTTTTTAGTGAGGTCCAGTTAGCCGGGTAGTAGTGGCAAACATAAACACCATGAGCGTACTGCATTGGTGGGACTTGACCACGTCTGCAACCTTATCAGTCACGTTGTATCTGTCAGGAACAGGTTGTGTACAAGTAGAAATTCATAACGCGGGTTCAAATTTCTATATATGGAAAACGGCTTGATACGGACGTATGTAGTATGGGATGCATACGATTCCAGATTCTCGCTTGCATTAGAATAGGAGCATCCCAGCCTTAGTTGACATTGCATTAGTTCCTAGTCATTGCACTCACGAACACTTAAACTACACCGACATATTTTACCATGTTTTTATATGTTTGTTTTTAGAGATTCACTGCTAGTCATCAGCCTTTAAGCGTCAATATATGTACTGACGTCACCACTCTAATAGGTTGTAGATACAAGTTCACGAACCGAGAGAATCTAGTCAAGGCATGGTCTACAAGTGGAAAGCCCAATGTTTATCATTTTCATTCATGTATACTCTGATGTAATATATTGAATCAATGGAAACACTCGGCCTGTAATATTGTATTAATAAAAAGTTTTAAAATTTTTCTGTTTTCTGTGTATTGTGACTAATTGAATGTAAAGGTCTTGGCTCGTGTCTCAAATTCTCCATATAGGAAGTTCGGGGCGTTACAACTACCCTTTTGACGGAATTGAATTCCGAGTTACGGTTTGTGAGATATCACAGTTTTACTGCTGTTGTGTCTGTAATCGCAGATTCATAAAAACTGCTGCACCACTTTGGTTTACAATTATTTTAACTATGCTACTAGTAAGTGAATGACTTGAAATTTTGTATGCTGATACTGGACACCCTAGAGAACATTCCCTAATTTTCTTGGAATTAATTAATGAAATTTCAACCCTGTTTCATATGTATAAACTCAATTTCACAAATTCTGGCTGAACACAAATGCTGTATAGTTTGCTATTTTGACATCAATTGCTACAACTTTTATGTGTCTTAATTATATGCATTGGAACCGTACAGGAGTCTAGTTTTTAGGCCTTCTGACGGATCCACATTTTCTATCCTGTAGCAACGGGAATCGCAGTTTTGGTGCAGCAACGTCATGCTGTCCAGAACTGCAAATTCTCGTAGTTCTTGATAATCTTAATTTGTGTTGACCCTCAAATATGCTTTATAATTATCTTTAACTTGTTCCATGTTCTTGATCATGTTTACTTGACCTGTTACGCACACTTTCATACTTGTTTGATGATGATAATAAATAATAAGCCGGGGTTTAAGGGAAAGACCATAGTAGTGGACAATATAGGTAAGTGTACTCGGAAGGGGGCACGTGTTTCCCACTTGATACATGCTTCATGAACTAGTTATATTATTATTCGATTCATGAACTAGTATATTAATTGATTCATGAACTAGTATATTATTACTTGATTCATGGACTTGTTATTACTCGATTCATGAACTAGTATATTATTATTCGATTCATGGACTTGTTATTACTCGATTCATGAACTAGTATATATTTGATTCATGACTTGTCTTATTATGACTTGACACATGAACTAGTTATATGATTACTCGATTCATGAACATTGCTTGCTTGATACTTGATCCCTGAGTACACCGCCGTATAAAATCCACCACTAGGCCTAAACGTAACTGATTGTATGTAGCAACCATGTAATAAAAGTATGGATGCATGAAGTGCTACCTAGATAGAATTAAACATTAGGCTTAAGATTAACTTGTCACTTGTACACACTTGATACCCTACTTGAAACGGTTACTTGAGACTTGTTACTTGATACTTGACACTTGTACGTGATACTTGTTACTTGATACTTGATATAACTACATGCTCACTTGTTGCTTGTTCCACTACTTGTACTTGTTACCAAATCTTGTCACTGGAGTTGTCTTTCTTGCTAGCTAGTTTCTTGAATCCCACTATTTGTTGCATCCCTATTATATTATGTTATACATTCTTAATTCCAAATCTTATTCTATATTTCTTGCACTTATTTTCATACCCTTGCTTGTACTACTTGCGGCCCTAACTTTTACTAAGGGCATTTGTCTTATTTTCTCTATTTTTCCTTTTTATATTTATATACACAGACTTTGGAGACGAATTGCCTGCTGAAATTGGTGAGCAGACGTTCTAGGCTTCGCTTGGAGAAAAGACTTGCTTTAAATTTTTTTTTTTTTGAGTTATTTATTTCTTTTGCTACTTGAATCTTGTAACGGGCTTATAGTCCCGAGTTATATCTTTTGATCCAGATTTGAAAACTATTTGGGATATTATTATTTTGTTTCAATTGTTTCTGTTGATTAATAAATTATTCATGCATGCGTGGTTGTGTATGTAATATCCCGGACGGATATTATATTTAGATAATTATTATTTTTGAAATTAAAATATTTTTATTGGAAATACTTGGTTTTTCAAATAAAAGTTTATCTAGATATATATACGAGCAAGTATATATACGTATTGTATCAGTTTTGTGCACTCATGCAAAATCTTGAAAAACACATTTTTGAGAAAAAATGTCTGGAAAATACGGGGCAGATACTGAAAATTATTATTTTATTATTATTTTATTTTTATTTCTAGAATTGAAATATTTTTGGTGGATATCACCCGATTTTGTTAATAAACATTATATATGTATATATACTAGTCGGTATACGACTATTTTGTATCAAATTGATACTGGAATCGTCCGAGCCAGTAATAAAATTATTTTATTTTATTTCTCGGAATTAAATTATTTTTGTATTGATTTGTTCGTTTTCACTAATGAAAAATATCTGTATAATCTGATATTCGTACGAAATCGAACTGTATCGATTACGGGCGTTTGAACAAAACGTGTAGTATGTGATTTGACAAATTTTATTTCATTTTTTTGATCCATCATGATGAGATGGAGGTTTAGGATGGATTAGGGCTTGATTGTAAGGTTATTTGCAAACAAATCATCAATTGTTGTAAGCCACAAGTGTAAATGGACACTTGGACTCATTTCCACCACATAACTCCATCCCTCCTTCTATAAAACACCCTCCCAACCCCTCCTCACTCAAAATCAGGCCCCAAACATTTCTAGGGTTAGAAACCCTCTCACTTTTCATGTGTTCCCAATCTCATCTCATTCTTTAGCTACTTCTTGTACTTAGTTCATTATTAGAAAAGATTTGAGAAAGAAAAGAAAGAGAGGATCAAAATCAAAAGAGGGGTTAAGGTTCTTCATGGGTTCTCTTGGAGGTTGAGCAAGAACAAGGAGCAAGAGCAAGGAGGAAGGAGAAGACTGCAAGCAAGTTCTTCCTACTTAGAAGTAAAGGTGGGGTTTCTCATCTCATGTATTTTTTAGTTATTTTAGGGTTTTTATTGTTATGTGTTATTGTATGGATGTAGTTTCATGTGCATAGGGGCTAGGGTAAGGAGATTGCAAAGTTAGAAGTGGTAGAACACAAAATAGGAGCATAAAGATTTGGTTTTTTTCGGTTGTAGGGTAGATTTTGTTTACATGTGTTAAAAGTAGAATTTTGAACGGAAATTTATGTGGAAGGTTCTCTTATGTGTTGTTATCATTCTAGAATTTTTATAGATTTTTCGGAGTAATTTTTGTAATGCCCAAATCCCAAATACACTGAATTCGAGATGTTCTACAGGATCTTTTCACTTCCTTTAGTACAATTTTACAAGGAAATTTAAACTTTTCTCTTTACATCAGAGTTTACATCAATATTACACTTTACATTGCACAGTGGAAGTAAAATTTACAACAATGAAACAAATATACAACAACATTGAGTAATCTTTAAGCATTTGTTCCTCTTTAATCTTTATCAAGCCATTTACCTGCATATAAGACTGTGGGTACGTCAGTTTATTCAACCAACGATCATTATACACGGCCATCCTCTCTATGCCGGAAATAGTATAACTTATTTTCCATATTTAGCAATCACAAACTTGTCACATTTCAACTAAGGGACTACCCTATTGATGTCGTGTTGTGATTGTGTACTTAGTCCTTAATGCAATTATTTATATTAGATGACACTAATGCGCACTTGTTCGGATTCTATGCATCCTATACTACATAGGTCCGAGGGCAAGTCTCTTAATCGTTCTTCATCTTTGTAGGGTTCAATCCCTCGCCATGACTTAATCTACTACTGTAACTACGGTAGGTATCTTAAATGATCTATGAGTGCAAGCACGTGTACAGAAAACCTGGAGGGGAATCCCACGTCATGTCACGACTCATCGTGAAGAACCTGTGGCAATTCAGCCTCCTTCATGGCACACGATCCTCATGCAGTCACCAAACATCCCACAAGCGTCACCACCGGAACGGTACCCTGGAGCAGTATCCACGTCATGTCACGACGCATCGTGAAGAACCTGTAAAATACTCTCACGCCGCCAATCCGATGGCCCTCACTCGTGTTTTTCTCCTACTTTCATTATATCTCCACTATGTACTAATCCTTAGTTTTTATTAGAATCATGAACAAAATCAAAGCTCTAGAGTTAGCCTCTCCACTAAACCGGACTTATTCATTCATTTCAAACATGACCAACCTTGGTCTTTCATTTCAATATCTCATTTCTTTTCTTTCCAGATGCCGGGGGAGACTTAGCTACTCATTCGTTTCAATTCCAGTTCACAATTACTAAAAATCTGAGCATTTCCAACTCATGAGTTCATTTCATAATCTCAACAGATTTTCTTTTTCATGTCATAGCTTTCATATTCATTTAATTCCCATAATTCAAAATAAATGATTCACTTCATGTAAATTCATGCAAAGGCAAATCGAGTTTACCAATATCGACCATAAGATTCACAATCTTTACCACAACAAATTATAAGATTTCTGATATACCAAAAGCACTCTGGACAGTCGACTTGGAGCTCCTCCAGTTGACTTATCCAGTCAAATACAGTTCATCAATAACGCTCGGAAGAGTCGACTGCTGCACATGGCCAGTCGGCTGTTCCGCAGTTTTCCACATCTAAAAATGTCATCCGCTTAACAGTCGACTGTCATTCCAATCAGTCGTCTGTACTGGGTGATTCAACTATACACTATCCATGCTCAGTACAGTCAACTGCTATAAGCATTCGGTCGACTGAACAGGTTAAATTCCAAATTAAGGAACCATCTTACCTTCCGTTCTTCAATTCACATATTACATTATATTCGTGCCAACATAACATGTAATTTCTTATCTGTTTACTAACATCACAACGTGGTTTCAATTAAATGTAAATTTCACATAACTAGTATTTCTTTTCTCAAAAGAAATGCTAAGCATGCACTTTCATTTACTCATCATTTACTTGCAGAGATGAATACTAATCTCAATTTAACCCACTAGAACATCACATTGAAATACATCGTTTCATGGAACTCTGGACTGTACATATTTCATTTCAATAAGCCAGTCGACTGTTCACATTACCAGTTCTCTAATCATCACTAGTTCTTTTTCATCCATTCGTATTTTCTAAATTATATACTGCATGGAGGATATTGATTTAGAAATCGTTCTAGCACTTCAGTTTGCATACACATACACAACTAAATCTTTAGTCTTAATAAGGATTATAATTTAGAAATCATGAGAAAACACCCGCCTCGTACCAGTCGACTTGTCCACTTGACGGTCGACTGTACAGGCCATTTGCAGTCTTTTTACAATGTCATTACTAATAGAACCACCTACAATTGCACATCTATATATCAATCAATCAATAGGTCATTTTCCAATTAAAGGTGTACTCTTATCAATCATTTTCATGCTTCGTTCATTCAATTCAGTCTAGCATGCATTCCTAATTAGAAACATGGAAAATTTACCCACCTTATTGAAGAAGTACAACTAGTGATCTCCTAGACGAATGTCCTTGCAATGAAATGCTTCTCCTCCTTGTACACGCGCGCACAAGCCCTCAATCCGAGCACACCAAACCGAAAGCTCCCCCCTTTGAATAGCCGGCCTCTCCTTCTTCTTGTTGCAAGCCCAACTCCCACACAACTCAATCTTTTAACTCACAAAAATACTACTAGATAATGCAATTTAGACTATAGGTTTGTAGAAAGTAATAAGCACAAAATAACTAGCCATGGGAGGGGGTATTTATACTAAAATTTTGATGGAATGGATGGCTAAGATTAGAGTAGGAGTTAAGAACAAAGGGTGGAGATTTTAAGGAGGAGTTACACAAACTACCCATGATGAGTAACCACCATGTAATATCCCGGACAGATATTAACTCATATAAATTACTATTTTATTATTATTTTATTATTATTTTATTTTAATTCCAAAATCAGATCATTTTGGTGACTTTTCGCCGGGTTGCCCACAAACAGTATCTACACACGTCTATCGGTCGGTGCGCATCCGAAGCGCATCAAATTGATAGCACGAGCCTCCGAATTAATAATAAAATTTATTTTATTATTATTTTCAAAATTAAACTATTTTATGGGAATTTTATGAGGATTTTATAAGAAAATTTTTGTATACACATACATGTACACATACATAAAATTGTATGGTACTTAGTACATCATACAAGTATGTAGTATATACTTTTGGTCAATATACTTACTCTTGTCATGACAACTTAATTAGAAGGTTAAGGTTTGATTAGGAGGTTTAATTTAGGGTTTGTATGCATGAGAAGTGTTAAAACCTTCTAGAAACCTTATCCCTCCACCTCACCACCCTACACCATACCCCTCCCCCCCCTAGAAGCATGGCCGGCCACCCTCTCCTTGGGGTTTTTTGTGCCAATGTGGTGCACTTACCACCTCCTAGTCTCTCCTATAAACACCCCCTCATTCTCCTCCTTCTCTCATTTTAGAAAACAAAAAGAAAGATAAAAGAAAGAAAGGAAAAGAAAGAGAGGTCTCATACTAACAAAAGAGAGTTTTATTGTAGGGTTCTTAGGAGTTCTAAAAAGCTAGGGGAAGGAGAAGGTTAGCAAGCTAGTCCTTCCAAAAAAAAAGGCTAAGGTGGGGGTTTCTTCATGCTTCTTTAGTTGTTTGTTTGTTTGTTTGTTTGTTTGTTTGTTTTGTTGTTTGACTTCTTCTCCTACCCTCTTGTTTTGTTTTCTTTTGTTTTTGGGTGAGTTTTGTGATGGGTGTGTTTTGGTTGTTATGAACAATAAATAAAAGTAAGAAAGAAGTAGTAGAACCTACTAAAACACATAAAGACCACATCTTTATTATTGTAGTTGTTGTTTTGTATGTTATTGGACTAAAAATTCACATATTGCATATGACTTGAACATACAACCGATTGAGGGTTGTAGGACTTGTAGGAATTGGCATATGAACATTTTTACAACCATTGTTGGTTGTAGGACTTTTATGGAACTTGGACTAATAATAATAAGCATATGTTTGTTGTAATTTTCTTATTGAATAAAAATATGTTCTCTTTTTTTTATCAATCACTAGTTGTAGATTAAAAAGATCTTCTCTTTTTATTAATCACTAGTTGTAGCTATTAAAAAGATCTTTTCTTTTAATCACTAGTTGTAGAAATAAATGAAAAAGATCTTTTTCTTTCATATTTACTAGTTGTAGAGTGAAATAGAATAAAAATGATCTTTTCTTTTATCACTAGTAATAATAAAGACTAGTAAGCAACTAAGTAGTAGCATGCTAAAATATAAAGTAGTAGTATGTGATTAAATGAGGTAGTAGTAGCATGTTGATTAAATAAAGTAGTAATAGTATGTTGATTGATAAGATAGTAGTAGTATGGTTGATTAAATAAAGTAGTAGTATGTTGATTAAAGGAAGAAGTGGTAGTAAGTAGTATAGATGTTTTATGTCCATAAAGTAGTAGTAGTAGTAAGTTGTATGTTGTGTTCTTGATAAGAATGAAGTAGTAGTAGTAGTAGATAATTGTGTGTTATGTTTTGATTAAAATAGGAGTAGTAGTAGTAGTAAAATGTTGTAGGGTCACTTCTAAAAATATTTAGAAGCAATATTCATGCTTCAAATGTTGTAGGATCACTTCTAAAAATATTTAGAAGCAATATTCATGCTTCAAATGTTGTAGGATCACTTCTAAAAATATTTAGAAGCAATATTCATGCTCCAAATGTTGTAGGATCACTTCCAAAAATGTTTAGAAGCAATACCCATGCTTCAAATGTTGTAGGATACCTAATAAAAATATCCTACCATGTTTTTATGCTTAACTAGTTGTAGGATTATTTCTAAAAAAATATCCTATCATGCTATTTCATGTTAGAATGTTGTAGGACTTTTTCTAAAAATATCCTACCATGTTTTCATGCTTAGTTAGTTGTAGGATTACTCCTAAAAATATCCTATCATGCTTTATGTTTAGAATGTTGTAGGATTATTTCTAAAAAAATATCCTATCATGCTTTATTCACTCTAAAAAAATCTAGCATACTTAATGATGTTTAGAATGTTGGAGGAGTAATTCTAAAATTGCCTATCATATGTAGGAATGACATATGTGTTGTAGGTTTCTTACTAAGATTACATATCATATTTTTAAGCTTAAAATGTTGTAGCATGCTTCCTAAAATTACCCATCATGTTTTAGGAATGCTATTTCATGATTAGAATGTTGTAGGAAAAATTCTAAAGTTCCTACCATGTTTAGATTAGCCTATTTATGCTTAGGATGTTGTAGGATTAATTCTAAAATTTCTACCATGCTTAGATTAAGCTATTTATGCTTAGAATATTGTAGGATGCAATCTAAGAGTTTCCTACCATGTTTAGATTAATTGTGCCTAGAATGTTGTAGGATCTATGATAAAATTACTTACCATGTTAGAAGTATATATACATATATACTTAGGAATGTTGAATGTTCATACTAGTAGTTACCCATGTTTAGTAAAACATTCATGTTTAGTAGTTATTTATGCTTAATAAAGATTCATGCTTGGATGATAGTAGAAAAGTTGCATACCATGCTAGTTTAATTGTAGGTATGTGATACACCATGTTAGCTTAATTGTAGGTATGTGATATACCATGTTAGTTTAATTATAGATATGCCATGCTAGCTTAACTACAAGTAAGTTGTATGCCATGCTAGCTTAATTGTAAGTAAGTTGTATGTCATGCTAGTTTAGATTGTGAGTAAGTTGTATACCATGCTAGGTTATATGAATACTCATGTTTACATGGTACCCATACTTAGATAAGTGGTTGTTCATGCTATGTTAGTAGATGATCATGATTCATGCTAAGTAAGTAAGTATCATGCTAATTATTGATCATGTTAAATTAATGACATCCATACTATGATATTCCTGCTTGGAGTAAAGGAACTACCCCTGGTTAGTTGTAGTGACTTTATGTTGTGTTCTGTACCTTGCTAAAGTTCAAATACTTGCTTAAAATATTGTAGGAGTAGTGTTAGAACTACCTACTATGCCTTGGAATGTTGCTTGTTCATACTAGTTGGGTTGTGGTGATTAGTCATGATAAGTAGTAAGCTTCCATGATCAATTTGTAACCTACGCTTGACTATAGTGGACTTCATGTCTAGGTCGTAAGTGATTTTCATGCTTGAGCTCGATGTAAGCATAAGCATTAATACATAGGAGTATCATGGTGGTTGTGTTATATGATTAGATTGTCGTAGGAAGATGCTTGCAATTGTGTGCCGTACTTAAGGCGCTATAGGTTGAAGTAATAAGGATTGGGAAGACCACTAGTAATAGTTAGTTGATAAAGGCCGTTTTGTCGCCTTCGGTTCTTCCTTAGTAGAATACCGATCATAGACTACTAGTAGATTCTTCTGTTGCTTCTAACAATAGAAGATTAAGTTTGTTAGTAAGCACGTTTGGTTGCTTCTAGGATTGATTACCTGTATGGTTGTTTGCATATGGTTATGCTCGTACGTGGCTCGACTGGCCCGTATGTAGCTGTGGGTCTCATACGTAGCTTAGTTGGCTCGTATGTAGGTTGTTGTCTCGTACGCGGCCCGACCGGTCCGTGCGTAGCTGTTGGTCTCATACGCGGCTTATTTGGCTGGTATGTACGTGGTTATCTCCTACGAGGCCCGCCTGGCTCGTAGGTAGTTATTGTTCATACGTAGCTTATTGGCTCGTATGTGGTTGTTACTCGTGTATAGCTTGTTACCTAGTACATAGTTCATTGTGCTCGTCTAGGGTGAGGTTACCACCCTAAGGGCTATCGACCGTCAAGACATATGATTTCTACCCTAAGGAACTGTGGAGGAGTCACTCCTTGTGTACCGTCGAATCTTAACCAGGGGAGGTTAATCGAGGACCGGAGTATAGACAAAATCCAAGTCTAGGGTAGCGGCATGCGTGTATATTCGCACAGCCAAAGTCTTGGATCGATGAGCCACGAACCGGATCCTGAGGGAGTCTGGTAAGTCTAGGTTGAGCAGCCTAGTAGAGTTGTCTTGCGAAGTCTACTTTAAAGGCCTAGCATGTTGTGTTTATAATATCGTCATCCCTAGGATTGTTCGAGTCAGGGACATCACTAGGATAGTGACTTACAAGGATCAGTTTACTTAAACCCTTTTGCCGGGAGAGAGGAGTCAGTTGTAGGGGGCCCCTTACACTAACTCGTCCCTTGAGGCAGATCATAGGTGGTGGATTGGGTTGTACCTTCCCATCAAAGGGATACGTACGGTGTCGTCTCACAAGTTGAGGACACGGGTTGCGTATCTCGCTCTATTAATTCCTGAAATACCGTGGCTGCGGTGCCACAGGATGCATGGTGCAGTCCTGTGCTTGCTAGACCCTAGAGGATGCCACAGGGTAGGCTTCGCGCTAGCCTGCGCTTGCGAAACCCTATGGTTTGATTTTGGAACGATGCCCGATATACTGGGATCGAGTGAGGTCCGGCATGCCGGGTAGTAGTGGAAAACGGAGACACCATAAGCAGACTGCATAGGGGGACTTGACCCCTTCTGCAACCTCACAGAGTCTTGGAGTATTGTCAGGAACAGGTTGTGTACAATTAGGATTCTTAACGCGGGTTCAATCCCTATATATGGAGAAACGGCTTGAGATGGGGTCGCATGTAGTATGGGCTGCATGTTCCTTCGGAGACTTGATGACATTAGAATAGGAAGCGTCCTAGTTCTATTTGAATATCGCATTAGAGTCTAGTCATAGCACTCACAAACACTTAAACTACACCAACACCATTGCTATATTTTGTATGTTGTTTGGGAGATTCGCTGCTATATGATCAGCCTTTAAGCGTCAGTGAATACTGACGTCCCCACTTCCATAGGTACTAGATCGCCGAAGTACAAAGGCGAAATTCAGGAGGACTCAAGGCAAGGAAAGCAAGGAGTCAGTGTTATGTTTAGTTCCGCTGCAGTATATGTATTGATTATGTATTAGTTGAGAGGTACTCTGACGTAAGATGTTGAAGATTGTAATACTTAGAAATGTAAAGGTAATATTGTAACTCTATTGTAAGGTATTACAGTTGTACAATATTCAGACTTGTAACACATTGTGTATTGAATAAAAAGTTTTAAATTCTCCTGTTTTTCTGTGTATTGTGACTAATTGAAGAAAAGGTCTTGGCTCGTGTCACGGTTTCCCGGTGTCGGAAATCGGGGCGCTACACACCACACCATGATCCCCATCCAAAATTTGATTTTCCCTCTAAAGAATGCAACCGGCCATGCTTGGAAAAGTGCATATTGCACGTGTACGTGTAGTGCACGTGCATGCAACTAGGCCCAAAAATTGTACATTGATTTTTTGTATAAAAATAAAATAGTCCTTAAATTGTATTCTACATGACAAGTTGTATAAAAATAGATGAATCCATGGGCTTTAGTTTATGGGCCAAAATAGTTATTTTAAAATAAAATAAATAAATTACATTTTGGGCTTAAAGAAAAAGGCTTTTTATCTAATTAAAATAAGGCTTTTATATAAAATAATTAAAATCACATATTAAAATATCTTTACTCATCTTGATGAAAATATTTACCAAAAATATTGCACGTGCACACTACGTGCAAAAATAAATAATTTTTCATTAATGAAAAATCAGGGCATTACAACACTCCCTCCTTAGAATAGTTCCGTCCCCGAAACTACAGTCAAGAGTGAGAAGCAAAATACAAAACAACACCAAAAAGATACAAAGATACAATCAAACAAAAAGCCCAGGATAGTCCTTCAACATCCTCTCCTCGGACTCCCAAGTAGCCTCTTCAACCAAATGGTTTCTCCAGACTACCTTGACCATCGGTATCGTCTTATTCCTCAAGACTTTCTCTCGACGATCAATAATCTCGACAGGAGACTCGATGTAATTCAGATCCAACTGCAAACCTTCCGGCACTTCAGGCAAATGATGACTCGGGTCTGGAATATAATCTCTCAGCATAGACACATGAAAGACATTGTGCACCTGAGATAACTCTTCCGGTAACTCAAATCGGTAAGCAGTTTTTCCGATCCTTTTCAATATCTTGTACGGGCCTATAAACCTCGGAGCTAACTTCCCGCCTTTTCCAAATCGAACCACACCTTTACTGGGTGATACTTTCAGAAAGACAAAGTCACCAACCTCAAACTCAAGGTCCCTTCTCCGGTTGTCTGCATAGCTTTTCTGCCTGCTCTGAGCTTCCACCAACCTTTTCCTGATCAGAACAATCTTCTCAGAGGTTTGCTGTACAAGCTCAGGACCAAACAACTGACGTTCCCCAACTTCAAACCAACAAACAGGAGTCCTGCACTTCCTGCCATACAAAGCTTCGTACGGCGCCATCCCGATGCAAGCTTGAAAACTGTTGTTGTAGGCAAACTCTACCAAAGTTAAATGCCTTTCCCAACTGCCTCCAAAGTCTAGTATACAACACCGAAGCATATCCTCAAGAATACGGTTGACTCTCTCGGTTTGCCCATCGGTTTGCGGATGAAAAGCAGTGCTGAAATCTGTCTTGGTACCCAAAGCTGTCTGAAGACTCCTCCAAAAATGCGAAGTAAACCGCGCATCTCGATCAGACACAATAGTTGACGGAACACCATGCAGTCAGACAATCTCGCCAACATACAACTCAGCCAACTTATCCATCGAAGCAGTGAGTTTCATCGCCAAAAAGTGAGCGGACTTGGTCAGTCGATCGACTATAACCCAAATCGCATCATTGCCATTAGAACTCTTAGGCAATCCCGTAATGAAATCCATACTGATGTTATCCCACTTCCATTCCGGAATAGGTAACGGCTGTAATAGACCTCCGGGTCTCTGATTTTCGGCTTTGACTTGTTGACAAACCTCACACTTCGCCACAAATTCAGCCACATCCCGCTTCAAACCTGACCACCAGAAATGCTGTTTGATGTCTTTGTACATCTTAGTACTCCCAGGATGTACCGACAAAAGAGTAGCATGCGCCTCCTGAATAATACTCTCTTTCAGGTCTGCCTGATTTGGAACACACAGTCTATCTCCGAACCACAGCACTCCATCCCTGATTTGAAATCCGGGCAACCTGCCAGCACCAACCTACTCCTTCATCTCCAAAATATCAGCTTCAACCTCCTGACTTGCAATGATCCTTGCATTCAAAGTACGCTGAAGCCTCAACTGAGCCAAAGATGCTCCCAATCCTTGCAAGACAACTTCAATACCTGCTCGGTCCAATTCCTCAATCAGATGCTTCTAAGTTGTAATCAAACTGGCTAAACTGCTCTTGCGATTAAGTGCATCAGCAACAACATTAGCCTTCCCAGGATGATACTTGATCTCAGGTCGCATGTCCTCAAGCACTTCCAACCATTTCCGCTGCCTCAAATTCAAATCCCTCTGCTGATATATATACTTCAAACTCATGTGGTCCGTGTACATGTTCAACTTCTCACCGTACACGTAGTGTCTCCATTGCTTTAGGGCAAAGATAATCGCAGCCAACTCCGGATCATGAGTCGGGTAATTCTTCTCATGCGGTCGTAGTTGCCTAGACCCATAAGCGATTACTCTTCCTTCTTGCATTAAGACACAACCAAGCCCACGATGTGAATCATCGCTATAAACATCATACTCAACACCTGCTCTAGGCAAAGCCAAAATAGGTGCAGTAGTCAGCTTCTTTTTCAACTCCTGAAAGCTCGCCTCACATTGCTCGGTCCACTTGAAGCTCACATTCTTCTTGGTCAGTCCAATAAGCGGTACGGCTATCTAAGCATAACCTTGAATGAATCTCCTGTAGTATCCAGTCATTCCGAGAAAACTTCTGACTTCCTTCACTGTAGTAGGCCTAGCCCAATCTCTCACTGCCTCTATCTTCTGAGGGTCAGTTGCCACTCCCTCCTTAGAAAGGATGTGACCTAGGAATGCCACTTCAGATTTTCAAAAATCACACTTGGATAACTTGGCATACAACTTCTGTTCTTCCAGCTTCTTCAAAACTGCTGCCAGATGCTCGGTGTGCTCCTCCTCTGACTTGGAGTACACGAGAATATCGTCGATAAACACCACGACGAAAGAATCAATGAACGGCCTCAGAACTTTGTTCATCAAATCCATGAAGATTGCGGGTGCATTCGTCACTCCAAATGGCATAACTAAGAATTCGTAATGCCCATGTCGAGTTCTAAATGCAATTTTGTGCACATCTTCAGCTTTCACTCGAACTTGGTGATATCCTGATCGAAGATCTATTTTGGAGAATACAGCTGCTCCTTGTAGACGATCGAACAAATTATCTATTCGAGTAATAGGATACTTATTCTGAACAGTGACCTTATTCAGCTCTCGATAATCGATACACATTCTCATCGATCCATCCTTCTTCTTTACCAAAAGCACTGGTGCTCTCCAAGGTGACGCACTAGGTTGAATAAAGCCTTTCTCCAACAGTTCCTCAATCTGCCATTTCACCTCATCCTGTTCCACTGGAGCCATCCTATACGGTGCCTTAGAAATGGGTGCACTTTCTGGTTGAACAGTGATGCTGAACTCTACATCACGTTGCGGGGGTAACCCAGGAAAATCATTCAAGAACACAGTCGGATAGTCCCGAACCATAGGAATTCTTTGTACTTCCACAGGAGTCTCTTCCTTGCGGATAGCTGCCACCAGCCTGGAACACTTCTGCTTCCCTTGGAAAGTGACTTCAGGTCCACCTCGAGCCTTCACTGTTACCGTCTTGGTCTTGCACTCGATGCTTGCACTGTGCACCGACATCCAATCAATGCCAATGATAACATCGACTCCCAAAATAGTCAGTTCGATCAGATCAATGCCAAAGATTCGATCTCCAATCACAATCTCACAATCAGCATAATACCGATAGTGGTTAAAGTTTCCCCTGATGGAGTAGCTACTGCCAAGATCTTGCCTGGAAAAATCTTCGGTTCAACTCCCAACACTTTAGCAAATTTAGGAGACACAAAAGTATAAGAGGATCCAGTATCGAACAACACAACAGCTTTCATTCCATTAAGATAAAGTTCTCTTGTTACATAATACACACTCATTACGTAACAGTTCACTTAACAGCGGGAAAAAGAAATGACAAAAAAACCTCTAAACATCAGCCCTCATACCAGTGATGACATGATCAACCTCATCAGTATCAGCTTCCGTCAAGGCAAATACTCGCCCTGGTTGGTACGGTCTTTTCCCATTCTGCTGAGTTGATCCCCCACGGATGACATTTCGCGGCTTGGAGCATTGAGACATGAAATGTCCCGCCTCACCACAGTTGAAGCAAGTCACTGTAGGAGGTCTCACCACATTGTTCCCAGGTCCCCCAGCCACACTAATAGCATTCGTCCCTGTCGGTTTGAACCTTTGTGCAGATGGTTGCCCCTTGAAACTCCCAGAATGTGCAGGCCTCTTCCCAGACTGCCAGTTGTTTCCTCCGGTTCTGAACAACATGAAACTGCTCCATGTCTGCTTCCGTCGCTGCTGCCCTTTTGACCAACTTGTCGAATCTCCTGATACCAAGAGGTATCATTCGGGACCTCAAGCTTGGCCTCAATCCATGCTCGAACTTACGAGCCTTCTTAGCCTTATCCATCACTAATTTCGGAGCATACCTAGAGAGCTGAGTAAACTTGGTCTCGTACTCTCTCATTGACATGCTACCTTGCTGTAGTGACAAAAATTCCATAGCCTTCTTCTCTTGAACATCAGAGGGGAAATAGTGACTGCGGAATTCTTCCAGAAATTCCTCCCAGCCAAGAACTATGCCTCCCATGGTCCTCTTCATCGACTGCCACCACACAGCCGCATCCTTCTCAAGTTGCAGAGTCGCCAACTTGACCTTGCTGCCTTCAGGGGTCTCCAACACTTCAAAGATTGTCTCCACCTGACGAATCCAGTTGTCAGCCGCATCAGGGTCTGACTTCCCTTCGAATACAGGTGGTTTCATTCGTTTGAAAGATTCCACTAGTTTAATCGCTTCGGGCACCGGATTCGCAGGTCCCCTTCCTTGGTTCTGATTCATAGCCACGGCGTTGAGCGTCTGATAGACTCTTGCAAGTTCCGTTTCCAGATCCAGACCTTTCCCATTTCTAGCTCCTCTTCTAGACATATTCTGATGCAAAAGATCCATTAAATTCGAAGTATAAGACATGAATTTTAAATCAACTTGCATTTCATTGAATTCAAAACTTTATACAATCGAATTGAAAAACATTTTTGACATCAGAATGAAAAAAGTGGAAGCTACAATAGTCTAACTCCTATGGTTCCTCTTCGCTTCTCGAAGTTCTCCCCGTAGTTCATCAACTTCATCCTTCAGCACATCTGTCAAATTCTTCCTCTTCTCGAGTTCCCATACTCGATGACTGAGAACAGAAAAGTCATCCTTCCGCTTTGCCAGCTGGGCCTCCAATAATCCGACTCTTTCTTGTAGTGTCTCTACCTGCCTCTGAAGAGAAGTCACAAGACTATTTGGAACTGATTCTTCTTCGTTAGAAGAAGAGTCATCCGATGAATCCGGAGGTGGGGTGATCTCTCGGGATTCAGGCCATTCTTCTCCATCAGAATCTGCTTGCCCGGGATAGTACTCGTCCTCAGAATCTGCCTGTCCAGGATGGTATTCTTCCTCCATGATATGCCAGTCGTCGTCTCCAGTAGGGTCGAAGTGGTCAGCCATCTTAGAGATAGAGGGAAGAAGCATAAGTCATAGAGCAACACAAATGTAAGTCACTTACATTTAAATCTTTAGACTCAAACACACACTCTAATGTCCACTTCTAGGGTGTCGTTCCTTATAAATTTGTACAAGTGTGGAAAGCGTAGAAACGTGGCTCTGATACCACTCTGTAACGTCCCGAATCCCAAATACACTGAATTCGAGATGTTCTACATGATCTTTTCACTTCCTTTAGTACAATTTTACAAGGAAATTTAAACTTTTCTCTTTACATCAGAGTTTACATCAATATTACACTTTACAATGCACAGCGGAAGTAAAATTTACAACAATGAAACAAATATACAACAACATTGAGTAATCTTTAAGCATTTGTTCCTCTTTAATCTTTATCAAGCCATTTACCTGCATATAAGACTGTGAGTACGTCAGTTTATTCAACCGACGATCATTATACACGGTCATCCTCTCTATGACAGAAATAGTATAACTTATTTTCCATATTTAGCAATCACAAACTTGTCACATTTCAACTAAGGGACTACCCTATTGATGTCGTGTTGTGATTGTGCACTTAGTCCTTAATGCAATTATTTATATTAGATGACACTAATGCGCACTTGTTTGGATTCTATGCATCCCATACTATATAGGTCCGAGGGCAAGCCTCTTAATCGTTCTTCATCTTTGTAGGGTTCAATCCTTCGCCATGACTTAATCTACTACTGTAACTACGGTAGGTATCTTAAATGATCTATGAGTGCAAGCACGTGTACAGAAAACCTGGAGGGGAATCCCACGTCATGTCACGACTCATCGTGAAGAACCTGTGGCAATTCAGCCTCCTTCATGGCACACGATCCTCATGCAGTCACCAAACATCCCACAAGCATCACCACCGGGACGGTACCCTGGAGCAGTATCCACGTCATGTCACGACGCATCGTGAAGAACCTGTGAAATACTCTCATACCGCCAATCCGATGGCCCTCACTCGTATTTTTCTCCTACTTTCATCACATCTCCACTATGTACTAATCCTTAGTTTTTATTAGAATCATGAACAAAATCAAAGCTCTAGAGTTAGCCTCTCCACTAAACCGGACTTATTCATTCATTTCAAACATGACCAACATTGGTCTTTCATTTCAATATCTCATTTCGTTTCTTTCCAGATGCCGGGGGAGACTTAGCTACTCTTTCGTTTCAATTCCAGTTCACAATTACTAAAAATCTGAGCATTTCCAACTCATGAGTTCATTTCATAATCTCAACAGATTTTCTTTTTCATGTCATAGCTTTCATATTCATTTAATTCCCATAATTCAAAATAAATGATTCACTTCATGTAAATTCATGCAAAGGCAAATCGAGTTTACCAATATCGACCATAAGATTCACAATCTTTACCACAACAAATTATAAGATTTCTGATATACCAAAAGCACTCTGGACAGTCGACTTGGAGCTCCTCCAGTTGACTTATCCAGTCAAATACAGTTCATCAATAACGCTCGGAAGAGTCGACTGCTGCACATGGCCAGTCGACTGTTCCGCAGTTTTCCACATCTAAAAATGTCATCCGCTTAACAGTCGACTGTCATTCCAATCAGTCGTCTGTACTGGGTGATTCAACTATACACTATCCTTGCTCAGTACAGTCGACTGCTACAAGCATTCGGTCGACTGAATAGGTTAAATTCCAAATTAAGGAACCATCTTACCTTCCGTTCTTCAATTCACATATTACATTATATTCGTGCCAACATAACATGTAATTTCTTATCTGTTTACTAACATCACAACGTGGTTTCAATTAAATGTAAATTTCACATAACTAGCATTTCTTTTCTCAAAAGAAATGCTAAGCATGCACTTTCATTTACTCATCATTTACTTGCAGAGATGAATACTAATCTCAATTTAACCCACTAGAACATCACATTGAAATACATCGATTCATGGAACTCTGGACTGTACATACTTCATTTCAATAAGCCAGTCGACTGTTCACATTACCAGTTCTCTAATCATCACTAGTTCTTTTTCATCCATTCGTATTTTCTAAATTATATACTGCATGGAGGATATTGATTTAGCAATCGTTCTAGCACTTCAGTTTGCATACACATACACAACTAAATCTTTAGTCTTAATAAGGATTATAATTTAGAAATTATGAGAAAACACCCACCTCGTACCAGTCGACTTGTCCACTTGACGGTCGACTGTACATGCCATTTGCAGTCTTTTTACAATGTCATTACTAATAGAACCACCTACAATTGCACATCCATATATCAATCAATCAATAGGTCATTTTCCAATTAAAGGTGTACTCTTATCAATCATTTTCATGCTTCGTTCATTCAATTCAGTCTAGCATGCATTCCTAATTAGAAACATGGAAAATTTACCCACCTTATTGAAGAAGTACAACTAGTGATCTCCTAGACGAATGTCCTTGCAATGAAATGCTTCTCCTCCTTGTACACGCGCGCACAAGCCCTCAATCCGAGCACACCAAACCGAAAGCTCCCCCCTTTGAATAGCCGGCCTCTCCTTCTTCTTGTTGCAAGCCCAACTCCCACACAACTCAATCTTTTAACCCACAAAAATACTACTAGATAATGCAATTTAGACTATAGGTTTGTAGAAAGTAATAAGCACAAAATAACTAGCCATGGGAGGGGGTATTTATACTAAAATTTTGATGGAATGGATGGCTAAGATTAGAGTAGGAGTTAAGAACAAAGGGTGGAGATTTTAAGGAGGAGTTACACAAACTACCCATGATGAGTAACCACCACACCATGATCCCCATCCAAAATTTGATTTTCCCTCCAAAGAATGCAACTGGCCATGCTTGGAAAAAGTGCATATTGCACGTGTACGTGTAGTGCACGTGCATGCAACTAGGCCAAAAAATTGTACATTAATTTTTTGTATAAAAATAAAATAGTCCTTAAATTGTATTCAACATGACAAGTTGTATAAAAATAGATGAATCCATGGGCTTTAGTTTATGGGCCAAAATAGTTATTTTAAAATAAAATAAATAAATTACATTTTGGGCTTAAAGAAAAAGGCTTTTTATCTAATTAAAATAAGGCTTTTGTATAAAATAATTAAAAGCACATATTAAAATATCTTTACTCATCTTGATGAAAATATTTACCAAAAATATTGCACGTGCACACTACGTGCAAAAATAAATAATTTTTCATTAATGAAAAATCAGGGCATTACAATTTTGATGGGTGAAACGAGCCGTTTCCCAAAAATAGTGAGATTTGAGCCAAAACAGTGGACTCACTGTTTTGGGAATTGTGTCGCAGTGTGTTCGGGAGGCTGAAAATTGGTCTTCCTTACGGAAACTGAGGTTCGGACTAACTAGGGAGTTGTAGTAATACAACAACTAGCTGTCTGACTGAATACTTGCTGTTTTTCTTCTTTAATATTTTAGAGTGTCTTACCTGTAGAATCTGAGGTTCGGGCAAACTAGAGAGTTGTAGTAGACATCTTCCCCTTTTCGAATTTTCCTCTCGGGTTAAATTTCAATAAGCGGAATAGGAGTTATGGTCTTTTCAAAATACAGCAACTAGCTGTCTGACTGATTACTTGTTGTTTTGCTTCTTTGATGTTTTAGAGTGTCTTACTGGTAGAATCTGAGGTTCGGGCCAACTAGAGAGTTGTAGTAGACATCTTCCCCTTTCCGAATTGGCCTCTCAAGATAGATTCTGATAAGCGGACTAGGAGTTATTGTATTTGGAAGGTGCAGCAGCCAGCTTTGAGCTGAGTGTGCTTGTTGTTTGACTTCTTTGGTGTTTTAGAGTGCCTTACCTGTAGAACCTGAGGTTTGAACCAACTAGGAAGTTGTAGTAGAGACTCTTCCCTTTCCGAATTGACCTCTTGGGTTAAATTATGATAAGAAGAGTAGAAGTTGTGGGCTTTGGAAGTTTTAAGCTTGGCTGTGTATTTTGGTGAGTTGGAATTGTATCTGTCTGCATTCCTTTTAGTTTTTAAGTATCTTACTCGCTGAATCTGAGGAGCCGACCAACTAAGAAGTTGTAGTAGACGTTTTCACCTTTCCGAATTGCCCACTTAGGTTAAATTCCGATAAGTGGAATAAAAGTTATAGTCTTTCAAAATTTCAGCTATTTTTGTCAAGTCTGCTGTTTTGTTAGCTAGATAAAAGCTAGCCTAGGGGCCATCGACCATCAAAACTCGCATCTTACCACCTTGGAAACTGCGGATAAATCACACCTCGAGCACCGATGGATCTTAACTGATGTGGGTTGATCGTGGGCCGAGAATGTTGACAAGATCCGAGTTAGCGGTAATGGTAAGTGGGAGAGATTCCGTCACCAGTGTCTTGGATCGATAGGCCATGAGTTGGATCGGGATAATCATAAGAAAGTTAATGAAAACCCTGTGAGACTGTTTGGGTTTAGTGACATCGTTAGGATAGTAACTTACGGCTATTACTACTTAACCTCTACTTATCATCATTTTCTCCGAAGGGAAAGAGTTGTTGTTAAGGGTGATACCTTATGATCCGACCTGTCCTCTAGGCCGACACTAGGTGGTGTTATTGGGTTGTACCCCTCTTCTCAAAGGAATACGGTCTGTGCCTTCTCACAAGTTGGGAGTACGAGATCCGTATCTCATTTGTTAATTTCTGAAGTACCTTCATAAGGCAGGAGCGATTCCTGTCGGAGCCAGGGGATGGACCCCCGGAACTCCTTCTTGTCTTATATCTAGGGGCATGAAGCCATAGACAATGGTCTGGCTAGGGGTGCCACAGGGTATGCTACGTGCTATCCTTCGCTTGCGAGACCCCAGGGGTGCCACAGGGGATGCTTCGTGCTAACCTACGCTTGCGAGACCCCAAGAATTCGTCAAAGATATTTGAGTGAGGCAATAGTGGCAAACCTGGATACCACTATATGAATGCAGTAACGGAAATAGACCGTACCTGCAACCTCATCAGTCACGTTGTATCTTCATAAACAAGTTGAGTACAAGAGTAGAATTCATGGCGTGTGTTCAAATCCCTATATATGAAGAAACGGCTTGAGAAAGGGCGTATGTAGTATGGGCTGCATGCTGTTCCGGAGACTTGCTTGCATTAGAATAAGAGCATCATCGCATTAGTTAATCGGGCATTAAAGTCTAAAGCATAGCATACACTGACACATCAATTTTATATACACGTTTCTCTTTTCATCAATTTGTTTGCTATAGTTGAGATCCGCTACTAGTTATTAGCCTTAAAGCGTCAGTGAATACTGACGTCTCCACTTCAATAGGTACTGGATTGTAGAAGTACAGGTATTGAATTGCAGAAGTACAGGTACAGGTTTCAGGAGAACTCAAGGCAAGAGAAGCAAGGAGTCGATTTCATTTTAAGTTCCGCTGAAATATATGTTGTAATTTGTTTAGTTTTGGGGAAGCATCCAAGTGAAATGAAATACCAAGTGTTGTTCTTTATTCATTATACTCTGATGTAATTTGTTGAAAGTTGTAACACTTGGGATTGTAAAGGTATTATTGTAACACTGTTATAATGTATTGCAATTTTGTAACATTCGGACTTGTAATACATTGGTGTTGAATAAAAAGTTTTAAATTTTCCTGTTTTTTTATGTATTGTGGCTAATTGAAGAAAAGATTCTGTCTTATATCACGTGTAACCCCTGTTTTTCCCAAATCTGTATTTTCCGTGTAATTTCTGTATTTAAAATTTTTATAAATTATTATTATTGATTTTTTTCCTTTCGGTTTTCAAATTCTTTTGTCAAGATGTATTTTTGGATCTTCTATTAAAATCCATTTTCGATCAATAATTTTATTGTAACTATTTTCTATGAATTTTTGCATTGTAATAAAATTCTTATTTTTATTATTATTACTCTTATGATTACTATTACTGTTATTAGTAGTACTATTATTATTTTCATCCTGGCCTTATTAATATTATTGTTATTTGTATTATTGTTATTGTTGTTGTTTTGAATGTGTATTAAAAATCCATTTTTTTTATTAATTATATTTGTACTTATTTCAAATAAACTCTATACTTTTAATGCAATTATATTATTTTATAAAAATTATATTTTATTAGTTATTGTATTTTTCTTATTGAACCCATTTACCCATTAGAACCCTATTAAAATCTATACCCATTAACTTAATCTAACCCTACCCAATACCGTTACCCATTTATAAATTAAGCCAATTACCCATTACTTTAACCCACATCCCCAGACCCATTTATCCTTAACCCAACTTTTCATTTCCCTGTTTTTATCCATTCCACCCAAAACCATTATTTGTTTACTAATTACCACACCCTAATCATCAAATACCCATTAATACTTAATATGTACTATCCTGTTTTATATCTACTCACCCATCTCCTTATTATTTCAACCTAATCTACACCTATTACCTTAATATCCGATCCCCTGATCCTACCCAAAAACCAACCCGACCTGTTCCTTTTGCTAGAGCCGCCAGGTGTGCACTCTCCCTTTATTCAAACCCTAGTGCATATACATCCTTATATATATTTGCAAACACATTAAGCCTAGATTTTCCCAAACCATTGCACCGTGCTTTATCTCTCCCGCTTCCTCTCCATCCGCCGTCTCGCGCTCTCTTGCTCTTGAAGTTTTCTTGCGCGTGCTCGAGTGCGCGTGTGGATCGTTCGTGAGTTCGTGGATTTTCGTTTGTGGGTTTTACTCCTACTTTTGAGTTCATCGTTCTTTATCTCGATTTAAGGCAAGTAACTTGTATCCAATTCATTTGTTGATACAAGTCAAAAAGTTCACCTATAGTGTAGTTGGGTTTAGAGACGACTCTTGTTTGTGTTTTGCTTGATGGGTTTTGTCTCTATTGTGAAAACTTGACCATAGATGACTCACGACACAATCTTGACATGAATTAACTTAGGATTTACCCGTTCTTGATTTTAATTGTGTATGTGAGACTTGTATGAGAATTCGTGTTTTGGTTGAGACTCATATGAAATACTCGGTGTGGACATGCTAGATACCCTAAATCATGATGTTTAGACACTTGGTAGACTCGATTTCAAGTTTGGATGTGTTTGGATCAATTTTCTTGAATCTATGTTGATTTTATTTTTAAGGGAGAAATCTGTATTTTATCGCTGTTCTGTTTTGTTTGCTGTTTTATACTATTTTAAAGTCAGTATCTTGATTTCGGTATAAAACATGAGTTTTAGATAATTTCGTCTATTTTCAAACCTCTCTAACCTTACTTGATTTTGTTTTCGTATGACTGAGTTATGACTGTTTTACCACAGAGGTGTCGATCTTTTCCAAATTCTGTTTTTCGGTAATTTTGATAACATATCATTTTAAAGAACAATGCTACATATAATATTTTGATCCAAAACTTTGGTCAGTCTTTCTATACATATCTAGGGATTACCCAGAATTTTGGAGGATTTTATTGATGAGTTTTATGTGTTGTTTCATGCTCGCTTATGAAATCTATACTTGCTGTATTTTCCTCGCTGATCTGTAAAGAACCTTATTTTCACTATGATTCCTTTTACTGTACGAAAAATATTTGTGAAATATGAAAGTTAATATATTTTATCTATTTTCATCTCCCTTTGGCGGAATTGGATTTCGTTTCTCTGGTTGCGAGATATCTTAATTTTCGTACAGCAGTGTTTGGAATTCCAGATTTGCCAAACTATGTTTTCTTTATGCTTTCTTATTTTTGATGAAGGATCTAATTTCCCTGGAAAAATTTGAAACTTTATATTTAGATACTGGACATATAGGGGAATACCCCAGATTTTTCGTGGATTTATTTATTAAGTTTTCATGTTGTTTTCCTGTTCTTGAACTCGTTTTTCTGATTTCTAGCTGAACCAAATTTCTGTATTAAAACTAGTTGAGTTATGATTTTGTGAAATACTATATGACTTATTCATACTCGTTGGATTCGTGTGCAAGTATATTTTTTAGATCCTTTGACGGATCCAGATTTGGATGTTTGTAATACTGGCAATCACTGTTTTACTACAGTATGGTCTTGCTGTCCTGAACCTAAGTTTTGTCTATTTTATTCCTTTATGAGATACCTTGCACACGTACATGTTTAACTTGCAACTTGAACTTGTCACATGATCATGCCACATTCTTCTTGATATGCTTTGCACACCTACATGCATGTTTGACATTAATAATAATTAACCAAGCCGGGGTTAAGGGAAAGATCTAGTAGTGGATAGTGCAGAAACGTGTACTCGGAAGAACCTAGTATTTATTGGAGCTTGTTTACATGTGGAGCTTGACACGATATACATGACACGTACACACATGACACTGGAACTTGTTTGGGTTTTGGAGCTTGTTTACATGATACATGATTGCATGATACTTGGAGCTTGTCCCTAAGTACGCTGCCCTGTATGGTCCCCTACAAAATCTAAAGCGAAACTGTTTGTTGTAGCAACCATGTAGTAAAAATCGGGATGCATTAAGTGCTACCTAGATAGAAATAACTACAAGACTTAAACATGACACTTGAACATGATACATGCCCACTTGATACTTGACAACACGATACATGAGATTTGATACATGATACATGCTACATGATTACATAATTCTTGATACTGGTTACTTGATGCATGACACTTGTTTACTTGACACTCAACACATACTATTATACTTGCTCATCTTGCCATGCTATGATTTATATCCTGTTATCATGATTATACCATGCTAGGTTTGTTACTTAGATTTACCTATCCCATGTACTTGTATCCTACATTATAAGTGGCTTGTAACTTGCAATTGACGGGTACTTGTTTTTCTTCTTCCTTCTCCTGCAAATTTACTAATTGCTGATTTTGGAGAACAGGTTCCAGGTGGTATTGGTGACATGAAGTATTAGTGCTGAATCTTGTTATGATTATTCTTTGTAGTTGCTTGAACAATAATTGTATATACATATTTGGATTTATCTTGTATTTGGGCAATATGACCCAGGATTATTTATGTTATTCAGATCATGACTATTTGAGATTAATATATTTTATTTCAAGTATTCTTGTTGGTATTTGGTTCATATGTGCATGTGGTTGTGTCTTTTGCTTCCGACTCTGATTATCTTATGAAATATTGTGAAGATTTCTTGAACAGCTTATGGATGATAAAAATTATTCGCTGGGCTTTTGTCGCGTATCCATATTCCGTATTCTTTTTGGGAAGTAGGGCGTGACATCACGGTTTCCCAGTTACCGAAAATTGGGGCGTTACAGTGTATATCTTGTTATATTTCTTATTATAATGCTGAGTCGATCATACAGCTTATAAATGATGAAAATCATTCTCTGAGCTTCGTCACGCGCTCGTATTCCGTATTTTTGGGAAGCGGGGCGTGACAGAAATGCAACAAGGATGAACAGTTGTTCATGGGGAATTCTTCCACTTCCAAGATTGAAGGAATAGGAAAGATAGTGCTGAAGATGACTTCTGGCAAGGAACTAACACTAACCAATGTGTTGCACATTCGGAATATTCGTAAGAACCTGGTCTCGGGATCTGTGCTGAGCAAGAATGGATTTAGGATCGTGTTTGCTTCTGACAATTTTGTACTTTCAAAGAATGGGGTGTACTTGGAAAAAGGGTATGTTAAGGATGGACTGTTCAAATTCAATGTAATGACAGTCATCCCAAAATCTGTTGTTCCTGTTATTCCCAAAATTAATGAAATAAATCATGTTGCTTATGTTGTTGAGTATTCTTTTGCTTGGCATGAAAGACTAGGCCATGTTAATTTCAATTCTCTGTGTAGATTAATTGACATGAATTTACTACCAAAATTTAGGATAAAGAACTGCAACAAATGTCAAGTTTGCATAGAGGCCAAACTCATTAAAACTCCATCCTGTTCTGTAGAAAGAAACACTGAAACTCTAGGTTTAATTCACACGGATCTGTGTGATTTAAAATTCGTGCAGACCAGAGGCATTAAAAAGTATTTTGTGACGTTTATAGACGATTGCACAAAATACTGCTATGTATACTTGTTACATAGCAAAAATAACATCTTGGTTAAATTCAAGGAATATAAGCTTCAGGTTGAGAATCAACTTGGCAAAACGATTAAAATCATTAGGAGTGATAGTGGAGGAGAATATGATGCACCGTTTAATATGTTCTGCTCTGAGCATGGAATAGTTCATCAGACCACTGCTCCTTACTCACCTGAATCAAACGGTACTACCGAGCGCAAGAATCGAACTCTGAAGGAGATGATGAATGTCTTGCTGTTGAATTCTGGGCTACCCCAGAATATGTGGGGGAAATCGTTGTTGACCGCCAACTATATTCTCAATAAAATATATACCTCACAAGAAAACTGGCAAGACACCATACGAACTGTGAAAAGGTAATGTACCTTCGTATAAATACCTCAAAGTGTGGGGGTGTCTTGCAAAGGTAGCAGTACCTAATCCCAAACAGGTCACAATAGGACCTAAGTACATATCGATTCTTTGTATATAAATCAGATATACCGGACGTATATGTGAATACAATAATCGAATCAAGGAATGCTTTCTTCTTTGAACACATATTTCCGTGCAAGAATGCTACGTATCCCAAACGTGCATGTGAACAAGGGAGTGCAAGTACTTTGGTTGATGACCCAAGAGATGATAATGATGAACCTAAACGAAGCAAATGGGCTAGAAGATCAAAATCATTTGGTCCTGACTTTGTAACGGCCTTTCTATTAGAGAATGAACCTAAAACATTCTAAGAAGCCATGACTACGCTTGATCTATGCGGAAGGAAGCAATCAAAAGTGAAATAGACTCCATCATGCAAAATTATACATGGGAGTTGGTTGATTTATCTTCTACATGTAAAGCTCTAGGATGCAAATGGATTTTCAAACGGAAATTAAAACCAGATGGTTCAATAGAGAAACATAAGGCTAGATTTGTGGTACAAGGATTTAGACAAAAGGAAGGCTTAGACTTCTTTGATACTTATTATCCGGTCACGAGACTAACTTCCATAAGAATGTTGATAGCTATTGCAGCTTTATGCAATCTCGAAATACATCAAATGGATGTCAAAACCGACTTTCTAAATGGGGATTTAGAAAAAGAAATATACATGAAACAACCTGAGGGTTATGTAGTTCCTGGACAGGAACACAATGTGTGCAGACTTGTAAAATTCTTGTACGGATTGAAACAAGCTCCAAAGCAGTGGCATGCAAAATTTGACAATGTTATGATGTCAAATGGTTTCAAAATAAATGAATGTGATAAGTGTATCTACATCAAAGATACTCCAAATGGATACATTCTGGTGTGTCTATATGTAGATGACATGCTCATTATTGGCAGTAATAATGACATTATCAAACAAACTAAGAAGATGCTTAGTGGTAAGTTTGATATGAAAGATTTGGGGGTTGAAGATGTCATACTAGGAATCAAAGTTTCTAGGACGTCTGAGGGAATTACTATGTCTCAAGCCCATTACGCTGAGAAGATACTCGAAAAATTCAAGATTTACTCCAATGGGACTGCCAAAAGTCTTCTGCATTCCAGTCTGCACTTGTCCAAAAACACGGGTGACAGCATATCACAATTGGAATATGCACGTGTAATTGGTAGTCTGATGTACATAACAAATTGTACAAGACTGGACTTGGCACATTCAGTAAATGTACTGAGCATCTACACAAGTAATCCAGAACGAAGTCACTGAAAAGGCATAACTAGAGTATTGAATTACTTGCGACATACTCAGAGTTATGGGCTGCATTACACCAGATATCCAGCAGTACTGGAAGGCTACAGTGATGCCAACTGGATATCGGACTCTAAGAACTTGAAATCCACTAGTGGGTATGTCTTCACTCATGGTGGTGCAGCTGTGTCATGGAAATCCTCTAAACAAACGTTATTGGCCAGATCCACCATGGAATCTGAGTTTATTGATTTAGACAAAGCGGCAGAGGACGTAGAATGGCTTCAAAACTTTTTAGAGGATATTCCTATGTGGGAAAAACTAGTGTCTACTATATGTGTACACTGTGACAGCCAATCGGCTATAACAAGGGAACTGAGTTGTATATATAATGGTAAGCCTCATCATATCAGAAGGCGACACAAAACCATTAGACAACTGCTGTCAAATTGAATAATCTTTATAGAGTATATAAAATCGACTGACAACTTAGCAGATCCATTTACTAAAGGTTTGTCACGAAGGCAGGTTGTGAGATCATCAAGAGGAATGGGTTTAAAGCCTATGACGAAAGAAGGTACTTGATGAAACCCTACCTAGGTGACTGGAGATCCCAAGATCTAGGTTCAAGGGGACAAGTAAATCTTCTTAAATCGACGTGAGCACTGAGAGATTAAAATCTTGTACCCATTCTTAGGATGATAAACAGTGCTACCTGAAAAGGGTTAGGATAAGCTTGGCTTTTAATGATTCTCATAGCTTTGAAATAAAGTGGGGTATGGCAGGATACTCTTTATGGGTAATTACCTTATGAGTGTGAAATGGGATCGTTCCTAGGAGAATGAAGAGAGGCTACATTCTCCAAGTTCACTCACGATTAACCAGGGTTGTTCAAGGTCAAAATGAACACAACAAGAGAACCTAGTTTTGTGAGGAGATAAACTGTGTGATAGCCATTGTCTAGATTCACATCAAAGCCCAGGTAGTTCATGACATCATGTTCACTACCTAGTCAAGTGAATCCAATGGCTAATCACTAGGGGCTATTCAAAGTTGAAAAATTACTACCATTCCTAATGCAGCGATTCTCTGATTGTACTCGCAATGTCTTTTCTATCGTGTCTTTTTATGTCCTGTCTACATTGCATAGTCTGGTAATTTCCATTCATGTGGGGCATTGTTGGAAATATTTTTTTCAGACTTTTCGGGCTTGATTCTGGTGGGCTCCGGCCACCGACAGCGCCGGAAAGTGATTGGACCGCGTTCCTTTCATCAAGTACTATTCCATAATGTACTCATTTTCCAAAAAATGGATTCCGTATGAATGAAAAATGTTGGTCCAAAGTTGGGTACTCGAAATGTACTAACTTTGGAATTTGGAGAAAATGGATAGTCCCACATTGAAAGTTGATAAAGATTTCTCTAGTATATAAGCTAAAGAAATGGACTAAAGGGTGCAGCCCTGGGGTTACCACTAATGTGTAGTGGAGAGAGGACCTAGCCAAAATTATAAACACGCGCGCGCCCGGTGTAACGCCCCTGCCCCTAGCTCAGACAATTTATACAATTTATCAAACAAATTAATTATAGTATAGTACAACTGCCCACCACAGACTACCTCTCAAAAGGCGGTTAACTGGATTGGTGACTCTTGATCATAGGCTATTATATTTATAGTTATTTACTTCTAGATCAATTCCCGATATGGGACTATATTTAATTACATTCTTTTTGCCTGTTCTCTCTCACGTGTATTCACAGCAGAAGTCACAGTGGGTGGCCCCCCACGCTGACATCAGCACTGTGTCACACCAAAGCAGCAGCACAAACCTCACAATTTCTGGGTGGGCCCCTTTTATGCTGATGTCATCAGATGACATCAGCGGCACAATACAGCAGCCAATGCTGCTTTGTTCAACAGTGGGCCCCCTCCTCTACTATTCAATTTTATTTACAATCATGTCATATATATATATATATATATATATATATATATTTAGAAATTACGGGGTATTACATACACCCCCCCTTTAGAAATCAGTGTCCTCACTGAGCATGGGGCATGCACAATCTGTGCAGGATCTACTTTCTAGTCAATGTGGAGCAGTCCGTGAGCATCTCTCTCGTCTTTGGAATACTGGAGACCAATCCCACTTCGCGGATCATTCTGTGGCCCTTATGTCCATCGTCCCGGAATACTGGGGATTGTCTCACTCCGCTGATCATTCTGGAGTCCATAACTCACGGCTCTCCCACACTCGGTGTTGAAAATCTACTCTGAGACCATTTGTAACGCCTCTACCCCTAGCTCAGATAATTTATACAATTTATCAGACAAATTAATTATAGTATAGTACAACTGCCCACCACAGGCTGCCTCTCAAAAGGTGGTTAACCGAATTAGTAACTCTTTATCATAGGCTATTATATTTATAGTTATTTATTTCTAGATCAATTCCCGATATGGGACTATATTTAATCACATTCTTTTTACCTGTTCTCTCTCTCGTGTAGATACAGCAGAAGTCACAGCGGGTGGCCCCCCACGCTGACATCAGTATTGCATCACACCAAAGCAGCAGCACAAGCCTCACAATTTCCGGGTGGGACCCCTTTATGCTGACGTCATCAGAAGACGTCAGCGGCACAATACAGCAACCAATGCTGCTTTGTTCAACAGTGGGTCCCCCTCCTCTACTATTCAATTTTATTTACAATCATGTCATTTCCTCTTTATTAAATATATATTATATATTATATATCTCTTTAGAAATTATGGGGTATTACACCCGGCGCAGCCGTGGGCTTGGGCTTGGGCTTGGGCCTTAAATAATTAAGCCTATTTTCTTTATATCATGTTTCTCTCCTTTGTGGGTTAGGGCTTCTGTTGAGTCTGCAATAGAAATTTCTAGAGTCATTGTTTATATTCTGTAACTGGTTTCATAACTCTGTAACAGCAGAATTATGGATCCATCAGTTACGCTTTTGATTTAAAATGCCATAACTTTGTCCATCAGTTACGCTTTTGTTTTAAAAACACCAACAACAATCTTCTATATATTCAATCATTTTGGTCTGTCAACTGACACCAAGTTTTTTAATCTCTTCTCCTTTCTTCTTCTAAGTCGGTCTGAAAGTGCAACACAGTTGCTGGTTCACTGGTATCTCTGAAGCTTGGGTGCTGCTCTTTAGAGAAGGTAATACAGTTGTATCATGTGAAACAGATTGTCAAAGAACTATCACACTACGGAGCAAATTTTGCTTTAAGGATAGAGATTTTAATCTCGACTCTGTATCAATTTGGTATGGTTTGAAATTTTCTTACCTGTAATTTTTCTTCTTCACAAAGAATATTAGAAACAGTTTATTTTACGAAATTTAAGTTCTAACATCATCTTCTTCAGCAAATACATGAGACTCATCAGTCACTTTTGCATGCTCTATCTCAGTCTGTGCGGGCGAGGTGGCATCATTCTCCACACCAGCTTCTGCTTCGACCTGTTTGCTCTCTTTACTACCAGGCTTAGTTAAAACATGGAATTCCGTCATTACTGTTTGGCTAGGAACTGGTCTCCATACTTGGATTGAAGGACAAACTTTATCAATATGTCCAAACGAGGTGCACTTTGAGTAAAGAGGTGGAGTCCATTCACACTCCAATGGTATATCTGTAACTTCTCCTCCTTCGACCATTACTTTCACTGACTATTCCAAAGGTTGGGAAGCAGATATACAAAACACCTAGTGATGCGGTTTGTTTTTGGGAGGAGTGTGGATGCACCAGGTGTGAGTTCTACTCGATTTGTATTGGTGGAAGGATGCGGTACTGGACGGTATGCCCGATCCTTGGCAAGAGGGGCGTAAGGGGGTTTTGAGGCAGTGGTCGGAAGGTCAGCTCGGTAGGTAAGGCTCAGCTCGGATCTGGAGGCTCAGATCCCAGAGTCTCGTGTACCTGCACTCGGCCTAGAAACACCGGGGGTTGGTCCCAGTGGCAGGCCCTCCAATGGTCTAGTTAGTTCCTAAAGTAGAGCAATAGTAACTAGGGTTTGAGAGGGGAAAAGATTGATTACCTTTAAAGGTGGGAGAGAGCCTGGTATTTATAGACAAACTCAACCGGGTCTGGACCCGTTTGGGGGCCGGGTCTGGACCCGGTCGCCCGTGGGCCTGACGTGGCAAGAGGCCCAGGTGGTTTTAGGGCTGACGTGGCAGGACCCCTGGTGGTTTAGGGCTGACATGGAAGGAGCCCTAGGTGATTTTAGGGCTGAGGTGGCAGATCAAGTGATGCGGTGTTTTTTAGGGGATCGGATGACCTAGGAAGTGCCAGGTCATTTTTACCATATATCACAAGCCCCCCACTCCTGTAGGGATGTGTGAGCTAGCCGTGGAGGAGTAATTTTGGTCGTGGAGAAAGAGTTGGGGAAGTTTTCTGGAGGCCTTCGGGATTGTCGTCAAGGTTGGGTGAGACTCGGAGGCCGAAGGCCGGTCCTGGTCCTCGGGATGAGGTGTCGAGGCGATCTTGACCTCGGAATATCGAGGTGAAGGCCTGATGCCGTTGTGCTTTCGTGAGAAAGCTACCCTGGTGCTCGGCCTGACCTCGGACTAACAAGGGTTTAAGGGTCGGCAAGGGCGACGGCGAGCCATTTTGCTTTCGTGAGAAAGCTACCCTGGTGTTCGGCCTGACCTCGGACTGACGAGGGTTTATGGGTCGGCAAGGGCGACGGCGAGCCGTTGTGCTTTCATGAGAAAGCTACCCTGGTGCTCAGCCTGACCTCGGACTGACGAGGGTTTAAGGGTCGGCAAGGGTGATGGTGAGCCGTTGTGCTTTCGTGAGAAAGCTACCCTGGTGCTCGGTCTGACCTCGGACTGACGAGGGTTTAAGGGTCGACAAAGGCGATGGCGATCCGATGGGCTTTCGTGAGAAAGAAACCCTGCTACTCGGCCTGACCTAGGACTGACGAGGGTTTAAGGGTCGGCAAGGGCGATGGCGAGCGTCGTGCTTTCGTGAGAAAGCTACCCTGGTGCTCGGCCTGACCTCGGACTGACGAGGGTTTAAGGGTCGGCAAGGGTGATGGTGAGCCATCGTGTTTTTGTGAGAAAGCTACCCTGGTGCTCGGCCTGACCTCGGACTGACGAGGGTTTAAGGGTCGACAAGGGCAATGGTGAGCCGTCGTGCTTTTGTGAGAAAGCTACCCTGGTGCTCGACCTGACCTCGGACTGATGAGGGTTTAAGGGTCGGCAAGGGCAATGGCGAGTCATCGTGCTTTCGTGAGAAAGCTATCCTGGTGCTCGGCCTGACCTCGAACTGACGAGGGTTTAAGGGTCGGCAAAGGCGATGGCGAGCCATCGTGCTTTCATGAGAAAGCTACCCTGGTGCTCGGCCTGACCTCGGACTGACGAGGGTTTAAGGGTCGGCAAGGGCGATGGCGAGCCGTCGTGCTTTCGTAAGAAAGCTACCCTGGTGCTCGGCTTGACCTCGGACTGACGAGGGTTTAAGGGTCGGCAAGGGCGATGGCGAGCCGTCGTGCTTTCGTGAGAAAGCTACCCTGGTGCTCGGCCTGACCTCAGACTGACGAGGGTTTAAGGGTCGGCAAGGGGCGATGGCGAGCCGTCGTGCTTTGGGGAGAAAGCAACACTGGTGCTCGGCCTGACCTCGGACTGGCGAGGGTTTAAGGGTCGGCATGGGTGCTGGCGAGCGGTTGCGGAGAGAGTTGGCTCTGAGTTGACTTCAGTCTTACGGGGCATTAATGGCACTCAGGGAATCGCGCGACGTTTTGGCTTCCCAGGTGTATTAATGATGCTCGCGAATTAACACGCGGCATTTCATCTCCCAAAGGTGAACGCGGTATGTCGTTTTGCCTTCTGCCGCTTGGCCTCCCCCGGGCCATAATTGCGGGTTAGGGGAAGCTATAAATATCCCCTTCTCCTGTTGTTTTTTCATCAGAAGAACGCACTGTTAGCCGATTGATTATCAGAGGTGTCTGCCGTAGGCGGACGCCTAATCACTTGAATATTTGAACTCTGGGAGGCCCGGATAGGTGGTTGCACTGTCGTCCCTGTCTTCCTTTGGGTATGCGGCCCTGGAGGTTGTCTACCCAAAGGAGTCAGAGACGGGAGGCGTAACGACCGGAGTCTGGGTCCAGGGGAGAAGTGTCTGCCGTTGCCTGGTATTTTTGGGTACATCAATTTGGACTCCCGGTTCGGTTCGGATTGATGTACTCGAAAATATTAGGTTCGGCTGACCGAGGTAGGAAGCCTCGGATAGGCGGTACCCCTGCCATACCGGTCTTCCTTCGGGTATACGGTTCTGAGAGCTGATTGTCCGAGGGAGGCCAGGATGGGAGGAGTACTGACCGAGGTCCGGGGCCAGGGAGGCCAGAATCTGCCGTCTCTGGTATTTTTTGGTATATCAATCTGAGCCCCTGTTTCGGTTCAGTAGGTTCGGCTGGCGCAGTTTCGGACTCGAGAGCCAGGGCATGGTGGTTCTCCTCCCGCCCTCGAACAGTTCGGGGTTTCGGCTTTTGAGGCCGTAATCCCTGAGTTGTTCGCGGGCGAGAGGAGGGCCCGACCAAACCCCGTGGCTCGGGGCTCTTACCGAAGGTGAGCACCTTAAACTTTTAAAGTAAACTTTTGTTGTGGAGCAGCGGGGTGTCATCGCAGAGCGTAAGGGGGCACAAGGCCTGGAAAGGCCAGGGTCCTGCTCAGGGCCGATGCCCAGCGTCCGAACCGTTGGCTCGCGTTCGGCGACGGTTGGGCGGGAGCCCAAGGGTTGCTAACCGCCTGTCTTGGTGATGTCATTGACGCGAGTTTCTAGGAGCAGTTGCGCAAAAATCTAGGAACAGTTATTGCGAAAATCGAGGAGTTTCTAGGAGCAGTTGCCCACCCATCCCCTTTTCTTTTTCATTCTTCACGTTCACTTCCTCTCTTTAAAAAACAGTCTTCAGCGCTTCTCTCTCTAGTCTACCGCGCTCGCTCATCTCGCCGAGGACCGATCAGGTTAGTTGTCGCTTTTCTTCTTTAGTATGTCTAGGGCTCAGTCCGGCTCCTCAGCTTCGACCTCGAGGGGGGAGGACGACCCCCTCACGGCCCTTGTCGACTCGACGTCCTGGGAGGAGGACACTAGGGTGTATGATGTGAAGCTCTTCCGCATCAGGAGGCAATTTGTGGTGCAGAGTAGCGACTCCGAAGAGGAGGGGAGTGACAGCTCGGATGAAGTGGAGATACTGGACCTGGTGTCGGAAGAGGAGGGTGGTGACAGTGGGGGAGACGGAGAGGTTGGAGTGTCGGAGGTTCGGAAGAAGGGTGAGGGGGGAAAATCCATGGTTCGGAGGCAGAGCAGGGGTACTGGCTCCTCTTCAACGGTGACAGTCCTCGAGCCCCTGGCCACCCCTTCCCCGGAGAAGGCCAAGAAGAAGAGGAAGCCGAGAAAGAAATGGACGATGCCAAGCAGTCCGGATAGGACGACCCCTGTCCGTAATTTGGCGACTGGGTTTTCGACACAGCCGAGGTCGATTAGGCAGTACCCGGACGATCTCTCAGACAAAATCTTGTAAAGGGTACAGCCGTCTTCGCCGAGTCACCAGAAGATAAAGATGGATGCGACACCGTCGATCCTAGAGGTAGGTGATTTGGAGGTTATTCGGTTGGCCTTCCACACTGGATCAGGCTACGAGCTGATGCTGCCGAGCCCAGGTCTCCGGCCCATCGACCCTCTGTCGGAGTGGTACTCCATCTTCCCTGCCAACGCATTTGGTTCTGGGCTATGGTTGCCGATCCATCCATTTATCTGGGAAGTGCTCAATTGGGCATCCCTTGTCCCGATGCAAGGGCCAAACTCGTGGAAACAGATGGTGTGCTTCGTGCTACTTTGCGAAGAAAGGAAGCTACCGCTGAGGCTAGACGTGTTTCGTGCGATGCTGGGGATTATCTCGTCTGGGGAGTTCGAGGGCATCTTCTACATCTCTCCTTGGGGCCGTGGGAAGGTAGTCCATGGCCACCCAGACTCAATCAAGGAGTGGAAGAGAAAGTATTTTGTGATCCGGAGCAAAAAACCTTGGGACATACCTACTCGGTGGAACTTCTATAAGCCGAACTTCAAGGCGCCAAGGCCGAAGGACCTGTCTGTCGAGGAGTGGGGGTATGTCGAGCGCCTCCAGAAGAGGAACAGCATCAGCTGGCCGAAGGTGACGAAGGGTCACCTGGCCAGTGTCGGACAGAGCCCAGCCACGTCTAGTATGTAGTCGTTTCATTTTTCTTATTTTTGTATTCTTTTGCGCTCATTGTTCTTAATGGGTCGTCTTGTAGGTATGGACCCAGAATCAATCAAGGCTAGGAGGATCGCTCTAAAGAAGCAGAGGGTCGAGGAGGGTGGCCTAAGGAAGAGGACGAGGGAGTCCTCGCAGGTCGTCTCCGATGCCCCTGGTGAACCGAGGGCGAAGAAGGTGCACCCGGATGCGGGTAAGGAGGTGCTCGCCCAGCCGAGCCCTGGTGCAACCAAGGTGGCCGACCGTGCCAAGGGGAAGGTCCCTCTGCTCCGGGCTGATGCGAGGGAGATTGTAGGCGAGGAGATGTTGCAGTCGTGGGCCTCGGATTGGTCGATCCGAAGGGGGGACGGCTTGACCGAAGGGCCCATTACCATCGTGGTGGCAGAGAAGTTGGCAACTCCCCAGGATCGTCAGAGTATAAGCAACGACACTCTAGAGGTGGCTTACATGCAGCTGGCGCAAGCAAACATGCTGGTAAGATCTGCCGACCCCTTTTTCCTTGTAATTCTTTATATGAAGTGAGTCTTCTTCCCGAACTGCCTTCGGTGCTGCAGGCTTGTCTGGAGGGGGCCCAAGTGATGAGGCTCCACGAGAAGGCCTTGGAGCAAGAGCAGGAGCGGGCAAATAAGTACCAGCGGGAGATGAAGGAGATGAAGATCGAGCTCGAGGGCTCCCACAAGAGGGAGCAGGAGATGAAGGCCGAGCTTGCCACTATGGAGAGTGACTGCATTAAGAAGGTGGGCATGCTGAGGAAGAAGTTTGCCAAGGAGAAAGAGGTGATGACGACGAAGGCCCAGGATCTGATAATCGAGGCCCAGAACGAGGTCTACGAGAAGGCCCTCGATCACGTGAGGCACTTCTATCCAACCCTTGATCTGACCGACTTCGATTACGACATGGTCATCGATCTGCCCCCGAAGACTCCCGAAGGGGGTGAGCAGGAAGAACCGGCCGTTGGCTCGGCCGCAGACCCACCCAAAGACCCGGCTGATCCAGAGGTGGGGAACTAGGTCGCTTGCCTTCTTGTTTTTGTTTTCCCCTTCTTCTTTAATGTATTTGCCAACTGCAGACTGGCCACCGCATTTTTGTATGACGAATTTGATTTATAAAAAGGATTTTTTGTTTGGCCAAGTGTTTTGACTTCAACCGTTTATTTTGGCAAAGGGTAGCTTTGCCGAACGAACTTTCTGGATCATTTTGTCGAAGTGTTTTGAGTGATGGTTGGTTTCCTTTTAGGTAACGGCTCTTCCTTCCAAGGCAGACCCTCGTCGCTCCGACGTGGCGTGGCTCCGGAGCAAGATCAAGGTCCTTGAGTCTACGTTGGTCCGTTACTGCAAGGGGGATCGCGATCAGGATGCCGCCTTTCACTACTATCGGGACAAGTCTGAGGCCCTGAGTGTGGAGGCGACCAAGCTGAAGAAGGCGATGGTGGTTCGAGACTTAGGTAGCGCCAGTCTCGGGTATACCATGTCAAGTGCGTCGGTGCAGCGGCCCTCGTCTGAGAGGCTCCTTCGTGATGTCATAGTGGAGAAGGAGATGGAGATACATCGTTACAAGACGATGTTGGGCATGTCCGGGACGAGGACGGGATCTTCCTCGGGAGGCCATCGAGCGGAGGGAGTCCCCGCGACGTTGTTGTTACTGGAGCATGCCCGGCCGGTCGATGCCCAGAGCTCCGTGGCCGGCGTATCGACCTTGGCCGACCCCTAGGGACATTGTGACGAGGAGAGGGATCCTAGCTGCTCGGTCGGAGTTGGTTTACCCTCCGTCGAACCCGAGGGGCCCTAAGAAGTTTCTTAGTTAATAATTTTTTCTTTGAGCTGAGTGGAGCGGTCTTGTAATGTTCTTTGTTCTTTCGAAGGTGTTTTAACTAATAAAAGAGTATGAATAAGGAGTTTTATTTCTCTCTTCACTCTTGCCAATTGTTTTTCGAATGACTGTGAAGGAGTTGATGGTCAACGCCCGGTGCTGCGACTTGGGCGTCATAGCTTGAGAAAGCTACCCCTATGCTCGGGATGGGGTCGGGCCTACCGAGATGTTGGGGGTCGGCACCCAGTGCGGCGACTTGGGTTCCATAGCTTGAGAAAGCTACCCCTGTGCTCGGCGTAGGGTCGGAGCTACCGAGATGTTGGGGGTCGGCACCCAGTGCGGCGACTTGGGTACCTTAGCTTAAGAAAGCTACCCCAGTGCGGCGTCTGGGGTGCCATAGCTTGAGAAAGCTACCCCTGTCCTCGGCGTAGGGTCGGAGCTACCGAGATGTTGGGGGTCGGCACCCAGTGCGACAACTTGGGTGCCATAGCTTGAGAAAGCTACCCCCATGCTCGGCGTGGGATCGGAGCTACCGAGACATTTAAAGTTTAACAAAAAGAGTCTTTTAATACATGGAGAGAGGCGCTAATGGCCTTTTACACAAGGAAGGTTACAAAAGTGTTATTTACATGGATCAAGCAAAAAACCCTACTTCTGTCCTTCTAGGAATTTCATCAGGTGTTCGGCGTTCCAGGGTCTTTTGACCGCCCGACCCTCCATGTCCGCGAGTCGGTACGTGCCGGGCCGTATGACCTCAGCTACCTTGTAGGGGCCTTCCCAGTTGGGGGCCAGCTTCCTCTTTCTCGTGGGGTCAGAGACGGACAATTTGCGGAGCACAAGGTCTCCGGCCTTGATGTCGGTAGGGCATACTTTCTTGTTGTAAAACCTCTCAATCCACTGTTGGTAGATGCTTCTGCGGACGGAGGACTTCTCCCTGACCTTGACAACGAGGTCCAGGTTGGCCCTTAGGCCAGATGAGTTGTCGGCTTCATCGAAGGCCATGATTCAGGGGGAAGGGAGGCCGATCTCGACCGGGATCACCTCCTCGATCCCATAGGTTAAATTGAATGGTGTTTCTCCTGTAGGGATCCTCTTTGTAGTTCGATGTGCCCATAGCACGCTGGGCAGCTCTTCTACTCACTGTCCCTTGGGGGAACTGTCGAGGCATTTCTTAAGCCGTCGAGTATCTGTCAGTTCACGTTCTCTGCTTGGCCGTTGGACTGAGGATGGCATATGGCGGAGAAGCGTTGCTGGACGCCAATGTCTTCGCAAAATCTTCGGAAGTTTTGGCCCGCGAATTGGGTCCCGTTGTCCGTGATAAGGACCTGAGGAATCCCGAACCGGCAAATGATGTTTTTCTAGAAGAATTGTTGGGTTTATCGCTCGGTGATGGTGGACAGTGGCTCGGCCTCAAGCCATTTCGTGAAATAATTGATGGCGACTATCAGAAACTTCCTCTGCTCGGTTGCTACGGGAAAAGGATCGACCAAGTTCATGCCCCACATGGCGAAGGTGTCGGACTGGCTAGAGATCGAAGGTTGGCTTGAGGAAGTCTCTTGATTGGGGAAAATCTTTGGCTTGGCCCGCACCTCTTGACTAGGGCTTGGCCAATAATACCCCTGATTCAGGGCCTTCCGAGCAAATGACCTGCTCCCCATATGGCATCCGCCGATTTCCTCATGAAGTTCTTTTAGCGCATAGCTGGCTTCATCATTGGCGAGGCAGCGGAGGTATGGTTTCCCGTCCGCCAGTGTGTACGAGCGTTTGAAGAGGACGTCATTGATCATGACGAACCTTTCAGCTCGGATTTTGATCCTCCTTGCTTCGGCCCGGTCTTCAGGGAGCTCGGCGCTAAGTAAGAATCTTCGAATGGGGGTGGTCCAGTCGTCTGGACTGGCTCCGTCGTTCACAGCACATTGCCTCTTGTTCTCGTGCATTGATGCTCGGCTTTAGGAGGACTTCGATGAGTACTATTCGGTCGAGACCCTCGAAGGAGGAAGAGGCAAGATTTGATAAGGCATCCTCTTGGGCGTTCTTCTTCCTCGGAACCCTAAGGACCGTGGAACAGCCGAAGGACGATAGGAGTCGTCGGACCACGGCCAAGTACCGGATCATTCAGTCGTCACGGGCCTCGTATTCTCCGGTGATCTGATTGACCACGAGCTGAGAATCGCTGAAGGCTCGGATCTGCTTTGCCCCAGCCGGTGCGCCAAGGTCAGCCCGGTAATCATGGCCTCGTATTTTGCCTCGTTGTTAGAGGCCGGGAAGTTGAGGCGGAGAGAGTACTGAAGGAGGAATTTGTTGGGGCCCCGAAGGATGATCCCAGAACCATTCTGGATTCACAGGAGGATCCGTCGACATAGATTTCCCAGGTCAGATCCGAGTCTTGGATGTTAGGCTATTCGGAAATGTTGCATTCAGTGATGAACTCTGCGAGGGCTTGTCCCTTGTTCGCCGTCCTCGGCTGGTAGCCGATGTCGTACTGGTTCAGCTCTATCGACCACTTGACTAGGCGGCCAGAGTTCTCTGACTTGTGGAGGACGGTCTTTAATGGCTGATCGGTCAATACTTGGATAGAGTGAGCCTGGAAGTAAGGGCAGAGCTTACGGGCGGCCTTGACCAGGGCATAGGCCACTTTCTCTATCCTTGCGTATCTTGTCCCTGCGGGGAGTAGGACCTTGCTCACATAGTATAACGGTTTCTGAACCCCGTCGTCTTCCCGGATGAGGACCGCGCTGAGTGTGCTATCTGTGGCAAATCGGTAGAGCCAGAGTGGTTCGCCTTGGATCGGGTTTGCTGAGGAGGGGAGGGTTGGCGAGGTACTGCTTTAGCTGCTCGAATGCCTCTTGCTGGGGGGTGCCCCATTCGAATCCCCCCTTTCCGCGCAGAGCTTTGAAGAAGGGGAGAGAAATCTCCCCCGATTTGGAGAGGAAACGGCCGATGGCCGCCAATCTTACCGTAAGCCTCTGGACTTCCTTAACATTCTGGGGAGGGGCCATGTCTATTATGGCCTGGATCTTCTCCGGGTTCACCTTGATGTCGTGCTGGCTGACGACGAACCCGAGGAATTTTCCGGAGGAGACGCCGAACGTGCACTTGGCAGGGTTGAGCCTCACGTTATAAGTTCGGAGGATGCCGAAGGCTTCTTCAAGGTCGGCGACGTGGTTCAGCCCCTTCCGGCTCTTAACGAGCATGTCGTCGATATAAACCTCCATGTTGCGACCGATCAGGTCTTTGAAGATTCGGTTGACGAGCCGTTGGTAGGTGGCTCCGGCGTTCTTCAGCCCGAAGGGCATAACACGGTAATAGAAGAGACCCTGATCGGTAATAAAAGATGTTTTTGCAATTTCCGGCGGGAACATCCGGATCTGATTGTAGCCAGAAAATGCGTCCATGAAGGACAGGAGCTTGTGACCTGAAGTCGCGTCAATCAAGGCATCGATGCTGGGGAGAGGGAAAGGATCTTTGGGGCATGCCTTGTTTAGGTTCGTGAAGTCTATACAGATCCTCCAACTCCTGCTCGCCTTTTTTACCATAACGACGTTGGCCAACCACTCGGGGTAGCTGACCTCCTGAATGAATCGGGCGGACAAGAGCTTGTCTACCTCCATTTTTACCACTTGCTGCCTTTCCGGGACAAACTTGCGCCTCTTCTGGACAACCGGCTTCGAGCCTGGGACGACGCTCAGCCTGTGCATGATCAGGTCTTCGGATATTCTGGGCATATCGGACGGCTTCCAGGCAAAGAGGTCGATGTTGCAGCGGATGCAGCTGACTATGTCCGTCTTTAGATCTTCGGTGAGGCAGCAGTTCACTCGGAACCACTTCGATTCGTCCGCTGTCCCGAACGAGACTTCCTCCAGCTCGTCGGCCAGCTCGGGGTCGGATTGGCACCTCTTAGGCTGGAGCTCGACGGCGTCGAGGGGAAAGACACCCCCTCCTACGGCGGTCATGTAGTAGGACCGCGCAGCCTCTTGGTTGCCTCGGACGACACCGACCCCCTGTTTAGTGGGAAATTTTAACTTCAAGTGGTAGGCAGACGGCGCGGTCTGAAGGGAGCACAGCCCGGGTCGGCCGAGAATAGCATTGTACGCCACCTTGACGTTCACCACCATGAAGTCCATTGATTCGGTTCGTCTGAGGGGAGCCGAACCCGCGGTGACATCGAGGGTCACGATTCCTTCTATCACAACTGGGATGCCAGAGAACCCATGCAAGGTGTATCCGGCTGGCTTGATCTTGTCTCTGGGCAGTTTGAGGTTCTCGAAGGCTTCCAGGAAGAGGATGTTTATCGAGCTGCCGTTGTCGACGAGGATCCGGCGAACTTCAAAATTTGCCATGTTGAGACTTATAACGAGAGCATCACAATGGGGGAGACGAATGCCCTCCAGGTCCTCTCCTGAGAAAGAGATAGGGAGTAGCTGCGTCCGGGGCGAAGGGAGGTCTCGGACGGCGTTCACCTCTCGGATGAATGCTTTTCGAGAAGTATTAGACCCCTCCCATGGGCCCTCCGTGGACACAATGTAAAATGGCCTGCCCCTCGGCCCCCTCGGGCTCGGGATCCCGCTCGGGATGTCGGTTCGGAGTACGGGCAGGAGGCGAAGGCCTCTGGTTCCTCGTATCCTTCCGATCCCTCTGGTTCTCTCTTGTGAACTCACGAAGGTACCCTCGTGAGATAAGGGCCTTGATTTTGTCCTTCAGGGCCCGACACTGGTCGGTTTCGTGCCCGTGATCCCGATGGAATCGGCAGTAGAAGCGCTGGTCTCGCTTCTTGTTGTTGCTTGGTCGAGGGGGTAATCGGACGAGGCCCTTGTCCTCTATTTCTAGGAGGATGGTGGACATGTTCTATGTCAAGGGCATGTACCTTTCGAAGCGAGGGACCGGGGGTACCCTCTTCATGCCGACCCCCTCCTTTGCCATTTTTCTTGCAGGCTCGATTTCGTCGATCTTGCGCTTGCCTTTCCCTACGGCTTCTTTGGTGCCTTCTGGGTTTAAAGCTTCTTCTGCCCGTATGTACTTCTCAACCCGGTTGAGCAGATCGGGAAAGTCCAGGGGGGCTTCTTTGCCAAAGAGACCTTCAGCTGGCTGTGCCGGACATTATGCCGAAAGGCGGCCGAGGCAACCCCAGCGTCGAGGGAGGAGACCGAACTTGCCTCGGTGGTGAACCTCCAGACGAAGTCACGGAGTGACTCTCCCTCTCTCTGTCGGAGATCTAGCAAGGATGCGCTCATCTTCTTGGCCTTCCTGTTGTTTATGAAGTGGGCTAAGAAGTTGGCCTCCAGCTGGTCGAACGAGAAGATCGAGCCTAGGGAGAGTTTGGAGAACCACTCTGAGTCGGACCCCGGAGGGTGGCTGGGAATGCGCGGCACAGCAGGGGATCCGAAGTGCTGTGAATCATCATGAGGGTTTTGAAGCCCTCCATGTGATCAGCTGGATCACCCTCGCCGTTATAGGTCTCGAATTGTGGCGGAGAATCTCTGCTTCTAAGATGGCGGTCAAGAATGATGGTCGGGTCGGCCTGCGGCCTAGAACGGGGTTCGGATTGCCATCGCCGATGTGTTCGAGGCGATTCTTCATCTCCAGGTGGCATCGGAGTACCTCGTCTGTACGTTCTGGGGGAGGGGTCGGGTCACGAGTGTGGCTCCTCCCCTCGCCCACCTGACGGGATTGGTTGAACGTCTCAGCCCTGGGCGCTCCGTGAATGGCCTCCATGATTTCGTCCCGGAAGCTGCGAAATTCAGCCCTTGTGATCGCACCGTGGTCGATCGGGTCCTGCCGGGGCGGCAATCTTCGGCCGATGCTGCTGAGTGTCGATGCCCATCCTTTGGGCGCAGGTCTGGAATGGTTCGGGGCCGAGTTGGAAGCGGTCCCTCCCCTAGCCTGACTGGCCCTTCGGTTCTGGATGACCCGATGAAGGTCGGGCGGGACTGGGTGAGGTGCGCCTTGTTGGTGTCCGAGGTTCATCCCCGGATTATTCGATCCGTGTACGCCGTCGAGGGCATCCTGAAGAGGAGGCCCGTTCGGACGGAGGATGGAGGTAACTGCTCTCCTGGGCTTGGGAGCCATTGGAGCGTGGTTCGAAGGGAGACCGCTGGTGATGGCGAGGTTCGGGCTGACGTCCGTACCGAGTGAAGTTCCTACAGACGGTACCAACCTAATGTGGTTTGTTTTTGGGAGGAGTGTGGATGCACCAAGTGTGAGTTCTACTCGATTTGTATTGGTGGAAGGATGCGGTACTGGACGGTACACCCGATCCTCGACAAGAGGGGTGTGAGGGGGTTTTGAGGTAGAAGTCGGAAGGTCATCTCGGTAGTTGAAGCTCGGCTCGGATCTGGGGGCTCAGATCCTAGAGTCTCGTGTACCTGCACTCGGCCTAGGAACACCGGGGGTTGGTCCTGGTGGTAGGCCCTCCGACGGTCTAGTTAGTTCCTGAAGTAGAGCAACGGTAACTAGGGTTTGAGAGGGGAAAAAGATTGATTACCTTTAAGGGTAGGGAGAGGGCCTGGTATTTATAGACATACTCAACAGGGTCTGGACCCGTTTGGGGGTCGGGTCTGGACCCAGTCTGTAATGACCCGAAAAATAGCATATGGCTATTTTGCATCGAAATGTGTGCGCGATTGAGAATTTCGCGCGATTATGTATTTTCTGATAATAATTACTCTTAATTGAGAAATATAACATATATTGTCTATTTTATCTTATTATTATTTTCAAGATTAAATTATTTTTATACGGATTATCTACAAAGTAGTTTTAATGTATTTTGTATTGTTTGGAATTATTAGAATAGAGAGTTGGGCTTTATTTGAAATGTTTTGAAGTTAGAGGGCTTATATGCAACATTCCCCTAGATATTTATCAATCTATTATTAATTATTCCATCTTTTACAAAAAAAACCCCTTCTCTCTCTCTCCTTCTTCTCCTTCTTCTTCCCTTCTTCTTCTTCCGTTCGTTCTCCATCCCGAACCCATGAAACCCCACCCCCCCCCCCCCGTCGTCCTCCTCCTCCCTTCTCCTTCTCCGTTCGCTTCCAACCAACGACCCCCACTCCCGTCCCCTTCTTCTTCTTCTTCTCTGTCTTGTTCGATGCCGAACCCAAAAGAACCCCGACCACCCTTCTTCTCCCCCCCGTTCGTCCACGCCAGCAATCGAAGGGAACCCCACACCCGTTCCCTCTTCCTCCTTCTTCTCCTTCCATTCCCGATCAAAACGAACCCCAAATCCAAACCCATTCGCCGATCGTCCCCCACTCAATTTCCATCTCAGTTCTTCGTCAATTCCAAATTAAAGTGAGGGGTAGACTAAGTGAGGGATTCTCTACATCGTGGTAGCGTCGATTTTCGATTGGATTCGGGAAGGTAAAACCCTAACTATTTTATTGTATAGAATTTAGTTGGGTTAATTTTATTGAGTAGGAATGTTAGGGTAGAGAGATTTTGAGATGTTGGAAATTGTAGATGGGAGGAATTAGTAGGTTATTAGAGAGATTGTGAGTTGTTAGTAAATTAGGGATTTGAGTTTGTAAAAGAGAATTATATGAATATGGATTAATTCTCGGATAGTAGTAGAAATCATAGTTGAGCTACTAGAATATTTTGGAGGCAATTTGGTAATTATTTGGGGATGAAAATACCATAGGCATTAGATCATCACGTGCATCGCACGTGTATATCCCAAGCATTCAATAAGCGCTTGTGGGATATTTGGGATAGCGATTATTTACTCTTGTGATTAGTTGAATTATTTGAGTTTTAATTGCTTGAAATTTGGTGATAGGATATATTCACGACCTTGGACGCGAGGTGGCACGGCGCTTGGATCTTCGCAAAATATGTGAGTTAATTTATTGTGTATTTTGTGTGTTAAAAAATTATGTGAGTTATATTATTTATATATTTTCGTGGTTTAAAGATATATGTGAGTTAGTATATTTATATATTTTGTGGGTTGACGAATATGTGAGTTGGTTTATTATATATTTTGTGGTTTGATGGATATGTGAGTACTAATTTATCTACATATTTTGTGTGTTAAGGAATACGGTGAGTTTAATTTATATATATTTGTGTGTTTTAAGAAATATAGTGAGTTTAATTTATTTAGATATATTGTTGTGTTTTAAGAAAAATAGTGAGTGTTAATTTATTACGTGTTTTTGTATGTTAAGAATTATGTGAGTATCGATTTATTACGTATCTTGTGATTGTAAGAATATGGTGAGTATGATTTATTTATGAAGTAATGTTTAATGGAGGATTGAATAACATATGTGTATATGGGGATGAGTTACAATCATAGGAGGATATCAAGATATGGTGTATATGGTTCTATATACGTAATTGACATTTTAAAGAAGTTGGATGAACTGAAGAGGTGACATGATTTATGGATGTGGCGTATGGGGAAATTTACTATCCTTGAGTATATAAACCCTATATAATGGATTCGTTATGTTTGTGAGGATTCTCTACTTCTAAGTTAGTTGCTTGCTTTCCTTATCTACTTATGTATGTGTAGAAAGAACCATCCTTAGGGTACTGCTTGTGTAGGTGAAGAAAAGAACCCATTTTGAGAGTTGAGTAAATTGTGGATGTTAAAAGAACCCATCTTTTGGGTATGAATTGTTAGAGGTTGGGAAAGAACCCATTTTGAGAGTTGAGTAAATTGTGGATGCTAAAAGAACCCAACTTGATGATTATGTTAGTTGTAGTATGATAAAGAAACAATCTTTGGTTGTTGTCAGTGGTAGGGGGTTAAAAGATCACACCTTTTGTGGATTACGTGTTGTAGGTGGAGGAAGAACCCATTCCTAGGGCTATATTATTTGTGTATGCCAAAGAGAACCCATTTGAGTGTTAGTAGTAGCGAGTAAAAGAACCCACCCTATGGATTTAGATTGTTGTAGAGAAAGAACCCACCCTTGTGGTATAGTAAGAATCCATGCTTGAATTGTTATAGAAAGAAACCCATGGTTCAGTTGTAGTAGAACACCATGCTTGAGTTGTGTGAAGAACCCATTCATGCCTATGTGACGTTCTAGTAAAACCTATCATGTTTGAGTCGATTTTAGAAAGAAACTCATGTTGAGTTGATTATAGTAGGTCTGCCATGATGGGTTGATTGTAGAAGAAACCCATGCTAAGTTGATTTTAGTAAATTCTTCTGTTGCTTATAATTATAGAAGATCAAGTTTGCTAGTAAGCACAGTTGGTTGCTTCTAGGTGAGATTACCTGTATGGTTGTTTGTATGTGGATTTGCTCGTACATGGCTCGACTGGCCCGTATGTAGCTGTGGGTCTCATACGCAGCTTATTTGGCTCGTATGTATGTCGTTGTCTCATACGCGACTCGACTGGCCCGTATGTAGCTGTTGGTCTCATACGGGGCTTATTTGGCTCGTATGTACGTTGTTGTCTCATGCGCGGCTCGACTGGCCCGTATGTAGCTGTTGGTCCTATACGTAGCTGTTTAGCTCGTATGTGTTTTGGTTACTCGTATGTAGCTTCTTAGCTAATACGCAGTAGTTGTGCTCATCTAGGGCGATATAATTACCCTAAAGGTCGTCGAGCATCAAGACCGCATCCTACCCCCTCAGAATAAATGGATAGATCTCACCTCGGGCATCGACGGATCTTAACCGATATAGGTTGCCCGTGGGCCGAGAGTGTTGGTAGAATCCAAGTTAGGGGTAGGGATGAGTGAGAGAGATCTCATTACTAGAGTCTTGGATCGAGGGACCACGAGTTGGACCATGATAATCTAAGTTAGAAATTATGTAAGATTGTATAGGAGTAGTAACATCATTAGGGTAGTGACTTATAAAATCATTACTTAACCTTTTGCCAGAAAGAAGGGGAGTTGGTAGTAGGGTGCACCGTACGACCAAACCTTTCTTTGGGGCCGATCATAGGGGGTGTTATTGGGTTGTACCTTCCTGTCAAAAGGGATACGTACGATGCCTTCTCACTAGTTGGGGACATGGGTTGCGTATCCTGATTGTTAATTCCTGAAGTGCCATGATAAGGCGGGCGGAGCTAGGGGATGGACCCCCGGAACTCCGTCAGGTCCTATGCCAAGAGGGCGAACAGGCCATGGACTACGGTCCGACCAGGGGGCGGTAGGGGGCTCCCCTGTCAGCAGTATCCCCGACGGTTCGTCAGGTTTTTGAGTGAGGTCCGGTAGCCGGATAGCAGTGGCAACATGGACACCACTGGCGAACTGCATTAGTGGGACTTGACCACGTCTGCAACCTCATCAGTCACGTTGTATCTGTCAGGAACAGGTTGTGTACAATTAGAATTCATAACGCGGGTTCAATCCCTATATATGGAGAAAACGGCTTGAGATGGGGCGCATATAGTATGGGATGCATGTTGCTTTCAGAGACTTGCTGACATTAGAATAGGAGCATCCTAGTCTAGTTGACCTTGCATTAGAATAAGAGCATCATTGTATTAAGTAATCTTGCATTAGAGTTAAGTCATAACATTCACTGGCACATCAATTATGTGTACACGTGTCTTTTCCATTCAAGTTGAATTGCGAGTGTGATATGTTATTGCCAAACCATGCTGGCGATGCGGAGTCTATTGTGATGGAATGCATATAAATGGTAATGTGCAATGAGATGTTAGATTGGACATGAATGAATGTGGTAGTATGCAAATGAATGCATATGCCTATGATGTGATATGTGATATAAGGCAATAGGATCAATATTGTATTATGAGAGGGGTTATTCAAATGATTACTAAGATAAGTATGATTATGAGTGGGTATGGATATACATACAGGTGATGACTCAGAGAGTATTGGATGTGAATTCCCATTTATGAGGTTACATGTTCAGATGTCAAGTAAGATTTGATCTTGATATTATGAGTTCGTTATGTTTTTACTTATAAAGTTTAATTTATTTGCTTATTTTAATAAATTATACTCACACCAGAAATGGCTAACCCCTTAGTATTTGGGGGTTAGGGAGTCCATGGACTACCCTAGGTCCCTACTGTTACAGGTCTTCAGCAGTGCAGAGGTGAGGTGTAGGTACAGGTTCCCGTGGAGTGGAGCTCTAGTTATAATTTGTTGTTATGATTTAATTGTAAATAGTAAAGATTTATGCTTTAAATTGTATTTTTGATGTATAAGTATGTGGATGATGATGAAAAGTATAGCGTGAGGCGGCAGGATATGGTTTCGACCTGTAACCATTTCGTGTGGAGTGCCGGGCGCTGTGGTAAGCTTTTACAAGTTATTTTCTAAAAAACTTACTACGTTTTCAAAAGGATTTATGCTTTTAATTGATAATTGTTAAACCGTTATGATTTTGGCCCCCAGAGCATATATATATATTGCCTGTGTGATGATGCTCATTTTGGCCTGGGGAGCCCGTATTATTATTGCCTGTGATGTAAGCTACGGAATTTAGAGCAAAATTCCGTAAGCTTTTCTGTGTTTTGGGCAGAAATTACAGGGGAGACTCTGCCCAATTTTTCTTTGAAACATAACCATTTTAGTTTATGTTTAAAGTGATATAGAAATTGGAAAATTTGAGTTTGGAGTCAAAAAGGAAAAAGGGCAGGCGCTACAGTTGGTATTACAAACTGATAATTGTAATTACTGCGTGGTAACTCTGTGTTGAATGAAAAGTTTTAAATTTCCAGCATTTTTTGTGTATCGTGACTAATTGAAGGAAAGATCTTGGCATGTGTCACGGTTTCCCAGTTATGAGGAAATCGGGGCGCTACAGAGTCGCCCGTGGGCCTGACGTGGCAGGAGGCCCAGGTGGTTTTGGGGCTGACGTGGCAGGACCCCAGTTGGTTTAGGGCTGACGTGGAAGGAGCCCTAGGTGGTTTTAGGGGTGAGGTGGCAGATCATATGATGCGGTGTTTTTGAGGGGATCGGATGGCCTAGGAAGTGCTAGGTCATTTTTACCCCATATCACCTAGCATAAGTTATTATGTCACCTGTAGCAGTGGCGTTGTCAGTATACAATGGCAGCCCGACTAGGTTATCAATTTTGCTAAGGATTACATGTGACCAAAACTTCAATTGCAGGTTAGGAAAACGAATCCCAACTGGAACTGAAGTCAACAAATCCCTCTCTAAACCACACTTTTCAGACCATTGCTTCAAGATGATCACCCCCCCCCCCCCCCACCCCCCACCCCCCACCCCCCATATGAAGAATGCGTTGACAGTCCTTGCCCAAACCAAATTTGAAGAAGAAATAGCTGTTTCCAATGATCCCTTTGGCTTCCACAATCTGCTAACACATGCCTTAAAATGATTGTAAAAAGGTTTGTCCCCAAGCACATAGCCTATCAAGGTATTGGACCATTTTACAACATTTCCTAGATCTCTGATTGTAAAATATGTGCTACTGGTCCATCTCCTATAGAAGAGGTTGAATTAATTCAAGTTTACAATTGTTTTGAAGGGCTCAGCCCATAAAACATACATCCTTCCAAGAAGTCGCAGATGAGCCCGGTGCGAATTTCTAGGCTTGCCCAGCTTGTTTCCTCTGCCCATTCAATCGACTTACAGTCGAAACCCTAGTCCTGGTACTGCTAGCCCCTTGATCTTGTGCTCTGTTTGGTGCATTAGAGTTTGGTCTGACCGCCTCACCAACCGTAATTATCCCTTGAGTTCTGCGATTTCTCCGACGATGGGAGGCTAAGATCCATTCTCCCTCCTCCTGAGATGGACGAGAGAAATGAGGTTGCCCCATGTCATCAAAACCGCTGGAACTAGTTTTTTTTTGTCCTTGCATGATAGCAGCCATTTATTCTAGTTTACTCTTCTCTGTTTTTTATTTATTTTATATATTTAGTGAGTTAAACTAGGTTTTGTACATCACTTCTCAAAATTTTAACTGCTTCTGATAGTTAAACGGTGTCCTGAATATTCTTAGGGGAGGGTGTTGGTAGGAATTTGGCGCAGCAGAGTTAGAACTTTAGTAGCGAGAAGTGATAATTGATGTAATGAACAATCAAACAAGTAGAAAAGTACATAAAGCACAAAAACCTATCCCGGTTTGGGCGAACCCTAATCCGGGGGAAAATAAGGGAGAAATTATTCAACTAGAGAAGATTACAAGAGTTACAAATACTCTCACCAAGAACATATCTAGTTCTCGAACTCTGCTGATTACAATGGAGAATTCTCAATGAAGTACATCATCTCTCAATGAAGATGATTACAATATAAAAAGATCTAGAGGAACCTCAGGTTGTAGTCTTGATACAATAATCCCGTCTAATATGTCCTGAAGAAAAAGAGCCACACGATCTAACTTGGAGAAGTTAGGCCCAAAACAAATCACCTAGACCCAACCCACGAGTTGTTGCGCGTCGCTGATGGTGGACTACCCAAAGTGAAAGTGGACTGTGTCTGGTCAATTCTAAACCAGAAGGTTTGGGCGATCGACTACCTAAGTGGCAGTCGACTGTCCAAAGCCTTTGTTTTTCCGACTGCTACTATTGACTTCTTTTACTAAATTGATGCTTCGAATCTTCTTCTCACTTCAACATCTTTTCTTAACAACTAACTCAAGTATGCAATACAAATAACCCCAACACTCTCCACCTAGGATTGCATACTCGTGCTATCAACGCGGTGTGATTAATCACCTCTAGGCTTTTTTGTTCTCCACCTGTAAACGAACTCGGTTCTGTAGTTTCCTCAGCTAGTTGAATCTATCTTCCACTTTATTTTACCAATCATTATGCCCCCTCAAGGACACACCCCAGTAGGCGTTAACACGGAGCTGCGACCCTCCGCACGAACTCTACCTACCCTGAGGCACTCTCTACCTCTCGACGGTATTCGAACATCATGGTCTTACTTCGATGATTCCAGTGGAGGAATACTAGATGACACTTTAGGAATAACGGGCATAGAAATACTTGCACAACTTTTCTGATTCCCACGAAGCTGGTAGAGGTTGTGTTGACTTAGTCTAACACCCCTCTTTCTGAATATCACCTTACGACGATATTCCTAAACAAACATAACTCTACATCGAGCTATGTGCTTCCATAGTTCCCAAGGATATCAAATTCCGTTCCAGAAGAGGCATATATGTGACTTCCCTTAGAGTGTATCTATTTCCATCTGGCACCTCCAACACAACTATTTCCTCACCAAGTACATCACAAACCTTACCAGTACATGTTCCCACACAACGGATCATTGTCGACTTGTACCTCTCGGAGCAAATGTGAGTTGAACTATCTAGATCAAGAAACCAACCTGAATCCATATAAAGAATTTAAACAAGAAGATAGTTGACATTATCACCTGACTCATAAGCACTTACAATATTAGCATTCTTCTAAATACTTATCTCCAGCTCAAAAATAATATTCTAATGGATCAACCTGAAACATGAACAGAAGCAAATGCGATCTCAATTCCTAACTATTTTGGGCAAAATTTGAATGATGACGATGCTGATGAAGTTCCCTCTCCCCCGTCCACCCCTCTCCTCTCTCCCAATCCCTCCTTGGTCTCTCTGCTTGTGAACCCCCCCCCAACAAACTTCTCTTCTTCCTCCTCCTTCTCTCCAACCACCTCCAGTGCAACCATCACTTATTTCCGATCATCCCCCGCATGCTGACCGAACTGGAGCTTAGCGGGTGCGAACCCAACGAGAGGGTCCGTCACACTCACAACATCCCTACACCACCACCCCCTCAACAACAACCGATTCTCCTACTTCACCTCTTCACAGCTATGTCCCCAACCCCCTGACACCCACATTTCAAGCCCTTGGCCCAAACCCAACCCCTAGCACTCTGCACAACCGTACGGAGGGCAAACCCTCTAGGCTCAGAATTGCTCTCTCCCCTCAGTGGGCACATCGTAAGGCACATCATCGACCTGAAGGGAGAGGCTTTGCTCATTATCGCCCGTCGACAGAGTTGCAGCTGTAAGGACGGGCCCATAGAAGGGGTCCTCCTACTAGCCAGTATCGGCGTAAAAGAACCCCCCCTGTGATCCAACGTCACACTCAACAACAACATCAGGCACACGACTGGTGGGACAGCACAGAAGTGCATCACAGGGACAACCACAGGGTCAATCACACAAGAGGAAAAAGCTACCGTAATGCAACTCACTACACTCAGCATCACAGAGAGGCAAAGAAACACCTTAATGAAACTCACCTTACTCCCTCCCATCACAGAAAGACAGTGCGTTCAATCACCCCTCCTAGACCTTCAAAGGCCTTGCACCACAACTCACCTCCAAACGCAACCACACTCCCAACGGAACCCAACAAGAAGTGCCATTACCAAACTCTTACTTCCCCCCTCCCCACAACTCCCACCAACCACCGCAAAGGGAGGTGGTCCTCAAACCTCCAAGGTCCACCGTTGTATGGGCCCAAAGAAGGGGTCCAAACGGTGACCCTAATAAGGGCGAGGGGCCAGCTCCGATTAAGGAAGCGGCAGAGAAATGGCAGGAGGTCACACACAAAGGAAAAAGAAAATCCAACTCCCCAGCACCAACAATACAAGAAAACAGAAAACACCAGAGAAAAGGAAAGGGCAAACCGGCGCCGTGCTTCAACTGCGGGGAGTTGGGACACTATCGGACGGAATGCACCAAAGAAGTGCAATGTCTTAGGTGTATGATGTAGGTTCACTTGTCCTACAACTGCACAAATGTCATTACTTCCAATGAAGACTAAGATTGGCGAGCACACAGGGGTAAGTCGCCTGACAACCCAGTGATGATTAAGCTTGCAAACAGCCTCACAACTATAAAAATTGAAGAAAAGTGGCTTAGTCAGTGGTGCGCAGTGGCACGTGTGACGAAGGGGCGGCCATCGGAGGTTCATGTTCTCCAAGCTTTGAACGCGACTTGGCCAATGAGAGAGCATCGTGACTGGGTTGCCAAGAGAATGTCTCCCTTCCAATTTTTAATTTCATTCCCGTCGCCGCAAAAGCTAATAGAGGTCATCGGAATGCCAACGGTGGACTTTGGACTTTAAAGCTTGGTCATCGAGCTTTGGTGCTGAGCGATCTCAGGGAGATAGATTCTGGGTATGGATTCACAACATACCATTGCATTTTTGGAAAAAAGAGGCCTTACAAGAGATAGTATCCGACTTCGGCACTGTCAAAGAAGTTGATGAGAAAACAGTGCGTCGATCGGAGATAGTATCGGCTAAGGTACTGATCAGAAGTAGGGACATCACCTTAATGCCAAGATTCACCAAAGTTTTCTCCTATGAGGAGTCCTACCTCCTACGCTTTGTCCTCGACAAGCGTGTATTTAGGAAGATGGTCCCCACCTCCATCACATCCCCTTCGCCCACATCTTCTCTCAGAGATGGCCGTAGCTACAAGCAAGTGGCCTCACCGACGTGGGAGCTCACCATAGACGGGACAGACGAAGTCGAACGGGCCCATCGCGAGGTGATCAAGGCTGCGAGAGAGATGGAAGCTCACCGTCAGGCTATGGCGGAGGGATCAGAAAGGCTTGGATCAGGGTGGGACGTCGGTAGGTCAAGCGCGAAGCCAGACCAAGGGATCCAACGGCAAAGAGGACCCACTTCCAGATTTGGTAAACTTCACTGGATCAGAGGTTGATCAGAAAAAGGGGGAGTTGCAGATCTCCCAAAATGGCAAACAGCCGTTGCAAAGTGGTCAAACGATGCATGCAGGCGAGGAGGAACATGTGATGGCACACAGAGGGGGGGACAGGGATGACAGGCCCCAAAACTGGCATACTCCAACTCCTTTACAACGAGCATGCTTCGGGACAAGAGCAGTTGAGAGACAGTGCCAGCTTGGGGAGCATGAAAGCACCATCCACCAGGGAGTGGGTAGAAAAAGTTTGGAAAGCACCAGAATGGAAAAAGATGGCTTCTTTGGATCAGGGGCGTCAAGATATAGAGCCCTCTTTGGGGAAAGCGACGAGCACTGAGCTGCTCGATCGGAGAGAATGCAGAGCAAAGGAGAGCGAGCAGATTGGGAACTCTGTCGCTCTAGAAGAGAGGATACCCAAAAATGGAAAATAAGCCAAAGAAGCCAACAAAGAAAACAGCAGAGTTTCTTCACTTAAGAAGGAGTCATTGGATTTGGCGCTCAAAGCTGCCTCGACTCCCACGCCTGCTGCAGCAGCTGATGAGCCAGCCAGTAGGAGTTTGCCAGGTGGCAGGGGAGGTAATTATACCGGCCTCAAAAACAGATCTGTCTCTGCTGTGATCGAGGCTTGCGGCATATTAAACCGCGGAGGAGAATCTAGGGGCATAGCAGAAGGGTCGCATATGGGTGTGATGGGTTGTGAGCATTTTATAAGCATTAGTGGGCCTAAAGAGGGGCCCTAACATGCTTATTTTAGCCCCTGAGAAAAGTAACGCTACATTTTTAAGCAATCAGACGGACTGTGGGCCCATCGAAGGGTCCGCCACAGGAAACTCCGCTACTCCTGAAGAGTCATCAGTAGTCTGTGGGCTCACAGAGGAGTCCACGAAGAGAGAGTCTACTCTACTACCAGAAAATCAGCTTGCAGATAGTGATGAGGAACTAGAAGGATGCTTAAATTTGGACGAAGAATTCTCTTTCACAGACGACGACTCAGAGGATCTAGAATTTATTGCTGATACACAAAGGGAGATCTCACCAGAGATGGTTTTGGCCACATTTCCAGAATCAGCACCGGGAGACAGTACTGTCTCATCTCGCAGGACGGTGGGGTTCAGAGTGCAGCGATCGCCTAAGAGGGCTTATGTGGAGTCTTTGGATGACTATCTGGAGGTAGCAAGCGCTAGCAAAAGCTACTAAATTCGACGACGGAGGTACGAGAAATTTTTTAGCATCTATATTAAATTTCATGTCAGACTCTGAAGTTTTTCTCCTAGCTAAAACCTGTGGTTTGGAAGTGTGTGACACAGACCGTAATGCCTTGCTTCTCAATAAAATTAGGGGGTGGAAAACTGAAAGGGTTAATTCTAGTTGTCAGAAAATAGTAGGGTCTGGGTTGACAGAGGCAGGGGTAGCTGAAACCTGCCCCACACCTACACACACGATCGAGTCAGTCACGCTCTCCCAATGAATACACTATTCTGGAATGTGAGGGGCCTGGGGGATAGGAAAAAAGAGATTTGGTCAGGGACGTCATTAATAACTCCAAGGCAGGAAATCGTAGGATTACAGAAGACCAAACTTGTGCACGGCTCCAAACTCAAAAGGGTAAGGGGCAACAGAATCAAGGAATGGGTGATGCGACCATCCGCAGGAGCATCGGGGGGAATTGCTATTAGATTCAATCCGAACATTCTAACCTGTACCGAGGTTTACAGTGGAACATTCTCCCTGACTACCCAACTAAAACGGTGATCTGATAATTGGATGCAGATAGTCACTGTCGTTTATGGACCGAATATGGCTACAGATCGTGATGCCTTCTGGCAGGAGCTTGTCGATATTTGACAACGATGGTCGGGAGCCTAGATCGTTGGGGGGGGACTTCAATATTACCAGATTCGCCTTTGAGCACAAGGGTAGAGGTTCCAGCGACAGGTACAGAGAAGAGTTCAATAGGGTGATCACGGAACTAGAACTCATTGATATCCCCATTAATGATAGACTATTTACATGGTCTAACATGCAAACTACTCCGATCATGGCCAAATTGGACAGGATCCTAGTATCGATGGATTGGGAGGCTAAGTTTCCATTAGCAACCGCCAGATCGATTCCTAGACCAACGTCAGATCATACCCCGATCCTTCTGGATATAGGGATACGGGGAGCTCAAATGCCTAGGAAATTCAGATTTGAGAAGGCCTGGCTAGAAATTTAGGGGTTCCACTACATGGTGATGGAAAATTGGACACTCCCAACTACTGGTACGGATGCTACATCCCGCTGGTGTGAAAAGATCCGCAGATTGAGGAAGCGACTGCGTAGATGGAATCGGTCCAGATTTTCGACCATCTGGCGTGCTAAGGACGCCTTTTTGGAAGGAATTGATGAACTTGAAAGGTTGGAAGAAACGAGAGTCCTGTCACAAGATGAAAGAAACAGGCTACTAGAACTTTGAGAGAATATTGCCAATCTTTATAAGTTGGAAGAAATCAAATGGCAACAAAGGTCAAGAATTTCGTGGCTCAAAGAGGGAGACGCAAATACGGCCTTCCTCCACCGAGTGGCAAGCGCAAGATGCAGATCTAACCTAATTTTGTCTTTACAAACGGACACGGGGACGTCGCAGGACGAAAATGTGATTTCCACAACCTTTCACGCTTACTACAAGGACCTCTTTGGGAAGAAAAATGACTTCAGGATCCCACTTAGAGAGAATTACTGGCAGGCATACCGGAACAACTCAACGCAAACTTTGTCCACCTTGGAAGCTCCTTTCACGGAAGAGGAAGTTAAAAAAGCCATTAGTCAAATGGGAGCAGACAAGTCGCCTGGGCCAGACAGCTTCCCAATGATGTTCTTCCAAGTGTTCTGGGAAGAAATTAAAGCGGACATTATGGCACTGATGGATGAATTTTTTAACAACAATCTCAGACTGGGCATGTTCAATTTTGCGGAAGTCGTCCTCATTCCTAAACGGAAGGATTCTACGAGAGTAGGGGATTTCCGACCAATCAGCCTGATACACTGCTCGGCTAAGATTATCACTAAGGTCCTGGCCATCCGCCTGGGAAACATAATGGACAGCCTAATCAGCAAAACTCAGACGGGTTTCATCAAGGGTAGATGTATCCTAGATTGTATGGCCACTGCGGAGCAAGTTATCCACTGCTGTCATACGAGCAACTCTAAGAACTTCCTCCTAAAGCTGGACTTTGAAAAAGCTTACGATTCTATCAACTGGGAGTGCCTGCTGGAAGCTCTCAGAGGGAGGGGATTCGGGAATAAATGGATAAGTTGGATCAGGCAGTGTTTGCACTCTAGTAAAACGGCAATCTCGGTGAATGGGAGGGCAGGGCCGCCGTTCCCGTGCAAGAAAGGACTTCGGCAAGGGGACCCGCTATCACCACTTCTATTCACTATCGTAGCGGATGTGCTGAGGGGCATGCTAGAGAACTGTTGAAGCAAAGCTTAGATAACGCCAGTGGCCAGCAGCACGTCTAATCAAGGGTGCACGATTCTACAGTACGTTGATGACACCCTATTTTTTGGTAATGGGACCAGGTCAGAAACTATCTGTTTTAAATAGGCACTCTACTTTTTTGAAGCCTGGTCATGCCTCAGAATAAATTTCCACAAGAGGGCTTTGATTCCAATTACGCTATCCGATGCCGAAACACGGGAACATGCCACCATACTAAACTGTATGACGGAGGAGTTCCCGTTCAAAAACCTAGGGCTATCGCTCAGACCAGGGAGGCTCACTAAGTCGGACTGGCTACCTATCATAGACAGGGTGGAGGACAGACTGGCTGGTTGGAAAGGAAAAATGCTCTCACTAGGGGGGAGAGTGGTACTCATAAACTCAATACTGTCTAATCTACCCATTTACTACATGTCATTCTTTAAGCTTCCTAAATGGGTTATCCAAAGGATTGACCGGATCCGAAAAAGATTCCTATGGAAAGGGGCAGATTCGAATAGGGGAGGCTACCACCTGGTCAAATGGAGTATCGCTTGCATGAAGAAGAAGCATGGAGGGCTAGGCATCATCGACCTCAGAGATATGAACCTTGCCCTTTTGGGAAATGGTGGTGGAAGGTATTTCACCACAGCGGGGAAGGATGGCAGGATTTCATCCAGACTTACCTCCGGGGAAAATGTACGAGAAATTTAGGCTTCCGAGTAAGGCCTAAAGTTTCGTGCTTCTGGAAAGGAATTACAAAAGCAAGTGGACCGTTCAACTCAGCAGTTACGTCGACGATCGGTAATGGAAGGTCAACTAGATTTTGGTGGGACAAGTGGTGTGGGGCCCATACCCTTAAGGAATCCTTCTCTGAGCTGTATGAGAAAATGAATCGGCCAAATATTTCTGTGGTCGAGACCTGGAAGAGGGGAAATTGGAGACCGTCGTTTCGAGGAACTCTTACCCCAGAGTTACAGCAGCAACTTCTTGAATTGCAAGAACACATAACACAGACAGGTGTAATGTGCGCTCAAGGCCCAGATCAGATGCGCTGAGGACTAGAAACCAAGGGAGCCTTCACGGTCGGGTCTCTGTATCACCGAATTCACTGTCGAGGATGCAGACCCAACTGGGCTAAGGTGTTATGGAAGGTAAAAGCCCCCCTTAAAGTCAGAGTCTTCCTCTGGCTAGTACTCAATAATGCAATCCTCACCAGAGAAAACCTTGCCAAAAGACAACCACAGATTGCGACCAACTGTTGTTTCTGTAATAGGCATACGGAAAATTTGAATCACCTTTTCATTCAATGCCTTAAGAGTAAGGCAACTATGGTGGAGGTATTACGAGCCTTAGGAACAGGTGACTACCCTAGCGAATATGAGGATTTGTGGATTGGCCCCAAATTTGCCTCGATTCGCCAAGAAATTAAGGATGCGTGGTACATTGCGATTGTGGCAACTACATGGGTGTTATGGCTAGACAGAAACAATTTTTATTTTCGTGCTTCATATAATAGTATTTCTGGTAACCTTACTCATATCATGCATCTTATCTCTTTTTGGGCTATAGCTGCTGCCACAGGAGCAAGAGGGAGGATCGGCCGAGTCTTCCAGGTGGAAGAATTTGATGACGAGGAGGTAGAGTTTGGGCCGACACTGGATTGAGGGATGGCGCCCTACATACTCACCAAGCCGCTCATTAGCCGCCAGCTCTACTATTTTGTGTTTTATCGACCTACTGTACTTTTGGTAGTTTGATGTAGGGATAGTTAGACCCACCCCCCAGGGTTTGTTGGGGATGTATGTTTTATTTCCTGCACTGTACTTCTGTATTTCTCCCGGTATTCGGGGGTGTTTTATTAACCTCTTATTAATGAAACAGGGTGGCGTTATCCCACCTTTAACCTCAAAAAAAAAATATTGGCATTCTTCTTATTCAAAATTTGCGATAACCCTTCTTATATTGTCCAACATTCTTGCAATATCAACAATGGATCACACCTTTGTGCACACTTTTCCTTTCAACTGAAAGATCTTCCACCAAAAAGCAACTTGTGGAGGTAGACGATGATTTTTTAGTCTTCTTCCTAAGTTGATCTTCCTTCAATTCCTTGATCACCTCAACCACTGAAAAATTCTTCTGGGCAAACTTTCTATGTAGCATGGTAGTTATAAAAAACTAGTATGAATCTGGCAGTGAATATATCAAGTTGAAAATGTTATCCTCTTCGCTTACATCATCTACGATTATCATTCTCAGTTCAGATAACACCTGACTAGACTCTGTAATATGATCTTGAAGAGCAGTACCATCCTTCATTGAGAAACAAAATAGTTTTATCTTCTAGTACATCCGATCCAATAACGACGATCTCGAGTAGTCAATTATGAGTCTTACCCACATACTCGCCGCATTTTTCTCCCCAAGAAAGTTGCACTTGACCTTGTTTGCCAATGACAATCGGATTAAACTTAGGGCTCTTAGACAAATATCATCTCACTCCTTCTTCATGTTGAATGGCTTTCCATTCTCTCCATTCAGGGCTAGATGTAGACGTTCTTGAACTAGTACATCATACATGTCCACCTTCCAGAGATTAAAGTTGATCTTACCATCGAACTGCTAGATCTCCGCGTAGCTGTGACCTGTCATCTTCACCAAGAGACTAGTTAAACGTATCTCTGAGACTAGTTGTTAGAAATTTGGTGCAGTGGAATTGGGGCTTTATTAGCAAGAAGCGATAACAAATTTGATGAACAACCAAACAAGTAGCTCAAAGCACACAAAGATTTATCCCGATTTGGGCGAACTCTAATCCAAGGAGAAATAAGGGAGATATTATTCAACTAGAGAAGATTACAAGAGTTACAAATACTCTCATCAAGAACCTATCTATCTCTTGAGCCTCACTAAAAGATTATATGTTGATTACAATGAAGAATTCTCAATGTAGTACTTCATCTCTTAATGGAGGCTATTATAATATAAAGAGATCTATCCTGACGAAAGAGCGATGGGATAGGATCCGTACAATCAAACTTGGAGGAGAAGTTGGGCTCAAAATAGATCACCTAGACCCAGCACAATAGATGTTGCATGCCCGTCTAGCAATTCCCAACCAGAGGGTTTGGGAGGTCAATTGCCCAAGTTGCATTCCCCTGTCCAAAGCCTCTATTTTTCTGACTGCTGCTACTGACTTCTTTTACTCCATCGATGCTTCGAATCTTCTTCTCGCTTCAACATCTTTTCTTCATAATGAACTCATGTATGCAAGACATACAATCCCAGCAATTGCATACTCATGCCATCAAAATTGTACGGTTAATCACCTCTAGACTCTTTTGTTGTCCACCAGTAAACGAACTCGGTTCGGTAGTTTCCTCGGCTGGTTGAATCTATATTCCACCTTATGTCACCAATTAATATGCCCCCTCATGGGCACACCCCAGTATGTGTCAACACGGAGGTGCATGTTATACTTCTTCTATGATACTTATGCACCAAGATTCACCATTTTTTGTTTCACCTAATGTCCTTTCGTTAAAAATGCACTACTTTTGTTATTATTAGATGCAAGAAATAATAATTAAGAGCATTGTTTATATATATATATATATATATATATATATGGAAAGCTTCAGTTGTGCACTACCTCTAGTGCACACGGCATGTACACTAGGCCTTCGGGCATTCATATCGACGATCCGAACCGTTTACATTAATCTACACATCTAAATTAGTCTAAATATGTAAAATCAAATCATTTAAACTTCATTTGCCCATCCATTGAAGTGTTACAAAATTGTATGGATGAAAATCATTGTTTTTTATAGTCACATTATGGATGGGCAAATGAATTTCAAATGATTTGATTTTACATATTTAGACTAATTTAGATGTGTAGATTAATGTGAACGGTTCGGATCGTCGATATGAACGCCCGAAGGCTTAGTGCACACGCCGTGTGCACTAGAGGAGTGCACAACCGAAGCTTTCCCTATATATATATATATATATATATATATATATATATATATATATTGTGTGTGTGTGTGTCTAGTCTAGCACATGTATGATACGTTCCTATCCTATTTTGTATGTGCAAGTATATATAGTTGGATTGTGTGCCCACATTTGATTGATTCCATTTCCCCTATCCTCTCTCTTGGTATCAGAGCCACAATGCTCTTGATCCTCAAATCCAAAATAGAGAAATCCAAATCTAAATCAATCCTATATTCAAAATCACCAAATTCAAAATCCTAAATCCAAATCCAATCTGGTCTCAAGCCCACAATCCAAAATCCCCAAATCAATCCAGAATCCTAAATTCAAATTCAAATCAGGCCTCAAACCCACAATCCATAATCCCTAAATCCAAACTTACGTTGTCGCTGTCAACATTGTAGCCTTGTTGTCGTCGTAATGCTGTTGTTACTACGTCATCATCGCCATCGTCGTCGTCATCGCAATTGTCATCATTGCCTCCTTCTCCAATTGCTGCCTCCTTCTCCCTGCATCGCTGCCTCCTTCTCCCATCGTAGCCCTGCCTCCTTCTCCAACCCGACCCAAACCTGAACCCGCTCCCTCCGCTGCCATTTTGCAGATCAAGAGAGAGAGAGAGAGAGACACCTACTTCTGGGTTTTGGTGTTTTGGCCTCCTTCTCCAATCGCAGCCCTGCCTCCTTCTCCAACATGTGACCCAGACCTGAACCCTCTCCCTCCTCTGCCATTAGCAGATTGAGAGAGAGCAACCTACTTCTGTGTTTTTGGTATTTATTGGGTTGTTTTGTTAGTTTACTAAACCCACCCCGCTCCCTTCAACAACCCGACCCAAACCCAAACCTTCTCTCTTCAGCTACCCGACCCGCTCCCTCAACAAACAACACATCCAATAGTTATTGTCGGTCATGGCCTCTACTTCTCCTTCGCCTATCCATTCCATATCCATTACACCCGAAAAATTATCGGACCCAAAAATTTATCAAACTTGGTCTCTCCACATGCTTGTGCTTCTACGAGCTCATGGCCTTGCTTAACATCTTACAGAAGATCCGCTATCCATGATACCTCCTACTCCTTCTTCAGACTATACTGTTACTTCTTTTACTATATCCGCTCAAACTCTTAAGGAGTGGAAAGCAGTAAAATTCCCGGGTACGGGGTATTTTTTGTTTCTCCACAGAGGTCTCCATCTGTCGTAAAATTTCTCTTCTTCCATCTGCAAAGGCTATTTGGACACATCTTCATGATAATTATGAGCACTCCAGTCATGATCGTGAGTATGCCTTGAATCAAGAACTTGTTGCCACCACTCATGGTGATCAATCTGTATCAGATTTACTTGCTTCCTTCAGAATTTATGGCAACAACTTGATGCACTTGAGGAGCCCTGTAAGCAGACTAAGTGTCACATTGCGTAATCGAATACATCTTTATGAGTTTTTTTGTGAGGCTTCCCCCGGAGTTCATAGTTGTTCGAAGTCATCTTATGCCTCGTGAAGCAGTTTCTACCTTGGAACATGCCAAATCAGCAGTGTTAGCAAATAGACTAATATGTGGACCACTGCTCTTCTTCTTGTACTTTTTACTCCTTTTTTAGCTTTTACACCAACTATTCCTCCATGACTACCTTTGCAGAATAGTTCATCATCCTCTGCTCATCTTCTCTCTATCTGATGAAGCCAAATAAACAGTGTAACTAATGTCACAAGTTTGGGCACACTGTAAACCAGTGTCACAAGCGTTTGAGCTCAACTCAGAGACCTCCTGTAGCTGCTCATGTTGAGACTTATTGTGCTTATTCCAGTCCAGCTCAGTCAGCTCATATCTCAATAGCTGAGTCAGTTAATATCTCAATAGCTCAGTCATCAACTCCATAAGATGAGCATTACTGCTCTCAGTGCCTCTTCTCCTTCTGTTTCTCTATCTCATCTGCTGCAAGCCATGAGTGTCACTACTGCTCGCTTGTCCTCACAACCTCCATGTTTGCTTTATTTAGGTGCTTCCTATCACATGACCTTTGATGCTTTGATGCATGTTCTTCTTCTTTATCTTTTTATTCTATCTGTACTGCCTTTGAAGATCTCCTCCTTATTTCCCAACAAGGAGATTTCTCATCTCCAACTTTTTCTCTTCCCTCAATTCTTCATGTTTCAGATTTATGTATGAATCTAATTTCTATTGGACAAATTGATAATGATAATTGCACCATTACATTTGACTCTTCTTCTTGTTTCATACAGGATCTCAGGATGTGGGCACTACTTGGGGATGGCCATAGACATGATGGTACCAATGCTATGGATCACTTGCACATCCTAATTGCCAAAGCCTTTTAGTTCTACGATTTCTAACATGAGTGTTTGGCATCAGTGTTTAGGACATCCTTCTTCATCTAGATTATCCTCTTTATTTCTGTCCCGTATCTTAGGTAGTGTGTCTAAGCATTGTACTCCCAACCTTAATGACGGCCTGGGTTGTCATCTAGGTAAACAAATATTATCATTTGAGTAATAGTTGTAGTTTTGCTTTGTTTGAGCTTATGCATTCTGATGTTTAGGGGTCTTCTCCTCATGTATCTAAATCAGACTATAAATATTATGTTGTTTTCATTGATGACTACTATCATTATACATGAATTTATTTCATGCACTCTCGCAGTTAATTTTTTTGTATTTACAAAACTTTTGTCACCACGATTGCCACATTGTACAATCTTAAGAACAAAAACTTTCGGTCTGAGTCTGTGGAGAATATATGTCTACAGAGTTTAAAATTTTCCTTGCCATTCAAGGGACCTTTTCTCCACTGTCTTGTCCGTGTGCTTATGCTCAAAATGGCACTGCCGGAAGAAAATATAGCATATCATTGAAACCACTAGGGCCTTGCTTATTTCCGCCTATATTCCTCCTCAGTTTTGGGCTGAAGTTGCTCTTACTGTCTATCTATTTAATCAATATCTAGCCTTCGACTGCCATTGATGGCGATACTTCATTCTCTCGACTCAAAGGCAAACAACCATCGTATCATCACCTTCAAATTTTTGGTTGTGTTTGTTATGTTCTTCTTCAACCTCTTGAACATAAAAAAATTTCCAAACAATCTGTTGAGTGTGTATTCCTTTGTTATGAACCTGAGAAAAATAGCAATCGTTGTTATGATCCCAATGCAAGACGTGTTCATGTGTCTCGTGATGATTACTTTGTAGAAGATCGATTCTACTTTGGAAAAATTAACTTCTACATTTGATCCTCATTCTTTGGATTTTCTATAACTTTCTTCCACCTTCCTTGATTCATCTCGTATGATTCTAGCACCACCTCCTATCCTGCCCACACCTATACAAGAGTCATCCTCCTCTGTGTCTCTTCCTCTAACATCTCCTTCCTTAGCTCGTCAACATATTCATCCATGTCTGCATCACTTTACTAGTCATGCTTGACCCTTGACCATGACCCATCAGTTCCTTCACCAATTCCTACAGTGCCTCCATCTACTGATCTTCCTAAATCTTGCTATCCGTTGAGGTCTCACCATCCTCCTCTTCGGCTTAATTACCCATCCTAAGGTAATCTGGAGTCTACTGCTTCCCTTACTGTTATTCATTCTCAAATTGAACCTCAAAACTTCAAAAAAGTATCACAGGTCCTATTTGGCAACAGCCTATGGCAGATTATTTACATGCCTTAAGCAGAACAGGCATTTTGGAAATTGTTCCATCTCCTTCAAGAGTACGAACGATTACATGCAAGTGGGTGTACAATATCAAAACTCGATCTGATGGCACTATTGAGCGCTACAGAGCTCGTCTTGTTGCACAAGGTTTTCAACAAGAATACAAGATTGACTATCATGAGTTTTTCTCCTGTTGCACGCATGCCCACTATTCTGACTCTTGTTGTTGTTGCTGTAGCTCGTAACTAGCCTCTGTGGCAGTTGGATGTGAAGAATACCTTCTTGCATGGTGAGCTTCATGAAGAAGTTTAAATGGTTCCTCCTCCTGGTCTACGTCATCTTCCAAATATTATATGTTGTCTTCGATGTGCACTCTGTGATATCAAACAGGCTTTGAGCATTTTACTTCCACAGTTCACTGTGCTAGTTTTCATCAGAGTACTCATGATTCGGCTATGTTCATTCACTTCTCTGAAAAAGGCCGCACAATTTTGCTGTTATATGTTGATGATATGATTCTTACTGGTGAAAACTCTGCCTATATTCAGACAGTGAAAACCTATCTACATAATCAGTTTTTATGACTGATCTTGGCCTGCTACAGTATTTCATGGGATTGAAGTTAACTCTAGTGACCATGGTTATCTTCTTTCTCAACGAAAACACACCACAAATCTTCTGGCTCGTGCAAATATCTCTGACACTCGTATTGAAGCAACTCCTATGGAATCAACTTGAAGCTTGGTGCAATAGTGGGACTCCTCTTTCTAATCTTACTCGATACCGGCATCTTATGAGAAGTCTTGTTTATCTCACTATTACCTAACCAGACATCTTTCATATAGTCCATGTTTTGAACCAGTTTATGTCTGCCCCTACATATGTGCACTATGGCCATCTGCTTCGGGTACTTCACTATCTTCGTGGAACGATCACTCATTCCTTATTCTTCTCCAAGTCCTCTTCACTTGCACTGAAGGACTTTACTGATGCACCTGGGCTAGTAATCTTGATAATAGGCGATCCATCACTGACTATCGAGTGTTTCATAGGACTTCTCTTATTTTCTGGAAATCCAAATAGTAGATTACAACTCTCGTTCTAGTTCAGATGCTGAACTTTGTGCTCTTGATGAAACCACAATAGAAGTAGAATAGTTGTGATGGTTACTACAGAAATTTGTCTTTGTTTCGAAGCCTACGTTCGTTTTTTTTGTGACAACACTAGTATTATAAGAATTGCCTCTGATCCAGTCAAGCATGAGCTCACTGAACATATTGGTGTTGAAGCTTTCTTCACTTGGGAATGCATTCCTAAGGTCAGATCCCAATATTATATACCTTCTGAAACTCAGTATGCTAATTTCTTCACCAAATCTCAGACGAAGGCTACCATGAATTTGAGAGGGGTCGTTATATATATATATATATATATATATATATATATATAACACAAAATATGTTCATATAAGCTAATCTTTTGTGACTAACTCCTAGCATATAAATACCCCCCCCCCCCCCCCACACACACCTCTTTTAGAATCGGGTATTCATAATTTTGCCACAAAAAACTCCACTTCTTCTGAGTTATGACTTGAGCGTTGGAGGGTCTTTCGTAGGGGTACACCTCGATATTTAGACTTCTTGCAGGTTTACTGGAGCGATCTTGGCCATTCAAATCAGATTTAAGTGTCACAATAGTCAGAAAATTAGATTAAGGAGTGTTTAACGGTGATTGATTCTGATCAAAGTAAAGGTGAGATCTTGATAATTATTTCTTAAAAAATTCACTTCATCTATTTGCTCTCACACATAAAATAGCAGCAACATATTAGCGTCGTCTGTGGGAAATTAAAAATCTAACTAACCGATCAGTTTGCCGATAAAAAACTAGTTTTTCCAGACATGGCTCCAAGGAGAAAAGAAAGGCATCGGCTGCCAGCCGACAAGCTAACCATCTTCCTCCACCTCCTCCTCATGCGAAGGACCCCCCATCCTACTCCACAGTAGGATCAACCTCTTCAACCGGAATAACCTCTTCATCAGCTGGAGTAGCCCCCTCAATAGCCTGCTTTGCCTCCCTCCAAAAGGACTCCACCAGGGGGCTCCCGACGAAGTCATCCAGAATAGCACCATGTGCGGCATGTTGGTGAAAACAGGGGTTCATTCTACACCTTGACCCCCTCTACGTACCCTCTATGGCACCCCAGGCGCGGTAAGACCTCCGTCAGATCATAGTCACCCAGCAGCAGGGGTCTGACCTCCGAGATTGTCTGAATGGAAGGTGAGTCCAAGATGAGGTCCCCCATGCAAAGTGCCAGAACAGCAATAAGTGTAACACCCCAGCCCCAACTTAAACAATTTATTTATTAGTACAACTGCCCACCACAGGCTGCCTCTCAAAAGGTGGTTAACCGATTTGGTGACTCTTGATCATAGACAATATTACTTATTATTAATTTATTTACAATTTCTTCTAATGCAGGACAAATCAATCCGGCACCAACCACCCCCCCCCCCCCTCTTCTCTGGCCACGTCAGTAAGGAAAAGAGAGCCGGGAACCCACTCCCATCCATGTGCTGTCAAAGCACACGGCAACCCCTCATCTCATTTAATAAATCCCATCATTATTACCATCTTGCCACCCAACATTATTACTATTATGCCACTCTATATATTTATATATATTATACTATATTATACTAGTATATTATACCTCTAAGAAATACGGGATGTTACATACCCCCCCCCTAAGAATTCAGTGTCCTCGCTGAGTACGGGGCATGCAACCTAGCGCAGGGTCTCCTTTCTAGCCGATGTGGAGCGGAGTACTCTGATTCAGCTAATTCTAGCGTACTGCCCCTGGCCATACTGCCAGCATACTGACCTCAGCTCCTTGTCAGGCATACATCTCACCCACTCTTACCCACACTCGGTGTCGAAAGTAGGCTCTGATACCATTTGTAACACCCTAACCCCAACTCAGACAATTTATTAATTAATTTATTTATTTATTAGTACAACTGTCCACCACAGGCTGCCTCTCAAAAGGTGGTTAACCGATTTTGTGACTCTTGATTATAGGCAATATTATTTATTATTAATTTATTTACAATTTTTTTCGATGTGGGACAAATCAATCCCACACTAACCCCCCCCCCCCTTCTCTAACCACGTCAGCAAGGAAGAGAGAGTCGGGCCCCACTCCCATCCACGTGCTGTCAAAGCACACAGCAACCCCTTATCTCATTTAATAAATCCCATCATTATTACCACCTTGCCACCCAACATTATTACTATTATGCCGCTCGATATATTTATATATATTATACTATACTATACTAGTATATTATACCTCCAAGAAATACGAGATGTTACAATAAGAGCCCTTCTCTTGGAAGACAGAAGTCCAGAAGAACCCCCTCTCCTCGAGGGCAAAGAAGATATCCATCTCCTAGGAGGCGAAGAAGGTTACTTCCCCCTCTCGGGCGAAGAAGACCAACTCAAGTAAGTCAATCAGTTCCCAGGAACAACAGGGAAGAAGAAGCACACATCACCAATGCATAATTTTGAGACTTATGAGATCATTCAAGCCCTCCCTGGCTCCCCTAGTAGGTATTGACGAACCAGCAATCACCACCATACCCCTTCCCAACAGGAGGATTCATGTGGGTCTACTAGATTCGGGGAACAAGGCAAGGCAGTCCTTTAGCGCCTCCAAGAGATGGATGACCACTTAGAACTAATGATGCAAGAAAAGGGACGTCAGAATTGAATATATCGCCCTCTCTGACCCTACTTGTCCAAGACCAACCCCAAAGCCCATGTCCCGACAAACTTCAAGATTCATACATTTGAATCATATAATGGGGAGTCTGACCCAGTACATCACCTGGAGAGTTTCAAAACTCTCATGATGATCCATCAAGCCTCTGACTCCCTCCTCTGCAAGACATTTCCAGCAACCCTGAAGGGATCAGCACATGATTGTTTCTCTCATCTTCCTCTAGGGTCAATCTTCTCCTTTGATCAGCTTGAGAAGCTCTTCTTTGCACACTTTGTCACTCGTCGCAAGACAGAGAAGACAAATGCATCCCTACTTAACTCGAAGCAAAGGACTGGGGAGTCTCTCAAGGATTACATTAGGTGCTTCACAGCTGAGACCTGATCCATCCCCTTACTTGACTCAGCCATAGCCACTGCTACATCCAGACACAATGTAAGCCACATCAACCTTATAACTTCTCTTATCAAGAGACCTCCTCAGGACTTCTCAGACCTCCTACAAAAGGTTGAGAAGTACATCCGAGTGGAAGATGTCATTCATCCACAAGAACAGAAGGAGTCCTCCTCTGGGAACTAACAGAGGGGTACCAATGAAGAAGGACAAAGAAAGTCCCAGAAGGATGCATCGGGTCTATGTTGCCCTCCGTCGACACATCGCTTTGACAAGTTCACTTTCCTCAACCCCAGCATCTCTGTAGTCCTCATGGGAGTTGAGAAGGACGGGCTCCTTTGCCCTCCTCCTAAGAAGACAAGTGGTCTGTATTTCACAAGGACCACGAACACCTCACCAATGATTTTTGAGCCCTCAAAGAGGAGTTTGAAGCTCTGATCCGATGGGGCAACCTCTCCATGTTTATCCATAGGAACGACATTGAGCCTCTTACCGTCTGGGGAACTAATAAAAGCCTAGAAAAACCTTCTGAGTCTCAAGACTCTGGATGTATGGCTATCTTCTACTCCATCAATGAAGGACCAATGGTGGGAGAGTCTAACTTCTCTAGGAAAGCCATCCTCCGAGAAGTGAACTTTGTGCATAACATCTCCCTTCCTAAGGGCTCTGGTTTTCCAATAACTTTCTCAGACAATGATATCAAAGGTGTTCGAATACCTTATTGCAACGCACTTGTAATCAACATCTGCATGGCAAATCATGAGGTGTGTTACTTCCTGCTAGCTAATTGAAGCTCGGTGAACATCCTCTTCATGGATGCATTCGAGGGTCTCAAGCTCTCATGAGACCATCTTAAACCCGCCGAGTACACCCTTTACAGGTTCTCTGGAGCCCTAGTTAGATTAAAGGAATGATCACACTTGATTTGACTGTGGGGAAACCTTCAGCCACTTGAACGGAAGCAACGTGAAGGCCGCCTATAACACCATTTTTGGTCGCCCTAAACTAGCGGCCTTTCACATTGTTGCCTATGCTTTCCCCATGAAGATGAAGTGCCCCATAATAGCAAGGATAAGAGAAGTCAAAGAGACCTAAGAGGCAGCGCAGGAGTGTTACACCACTACAATGGGGGGCTCGGTTCTCCCTTTTAATGCCATGGAACTCCCACAAGAGAGGGGTCAAGTTAACTCTGAGCCCATGGATGAACTAGAAGAAACCCCATTCTTTGAAGAAGATCAGGCCAAATGTTTTCAAGTATGTAAGACATTCCCCCACCCAGTCAAAGAGAAACTTGTTGCTTGTATAAGGGGGAACTGAGACTTGTTCGTTGGGACCGCATCTGACATGTCTGACATCTTTGAAGATCTAATCATGCATCATTTTAGCGTGAATATGGATGTTAAGCTCGTCCAACAAAATCGTCGTAAGTTTGCCTCCGACAAATAGCAAGTAGTCAAGGAGGAAGTCGAGAAGTTCCTAGATGCCAGCTTCATTCAAGAAGTTAGCTACCTCTAGTGGGTAGCGAATGTGATAATGGTATAGAAAGCCAACAGTAGATGGAGAATCTGCATAGACTTCACCAACCTCAACAAGGCATGTCCAAAAGACCATCTCTGTAATATCCCGGACGGATATTAACTCATAGAAATTACTATTTTATTATTATTTTATTATTATTTTATTTTAACTCCAAAATCGGACTATTTTGGCGATTTTCGCCGGGTTGCCCACAAACAGTGACTACGCACGTCTATCGGTCGATGCGCATCCAAAGCGCATCAAATTGGTAGCACGACTCTCCGAAGTAACAAGAAAATTTATTTTACTATTATTTTCCAAATTAAATTATTTTTGGGAATTTTATGAGGATTTTATAAGAAGATTTTTTGTGTACACATACATGTACACATACATATAATTGTATGGTACTTAGTATATTATACCTAGTATGTAGTATGTACCTTAGGATAATATACTTGCTCTTGTCATGGTAACTTAATTAGAGAATTAGGGTTTAATTAGAAGGTTAAAAGAGAGTTGTATGCATAAGATTAGAACTAAACCCTTTCTAGAAACCTTATCACTCCACCTCACTAGTCTACACCATGCCCCTCCCCCCCCTAGAGCATGGCCGGCCCCTTCTTTGAGGGTATTTTGTGCCATTGGGTGCACTTACCACCTCCATCTCCTTTTATAAATCTCCCCTCATTCTCCTCCTTCTCTCATTTTAGAAAAAACAAAAGAAAGAAAGAAAGAAGGAAAGGAAAAGAAAGAGAGAACAATTAACTAGAGAGTTTTGTTTTGGAGGTAATAGAAGAATTCTAAAAAAAAGCTTAGGGGAAGGAGAAGGTAGCAAAGCTAGTTCTTCCAACAAGTTAGAGAAGGTGGGGGTTTCTTCACTTTGATTTCTTCCTTTGTTTGTTTCTTTGTTTGTTTGTTTGTTGTTTGTGTTTGACTTCTTCTTCTTCTCACCTTCTTGTTTTGTTTCTTTTTGGGAGTGTTGTCATGTTGTTATGTTGAATGAAAAGGAAGGAAAGGTAGTATTAGAAACTACTAACTCATAAAGATCATAGCTTTAGTATTGTAGTTTTTTTGTATGCCATTGGACTAAAACTTCACATATTGCATATTGTTGAACAATACAACCATTGTTGGTTGTAGGACTTGATTGAACTAATGTAATAATCAAAAAGATCTTTCCTTTCTTTACTAAACACTAGTGGTAGAAATAATTAAAAAGATCTTCTTTTTGTTTAATCACTAGTTGTAGCTTAATAAAAAGGTCTTCTTTTATTTAATCACTAGTTGTAGCTTAATAAAAAGATCTTCTTTTATTTAATCACTAGTTGTAGCTTAATAAAAAGATCTTTCTTTTATTTAACCACTAGTTGTAACTTAACAAAAAGATCTTTTTTTTATTTAATCACTAGTTGTAACTTAATAAAAAGATCTTCTTTTTATTTAACCACTAGTTGTAATTAACTAAAAAGAGCTTTCTTTTATTTTTAATCACTAGTTGTAATTAATTAAAAAGATCTTTCTTTTATTTTAATCACTAGTTGTAATTAATTAAAAAGATCTTTCTTTTATTTTAAATCACTAGTTGTAATTAATTAAAAAGATCTTTTCTTTAGTAAAGTAAAATAAATAAAAAAATAATCTTTTCTTTATCACTAGTAATAAATAAGATTAGTAAGAAACTAAGTAGTAGAAAGCTAAAATAATAAGTAATAGTATGTAATAAAATGAAGTAGTAGTAGCATGTATGTTGATTAATAAGGTAGTAAGTTGTATGTTGTGATTTTGATAATGAAGTAGTAGTAGTAGTAGTAGTAAGTTGTATGTTGTGATTTTGATAATGAAGTAGTAGTAGTAGTAGTAGTAAGTTGTATGTTGTGATTTTGATAATGAAGTAGTAGTAGTAGTAGTAGTAGTAGTAAGTTGTATGTTATGTGTTGATCAAAATAGAAGTAGTAGTAGTAGTAGAATGTTGTAGGATATTTTCTAAAAATATTCCTTTATGTTTTGTGCTTAGAATATTGTAGGATCACTTCTAAAATTAATTAAAAGCCATATTCATGCTCAATTAGTTGTAGGATGTTTTCCCATCATGCTTTGTGTTTAGGGTGTTGTAGGACTTTTGCTAAAAAAAATATCCTACCATGTTTACCATGCTTAGCTAGTTGTAGCTTTGCTTCTAAAAATAATTGGAAGCCATATCCATGCTTAGTTAGTTGTAGGGTTGCTTTGAAAAATATCCTACCATGTTTACCATGCTTAGCTAGTTGTAGCTTTGCTTCTAAAAATAATTGGAAGCCATATCCATGCTTAGTTAGTTGTAGGGTTGCTTTGAAAAATATCCTACCATGTTTACCATGCTTAGCTAGTTGTAGCTTTGCTTCTAAAAACAATTGGAAGCCATACCATGCTTAGTTAGTTGTAGGGTTGCTTTGAAAAATATCCTACCATGCTTACCATGCTTAGCTAGTTGTAGCTTTGCTTCTAAAAATAATTAGAAGCCATGTTCATGCTTAGTTAGTGTAGGAATTTGCTAAAAATGTCCTACCATGATTCTATGCTTAATTAGTTGTAGGATGTTTTATAAAATTATCCCATCATGCTTTATGTTTAGGATGTTGTAGGACTTTTTCTAAAAATATCCTACCATGCTTAACGTTTAGAATGTTGTAGGATTCTTTTTCTATCATGTTTAGTAACTCACTTATGCTAGAATTTTGTAGGATTCATTCCTAAAGTTTCCTATTATGTTTAGTGACTTAATTATGCTTAGAATGTGTAGGATTCAATCCAAAAGTTTCCTACCATGTTTGGATAAATTTTATTGTGCCTAGAGTGTTGTAGGATCCATGATAAAATCATATACCATGCTAGTTTAATTGTTGGAAAGAGATATACCATGCTAGCTAAATTGTGAGTATTTTGCATAACATGCTAGTTTAAATTGTATACAAGTTGTATACCATACTAGATAAATGGTAGGGAAGTGTATACTATGTTAGTTTGATTGTAGGTAGGTAATATACCATGCTAGTTTATCTATGCCATACTAGCTTAATAGTAATTAAGTTGTGTACCATGCTAGTTTATATGGATACTCATGTTTACATGGTACCCATGCTTAGATAAGTGTTTGTTCATGTTATGTTAGTAGATGATCATGACTTATGCTAAGTAAGTAGGTATCATGCTAATTATTAATCATGTTAAGTTAAGGATACCCATACTATGATGTTCATGCTTAGAGTAAAGAAACTACCCATGGCTAGTTGTAGTGATTTATGTTGGGTTCTATACCATGCTAGAGTAATACTTGCTTAGAATGTTGTAGGAGTAGTGTTAGGACTACCTACTATACCTTGGAGTATTGCTTAGTTGGGTGGTGGTGGTTGGTTATGATAAGTAGTAGGCTTCCATGCTCAATTTGTAACCTACGATTGACCATAGAGAATTTTATGTTTAAGGCCGTTAGTGATTTTCATGCTTGAGCTCAATGTAAGCATAAGCATTAATCACATTCATACATAGGAATATCATGGTGGTTGTGTTATATGATTGATTGTCGTAGGAAGCTGCTTGCAATTGTGTGCCGTACTTAAGGCATTATAGGTCGAAGTAGTGAGAGTGGGAAGACCACTAGTAATAACTAGTTGATAAAGGCCGTTTGTCGCCTTCGGTTCTTCCTTAGTAGAATACCGATCATAGACTACTAGTAGATCCCTTTGTTGCTTCTAATAGTAGAAGATTAGGTTTGTTAGTAAGCACGTTTGGTTGCTTCTAAGATTGATTACCTGTATGGTTGTTTGCACACGGTCGTGCTCGTACGTGGCTCGACTGGCCCGTACGTAGCCGTGAGTCTCATACGTAGCTTAGTTGGCTCGTATGTAGGTTGTTGTCTCGTACGCGGCCCGACTGGCCCGTGCGTAGCTGTTGGTCTCATACGCGGCTTATTTGGCTGGTATGCACGTGGTTATCTCCTACGAGGTCCGCCTGGCTCGTAGGTAGTTATTATTTCATACGTAGCGTGATTGGCTCGTATGTGGTTATTACTCGTGTATAGCTTGTTGGCTAGTACACAGTTAGTTGTGCTATCTAGGGTGATGTTACCACCCTAAGGGCTATCGACCATCAAGACCCATGTTTCTACCCTAAGGAACTGTGGAGGAGTCGCTCCTTGTGTACCGTCGAATCTTAACCAGGGTAGGTTGATCGAGGACTGGAGTATAGACAGAATCCAAGTCTAGGGTAGCGGCGTGCGTGTATATTCGCAACGGCCAAAGTCTTGGATCGATGAGCCACGAACCGGGTCCTGAAGGATTCTGGTAAATCTAGGTTGAGCGGCCTAGTAAAGTTGTCTTGCGAAGCCTAATTTAAGGCCTAGCATGTTGTGTTATAATATCGTCATCCCTAGGATTGTTCGAGTCAGGGACATCACTAGGATAGTGACTTATAAGGATCAGTTTACTTAAACCCTTTTGCCGGGAGAGAGGGGTCAGTCGTAGGGGGCCCCTTACACTAACTCGTCCCTTGAGGCAGATCATAGGTGGTGTACTGGGTTGTACCTTCCCGTCAAAGGGATACGTACGGTGCCGTCTCACAAGTTGAGGACACGGGTTGCGTATCTCGCGCTGTTAATTCCTGAAATACCGTAGCTGGGGTGCCACAGGATGCACGGTGCAGTCCTGCATTTGCTAGACCCCAGAGAGTGCCACAGGGTAGGCTTCGCGCTGCCCTGCGCTTGTGAAACTCTATGGTTTGATTTTGGAACGATGCCCGATATACTGGGATCGAGTGAGGTCCGGCTTGCCGGGTAGTAGTGGAAAACGGAGACACCATAAGCAGACTGCATAAGGGGACTTGACCTCTTCTGCAACCTCACAGAGTCATGGAGTATTGACAGGAACAGGTTGTGTACAATTAGAATGTGTCACGCGGGTTCAATCCCTATATATGGAGAAACGGCTTGAGATGGAGTCGCATGTAGTATAGGCTGCATGTTGCTTTCGGAGACTTGCTGACATTAGAATAGGAAGTGTCCTAGTTCTATTTAAATATTGCATTAGAGTCTAGTCATAGCACTCACGTACACTTAAACTACACCAACACTATTGCTATATTGTGTATATTGTTTGGAAGATTCGCTACTATATGATCAGCCTTTAAGCGTCAGTGAATACTGACGTCCCCACTTCCATAGGTACTGGATCGCCGAGGTACAAAGGCGAGATTCAGGAGGACTCAAGGCAAGGAAAGCAAGGAGTCAGTGTTGAGTTTAGTTCCGCTGTAAAATATGTATTGATTCTGTATTAGTTAAGAAGTACTCTGATGTAAGATGTGAAGGTTGTAATACTTAGAAATGTAAAGGCAATATTGTAACTCCATTGTAAAGTATTACAGTTGTACAGTATTCAGACTTGTAACACTTTGTGTATTGAATAAAAAGTTTTAAATTCTCCTGTTTTTCTGTGTATTGTGACTAATTGAAGCAAAGATCTTGGCTTGTGTCTCGGTTTTCCGGTATCGGAAATCGGGGCGCTACAATCTCCATCTACCTAGCATAGATGCCTAATCAACTCCACCTCCGGGCACAAGCTCTTAAACTTCATGGACACCATCTTGAGATACCACTAGATCCAAATATTTCCACGAGACATCCCGAAGATGTCCTTCATATCCGACCGAGGACTCTATTGCTACCGAGTCATGCCCTTTGGGTTGAAGAACGCTGGAGTCACGTACTAGCGCTTGGTGAACCAAGTCTTTAAGGAGCAGATCGACAAAAACATGGAAGTCTATGTATATGACATGCTTTTTAAGAGCCTCAAAGAGAAGGCCATGTGCCCAACCTCCAAGAAGCATTTGATGTACTATAGAGACATAACATGAGACTAAATCCCTCGAAATGTGCCTTCGGGGTCACCTCGGGGAAGTTCTTAGGATTTATGGTCATCTAGAGAGGTATTGAAGCCTACCCTGAAAAGATCTGAGCCACACTTGGCATGTCTCCCCTGTCCACCATCAAAGAAGTCCAAAAGCTTACGGGACGCATTGCCGCTATGTCCTCTCCAAGTCTTAAGAGAAGTGCATCCCATTCGTCAAATCTCTCTGAGGAACAAAGAATTTTGAGTGGAGAGAAGAACAACAAATAGCCTTTGAGCGTCTCAAGGAACACCTCGTCAATCCCCCACTTATGTGCAAGCCCAAGCCTGGAGAGATTCTCTGCATCTACCTGGCCACTTCGGATCAAACCCTTAGTGTCATCCTAGTAAGGGAAGAAGATAGAGTTCATAAGACAATTTATTACATAAGTAAAGTACTTCATGATCCTGAGCTTCGATACTCTAAATGGAGAAGGTGGCCTAGGCACTAGTCACGATCACCCAAAATCCTTTCCCATATTTTCATGCACAATCCATCTAGGTCCTCACCTATCAACCACTTAAAGAAAAGTTCCAAGCAACTCATGAAGTGGTCTATTAAGTTAAGCTAGCATTATACCAGCTATCGATCGAGGATGGCAATCAAAGCCCAAGCATTGGCCGAATTCATTATTGAAAACACGATCCATGATCCCCCAGAGGAAGGAGAAACCCCCCACTCTAGAATGTCTACGTTGATTGATCCTCCTGCCTCGAAGGAAGCAGGGCCGGAGTTATCTTGTCCTAATGAGTTCACTATTTAGTACTCGTCCCGCCTCAACTTCCCAGCCTCTAACAACAAGGCCAAATACGAAGCACTCATTGTTGGACTCCTACTAGCACGAAACGCAAGGGAATGAAGGGTCAGGGTGTTTAGCGACTCTCAACAAGTAGTGAACCAAATCTGATGCGACTATGAAGCCAAAGTTGACTGCAAGTACTTGGCCTATGTGAAGAAGCTTCTAGCTATGTTCATGGAAGCCGAGGTCACCCACACCCCTCACGAGAAAAATAGTCAGACTGATTCCTCTCTAAGTTAGCCTCCTCCTCCTTCGATGGCTCGGCCAAAACATGCTTATTGAGGTCCTACTCAAGCCAAGTATTGAAGAGGAAGCATTAGAGCTCATGTTCGTCATCCCCCAAACACCCAGAGATTGTTGGATGAAACTCTTGATCGACTTCCTCAATAAGGGAGTCATCAAGGTGGATCCCAAAGAAGTAAGAAAGATCCAGGTGAGGGATGAAAGATACACACTTGTTTAATGAATTTTGTACAAGCATTCCTACACCCAGGTTGATGGTCGGCCTTACTTGCAAGGCACATGAAGGAATAGGTGGTTTCCACCACGGCGTAAGGTCTCTCGCACAAAAAATTCTCAATCACAGATTCTATTGGCCCACATTCCTCAACGACGCCCAACCATATGTCTGTCAATGCATCCCTTGCCAAAAGTACTCCACCATTAAGCAAATACCCCAAGCAAGTCTCAACTCCATCTCAAGCCACATCCCCTTTTCCATGTGGGGAATGGACTTACTCAGACTGTTTTCCTCCGCTACTGGACAGTGGAACTTCCTAGTGGTAGTCATCAACTACTTCACAAAGTGGATCGAGGTGGAACCGCTAGCTTCCATCACGGAGCACAAGGTTCAGCAATTCTTTGGAAGAACATAATCTGCCGGTTCAAGATCCCCTGAACACTAGTCACCGATAATGGAATACAATTTGTCGGGAAGAGATTCTGTAAGTTTTACACCGATCTGGGGATTGAACAATGCTTCTCCTCTATCTCACATTCTCAGACCAATGGCCAAGCTAAGAATGCCAATCGAAAACCTTGGACGGCCTCAAGAAGTGACTTGTTGAAGCTCCGAAGGCATTGTGGGTCGAAGAACTCTCAAGCATGCTTCGGTACTACAAAACCATGAAGAGAATCCTCGTTAAGCCTTACCATCAAGAAGCGCTCATTCCCCTAGAGGTTGGATCACTCTCCCACGCTTTCTCCTTCAATGAAGAGCAAAACTCAAATGACTTCTGGGGCAATCTTGATCCTATTGAAGAAGTACGGGAGCAGCCTGTCCTACAAAGACATATCTATCAGTAGAGGGTGGAGAAGTTCTACAACAAGAAGGTCCATCGATAACTCGAAATATCCAACCCAAGCAAGAAGGAAAAGCTCGCTCCAAACTTGGAAGGACCATACAAGGTCTCACAAGTGGTGCACCCAGGAGCTTACCGACTTGAAGATCTCAGGGGGGGAGAAGATACCAAGGACTTGAAATTCCGAGCATCTGATGAAGTATAACGGTCAGAGCATGTAATAAAAGCTAGCAATCAAATCAGCCACTTTGGTTTACTTCTCAATAAAAACTTAGTATTTTCTTTTAGAATTCTTGTACAACTCTCTGGATGCAAACAATGAGTTGGATGCCTAGCCTTCTCCCAAGCAACACCAAAGACTCATGAAGTTCCCCAAATAACAAGTTAAGAGTCCATACTCGTGGTTCAGATGTGCTCTAGCAACTTGCAAACAAGTAAGTTTAGAACTCAACTAGCCATTCGAATTGCTCCCACAAGCTCGTTAACTTTTGTGAACAACAAGTTCGAAGTCCATACCCATGGCTCGGAGTTGCTCTAGAAACTTGCAAATAAGCAAGTTCAGAGCTCAACTAGTCATTCGAATTGCTCCCACAACTCGTTAACTGTTCAAAACAACTTGTTCATAGTCTATACCCGTGACTCAAAGTTGCTATAGCAACTTGCAGGCAATCAAGCTCAGAACTCAACTCGTCATTCGACCTGCTCCCACAACTCATTAACTCTTTAAAAAAACAACTTGTTCGAAGTCCATACTCATGGCTTGAAGTTGCTCTAAACCTGCTTGTAAGAGTCATTTCGAATGACGAGTTCAGCTCTAAACCTGCTTGTTTGCACATTGCTCTAGCAATGTGCAAACAAGCAGGTTTAGAGCTGAACTCGTCATTCGAAATGACTCTTACAATCATTGACTGCCTTGATCAGCAAGTGTGGAGTACAGCCCCTTCCTAGTACTATTCCTGCAACTTGCCAAGACAAGGACATGAAGGGTCCAGCTCTCTATCAGAGCTGCCCTCACAACTCGACTACTCTAAGATAGAGAACCACAACTCTGAGGAGACAAAAGACAGCACTTGAACACTTAGAAGATTTTTCATTTCACATCAACATTTCATTACAAGTCCAAAAAGATCCATCGAAAGAAAATATCAATAAGTTTACAAGTCTCCATCAAAGTCAAATCTACTCCCTCGAGGCAAGAGGATATTCCGGTTGAGGGACACGCGTAGCTTATGGTTCCCCCATACTATGGAATAACCACCTCGGTCTCTTGAACGACTCGAGGAAGTACCAGTCCTGCAGAATGAGTCTGAGCCACGCGACCCCGAACGCATGTCGCTCCCTTAATAGAAGCCACACTTGATAAACTGGCTACCCCACTTTGGGCATCTCTTAGATTCCTTGAGGTCCCTTGTGGACATAAGGACGGTTCGTGGAATGGCTTACCTTGATTTATTTCATCACGAGAGCAAGAATTGCTCCTGATCTGAGTCCTTTCAAGTAGTAACTTCAGTCGATAGATCTCCACCTCCTGATCGACAAGCCTTTCATGAGCTGGATATCCTTGACCATAATATTCCAATAGACCCTACGAGTGTGCGCCGAACAGTACGCATAAGCTTCGCCCAAGTATTCGGGGATAGTCTCCATTAGATGAGAAACATTCAAGCTCTTCTTAAAAACTACCTTCTTAAACTCCACCCTCCCAGTTGTAGTCGCAAGCAAAGAGTGACAAAGAGATTTAATCTCTATGTCCCTCTTGAAGGTTGCCCCCATGAGGACCTTCCTGCCATGCAAACCTCCCTCCACTTCGAGAGGATGCATCTCGTGTGGTCTATCACCATGACGCTTAACCTTAACGTTCCTTTTGGTCAACACTTTCCTTGGATAAGCAAGCTTCGCTTCAGGTCTTAATAACTTCTCCCGTAAATGAGTAATCCCCAGCTCCGCCACGCGCAACCTAGTATGGAGGTGGGTAATCTCACTGTCACAAGGATCTCCCCATTGTATACGACGATCGGTAAATGGAAAGACCAGGGGGGTCACTACAGTGATAGTAATCACTACTACAAGGATAAGAAGATTCAAGAGTTCCAACCCAACATATCAAAAGAGATTATCAACTAATAAAAACACAAGTGTTGAACACAAAAAGAGTGTTCATTCAATCCAAAGAAAATATACATCAAGCGGTGGCCAATGCTATTAGCATATACATGCAAAAATCAAAACAAAGGAATACTATAACAAAAGGGTAAAGTCATGGGTCCACCTTAACACAGGGAGCCATAGGAGCAGAAGTCTCGATGACCTTCTTCCCCTTCGCCCCCTGTATCGGACCCAGGTCTCTCCATCCCCCTGACTGTGGGCTCCCCATGAGCCATCTCATCTCCCTCCTCGTCCTCCTATTCCTCCTCATCAATCGAGGCCCTCAAGACTGGCTCCTCTCCTGACTGCAGACCAGGGTGATACCCTTACCTGTCGATGTGGGGGGCGCACTCGACGACATCATGAATGGCCTTGCAGTACGACTTCTTCATGTTGGCAAACAAGTGGTCCTCTACCTTAGCTCTCACACGAGCGACTGCGTCTTCCTTCTCCTTGATCGCCTCTGCCTCCTTCCTTTTCAGCTCTGCCTCAAGCTAAATAACCCGCTCGCCAAAGGCCTCCCCCAGAAGCTTTGCTGCCTCCCAGGCATTCATGGCCTTCACCTTCTCCGAGTTGGCCTTGTCGACCAAGAACTCTCAACTCCTCTCATCCTTTGCCACTTGTTCGAACAGATTGTTAAGGTGGCAAGTGATCTACAAGAGTAAACAAGAACATCAGAAATTAGACGAAATATTGGGGGGGAGGGGGGACATTGCAAGAAGTCACTATACTCACCGACATATTGGCCCCGACAAGCTCCATGGCAGACAAGTCGAGTCCCTCTGCAGCCATCCTAGCCCTGTCCTTTGTGGTCGGGAGGTGCCGAATAGCCTCCATACAGCTATCCCCGTCCCCGAGAAAGTCGTCGTGCAGCTTGATGGTCCTGTCCGGAGTGTAGACCAACTTGAGTCAGTCGGGGAGGATCACGTGGGTTGTAGCAGTCAGTGGCAGGCCTTCTCTCTCAAGCATGGATGCCTGCATGAGACCTCTTGGGGAGGGACTCCTAGAGGAACCTTGGGGTGAGCCCAGATCTGCCACAAAGGTAGAGGTAGAGGAGCTCTATGCCTCCTTTGCAGGCCCGAGTTTGGTCACCGTCGCCTTCCTCTTCTTGCCCTCGAGCGTTCTGGAGCTAAGCCCAGTATGCTTTGTCATCATCGCCGTGAAATTCATACCTTCTGTCTCTGCCAAAAGAAAACAAGGGAAGATATGAGAAAAGATAAAAGCAAAAGGAAATAAGATATTAAATACTTAGACAAAGGAAAGAAATTAAAAGTTAAAGTCGTACTCTGGTCTATCTAGCTCAGGCCCCTCTGGAACAGGACCTCCTTCGTAACCTATCTCCACTTCAGCGGCTCACACTTAAGAAGGTCTTCACACACCTACTCACTCTCGCCCAACGACTGCTCCGTTCTCACCCTCTTCGGCACATATGTTTGCCACTTGGTCGGGATCCCCCACGGCTCCTGGCTCTGCACAATAAAGAATTTCTCTTTCCATAACTTGATCAAGTCCGGAACATCGACCCATGCTCGTCCAAGAAGGGAGTTTGCTTCCCCCGGTTTTTGTCCTTTGACTTGGAGCTATCTGTGCAAGGGGTAATGTAGAAGCAGTGCTCTGACTTGCTCTTCTGATGAAGCTTGAATAGCGCTCTAAGCACACTCAAACTCAACTCGACACCGACCTCTCAATAGTGTAAAATGAAGGCGTTCACTACCTCCACACATTCAACATGAACTACACCAGGATGATAATATACCACCTCAACACATCTCTAACGAAAGGGTGCAGAGGAAGACGAAGCTCGTCTTGGAAAGCATCAAAAAGAAAGAAATAATAGTCTGGAGAAGCACTGAGCATATCCTGACCTGGAACTAGGTAGAAGAAGCTCGTACTGGGGGAGGACCCAAAAATGGCTCTCATCTACGGAAGATCCTCCTTTGTCATGATGCTCGAAATAAATTCAGCCTCAGTAATCTCGCGATACACCAACTTTTCATACCAAAGACAGTGCTCAATGAGATCCCCCAAATCTTCGGGGTACTATCAGATGCACGTAAGACCCGAAAGAATGCTGGGGTATCTCCCCAACTCTCTTGGTCTTCTATCATCCTCTATGGTCACCTCCACTCTGACTGAAGATGGCTCCACTACCCCTTTTCCCTTCCCCTTCTCCTTTCTCAAAAGCCATGAAGTTGATACTTCTTTTATTGGTCGACTAGAAGAGGAAGTGTCTTTGCTCAAAACCCTAGACATCTTATAAATGAATATAAATCACCTGACCTGACTGGTAACAGGAATTGACCAGCAACGAGTTGACTAGCAACCATTGGGTAACGGGGCTCGTCGAAGAAAAGATCACCGGAATCTCGTTAGTTTCTAGAGAGATAAACTCTGAAGGAGAGAGAGAAAGTTGAAGTGAAATTGATAATGGGTTGAAAGAGAAGGAGGGACGGAGAGTTATATAGGGGTGATGGCAATTGGGCTCCCAACGGCTGGACCCCCAACAATCGGGAGAAAAGCCCCCCCCCCTCCTAAAAATAATTTAAAAAAGAGCGTGTGCCACATCAATGCCACGTGGTGTCCCACGTCAGCGTCACATGGTGTCTAGTCAGTGCCAAGTGGCGGACAGTCAACGCCAGCTCAGTGCCACTTTATCGTGCAACGTCAGCACTACCCATCGGCAAGTCAACACCACGTCAGTGCCACATGCAGCCAATCAATGCCAGCTCAGCACCATGTGTTGTGCCATGTCAACATCGAACCCTTGTCAATGCCTCGCACCAGGTAAGTGCTGCACCAACCAACACGACGAAAATGTCGATTTGCCACGGTCGGATTTCGTCAAAACTCACTCTCCTCCTGATGAATGCATGAGATCTCCTCAAAAGCGCACTGGAGCCCTACACTGGATAAGTCATAGCTTGGGTTCAATCTAGACCACTGCATCTCCCCGAAAATCACGCTCAGTGGATCCAACGCTTCAGAAAGCGCCATGTGTCCAGGTATGATAAACTAATTCAAAATTTTCTTTTAATAATTATTAATTCGGATAAAATAATTAAAAATTCATAAAAATAATTAAAATTTTGGAAATTTTAGTTAAAATTACTAAAAAATAATTATTTATTCCGATAAATTAATTAAATATTCTAAAAAAATAAAATTGAAGAATAATTAATTAAAATAAAATAATTCATTATAAAATTTGAAATTTTGATTTAAAATTTTCTAAAAAATAATTAAAAATTTAGAAAAATCTAGAAAAATCCTGAAAAACCTACAAAACCACTACTGCTCCCAAAAGCTCCAAAAAAGGTTTCTAGTCTCTCCAATCATCCTTAAAAGCCAAAAAGCTGTTAGGATCACTTGAAACAAGTCAAATTACTTCTCCTAGAATGCTGAAAAACTTAACCTTCAAGAGTGGGAGGGCATATGATGAGGGTAAAAATCACAAAAAGTCAGGGCCACATGATTGCACGAATCTCTAAGCTTCTAGGGGCAAAACAGTAATTTTAGAGTGAATACAAGCCTGTATAGAGAACATGGGTTGTTAACATGCCCACCAGCTCTAAATAGGCCTACAAGTAATGAGTAATTTGCATCTCAATAAGAGGAATCCTGATTAGTCAGAAACTCTTTTAACAAATTCTCAATCCAAAAGAGAGGTATCACCTAACATTATCTCTTAACCATAGGAATCAGCAGTGTAAACGCAAAAGATATTTTTTTAAGCTAATCTTTTGTAACTAACTCCTAGCATATAAATTCCCCCACCTCTTTCAGAATCGGGTAATCATAATTTTACCACAAAAAACTCCACGATTTTTCTTAAATGTGACTTGAGAATCAAAGGGTCTTTCGCCATGAACATCCCGGTCTTCTTGCAGGTTTGCTAAAGCAATCTTGGCCATCCAAATTAGATCCAAGTGTCCACAATAGTCAGAAAAATTAGATTAAAGAACGTTTAACGGTGATTAATTCCAATCAAAGTAAATGTTAGATCTTGAAAAATTTTCATTAAAGAATTTACATTATTTGTTTGCTCCCACACAGAAAATAGCAGTAACATTCTATTATCTATATTGAGTAGATTACACAATCACCTTGGATTCAGATGTTTCATGGATAATCTATTATCATTAGTATGAATTTCTAATTAAATGGAAGTAATAAGATATTTTTGCAGTCGTCGTGAAAGTAGACTAGAACGGCAAGATACCATTTTCTTTCAATGCGCAGCTCATTTTCTTTTGAGAGAGGCATTATAGCAATTTTTAGAACTTCAAGTTATCAACCACCAGCAAAATTTGCTGTCTGGTTCAGTTCACTGTCACAGGAAGTAAGCTTTCTTCACCAGGCGATAGCCCCCTTCTGGTTCTCATTTGTACTGTTGCTACTGTTTTTTTTAAAAAAAAATGGAATATGGCCACCATATTTCGTTAATTAGATATTAGCAAAACAAACTCAAAGTACTGGGTCATAGTACAAACTACAATCATGAAATAAAACATGAAGCTACATGACCCGTATAGACACCAAGCAATCCCTCCAACAATCTCTGGAGGGTAGGCCGATAAACCGATAGTCTTCCACACTATTGAAGATGTCCAACAAATGCAACCCCTCTACAACTGTAATGGACCCCATCTTGGGCCCAGTCACAGTGCTCGGCCCATCATAATTGTCTATACACCAATTAAGCTTTGTGCCCCTCATCCACGGCAGACGCACACCCAGCTGAAACGAGTCAGTCAGAATTTTGTCATCCGTTGAACCCAACATTATCCTCCTCTTCTCCCACATTCACGCAAACAACATCACGCTCACCCCAACCAAAACCACAGTTAAAGAGAGAGCCGTGGAGAGGATACCTTCATCACTCTCACGCTCTTGCTCTCTCAAGTGATTTCTCACACACTTAGACGTACACTAACATAAAGTAGTAAGGAGCAACATCTTCACTCTCTCACTCTCTCACTCTCTCTCTCAAACAAAGAACCTAAACAAATCACAGTTAAATGAAGCATCACCTTCTCCTCTCGCCACAACGGGTGGTGGCATTATCGACATCAGGTTCAATAATGAGGGCGTAGTGGCGGTGCTACCATGAAGACTGTGGCTGTCGGTTGAAGGGGCTGGACTACCGCCGCCGCCCATTGCTGTTACAGTCCAAATCGATGGTGGAACTACCATCTGTGAAAGAGGCGACGGCAGGTGGCTTTGAATCCAAGGAAGCGACGGCGAGTGCAAGAACGAGGAGCGACTCCGAATCCCTAGTAGCGACGGCAAGGGAAGCTGCGGCAGTGGGGCTTCGGCATGTGGCGATGTCGGGAGGAGCTGTCGCAATCGATGAGGATGGAGGCTTCAGAAAGGAGAGGTGACGATGGTGCTCTTCGGTGGGAGGCGACGGGGGGAGAAGCCATCGTAGTCACTGGGGATGGGGGCCGGCGAGGGGTAGGCGGCGGCGGTGCTTGGATCGGCGGGAGGTGATGGCGGGAGGTGATGGTGGGAGAAGCTATCGCAATCACTGAGGATGGGGGTCGGCAAGGGCTAGGCGACGGTGGTGCTTGGATTAGCGGGAGAGATGGCTGCAGGGAGGGGGGCGGCAAACACTAGCCACCGCCCCCTCTTTTTCTCAGATCTAGGATTTTTCGGGGGAGTTTTTTTTTACAGTTTCCCTCTCAAGAATTTCTAAAGAGAGAAAACTAGCAATATTAAAGGGAGTATATGTGTACTGTTGCTAATGTTGAAGAAAGAAAAAAGGTATGTGCACGCACTCTTTAAGATAATCTATCGTAGAATGTGAAATGTATAACAGCAACCCTTTGGACCTATGCATTTCGCAGAAAATGGATGTAAAACAAATCTTCTTGCACTTATACTTCGAAGAGATTGGCAAAGACGATAATATTGTTGCTCACAAAATAATTAACAGCAAATCCAGAAATATCTCCTCAATAAAGACCTGCTACTTTTCCCTCCCAGCTCTATTCAGCGGCCAGATCTCGCTCCCCTCTGCCCTATCTCCCCTTCTCTCCTTCTTTAAGTTTGCTCCCCTCGTCTTTCTCTATATACCCTTTTCCTTTGGGATCCCCTTCTGGCTATTTTCTCAGCGACCATTCGTCCCGCCCCCCTTTTTTGGACTGAAGGTTTGGCGTCCGGTGGTTAGCTCCTCTTTGGGGTTCAGTGTTTCTTTGGCAGCGCCCATCTCCTAGTTGCACACTCCATTGGGGTCAGGTCTATTTCCGATCCAGATCCAGCAGATCTTGATCATCTACCGGATTATCCACACCCTTCTCCTTGCAGCAGATATCGATGGTTCGGGTTTGCGTTCCTCTTACCTTCCTTAGTTTTACCATTGATTTTTTCTTCGGTTATTTTGCTCTTGTGTTTCTTGCTTTTTTGTTGCGTTTTTACTGTGTTGGGGTGTGATTTTTTTTTCTTCTAATTTTCTTCATTTCTATTTCTGGTTTTACCTATTAGCTTCTCTATGTTCTGATTTAAAGATTATTGTGCGCTTCTGCGTTTCCTACGAATCCTTGGTGCGTTTTTTTTCTCTTTGTTAAGCTCTTTCGATCTTCTGGTCTTTGCACCGTTTTTTCGATTGTTGTCCTTTCTTCTCTTCGAAATTCACTTCTATTGCTTGGTTGATCTGCGTGGTTCGTTCTATTGCTGTGATTTGGGTGCTTTTGTTCTCTCATCTTTCAGCGGGGAAAAAAAACAAATTTTGAAGGGTAATCTCTACAGTAGAAGTTTTAAAGTAGTTTTCCACTTCTTTTATCTGCCCTATTTTCTTTTCTGGATTGGGCCTGGGCCTTCCGATGGAATCATCTTGGGTTGAGGGTTTTTTTTAAAAAAAAAGGAAAATAATACAAAGTGATCCCTCTGTTTCTTCTCACAATTTTAGGCCCACTACCTGACCCTTCTAGGGTCTTCGGCAACACTAAATTCCCGCCCAATCCTCTATTACCCTAAGTCTGCTACCCTTTCATCTCCTTCTTCCTCATCTTCTCCCTCTCCTCTCCGTTGTTTTCGCTGTCTTCAATTTGGGCACTTCAAGTCTTTTTGCAAGTCCAAAATGAAGTGTCTCTTTTGCCTTAAATCTGGTCACTCGCATAATCGGTGTTTTTCTCTTCAACAATTGCTAGGTCTCTCTATGGGAGTTCCAATTTCTAACCAAGTTTTGTCAGCGTTAGACTTCCCTTCGCTTCAAGGCAAACTTTCTGATATTCAATCCAAAAATCCCAAGAGGATCAAATTGTCTGGAGGGGATGCACTGCTTCCAACGCCACTGGATTCTCAGCTTTTAGCTGCGGCATCCCCAATTACTCCCCTCCCTTCCAACCCTCTTTCTATTGCTCCTTCTACTTTGGTTGAGAGGTCTAGGGTTACTCTCGTCTACGTGCCATCTCCTGACCTCTCTGCCAAATTTCCAAGTTAGACTATTACGGAGCTGTTACTTTTGTTAGAGGATCCATTTCCAGTTATTCATTAGACTCCTTTCTGTGCAAGACCGCAACATTGCAGAATGGACATGGGCAGTGGGTGCTTGTTCTAACAGAGATGTAGTCATTAACTGCCCAAGTTCCAAAATGCTCGACGAGCTTCTGGCTATCAATTCTCTCAACATTGGGACTATTACTCTCTCTTTCCACAAATGGGTTCAGCTTACCTCTTCTCCTCCTGTCTTTCTTCCTACTCCCACCAAAGTTACCATCTTGGGTTTACCTCTATTCTGCGACTCTCCCTGTCTTGTTGCGGATATGTCAACATGCATCAGTGACCTTATATGCACTTCCTCCACCTCCTTGTTAGCTTCTGGATTCCTCCAGGTTGAGGCAGAGTTCTTATGCCCCACTCAGAAAGATAGAGTTATGGCTTACTCACTTTGTGTAGGTCAGTTAATTTTTGCCATTTCTATCAATTACCATGATTGTCCAATAGTGGCATCTGCTAAGCCAGTTTCCACCTCAGCTGGCTCTCTCTCTCCCTTGCCGATCAATACAAATTTTGCGACAGGTTCCTCCTCTCGTCCTCCTATGTTCAATCCCAAATCTAGAGGCAGTCAAAAACCCAGGTTAAAAAGAATTACACCTTCTCCCACAGAGGTGTTACCAATGCCAAAGGATCGACCATTTCTCCTTCTAAGGCCCCCAATTTGGTTTGGAATAACCCCACCATCTCCTCTTAAGCAAGTTCTAGTCCTATTGCTGCCCCTACCGACCGCACTACAGCTGCTCTGTCGACCTTTCCCACACCTACAGCTCACCTTTCTCTAGCCACTTCTTCAACCAATGCTTCCACTACTCTGCCTACACTTCCGAAGGTGGCTCATTCTAATGCTTCTGATTCCAACTGGCCCGAATGGAAGGTCAATCCCAACTTTTCTTCTGACCAGGACAAATACAAATCATCGGTCCAAAGCTCACCTTCATTGGTCTCTAAGTCTCATTTGGCCGTTCTGAAAGCTTCTGCTTCTGATCCTATTCCAGCTGACGACTGGGCTCAATCAGATGATCTGCTGGCTAATGAAGAAAAAGACCTTGTTCAATCTAATAAGCCATCCAAGGTACTTATTCTCGTTCGGTTTACTGAGTTTAATTTTTTACTGGTGTCTAATAAAGTGTTACTATTACGAATCGCTTTTAATTTGATTACTTTTTCTCCCATTCCCTCCGGTTATGTTCAGTTTTACTTTCCATTTTCTTATTCTCTGTTGGTTAATAACCCACATCTCCTTTCTTTGGCTCTTAAAGAAGATTGTAATTTTCTTAAGAATATGGAGCCGACTCAGTCAAACTCTTCTCAATTACCCTCCCCATCTCGGATTACCTCGGCACTTGCTGATAGCCACACTAGGTCTTACCTTGGTCCTATTAATTCAGAGCATCCGACCCCGTGTCGGAGCAATTCCTCTCCTTCAGTCCCTTTAAACAATGGCTTCTCTGACCTTGCTACTAAAAATTCTAGCGTGCCAATCATGGTTCCCCTAATGCATTCTACTGATTCTCATAAAAAAAAAGAAAAAATCTTACTTACCTGTAATTCGATCCAGCGTGCATATTCGCGCTAAAAAAGATTCGCAATTATCTTCGGCTTCCAAAGTCTCTTTAGCGGCGCAGATCCGCAATCTCGAAATTCCACCCTTCGTTCCGGATAGGAAGAACCTAACTGATTTTGGTTCTGTTTATCAGGTTCATTTTGACTCCCTTTCTAATTTAGACATAATTCATCTAGCCTTTGACATGGGTTTTGTCTTAAACTCGGCCAAGGTGTCTGACTTTGATTATTTATGCCTCCTTGAAATTTCAAGAGCTAAAGAGTCCATTCGTATTCATGATTAGTATCTCTTGGAACATTCGTGGTCTTAGGTGTAAGTTTAAATGACAGGCTCTATTCCATCTCATAAGTACTTCTCGTTGTGATATGATCTCGATTCATGAATCAAAACTTGACTCCATTTCCCCTTCTATTAGTCGCTCCATCGGAGGTTCTTTGATTACTATGTGGATTGCGTTAGACGCTATAGGCACTCGTGGCGGGATCCTTTTCGGGTTTAAGGAGTCTTGCTTCTCTCTTATCTCAGTTCTTCGTCTAAATTTTTTCCTCGTTGTTTGTCTGCATTGGTTCAAATTCAATTGTAACCTCACAGTAGTTTCGGTTTATGGGCTCTCTACTGCTAATCGTCACAACTCTTTTTGGAGTGAATTCGATTCCTTTTGGAATTCTATCACCGGCTTTTGGTTTTTTTTGTGGTGATTTCAACGTCACCAGATTTTCCAATGAAAGGATGGGTAATCCTTCTTCGAATCTAGATTCTTTTCATTTCAACGATCTCATTAGCGATCTCGATCTGATTGATCTACCTCTTAATGGTAGATCTTTCACATGGTTTAATATGCGGATCGTTCCTTCGATGGCCAAGCTTGATCGTTTCCTTGTATCTCAAGATTGGATTTCCTTCTTTCACAATTCTTTTGTGCGGGCCATGCCTAATCCGTCATCGGATCATGTGCCTATTACGTTGCTTTCAAACTATAATTTCTCTAAACCGTTCAAATTTCGTTTTGAAAAATTCTGGTTGCAGGACCAGATTTTTGTTAACCTCATCATTAATTGTCTCTCTTCCGTGACCGGCTCTCATGGCCTTAATCGAATTCTCCTTAAACTCCATGCCGTCAAACATGGTTGTAAAATATGGCGGAAGGATAGATTCGCTAATGCTAACGTGCTCAAGGAACATTTCTTATCTTCGATTAATTCCATCGATCAATTGGAAGAGAGTGGTCCCATTTCTGATGCCGAACGTTTCGATCGTAATTCTTGCAAGCGAGAATTTGCCTTCCTTCTTAACCTTGATCACATCAAATGGGCACAGCGAGCTAAAATTCGTTGGCTTAAGGAGGGTGATGGCAACACCTCTTTTTTCCACAATTTTGCCTCTCACCGTCAGCGTTGCAATCGCATCTCTTCCATTGTAGACGACGGCATTGATCTTACCTCCAATTCTGAGTTTCACACCACTTTTCTTCATTTCTAAAAAAATCTCTTGGGGTCTTCCAAACCCCTTTACATTAATCTAGACTGGCCACAGCTTTACGGTAACGAAATTCACGATCTTGCCAGTCTTGAAGAACCATTCTCCTTGGACAAAATCAAAGCTGTGGTATTTTCCCTCAAAAGCAATGCGGCTCCCAGCCCAGACGATTTCCCATCCTTTTTTTCCCAAAAATTTTGGGACTCTCTCAAAGAAGATTTACTGGAGTTGTTCGCTGACCTGCACCAGGGCCATTTTTCTTTTGACTGTATTAACTACGCTCATATTGTTCTCATCCCCAAGATTGTGGGGACTAATGCAGTGTCACCTTTCGTCCTATTAGTCTTCTCAATACAACTTTTAAGATCATCATGAAAATTCTTTCCAACCGTCTCAGTTTGGTCATTTCCCCTCTTATTGACCCTGCCCAGTCAGGATTTATTAAGGATCGGTTTATCCTTGATAGTGTAGCCTATGCTCAAGAAATCATTTCAGAATGTCATATATCTAATTTGCAAGGCATTCTTCTTAAGTTAGATTTCGAAAAGGCGTACGACAATGTGAGTTGGGATTTTCTTTTTGATATCCTTTTTCATCACGGTTTTGGCCCTAAGTGGATTGTCTGGATTAAATCCAGTCTTTTCGCTGGCACTTCTTCTATTCTTATTAATGGTACGGAAGGTAACAAATTCAAATGCAAATGTGGTTTGCGTCAAGGCGACCCGATCTCTTCTTTGTTGTTCTCGCTGGTGGCTGATGTTTTTAGTAAACTGCTTCGAAATGCTTGAGACGCGAATGTTATCGAAGGGTTGGGTGGCTCCCAGAGTTATCGCAGGGCTCTTAATTTACAGTATGCCAATGACACCATTATTTTCTCTAAGCCTAACGGCTCAACCTTTTGAAATCTTAAACTTCTTCTTTATATCTTTGAAAGGGCTTCTGGCTTATCGATTAATTTCCTTAAAACCTCCGTTCTTTGGCTAGGCGGGTCAAACAACCGTCAAAATGAGATAGCTCAATTTCTGCAACTGTGTTTCCTCTTCTTTCCCCGTCAAGTATCTGGGTCTACCTTTGAGATGGGGCAAGCTGCATAAATCTGATTAGTTTTTAATGATTGATAAAGTGGAAGCCAGACTCAACATTTGGAATGGTAGGCATTTATCTCGTGGAGGTAGACTCATCCTAGTCAACTCCGTTCTTTCGTCGATCCCGTTATTTATGATATCCTTTTTCTATGCCCCTTCTTGGGTTATTAAAAGAATTGATCGATTTAGACGGAATTTTTTCTGGTCTGGCTCCGATATTTATAAAGCGAGGACCCATCTTTGCAACTGGAAGATAATTTGTACTTCTAAGTCGTCTGGGGGCTTGGGAGTTCTTGACTTGCGGAACCAAAATCTAGCACTGTAGAACCCCGTATTTTCAAATATTATTTTAATTATTTGAAAATGAATTTTAAATGATTTTGAGTATTTAATAAATATTTTCCAAAAGATTTATCTTTTGTACACGTACAAAACACGTGCAAATGACTTTTCAGAAGTTTGAAAAATTAAGTTTTCTCTATGAAAAATCATTATTTATTATTTGAGGATTATTCAGTATTTTTCCAGATTTTTCTGAAATTAATTATGCCTATTTGCAATTTTTGAGAAAAGAAGGACTTATTTGCAAAATTGACAATTTTGAGGGTTGAAGTGCAAAAGATGTTTTCTGGACTTTCCGATCAGTACTTATTGAGGTTAAAAATATACTTTTCTATTAGATCCTAATTTAAATGATATTTGGTTTATTTTTCAAAGAAAAGAATTATATATGCAAAAGTATTTTTGGAAAGGATTATTTTGCAAAGAGGGAATAAAACCCTAATATTTTACTCCGGCATATATAAGGGATTTCTTATTCCCAGCCGTCATTTACAATATTGAGACTTTTGAGATTTGTTTGAGGAACAAGAAGAGGCTTTTCGGATCTAGCAAGGAGAAGAGCTATTTCGTGGATTTTCTTCAAAACAAGGTGAGTTGGTTTGTTTTGTTTTGCTTTGCTTTGTTTGTTTTGATTGGTAGATGACGTAAGATCTTTGTTATGCTTGTTGTGATCATTATGCCATTATTTTGTTAGTCTCATTGTAAATATGATATGGATCTTTCATTTGATATGGATGATTAGAACTTTTAATTGATATTTGGACCATGATGAGAAAAGATTTAGAAATTGTTGAGGATATGTTGATTTATGAGATCTTGTTGTCGAAAGCAAATTAAGAACTGATTATGTTGTGATCAGATATTAAACATCTGGATCTAGTGATTGCAAACCAATCTTGTTTATGTGTTGAGGACGACATTTAGTTTTGTTGAGAAAACCCTAATCAAAGGATTAAGAGTTTAGATCATGAGGAGATGAAAATTTGAGTAATTGATTAATTGAGAAATGTACCCATGATGGAGATTATTGAGAGTTGTTTAATTGCCTGGATACAAGTTAATTTTGTGATCAGTAAATCTTTAGAAAACTCTAGTTTTGATTTGTGTTCAGATCTATTCTGTTTGGAAATCTGTAGCCGACAGTCGACTGGCCTACAGAGCAGTCGACTGGTACGTGCCTACTGTGTATTTTTGAGTCTTGAGATTTGTTCGGGACAGTCGACCTAGACTGAGGTCAGTCGACTGGTCCTCTGTTTGTGACTTTGTTCAGTCCTTTCGGGACAGTCGACCTATGACCTTTCAGTCGACTCAAATACTTAGATTATTTTGATGAGGATTATTTGAATTTGTCTCGGGGCAGTCGACCGATGACTTGTCAAGTCGACTGGTCATGCCTTAGATTATTTTTGTAGAATGTTGGGATATGTCCTCTGGACAGTCGACTGGTCCTTTATGCAGTCGACTGGTCCTGAAGGATCTTTGTATTTGAATTGAGATATTCTGTTTAGTGTTTGATTTTGAGACATTTGTTCAGTACTTGATGTTGAGATATTTGTTCAGTATTTGATTTTGAGATGTTCAGTTAAGAACATGATTTTGAGATATTTTGTTGAGCCACTTGTTTAGTGGGAATTTGTTCAGATATTTGTTTTTGAGTCTCTAGAGGTAGGTGACCCTAGTATACCGGTATTTGTTCAGTTATTTGTTGAGGCCCATCGAGGCAAATTTTCAGTTATTCAGATTTTTTTAGTCCGGTAGGGTACACTACTCTAGGAGATTTGTTCAGTAACCCAAATTAATAAGGACAGGCATTAGTAGTGTCATGACGAATGAGAACTTGAGTTATGCACCTCAGTATGGCTTTTGATGTAGGATTTAATCTCCTGAATTATCCAAGTAGTTAACTTGAGATGTGTGATTTATCTCCGGAATTATCCAGGTAGTTAACCTGAGATGTGAGGTATTTCTCCGGAATTATCCAAGTAATTATCTTGAGATGTGGGATTGAACTACGGAATGATCGGAGTCGAGGCGACGCTTTTGGGGTACTCTTGTGATTATGAGTCTATGTTTAGATGTGAGATGATCTCCTGAATTATCCAGGGAAAATACCTGTGATGTGGGATCAATCTCCGGAATGATCAAGCATGGGCAAATTATCATAGTTTATCTTCATCTCTTAGTAGTCATCGTTGTCAGCATGTAGTCATGATGTTTTCTTGAATCACTTTTATGCATTTGGATTTCCTGTTTTTACACACACTCGGCTTTTGGTTTTGGTATTACCCGTTATTCTTTTGTTGTTATTTCATACTTTAGTGTTTGATCGTATTCGTTGGATATTATGTTTTAAGTTCATTTATGCTATTGGTTTGATTTGTTACCACTCACACCATTTATGGCTGACCCCGTAGTTTGGGGGTTAGGGTTCAACTCTAGCCTCACTTGTTGCAGGTTATTGCTTAGATTGGAGGTTGGATGCTTGAGTGGGCAATTTGAGATTATTGGATTATTTAGTGATTGGTGTAAAATTGTAAAGACTTATTTGAAATCATTATTGAGTTGTAAATAAAGATTTAATTTGTGTTGAGATGTTTAGACTTCCGCTGTATTTGTAATAATTGTTGTAATAAAAGAAAGAAAATTTTAGTGGTGTTGTTGGTGTTTATTGTTCTATTGAAGTGGATTGCTGGGATTTCGCCACTTATTTTCTAAGCTCTCATATTAGAAATTTAGGGCGCTACAGAGATTGGTATCAGAGCTCCGCTTCAATGTAATAATAGACTTAGTATGACAACCAACCTAGGTGTGGACACTAGAGAGTGAGTACCTAGGTGTGGACATCAGAGTGTGAGTATCACATAGAATTAAAATATGATGTTTGGTTTGAAATCATGGTTTGGGGTATGGTTATGGCTTTGCCATAGGGTAATGATTTGAGTTTGAATTGTATGTGTGCTCTAACTTTACCCTCGTTTTGCAGTATTCAAAATGGTTGCACCCAGAGGTAGAAATGGTGGCAACAATGAGGATGGTTCGGGTAGTTCTCGAGGAGCGGGAATTGACCTAGAGGCTGAGTTTGCTAAGGTTTATCAGACCTTGAACACATTGATGGCATTCAATGTGGCGCAGCAGCAAGCGCAGCAGCAGAACCCGCCGCCGAATCATGGAGCTGGGCATGGATTGGTGAATGCCGACCCCATCAAGCAGATTGAATCCTTTAAGAGGATGAGGCCGCCAGTCTTTGAGGGGCAAGCTGATCCAACAGCAGCAGACGATTGGATTCGGAAGATGGAGACGATCTTCGAAGTATCGGAAACTCCAGCAGCTAGTAAGGTGAAGTTGGCTTCTATGCAGCTTGAGAAAGATGCTGGTGTCTGGTGGGAGTCACTGAAGAGGACTCTGGGAGATCAGCCTTTGACATGGGACGCTTTTCTGGAGGAGTTCAGAGATCGTTTCTTTCCTCTTGATGTTCAGGAGAAGAAAGCGACTGAATTCATGAACCTTCAGCAAGGGAGCATGACTGTTCGGGAGTATGAGACGAAGTTCGCTCAACTTTCGAGGTACGCACCAGAATTGGTCATGGATGAAGCAAAGAAGGCCAAAAAGTTTGAGCAGGGCTTGAGGCCGAACTTGAGGTCAAGAATGGTTCCGTTGGGTATCAGGAGATTTGAGAAGTTGGTCAGGAGGGCCGCAATGACTGAAGAGGATATGAACTTGTTTCAGAAGAAGCAGGAATCATGGAACCGGAACAAGAGGCCAGCATCAGGCCAGAGTGGGAAGGGATTCCCCGCGAAGCAGGCGAAGTTCAGTGGACCGGTGCAGAAGGCGCCTAGAGCTCAGGGAGTGACCTGCTACTACTGCAAGGAAGTAGGACATTACAGGTCAGCATGTCCGAAGTTGGCAGAGCATGTTTGTTCTCAGTGTGGGCAGACTGGACACTCAAAGCCCCATTGTCCACAACTGAAGAAAGATGGTTCGAGTGGAAGCAAGTTCCCGAAGAGGCAAGGGCGAGTATTTGCATTGACCGAGGAGGATGCGAAGAACTCGGAAGATGTAATACAGGGTATGCAGGAATTTTGATTTCTTTCATTTTTGAATCAGTGTAATGAATAAAAGCTTTTCTTTCAGAATAATTTAAGATTGAGTATCATTCTTATTGTAACAGGAGTTGTTTTAATAAATGGAATAAAAGCAAAGGTTTTGTTTGACACTGGATCATCGCATACATTTGTATCGCCAAGTTTTGCAAAGATCTTAGGTTTGGAACCTAAGTTATTTCCAGGCAGGGTTTTGTCGGTGGCAACGCCGTCAGGTGAAAAGCTGGTAGCGGATCGATATTACGAGGGCTGTGATATCGAGATTGGTGGAAGGATGTTCGGCATCGACTTGATCGAGCTACAAGTGTTGGGAGTGGATGTCATCGTAGGCATCGATTGGATGGCTATTTATGATGCCACAATTGATTGCAAGCAGAAGGAGGTGTTGGTGAAAGCACCAGGTGGACCTGCAGTAACTTTCCAAGGGAAGAAGAAGATTCCGCAGGTGGCTGCAATGGTATCTAAGAAGTCTATTGCAGATGAAGTCAAGGGCATTCCGGTGGTTCGAAAGTTTCCTCAGGTGTTCTTGGATGATTTTCCAGGATTACCGCCACAGAGAGATGTGGAGTTTTGCATCAATGTTCAGCCGGGGAGTGCGCCGATTTCCAAGGCTCCGTACAGGATGGCACCTGTAGAGCAAGATGAAGTGAAGAAGCAGATTGAGGAGCTTTTGAGCAAAGGACTTATCAGACCGAGTTCATCTCCGTGGGGAGCGCCTGTGTTGTTGGTCAAGAAGAAGGATGGGTCGATGAGGATGTGCATTGACTACAGGGAGTTGAATAGGGTGACTATTCAGAACAAGTATCCGTTGCCGCGGATAGATGATTTGTTCGACAGGCTTCGAGGAGCAGCGGTGTTTTCGAAGATTGACTTGAGGTCAGGATATCATCAGGTGCGAGTCAAGGAGGAAGATGTAAGCAAGACAGCTTTCAGGACTCGTCATGGGTTGTATGAGTTCTTGGTGATGCCATTCGGGTTGACGAATGCGCCAGCAGTTTTCATGGACATGATGAATCGGGTGTTGAGGCCATTCATTGATTCCTTCGTAGTGGTCTTCATCGATGATATCTTGGTGTATTCGAAGTCGGAGGAGGATCATTCTAAGCACTTGACAGCGGTATTACAGACATTGCAGGAGCACAGCTTGTATGCCAAATTGTCGAAGTGTGAATTTTGGAAATCTGAGGTAGCTTTCCTTGGTCACATTCTTTCTAAGGAGGGAGTGGCTACCGATCCTCAGAAAGTGGAAGCAGTGAAGGATTGGCCCAGGCCGACGTCAGTGAAGGAAGTCAGAAGCTTCTTGGGATTAGCTGGTTACTACAGGAGGTTTATTCAGGGGTATTCTCAGATTGCAGTTCCGATGACAGGTTTGACCCGGAAGAATGTGGCTTTTGTGTGGACAGATAAGTGCGAGGAGAGTTTCCTTGGGTTAAAGGAAAGGTTGACTACTGCACCTATATTAGCATTGCCGCAAGCAGGGAAAGATTATGATATCTACAGTGATGCATCTCTCAGAGGTTTGGGTTGTGTCTTAATGCAGGAAGGCAAGGTCATTGCTTATGGTTCGAGGCAGTTGCGTCCGCATGAGAAGAATTATCCGACGCATGATTTGGAGTTAGCAGCTATCATATATGCCTTGAAGCTATGGAGGCATTATGTCTATGGTGAGAAGGTCAATATGTACACTGACCACAAGCTGAAGTATATCTATCAGCAGAGGGATTTGAATCTTCGTCAGAGAAGGTGGTTGGAAGTTTTGGAAGACATTCGTCCTGAGATCAAGTATCATCCGGGCAAGGCGAATGTAGTGGCTGATGGACTTAGCAGGAAGAGTAGTTTGTCAAGGTTGATCACTACTCGAAGAGAGTTGGCAGCAGAGATCGATCAGGCAGGTATCGAGGTGGTACTGCGAGGTTTAGGGGCATCTTTGGCTCAGTTGAGACTGCAGCCGTCTTTGAGAGAGAAGATTGTGGAAGGTCAGAGATCAAATTCAGATATCCAGAAGATGTTGCAGCAGGTTTCAGAAGGCAAGTTATCAGAATTTCGTGTCCAAGATGGAGTTCTTTGGTTGGGTGAGAGGTTGTGTGTTCCAGATTATGCAGAGTTGAGAGGGAGTATCTTGCAGGAAGCACACAGCACATTGTTATCGGTTCATCCAGGAGGTACGAAGATGTACAGGGATATCAAACCACATTTTTGGTGGTCTGGTATGAAGCGAGATGTAGCAGATTTTGTGGCAAGGTGTCTGACTTGTCAGCAGATCAAGGCAGAGAATCAGAGACCGGGAGGTTTGTTACAGCCATTACCCATTCCGGAGTGGAAGTGGGAGAATATCAGCATGGACTTTATTACGGGTTTGCCGAGGAGTTCGAAGGGCAATGACTCGATTTGGGTTGTTGTGGACCGATTGACTAAGTCGGCACATTTTCTAGCCATGAAGATTACTTGGTCGATGGAAAAATTGGCTGAGTTATACATTGGAGAGATTGTGAGACTTCATGGAGTTCCTGTTTCGATTGTGTCTGACAGAGACGCAAGGTTTACATCAAGGTTTTGGAAGAGCCTACAAGCAGCTTTGGGCACCAGAACTGATTTCAGTACAGCATTTCATCCACAGACAGATGGTCAGACGGAGAGGGTGAATCGAGTGCTGGAAGACATGTTGAGAGCTTGTGTTATGGACTTTGGTGGTAGTTGGGAGAGATACTTGGCATTGGTTGAGTTTGCCTATAACAATAGTTACCATGCAAGTATTGGGATGGCACCGTATGAGGCTTTGTACGGGCGGAGGTGCAGGACACCTGTTTGTTGGTATGAGGTTGGCGAGAGGCAGATGTATGGTCCTGAGATCGTGCAGCAGACGTCAGAGCAGATTGAGCTGATTCGCAAGAGGTTAGTTGAAGCTCAGAGTCGGCAGAAGAGTTATGCTGACACTCGACGAAGAGATTTGGAATTTGAGGTTGGGGATGCAGTTTTTCTCAAGGTTTCTCCGACCAAAGGAGTGATCAGATTTGGTAAGGGTGGCAAGTTGGCGCCAAGGTATATTGGACCATACAAGATCATGGAGAGGATTGGCAAGACCGCATACAGATTGAAACTTCCTGAGGAGTTAGCGCAGGTACATGATGTGTTTCATGTGTCGCTATTAAGGAAGTATGTGGCCGATCAGAAGCATCAGTTGGTAGAGGTTCCCGAAGATCTACAGGTGAACTTGAGCTACAAGGAACAGCCTGTTGAGATCGTTGATCGAAGGGAGAAAGTCCTTAGGAGCAAGGTGATACCTATGGTCAAGGTATTGTGGAGGAATCAGCAGTTCGAGGAGGCTACTTGGGAGCCAGAGGATCGCATGCTGAATGATTTTCCTGGATTGTTTGTATGAATGTATTTCTTTTGTGTGATTGTAATTCTTTGAATGATTGAACCATTGAATGATATACGATGTATCCTTTTATTTTGATTGTGATGTTATATGGAATTGTTGGATTTTGATCTATTTATGAAGTATTGTTTCCTTTTGTTGGTATGTGTTTGAACTCATTAGTAGTAGTTCTGAGGACAGAACTCTTCTAAGGAGGGAGTGATGTAGAACCCCGTATTTTCAAATATTATTTTAATTATTTGAAAATGAATTTTAAATGATTTTGAGTATTTAATAAATATTTTCCAAAAGATTTATCTTTTGTACACGTACAAAACACGTGCAAATGACTTTTCAGAAGTTTGAAAAATTAAGTTTTCTCTATGAAAAATCATTATTTATTATTTGAGGATTATTCAGTATTTTTCCAGATTTTTCTGAAATTAATTATGCCTATTTGCAATTTTTGAGAAAAGAAGGACTTATTTGCAAAATTGACAATTTTGAGGGTTGAAGTGCAAAAGATGTTTTCTGGACTTTCCGATCAGTACTTATTGAGGTTAAAAATATACTTTTCTATTAGATCCTAATTTAAATGATATTTGGTTTATTTTTCAAAGAAAAGAATTATATATGCAAAAGTATTTTTGGAAAGGATTATTTTGCAAAGAGGGAATAAAACCCTAATATTTTACTCCGGCATATATAAGGGATTTCTTATTCCCAGCCGTCATTTACAATATTGAGACTTTTGAGATTTGTTTGAGGAACAAGAAGAGGCTTTTCGGATCTAGCAAGGAGAAGAGCTATTTCGTGGATTTTCTTCAAAACAAGGTGAGTTGGTTTGTTTTGTTTTGCTTTGCTTTGTTTGTTTTGATTGGTAGATGACGTAAGATCTTTGTTATGCTTGTTGTGATCATTATGCCATTATTTTGTTAGTCTCATTGTAAATATGATATGGATCTTTCATTTGATATGGATGATTAGAACTTTTAATTGATATTTGGACCATGATGAGAAAAGATTTAGAAATTGTTGAGGATATGTTGATTTATGAGATCTTGTTGTCGAAAGCAAATTAAGAACTGATTATGTTGTGATCAGATATTAAACATCTGGATCTAGTGATTGCAAACCAATCTTGTTTATGTGTTGAGGACGACATTTAGTTTTGTTGAGAAAACCCTAATCAAAGGATTAAGAGTTTAGATCATGAGGAGATGAAAATTTGAGTAATTGATTAATTGAGAAATGTACCCATGATGGAGATTATTGAGAGTTGTTTAATTGCCTGGATACAAGTTAATTTTGTGATCAGTAAATCTTTAGAAAACTCTAGTTTTGATTTGTGTTCAGATCTATTCTGTTTGGAAATCTGTAGCCGACAGTCGACTGGCCTACAGAGCAGTCGACTGGTACGTGCCTACTGTGTATTTTTGAGTCTTGAGATTTGTTCGGGACAGTCGACCTAGACTGAGGTCAGTCGACTGGTCCTCTGTTTGTGACTTTGTTCAGTCCTTTCGGGACAGTCGACCTATGACCTTTCAGTCGACTCAAATACTTAGATTATTTTGATGAGGATTATTTGAATTTGTCTCGGGGCAGTCGACCGATGACTTGTCAAGTCGACTGGTCATGCCTTAGATTATTTTTGTAGAATGTTGGGATATGTCCTCTGGACAGTCGACTGGTCCTTTATGCAGTCGACTGGTCCTGAAGGATCTTTGTATTTGAATTGAGATATTCTGTTTAGTGTTTGATTTTGAGACATTTGTTCAGTACTTGATGTTGAGATATTTGTTCAGTATTTGATTTTGAGATGTTCAGTTAAGAACATGATTTTGAGATATTTTGTTGAGCCACTTGTTTAGTGGGAATTTGTTCAGATATTTGTTTTTGAGTCTCTAGAGGTAGGTGACCCTAGTATACCGGTATTTGTTCAGTTATTTGTTGAGGCCCATCGAGGCAAATTTTCAGTTATTCAGATTTTTTTAGTCCGGTAGGGTACACTACTCTAGGAGATTTGTTCAGTAACCCAAATTAATAAGGACAGGCATTAGTAGTGTCATGACGAATGAGAACTTGAGTTATGCACCTCAGTATGGCTTTTGATGTAGGATTTAATCTCCTGAATTATCCAAGTAGTTAACTTGAGATGTGTGATTTATCTCCGGAATTATCCAGGTAGTTAACCTGAGATGTGAGGTATTTCTCCGGAATTATCCAAGTAATTATCTTGAGATGTGGGATTGAACTACGGAATGATCGGAGTCGAGGCGACGCTTTTGGGGTATTCTTGTGATTATGAGTCTATGTTTAGATGTGGGATGATCTCCTGAATTATCCAGGGAAAATACCTGTGATGTGGGATCAATCTCCGGAATGATCAAGCATGGGCAAATTATCATAGTTTATCTTCATCTCTTAGTAGTCATCGTTGTCAGCATGTAGTCATGATGTTTTCTTGAATCACTTTTATGCATTTGGATTTCCTGTTTTTACACACACTCGGCTTTTGGTTTTGGTATTACCCGTTATTCTTTTGTTGTTATTTCATACTTTAGTGTTTGATCGTATTCGTTGGATATTATGTTTTAAGTTCATTTATGCTATTTGTTTGATTTGTTACCACTCACACCATTTATGGCTGACCCCGTAGTTTGGGGGTTAGGGTTCAACTCTAGCCTCACATGTTGCAGGTTATTGCTTAGATTGGAGGTTGGAAGCTTGAGTGGGCAATTTGAGATTATTGGATTATTTAGTGATTGGTGTAAAATTGTAAAGACTTATTTGAAATCATTATTGAGTTGTAAATAAAAGATTAATTTGTGTTGAGATGTTTAGACTTCCGCTGTAATTGAAAAAATTGTTGTAATAAAAGAAAGAAAATTTTAGTAGTGTTGTTGGTGTTTATTGTTCTATTGAAGTGGATTGCTGGGATTTCGCCACTTATTTTCTAAGCTCTCATATTAGAAATTTAGGGGCGCTACAGAGATTGGTATCAGAGCTCCGCTTCAATGTAATAATAGACTTAGTATGACAACCAACCTAGGTGTGGACACTAGAGAGTGAGTACCTAGGTGTGGACATCAGAGTGTGTGTATCACATAGAATTAAATTATGATGTTTGGTTTGGATTTATGATTTGAGGTATGGTTATGGCTTTGCCATAGGGTATTGATTTGAGTTTGAATTGTGAGTGTGTTGCTCTAACTTTACCCTCGTTTTGCAGTATTCAAAATGGTTGCACCCAGAGGTAGAAATGGTGGCAACAATGAGGATGGTTCGGGTAGTTCTCGAGGAGCGGGAATTGACCTAGAGGCTGAGTTTGCTAAGGTTTATCAGACCTTGAACACATTGATGGCATTCAATGTGGCGCAGCAGCAAGCGCAGCAGCAGAACTCGCCGCCGAATCATGGAGCTGGGCATGGATTGGTGAATGCCGACCCCATCAAGCAGATTGAATCCTTTAAGAGGATGAGGCCGCCAGTCTTTGAGGGGCAAGCTGATCCAACAGCAGCAGATGATTGGATCAGGAAGATGCAGACGATCTTCGAAGTATCGAGAACTCCAGCAGCTAGTAAGGTGAAGTTGGCTTCTATGCAGCTTGAGAAAGATGCTGGTGTCTGGTGGGAGTCACTGAAGAGGACTCTGGGAGATCAGCCTTTGACATGGGACGCTTTTCTGGAGGAGTTCAGAGATCGTTTCTTTCCTCTTGATGTTCAGGAGAAGAAGGCGACTGAGTTCATGAACCTTCAGCAAGGGGAGCATGACTGTTCGGGAGTATGAGACGAAGTTCGCTCAACTTTCGAGGTACGCACCAGAGTTGGTCATGGATGAAGCTAAGAAGGCCAAAAAGTTTGAGCAGGGCTTGAGGCCGAACTTGAGGTCAAGAATGGTTCCGTTGGGTATCAGGAGATTTGAGAAGTTGGTCAGGAGGGCCGCGGTGACTGAAGAGGATATGGACTTGTTTCAGAAGAAGCAGGAATCATGGAACCGGAACAAGAGGCCAGCATCAGGCCAGAGTGGGAAGGGATTCCCCGCGAAGCAGGCGAAGTTCGGTGGACCGGTGCAGAAGGCGCCTGGAGCTCAGGGAGTGACCTGCTACTACTGCAAGGAAGTAGGACATTACAGGTCAGCATGTCCGAAGTTAGCAGAGCATGTTTGTTCTCAGTGTGGGCAGACTGGACACTCAAAGCCCCATTGTCCACAACTGAAGAAAGATGGTTCGAGTGGAAGCAAGTTCCCGAAGAGGCAAGGGCGAGTATTTGCATTGACCGAGGAGGATGCGAAGAACTCGGAAGATGTAATACAGGGTATGCAGAAATTTTGATTTCTTTCATTTTTGAATCAGTGTAATGAATAAAAGCTTTTCTTTCAGAATAATTTAAGATTGAGTATCATTCTTATTGTAACAGGAGTTGTTTTAATAAATGGAATAAAAGCAAGGGTTTTGTTTGACACTGGATCATCGCATACATTTGTATCGCCAAGTTTTGCAAAGATCTTAGGTTTGGAACCTAAGTTATTTCCAGGCAGGGTTTTGTCGGTGGCAACGCCGTCAGGTGAAGAGCTGGTAGCGGATCGATATTACGAGGGCTGTGATATCGAGATTGGTGGAAGGATGTTCGGCATCGACTTGATCGAGCTACAAGTGTTGGGAGTGGATGTCATCGTAGGCATCGATTGGATGGCTATTTATGATGCCACAATTGATTGCAAGCAGAAGGAGGTGTTGGTGAAAGCACCAGGTGGACCTGCAGTAACTTTCCAAGGGAAGAAGAAGATTCCGCAGGTGGCCGCAATGGTATCTAAGAAGTCTATTGCAGATGAAGTCAAGGGCATTCCGGTGGTTCGAAAGTTTCCTCAGGTGTTCTTGGATGATTTTCCAGGATTACCGCCACAGAGAGATGTGGAGTTTTGCATCAATGTTCAGCCGGGGAGTGCGCCGATTTCCAAGGCTCCGTACAGGATGGCACCTGTAGAGCAAGATGAAGTGAAGAAGCAGATTGAGGAGCTTTTGAGCAAAGGACTTATCAGACCGAGTTCATCTCCGTGGGGAGCGCCTGTGTTGTTGGTCAAGAAGAAGGATGGGTCGATGAGGATGTGCATTGACTACAGGGAGTTGAATAGGGTGACTATTCAGAACAAGTATCCGTTGCCGCGGATAGATGATTTGTTCGACAGGCTTCGAGGAGCAGCGGTGTTTTCGAAGATTGACTTGAGGTCAGGATATCATCAGGTGCGAGTCAAGGAGGAAGATGTAAGCAAGACAGCTTTCAGGACTCGTCATGGGTTGTATGAGTTCTTGGTGATGCCATTCGGGTTGACGAATGCGCCAGCAGTTTTCATGGACATGATGAATCGGGTGTTGAGGCCATTCATTGATTCCTTCGTAGTGGTCTTCATCGATGATATCTTGGTGTATTCGAAGTCGGAGGAGGATCATTCTAAGCACTTGACAGCGGTATTACAGACATTGCAGGAGCACAGCTTGTATGCCAAATTGTCGAAGTGTGAATTTTGGAAATCTGAGGTAGCTTTCCTTGGTCACATTCTTTCTAAGGAGGGAGTGGCTACCGATCCTCAGAAAGTGGAAGCAGTGAAGGATTGGCCCAGGCCGACGTCAGTGAAGGAAGTCAGAAGCTTCTTGGGATTAGCTGGTTACTACAGGAGGTTTATTCAGGGGTATTCTCAGATTGCAGTTCCGATGACAGGTTTGACCCGGAAGAATGTGGCTTTTGTGTGGACAGATAAGTGCGAGGAGAATTTCCTTGGGTTAAAGGAAAGGTTGACTACTGCACCTATATTAGCATTGCCGCAAGCAGGGAAAGATTATGATATCTACAGTGATGCATCTCTCAGAGGTTTGGGTTGTGTCTTAATGCAGGAAGGCAAGGTCATTGCTTATGGTTCGAGGCAGTTGCGTCCGCATGAGAAGAATTATCCGACGCATGATTTGGAGTTAGCAGCTATCATATATGCCTTGAAGCTATGGAGGCATTATGTCTATGGTGAGAAGGTCAATATGTACACTGACCACAAGAGCCTGAAGTATATCTATCAGCAGAGGGATTTGAATCTTCGTCAGAGAAGGTGGTTGGAAGTTTTGGAAGACATTCGTCCTGAGATCAAGTATCATCCGGGCAAGGCGAATGTAGTGGCTGATGGACTTAGCAGGAAGAGTAGTTTGTCAAGGTTGATCACTACTCGAAGAGAGTTGGCAGCAGAGATCGATCAGGCAGGTATCGAGGTGGTACTGCGAGGTTTAGGGGCATCTTTGGCTCAGTTGAGACTGCAGCCGTCTTTGAGAGAGAAGATTGTGGAAGGTCAGAGATCAGATTCAGATATCCAGAAGATGTTGCAGCAGGTTTCAGAAGGCAAGTTATCAGAATTTCGTGTCCAAGATGGAGTTCTTTGGTTGGGTGAGAGGTTGTGTGTTCCAGATTATGCAGAGTTGAGAGGGAGTATCTTGCAGGAAGCACACAGCACATTGTTATCGGTTCATCCAGGAGGTACGAAGATGTACAGGGATATCAAACCACATTTTTGGTGGTCTGGTATGAAGCGAGATGTAGCAGATTGTGGCAAGGTGTCTGACTTGTCAGCAGATCAAGGCAGAGAATCAGAGACCGGGAGGTTTGTTACAGCCATTACCCATTCCGGAGTGGAAGTGGGAGAATATCAGCATGGACTTTATTACGGGTTTGCCGAGGAGTTGAAGGGCAATGACTCGATTTGGGTTGTTGTGGACCGATTGACTAAGTCGGCACATTTTCTAGCCATGAAGATTACTTGGTCGATGGAAAAATTGGCTGAGTTATACATTGGAGAGATTGTGAGACTTCATGGAGTTCCTGTTTCGATTGTGTCTGACAGAGACGCAAGGTTTACATCAAGGTTTTGGAAGAGCCTACAAGCAGCTTTGGGCACCAGAACTGATTTCAGTACAGCATTTCATCCGCAGACAGATGGTCAGACGGAGAGGGTGAATCGAGTGCTGGAAGACATGTTGAGAGCTTGTGTTATGGACTTTGGTGGTAGTTGGGAGAGATACTTGGCATTGGTTGAGTTTGCCTATAACAATAGTTACCATGCAAGTATTGGGATGGCACCGTATGAGGCTTTGTACGGGCGGAGGTGCAGGACACCTGTTTGTTGGTATGAGGTTGGCGAGAGGCAGATGTATGGTCCTGAGATCGTGCAGCAGACGTCAGAGCAGATTGAGCTGATTCGCAAGAGGTTAGTTGAAGCTCAGAGTCGGCAGAAGAGTTATGCTGACACTCGACGAAGAGATTTGGAATTTGAGGTTGGGGATGCAGTTTTTCTCAAGGTTTCTCCGACCAAAGGAGTGATCAGATTTGGTAAGGGTGACAAGTTGGCGCCAAGGTATATTGGACCATACAAGATCATGGAGAGGATTGGCAAGACCGCATACAGATTGAAACTTCCTGAGGAGTTAGCGCAGGTACATGATGTGTTTCATGTGTCGCTATTAAGGAAGTATGTGGCCGATCAGAAGCATCAGTTGGTAGAGGTTCCCGAAGATCTACAGGTGAACTTGAGCTACAAGGAACAGCCTGTTGAGATCGTTGATCGAAGGGAGAAAGTCCTTAGGAGCAAGGTGATACCTATGGTCAAGGTATTGTGGAGGAATCAGCAGTTCGAGGAGGCTACTTGGGAGCCAGAGGATCGCATGCTGAATGATTTTCCTGGATTGTTTGTATGAATGTATTTCTTTTGTGTGATTGTAATTCTTTGAATGATTGAACCATTGAATGATATACGATGTATCCTTTTATTTTGATTGTGATGTTATATGGAATTGTTGGATTTTGATCTATTTATGAAGTATTGTTTCCTTTTGTTGGTATGTGTTTGAACTCATTAGTAGTAGTTCTGAGGACAGAACTCTTCTAAGGAGGGAGTGATGTAGAACCCCGTATTTTCAAATATTATTTTAATTATTTGAAAATGAATTTTAAATGATTTTGAGTATTTAATAAATATTTTCCAAAAGATTTATCTTTTGTACACGTACAAAACACGTGCAAATGACTTTTCAGAAGTTTGAAAAATTAAGTTTTCTCTATGAAAAATCATTATTTATTATTTGAGGATTATTCAGTATTTTTCCAGATTTTTCTGAAATTAATTATGCCTATTTGCAATTTTTGAGAAAAGAATGACTTATTTGCAAAATTGACAATTTTGAGGGTTGAAGTGCAAAAGATGTTTTCTGGACTTTCCGATCAGTACTTATTGAGGTTAAAAATATACTTTTCTATTAGATCCTAATTTAAATGATATTTGGTTTATTTTTCAAAGAAAAGAATTATATATGCAAAAGTATTTTTGGAAAGGATTATTTTGCAAAGAGGGAATAAAACCCTAATATTTTACTCCGGCATATATAAGGGATTTCTTATTCCCAGCCGTCATTTACAATATTGAGACTTTTGAGATTTGTTTGAGGAACAAGAAGAGGCTTTTCGGATCTAGCAAGGAGAAGAGCTATTTCGTGGATTTTCTTCAAAACAAGGTGAGTTGGTTTGTTTTGTTTTGCTTTGCTTTGTTTGTTTTGATTGGTAGATGACGTAAGATCTTTGTTATGCTTGTTGTGATCATTATGCCATTATTTTGTTAGTCTCATTGTAAATATGATATGGATCTTTCATTTGATATGGATGATTAGAACTTTTAATTGATATTTGGACCATGATGAGAAAAGATTTAGAAATTGTTGAGGATATGTTGATTTATGAGATCTTGTTGTAGAAAGCAAATTAAGAACTGATTATGTTGTGATCAGATATTAAACATCTGGATCTAGTGATTGCAAACCAATCTTGTTTATGTGTTGAGGACGACATTTAGTTTTGTTGAGAAAACCCTAATCAAAGGATTAAGAGTTTAGATCATGAGGAGATGAAAATTTGAGTAATTGATTAATTGAGAAATGTACCCATGATGGAGATTATTGAGAGTTGTTTAATTGCCTGGATACAAGTTAATTTTGTGATCAGTAAATCTTTAGAAAACTCTAGTTTTGATTTGTGTTCAGATCTATTCTGTTTGGAAATCTGTAGCCGACAGTCGACTGGCCTACAGAGCAGTCGACTGGTACGTGCCTACTGTGTATTTTTGAGTCTTGAGATTTGTTCGGGACAGTCGACCTAGACTGAGGTCAGTCGACTGGTCCTCTGTTTGTGACTTTGTTCAGTCCTTTCGGGACAGTCGACCTATGACCTTTCAGTCGACTCAAATACTTAGATTATTTTGATGAGGATTATTTGAATTTGTCTCGGGGCAGTCGACCGATGACTTGTCAAGTCGACTGGTCATGCCTTAGATTATTTTTGTAGAATGTTGGGATATGTCCTCTGGACAGTCGACTGGTCCTTTATGCAGTCGACTGGTCCTGAAGGATCTTTGTATTTGAATTGAGATATTCTGTTTAGTGTTTGATTTTGAGACATTTGTTCAGTACTTGATGTTGAGATATTTGTTCAGTATTTGATTTTGAGATGTTCAGTTAAGAACATGATTTTGAGATATTTTGTTGAGCCACTTGTTTAGTGGGAATTTGTTCAGATATTTGTTTTTGAGTCTCTAGAGGTAGGTGACCCTAGTATACCGGTATTTGTTCAGTTATTTGTTGAGGCCCATCGAGGCAAATTTTCAGTTATTCAGATTTTTTTAGTCCGGTAGGGTACACTACTCTAGGAGATTTGTTCAGTAACCCAAATTAATAAGGACAGGCATTAGTAGTGTCATGACGAATGAGAACTTGAGTTATGCACCTCAGTATGGCTTTTGATGTAGGATTTAATCTCCTGAATTATCCAAGTAGTTAACTTGAGATGTGTGATTTATCTCCGGAATTATCCAGGTAGTTAACCTGAGATGTGAGGTATTTCTCCGGAATTATCCAAGTAATTATCTTGAGATGTGGGATTGAACTACGGAATGATCGGAGTCGAGGCGACGCTTTTGGGGTACTCTTGTGATTATGAGTCTATGTTTAGATGTGAGATGATCTCCTGAATTATCCAGGGAAAATACCTGTGATGTGGGATCAATCTCCGGAATGATCAAGCATGGGCAAATTATCATAGTTTATCTTCATCTCTTAGTAGTCATCGTTGTCAGCATGTAGTCATGATGTTTTCTTGAATCACTTTTATGCATTTGGATTTCCTGTTTTTACACACACTCGGCTTTTGGTTTTGGTATTACCCGTTATTCTTTTGTTGTTATTTCATACTTTAGTGTTTGATCGTATTCGTTGGATATTATGTTTTAAGTTCATTTATGCTATTGGTTTGATTTGTTACCACTCACACCATTTATGGCTGACCCCGTAGTTTGGGGGTTAGGGTTCAACTCTAGCCTCACTTGTTGCAGGTTATTGCTTAGATTGGAGGTTGGATGCTTGAGTGGGCAATTTGAGATTATTGGATTATTTAGTGATTGGTGTAAAATTGTAAAGACTTATTTGAAATCATTATTGAGTTGTAAATAAAGATTTAATTTGTGTTGAGATGTTTAGACTTCCGCTGTATTTGTAATAATTGTTGTAATAAAAGAAAGAAAATTTTAGTGGTGTTGTTGGTGTTTATTGTTCTATTGAAGTGGATTGCTGGGATTTCGCCACTTATTTTCTAAGCTCTCATATTAGAAATTTGGGGCGCTACAAGCACTGCTAGGAAAATGGCTGTGGCGAATTTGAAAGATAATAATCTACCATGGGCTAACCTTATTCGTCAGAAATGTCATTCGCGGCATAAAATTTGGGAATTTTTCTCCCCTCTCTCTGCTACGGCCTCACCTTTTTGGAAGGGTGTGTGGAAAGCGGTAGAGCCTTTTCAATGTAGCCTCTTAAAGGTATGTGCCTCCGTATCAAAGATGATGTTCTCGACCGACCTTTGGATTGGTAATTATAAGATTGCTTCGGCGTTTCCGGATCTTTTTAAGATAGCCCTCAATCCTCTGGCCACTGTGGCAGATTATCTCTTCGTTCTTAATGGCCACAAACAATGGATTATTCCTTTCAATATGGTCGTTAGCCCTTCATTAATTCCTTGCTATATCCAACTTCTTTCTAACTTAAACTCTTATTCCTGGCATCCCAAAGAGGATGTCGTCGGAGATGGAATTCCTCCGGATCTTTTTCGGTTAAATCGTTCTACAATTTTCTCAATCATGGCGGTGTCTTGTCCCCTTTTGCTAAGGTTATTTGGAGCTCTTGTGCTCCGTTGAAAGTCAAAATTCATGTTTGGTTGACCATTAACAATAAACTGCTCATGGTAGAAAACCTCAACAAGAGGAGCCTTGCCATGGGTCAAATGTGTGCGCTTTGCCTTACTCACCATGAAACTACCGAACATCTCTTTTTGCAGTGTGATTTTATTCGGCCATTATGGACGATCTGTACGAATGCGTGGCTTGTTCACTCTTTACCCACATCTATCCTGTCTTTGTGGACAAGTTGAAGGCACGTTTCTGTTTTGAAAGTGTTTAGTTCGTCTTGGGACCTTACTATGATGGCGTTTATCTGGATCATTTGGAAAGAAAGAAACAATCGCATTTTCTCTCTTACTCCCCGTTCAATTGGTAGTCTAATTGATGAATTAGGTTTTCTTTACTAATTTTTGGGCTTCCGCTCTGTTGCATGATAAAGTGGAAGCCCTTCAACTTCGTCGTCTCCAAGAGGCGGCAGACTTTTTTCGCTTAGCTAATTTTCAACCACCTTGAGTTACTAATAATCCTTCTCTTTTCATTTTCCTGCAGATTTGAGCAAGCGTTTGCTTGTTTTTTGTTCTTCGCTCCCCTGTGGATGTTTGCCCGCTGGTTACTTTCTGTTTGTGAGGAAATTTTGAGATTTAGGGTGCTTGGTATCTCCTTTCATTTTTTGTGTTGGCCTGGGTGGCTGTCTTCGTTGTGGGATTGGTTGTGTTGTTATGCTGCAATCCTTTTTTCTTTTGTTTTTGTATCTTTTTGTTAGCTTACCTATTTCTAGCTCTATAATTATATGGTGTGCTGATCTTTTGGTTTCTCTTAGATGCTACAATTGCTGTTCTTGTTAGATTTCAGCTTCAGTGCTGTTATACTGCTCTTTTCCCCTCATGTTCTCTTCTTTTTCTTTATCGCGCTTGTTTTTACTGATGTATTTGTGGCTTCCGTTCGATTTTGGCTTTGTCCTTGTTCGGCGGATGTTTTGGTTGCTTATCTGGTTTGCGGTCGGTCGTAGACTGGTTCACCATCTCTTTTGAGTTGTTTCTTTGTCGCGCCTGTGGGTGTGACTGATTGTTTGGAGGCCCTTTTTGTCATTGTTGTCATCGCTACTGGGTTGTGTTGTTGCGCTGTGCCTTTGCAGCCTATTCTCGTTGCAGGTTGGGTGAGGCCTTGAATAGGGGGTGTTTTGCGATGGCAGTTAGGTTGACTCTGTTTCCTTTGAGCTGTGGTTCGAGTTGTGGCTCTTTTTCGCTGTGTTGGTCAGTGCTCGTTGAGCGTTGCTGTCTTCAGTCCAAGGCGCGATGAATGCTGCCTTCAGGATGTTTGCTTCTGGTCTGCAATCCGCTTCGCTGGATTTTGATTCTCGTGCAATTCCCTTCATTGCACCAGCATGTCTTTTTGTCGGTTATTTTTGTTCTCGTGTTTCGATTTTCAGTTTTACTCCGTGTAAAATTATCTGTTATTCGTAAATATTCTTTTATCATTAATATATCTGGGCTGGAGTCTTTTGACTCTATCCACGCTATCACCAAAAAAAAAGAGAGAGAGAGAGAGAGAGAGTGGCAGAGAGTGTATAAATCTCAGAGTGTTTCTTCTTTTACGCTCTATTATGCTTTCCCCTTGCTCGCCACTCCATACATTTCTGTGAAAGGACCCAAATCCGGAACCCAAAAAAAAACAAAAAACTCTAAATCTTTTTTGATAATAATAGGAAAGAACTCTGAATAAAGGAATAATAAATTCTCCCCATATCTCCGTCATCTTCCTACCATATATATATGAATCACAATGGACTCATGAGTTATCTGCATCCACTGTGTATCCTTAATTTCTGATAAGTTTTTGCATAACAAGCTTAAATAAAAACACTCTTGCTCTAGCAGCAGGTCCGGGTATATATCTCTGACCAGCATTTCATGTATGACTTAAACCCATGGGCACCCCCCAACACTACGTAACAAAAGCCATCTCCTGCAAATACTGGTTACACCAAAAAAGGAGCATATCAACTGCATACTCGGAGGGAAGGCTCTAATAAGCATATATAAACATTTGATCACATTACACACAAAATTCTCTGGAAGTTTATGCTGCTTAAACTTCGATCCAAAGCATTTCTTCTTACTAAGGGGTACTTCACTTGATTTCAGTTACTCTGTGCTTTGTCATTGTTCTAATTATACATCGAATCATATTTTATTTGCATATCCAAATTATCCATTCTCAGAGAAAGCGCTCAGAAGATTATCTTGAAATCAGGTTGCCTTTACGACTTGACAAAGTTTCCTTCATTGATTGAACTCATTACCTCTCAAACCAACCGCTTTGGATCTCGCTATAGGTTACAAATTACTTTTGATAATAATGATTATTTACATAAATAAACATAAAATGATGATATCTATAATGGGTTTGCTTCTTGCTGAGCAAATTTCCTCATATCTCAACCAATGCACGCAGCTTTCTACCTTTGACATTATCTGGTTTACCAAGTAATGATTCATTGTAATGTTCATCTATATTTTCAATGTTCCTTTCCGTATGTATCAATGCTTTTGCCACTCTTTTTGTTCAGCGTTGACCTAAAAATAAACTTTTCAGTTTTTTTAATTTTAATAAATAAAAACCAATGAATGTGAAAACTCGATTTGAGCTGGATCACTTGGTAAACTTACGAATTGAAAAGCGCACAAAACTGCTATCAGGTCCTATTGGGGGGTCGGGTCCTTCACTACCCGGATCCGAATCCGATACCTCACGGTCCAAAAATTGAACTCGGACCCGGACTTGCAAGAACTGGGTCCGGATCCTATTTTTAAAAATATACCCGTCGGGTCCAATAATGGTAAATAGCACTTAATTATTTTTGTATCCGATACCCTACGGTTCCAACAATTTTTACACTAAAGTACATGAATAAACATTATATTTACACGTCTATCTTCAACAATTACTATTTACATGTATATCCTATAATCCTATTTTTCAAATTCCATATTTTTTGGGGGACAGTTTTTGACTGGTCCAGATTCGGGCCTAGGTTGGTTCTATTTTGAGCGGACCCAGACCCGAAAGTATATCGGGTCTTATTTTAGGACCCGGACCCGTATAAATCGGATCGGTTCCAGTCCAATACCGGGTCCGGGTCAGGTCCGAGTATCGGGTAAATGTGACAGCGATACATATGTTGCAGACCTTGATCTAGCATAAAATTTACTAGTAATTTGCATGTGCGATGCACGTCTTAATAAATATAATTTTTTAAAATAAAAATTTAGACATAATATGGATTTGAACTTAGAACCTCCTTTATAATAGTTATGCACGTGTATTGCACGGATTGGTAGATTGACAAAATATTTACAAATAACACTAAGGTCTTCTCCCATTATAAGATTAGAAATAGGAGTATTTCTTAGTTTTTTAAAAATAGTGGGGGTATATGCTAATTTTTACATTTTAAATGGGGGCATTTGCTAAAATATCCCTTTTTTAGGAGCTGCACGTGCATCACACGGGTATGTTTAATGGATTTAGTTTGCCGTATATTGCACGTGTTTAATCAGTTACAAAATTAGGATTTGTTTGTTTACAACCCCAACTCTCCCATTAAAATAGTAGAGATTATTGGGAACCTTCTCATAATAATGTTCTTTTCCTACCATATGATTATTACATAAAGCCACCACATAGGCTTTTCTTGCCTACTTCTGTATGCTTGAGATCTAACTGAGCTTTATTCTCCCTCAACCCGAGGCTTTGCACACCATATGATTATTACATAAACCCACCAGTTATTCTCCCTCGATCCTAGGCCTTCTTCCCTTCGAGCATATAAGTCAAAATTTAACCCTTTTATTCTTAGCACCACCAATGATTTCGCTACTGATTCTTTAAGTCGAAGATGGGAGTTCCCAGTTTGGAGGCAAGGGACCGACATCGTGTATGATCTCCCTGTGGCAGGACCAGACAAGTTTGATTGCCTCTGGGGTTCCTATTCCTGCACCCCTTGGATCACCAGCAGGACCAAACCTGCAATTTCCAATTTTTTTATAATTATCAAACTTTAAATACTCTGGCAAGATATTGAAATTGTGTTCTACTTGAATGCATAAACATTTGACTGACCAATGATTTTGTGGAGCTCCCGTCGTCCGTGCCCTAATGCCTACATATGTTGTCCCATTCACCGACCTCCCAAGAACTTCCTGGAATGTTAAGCTCGAGATTATACAAACTGATTACTGACATTTGTTACGTAGTGAAACATATCATATATTATGAGTGGCACCATTTATAAGATGAGTAAAAATTAAATTAGGACAAAATTTGGGATTACTGCGGATAACTCAGATGACGTGTTTTAGATTCAGTTAGTTAGAAAGAAAGTGGAGGATTTGACTGTCGCCTCTTCTTTTTGGGGGTACATATGATAAATATAATAATTGACAAAAAGGAAAAAATGAAGCTCCTATACCGTTGTACGCAACGCCTTTCTACATTAAGATCAGCGGTTACTCATATAATTCCTACATTCTCACTACAAGTTTCCAAATAGAATATAGGGTTTTTTCCATAGAGGCCACCCATAAGTTTATTGATTCCAAATAAGCCACCCACAATTCTCTATTTTTATAAACATCACTAACAATGTGGCCCCACTCTAAAAAGTTGAATCAAAACACAAGATTGTGAATGATATTGATGCTGTTTGTTTTTGGGGTGTGGGGGCAACATGTGTGAGTTCTTATAATTTGTATAGCGAAAGATGTGATACTGGTGCTGGTCCGATCCTAAGCCGTAGGACCGGCTCGGGAGTAGCAGGAGAGAGATGGAGTAGCTCGGCTCGGATTTTTTAGGCTTGGCTCGGTCTTTCGTACCTGCACACTGCCTAGAAACACCAGGAGAAGTCCCGGCGACAAGCCCTCTGACGATCTAGTCAGTCACTGAGAAAGCAACAATAGCTAGGGTTCAGATGAGGAAAAGTTTATTACCTTTGAAAGTGAGGAGGGGGGCTGGTATTTATAGATAGGGGTAAACAGGTCTGAGATCCTAACGGGCCGGGTTGGACCCGTTTACCCATGGGCGTGAACTGGTTGAAGCCCAACCTGAAACTGGATCTTATGATCGTAGGAGAGCGGGTTTTGAGGAGATCTGAGGGCCCTAATTGCGCCACTATTTATTCCATATCAGAAGCCCCCACTCCTGCAGGACGGTGCAAAAAAGAGAGTTGTGGAGTAGTCTGGTTTTACGGAGAAGGATGGCAAAGAGTCTTTATAGCAGGGTTTTTAGGGTCAGCACCGAGTCGATCACGAGTCCTGGCGTTCGAGCAAGAGGTGCTATGCCGAATGCCAAAGACGAAACCCTTTTGATTCCCTAGCCGACCAAGGTAAGGGGGTCGGCTCGGAGTGCCGAGCTTGGGGGAGATTGTCGAGCTGGGTTCGGGGCGATGAGGCCATAGCTACCCCTGTGCTCGAAATCACTGTCGAGCGTCGAGCTTAAGGGGTCGGCTCGGAGCGTCGAACTCACGGTGACTTAGCTTTGAGAAAGCTACCCCTGTGCTCAAAATCACTGTCGAGCGCCGAGCTTAGGGGGTCGGCTCGGAGCGTCGAACCCACGGTGACTTAGCTTTGAGAAAGCTACCCCTATGCTGGAAATCACTATTGAGCGCCGAGCTTAGGGGGTCGGTTCGGAGCGTCGAACCCACGGTGACTTAGCTTTGAGAAAGCTACCCCTGTGCTCGAAATCACTGTCAAGCATCGAGCTTAGGGGGTTGGCTCGGAGCGTCGAACCCATGGTGGCTTAGCTATGGGAAAACTATCCCTGTGCTCGAAATCACTGTCGAGCGTCGAGCTTCAGGGGGTCGATTTGGAGCGTCAAACCCACAGTGTCTTAGCTTTGAGAAAGCTACCCCTGTGCTCGAAATCACTAACGAGCGTCGAGGCTTAGGAGGTCGGCTCGCAACGTCGAGCCCAAGCGACTTAGCTTGTGAAGGCTTCCCCTATGCTCGAGATCATGGTCGAGCGTCGAGGTTTAGGGGGTCAGCACGGAGCGACGAGCCCAAGCGACTTAGCTTGTGAAAGCTACCCCTGTGCTCGAGATCACAGTCGAGCGTCGAGGCTAGGGGGTCCGCGGAGGGCGATAAGCTCCTTTGCCTTAGCTTGAGAAAGCTACCCCTGTGCTCGAGATCACAGTCGAGCGTCGACGCTTAGGAAAATCGTTATGGTGGGAATTCTAGGAGCCGTTATAGGAACTGTTTTTGCGAGAATCGAGGAGTTACAGTAACCGTTTTTGCGAGAATCGAGGAGACGCAAATCCCCTATATACACGCATCCCACACCACCTTTCTCATTTCTCACTTTCACTTTCTCACAGATCCCAGAGTTTCTCTCTCTAGAAGTTTTTGTCACCGTCGACAAGTTTTCCGACGATCTTCCATGTGACTTCAATCAGTTAGTAATTTTAATATGTCTAGGGCTCAGTCTGTCTCTTTAGCCTCTACCCCCGGCAGTGGTACCCGCACCGGTGGGTCAGATTCCTCTTCTTGGGAAAGGAACGAGAACGTGTATGCCGTGCAATCGCTTCGCACTCGCAAGCCGTTTGTGGTGGTGAGCAGCGACTCGGATGAGGTGGAGCGTCCTGTCGAGGTCATCGATGACGAGGATGAGGTTCAATCTGCCGAAGGAATCAACGACGAGGAGGGTCCGACCGAGGGTGGTAGAGTTGAGGGTAAACAGGCAGAAGGGATTGGCTCTTCCTCGAAGGCGTCTGTCCTCGAGCCACTGGCCACTCTGTCGCCTGAGAAGGCTCCCAAGATTCGGAAGAAAAAGATTTAGTTGGCCATGCCCAGCAGTCCAGACAAGACGATTGCTCCTCGAAAGCTGGAGGTCCCCTTCTTGCCGCAGCCGTTGTCGACCAGGAAGTACCCGGACGACGTTGGGGACTTGGTCCGCTACGGGGTACAGCCCTCCTTCCCGAGCCGTGTGAAAATCAAGATGGACAGTACCCCCACTATTTTGAAAGAGGACCTGTCGGTGATTCGCGCGAGCTATTTCATTGGGAGGGAGTTCGAACTGATGGTCCCCAATGCCGGTCTTAGGCATACCGACCCTCTGGCGCCCTGGTATTGTATCTTTCCTATGGACGCGTTGTCCTCGGGGTTGAGGCTGTCGATCCACCCCTTCATCCATGAGGTACTGAATTGGGCCTCGTTATGCCCGAGGCAGTACGGTCCGAACTCGTGGAAGCAGATGGTGAGCTTCGTCCTGCTGTGTGAGGAGAGAAATGTGCCACTGCAGCTGAACATCTTCCGGGCGATGCTGGGTGTTAGCTCGTCAGGCGAGTTTAAGAGGATTTATTACGTATCGCCTCGGAGCGGGGGCAAGGTCATGCACGGCTACCCCGACTCGATAAAGGAATGGAAAAAGAAGTATTCCATCGTCAGGAGCGAGGAGCCCTGGGAAATTCCGACGCACAGGAACTTCTACAAGCCTAATTTCAAAGGCCCCAAGATGAGCGAACTTTCGGCCGATGAGTGGGCCTTGGTAGAGCGCCTTCAGAAGAGTAATAGCATAAGTTGGTCGAAGGTAACGGAGAGTCACATGGCCCCAAGGCAGTTAAAATTGGTTTTTGGAACTAATCGGTCTAGGAGCGATTAGTGAGTAATTGGTTAATCGGAAATTAATCGAGGATTAAATCGGAAAAATCTTTATTTATATAATTAAAAAAAGATATATATCCTCATTATGTAGCAACCCTAAAACCTAACATAAAACTATTATGAGATTATCAAATAGGAACATATAGTTATAGATTAAAAGAATACTTGGTTTGAGCTGAGTTTGAATTCTGGATGTGGATCTGGTCCGGTTTGCTGGTCGATTCCATCAATCAAAAACAATCGGGGAGGAGGAGCAGTGTGAACAACAAGAGGAGGTGCAGATGCGGGCCGAGTCGAGTATGTGACGGTACAGGGAGAGCAATGGCGGGTTGGGTTTAGGTTTGCTCGAGGAAGAAGAGAATCAATTTGGGTTTGGGTTTAAAGATAATCAGTTTGAGTTTGGGTTTGCACAAAGGAAGAAGAGAGCAGCGATATGTCGGATTTGAGTTTACGTGAGGACCAGAAGGGGTTTGAATTTTGAATTTGGATTTTGGATTGGGACCGGATTGAGCCCAAATAATGCAAATGAGCATGAAAATTACAAGAGGAGATCTAATCGGCTAATCGGGCACTTAAAATCAGCCGATTAACCACTAATCGGCCGATTATTCCCGATTAAATCGCTAACTATTGAAATATTATAAATCGCTTAGCCTCTGATTAGCGATTAATCGGGAATTAATCGGACGTAATCGGAAATTTTAACTGCTTAGCATGGCCCGCATCGGACTGAGCCCCGCCCCGTCTCGTATGTCTTTCGTTCGTTTTTCCTTTATGTAGTTTCCTTTTGTGCTCATCAATTTTTAATGGATTTTCGTGCAGAGATGGATCCCGAATCGATCAAGGAGAGGAGGCTCGCCCTGAAGAGGCAAAAGGAAGAGCAATCCGAGAAGGGGAAGCAGGCAAGGGCCTCTTCCAAAGCTACTCCCGAGGGTCAGCTCGAGCCGAGGGCAGAAAGGGTGCGGTCTAGTCACTCGGAAGACTGCGGTCGTCCCGAGCTCCAGCACCTTGAAGGTGACGGAGGTCATACAGGGGGGTTGTCCCCCTTCTCCGTGCCGATGCCCTGACAATGGTCGGGGAAGAGGGACTTCGGGCTTGGGCCCCTGACTGGTCCATTCGAAAGGGGGATACCTTGCCCGAGGGTCCCATCGCTAGGGCTGGTATACCGTACCGTACCGTATTATTATTACTTTACCGTCTACCGTACCGGAATACTTGGTACACAAATTTCTCTACCATTACCGTGCCAAGATTTTGGTATTACTGAGTTCGGTACTACCGGAATATTGGTACGGTATTGGTAATACCATGGTACTACCGGACATCAATTAGCTTAAAAAAATAACATTCATATAAATGGCAAATGAAGGATAAATAAGCACAACATTAATATATATATGAAGAAGTTCCAACATAAATAATTATATATATATATATATATATATATATAATAAAACACAAAGAAAGCTATCAAGTGGCTCTCCTTCAATCCCCCAAAATCAAAGGCCCAGATCTAACCTCACAAAACATATTTTTCTCCCCAAAAGTTTTCCCCCAAAACTCAAATTCAAATCCCCCCACCCAAAACAACTCCTTTATTTATTTAATTATTTCATTTAATTATCTCTCTCTCTCTCTCTCTTTTCTCTTCTCTTCTCTTCTCTTCAAAAAAATCAGAAAATAAAAATTTTAAAAAATTAAAAAACTAAAAAACTAAAAATATTGAAAAATTTTAAAAATAATTCAAAAAAAATCAAAAATTCAAAAAATTATAAAAATTATAAAAAATTATTAAAAAAATTTAAAAAAATATTTGTTTTAAAATATTTAAAAATTTAAAATTTTTTAAAAAATTTAAAAATTGTGAAATTTAAAAAAATTTGAAATTTTAAAAAATAAAAAAATAAATTTTTTTTAATATTTTGATATTTTGAAAATTTGAAAAATTTTAATTTTGAAATTTTGAAAAACTTTGAAAATTTGAAAATCTCAAAGTAAATCCAAAATCCAATGTCGAACCCCAATCAAGAGGTCGTCGCTGATATCTGATCCGCTGCTGATTCCGTATCAGTAACTCCCCTCCACCAATCGAGCGCGAATATCAAGGGACTCCATATCGGCGACTCCCCCCACCGAATCGAGATCCTCTATATGTGATGCGACGACTCTAATTTCATCTCATTCACTAAATTCTCATTCTAATTTTTAATTTTTTGTGTCCAAGAGATTATTCAGTTTTTTGTTAACTCAAATTTTGTGTGTGCATGGAATTTAAGTTCAGAGAGGTATGACTGCTTTATTTTTGGGTGTAAAAAATTTTAATTTGGTGATTTATTTGTATAGTTTTTTTATTGGTTTTGATTTAAGGTGTACGCAAGTGAGAGATAGATTATTTGGTGGCCTCAATTTGAGCTTTCAAACCATAGCAAGAGAGGTAAGCTGACTAGCAACCTAAAATAACTTGGCAAATATGCAACATTAATTTCTTTCGTACAAGAGAAAAAACATTCGTGAAGTGTTCCCTACACTGATTATTAGAAACCATGGATAACAGAACATATAAGAACTTTTAGTGTATATTTGGATATATAGGATTGGAATGACTGGAGTTTACCAGTGAAGGGTGTAAACTTTCCACTCATGAAAGATAGCTAAAGTAAATTTGTTATTTATCCATTTTGATTTTTTTTTATATAAAGGTGAAATGGGGAGACAAAGTGGAGATAAAAGAAATGATTAGCTTGGATTAGAGTTTTGAGAACTTCATATATTTCATTTTGGTTGAAATAATAATAAGATGTATTTCAATTGCAAACTGAGTCTCAGACAAACAGATATTTAGATTATTGATATTGTCGATACCTTCAAACATGCACTTGCATTACCATTGTATTTAGACATGCTCATAGTGATTATGGATTAGAGTAAGCTCTATAAAACCTATATGATAATGTCCTTACATAACTATTACAAGCATCTAAAAGTGATGCTGAAGTTAAAAAAAACTCTATGCAGTATTTCTAACAAACTATATGCATTCTAGATAAGTTCAAGCTAATGATCAAGAAGGCGATGGTTGAGCTTAAAGGTAGATAGACTACTTTCTCATATAATATGTTTGCTACTTCAATTAATTTGCTGGACCTCCAAAACTATTTTATATAATCAAACCAGGTGCACCGTTCCGAAGACGTGCCGTAGGCACGTGTCAACGGGCAAACCTAGTATATATATATATATGAAGAAGTTCCTTAATCCACCCAGGCCAAACAACAAATCAGGGTTGTAGACTTTATTGTTGTACAATTTCAGAGATGTATAAGTTTCAATATAATATATCTTTATTGTATGAAAATTAGTTTCAACATTCTACAATATGATTGATTTAATATGCTACTCTATTAGATTCAACATTCTGCAATATGCTTAATTAGATATAATTGGATAGCTTCAACATACAGAGAAAGAATGACAACAATTTCCGAAGTTAAGAAGATTCATATATAAAGAATGACAACAGTATTGTTATTTTCCGTTCATAATATTCATGATATTTGATGGTTCTTTCATTTCTGTGTATTGTTCTACTCCTTTTTTTTCCAGTATGTATCTCATTTAGAAGATTCATATATAAATCAATTTCAGGATTATGATACAAATATAATACATAAATAAGATTTCACCTATATTAACTCCTAAAAAAATACAAAAATTAATTTGATAAATCAAATCAGAAGATCTTTTACATTCTAAATTCCTAATTACTTGTGAATAATAATACCCAAGATCTCAAGAAAACCCAACAAGAACAAGAAGAAGATGGATCTTATATTAATACACCAACTAAACTCTAATGTTTCCTAATTTGTCAAAAAAATCTTTCAAAAATACCGTACCGATGGGGCTGAAGAAGGTAGGCGGCGTCGCGACAGCGTGGTGCTTCGGCAGCGTAGTGCGTAGGTCAATCAGTGCGTGTGCCCTAGATTCAAAAAAAGAAAAAAAGGAAGAAGGAAAAATAGAAGAATAGTTGAGGTACTAGTATAACTAGGGTGAAAAATTGAAAAAGAAAATAAGAAAAATGGGCCTGGAGCTAAGTCTAGGCATGGGTTTTTAAATATAAAAATTAAATTAAATATATATTAATTACTTGGTATGGTACGGTATACCATAGTATCAGTATTGGGTACCAGTACCATACCATATAATTTCAGTATGGTACAATACCGAGATTTCGGTATGGTATTACTAAGATTTCGGTAATGTATGGTATGGTAATGGTATGGTACGGTATGGTATGGTAATATGGTATTTTTTGACACCCCTACCCATCGCCATGGAGTTTGTGGACAAGATGGCCACGCCTCGGGATCGGCAGAGCAACTGCCGACACCTTTGAGTCGGCTTACATGAGGTGGGCTCAGGCGAGCGTGCAGGTAAATTACGAGGCCTTGTACTCCAGTTTTCATACATTTGTTTTCACTAAAGTGTTTTACCTCGAATGCAGAATTGTATGTTCGGAGCTCAGGTGATGAGGCTCCATGACCAGGAGCTGGAGTACGATAGGAACCTGGCCAACCGCTTCAAGCGCGAGATGATGGACCTGAAAATCGTTTTGGATGCTTCAATGAAGCGAGAACAGGCCCTGAAGGCTGACATGGCCTCGATGGCCGATGATGGGCTGAGGAAGGAGGCGGCGCTGAAGAAGGCGTTTGAGGTAGTGAGGGGGTTGCTCACCTTGAAGGCCCAAGACATGGTCATCGAGGCCCAGAACGAGGTGTACGACAAGGCGTTGAGCCACGTCAAACACTTCTATCCGACCTTGGATCTGACGGGCTTCGATTTTGATATGGAGATCAACGAGACGCCGAGGACCCCCGAGGGCAATGCTCCAGTTGAAGGGGAGACCGGAGCCGGAGATGTCGGCGCCGAGCCAGTTGTCGACCTCATCGTCGCTGCCGACGCCGAAGGAGAGGTTGGCCATATGCTACTGTTGTTTTTCTTTTGCTTTTACTTTTGTTTTTGAAATTGTATTTGCCGAAGGCGGACTGGCCACCACAGTATTTTGTAAAGTCTTCTAATTCATGACAAGGAGTTTTTGTTTGGCCAAGTGTTTTGACTTCGACTTTTGCTTTGATTTTGGGACAATCTACTGTCCGTCCGACCCTTCTGACTTGTATCATTTTTAGATTGGAAGTTAGCGACCGTGGGCCTCAGAATGATTTTTTGTTTCAATACTGTCAGATGCCGGCATCCCTCCTTGAGTCGAATCCCCGACGATCCGAGGTGACATGGCTTCGGAGCAAGATCAAGGAATTGGAGTCCAGCTTTGGCTGATATCGGAAGGAAGCTCGTGATCACGATGTCGCTTTCCACTACTTCCGAAACAAGTCGAAGGAGCTGAGCGCGGAGGCGGCTCAATTGAAGAAGGCAATAGTCGACCGCGACCTGTGAGGTGTTGGCCTTGGATTTTCTATGTCAAGTGCATCGATTCAAAGGCCTACCTCGGAGTCGCTCCTTCGCGAGGTTATTGTGGAGAAAGAGATCGAGATTCAGCATTACAAGATGATGTTGGGGCAGTCGGTCTCTTCAAGGGATGGGCGCCCCTCGGGCCGCGAGCCGTCTCCAATTCGGCAGTTGGAATATGTGAGGCTGGGCGATGCTCAAAGCTCTATGGCCGGCGTGCTACCTTGGCTGCTCCTATGGATTCAAGCGGCCTGGCCGCGGAGCCAAGTCGCTCGGCGGGTTTTAAGCTCTCCCGTGTTAGCCCGGAAGGGCTCTTAGGATAGTTTAGGCCGAGGTGATAGTCGTTTGTAATAACTCTATTGTACTGTGGCCTCCAGAGGTGTTTCTTAATAAAAACGACTTTCGATTTTATTCATCCATTTTTAATCTATTATTTTGGTATCACTGGGGGTTTTGAGGCTTGAGGGTCGGCACAGAGCATCGAGCTCAGACGTCTTATCTTGAGAAAGCTACTCATGTGCTCGAGATCACTGTGAGGTGTCGAGGCTTGGTGGTCGGCACAGAGCATCGAGCTCAGGCGCCTTAGCTTGAGAAAGCTACCCATGTGCTTGAGATCGTCGTGAGGTGTCTAGGCATGGTGGTCGGCACAGAGCGTCGAGCTCAGGCGCCCTAGCCTGAGAAAGCTACCCATGTGCTCGAGATCACCGTGAGGTGTCGAGGCTTGAGGGTCGGCACAGAGCATCGAGCTCAGGTGCCTTAGCTTGAGAAAGCTACCCATGTGCTCGAGATCACCGTGAGGTGTCGAGGCTTGAGGGTCGGCACAGAGCGTCGAGCTCAGGTGCCTTAGCTTGAGAAAGCTACCCATGTGCTTGAGATCACCGTGCGGTGTCGAGGCTTGAAGATCGGCACAGAGCATCAAGCTCAGGTGCCTTGGCTTGAGAAAGCTACCCATGTGCTCGAGATCACTGTGAGGTGTCGAGGCTTGAGGGTCGGCCCTGGGCGTAGAGCTCGGGCGCCTTAGCTTGAGAAAGCTACCCATGTGCTCGAGATAACCGTGTGATCTCGAGGCTTGGGGGTCGGCACAAAGCATCGAGGTGTTTGTGAAAAGTGTGGATTTATATACAGAACTTGGAATGAAAACGAGAGAGAAACAAGGCTATTTACTTTATTTTTTTCATACAAAAAGGGGTGGCACGTAGTGCCGCCTACAAGAGGTCGGTTACATAAGGACTAGTCCTCCCCCTCGAGGAACTTAATGAGGTGCTCCGCGTTCCACGGCCTTTTCACTATTCTGCCTTCTAGGTCTGCGAGTCGGTACGTACCAGGGTGTACCACTTTGTTGACCATATATGGCCCTTCCCAGTTGGGAGCCAACTTTCTCTTTTGGCGGGGATCGGATATGGATAGTTTCCTGAGCACGAGGTCGCCCAACTTGATGTTGGTGGGACGTACCTTCTTGTTGCAGAATTCTCTATACGTTGCTGGTATATGCTTCTTCGGATGGCGGATTTTTCCCTGACCTCGTCGATTAGATCCAAGTTGGCTCTGAGGTCCGTTGAGTTGTTCTCCTCGTCGAAGGCCATGATCTTGGGTGAAGGGAGGCCGATTTCTAAGGGAATAACTGTCTCGGTGCCGTAGGTTAGGTTGAACGGTGACTCGCCTGTGAAGATTCTCTTCGTCGTCCGGTGCGCCCAGAGTACACTCGGCAATTCGTCAACCCATAGCCCCTTGGGTGAATTGCCCAATCGCTTCTTAAGGCCGTCAAGGATTTGGCGGTTCGCGTTTTCGGCCTAGTCGTTCGACTGAGGATGACATATAGAGAAGTGCTGCTGGACACCGAAGTCTTCGCAGAACTTCCGAAAGTTCTTGCCTGCGAATTGGGTCCCGTTGTCTGTGATGAGGACCTGCGGGATCCCGAACCGGCAGATGATGTGCTTCCAGAAAAATTGCTGAGTTTGGTGCTCCGTGATTATGGCCAGGGGCTCTACCTCGATCCATTTGGTGAAGTAGTCGATGGCCACCACCAAGAACTTCCTTTGGCCCGTCGCTTTCGGAAAAGGACCGACCAAGTCCATCCCCCACATAGCAAAGGGGGTTGGACTGACCAGGGAGCGGAGGTTGGCTTGTGGAAGCCTTTTTACCGAAGAGAATCTTTGGCAAGGGCCGCACCTTTTGACGAGGTATTGGGCGTCTTGCAACATGGTCGACCAGTAGTATCCGTGATTTAGGGCTTTTCTGGCGAGCGACCTGCTCCCCATGTGGCATCCCCCGAGCCCTTCATGCAGTTCCTTCAGAGCATATTTGGCCTCGTCAGGGGCCAGGCAGCGGAGGTAGGGCCTTCCGTCGGTAGTTGTATACGAGCGCTTGAAGAGGGTCTTGTTTATTATGGTAAATCTTTCTGAACGGACCCTGATCCTTCTCGCCTCGACCCCTCGACCCGATCCAGAGGAAGTTCGCCCTCCGCCAGGAACTTACTGATGGGAGTAGTCCAGTCCTCTGGTGGAGGTTCGGTGATGAGGCAGAGGGCTTCGGGGAGATCGATGCTGGACTTCAGGAGGACTTCGATCAGGACAGTGTAGTCGAGGCCCTCAAAGGATGAGGAAGCGAGTTTTGACAATGAGTCAACCTGGGCATTTTGCTCCCTGGGGATCCATTCTACTTAAGAGAAATCGAAGGTCATCAAGAACTGCTGGACTATCGCCAAGTATCGGACCATCCAAGCGTCACGAGCCTCGTACTCCCCGGTGATCTGGTTGACCACGAGCTGGGAGTCGCTAAAGGCCCTGAGTTGTCTAGCCCCCGCCTTGTGCGCCAGGGTGAGCCCTACGATCATAGCCTCAAATTCGGCCTCGTTGTTAGATGCAGGGAACTTCAGACGAAGAGAATACTGGAGGATGAAGTTGTCGGGGCCTTTGAGAATGACGCCCGCATCGCTTCCCACCTCGCAAGATGAGCCGTCGACATAGACTTCCCAGATCGGATATGCCTCCTAAGAGTCAGATGGCTCGAAAATAGTGTACTCCGTGATGAATTCGGCGAGGGCCTGCCCCTTTATGGCTGTCCTGGGCTGGTAGCTGATGTCATACTGGCTTAGTTCGATCGACCACTTGACTAAGCGGCCGGAGCTCTTAGGCTTGTGGAGGACGGCCTTCAGAGGCTGGTCCGTGAGGACCTGAATAGAGTGGGCCTGGAAGTAAGGACGGAGTTTTCGTGCGGCCATTATCAGTGCGTATGCCATCTTTTCCATTTTTGCATATTTGGTCTCGGCCGAGAGCAAGAATTTGCTCACATAGTAGAAAGGCTTCTAAACACCGTCTTCTTCTCAGATGAGCACGGCACTGAGCACGCTTTTCGAGGCTGAAAGGTATAGGAAGAGGGGTTCGCCCGATTCGGGTTTGCTCAAGAGCGGTGGGTTGGCGAGGTAGGACTTTAATTGGTCGAAGGCCTGTTGCTGGGGGTCGCCCCATTCGAAGCCTTTTGCCCCCTGCAGGGCCTTGAAGAAGGGGAGGAACTTCTCTCCCGACTTAGAGAGGAAGCAGACGATGGCCGCTAGTCTTCCCATAAGCCGCTGAACCTCCTTAACGTTTCTGGGAGGGGCCATGTCGATTATGGCCTGCATCTTCTCTGGGTTGGCCTCTATGCCGCGATGGCTAACAACGAATCCAAGAAATTTTTCCGATGAGATGCCGAAGGCGCACTTGGCGGGATTGAGCCTCATGTTGTGAGACCGGAGGACGCCAAAAGCTTCCTCGAGGTCGGCGACATGAACCTGCCCCCGCCGGCTCTTGACGAGTATGTCGTCGACATATACTTCCATGTTGCGACCGATCTGATCTTTGAAGACTCGGTTGACAAGTCTGTGGTAAGTGGCCCCGGCATTCTTGAGCCCGAAGGGCATGACCCGGTAACAGTAGAGGCCCTGGTCGGTAACGAAGTACGTTTTGGCGATGTCCGGAGGGAACATCCGGATCTGATTATAGCCTGAAAGGCGTCCATAAAGGTCAGGAGCCCGTGACCCGACGTTGCGTCTATCAGAACGTCGATGCTCGGGAGGGGAAAAGGATCATTGGGGCACGCCCTGTTGAGGTCTGTAAAGTCTATACAGATCCTCCAGCTCCCGCTGGCCTTCTTTACCATTACGACTTTAGCTAGTCACTCGAGGTAGCTGACTTCTTGAATGAACCGGGTGGACAGCAGTTTGTCTATCTCCACTTTCACTGCTTGTTGCCTCTCTGGGGCGAACTTGCGGCATTTCTGTTAGATCGGCTTGGAGCCCAAGGCGACGCTTAGCCTGTGCATGATTAGATCTTCGAAAATTCCCGGGCATATCGAACGGTGTCCAAGCGAAGAGGTCGATATTGCGGCGGACACAATGAATTAGACCTGGCTTCAAGTCGGCGGAAAGGGTGCGGTTCACACGGAACCACTTGGACTTGTCTTCCGCTTCGAATGAGACCTCCAATTCATCCGCATACTCAGACTCAAGCTGGCTTCTTTCAGGTGGATGTTCGACTGCATCGAGGGGGAACACCCCGCCTCCAACTGCAGTCATGTAGCACGATCGTGTAGACTCCTGATTTCCTTTAACGATGCCAACCCCGAGGTTAGTGGGGAATTTTAGCTTCAAGTGGTAGGCGGAGGGGACTGCCTGAAGCGAGCAGAGGCCGGCCGAGGATGGCATGGTATGCTGCCTTGACATTGACCACCATAAAATCCATTGATTCGGTCCGTGTGATGGGGTTCGTGCCAGCCGTTATATCGAACGTCACGATCCCTTCAATTTGTACTAGGACGCCCGAGAACCCATGCAGGGTGTACCCGGCCGGCTTCAACTTATCTCAGGGGAGCTTGAGGTTCTCAAATGCTTCCAAAAAGAGGATGTTGACTGAGCTCCCGTTGTCCACTAGAATTCGGCAGGACTTCGAAATTCGCCATGACGATGGTAATGACGAGGGCATCGCAGTGCAGGAGCCAGACTCCCTCTAGGTCTTCCCCAGAAAAGGATACCGGTTGCTGCTGAATCTGCGGGGAGGGACCTTCCCGGACGGAGTTAACCTCCCGGACGAAGGCGGTGCGGGAGGTGTTAGATCCCCCTCCCATAGGTCCCCCATGGATGCAGTGTAGTATGGCCTGACCTCCGGTCTCCTCGGGCTCAGGGGTCCCGTTCGGACCGCCGGTTGATCGTTCGAGGAGGCGGAGACCTCGAATTCCTCGGATCCCTTCGGTTTCTCGGATTATCTCGGGTGAACTCTCAAGCACCCTCGCTGGATGAGGGCCTCGATCTCATCCTTAAGGGTTTGACAGTTGTCCGTCTCGTGTCCGTTGTCTCGATGGAAGCGGCAGTAGAATCTCTGGTCCTGTTTCTTGTTGTTGTTCGGTCGGGGAGGGAGTCGGACGAACCCTTTATCCTCGATCTCCATCAGGATTGCCGAGACGTTCTGGGTCAGAGGCGTATACCTCTCGAATCGGGGGACCAGAGGGACCCTCTTGAGACTGGTTGTCTCTTTCGCGGTTTTCTTGATGGGCTCAACATCGTCGGCCTTCCGCTTCCCCTAGGCAGTGGCTTCTTTGGTGCCCTCCGGATTTAGGGCCTCTTCCGCTCGAATGTACTTCTCGACCCTGTTGAGTAGGTCAGGAAAGTCGACAGGTGGTTTTTTGGCCAATGAAGCCTTCAGCTGACCGTGCCTAACGTTGTGCCGGAAAGCCGCTGAAGCGACGCCCGCGTCAAGAGAGGACACGGACCTCGTCTCGGTGGTGAACCTCTGAACGAAATCGCAGAGTGACTCCCTTTCCTTCTACCTGAAGTCTAGAAGGGACGCGCTCGTCTTCTCGACCTTTTTGCTGGTCACGAAGTGGGCTATGAAGTTCGCTTCCAACTGATCGAACGAGAAGACTGAGCCGGGAGTGAGCTTTGAGAACCATTCCCGAGTCGGACCACGAAGGGTAGCAGGGAAGGCACGACAGAGGAGGGGATCTGCAGCGCTGTGAATCATCATGAGGGTCTTAAACTCCTTCATGTGATCAGCGAGATCACCCTCGCCATTGTAGATCTTGAATTGGGGAGGCCTGAAATTTTGGGGGATTCCGGCTTCCAAAATTTGGGGGGAGAATAGGGGTCCAGTCAGCCAATGACCATGACCCGGCATTGGTCCGCCCTCGCCGAGATGGGCGAGGCGGTTCTCCATCTCCTGTAAACGCCGGACGACGACGCCTACTTGTTCCTAGGGGCGGGCTGATCCGTAGGATTCGTCGCCCCTTGCTCCTGACCTGAGGATCAGAGCTGTTGCGGACCTCGGTTCCCTGGCCACCTCAAATTTCTTGGAGGACCTCGCCCCAAAAATTTTGGAACTCGGCCCTCGTGACGGGGGCTTGCCCCACCAGGTCCTGCGGGGGCAGGTCCACGAGGCGAGCACTGTGTTCTGGATTGCGTTCTGGGGACGACCGTCTACGATGGTTCGAGACCGGGTTGGAAGCGGCCTCTCCCCTTGTGCGACTGGCCTATCGATTCGAAATGACACGTCGCAAATCGGTCGCGTTCGAGTGAGAAGCACCCGGCCCGCATCCGGCCGCGTCGTGGACCCCTGGTCGGTTGAAACCCTGGTCGTCCGCACGGTTGTGATGTGGGGGTCTGGATGTCGTGGCGATGTGACGGCCCGTCTAGCTTTGGGAGCCATGGGAGAGCTCGGACTTGGGATGACGTCCCTGGCTGGGCTCGGATGGGCGAAAGTACCTGAGGTTCCCACAGACGGCGCCAACCTGATGTTGTTTGTTTTTGGAGTGTGGGGGCAACAGGGGTGAGTTCTTGTAATTTGTGTAGCAGAAGATGTGATACTAGCGCTGGTCTGATCCTAAGCCGTCGGACCGGCTCGGGAATAGCAGGAGAGAGGTGGAGTAGCTCGGCTCGAATTTAGTAGCTCGGCTCGATTTTTGAGGCTTGGCTCGGTCTTTCGTACCTGCACACTGCTTAGAAACATCGGGAGAAGTCCCGGAGACGGGCCCTCCGACGATCTAGTCAATCACTGAGAAAGCAATAGTAGCTAGGGTTCAGGTGGGAAAAAGTTTATTACCTTTGAAAGTGTGGAGGGGGGCTGGTATTTATAGAAAGGGGTAAACGGGTGTGAGATCCTAACGGGCCGGGTTGGACCCGTTTACCCATGGGCCTGAATTGGTTGAAGCCCAACCTGAAACTGGATCAGATGATCGTAGGAGAGCAGATTTTGAGGAGATCTGATGGCCCTGATTGCGCCACTCTATTTATTCCATATCAGATATCAATGTAATCTTACTGGTGTTGTTTAAATCAATTTGAATTATTAAGTAAATCACCTTGAATTAAACTTTTAAAAACTCAGATATGTGTATTTTTAGAGTAGAACCTATATTGTTGACAGTATTAATGGAAATAGAGATTTGCGAGTAGCTTATTTGGAATTGTCAAGATTGTAGATGGCCGCTATGGAAATAACCCAAGAATATATTAGTGAGGAAATGGACCTTGAACAATGCATTTTATATAAAGGTTTTTGCCCCCAACATATTTACACCCCCCCCCCCCCCCCCAACCCAACAAAGTATTTTCATATTTTCCCCAACAGTTTTTAGTTGCCTCAAAAGTTAAACGGTAATCGAAATTGAAATTATTATGTTAAGTAGAAAGGAATCTACCTGACTTAACAATTATTGTCTAGCTATCCATCTACACACACACATAGGGGCAAATATGAAACATAATCAGAATTATTGGGGGTAAATATAAAAATTCACATGTGGGGGTAAATATGAAATTCAAATGAGTGTTAGGGGTATATATGTTTAAAACCCTTTATATAAACGAGATTTGGTTCATTTGATGATCACATTAAAACGGCCAAAAAGAAAAGGAAACAAAAAAAATATAAAATAACCTTGATGTTCCAGCAAAATTCTAAAAACTGCCCCCTCATCCTCATTTCTAGAGAGAGAGAGAGAGAGAGCCCAGAGTTTCGTTGGGCAATAGAGAATCGATATATAATTGCATACAGCGATCAAATATGGGTGGTGTTTTGCGAGAAAAAGAACATTTGAGGGTAATTTTTTGAATTTTGTTCAAGGTTTTTTTTTTTAATTTCATTACTCCCAGACAAACCCAAAGCTATAAACAAAGCTATCACCAAAATAAACCCCAAAATAATAACCTTCTTAATCATATTTACAACCATAATTCTATACATATATATAGTATGTATATGCTCGTTATTGTTATGATGACAAAGGTGGTTGCTTTTATGAGTTCACAGAAACTGACATCGTAATACAGACCTAAAGATTTTATGGGTCTTCTAAACATGTATATCAAAAGGGAACAAAGCAAACAAATAGATTACATCACTTCTATAAATAGGCATCACTAACCAAGTTACACCCTTAAGAAATGCTCTTTTGTGGTGATTTTTCATTTAATTTTTTTTTTCCGCCAATAAAATATGTTTCTAATAATTTTTGTGTAGGTTTTCTTCAGCCTACCAGAGCTGAAACTCATACAGGAAGACTCGGGAGGAATTTCAATAACTTTATGTTAAGTTGTTAAACCAATAAAATTTAAATAATGCTTAAATATATAATTCAACATGACAAGGATCCTTGGTAGCTTTTGAAACTAGCTAAAATAATAATACTAAAATAGAGCAATAATCTATCATGTTGAGATTTTCAGTAATCTTGCCTGCAGGAATAGTTGATCATTTGATACCACTGCTGCAGTTAAATGAGCATGCATCCTTTCACAAACATCCAACACCATTGCAAGCTGCTCTTGCTTGTAGGAAGTGACAATCTGTGCAAAACCACAAGTTAGTAGGAGCAATTCATGTGGCCCTGCAGATTGAATATCTAACAGCACAATTAAATATTCCCTACTATACAACTTAGACTCTTGTTCACACCCAAAAATAAAAAATAAAAAATAAAAAATAAAAAACCTGAAATCAGAAAGATCAAAATTTAAGTAACTTTCACTTCCCAGGCAAAGTACAAATGTTGAAGGAAAAGACAACAGCACAACCAAGGTAAGTTCTTAGCAATGAGCAGCTAGGCAAAAGAAAATTACATAGAAAATTTGAAGACCTCCTTCAAGGTCTAAAAAACACAATAAAAGGCTTTAAATTCTTAACAAAATCTATCGCTATGTAGAATCATCTACCTGCTATATCGTTGACTTATCCTTAAAATCTAGGCACAAAAGGTGGGCACAAGCCTAATAAGACAATGAAATTGAATTCGGGCCAAACCTCAATCTACTTATACACTTTCTTAATATATACCGAACTTCTGATCAGTTGTACAAAATAATGGTTAAGAGATATTGTTGAGTTAGTAGGGGTCACATCGTAACTTCTCAAAATACTCTATATATAAAGTATAATGTAATTCATATATTAAACAAAATTAATTTCTACTGAAACTATAAATGTTATCTACAGATACACTCTTCTATATAGAAGAAAGCATGTATGATTATATGTATGTATTTTCATTGTACACTTAAGATCGTCACAAGTAGTTGCAAATAGTTGCAAGTCAACATGCGAATTGCAATCCAACTTGCAAGGTTCTATTTGGCTGCAATTCCAAGTTGCAAATACAGAGTAATTTCTTACCCTTTTCAATTGCAACTTAATAAAGTAGTTGCAACTCAAGAGAATCTTGCAAATTGGATTGCAACTACTACAAATAAGCCCAATACCTCCTAAATTTACATGTGTACTAAGTAGGCCTGTCTGGCCTGAACATTTGGGCTCAAACCAGCTTGTACTTTGTTCAGACCTAAATAGTAAAGTCCAAGCCCGACAAATATTGATAAATGGAATTTCCAAATCCACTACTAAATGGGTCAGACCTAGTTGAACAGATCAAGTCTGGACTAACTGGCAGCCATAATCTTCAGATGACTTGCATAGTATGAATATGTTAGAAGCCTATATGTATATACCTCTAAAGAATAGAAGATCTAGAAGAGCCCAGAAGTTGAAAACTTTTGAATTAGGAGTTGAAAAATCTCTAAGAAATAATTTCCAATTGCATATCATGTAAACGACAACTTATACCAATGATATCCTGTAAGAGCTAAAAACATAATTCTGCATGTCATTACCTGGAAGGGGCCAAAAATTTCTTTTGTTACAAGGTTGAAGTTGTTCTCCTTGATAATCTCATCAATGGGAATAAAAACAGCTGTTGGTTTCATAGCACCATAGATTTTTGGGATTGAATGGTTCTCCAATTGTTCCCCACCAAAGAGCAGCTTCGATCCTGGAATTTGAAGCAGGTTGCTAACATGTTCAAGCATACTTTCCGTTGTAACCTGTGAAGCTTGAAAGTTGTAAGATAATAAAACCATATAGCTCCATTTTAAAGCACATCGTCTTTGTAATAGTTATACCTTACTCTGATACCAAGGCATGAGTCAGACTTGGAGAACAAGAGAAAAGATTGCACTAATTGAAAGAAAGAACAAGCTGAGGTACAATACATACAGTACATTCCAGCTCCCCTCTCTACCAATTTACTAATATGAGACAAAACTAAAATAGTATAAGTACAATAAAAGAAACAGACTGCATACTTTAATACCCATAACCTATTTAGTCAACCACTACTAGGAACATGTATCATAAATTATAGGAATCCAGGGGCAATACCTATAAGAATCTAGATGCAGTTATCCAATAATTATTTAATCAAACGACATAAAAAGCTAAACTTTTAGAAAAAGAAATATCCATAAATTGTACTAATTGACTTTTCTTAAAGTTTGATTTTACTGTGCTAACAAGCAATGAGATACACTGCTGTTGTATTAATGTTATTAAATTTCTTCAAATTTGATGCTACTGTTTGATGTCAACATTTGTATGAAGCCTCTAACATGTTGATATCACATGAGGCCCACATGCATATACACAGAGAAAGAGAGGCTTCATAGGATTTGAGGGTAAATAGTCCGAAGGTATTATGTATAACAGAACATCAAAAATCATGGAACTTTAGACAATGAATCAAGTAAGCTCCAGATAAACTGCAACTATCGGGTGTCTACATTTTCACACTATGAATCATGAAAAGAGCAGCAAATGAAACATAGAAAAAGATGCAAGTATAGTATATTCTCTGCACACGCGCACAAATTGTATCTGGAAATGTCAAAAATTTTGATGATCACTTGATCAGAACAAAGGAAGCTTCAAAAAGACGAACAGAATATATGCAATTGGGAAATAATGGACTCGGACTGATTAACACCATGAACAACAAAAGAGATTATGTGAATGCACCATCATAAAACATACAAGTTAGTGAAATTTTAAAAAGGAATAACTTAGTATTACTAAAAACTTCAACAAATTATATCGTTCTGTTATGTTATGACCCAAATTGCTCTTAAGGGCCCATTGGGCTTAGTATCTTCATATATGTAATAATTAGAATCAAATGAATACAATCAACATTTTTGCCCTACCTCTCTCTCCTACAGCCGGCTGCCTTCTTCTTCCCTTTCTCTTCCACTTCTCAAACCCTAACAAATCCTATCAAACCCTAACAAACTGGTATCAGAGCCAACACCAAAACTCCTCATCCCGATCTCTTCTCCTGATCCCTTCCGCCACTCCGGCCGTCACAACTCTCAGACCGATCAGATCAGTCCAGATCGGTCCAGATCTCCGACCGATCAGATCAGTAGAGGAAGTCGGTGGCTTTGGTATTGATCAGATCAGATCAGTAGACGATCAGATCAGTAGAGGTCTTCCAGTCCAGATCTTCGTCGGGTTTCTTGGTCTTCGTCGTCGGGAGCACCGGAGGAGAAAGATATCAAGAAGGAAGGTTTGATTTTGTGATTTGAGTAATTAATTTTTGGGGGGGGAAATTTTGGTGTTTTGTTAAAATGGGTTCAAGAAATTTGAATGGATATGTCGGGGAAATATGATATTGAGAAGTATGATGGGAAGACGAGTTTTGCATTATGGCAAGTGCGTATGGCAGCGATTTTGTCGAGCCAAGGCGTTAAGGATGCCATTTTTGGTCGAGAAAAATTGATTGATGCGGTGGCGGATAAGAAATGGAGAGAGATGGATGATAAAGCGCTCTCTATTATCCAATTGTGTTTGAGCGATTCGACATTGCAAGAGGTTCTATCGGAGAAGACCACTAAGGCTTTGTGGGAGAAGTTGGTGAACATTTACATGAAAAAGTCCCTCACCAATCGACTGCGGTTGAAATTGCGCCTCTACACTCTTCGCATGGTTGAAGGTACATCAATTTCCAATCATATTACGGAGTTTGTATCTATTTTGAATGACTTAAGTAAGATTGATGTTAAGGTGGAGGATGAGGACCAAGCCCTTTTGTTATTATGCTCATTACCCGCATCATACAAGGCTTTTAGAGACATGTTGATTTATAGTAGAGATAAAATTTCTCTAGAGAATGTTAAGAGCAATTTGCAAGCCAAGTTACACATTGATAGTGAAATGACCAATAATGAGAAAGGGAGCCAAGGTGTTGGTTTAGTTGTTGATCGAGGTAGGTCATGGGACCGAAACTCGAAAGATACGAGGACCCGTTCGAAGTCTAGGCACAAGAATTTGACGTGCAACTATTGTAAGAAGAAGGAACACATTAAGGCCGATTGTTTCAAGCACAAAAATAAACAAAAGGCGGATAGTAAAGGTTCTTCTTCGGAGGAGGCCAATGTGGCCGAATGTGACACGGTTGATACTCTTTGTGTGACAGATACTAATGTTGATGATATACATTGTTGGGTGATGGATACGGGTGCTACGCAACACATGACTCCGAATAGAGATTGGTTTGAGACTTATGAGCCTACGGATGGTAAGGTTCTCATGGGGAACAACAATATGTGTAAGGTTGCCGGAATTGGTTCGGTGACAATTAAGTTCCATGATGGAAAGGTCCGAAGGTTGACAGGTGTGAGGCATATACCCGATTTGTCTAAGAATTTGATTTCTTTGGGGTCTCTTGAAGAAAAGGGGTGTAAGTTCCAAAGTGAAGGTGGAGTCCTTAGAGTCTCTAAAGGGGCTCTCACAATCATGAAGGCAAAGAGAATTGGAACTCTTTATTTCTTACAAGGTTCCACGGTCACGGGCTCGGCCGCCATTGCACGTTCGGGTACTATGTCGGATGAGGATACTACTAGGCTCTGGCATATGAGATTGGGGCATATGAGCGAGCGAGGAATGACCATTTTGAGCAAGAGAGGCTTGTTGTGTGGTCAATGCACGGGCAACTTGGAGTTTTGTGAGCATTGTGTATTTGGCAAGCATAAGAGGTTGAGCTTCTCCATGGCCATTCATTCGACCAAGGGAACATTGGACTACATCCATTCGGATCTTTGGGGACCTTCTCGTGAGCCTTCCAAAGGTAATGGTTCTCGTTACATGCTTACTTTTATTGATGATTTCTCAAGGAAGGTTTGGGTTTATTTCTTGAAAGAGAAAAGTGATGTGTTTCGCACCTTCAAAGAATGGAAGTCACTTTTGGAGAACCAAACGGGAAGGAAAGTTAAGAGGTTGAGAACCGATAACGGTTTGGAGTTTTGCAACCGTGAGTTTGATAATTTTGGCAAGGCTGAAGGGATTGTTCGGCACAAGACGGTGGTCAACACTCCACAACAAAATGGTGTTACAGAAAGGATGAATAGGACACTACTTGAAAGGTCTATAAGTATGCTTTCAAATGCGGGTTTGGGTAAGGAGTTTTGGGCGGAAGCCATTAACACATCTTGCTATTTGGTAAATCGATCTCCTACCACTTCAATTGAGTTGAAGACACCCGAAGAAGTGTGGTCGGGTAGGACGGCCGATTATTCGAATTTGAGGGTGTTTGGTTGTCCCGCTTATGCACATGTGAATGAAGGAAAGTTGGAGCCTAGATCGAAGAAGTGTATTTTTGTTGGGTATCCCACAAATGTGAAGGGATATAAGTTGTGGTGTCCCGAATCATCCAAGTTCCTTATTTCAAGAAATGTCATTTTCAATGAGTCGGCCATATTGAAGGCAAATGATGTTGCACCCGAGCCGACTATTAAGGAGAATGAGACGGTTGAGAAGAAGGTGGAGTTTGAGGTGCCGGTCCAAGAAGGTGATGATTTGATCTCACATGATGATGTCAATTTGGAGGAAGCCCAAGAAGAGGTACAACCATATGCATTGGCAAGGGACCGAGCTAGAAGAGAAACAAGACCACCTACAAGGTATGGATACTCCGACTTTGCTTATTGTTTGGCAATTACAGAGGATGTGAAGTATTGTGAGCCATCTTCCTACAAGGAAGCCATTTCTTCTAAAGATGCGGCCAATTGGGTTGCCGCTATGAATGAAGAGTTACAATCTTTGCAACAAAATGAGACTTGGTCTCTTGTGAAGCCTCCGAGTGGTAAGAGGATTGTGGGTTGCAAGTGGGTGTTTAAGAGGAAGATTGATGGCTCAAATCCTGCGGATTTTCGATACAAGGCAAGGCTAGTGGCCAAAGGGAACAGTCAAGTCCAAGGTGTGGACTTCAATGATGTGTTCTCTCCTGTAGTTAAGCACACCTCCATTCGAGTTTTGCTCTCTTTGGTGGCAATGAAGAATTTGGAATTGGAGCAAATTGATGTGAAAACTGCCTTCTTGCATGGTGATTTGGAGCAAATTTACATGAGCCAACCAGAGGGTTTTGAGGTTGCGGGAAAGGAGGACCGTGTGTGTCTTTTGAAGAAGTCCCTTTTATGGCCTTAAGCAATCACCGCGGCAATGGTATAAGAAGTTTGACTCATTCATGGTGAGTATTAATTTCCATCGTTCCAATTATGATAGTTGTGTTTATTTTAAGAAGTTGGATGGTGGGGATTTCATTTACTTGTTGCTCTATGTGGATGACATGTTGATTGCATCCTCAAACTTGAAAGAAGTTAGGAGGTTGAAAGAGCAACTAAGTTCGACATTTGAGATGAAAGATTTGGGGGCCGCCAAAAGAATTCTCGGGATGGAGATCACAAGGGATAGGTCCAAAAGAAAGTTGTTTCTTTCACAAAAGAGTTTTGCTGAGAAAGTGCTACGCCGTTTTGGCATGGAGAAAGCGAAAATTGTTTCAACACCTCTTGCGGCGCATTTCAAGCTTTCGGCCGTTTTAAGCCCAAAATCCGATGATGAGAAGAAATATATGGAAAAGGTTCCATATTCGAGTGCGGTTGGGAGTCTCATGTACTTGATGGTGTGCACTCGACCCAACATTGCTCAAGCCGTTAGTGTGGTAAGTAGATATCTCTCTTGTCCGGGGAAAGGGCGTTGGGAAGCGGTGAAGTGGATCTTCCGCTATTTGAGAGGTACTATTGATGCTTGTTTGGAGTTTGGTAATGGCAAGAAACTGACGGGTTTTGTGGATGCGGATTTTGCGGGTGATTTGGACAAGAGGCGTTCCTTGACGGGTTATGTTTTTACCCTTGGAGATTGTACAATTAGTTGGAAGTCTACACTTCAAGCCACCGTTGCACTCTCAAGTACTGAGGCCGAATATATGGCAATTACTGAGGCTATTAAGGAGGCTATTTGGCTCAAGGCGTTTGTTGGTGAGATGTCTTCACTCGAGGGTCCTATTACGGTGTTTTGTGACAACCAAAGCGCGATTTATTTGACCAAGGACCGCATGTACCATGAGAAGACGAAGCACGTTGACATTCGATACCATTTTGTTCGAGATGTGATCTCGGAAGGCAAGGTTGCCATGAAGAAGATTGGTACCGAATCGAATCCAGCCGATATGCTCACAAAGTCTCTTCCAATTGCAAAGTTCAAGCTTTGTTCAAGTTTGATGTCGGTTTGTTTCTAGCTAGTTTGAGATAGTTTTGTTTCTAGCATGTTGCTAGTATATCTTTATGCTTACCTTTGTTTAGGTTATGTTTGCTTTATGCATTTGCTTTGTGTTTTAGTTTGTTTTAGATGCAATTTGGTTCAAGGTGGAGATTGTTATGTTATGACCCAAATTGCTCTTAGGGCCCATTGGGTTTAGTATCTTCATATATGTAATAATTAGAATCAAATGAATCAACATTTTTGCCCTACCTCTCTCTCCTACAGCCGGCTGCCTTCTTCTTCCTCTCTTCTCTTCATCTTCTCAAAACCCTTACAATCCACAACCCATTCAAAATCCTAACACGTTCTTAGATGAGGACAACTTGGTTATAATCTGAACGGCATTGGTAGTAGAGTATGGATAGCAGAATTCAAGGATCTTTTAGTTAATTGGCTTGAAAATTGAATCAAGTACAAATGAGAGGAAAACTAATATTCTCACATGGGCATATGATATTCACATAGCTAAAGGACACAGGAGCTCCTCAAGATAAAAGGGTACTGTGTAGCATCACACACACACACACACACACACACACACACACACACACACACACAGAGAGAGAGAGAGAGGACATAGCATATCTGTGACTGTTGAAAAGGTATCGGACATACCCGACAAGCAAAACTGGTGTCTTTGTCAAAATTTGACATGGAGTGGCAAGTCAGTCCCGTGTCCGTTACATTAATTTTAGTTATAGTTTCCATCCTTGTCAGAAGAGAAAGACATTTAAGGCAAAAGAGATGATTAGTGGATAAAAAGGGAAAGGTTAAAATGATTAGGGTTTTTTGCAATTTAGTCCCTCAATTAATGACTATTTACAATTTAGTCTCCCAAATTATAGCAATTGCGATTTAATCCCTCAAATCATATAGCAATTGCAATTTAGTCCCCCCCATTAGAACTCATTCATCAGTTTAGTTCCCAACTTTAACTGAATCTGCTAATCCAACTCAATTTAGTCTCAAATTAGAGTATGTTATTTAATGATGGTTGTTTAATTGAATGTAATGAATCAAAAATTTAATGAAAATGACTTGCTCTATTTGTCGACTAAATTGAGTAAAATTTTCTAAATTCAGCTTAAATAAGGGACTGAATTGATGAATGTTGTGTTCTAATTAGGGGACTAAACTGCAATTGCTATATGATTTGGGGGACTAAATCGCAAATACCCATTAAACGAGGAACTAAATTGCAAAAAACTCAAATGATTAGTATATATTAATCCAAACCACCAATGTTGTATATAGCAGGTGTTAACTTCTAAACTTAATAACTTATGTAGTTTTAGTTTCCATTAATTTTCTGTTAAAAAAATAGTTTTTATAATCACTCACAATAAAACAGAAGCCAAACTCAATATTCTTATTTTAAGATATCATTTAATCATATAGGTGTTTCTAAATCATATGGCTATTTCTAGAAACCATTGGCCTTCTCATCATCTCCTTTGCATATGAAAATGGGCTAGCTATGGGAACCTCTCGTAAGAGATGAGACGATTTTGCACTAGATGTCAACTTGAAGAGATCCCTCTTTTTTTTAATCTAAAATGAGAAGAGGGAGGGAACTGTGGACGAGAGAAGGTTTGCCATCATACTAAATGACAGAAGACTGAAGAAAAGCGCCCAAGAAAGGCCTAGGCATCCTTCGCATTCTCATGTGATGGTTAAGTGTAGGAGAAGGAGATTGCTACATGGAATTGACTTCAAACTGATTCATCACTGAAACTTTTTTGTAAGATTCTCAAATCACTTCTCACATTAAGTTACCTTATTCAGCTTTGCTATATATACTATGGAGAACACATTAACTTTTACTGCCAAGTATTGTATCAGTTAACTATTAAGGATATATATCAAGTCTTTAGAAATATTTTGCAAATCTGTAGCTAGTAAGTATAGTATGATAATACATAAAGGTTGAGGTATGAACTATTAACAATAAATCAAAATTTTATAGTCCAATCTCAACAATGACTTCAGCTTTGACGCCTTCATATTACGAAAGGTAAATAAAGTTATTCTATTTAAAAAATAAGTGTGTTTTTTGTATTGCATTGGAAAGCTACTTTAGGACGTGTCATTAACTTACAGTAAGAACAGGGCCTATAGTTAGATCTTCCAGTTTCCTTCTTTCAGCTAGACCTTTCATGTTAGAAATGAGGCCACATGAAGCCCAATTCTGCATCAAAAAGTAAAAATATATAAAGAATGTAATATATATATATATATATAATTATTGTGCATATGAACTTTAGGATGAAATACAGGAAAATATGCTGAAAATTCTCTAACTACTAACCCTATAACGTGGATTTGAACTTCTTATTTGTCATGCACAAAATTAAAATGTTTCAAGTTTCTTCTGCCATTCATATGTTCTAATTGGAACATCCAGATAAGCATTTACAGAGAGTATCGTCATGCATTCATTCTAAAAGGGCGAGGAAAAGTTGTATGCAAAAACTTATCATTCATGCATTCATTCTTTACCAGCAACCTTGCCCTGACTGCAATGCAGCAGTTAGATGGAATAGTTGTGGCCATTACCTGTTTGGTTGTAGCTACAATTGTAGTTGCAGGTAGAACAATGAGAAGATGGTAGGTGATAATGCATTGATTTAAAAACTTGCTGTATAGGCAGAACCACATAGACACCCCCAGGCCACTCAGTTTAGGCCATATACTGCCGCTGCCTATTTGAAAATAGAAAAACTAAATATAAACAAGAGAAGAAGAGAACTTCCTATTCTCCTCGTGACTGCCGTCACCGGCTCCAATGTAGTCAAAGGTGAAAGGCGCAAAGTAACTTCACTACCCGGTAAAAAGTCAGCCTGAGGCGCAAGGCGCAATTTGAGGCATAAGCCTCACTTAACCAATGCATACTATAACTTTTTTTTTAGGCCATATACTGCCGCTGCCTATTTGAAAATAGAAAAATTAAATATAAACAAGAGAAGAAGAGAACTTCCTATTCTCCTCGTGACTGCCGTCACCGGCTCCAATGTAGTCAAAGGTGAAAGGCGCAAAGTAACTTCACTACCCGGTAAAAAGTCAGCCTGAGGCGCACGGCGCAATTTGAGGCATAAGCCTCACTTAACCAATGCATACTATAACTTTCTTTTTTTTTTTTTTTTTGGAGGGGGGGGGGGGGGGTAAGACTGCCATTAGGTAGCCAATCAACAATAATCAATCTAAATGAGGAAATTTTCTCATATATTATAAGGTCATTTTTCCATATATTATAATATTATGTGCACTAATTATATTTTTTTTCCTTAAGAAGAAAGAATGCTCCTACCAAAAGTGATGAGCATAACTTGAACCCATGCAAGGTTTTAAATCTCGGATTTCGGACTCGTCTCGGCAAGGGGTGTTTCGTCTCGGATCGGAGATATCGGAGGAGATCTCGAGGAAATGGGATCATCTCGGATGTTCATTTCGGACACTCAATAAATATATATTTATTGCTACTAAACAATATATAAAATGTTCTACATGTCATTTAACATTAATATGTCTATTTACTACTTTCTAATGCTCTATAACTCTTAACATTTGTTGTATTATTGTTGCAAGACCAAAATGAGATGACTTCACTATATACAAAAAGCTAAACAAGCTGAAAACAAGATAGAGAAATTTGTAAATTCATGTTGTAATGTTGTATGAGAAATATGCACTATTTGTTGTATGAGGAATTTGTAAATTCATGTTGTAATGTTGTTTTACATGTTTATTAGATTATAAGCTTTCCTTTTCCAAATCTCTAGTCCATTTTACATGTTTTTTTTCAGTTCTTACATGTAAAAGAAAAGGCTAAAAGGTGTATTAGATATAACATATCCACATAGTTTGTTTTCATCATTCAATCTCTAGATTTATTAGATTATAAACTTTCCTTTTCCAAATCTCAGACTTCTCGGGCGAAATATCGGACTTCTCGGGCGAAATATCGGACGAAATATTGGACTTCTCGGCCGATATATCCACTTTTCGGGTTCAAACGAAAAATGGCTTAAAATCCTGATTTCGTTTCGCTGAGGCTTCCGATACGATATCTCGGCCGAAATATCGGCCGATATGGCCGAGATTTAAAACAGTGAACCCATGACCACACACATTCTCAAGACTCAAGCGCGGACCTCAGTGCGCCTTGCAAGGATGAGGCGCAAATAGTTTAGGAGTGTGCACCTTGTGCCTCAGGCTGCACCTCATGCGCTTCTTCAACTACACGGACCGGCTCTCACTGTTGTTTGTAGCTATTCAATGTTGTTGCCACTTCAATCCCTGTGAGAGAGCACGGGAGGGAGAAGGTGGGAATGTTGGAGTTAGGAATTTTTTGTCAAGTAATGAGGGTCAGCTCTGACCAAACCAGGTCAGATCCGACCCACTTCACTTAACAACTTAAAATCCCATCATCTCTCTCGTTGTTTCTTTCTCATGCAGGGATTGATGCAAAAAACAGCAATAAGTGGCAAAAATAGAGAGCACCACATGTCTACAAGAAACAAAAGCAGCAGCAATGAGTTCTCTTTTCCTGTCTTATATTTATATTATTTTCCTTTCCCCTACACCTAGGTGGCACCTAGACATCTAGACAACGGGTAGCCCCGTGGCTGCCAAACCATAAATAAGCCTATAAATTATAATGGTGGTTGAAGGTGGTGGTCGGTTGCTGACAGTGGTAAATCGGTAGGAGAAGGTGGTAACTTTGGTAGTAAGAGGACGACGATGGCAGAGGTCAAAAATGGAAAGATAGTGGCTGGTTATGGCTGGTGACCTATCTGCTGGTATTTTTAAGAGATGCAATATTAGTTGTAATGAATATACATTGCAAATTGCAGCTCAAGGGACTCTTACAACTTGGATTGTAACTACACTTTTCAGTTGCAACCCATCTAAACGCTTACAACTGGGCCAAATTACAGAAGTTAACAGTTGGCCCAGCTGTAAGCAACAAAAGAGCCACCTCTTTAGCCTAGATCCAGATTAAGAACTGTAGAAATTCTAAATCTAGAATTATTAACCTGATCTTCATTAACACTTTAGACTAGTTCCTCTGTGTTGTCTTGCACCATTATGTACCTTAAACTAATTGGGGATGAAATTATATTTGTTTTTTTAACAATGGGATTGAGTATAACCTGACCTGGCGATGCAGAATGCAGGTTGATCTAGAAAATATAGATTTAATTGTAGACCCATAGCAAATAATTTTCTAGAGATTCCAACAATCAATGAACTCTCTTATACTTGCAACTACAGTTGATGGAATGCTAGCAGAAAAAAAACAAAAAATCTTATGGAACTAGTGTTGCATGCAAGTAGTTGCAGAGTAGTCATGCTTACAATTTGCAGGTAACCAAACACCCACTAAGTCTAATATTGCAGCATTATTTAGTATGTGAACTCGATAATTCATTCACAACAACACAATATAATGCATTTATTAAAAACTAAAAATAAAAATGCTGCTTGTCCATCCTTTTTTCTTTAGCATGTTATGCTAAAAAAAAATTCACCAAATGATATGCTGGATCAGGTCAAATATTGTACAGTGATCTTGAAGCAATTCACATTTTCTTATATTGACGTATACATTGCAGAAACTTCCAAATGATAAGAGGTTACCTCATGCATAAACAAAATTGACTGTGCAGAGCACTTTTGACCACTACACGCATAAGCATCCTGATCACACACCCATGCGACATACTCAACCTACCACAAAAATGGGGGGCAATGCTATTAGCTTGAGACAAAAAATGCAAACAAATATTAGTAATTGAATAAAAACCTCTTGCACATCTGGACCAAGGATTTTCCAGTCAAAACCAGCATCTTCTAATTTAACACGCCCATTGAGGTCAGCAGCCAGTTTTTCTGCTACACGTGAGCTCCCAGTAAACAGAGTCATTTGTGGTTTTGCCTTTTAAAACAAAACAAATGTGGAACTGATTTAATCTGATGAAACTGATGTTATTGAACTGGATTGAGTATATATAAAGAACACTTTTTGGGTTTCAAAAATCACATGAGGCACATGTTAAAACATAAAATCGGTATTATAATATACAAAGCATTTTTAAAGTACATAGATGTCAATGAAGCAGTCATGCACAAAAATATTAGGTTTAAGATAAAAAAAATTTCTCCCCTCTTCCAGTCAATAGCCATAATAGAACTTTGACTATAGTACAAAAGCAAGGAAAACAAACGGATGGCATCGGATTCATGATGAATAAATTTACCGGTGAAGGATACTTACTTATTATGGAAACAGAGGGTGAAGGTACTCTTCTAAGGTGAGTTTATTGAGAACTTGGTTAAAAATTAAAAAAGTTCAGAATTCAAAAAGAACATACATTACATGGATTGAATGTTAGCTTCAAGATGAAATTGAAATCTAAATATTCTAAACAGAAACACAATAATTCTATTATTTTTCTACAAGTTTAAAACAAAATGGACTGAATGTATACTTTACGATTTTGATATTTTTGGCACATTTAGAAGTTTCAATTAATCATCATACTTTAAGAAGCCCAAAAAATGGGATGCATCAAGTCAATAAACACAATATTTCTTAGAATGTAGAAACAAAAACAAAAATTAGAATTTAGAAGCTCGATATTGAACCGGATATCATGTTTTGTGCTGTGAACCATATACTTGTGTAATATGGTTTTCCATCCACAGTCACTTTCCATTTGAACAATACTGTAAATGCCTTCCTCAGTTGTTGGGAGGATAACACCCATCTTGCTTCTCGTTGCGCTTCAATTATCATAATATGATTACATGATATGAGAAGTTTAATGTCGGAGAAGGCTGTAAGTACTTTATCAAGAATATGAAGAGGCTGAATCCAGATGAAGAGGCATTAACATTCACAAATAAGGAAAAAGGAGGTCTTACGTTACAAATGAAAAATCTACGTCCAATTCCTAGTCCTCATATTGAAACAACATATGCTATTTGGCAAAAGCTGGATTGACAAAGAATAATTTTAAGAAATCCAATGAATTTTTATAACAAGGACAAAAGATGCCTGTAATATTTTGAGTTCAATGCTTAGTCTGATTGTATTGTAATATTCTGAATGTAGGGGTGTGTCCCTGCTGTTTGATACTTGTTCTGATGGGGTTAAAACTCCTTTTGAGTGGGGGTGCTTCTGTAAGGCCATGTTTGGCTCATGGGTTTTGAAGTGGAAGTGGAGGGAAGTGGGGAAGTGACCATAACAGGGCCAAGAGGATTATGATATTATCTTTGCTTTTATACTATTGGTTGGGGCTTAGTCGCCCATCCTTTTATGTCAAATAGGAGAAAAGATGCCTAAGCATAGTCAGGCCAATGAAACAAGGTCTGTTTCAGATGCAAAAGAAAGGCATATGCTTGTAACCCCCTACTCTGGAAACAAAATAAGCTCCTTCCTGCTCACAGTGAAGTAGACAAATTCTCAAGTCAGATCAACTGTTAAATTTGCTTGTTTGTGTGATTTGGACATTGTATTTGCTTTAGCTCTTGCAGGAGAATTCAATGAATATGATCCAATAACATGTAGAAAATGACTTTAAAATAAAACATCATGCATCCTAATGTTTTTCTTTTATGATGATCCACTAATTACATGTTTTTTTAGCAACCGCTTTTTGTGTTTTGGAAATGATATACCGTCCGATTAGCTCTATGCGAGCAGTATGTTGAGTCATAATCAATTAGCATGTATATCAACAGCTACAGACTCTTTGAACACAAAAGATGTCATGGAATAATGGCTAAAGAAACTCGTGAAATGTTTTGTATAATTCGAGAAATTGTTAAATACTATAAATTAGGTGAGCTCATTTGCTATTCCTCAACTAATTTTAGCACTTCAAAATGCAAAAGTGAACAACGTTTTGCATTACGATATTACGGGGCAGGAGATTAGAAGAAAGCACACTCATGGAAAGATTAATTTCGATTATAAATCAGTAACTCTAATGTTTGACTCTTTAGTTATGCCATGAAAGATGTCAGCACACTCAGTAAGATACATATTCATATAGATACACTATATAAAACAAACCTCTAACAAAAGCTTGTTCATTGTTATACCATCAGAGTTGATAAAATCCACATCCTCCATAGGCAGTCCGCAATCATGTAGCAATCGAAGCATCTGCTCCATCACAACACTTACCTATCGTGTCACAGAAAAAAGAACACTTACCTATTGCAATAGTACTCATGGACTGCAAATTGTAGAAAAAGTTTAAAAGAAACCGCATCAATAAAAAAATTGTATAAGATGATCAGATGAAATCAAAATATATGAAAATATATTCAGAATTTTAACATGTTGGACATATACATGCACGGGAAGATTCACTGGACCTAACTTTCTATCTGCACCAATTACCAGCACATCAAAATAAAGAAAAACTAGCCACACATCGATATACTTTGTCCTGCAAATTTAAAATATGTATATATACACCCATGCGCTTGTAATGCATGAAATTTATATTTCAGTGAAATCATTTTAAACATTTAACGAAGAAAATAATCAATTCTATGACAAATGATGGTCCCCTATGAGTACTCTGGTTTATGTCGTGAAATGCCAATTCTGAACAAGCATACTAGATACAAGGTAGAATGTATTCACATATCATAAAAGAAGCATCGTGTAGAGCAGAGCTACACCTTGGGTAGAGTAAAAACTGGCTATGGAACCACGCATGCTTTTCAATTTCAAACTAAAAGAAAGGTGCAACACTAGAGAGAAATTACATGAGACGTAAATTCAAAAACAGAAAACAGATTTCAGATTCCCAAGTGATAAATTTTGATAATGAAAACAGGCAAAAGTAATGTCAGTGGGTTATTGCAGAAGTACATCATGTGGTAAATCGGGAGTTTCGGTAGCACTACAGCATATCTAAGCAGATCAGGTGGACAACAAAATCCAACATATGTTATCACTGACAATTAAAAGTAGTTATATTTTCTATGTTCTCATCTTTCAATTTGGATGTAAATTTGCATTCAATACTCGCTTAGAACTTCTACTCTTGTTAAAAAAAGCAGGAATAAGGGTGATTTAAAGTTTTAAACATGCTCTGTTCACCTTCATATTGACTTTAAGTGCAAGGAATTGTTGATATATTATTTATCCTACCTATATACCATTACAAATCTAAGATTTCATTTATTGCTGAAAAAGAATCATTCCTCACGTTTAGAACATGACAGATGAAGGTAATATTAACTGTGAGTTGGCCGACCCCGCGCAGCGTCCATGAGGCACGAGGTTCTCATGTGTTGGTTTCCTCCTATCAGAGGTTTCTTCGGAATTCCAGGTGATAATAACCACCAGAACCCATACATCCGAAGTACATTACAAAGTCCACTTTAGGGATTAGCAAGTTACCCATTCAATGAAAGCATGTACCATTTTATGCAATAATCAGAAAGTTCAATTGGTGATAACACCTAGGGACACTACAGCATTTTCAAAACTGGTTATGTCTAATTCAATGTACTAAAAGGGAAAAAGTAAGAAATGAAACGTATGACGCAATTGTCAGTCGTATAAATAGATAACTTTGCAGATTTGAGACATTAAATAGAGTATAAAAGAAATTCAATTGGTGATAACACCTAGGGACACTACTGCATTTTCAAAACTGGTTATGTCTAATTCAATGTACTAAAAGGGAAAAAGTAAGAAGTGAAACGTATGACGCAATTGTCAGTCGTATAAATAGATAATTTTGCAGATTTGAGACATTAAATAGAGTATAAATGAAACATATATACAATTGTCAGTTTTATAAATAGATAACTCCGCAGATTTGAGACCTTATATAGAATAGTCATGCTGCTAATAGTTGAACAACTGTAAGTTAATTATGGTATCCTTGCTAAAAGCATAGAAATTTATCCTAGAAGGCACTACGAACTAGTAGTGATTCACATTAGCAGTTCATCCTAGAAGGTGCGCGACAATTATCTACGAGCAACATGTGAATTTATTGCATATTTCCACAGTTTAGACCGATCAACGATCAGATTTGAATAAGTACATTATTCCTTATATACCTTGCTATCAACTTTGAGAACTGGCTTATTTCCCATATATAGTGCACCCATCAGCTGCAATGCAGGGATTTCCAAGGGGAAGTTAAATGGAGTAATAATTGCAACCTGTCAAAAGTAAAGATAGACATTGTTATCCTTGTGTTTTCAGCAATAGGCATAAAGTTTTCTAAGTATCGCCACAGTTATATCTGCTTAATAAAAATTTCTTACAGGACCATATGGCCAGCGATAGCCATGACTGTGCTGCCCAAGGTGGTTACCAGGTACGGCAAATGACCTTGCCAGGAAGCGAACCTGCCACATCAGAGAAAGAGGCAATCAAACTGGTAAGATAGAGACAAATGAATCGCACAAACAGACCTATGTCATACCTATCTTAGAAATAACTAACTTTAGAGTTCATTTTCCAGTTACAATTATTTGGTCAGCCATCTTATCTTTCAATTTTGAAATTGAAGCTAAGTTAAAATCAGAGGTATAGGAATATCTAAGAGGCAACATGGGTCAAACTAAGACTTTTAATTTTCCTTGTGAAACAAAACCAAGAAAAAGGATAGAGACTGCTTTAGTATTCGCAAATTGCTAACGAGATAATATTACTCATTCTAGAAAATAATGCTAATTTGAAAAGAAAAACACCAACTTACTGTAATTTAAAACTGCAACCAAATGCATTACCAAATTAATGTTGATATATAGTTATATATTTACATAGACCAATTTACCAGAAATAAGTTGCAAAATGTAGCTTATTCCCAAAAGGGTTATTTCCATCCCACTCACTCACAAATATGCTAAGTCCATATAACCCACTCACAAATCACTATTCCCATATAACTCACTCACAATGTGGATCACATCCCAATGAACTCCCCATGGTTATAACCAACAAATCCATGGAATTTTCCATCAACTTTAATGAAATAGGGGTAAAATGACAAAATCACCCTCGAATTTAATCTCATGGCCCTAACCTTGACCCTAACCCTAACACTAATTTATAGGAAGAGGAAGGGAGGAGGAGGGGGGGCAGAGGGGTAGGAGGAGGTGGTTGAGTGAGAAGAGGACAAGAGGGTGATGGAGGCACGTGGGAGGAGGGGCGGAGGTGGTGGTGGTGGTGAGGGCTAGTAGGATTAAGGTTTACAAAGTGAGAGATGAAGAGGAAGAAGAGGGTAGAAAGGTAGTTTGGTAACCTGGGTTGGGAATTGACTAGGGTTAAAGTAACAAAAACTAAAGGAGTGAGAAAAATAAAATGTGTCCCATATTGTGAGTGAGATATATGGAAATAGCAAATTGTGAGTGAGTTATACGGAATACATTTGTTCGTGAGTGATATGGAAATAATCCTACCCAAAAAAAGTGAAAAAAAGTGGATAATGTAACCAAATTAATTGTGAACTACACTTATATAGACCACCAGTTGTAACGCCCTGAATTCCAAACACAGGTAATTCGTAACACAACTAAGATCTTTACTTCAATTTCGTAAAAAAATACAAGGAACTTAAAAACTTTTTCAATACATAATAGTTCTTTACAATGCACGGCAGAAATTACATATAAAATACGACTTATATCATCAAAATCTTCAGTCTTGCAACATCCCTCGACACTAAACTCATGCCCAAACAGCTCGCTAATCTGAGTCCTGCAAAACTTAAAAACTGCGGGCACATCAGTTGAATGCAACTGACGCAATGCTAAAATAAAAGTGATCCTCTACTTTAACAATCACAAATTTGATGCACAAAACAAAAGCAATATTGACAAAGATAAATAAAAACATAAAGTGAATCTAATCTAAGTGTATAAGTATATGCCATGAAACAGAAATCAAAATACATAAAACAATGACATAAAACAAGTATCCAAGAAAGCAACAAATGCACACAATGCATACTAATGCACACTTGTTCACATTCTATGCATCTCATACTACATAGGTCCGAGGGTAAGCCCTTAGTGTTCACCTCATTATAGGATTTAATCCCTCGCTATGCAATACCTAAACCCAATGAATGTACTCCAACGCGTAATCACGTGAATCACACCCTTAGGATATTGGACCTTACATGCATACCCCTAGCCTACACATCGTGGAATTACCGAGCGTATCCTCAGCCACAAACCTCAGCCAGTCGATCTCCCATACGGACCTTACCGGCATATCCCTAGCCCACACATCGTGGATTTGTCGGGCATATCCTCAGTCCCGAACATTCCTAGGAACCGCAAGTTCTTTACCGGCCTTTTCGCAAACAGAACAGATATACCCCTAGTCCACACGTGGATTTACCGGGCGTATCTTCAGTCCATCCCGAATTCCCAGGAACCGCAAGCTCTTTACCGAACATGTTCGTCATTATTTCCATCATATCTTCTTCTACTGTCTGACCTTACATTTACAACATAAATAATATCACCTAGAGCAAGCTTACCCACCTACCGGACTTAAATCAATACACGAGAACATTAGCCCACACTGGCCAAGTCTCAAATTTTCATAATCACGACATGCCAATACTTTAGGTCTCGCTCAGCCTCTAGTGTAACCCCCATTTCTGCAAATACGTATTTTCTAAGTATTTTTCTGTATTTCGACATTTATAAATTCGTTATTTGTTAAATTCATTTTGAATTTTATGTTCAAACATTTTTCTAAACAATAGTTATAATTATTTTGAATAAACTTTGTTTCCATTTCTACTTGATCAACCATTTACATTTAAACTCAAATCAAAAATATGATTACTGATTGGACTATTTCAACAAATTCCTATTTTTATAAAATGATATTACTCTGATAATTGCTATTGTTGTTGTTAGTATTATTTATTGTTATTACTATTATTATTATTTTTATTTTTATTATTGTCACTATTATTATTGTCAGTATTTTTATTCTTATTGTTATTATTATTATTAATTGTTATTATTAGTATTAATATTTTTATTGTCATGGTTACCATTTCTATTCTTATTGTTATTATGATTGTTTATTATTATTATTATTGATTATTAAAACAAATCAATTCTTATATAATAATTATGTTTTTAATAGTTTCAAACAATTTATGTAATGTAATACAAATTGCATTTTTGTTATAAACCATCTTTTATCAGATATCCTCTTCTTTTGTGTCTGGGTTTATATTGATCAATTATGTTCATATACAATCTATTTTTATTTATTGGGTCTAATACCCAATTACCCAATAGCCCTATATCCTACTTTTTCCCATATATATACTAATCTTTTAATTAAAACCCTAATCCAACTTAACCCTAGCCGCTTTTACCCCATTACAGTGCAACCTCCCCTCTCTACTGTGCATACCCCCTCTTCCCTGTTCATCCCTCCCGCTCTCCCCCTCTTTGTTACTTCGAACTCATCCACCACTCATCGCTCCTCCGTCCTCCACCTTCGACCCCTCTCATCTCCTCATCATCCCTCTCCTTGTCACCGTCGCCATCCCCATCCCCGTCATCATCCCCGTCCTCGCCCTTCATTCCCACCACTCGACTCCACCGAACCCATTAACCCATCTCCTTGCCGCACCTCCCTATCACCATCGTCTGCGACCTTCACCCCGCAACCACCGAAGAACCCTCATTGCCTCGTCATCGTCGTTCAAGCCATCGTCCCGCTCTCCCCTGTTTCGCTGCGAAACAGGGTCGCTCCTCGCCGCCGTTCCTGGCCGCTGCCGTCGCTTCCCGACTACAGCGCCATCGTCGTCAGCCCCAAGCACCCTCGCCGCAACGTCGCCAGCCGCGGCCGTGATCGCCGTCCCCTCTCCCGCCATTTTTCTCTCTGTCGAAGTGGGGGGAGAAGCACAATGCTCTTGGTGTGTTGTTGTGTGGTGTTTTGTGGGTTGGAGATCCGAAAGTGGTGTTTTGCTGTTGTGTGAAGGTGGGATCTAGTGTCGCTGTTTGTTGTTTGTTGGATCCGGTGTGGGGTTGTGTTGTTGTTTTACTGTTTGGTCTTGGATTCGCTGTTTTGCCGTTGCACGTCTCGCCCGGGATTCTCATCCCGTTATTCTATTTATTCGAATTAACCATCTAACAGGCAAGTCTCTTCTTGAACTAGTTTTATTTTGTTCAAGATTTCTTTGATCTTTACAAGTAGATCCATTCCTTTTCCTTATCGTTCTGCTATTGAAATTCCGTTAACTCTATTCAGGGTTTACACGAGCTAACCCGAGATATTCTTAACATCGTGCCGCTCTCTTTGGTCTAAAATCTAGTCCCCTTTGTTCATTGCATACGCACAATTACATGAAAAATAACTAGACCCATGTTGTAGACTCGTTTGATGACTGAACATGTTAGATTGAATGTGATTAAATGAGTTGATTACCATGTCTGGAAATTGTATCTAAGAAACTGAAATTATGCATGTTAAACATCTATTGACACTTTGGACATTAATTTGCATGAAACATATGGTTGTATGATTTAATTGTTGCCTATTCATGTCAAAACATATTCTAGACTGCTGTGTGTTCCATTTTGAATCAGATTTTCGACCATGTTGCTGTCATATTTTGAAATAACTTTCTGAACATGAAATTTAGCCTCAGATGTCTAGTTTACTATCCTTTTTACGGATTTGAATTCCGATGTGTAAATTGTTAGATATCATCATTTTAGTACAACTGTGTCAGAAATTCCAGATTCACAAATGCATGCGTATCTTGTTGTTCCATAATTTATTTGACCATGCTAACAGTAAAATAAAAATCTGAAATAAATCTAGTGAACGTGTAGGAACTACCCAGAATTTTTATAGTTTTATTTGATGAGTTTTCTAATCTGAAACAAATAAGTGAACACAATTGATAACATGCTGCCTGAACATAAAATCTGAAAAGAATAGAGTTTTCACCCTAGTTTCTGTATCTTTTATATGTCTCATATATATTTGCGGGAACCGGCAGAGAGTCTAGTTTCTACAATTTCTCACAGATCCAGATTTGCTTTTCTGTAATAACGGTAATCCATGTTTTTATACAGCAAGGTCATACTGTCCTGATTATGTGATGTGTGTTTAAATGACTTGTTTGCTTCTTGCTTTATCTGTAACAAGTAGAATTAGACACACTTAGTATCATACAACATTGACACCTTGTATGCTCACATAGGATGAAAATAAACTAATAAAAAGTCGGGGTATTATGGGTAGACTTGGTAGTGAACAATCGGAAAACCGTACACGGCTGGGCCCCACTGCCTGACCTGTACTGACCTGTACTGATGGCCATAAAACACTGCCTGATAATTACTGTCCCTGAACATAAAATACTGCCTGATAATCACTGTCACTGAACATTAAACACTGATTACTGGGCCGAGTACACGAACCGTGAATTCACCATCAGTCTAAAACATTCACTGTGTGTTTGCACCGAACCTGTGGAATGGAACGTAGTAGTACGTGCACTAAATAGGCTAATAAAATGATTAATAACCTGCATGCTTGATCCTGTATTGAACTTGACATCACGCATTACATGTGTAATTAATTGTGACCCTTTGATATTGTTGCCTGTCTTTGCTTTGTTCTTTGACTTTGATCCTGTCCTTTTTCTTTGATATTTATGCTTCCTTTATCCTCTGTTTTCTCTACTTGCTGTCCACGACTTGCTCTAAGGATACTCTTTTCTCTTTTTTTAGATCAAGAGTTCACTGGACCATTAGACTGCTATAGCTATCTCTTATTATTTGCTTATTGTATTGCTTTTATCATACTTCGTATTCCGAGATTTTTATGACCCAAAGTTTGTTTTATCCCAGATGTTCGATTATTATTTGGTGAATTTATTTCCTGATTATTTTTTGGTGAATTTATTTCATGATTATTTTGGAGTTTATTCATTGTTTATGTGATTACATTTCTCTTGCGTAGTTGTATTCTCTTGTATATTGTTGAGTTAATCTGTTACAGCTTATGAATGATGTATAATCATTCGCTGGGCCTTCGTTACGTGCTTGTATTCCCGTATTTTGGAAAATGGGGCGTGACATCTAGATTCCACACATTCACAAAAATTTTTTGGTTATCCATAACCCTTTCCAAAATCATTGGAATTCAATTCATTCATATTCCCAATTCTTCTTTTATTCATTTCATAGACTAGTCGTTCTCAATCGACCCAATCTCTTCTCTTTAATCAATATTTCCGATCCTAGTATAATAGGACTTCAAAAAGCCTTAATCAACGAACATCATCTTTGTTCTAATATTTCAAATCTAATTACCAAATCTGTACAAAAATATTTCTTTCAAATATGGAATTTAATCTAAAACATTTGTACCAATTTTATCAAATCTTAATTCTCCAAAATATTAATATCCTTTAAAATCATCTCTATTCAAATTCTTCAAATCCAATCACCAAATATGTGTATAATCATTTATCTAACTGAGAAAATTAATCCAAAAATGTTTGTACAAATTATCATCAAAATATTTCCCCAAAAATCAATTTATGTTTCCAAATACTCAAAAACAGTAAATAAAACCCAACCCGAGCTGACAAAGACCCGAACCTGCAACCTCAAAGATCCTAAGCCACATGCTCTAACCAATACCCCAAGCCTATTTCTCTGTCAACTTTTTGTCAAGGTAACAACATATATAGAATCCACTATTTCAATGTTCAACTATCTTTGGAGAGCAACTCAATGGTCATGCAAAAATCATATAAATTAACATGCTTATCAGAAAATAGATTTCTTAGTTTCATATGAAACCTAAATGAGCCTACTAAAACATTACAGTTAAGAACATCTAAATTCACTCTCAATTACTGCGTCTAAATTAATTTGCAAAACAGTAGGTTCAGATTCCAGAAACTGCAGCTCTTGCTACTTTAAAAAATCACCTAAAATCCCATACTTAGAAATTAGATTTCTTGGACTAAAGAAAGGTTAACGAGTCAACTTCAAATTCTTAGTTTTGATTTTCCACAAAATACTTCATATAGGATGCTGAAATGATCAAAAACCGGATGGTATGCAAATTTCCAGAAACTAATCAAAACAGTCAACCAGTCCTAAGGTTGGATTTTATTAAAATACCAAACGACATCCAAAAATTAAGAAATTTTTGGGAGATGTTCTTGACATATACGGATCCTAGTATAAAAAATTTAGCTTTAGATTCAATCTAGATAAAAAGAAATGACTTTTTAAAGTGAGACTAAAACTTAGGACAGCAACCATAAAAAGTTTCTAAGTTAATCATATTATACTTTCACACAATTAAGTAACACATAATCTAACAACAATCAACAGTGGGCTTGGGCCGGAAAGCTTAATGGGCTCTTACAAAGCCCAAAAAGCACGGAATTCTAAGCAGTTAGAATGCAAAACGACAAAAGGGAAGCAACTCGAAGCGACTTAAATGTCGTTGACCCGTCAACGTCTCCCAAGCTCGACACTTCGTTCACCAAGCTCAACACTTCGCCCGCCAAGCTCGCCGCAGATGTCGACAGACGTGTTTCCGAGCTGAAAACACCCAAAATTGCGTTGACCAGTCAACGTCTCCCAAGCTCGACATTTCGTTCACCAAGCTCGACACTTTGCTCGCCAAGATTGCCGCGGATGTCGAACAGACATGTTTCCGAGCTGAAAACACCCAAAATTGCGTTGACCAGTCAACATCTTCCAAGCTCGACATTTCGTTCGTCAAGCTCAATGCGTCGCTCGGCAAGCTCGCTGCAAATGTCGAACAGACGTGTTTCCGAACTGAAAACACCCAAAATTGCGTTGACCAATCAACATCTCCTAAGCTCGACATTTCGTTCGCCACGCTCGACATTTCGTTCGCCAAGCTCGACACTTCGCTGGCCAAGCTCGCTGTAGATGTCGAACAGACGTGTTTCCGAACTGAAAACACCCAAAATTGCGATGACTAGTCAGCGCTCGCCCACCGTTCGCCAAACTCAACACACCATTCGCCGCGTTCGCCTCACCGTTCGCCACGTTTGACGTACTGCTCGGCGCGTTCGCCACACCGTTCGCCCAATTAGCCGAACAGATGTGTTTCCGAACTGAAAATGGGGAGTGTCTCTTACCCTAGCCATCTGATCGGCCAGAAATGCTCGCCGTGGCATGATCAAAGCCCCAGATTCAGCCACATCATCCAAGTGTTGATCCACCCTCAGATCATTCAGAAATTCACGCCAGCGAGCGATGGACGATCCAGATTTGTCAACGTCGTTAATTCGGTGATTAAATCTATTTTTATTTTATTAATTCAAATTATTTAATTAAAAATTCAGGAAAAATAATTAAGAACTCTAAAAAATTATTATAAATTCGGGAAAATATTTTTGAGTCCCTAGATAAATAATTATTGGTTAGAACTTAGAACAATTAATTAGTACTCCCAGAAAACAAATCATCGCTTTGCAAAATTGAATAAATGGTTCGAAAAAATAATATAAAATTGGGAAAAATCTCCAAAAAATCCAGAAGAGCCTAAGAACAATCTTGGGCATGTTGCCAGCTCAGAAAAGCACTGTTACTCCTCGAACAAGATTCAAACCCCCTTTTTAGAACTCCAATAAAATCCTAAGTGCCATCAAAACAGCAAAACTACTCCCCAAAGGCTGTGACACAGTCTCTAGGAGCGGGGGGCTCGTGATATGGCTAAAAATGGAGTTAAAATTGGAACCGTTCAAATAGGGCACGAATCATATAGTTCACAGGGGCAAAACAGTAATTTCACCTACAAACGGGTCCGAAATGGAAACCGGGTCTCTTCTCTTGGGCCCGATAACCCGTGAACGGATCTATTCAGCTAAGAATGGGTCCAAACCTGTTGGGAGGCAGTTCAAGAGGATAGGGAGAAATCTTGAACCGCACTCATCCTTAGGAGGTGGTTCTAACCGCCTCTATCCAGCCACACCGGAAAGTAGGGATTCGTTCTTATCCCGAAGCAGATCCCCTCGGCAACTATAAGTACCCCCTACCTCCTACCGTTACAAGGTGATCTCTCTTTGCCTACCTAAAATTCTTTTGATATTCTTTTACCGAGTATAGGCAAGAGCGTCGGAGGGTGCATCGCCGGGATCCATCCCGGTGTTTCGTACTTCGTGCAGGTCAGCAGCAGCGCCAAGGAGTCAACCTACCAGCAGCAGAAGAGGTCAGATTCAGCCCGTTTGAGTTCTCGCGAATCCACAAATTCTATCTATTACTCCCACACCAGATTCAGCGGCAACACTGACCAATGTAGTTGTTTCATCCAGTAGTTGATAGTGGCAAGTATATATATAGAGAGAGAGATGAAAACGTCCAATGGACACTTCCACCTAGGTAACAAGGCATTACACACACACACACACACACACACACACACAGATGAAAACGTCCAGTGGACACTTCCACCTAGGTGACAAAGAAAACGTCCAATGGACACTTCCACCTAGGTGACAAGGCATTATACACCACAATATTTTAAATATCCTCGATATATCCGATATATCGGGTTGGAGAGTAAACCGACACGATATAGTTATATATTTAGTATATGTAGTTTTGGGGAATATATCGCTGATATATCACCCGATATTTTCCTAAAATGTGTGTGATATTTGTTCAAAAATGTTTTTAGTTTTACATGTCTGAATCAAATCAAACCCGAAATCATTATCCATATCAACCCAATTACCCAATCTCTCTGTAGAACTTGCAATCTAAAAGTAAAAAAAGGAGGAAAAAAACTCACGGCTCGCTATGTCTGAAATGATTATAAGATTTCAAAACTTTATCACTTTTCTTGGATTCTTATAAGTTTTCCTTTTCTTTTGCAAATGAGATATGCAAAACGTTGTGATGGTTTCTATTTCTAAAATCTATATATTTCGTTTCTTTTGATTAATTCTTCAATTTCACTATGCTATATTTTAGTTCGTATATATGTATGTTTGGCATCATATGATTTATTGCATATAATTAATGTGCAATGTGTGCATTAAGCATGTGTTCGTTAATTCGTTTAGTTTCCTATTATCAGTGTTATTTATATGATAAATGTGAGAATGTAATGTATGCAAGAGCGGACCTATGTAGAAGGGAGTGGGGTCAAACTAGGCTAACTAGCTGTAGGTTTTTGTAATGTTAAGGTTTAGAAGGGTCTTAATGCAAATTTGACCCCACATCCCTCAACAGTTAAATTATGCCCTCTAACTAAATTAAGGAAAATTTTGATTTCCACCCCCGCCCCAAAAAAAAAAATTTAAAATGAGCATTATTTTCCTTCAAAATATTTCTAGAAACCCTTTCCACTACAAATACACTAGGTAAATTCTTTTTTTCACTTATATGTCTACTTGTTAAACTATTCTTTTCTTTAAAGATGTACTACTTTTATTTAAATAAAAATTTTATTTAAATATTGCATTTTATGAATGGAACTATTTAACCTGTTTTAAGATATTTTTCCCTTCTTTTGGGCTTAAAATGCTTTTTTAAGACAAAACTAAAAAAAATTACAACTATCCTTTTTTCGTCGAATTTCTATTCAATTAATTGCACTTGTTTCTCTCAATCACTTTTCTTGTGATCAAGAGCCCATCTAAAAGCAATAACACCCAATCTCCTGTCTTTCTCTTTCTTCATCACAAATTTAAATAACAATTGTTTAGTAACAAAATAGCATCCACAAGTTCATGTATTATGAAACAATATATATATATATATATATATATATATATATATATTTCTTATATTTTATCACTTCAACTTCATTTTTTTCCCTATAGATATTATGTCCCCACCAAGGTTTTAATGTCAGATATCGATGTCGTGTCGGCCTACGAATTTTTTTGGATATCGGAAGATATCTGAAGATATATTAGGATATCTAATATATATTGGGTTGTTATGTAGAATAGAATAATATATCTTAGATATGATATACATGATATGTACATGCAGTCAGGGGCGTAACTACCTGGTCCCAAGGGACCGCGGCTGCGCCCCCTCGAGTTTTGAACTTTTTTAATATGTGTAGTAGAAAAAAAAATTATTAAGGTTCTCTGTGTAAATTTTTTAAATAAAAGGCAACCAAAGGGAGTTCTTTGGACAGAAGGTCATAAAACATAATATTTGTAATTTAAATCTCTCTCGCTTAAGTCGTGCGGTGATCCCCTTCCCGATATTGGAGTTGAACTGATTAAAGGGTTAGGGTTCTCGCCTCCCTCTGCTCGCCATCGTCCTTCACTCCTTCCTCTCTCCACCAATGCCACCGTCCTTTTCTTTCCTCTCTCCGCCAGCGCCATCATCTTCTTCCAATCCTCCTCTGCTGCATTCGTGACTTCGCCCAATCGCCCCTGAGGTATAGTTTTCTACTTTTCTTTTAATTTTTTAAATTTTAATTTGTTACTTTGATTTACTCCTGCACCATCTGCCCGAAATTGCAATTGTTCTAAGTATAAGAGTATTGTTCCTGATGTTTTTGTTCCTCTCATTTGTGCCATATGCCCATTTGCCCCGTTGAAGGCTTTGCATATTGTTCATTTGTTCTGATGTTTTTGTTTGTTTAAATATGATATTGATTGAAATATGATTTATTTTTTAATAGATTTAGCTGAAATATGCTATTGATATTTGAAGTTTGATGTTTTTGTTTTTAATAGATTTAGCTATATTAAAAATTTATTGATTTGCTGGGAAAAAAAATCTATTGATTTGCTGGGAAAAAAAATCTATTGATTTTTTGGGCCATATGTAAAATTGTGATAGTGGACTTTTTACGTAGTTAGGTAGTTTAAAATATGTTTTGTTTGCTAATTGATTTAAAATATTTCTTAGAGCTAAATATACCACATAATTAGAGATAGTTTAAGAAACTTAAGATATGAGTTGTTTGCTGAATTAGAATATTCATTTATTTGTTTTAGAGATATTGATTGGTTGAAATTGGATATTATTTCAGATGATAGATGTGAATCATAGTTGGAAGAGGTTTCTTCATTTTGTTTTAAGCATAAGATTGTCATCTCACAGACGGACGAATTATTTGTACAACATAGAAGATCCCGTTGCAACTTTGAAGGAAAAAACAAATCTTCATCAATATCGTGTTGAATTGTTTTAGAAGTGAATAATTTGCAACTTCAAGAGTTGAACAATCGTTTGAATGAGGAAAATACTGAGTTGTTGTGTATGGCTAGTCTTGATCCAAGCGATTCATTCTCCACTTATGACGAGAAAATTGCGTTGCTTTGCAGAAATTTACGCATTAGATTTCTCTAGCATTGAGTTAATGCACCTTGATAACTACATTATGGATGAGCACTGTGATGACCAATTTTCTGAAGTTGCAGGGATTAGTAGGCTTGCTAGAAAGATGATTCAGTTCAAAAAGTATCGTGCAATCCATTTGTGTATTTGCCCTTGAAGTTGGCATTGCTATTACCCGTTGCAACCGCGACTATAGAGAGAGTATGTTCTGCACTGAAAATCATCAAGGCTTCATTACGTAACCGATTGGGAGATAAGATGATGAATGATTGTTTGGTGGCATATATTGAAAGAGACGTAGTGGATGTCGTTGACAATGAAGATATCATTCAATATTTTCAGAATATGTAGTCTCGAATGATTTTATTGCAAAAGAAAATGGTTGTTTAGTGATTGTAATAGTTTAAGACATTTGGTATAAATATATGATGTTTTCAGGATTATAAACGTGTTTATTATAAATTTTTTTTTTTAAATAGTAAGTGTTGCGCCCACTAGATGAAAATCCTGGCTACACCATTGCATACATTGCATTCTCACATTTATCACATAAATAACACAAATAATACGAAATTAAGCGAATTAATGAACACAAGCATTAATGTTGGATATACAATAAATTATATGATACCAAACATACATAAGCATGAACTAAAATATAGCATAGTGAAATTGAAAAATCAACCAAACCAAACGAAATATATAGATTACAGAAATAGAAACAATCACAAAGTTTGGCATATCTAATTTGAAACGAAAGAAATGAACGATGAATTATAAGAATCCAAGAACAGTTTCGGGTTTGATTTATTCAAACCCGTAAAACCAAAAATATTTGACAACAGATATCACCGATAAATTTTGGGAACATATCGGCTGATATATTGCCGATAATTTTCTCAAAAAGATATAAACTAAATTTTCGAATATATCGTGTTGTTTTACTCTCGAACCCGATATATCGGCAGATATATCGGAGATATCGAGGATATTTAAAACCTTGGACCCCACACATGAAAAAATTTGGGTCCGCCACTGAATGTATGTATATATCATGTAGATCATATCTATGGTATATTTTTCTATCCTACATAACAACCCGGCATATTTAGATATCCCATAAATCCCCCGATATATCCTAATATACACAAAAAATCCTAGGCCGACATGACACCAATATCCGACATTTAAAACCTTGATACACCATGCTTCTTACAAAATAGTAATAAAATATATTTACTTTCTTTTGACCTCCTATAGTTTCTAATATCAGCTATTTTTACTTACCTTTACCTTGGAGGCGTTTCACAATACTAAAAGCATGATTTCAAGTTGAGAGAATCATTAAATATCAATTTAGCCATGGGTTTGAGAAAATATCATGTGTTCATTGCTTGAAATAAGATTTTAGTTCAAAATATATCTATGTTCTTCATAGTATTATAAATTTTCTATCCATGTTTGAGAAAAACATTGTATTTCACACCCTCAAAATTTGTTTGTCCACATACGCACAAAAGCCACACACAAATCACAATATGGGGCTCAACATGCTGAATGGAAGGATAAGTAAATAGTGAACCCCACATGATGATTTGTCTGTATGTGTACACATGACACGCATACCGTGTAATAGGCACTGAAATGACTTTATAAAAAAACTCAACCTAGTCAATTATCTGACAATCAGAACTAAGAAGCATGATGGAGCTCGAACAATCAGTGATTAGTAATGAATATAATTTATGAACAGCACATGTATACCTGGTCTCCTGAAAAATTTTCAAAAAACTTTTGGGTAACTTGGACTTCTGCCAGAGCCTGCTTATAACTTTTTGGAGAAACTCTCTGGATAAGCCTTGTGAAGAAATTCTCTACCTAATACCATAAACATGTTCAAGTTCTATTTAGTATATGTCTATGAATGATTCAAAATTTCAAATGTAAATTTCACAACGCATGTCCAATGCAGGAAAAGGTACAGATCCCTCAATTATTTAAAAATTGATAATTTACTTTCTTCAGAAGTATACTACCTCGGGATGTGCAAGCATTTGAGCAGCTTTTGCAGATATATTGCCAAAAAGAAGATATCTACAAATTAGATTTGGATTGAGAACAACAATAAAAGTATGTATTACACAAGGCCAACAACAATATATGAGACAAGTACAATAACTAGATAATATGGAAGGATTTTGGGATCAAAATTGGCATACTATGAAGAACTACCCTGATTGAAAGACACCCGAAATTTTAATCAGCAGTGGCATCAATGTAAACTCACTCCACATTAGAATCAAATTTCTGACAATAAAGATGAAAGAAAAAAAAGTTGTCTGTACATGTAATCTTTAATGACCTGTTTTATCCTCATATTTCTGGAGACTAGCTGGGAAAATGAATTCTAGAAGCAGAAACAAAATCAGAATATTTATTTGCAAAAGGAGTCGACAACAGAGCACACTGCCTTATGTTAAGGTCATAAAATTAATAAATACTCCCTCCGTTTCAAAATATAAGTCATTCTAGGTTTCTACATGACTATTACGAAACAACCTAGGATTTGGTAAAAGTACTATATATTCTTGGTTTTTGAAGCTCATAAATGAGAGCCATCAATTGTACAATATCCTATTTGTCATCCTCTATAATTTTTTATTACTTCTCTTACAAAAAAGGGCAAGGGTAAAATTGAAAATCTCATAGAAAATTAATTCCTAGATATTTAAGATTGACAAGACATTTTCTCGAAAACCAAAAGTGACTTATATTATGAAACAAAACAAAAAGGATAGAATGACTTATATTTTGAAACGGAAGGAGTATATAGGCTAAAATACATCAACCCCCCACCCCCCACCCGCGCGAGCACACACACATTCCCTAACAACAACAACCACCACCACCAAAAACCTTGAGGCAAAAGAAAGCACCAGACAACCCCCTAAAGTTTCTTTTTTTATTTGAAAGCTTTGTTAGTTTCCCATTAGTTCTGTAAGCACGTGCACCTTAATGGAATTTTATAGTAATACTTACAATCTCTATTAAATCCTCTAAACACCCATCTTCCAATTTTCTTTAATCAAACCCATTCTAAGCAAAAACCTAAGAGATCCAATTGAGATTAAGGTTACTTTAGTCCGTTACTTTAGTCCAGGCAAGATAGATAGAAGTAGGCTTACTTTAAACTGACATTAAGGGAATTCCTTCCCAAATTTGCATACATGAGTGCAGATAAAACTAACGGAGGAAAATTTTGGCCAAAAAACTAGAAGTTTAAGGAGGGTCTCTGTATTTTTAGCAAGAGCAGGGGGCTCTTTGTCATTAATCCAAAGTTTAGGGTGGTTTTCTATACTTGAGCCTTTATAATTTCCAATCATGAAACTACGACGACATTTATGAAAAGTAATTCAACAAAACTATAACTATTAGGGTATGGTGAATGAAAGTAGTAGTATGTAAGTACATAATAAAGAGATATTCAAAGTTTAGGGTGGTTTTCTATACTTGAGCCTGTATAATTTTCAATCATGAAACTACGAAGACATTTATGAAAAGTAATTCAACAAAACTATAACTATTAGGGTATGCTGAATGAAAGTAGCAGTATGTAAGTACATAATAAGGAGACATTCATAGTTGTACAAATTACAAAGGGAGTCAAGTTTATGAGTCATATAATTTTGAGAGAATAAATAATGGTCTGATGGTGTAGTGTTGCCCAATTATTTTATCCTAGTTGATCAAATCTGAAGAGATAACTTCTAAAATAGGAAGCTGAAGAGAAACTTCAGAATCTGTTCTTGATTTACTAGAAATAAATGGTAGATACTAAATGCCAGTTCGTCAAATCTATTACAATAAATATATTAAGGCATAGTTCATATTCGGATCGCCGGCAGGGGTCGTTTTGAGCAGAACTGTGCTACCCAGACCCAAAGGAGAATCTTGGTTTAAAGACCATAACAATTTCTGGCTTAAAATTATTAAAATTTAATTTTCAAGTTCAATTTTGGGTATCACTCTAACCTGCCTGAGCTCAGCCAATCTGGACCAAAAAACTAGACGAATATGAAAGAACAATTTATTCAGGGATGCATTTATATATTTATGTAGTGCCTCCATTCAAAAATGTAAGTCGTTTAAGGATTTCACACTCTTTTTAATAAACACCTAGACTAGTGTATTAGGAAAAAAAAAGATCCTTCTTAATTGAACCTATTAATTAACTTATTAATAGCATACCCTCTTATTTGATTATGTTTATTTTTCTAAAATTAAGCTCTCAATGTATAATTGGTAGTTTGGTTAAAAAATTAATTACTGAGAGATTAAGAGTGTAAAGACATTGTGTTGGAAAGCGTAAACGACTTACATTTTGGAACCAAAAAAAAAAAGCTTACACGATGTACATTTTGAAATGGAGGGAGAATATGTGTATGTCAATTTAAGAAGGAAGCATATTTCTATGGCTCAAACCATTTCTTCGACACTCTAATTTGTCTACTATAGAACTGTTGAATCAACTATAACACCAAATGCCAATCAAACCATAGTGAGGAAACCTGGGCCGATCTAATCCAACCAATTAGGGAGTGTAGGGCAACTAAGCCCGCAGACCCTATGTGTATGGAACTATGGATAGTGTGGGTTTTCAGTTAAATGGTCTCCAGAGAATTTTAGCAGCCATCCTGCATAACTCCTCTACACGATTCGTGTGTGCTCATATATGCTTCAATAGAAAATCCTTAATAAGTAGGGGGATACCCCTATAAATAAAAGAAAATTTATAATTTCCTTGATAACAGCAATATATCTTTAACAAGAACGTATACCTGTCTGGGGCTCTAAGTGGGTTATGTAGCCCATATTTCGGGCACTTAGACAAACTCTCCACAAAAGGCTGCAGGCAAGTAAGCTACATATTAATATTCTTACAAGAGGAAGTTCATAATAAAAAGATTATAAGCACTGTCTTGTTTTTTTAGTAAGCTACTAACTGATAAAACATATCCGAAATCTAACTTAATTTTGAATATGTCTAATTAAGAAACAAAATGAAAAATAAATTGCATCAATAAGATATACCTTGATTTCTGGTTCCTGGATTTCTGCAACTCTGATGAATGGATCACCATTTAAGGGATCAACTACTGAGTTCCATTTAGAGGATGTCTTCCACTTACCCTGAACTAAATATAAACACCATCAAATTTTTGCAGTAACTTTCTCCCCAAAAAAAATGTTTTTGCAGTAAGGTTTCTCTTCTACAAACCAAAAAAATCCCAAAATTATTAAAAGGGCATCTCATTCTTACATGAAGAGCTACTTCAAAGCTATAGCCGAGTAACTAAAACTTAACAGAAACTCTTGACACTATTCTTCACAATAGTTGTCTCATATACTTTCCCATATATGACCAAATTTTACAACTACTTCAAAGCCATCCGAGTAACTAAAATTTAACAGAAATTCTTGACACCATTCTTCACTATAGTTGTCTCATATACTTCCCCAGATATGACCAAATTTTACAACTAATACAATCGACCTCTATAACTTGGGGCATGTCCTAATTTCCCAAACATGAGATTCATGAGGGGTTTGATATCTTCTGAAGCATACTCTTAGTCTCCTAAAAACTCAACTTCAAAAGTGAAAAACCATACCACCACTATTTACTTGCTAATTTCCAACTAGATTCCTATTTACATTCCTATTCTTGCACACTATATTGCTAAAAGAATTCCTTGGCACTGAAATGACAATAATCTTCAGAATTTCTTTAAGACACTAAATTATTATCTGCTTTCTTCAGTTTTTAAAGGGTTTTTAGATAAGAATATTCTCAAATTCACATCTCTTCAAATAACTATGACAATGGTAATCTACCCAAGTTTTGCACTTCTGCAGGCTGAGAGCTAGAAATCTCTTCAGGAGCTATGGTAGCAAAGGCTGGTGAGTGTAATGACCTGCAGACATTAGAAAATAAAGCCAAATTATAATGTATCAATAGAGACAAGATAGAGAGAGAAAAAATTAAAACTAGAGCATTCATAAACACCCAGGTAAATACACTATGCAGATATACAAGGCTTGCAGAGCAGAAGTTCTAGAATAAGACACAGGGATTGTGAAATTGCAGAAAAAGGATGTTATATATGTGAATTATGGGTTACAGAATGTTAGCTTGCTAGCTTGCAGTTGAGTTATGATTAACAAACTTACAGTATAGTAACTCAATAAAGTCCTAATAGAATTTTTCCAACTACAAAATATGCAGTTCATCAGATCATAAAACTTTCTATATGCATTAGAAAATCTTGATAAAGTTTGGCATCACTGACAACAGTCAAATGGAATGTGAAACACTATCAGAAAGCACAGCTGCCTCCTACCATATAAAATTATTGGCAGACTCAAATCCTGTTTACAGTAAAATCCTAATTCTGTCAGACCACGCAACGAGCACAATCAAGATAAGCATTGCTCGTCTTTCCTAAACATGAATATGTGTCAATACAAACCTTCTTAGAATTGGTTTCTGGGAACAACATTGATCAAAGTTGTTACGAACTAATGCTACCTTAAAAACTTGTGTTTCAGACAAGGTTCCCAAATTCACTCAAACTTGTGTTTTAGAATTATGACTAAGTTTTACCATTATATTCAATTTTGAGAATTCAGACGACGATCATGAACCAATTTACGGTCTTGTTTAAATTTGCTCACATAGCATGATACTTTTTAGAATTTTGGATAAATCCATTACAATTTGATAAATGGTCTCTTATATCTTTTAAATCTATGGTTTGTACGAGGTGCATATGTGAATTGCAAAGGATATATAAATAGCAAATTATTAATCACAGTCCATAATTCCTCAGATGCTGCAATGTTCTACTATGCACTATGTAAGAACTCATCATTTGGCTTATCAGGCATCAAACACTAAAAACTGTTTGATATAGAACTATAAATTGTGCCATGTTTCTCCCTAGTATAAACAATAAAGTGAGTTTTCAAGCTCGCAAAATATTCTAAAGAAAGACGGCATTATTTGTTAGATCTTAAATACGAAATTAGGGTTGGCTGAACAAAAGGAGACAGCTATTATTTTGCTCAAAGCATAATATTGTAGATATTCGAGATACCTAGCATACTGCTTCGAGGCATGATAATGGTAAAAAACACAGCAAATCAAAGTCGTACGATTCCAGCACAGATCTTAAAATTTCTATACGATTAACAATAACGGACCTCTTTAACAGGTCTGGGCCTCCTTCAGGTTCATTAACAAGACATAGAGCGCTTTCAAGCCTATTAAAAGCAACTAGGCCCACTATTAGAGACAACCAGCCCATAAGGACTGTAAGTCAAATCTCTTATCCCCAAACAGGAGAATAACTGATTCTATCTCTTGTAAGGGGAAGAATCAGACAGGAGATAACAAATTCATATCAATCTCTTAACTGTTTTTCAGGCCTATAAATACCCTTCCCCCTCAGTCAAAACATAATCAGCAATTCCTCTCTCAAACTCTTTTTCCCTATCTGGTTCTGACTTGAGCGTCAAAGAGTCTGTCGTTGGGGCTAACTCTGGTGTTTCAGGCTTTTTGCAGGTCTATCGGCCTCGTACGCAACCGTCGGATTCAGATTGAGGTGTTCAATCAACGATCCAGATCCAATCTCAGGAGCTCTAACCATTTTTTACGGCAACGATCAACGGTTAGATCTTTAATAATTTCCTTCAAAATATAAACACCCACACCAAAATAAGCAGTAACAAGGCAGCATATATAGCACAACACCGACTTATTGGGCAAGAGATCCAACATTCATGACAATAGACAGGCATACAGCTCGTATCCCTAGACAACTTAAATACTAGAATTATATGGGAATATATAAATTGATGCCTATAACATCAACAACACTATGGGAAAATATATTATGATGGAATATAAAATGGACCCAAAAAAGGCGAAGGTAACAATATGGATTGATCCGACTGAAGATCAAATAAAATTTACAGTGTGATCCAACGCAAAAAAAGTTTAACCAATTCCAAAATAAGCAAAAAAGTAAAATGAGATGAGCGAGTAGACCTAATGTGCGATGCAGAGAGATTCGAGAAGCAGCGGCCGTATTGACGAGGATGAGGTGAGTGGGTTTGTGGAGTGAGGAGAAGGCCGAGGCTTGATCCGATTAGGGATGGAATTGGAGGAGAAGGGGATCTAGGCTTAGGGTTAGGGTTTGATGATACACGCGATGGGAGGAGGGTTCTGGAGATGGCGGCGGCGTTGGCTCTCAATGTCCGCATCGTGGGGTATGGCCGATATCAGTAATCGACGATGATGGGGATGGGAGTCTGAGATGGAATGCAGTTGTAATATTGGATTTTTTTGGGGCGGGGGGAGGAGTTAAATATTTTTTGGTTTGGTACGTTGAGTGCACGTGGTAAAATGGTTTTAGATTACGGGCTTTTAGAGCACTAGATTTGCTCGTGGGCACGTTTCTACGGCACGTCTTCGGAATGATACAGCATATGAAAGTCTTGTAAACAGTAAAATAACAATTATGTAGCTCACGTTTGAATAGCAAAACAATAATTAGATGTAAATATAAGTCATTGTTTTCATTAGAATACTAGGTTTGCTCGTTGACAAGTGCTTACGGCACGTCTTTGGAACGGTGCACCTGGTTTGATTATATAAAATAGTTTGGGAGGTCCATCAATTTAGCAAACATATTATATGAAGAAGTAGTGTATATCTACTTTTAAGCTTAACCATCGCCTTCTTGATCATTAGCTTGAACTTACCTGGAATGCATATAGTTTGTTAGAAACACTGCATGGAGTTTTTTTTAACTTCAACATCACTTTTAGATGCTTGTAATAGTTATGCAAGAACATTATCATATAGGTTTTATAGAGCTTACTCTAATCCCATAACCACTATGCGCATGTCTAAATAAAATGGTAACGCAAGTGCATAAGTGCATGTGTGAAGGTATCTACAATACCAATAATCTAAACATTTGTTTGTATGAGACTTAGTTTACAATTGAAATACCTCTTATTATTATTTCAAACCAAAATGAAATACATGAAGTTCTCAAAACTCTAATCCAAGCTAATTTTTTTTTTTATCTGCACTTTGTCTCCCCATTGCACCTTTATAAAAAAAAAATCAAAATGGATAAATAATAAATTTACTTTAGCCGTCTTTCTTAAGTGGAGAGTTTGCACCCTTCACTGGTAAACTCCAGTCATACCAATCCTATATATCCAAACATACACTAAAAGTTCTTATATGTTATGTTATCTATAGTTTCGAATAACCAGTGAAGGGAACACTTCACGATAGTATTTTTTCTTGTAGTAAAGAAATTAATGTTTGCATATTTGCCAAATTATTTTAGGTTGCTAGTCAGCTTACCTGTCCTGCTATGGTTTGGAAGCCAAATTGAGGCTACCAAATAATCAATCTCTCCCTTGCGTACACCTTAAATCAAAACAAAAAAAAACTCGTCAAATAAATCACCAAATTAAAATTGTTTAAACCCAAAAATAAAACAATCGTACCTCTCTGAACTTAGATCCCATGCACATACAAAATTCGAGCCAGCAAAAAATGAGTAATTCCCTGCACGCAAAAAATTAAAATTTAGAATGAGAATTTGGTTAATGATATGAAATTAGAGTCGTCGCATCGCATATAGAGGCTCTCGATTCGGTGGAGGGGAGTTGCTGATACTGATACGGAGTTGTTTGATATTCGCGCTCGATTTGGTAGAGGGGAGTCACCGATACGGAATCAGCAGCAGATCAGATATTGGCGACGACCTCTTGATTGGGGTTCGACATTGGATTTGGATTTAGATTTGCTTGGAGATTTTCAAATTTTCAAATTTCATTTTTTTCAAATTTTTCAAATTTACAAAATTTTGTTATTTTAAATTTTAAATTTTTAAAGTTTTTTTTTAAATTATTTTATTTTTTATTTTTTAATTTAAAATTTTTAAAATTTTAATTTTTTTTAAAAAACTATTTAATTATTTAAAATTTTTAAATAATTTTTTACAATTTTTTTGAATTATTTTAAAAGTTTTGTGGTTTTAAATTTTTTTAAAATTTTTAATTTTTTTTGACTTTTTAAAATTTTTATTTTCTTAATTTTTTGAATAGAAGAGAGAAAAAAATTTAAATAAATAAAGGAGTTGTTTTGGGTGGGGGATTTGAATTTGAGTTTTTGGGGGGAAAATGTGTTTTGTGAGGTTAGATGTGGGCCTTTGATTTTGGGGGGATTGAAGGTGAGCCACGTGATAGCTTTCTTTGTGTTTTATTATATAGATGTTGAAAAATAATTATAAATGGGGGTGTAAAATCTAACTTATTAGAACTTTGAGTGTAGAAAATGATGAAATTTAACTGTTGATAAGATATTTGCTATTTTCAATATAACTTGAGCAATAAAAAAAATGAAAATTTACAAACCTGAAATCTAAAAAAATAAATTTCTAAGTAAATAGAGAGAGAATGAGAGAAAGAGAAAGATATAAATAAATAAATAAAGGAGTTGTTTTGGGGATTTGAATTTGAGTTTTGGGGGAGAACTTTTGGGCGGAAAAATATGTTTTGTGAGGTTAGATCTGGACCATTGATTTCAATCCTGTTAAAGGAGAGCCACTTGATAGCTTTCTTTGTGTTTTATTATATAGATCTGTAGTCGTTTTAAGTTTAAAAATGTGTATATGGATATTTGAGAAATAGCAAATAGCTCAAACGTTGCAGTCATCAATACTCAAAAATGACTTTTTTTGGACGAAACGGAAGATCATATACTGTTTGAAGATCTGCATTTTTTTTAAATAGTGTGAAGGACGGCAGATGATCTGTCATCCCGTAATTTTTTTTTTAAAAAAAGGTGAAGGACGGCACATGATGTGTCGTCCAACACAAATCCAAAAATTGGCCTTTTCTCTCTCTTCCCCAAACGGAAGATCATCTTCCTATTTCATTTTTTTTTATTCTTCAAACGGCAAATCATATGCCATCCGATCATTTCTCAATTAAAAAATTTGTCTCAGACGACAAATCATATACCGTCCGACTATGAGACGGTAAATCATCTTCATATTTCTAAAATATGGATAAAGCCATTTCCGCTGCCAAATATAGTTGTCTCTTGTTCATTCGAAACCCAAAAATGGGTATATAGATGACTACTACAGATGGTTTTTTTTCCAAAATATCGATTTTTTTGGATATATAGCCAACGACTACAGATGCTCTTAGGATGGTGATATGAAACCACCCGTAGCCCAGCTGCATGATATAATAATGGTTTTCTTTCTTCTTCTTTTCTCCCCATCTTTTTCGCCCAATACATTTCAGGACATATTTCATCTGATTGGTGCATCGAGGGTTAAATACTTTAGGCACGTTTACCAGGTGTAACACTTGTGTAAATCGTTTGGCTAATAGGGGCGAAGAGTCTGAGAATGATTTTATTATGGTATGATAGGTTGATGATGAGCTTAGTAGTTTACTTGAGGCATATGCACCAAGCATCTTTAAACTTAGGGTGTAATTTGGTTTTACTTTCTTGTTAACCAAAAAAATAAAGAAATAAAAGATGCCTTTTGTGATCTAAATTATCAAAAATAAAAGTTGCTTGTATTGACGTTAAGATGGTGTTTTATGGCAAGCCCTTCGTAACATAGTGATAAAAGATTAAAATCTGTTAGTAGTCAGCAAAATGCTTATATCACGTTCCAACCTATTTTTAGGGGGAAAGATGGCCACTTAGACGGGATGATGCTACTTAAGGCAGATTAGTTACATACCTCTGATGTAGCAACAATGGGCCAAAGAAATTATATGTGAGAGTTTTGCTAGAGGAGCTAAGCTTTTAGCTAGCTAAAGTAGAAGCAGCAAGATCTAAGTGCAAGCATGCTCGGTACAAACATTTGGTACTTGTTGCTACTTTTTTATGGTGTGGAAGCAATTGATGAGTTTTTTTTAAAAGGAAAGTTAAATATCTGACCATTGATCGGATCTGAAGTTTGATGGTTGGAGACTCCTTAATCTGGATCTGAACGACTGAGAATGCCTGGATCGGGATCTGGACGGCTGAGAAACATCTGATAAACCTACACAAAGTCTTAACAGCCAAGGATGCTTTGGCAAAAAACCCTTCGACGCTCAAGTCAGTAACTCAGAAAACGAGATTAGAATTTTTGGTCGAAAAGTACTGATTACCTTTTACTAAATGAAGGGGGACGGTCTTTATAGACTATGAGTCTTGCTCCATAAGATCAACCTGAAAAGGTATCTTTTAATATTTAGTTGGATGTTCCCCTAGTTAAGGGATATAATTAGTTATTTAATTCGTGAGTTAGGGAATTTGACTAACATTTGTAATTAACTGGAAATCCCTCTTTCTAAGGTTGTAAGAAAGCCATAATCGTGGATATGGTTGAGTTGATGGACCTGAAAGCGGCCTAGGTTCTTCTAGTGGATCTGCCGTTGCTGAGAAATTCCCCCGTCTCCTGAATGTTGAATATTGCAGCCTTCAAGGAGTAGTATGTTCTGCTTTGGGCAATCAGGAAAGCCTATGTGACCTTCAGGAGCGTCTGGAGCTTTGTCTGGGGCTTCTTTGGTTAGTAACTTTTCTGGCAGAAACTCCAATCGTTTTTTTCAGGGTTTCGGTAATTTTTAATTGATTTTTAAAATTTTAATTATTTTTTGCAAATTTTAATTAATTTTTAGAATTTTTAATTATTTTTGAGGAATTTAAAATTATTTTTTGGAATTTAAAACAAAAATCAGAAAAGGGCGAGACCATTTGGGAGATCTGAGGGCCTTTGTGGCGGCTTTTGCTAGGGTTCTCTAACGACACATTAAGCATCGAACCCATAGGGGCACGGTTTAGCCGACCACTATGGGGTTCGACATGGCCGAGCACTGAGCTTGTGAAATAGGCACATTTCTTACAAGGTGCTCGAATGACAAATGGAGCAACGGGGGGCTCGGTTTTACCGACCCCTACGGGTTTCGACATGGCCGAGTGTCGAGCCAGTGAAATAGGTGCGTTTTGTGCAAGATCCTTGATCGACGAGTCGAGCATCGTGCCTAGTTGGATATGCATATTTCTTACAAGGTGCTTGAACGACGAGTCGAGCACCGAGACTAAGAGGTAGGCGCATTTTGTGCACGGTACTCGAACAACGAGTCGAGCACCGAGCCTAATGAGATAGACATATTTTTTACGATGTGCTTGAACGATGAGTCAGTACCGAGCTAAGAGATAGATGTACTTTTTGTGAGGTGCTTGAACGACGAGTCGAGAACCGAGCCTAAGATATAGGCTCATTTTTTGCAAGGTGTAACGCCCCAAATTCCAAATAAGACCGAATTCGAGATTTTATAGGATCTTTACTTCACTTCGTACAATTTTACAAGGAAATTAAAACTTTTCTCAAAAATACATCAGAGTTTGTTACAAATGTTACACAGCGGAAGACAAAATAATTTACAATGAAACATTGATAACATCTTTAAAATAAAACTGCATCAGCATATCCACTTTATAGCTTCATGAACATCCATTACCTGCATGTAAGACTGTGGGCACGTCAGTTGATTACAATCGACGAAATGTTATGCACGGCTATCCTCTCTATGCCGGGAATAGTATAACGATCTCCATACTTCAACAAAACACAAACTTGAATGAAATAAAGTGTAGAAATGTGATTATTCTAAACATGTAAGTGTATGTCATGCCTTAATGCCTAATGCACACAATTTTATACTAGGATGACACTAATACACACTTGTTCGGATTCTATGCATCCCATACTACATAGGTCCGAGGGCAAGTGCTTACGTACTCCATAATAAAGGGTTCGATCCATCACCATGAAACTACCCAGTAATAAAACAAGGTTTAGATCATTCCACGAATCTGAATCCCAGCCCCGGAGTCCACCGCTGACTGTTATCACAGATCCCACATTGTGCGAATCATCCTGCAAGTGCCCCTCTAGCCCCGGTATACGCATATACATTGGAGTACGGCAAAACAAAACTATCCGCCCGATTACTCAAGATCCCGTAATCCACCGCTGACCTGTCCTCATAATTCCAGATTTAAAAATAAAAGTCCGTCTCCCACGGAGCAACCTCAGTCCGCCGACTGGGTCTATAGTCCCGATGAATCGCTGTAGCCAACCCACCGCCCGACTATATAGAGGCAACCCACTTACGTTTGCCCAGGTTTACTACATCTTCACTTAAGTGCCTAGTTCTTAAGTTCAAGACATGAATAATTTTCAAGCCTAGAATTAGTTTTACTTCCTACCGGTCTTAATCACAAATTCTGTATCTCAAAATTATATCTCAATTCTTCTCATTTCAACATTGCCGGTAACGATGTTTTACTAACTCCAAAACTCAACAATTCATGCACAAGAATCGTGGGTACATATACCCTTTAATAATCATGTCTTAAACTTATTATATTCATGTATCTAACTTATCCATAATCTGTTTTATGTCTCATTTGGCATCATACAAGAATCGCTTGTTCATTCGTGTTTTATTCACAAATCAACAACAATAATTCTTCACTCACAATTTCATTTGTAATTTAAAACTCATGAAATAACTCCAATAATCAAGTACAAGAACAATAAATTTCACATAGCATATTTCTTTTATTCTTCTAAAATAGTATCATACCTTTTTAATAATAAAATATTAAATCTTTACTTACTTTCCATCTCAATCTTTCCTTTTTAAATTCTTAATTATACATGAAAAATCTTGAAACTAGTTTTAGTAAGTCTTAAATCATTTTATAGAAATAATAGTATTTTTTTCCAAAATTTTAACTTGCTTTAAAACTCCTCAATCGAATTTAAACACACAAAAAAAAAACTCACGCTGGGTTTCGAACCCGAGCCAACTTAGCTAGCGACCCAAGCAACAGCGCCAACCACTAGTCCGTTTGGACTAGTGGTTCTAAAGTCCTCATAATAATCCCTTTACCTTAAGTCTAGGGTCATGGGTAAATAAAAATAAAACAAAGAAAAATTGTGAGCCTGTCGGGTTTCGGACCCAGGCCACAGAGAAGGCAGCACCACCGCACGACCACTAGGCCAAGTGCGTCAGATGATTTAAAACTGATTCATAGGTTTTTAGTCCACTCTCTGTTGCTCCATCTTATTTAAAAAAAACTCGATTCTTCAATTTGATCGAATCCTTTTATTTGACTGAAATAAAATTATATAAATTGAGATTACTCTAAAACAGTAACTCACTGATTTTATAGACCATATTAAAAAATAATTTTACAAAGTTGTTTCTTCTTATAAATCAACACAATTCTGCATTCTTTTTAGTCAAAGATAGTATATTATATTTTTATAACAATCCAATGGGTTTCAAAACATCAACTTTATTTTTATTTACTTGTCTAAGAAGCATTCTCAACATTTTCATACAATCTACTAATTCTTTATGCATATTAGTTCATAGCAAAACTATTCAATCACTTCTTTTTCTTATTGCTAGTTAGCATGATATGAATCAATTTACTTAACATAGCATGTCTCACTACTATTCATGCTACACATAAATCAAAATTTCTCATTTGTTATCTCTAGCATGCATGGTTTTAAAATTTAGAAAGCATGAGAACACCCACCTTAATTTTGAAGGTTGAAAACTACAAAGAAATGGTTCCTTCTTGCTCCTAGCTTCACAAGTGCTTCTAGCTCCTAGCAAGGGCTCCTCTCCGAGCTATGGCTTCTCCTCCTAGCAATGGCTCCAAGCAAGAGAACTCTCACTCTCTTTCTTTTCTTCCTCTCTTTTTCTTTTCTATCTTTCTCTTTCTTTTCTTTCTTTCTCTTTTGATTATATTTTTGGTGCAAGAGAAGTGTAGAGATTAGGGCTCTATTTATAGGATTTTGGGAGGGTTCTTTATGCATAAAATACACCCTAATAATTCTTCAATTTAATTCTTATGACCTTTTATTTTCCTAACTCCCAAAACCTACAACCCTTCATCTCCCCAATCTTCATGAACGTAAAGTCCACCTCTTCTCCTCCCCATCCCAAAACCGGCCACCCCCTTTTCATACTTTATGGTCTAAGTTCATAGGTGTATGCATGCACACATGCATAAACAAATATGCATACATTTCTATAACTCTAAATGTATACTAACATTTGTAACTTGTCATGTATTAGTGCATGGTTAACTAAAAATGTGATTTTATTAGTAGGCTAGCTTAATGGGCTCAACCATTAATTAATTAGTTTAATTACCTAGTGGGCTATTCTCTTAATGGGCTAGATTCTAATCTTTTGATCCATGGATCAAATGAGGGCTAATTAAAACTTATGCATGCCAAAAAATTTGTAAATGAGAATAACAAAATGAGAATAAAAATTTGCACGTGCATCATACGTGCAAAAAATCAAGAATGCATTTTAATCAAAATAGGGAAAAATGAATTTTTATAAAATATATTTGAAAAATAAATAACTGAAACAAAGAAAATATCACCCGTAACGGTGGAAAAATTACGTGATCGATACACATCAAATGCATGTAAAATGCACGTAAAACTATAGAGATTGAAATATTATATTTTTGTTGACTCAAAATAGAGTAAAATCAACATTGAAAATGCATAAATAGTCAATAATCAAAATGCGTAGTGAAAACATGTTACAAAATACACGTGCGTAACACACAAGGACATATTTGTCATTTTCAATTTTGCGGGGTGTTACACAAGGTGCTCGAACGAAGAGTCGAGCATCGAGCCTAGTGAGATAGGGACATTTTTTGCGAGGTGTTCGAACAACGAGTCGAGCACTGAACCTAATAGACAGGTGAATTGTTTGCGAGGTGCTCAAACAACAAATTGAGAACCGATAATAGTGAAATAGGCACATTTTTTGCGACGTGCTCGAATGAGGAGTCGGGCACCAAACCTAAGAGATAGGTGCATTCATTTTGAGGTGCCCGAACGACGGGTCGAGCACCTCGCCTGCTCTTTGATAATGGTGGTTGTTAGCGGTTCAAACGGTCGAATTTTGTGCACGTTCCTCCCTCCCCCCCTCCCCCTTCCCCGCTCGGATTTTGGTTTCCATTATTGGATGGGACCAAGTTTGGGTGGCAGAGATCACGCCACGACCCCGTTGTGGTTCCCAATGCGCCTTCCACATCTTTAGGTTTTCGCCGTTGGATGGGGTTACACGTGAGCGATGAAGATCGTGCCATGTCAATCTTTGCAGTTATCATGGCGTCTCTCTAGATTCTTCTCTATTTTACTCTATATAATCTCTCACCCCACTCATTTTTCTCTTTACTCATCACTTCTCACTCAGAGCTTCTCCTTCTTCATTGCTCTTTCTCTCTCTAGTTTACCAATTTTGGACAGGGCTTCCTTCATTGCAAGTTTCGTCATCTTTTTTTTCTCAGGTAATTTATTTTCTAAGATAATATCTAGGGTATAGTCTAGCGACTCAGCCTCCTCATCTAGCCAAGATGAGGCCAAGGTAAGGCCTTTTAAGTCGTTGGAGCATCGGAAGTTGGACGATGTATCCTTTGAGGAAGAGGGTTAGGAGGTCGAGTCACTTTCTATAGAGCAAGGCAAAGTGGGGGGTTGCCCCCCAATTTGGAGGACGATGTTAAAATATTAACTTTGGCTCCCAAAGTTCAAAGGCATAAGGGGAAGAGGAAGTAAGTATTTTAAGAGGCGAACTCAATGGTGAAGGTGGATCACATTGAGTACGAAGATGGGGATAGTTTGGATTGCCTCCATGTAGACCCAATTCTGGTTCAAATATATCTCGAGGATCTTTGGGACTTTCTGAAATACAGGGATCGGATGCCTTCACCGGGGAAGCCTCTGATCGATGCCAACCGTACCCACAACATTCTATCAAGGGAGGGCCTCCTGACCATTCGGAATGTCTTCTTCATTCCGGTGGAGTATGAGCTACTTCTTACCGATCCCGGCATCCGACCTACCCATGTTCTTACTTTGGGGTTCTGCATGTACCCCCTGATGCGTTCATGTTGGGTTTGCATCTACCAATCCACCCCGTCATGAAGGAGGTGGTGAATTGGTTCGGAGTAAGCCCAATGCAGCTGGGGCCCAACTCTTGGAAGCATATGATTAGTTTCCTCTTGTTGTGAGGGAGAATGGGGTGGAGCCAAGTTTAAAAATCTTCTCGATCTTTGGTCTCTGCTCCCTCTGAATCGGGGGTTGAGGAGTTCACTGGGGAGGAATTGGAGGCGTTCAACCATCTGTTTGCTGAGGGGACGGTGATTTCAACAAAGGTGAAGAAGAGGAACTTGGTGAAGTGGGGTCTGAATCCAGCGGACCCTAGTATGTTCTCTTATTGTAGCTTTTGTTGTCTGCTTAGCTTCTTCCAAACTTATGCTATTTTCCTTTCCTGTAGATATGATCAGCCATGATGAACTTCTTGCTCAGAAAGTCGAGTTATCGAAGAAGATGGCCAGTGACAAGCTGAAGAGTCTCAATAGGTACTCTAAGTTTACCTCAACTGTCCAGCCTTCGAAGAAGGCTATGGTGGTGGTAGTGGAGTATCTAGTCGAGACTATAAGGGTGCTTCCGAGCCCCATTGCCCTCGCCAAATGATATGGTTCGCGGTCTTATCCCCTTACCTTACTCCCACAGTAAAAGCGGTCATTGCCTACGAATCAGAGCCAACTTACCATCCTGACTAGAAGGTGAGCATCGTCGACTAGATGACCAATGCAAGCGTCACAGTCGAGGTGATGGATAACTCTGCCCTGGGATCAGGTTACACTAGCTCGAGAGACCTTCAAGACCAGCTACCTTAATTGGTCTCAAGCTCAATATGTGGTGTGTAGTTGACTCCTTCATTTTTCTCATTTTCAATTGTTCAATCTTCTAAGTAATTTAGGCTCTTCTTTGCAACCTTCTCTCCACGGGGGTAAGACGAAGAGGCAGTTTAAGTACGAGATGAAGAAGCTCAATTGTAGGATATCAAGGGTCGAGAAAGAGTACCTCGACACCAAGGATGCGCTCGACGACTCCGTTAGGAAGGAGAAAGCCCTCAGGCTTGTAGTCCCCTTGCTTAAAGGTAACATTGTTTCCGATTATACAGATTTGTATTTTATTTTTGTATTTTATTTTCCATATGGTTGTAGTTTTATTTTCTACATTTCTTCTTTCATAATTATCTTGTTGTAAGCCCATATGAAATTCGTAGTCTCTTCTAGATTTCCTCATTCTAATTTCTTGCCCAATCTATTTTATTGCTACTATGTTTTTCTCCTAGCCCATTTCACAATTTGTTTATGAAGCTCAACTCAATTATTTACTCTATTTGTAGCCAAGTCCACTTCAACCCATCAAATTCATGACAACCCCCAAAGCTCTCATCTTCTAACCTGCACAAACCCCCCTCTAAATGTAACCATTTAGAGCCTATTAAAAACAAATCATAACCTACCCCCCACTAACCCAAAATCAATTATTTATTAAATACCCATTATAATATTATTAAGATATTCTAATATTATATTATAACCCCCCACTGCGTTTCTCTCTCCCTGACCCTCTTTTCTCTCTCCTCTGTTTTCACCAAAACCCAACAGACGCCTCACCCCGACCATCCCTCCGTCGTCGACCTCCCTACCACCACCGCAGCACCCTCACCTCGAACATCCCTCCACCGTCGCGACCACCGTTACCCCTACCGTTGATCACCACCACAACCATCGAAACCCATTCCCCGAACTCCACCTCCAACCGACTGTCCTTCGTCTTCTTCCTCTCCGTCGACTCCACCATCGACCACTCTCCTCGCATCCCGAAGCGCCCCGACCACCGCTATTCCTCTCCCCTGCCTTGCCGCTGTTCACTGCCCCGCCGCTGCCAGCCCGTAGCAACGCCCCTGCTATTGTTGCGTTACTGTCCCTCGGCTGCCTCAAACACCCCACAGCTGTCGTCCCTCGTTGTGGTGTTCAACCGCAGTCACCCTCCAGACCCCCCCTTACTGCTGTGCTGTCATTGTTGCGGAATACATCGCTTGCATGTGTGGTGTTGTTACGTAGTTGCACGTGCTCTCATTTTCCATTGTTGCACGTGTTGTGGGTTCCGTCGTCTGCACATATTGTTGTCATCGCTTATCCGTCTCACCGTAACATTAAAGGCAAATGCCTCTTGAACTCATTTTTATTGTTCTAGTCCAAGAAAACACTCTTTGAAATCCGACAAGTAGTAATCGACTTGAATTTGCACCTAGTTGAATTCAATTATTGATTTGTTATTGTTTATCATATCATGTTTATTGATTCATAGTATTCTTATCGTGCCATTGTTATTGATTAAAAACTTGAACCATAAATTTATCGCATTGTTGCACATTTAACCTTGCTGCCCTGTCAATTACTTGACTTCGTACTGAGGTTTCAACCCAGTTTCTGACATTGAAACTTAAAACCTTGTACATGGAAATTGTAGCACACTGTGTCTAGTTTCTAGAACATCTCACGGATTCTCAATCCGATTACAGATTAGAAGTTATCACTGTTTTAGTACTGGCATGTTATAATTTCCATAACCGAGAATGTGCACAAAACCCGTAAAGAATTGATTGATCGGCCTAGTTATTGTAACTGTAATGTATCGTGTGAATATGCATCGGAATCGAAAGAGAGTCTAGTTTCTAGAAATTCTAACGGATTCTGATTTGCTTTTATGTAGCAGCGGGAAAGTTAGTTTTTGTACAGTAAGGTACTGCTGTGCAGAATTGTGTTCTTATGCTTTTTAAATATAAACGTGTTAACTTTGCATCTATGAATTGCACTACTTACCGATCATTGCACAGCCATTGGTACCTAATTATTATTGTTTCTTGACACCGTTCCACCGATTGCATATGCATGATTCATTGTAATAAAATAATGACAAGTCAGGGGTAAAACGGGAAATGACTTAGTAGTGGATAATATAGGAGAGTGTACTCGGAAAGGGGCCCGTGTTTCCCGTATTGACATGTATTGTTTTATTTATTGATTGTGGATTACTGACTGCAGCATCCCAATTTCTCGTGTATTGTATCGTGTATTGTTTATTGATCATTGAATATTATTATTGCAAGGCCTGAGTATATGACCCTGTAGAATTCACCACTAGAGTCGAAACGCTCACTTGATTGTATGCACCCGAACCTGTGGTATGAGACGTAGGATTACGTGCATTAGATAGATTAATAAAAGACCGATAGACGAATAGCACTGAGCATCGATACTTGCATTATCAATCATTGTTACTGTTTACCAATTATGGATTATTGAATATTGTTTATCGATCATTGATTATTGAATATTGAGTACCGATTATTGATTATTGAATATTGTTCATTGATCATTGATTATTGAATATTTATTACTGATAATTGCATTATTGTTTACTGTTTATCGTTCAGTGCATTATCGACTATTGTTTACCGGCTCTTGCTTTCTTGAACATGTTATCGTCTGTTGTTTATTGACCCTGATATCGTTCCAATTTCTTATTCCTGTTACATCGTCCTTTTACTGTTTAACTGCTTGCCACTACTTGCGGCCCTTAGCTTGCTCTAACAGGTTAACTTTCTATTTCTCTTGATTAATGTTTATACAGGTACAGATGATGGGATACTGAAGGATCTTGATATACAGTTATTGTATTGCATATTCTCGGGCTTTCTTGTAAGTTCTTGTATCTCAGATATTGGTTATTGCATTTTATTCTTCTTTATGTGATTATCATTGTATTGTTGAGTTCATTGGCATTGTACAGCTTATGGATGATATGAGTTGGCATACTTATATCATTCACTGGGGCTCAGTTGCGTGCCCGTGTTTCCGTCTAACGGGAAGCGGGACGTGACATTAACATCGAGCAAGAAAGGCCGTTGAAGGAGAAGAAGGAGGGGGAGGCAAAGATGAATGAGGAGATTGCGGCAGTCTAGAAGGAGGCCCTCGACATTGTCATTGAGGCCCAAGACCATGGCTAAAAGAATGTCATTAAGGATGTGGAGGAGCGGGTCACCACATTTTGTAGTTTGGGATATAATTTCCTCTTCAAGGATGGTAAGGAGATCTAGGAGAGTTGGGATGAATCTGGGGGGGGGGGGGGGGGGGGGGTCAGGGTGGAGGGCAAGGTGTAACGCCTCGAATCCCAAATACACTGAATTCGAGATGTTCTACAGGATCTTTTCACTTTCTTTAGTACAATTTTACAAGGAAATTTAAACTTTTCATCTTACATCAGAGTTTACATCAATATTACACTTTTCTTTGGCACAGCGGAAGTAAAATACAACAGTTAAATAAATGTACAACAACATGGTACAATCTTTCAGCATCCATTCCTCTTTAACATGTCATTTACCTGCATATAAGACTGTGGGTACGTCAGTTTATTCAACCGACGATCATTATACACGGCCATCCTCTCTATGCCGGAAATAGTATAACTCAATTTTCCATATTTAGCAAACACAAACTTGTCACATTTCAAATAAAGGGACTACCCTATTGATGTCGTGTTGTGATTGTGCACTTAGTTCTTAATGCAGTTATTTATGTCGCATGACACTAATGCGCACTTGTTCGGATTCTATGCATCCCATACTACATAGGTCCGAGGGCAAGCCCTTAATCGTTCTTCATCTTTGTAGGGTTCAATCCCTCGCCATGACTTAATCTACTACTGTAACTACGGTAGGTATCCTAGATGATCTATGAGTGCAAGCACGTGTACAGAAACTGGAGGGGAATCCCACGTCATGTCACGACTCATCGTGAAGAACCTATGGACAATTCAGCCTCCTTCATGGCACACGATCCTCATGCAGTCACCAAACATCCCACAAGCGTCACCATAGGGACGGTACCCTGGAGCAGTATCCACGTCATGTCACGACGCATCGTGAAGAACCTGTGAAATACTCTTCGCCGCCACGGCACTCTGGAGCCGTATCCACGTCATGTCACGACTCATCGTGAAGAACCTGTGAAATACTCTCCGCCGCAAATCCGCTGGCCCTCACTCGTGTTTTTCTCCTACTTTCATCACATCTCCACTATGTACTAATCCTTAATCTTATTAAAAATCATGAACAAAAATTAATCTCTAGAATTAGCCTCTCCACTAAACCGGACTTATACATTTCAACATGACCAACCTTGGTCTAATTTCATTTCATTTTTCAATGCCGGGGGAGACTTAGCTATTCTATTTCAATTTTCATTTCACAATCTTCAACTTATAAATTTTCCATGTTGAGTTCTCATACTCACATGTATATTCTCTTTTCATTTCATGATTCCCAATTTGTTCACAAGTCCATAATTGTACATGAATTTCATGCACTTAATCAATTATCACAACGAATCAAATTTCACTTTATTAACAAATGTGCATACTTGATTTGTTCCACAAATGAGAAATAAATTGCATCAAGTCACACAACCAAGTTTCTTTTGCCAAAATCACCTTCTAATACATCATTATTATTTATTCTTATGAGCTATACTTTTTCACAAATACATAATCTAGAACCATAGTTCTAATTATATCTTTTGTTCACAAACCATAGTGTATTTTATTCAAATAATGCCCAAATCACTCTTATAAAATTCCTTACATTTTTATGAGAATAACCATATTTTTTTCACAATTTTTGGACATGTAGAAACCCCAAAAAAAATATTTTTTTATATATGCCGAGGGTAGGAATCGAACCCAGGGACAACAGAAACAAGGCCAAGAGCACCCGCCACTAGGCCAATCTGTGCTAGCGATATAAAGGGGGCGAAATTAGTATTTATTACTTCGGGTCGATAGTTTATATGCTTACAAAAAATGTGGAATATATATGCGGCTACAGGGGTTCGAACCAATCACCCCTGAGAACACAACCGCACACAGTGACCGCCTGAGCTACATGCTCAGGTTGTCACAGTGCAAAATTAAAACCCATATGAATCATTTTTCCACTGTTTGTTAAAAATACTCGATGTTCAATTAATCTTGGTTCATATTGCCTTTGTAAAAGTTACTGAAAAATTCCAGATTAACTTCCCCTCACATGATTTTCATATCAGTAAGTATAAAATAATTTTTGCACTAATAAAAATATATTTTTCACCCCATACAATGAATCTTTTCATTATAACCACTATATTTTTCATTTTTGACATTGAATAACAATTAGTCTCCAAATCTTTTCTATACAAAATTTCTTATACTAATTTTCTGATATTAATCTTTTATTCAACATACAAATCTAATTTCTTTGAATTTGTCCAACCCCAAAATAACTCAAAAAGATCTCTTCATAAATTAGCACTAACAAAGTACTAATTTTTACATACAATTAATGATGGTCATAAATGTATTTTCTTTAAATCAACATATGCTTCTAGTCCAATCATGTACATCACAAAATATATAGCCACTTATCAATTAACATGCTCACACATCAAACATTCGAGAAGTTACTCTTTCCAAAAAGCGTGCTCTTTCTTAATCAATTTGATGTTTCCAATTTTCAATTAAACTAGCATTCTTATTAGTATTTTCAAGCATCAATACTAGCATCATTCTTAAGGAAATTTAACCACTATCATTCATTTATTCTAATAAGCATGGAGAATTTTACCCACAACTTAATTTAACAATAGAATCACATGCAAATTGTTCATTAACATACCAATCAATTTATGAACTAACTTTCCATTAAAATGTATTCTTACTAATATTTTCCATGCATCATTTCTAATTAGAAATAAAGAAAATCAAACCCACTTTATAGCCACATTCTTATTGCACACAATCACACATAATTCGCATATCAATAATTCAATCAACTAGAGATCATCTTTTCAATTAAATGCGCATTCTTATTAATCATTTCCATGCAACTTTTTACTAATTAAATCTAGCATATATTCCTATGTTAGAAATAAGGAAAATCCTACCCACCTTGTATGGAGAGAAAACAACACAATAGCAAACAAAGTCCTTGCGAATGAATGCACCTCCTCCTAGACGATGCGCGCACAAGCTCCACAATCACCACCACCGAATGCTTCTCCTTGTGATGGCCGGCCTCACCTCCTTGGAAAATGCAAGCAATCCCACACAAACTCTCACTCTTTTTTACTCACACTATTACTAAAATAAGACTATAGTTTGGAAAGATATAATTGCATATGAATATAGCCATGGGAGGGGGGGTATTTATACTAAAAACAAGTGAAATGGAGGGCTAGGATTGACTAGTTGGTTGTAGGATGGAGGGCCAAGATTAGAGTAGGAGTTATAAAAACTACCCACATCCACATAACCACCTCCATGAACACCATGACCAATTTCAAAACTCCCTCCAAAAGAATGCAACCCGGCCATGGAAAAGTGTGCATTGCACGTGTACGTGTAGTGCACGTGCATGCAACTAGGACCAAAATTGTACATTTTAATTTGTACAAAAAATAAAATAGTCTTCTACATGACAAGTTAAATAAAAATGGGTTAATCCATGGGCTTTATTTTGGGCCAAAAATAGTTATTTTAAATAAAATAAATAAAATATATTTTGGGCTTTAAGAAAAAGGCCTTTTAATTAAATTAAAATAAGGCTTTCTATTTGTTTAAAAAAAGGTTTTTGCACAAAATAATTTGAGAACACATATTTAAATATTTATACACATCATAATAAAATAATTATAAGATTTAATTCAACCAAAATATTGCACGTGCACACTACGTGCAAAATAAAAATAATTTTTCATTAATTGAAAAATCAGGGTATTACACAAGGAAACTACTTCGGTTCCTACAGGGGAGGGATTGGAGACGAGCGAGCCTCCGAAGTCCCCCGTTGTGGTCAAAGAGGTGCTCCCTTGATCCTAAGGCTTGAATCTCATTTTTTATTTTTCCCGAAGCGCAGACTATCCACCGCTATGTATATATTTTCTCTATTAAGATTTTCTATCTAACCATTTTGTGTCGAACCATCTTTTGTCTAATCGTTCAGCAAGTATTTGACTTGTCATGTTGGATCTTCAAAAATTGTGCTGAGGCTCAGTGTTTTTTTGTATATTCCTCTTTACTTGTTGTTGGTAGATCGTCATATACACTTGAGAGGACCCTCGAGATGCTGAGATCGTTCATCTTCTCCGCGATTTGAATGAGACCATGCTCAAACGGGAATGTTTGAAGAAGGTGCTCTTCGAAAGAGACTTGGAGTTTGCTCGTCTTAGGGAGATTCGTCTTGGTACTTTGGTGTGTCTTCGCGCATCGGGGGAAAGGATTCCAGGTTAGGAAGTTCTTTTCAGATAGATGATCGTCTAGAAGGATTTGCAGATCTATCTCCTGGAGGTGAAGCTCACAGGGTTGCAAACGCGAAGTACCACTCGTCCTAGTGGTAGTGCTCTGGGAACAACGGTCGGGGGGGCTAACTTCGGATGCTCGAGCGACATCGAGGAATCCCGAGGATGTTCATAGTAGAGTGGTTGGGACGTCTAGCTTGGCTTTGATCCATAGGGAGCCGCATACTTTTAATCGAGGCATTCAGACTCAGTCGATTGGGATGATACCTTGTTCAGACAATTCGAGTGGTCGAGGTGAAGCTACACGGGTGAGGAAGTTTCACAGACGAGCCATATCCCTTAAGCAAAGCATCCCTCGGCCAAGCGGCCGAAGGTGAACTCGAGGGTTGAACTTGTAAACTTTTCTTGATTTTGATGTATTTAGAACTTGTACTAGGACTTTCTAAAAACCTGTCATGCCCCGCTTTCCATTCTAGGGGAACACAAGCACGTAACTGAGGCCCAGCGAATGATATAAGTATACCAACTCATATCATCCATAAGCTGTACAATGCCAGGTAACTCAACAGTACAATAATAATCACATAAATAGGAATATAATGCAATAACCAGGATCTGAAATACAAGGACTTACCAACTAGCCAGAGAAAATGCAGTGCAGTAATAGTTCGACGAGTTCTCTCAATAACCCATCGTCTGTACCTGTATAACATAACTCAAAGAAAGACAAATGGAGTACCCTGTTAGAGCAAGTTGCGGGCTGCAAGTAGTACAAGCAAAAGGGTACAAGAACGGAAATATAATAAAGAACAAGAACCAAGATATGACAAGGAACAATGACAAGAATCAAGGAACATGAATAAAACGAAATCAAGTGTGATACAAATAACTATAAACATATGAACGGAAAGACAACAACTTGCAACTGGAAAACATGTAACGGAAATGGGTTCATGCAACTTGTAAATCAAAATCATGTAACCAAATCAGGTAACTTGTAATGAAATCAGGAAACTGGTAGACATGATCATGCATATGCTTAGTGTCAACTTAAGTCTGTTCATTTACTCTTATCTAATGTAGCACTTCATGCATCCCATTTATTTACCACATGGTTGCTACATACAATCAAGTTATGTTTAGATTTCGTAGTGGATTCTATAGGGCCGTGAACTCAAGTATCATGTAGTGGTGCACCATCTCATGTAATCCATATCATGTTAACTAAATCACATTAACCAAATCATATCGAGTATTCCAAAGTATCCAAATGTAATCCAAATCATCCAAATGTAATCCAAATCATCCAAATGTAACCAAATCAGGTGCCACAATTACGGGAAACACGGACCCCTTTCGAGTACACTTTTCTATATTGTTCACTACTAGATCTTTTCCTTAACCCCGGCTTGTTACTTTTTATTACAAAATAAACATGATCAAGTGATACCGAGAATAAAATAAGGACAAGACAAGGATGTATCAAGGGCTTATATGATGCAAGAAAATGTTCGAAATTACAAAATACAAGAAACAACATGCAAAAATTTAAACATAGAAAAATATCAATTCTGGATAGCAAGACGTTGCTGCACCAAAACTGAGATTTCCGCTACCACAGGAATGAAAATCTGGATCCGTTAGAAAATCTAGAAAATAAACTTTCAGCCGAATCCAGCACATATATACAAATCATATAATAACCACAGAAACATGGCTCAAAACAGAATTATATACATAAATCATGTTCAGCCAAAAATCACAATATTATATTCATAAGCATGAAAATGTTCAGCCAAAATTAAACAGGAATATAATGCAATAACCAGGATCTGAAATACAAGGACTTACCAACTAGCCAGAGAAAATGCAGTGTAGTAACAGTTCGACGAGTTCTCTCAATAACCCATCGTCTATACCTGTGCAACATAGCTTAAAGAAAGACAGATGGAGTACCCGTTAGAGCAAGTTGCAGGTTGCAAGTAGTACAAGAAAAAGGGTACAAGAACGAAATATAATAAAGGAACAATGACAAGAATCAAGGAACAATGACAAGAATCAAGGAACATGAATAAAACGAAGTCAAGTGTGATACAAACTATAAACATATGAACGGAAAGAAAACAACTTGCAACTGGAAAACATGTAACGGAAATGGGTTCATGCAACTTGTGAATCAAAGTCATGTGACTTCTAAATCAAAATTATGTAACCAAATCAGGTAACTTGTAATGAAATCAGGAAACTGGTAGACAGGATCATGCATATGCTTAGTGTCAACTTAAGTCTATTCATTTACTTTTATCTAAAGTAGCACTTCATGCGTCCCATTTATTTACCACATGGTTTCTACATACAATCAAGTTACGTTTAGATTTCATAGTGGATTCTATAGGGCCGTGAACTCAAGCATCATGTAGTGGTGCACCATGTAATCCAAATCATGTTAACCAAATCACATTAAACAAATCATATTGAGTATTCCAAATTATCCAAATGTAATCCAAATCATCCAAATGTAATCCAAATCATGTGCCACAATTACGGGAAATACGGGCCCCCTTCCGAGTACACTTTTCTATATTGTCTGTCCACTACTAGATCTTTTCCTTAACCCTGACTTGTTACTGTTTATTACAAAATAAACATGATCAAGAGATACCGAGAACTAAATAGGGACAAGACAAGGATTTATTAAGGGATTATATGATGCAAGGAAAATATTCTAAATCACAAAATACAAGAAACGACATGCAAATATTTAAACATAGCAAAATATCAATTCTGGACAGCAAGACGTTGCTGCACCAAAACAACATGAAAATATTTTCATTCCTGCTACCACAGGAATGAAAATCTGGATCCGTTAGGAAATCTAGAAAATAGACTTTCAGCCGAATCCAGCACATATATACAAGTCATATAATAACCACAGAAACAGGGCTCAAAACAGAATTATATACAAAAATCATGTTCAGCCAGAAATCACAAGGTTATATTCATAAGCATGAAAATGGCATAAAAACTTACTGATTTAATCTAAGAAAAATCTTACCTTTACCATTAGTTTGAAAATGAATAATTACACAGAAATCACATAACATAGAATCTGGAATCCTCAACACATCTGTAGCAAAACAGTAATAACTCATACCTCACAAATTGAAACTGAGATCTGTCGAAAATTTTGGAAAATAGACAATGAGATCTACGATTTATATGCACAAGTTAATTTTGTTTACTGACCTTAATAGGGTCTAAAATACTGAAACAAAACAAGGTAGCGCAAAACAGAAATCTTTCTCATGTATTAAATCAAATAGTTCATATGTAACAAATCCATATTATAACAAAATATAAAACATAGTATAATAGATGTCCAAAACAACATGATATGGGCGTTTAACAAGTCTACACAAGATACTACAACTAACACTTCAAGCATGTAACGAGTGTATAACATATCATAAATCACGAACAATATACATACATGCATCAAGAATCAAATCAGATCTAAATTAATTTCGTGTCGTGCGTGTAATCAATATGATGACTACGGATGGATCAACAAATAGAGCCGATATCTAACAAGGGTTCTTCATGGTGACGAATTTAAAAACAAAAGCCACATTACAGGCGGTATTTGGTACTTGTATATACAACAAAATAATACAAGTTACTTGCTTTATAGTCGACAGATCTGACGAGAGAATGAGAATTACGGGAATAGATTCCCAGCAATGAACACAATACCAACGGATCACAAACAAGAGGATTGTAACAATCATGAACACAATAACACGAACCCAACACTCAAGATCCAACACGTGCACACAATGAGAGAGAGGGACAGCCGGGGGATGTGCACTATGATGGGTGGACGACGATGGGATGGCAGCACGGTGGCGGAACGGCGGCGACGTTGGGAAGAGGAGGCTGAGGGGCACGTCGCTGGGGGATACCGGCGCTGGCCCTGGCTGTTGTTTGCTGACTGGCTTCGAATGAGGTGAAGGGGAGGAGAAGGGTTGGCGTGCAGTGCTCGGGAGGAGGGCGGCACAGCGGGGGCACGACGATCAGAGGGGTAGGCCAGCAGTTGGGGGATCGGGGTGCAGGGTAGGTCGGGTAGGGGATGAGAAAGAGATGAGAGAGATAGATTAGGGTTAGGGTTTGGGAGATAGCAATTGTAGATAGGAATAACAAAATTTGTTGGGGGGTTATAATGAGAGATTTTTGGCAAGTAGGAATTCGGAGAATCTAGAGAAAAATGGGGGAGACGTGATCTGCTTGTTAGCAGAAAGATAGCATGAAGAAATATCTGGGGAAGACTGGGTCAAAGAAGAGGGTATTGGGTTGCGGGTTAGGATCCAATAGGACGGGTAGATGGGTTTAAATAGGATAAACTGGGTAGAAAACCCGATCCAATAAGGCAAAATCAAATAGATAAGCAATTAGACCATGAAATGCAATAGATCAGAAACAATAAATCATCCAGAGACAGAATAATTGGCAGACAAAAGAATCACAAAAGAATCAAATAAATAGGTGAATATATAAATACTGGAAAGAAGAACAAATATACGGTTCGGGAAAAAGAAGGAGTACAAATAGATAGAATAGACTGGGAGAAAAGAATACAATACATAAATACAGAAAATGAGATACAGGAGTTACAAATCCTACCCACCTAACAAGAAGAATTTTGTCCTCGAAATTCAACAAGAGGTACATAGGGTAACTCCGAGAAAGAATGAACAACAATAATAAAAACAAAACAAAACAAACTACACAAACAAATGAGGAAATATCCGCTAGATATCCTCCTCCAGCTCCTAAGTCGACTCACCTGACGAGTGAGGATTCCAAGAAACTAGAACCAACCTGATGACCTTGTTTTTCAGCACTTTCTCCCGCCGATCCAAAATAGCAACTGGCGGAATCTCACAAGTCAGATTCGGCTGCACGAATAACTCTGAATAGTCTATCACGTGGCTCTCATCACGTATATATCTTTTGAGTTGTGAGACATGGAAAATATCGTACACTCCCAATAAAGCCGGCGGCAATGCAAGATGATAGGCCACCTTGCCTACTCGTTCCACGATATCAAACGGTCCGATGAACCTAGGGCTCAGCTTGCCTCCACCACCAAACCGAAGGACACCTCGCCACAGCAATACCTTGAGGAAAACATGATCACTAGTCTCAAACTCCAAGACTCTCCTACGGACATCTTCCTATCTCCGCTGCTTGTCTTATGCTGCCTGATATGAGTCACCGCATCAACTGTCCTGGTGATCAACTCCGGACCCAACAACTTCCTCTCACCAATGTCACCCCAACACACTAGTGATCTGCACTTCTGACCATATAGTACCTCGAACGGTGCAGCTTTAAGACTGGCTTGAAAGCTGTTATTGTACGAGAACTCTAAAAGATGCAAATGGTCCTCCTATGATCCACCAAAGTGCAACACACAGGACCTCAACATGTCCTCTACAGTCTGGATGGTCCTCTCTAACTGTCCATCTGTCGGGGGGTAAAAAGTTATACTGTACTTCAGTTTACTCCCCAAACTACTCTGAAGACTCTCCCAAAACTGAGACCTAAACCTCGTATCCCTGTCGGATACAATACCGACTGGAACCCTATGAAGTCTGATGATCTATTGCATGTACTTCTCAGCTAGACTCTCAGTAGACTGTCCAACTCGTAAGGGAATGAAGTGAGCACTCTTCATCAATCGGTCGACAATCACCCAAATGGCATTGTGACCCTTGGAACTCCTTGGCAAAGTAGTCACAAAATCCATAGTAATGTGTTCCTACTTCCACTCCGGAATGGGAAGTGGTTGAAGAAGTCCGGCGGTCTTTGATGCTCTGCCTTCACCTGCTGGTAGATCAAATACTGAGACACAAACCTAGCCACAATCCTCTTCATACCATGCTACCAGAAGTGAAGCTTTGAGTCCCGATACATCATAGTACCTCCAGGATGAATAGAGTACGATGACTGGTGGGCTTCCGCAAGCAACCTCTGATGAACTTCACCCTTCGGGACACACAATGTGGACCCAAAATGAAGCGATCCATCTATGTGAACAACCATATCCGTTCTGGAACCGACCTCAACCTCTGCTCTGAATCCTTGCAACTGCTCATCACCAGCCCGAGCCTCTTTAATCTACTTGACAAGAGACAACTGAAGCTGAAGCATCATGCAACTCTGATCAGAACTCGGTAACAACACATCCAACTAAAACCTCCGCATCTGCTCAACCAGTTCCCTCTGCTGAGTCAGGAACATGGCTGCTGGTCTCCTGCTCAAAGCATCTTGCACCAAGTTCACTCTACCGGGATGGTATTGTAAACTGATGTCATAGTCAGCCATAAGCTCCAACCAATGCCTCTGCCTCATGTTCAATTCTTTTTGGGTGAAGACCTACTTGAGACTTTTGTGGTCAGTAAAGATCTCAACTCGGTCTTCAAGTGAATAGTGTCTCCACAGCTTCAAAGCGAAGATCACTGCTGCTAATTCCAAATCATGAGTCGGATAGTTCCTCTCATGCGGAATCAACTGCCTCGATGCATAAGCAACAACTCGGCCCTTCTGCATCAGAACTGCACCAAGACCCTTGCCAGAAATGTCACAGTAAACCAAAAATCCGCATGAACCATCTGGAATAGTCAACACAGGTACTGACGTCAACCTGCTCTTCAACTCAGCAAAAGCCTCACTGTAAGCCTCATCCCAACAGAATTTATGATCCTTCAATGTCAGTTTAGTCAAAGGTCCTGCTATCTTCGAAAAGTCTTGGACAATTTTTCGATAATAGCCAGCTAGGCCAAGGAAACTTCTCACCTCTGAAACTAACTTGGGCACTGGCCAATCTCTCACAGCCGCAACCTTGGACGGATCCACTGAGATACCATCGCCCGAGATAATGTGCCCCAAGAAGGTAACTCGGTCGAGCCAAAACTCATACTTGCTGAGTTTTCCATAGAGCTGATTCTCCCTCAATATCTGAAGGACCAACCTTAGATGCTCAGCGTGCTCCTTATGGTTTCCGAGAATACACCAGAATATCATTGATGAAGACCACCACGAATCTATCTAGGAACGGGGAAAAGGCCCTGATCATCAGACTCATGAACACAGTTGGCGCTTTCATGACTTCGAAAGGCATCACTAGGAACTCATAGCGCCCATATCTGGTCCTGAAAGTGGTCTTCTGCACATCAGCTGCTTTCACCTTGACCTGATGATACCCTGAGCGAAGATCCAACTTCGAAAAGACAGCTACTCCCCCCAATTGATCAAACAAGTCATCGATCTTGGACAGCGGATACCGGTTCTTCACAGTAACACTGTTTAGTTCCCAATAATTGATGCACAGTCAACAGCTACCGTCCTTCTTGCTGACAAAAAGAACCATAGCACCTCATAGTGAAATGTTGGGCCGGATGAATCCCAAATCTAGCAAACCCTGAATCTGCACCTTCAGCTCTGCTAGCTCAACCGGTGCCATCCTATAGGGACTCTTCAATATCGGCGTCGTACCAGGCTGAACTTCAATACTAAACTCCACTTCCCTATCAGGGAGTAAGCCAGGCAACTCCTCTGGAAATACATCCAGAAATTTCCGTACTACTAAAGGCGCAGCCTCACAGCCTGTGTGCAACTCCATCGCACAAGTCTCCTGATCAACTGCAGTCTCAGCTCGACCTAGGGGCATCTTCCCGGCATGGAACTCAAACTCTGCGCTACCTAGGATCCGGAATACAAATTTCTTGGCATGACAATCTATGACAACATAAGACTCACCTAACTAATCCATACTGAGAATGACGTCAAATCCAAAATTCCCAATAACGATCAGGTCAGCTTGAAATCCGCACCACCAATAACCACGAGACTCTGTTTACATTCCCGAGAATAGATGACAACACCACCACCTTTGACAATGCTCCAAGCCTCAGGCATGATGCTACACACCAACTGATGCCGAGCCACAAAGTGGGAGGAGACGAAGGAATGTGTCGCCCCGGAATCAAAGAGAACATGAGCAGGGAAAGAACAAACTAGGATAAAACCTAAGATAGAGCCAAAAGCAAGGGGAAAGAAACGATGATTAAGAATGAGGAAAAATAATGCAGAGCAGATAATATGAAAAAACAGAGCAAAGTAATGAAAGAAACAAAGGAAATAATATTGAGCGGGCCCCTTAGCTTAAACTTGTTCTCTGTTCTCGATCATGTTTACTTGCCATGTTTCGCACATTTTCGTGCTTGTCTTGATAATAATAATAAATAACAAGCCGGAATTTAAGAAAAAGACCATAGTAGTGGACAATATAGGTAAATGTACTCAGAAGGGGGCCCGTGTTTCCCACTTGATACTTGTTTCATGAACTAGTTATATGATTATTTGATTCATGAACTAGTTACTATTGATTCATGAACTAGTATATTATTATTCGATTCATGGACTTGTTATTACTTGATTCATGAACTAGTATATTATTATTTGATTCATAAACTTGTCATGTTATTACTTGATTCATGAACTAGTTATATGATTATTCGTTTCATGAACTAGTTACTATTGATTCATAAACTAGTATATTATTATTCGATTCATAGACTTGTTAATACTTGATTCATGAACTAGTATATTATTATTTGATTCATGAACTTGTCATGTTATTACTTGACTCATGAACTAGTTATATGATTATCCGATTCATGAACATGCTTGCTTGATATTTGATGCATGAGTACACAACCCTATCAAATCCACCGTAACCTAAACGTAACTTGTTTGTGAGTAGCAACCACGTGGTAAATAAATGGGACGCATGAAGTGCTACCTAGATAGAATTAAACAATAGACTTAAGAATAACTTGTTACTTGTACACACTTGACATATGCCTCGCATGCTACTTGATATTTGTTACTTGATACTTGATACAACTACATGCTCATTTGTTACCTATTCCTGCTACTTGTATTTGTTATCCGATCTTGTTACTTGATTTGTTCCACTTGCTAGCTAGTCTCTTGAACTTCACTACTTATTGTATCCCTGTCATATCGCGTTGTATACCCTTGATTCCAATTCTTGTTTCATATTTTTTTGCACTTATTTTCATACCATTGCTTGTACTACTTACGATCCTTAACTTGCACTAAGGACGTTTGTATTTGTTTCTCCATTTGTTTTTCTTCTGCATGATAAATACAGGTTTTGGAGACCAATTGCCTGCTGGAGTTGGTGAGCAAATGTTCTAGGCTTCACTTGGGAAAACTTCCTTTAATTACTTTGCATTTGAGTTTATTTAATTTTTGTTGCCACTTGAAACTTATAACGGGCTTGTTGTCCCGAAATTTTTACTTTTGATCCAGATCTTAATTTAATTGGAATATTTATATTTGTTTCAAATGTTTTTCTGTTGATTAATAAATTATTTATGCATGAGTGGTTGAGTATATTTTGCTATATTTCTTGTTATGATGCTAAGTCGATCCTACAGCTTATAAATGATAAAAATCATTCGTTGGGCTTTGTCACGTACTCATATTCCGTATTCCTTTTTGAGAAGAGGGGCGTGATAGGTTTTTAATGGTTTACTAGTGTTCATATTAACTCTTTGTTTTTTTCGTGTTGTGACTTATCATTTAGTGTCTACGTGTAGTAGGGACGGTTTCGAGGGAGCGAGTTGTGAAAGTATTTCAAGTAACGAGTCAGGCTTCTTAACTCGTTTGTTAAGTTTGTTAACGAATTTTGAGAGTGGATTTGAGCAAGATGTTGAAGAGTTAGCGGGTTGTGGGAGTAATTAGAGTAACGAGCCAAACTCCAACGTGGGAGTAGCTTCGAGCCACAAGTTGGACTCTGAACTAGTTGTTTGAGAGTTAGCGAGCTGTGAGAGCAATTCAAGTGATGAGTTGAACTTCGATGTGGGAGTAACTTCTAGCCACGAGTTGAACTCCAAACTAGTTGTTTAAGAGTTGGCGAGTTATAAGGGAAATTCAAGTGACGAGACGAACTAGTTGTTTGTTGGTTTGACAAAATAATGAATGGTTGAAATGTTCTCCTTATCATGGATAATTGCTCTGCCCATCCAAATATTATTGAAGGCTTCAAGAATGTTGAACTATTTTTCTTGTCTCCTAAAACCACATCAAATATTCAACCATGTGATGTTAGGATCATTCGAGCATTGAAAGCTCATTATCGATGTTGGTTTTATGCTAGCATCTTGGAGAACTACAAGACAGGAGCAACAAATCACAAAAAATTTAACATTTTAAATGTTATAAACTTTATTAATGTGGCTTAGACCATTGATGTCAAGACAACAACCATTGCAAATTGTTACCAGTATTGCAAGTTTTGCTCAATTGAAGGCATGACTTCTCAAACACATGGTGGTGATAATGAAGGCATCCAAGAATTATCTCAAGTTATTTATAATCTAAATTATATAAGGATGATGGATGGGGAACTTGTTTTGAATTATCCAAATGAAAATGATGTACTAATGGAAAAGCCTACCGATGAAGAGATTATTCACGGGGTAATGGATACACCAAATGATGATGATCATGATCCTAATGAGAGTTGTGTTTTACCTGTTGTTTCTCCAAAAAGACCTTCAAGTTGTAGTGACCGTAAACCATATTTTGCTACAAAGTGTAAACATATAACAAATGTGGTGTATGCACTCCAAAAGATCAAGGATGAGATTGAGTTCGGTTTAGGGAAACAGAAAAACCAAACGACTATAGATGCATATTTGAGAAAGAGAAGAATTAAGAAAAGAGGTTGTCAAGTTTTTTTTTTTTTTTTTGAAGAATAAGTTGTGAAGTTTAGAATAAGAGAATTATTATTTTTAATATGTCTTATAAATTTTTATATGTCATTTTAATCAATTATTAATATGTATATTCAATTGGACCTATGGAAGTTAAAAAACAATTATTATCTTTTGCATTTAGCGAGAATATTAATTTAGTACACTAGCCCAAGTGGTGACCGAATTTTTTTATTATTTAAGTGTGATTATTAATTTATCGCGTATTAGTTTATCAAAGTTTCATTGTATGTTGTTGGTGGTGTATTCCATAAATGTCAGTTGTGTATTGATATTATGTATTGATATTACTAGTTTACATTGTATCATGACATTTATTTTCTATTAAGGCATTTTATTTATTGTGAATTAAATGAATATAATAAAGTTCTTAGAATAGTAAGTTCAATGTCATGTGATATCAAGTGCATGACTTGATTGTGAGATCCGATTGGCTGAAATTAGAACACTATTCTTAAATGTCCATAGTCAAGTATTATAGTGAATTAAGACAATGATAATACATAGAGACTAGTATGTGTGTAGACTGATGACCATTCTCAAGGGCATGGATATGAGATATCAAGCCTTCACATGGGTACATATTAGAATAATAATGTACTGGACTGATCCACCATGAGAACACCGCATGGATCGTTATGTGAGTGTCATAAGCGGTTCTCACAGTGACCATAGTGTACGTAGTCCTTTGACCTGAAGTCACTACGGTTCCCTACATGAGAAGTTATATATTTTAATGCCATCAAACGTTGCCTATAATAAGGTGATTATAAAGTCAACTATTGGATATACTATAAATCATGTGGAGGGGTGTGAGTGACTTAGATGAGATTTGTCCCTCCTATATAATAAGAATGATATATATGGGCCACTTGATTGAGTGAGACTGGAAAATGCATGGTCGTGCTCAAATGAGTCAATACAAGATATTGAGCTCATTTGTTTTAGTAAGTCTACTCGAACATCATGAAACCATAGATTGAACTATATAAGGGTGACACGTACTATGCCTTGTGGTCAATTAAGATATCTGGACAAAATAACTATATTACATGGTAACATTGGTTACGGATAGGTTATGTCAAATCACTGGCATTCCCGTTATTTAAGTAGCAGTGATGTATTGCTAGATTCCGCTCACTGTTTGTAACACTAGAATAGAATTTTAGTATTACTGTCAATATAATGGGAACCTACATAGTCATACACTTAGAATGGATCGAAATTGAGATTTAAATTCATGAGATGAATTTAAAAGGGAATCCTAGTAAGACATGAACTCCTGACATGGTTAGGTAATTAATTAAATCAAATAGGTCAATTAAAGTTAAAAGGCTCACACACGAATCTGACCCAAGTCAGATTGTGAGTCCAACCACCTCACCACTCTCTTAGGGTTATTTTTTGCACATATATATACGATATATTTCTGTGGAAAAGATACATGAGAAAACCGTAGCTGCCACAGAAACTGTGAGAGAGAGAGGTTGTGAGGAACATCCCCTTCTCGCAGCTAGCACCGCAGCGTGAGGGAGACTTGATTTAATATTTTAATCCGTTCGTGTGGATACAATAGAGGCACCACAACCTTTTCAGTGCTATGAATGGCATATTTTGGAGCTCCAGATCCATCTTTAAGGTATAACTTATAAACACGATTTATGGTTTTTTCATAGATCCATAGCTGGGTTTCAATATTTTGTGTATTTAATCTGTGATTGCCCTCGAAACCTAACAGTTGTAAGATGGAACTTGTTTTATGGTAATAAGAAGACTTGCATGATATTTTGCTTGAATCTTATTTTTCGGTTCGTCTGCGAAAGTTCTTTCTATTTATGTGTTTCTATTTTGCTTAAGTCGTGTGCATAAATTTTGCTTAAACATTACTAGTATTTTTCACATGCAATGCACGTTTTGATAAGAGTTTGAGGATTTTCACGTGCGATTATGTGTTAAGAAATAGTTTTGGAGTTGGATATGTGTTGCACATAATTGGAAAAAATATTTCGAAGGAAAAACTACGATTTGTACGTGTGATGCACGTGTTTATAAGTATAATTGGAGTTATACGTGCAACATTTGTAGTTGTTTGATGTTAAAAAAATATTTTAAAAATTTGTTTTGCATGTGCATTGCACGTTTAAATGGGTGGAATTTTTTGTTTGTTTGCTTGTTTGTTTTTATTGTAATTAGTGGGAGAGTTAGAGGTGCATGTGCAACGTATGAATTTGTATGTTGACAAATTACAACTTCAACTCTCTCATTATAAGATTATAAGATTAGATATTAGAGATTAGAAATTAGAGATTAGAGATACATGAAGTAAAATGGTTTCCCACATTTTTAAATTATCTTATAAGATTAGATATTAGAGATTAGAAATTAGAGATTAGAGATACATGAAGTAAAATGGTTTCCCACATTTTTAAATTGTATTGGTTAGTGGCAATCGTTTTTTCCCAGGAATTAAGGGTCTGTTTGGAAACATTTAAGTTGGGGAATGGAAATGAATGGAATGAAAATGAATGGAGAGGAATGGAAAGAAAGGGAAAGGGATGAATTAACTTTATAAGTTGTGTGTGTTTGGCAACTGGTGGAATGGAATTGATTTTTTTTTTGTTTCCATTCCCTAGTCTTGTTTGGCAAACACTGGAATACTATGGATTACAGCATTTTAAAAACCCTATGTTTTTAGGGAACCTATGTTTTTAAACTCAAAACTCACCTACGGCCTCCTTCGCATTCTTGATTTTTTTTGGGAGCCAACAAATGTTTCACATGAAGATGAAGGTTAAGAAAGAAAATAAGAAGCTAATCTAACACAAGCAAGAAAGGTGCACTAATTATGTGTTGAAAAATAATTTTAACTAATGGCAGTATGTTTGAACTGAATCCCACCATCAAAGAGATTATTTGCACAGGTGAGTTCCATCTAACTTACTCTAATCATGAAATCTGAAGAAGATTATTGGATTCCCACCTTGCCTGTCCGAACACGGATTTAGAATGTAATTCACACATTGCTGTAATCAGCTAACCCTTTTCTCTTCTCAGCAAACTCGAGCACTCAAAACAAGTTGAAAAACGGAGATTGGTGTGAATTCTTTTTAAAAAAACAGAGATGAGAATATGTCGAAATGAATTGAGGGATGGAGATTGATATTAATTCTGAAAAACAGATACTGGTAATATGAAATTTTACAGGAATTTTGCTGTTTTGAACTTAACAGGTAAGATTAATACCAGTATTATTGACAGCAATATAATCAGGTGTGCATCTGTTTGCACACATGGTCATTTGTTTTTCTATTAGCTAGAGAAATTCATATCATCCATACACTCGTGTGCATGGACGAGTGTAATACAAATTCCTAAGGACAGATGTAATGCAAATGCACATGGACGAATAACACAAATGCAAATGAAGCTATATCTGTATTTGGTATTGAATACAAGAAATGGGGTTAGTACGACTCACTGATGACAATAATGTCAAGTTAAAATATGAGTAGTTGAAGAAGATGAGATCTTGAGATTGTTTCAGATTTTACAAATAGGACTAACATCTCCATTTCTTTACGCAGCTTTCCGAGGAGGGTGGAGTCGGAATAGAAATCGGTTGAAATCTTTCTCTACGGAATGAAATTTAGTTGTTTCCTTTGTTTTCTTTTTCAAAACAAACATGCTGTGAAATAGGTCATTCCTTTCCCTAGTTTTTTGGGTTTCTAAACGTGCCCTAAGTGTGAGATTTTCTGGGAAAATCGTTAGTGACCGAAGACATTTAACAAGGAGACGTATCCGTGGGAAAAGATTCTTGGGCAAAAGGCCCTACCCGGGGTAAACTTCTCCCTAGGGAATTTTTTCAAAAAAAAAATTACTATGGGCGACTTTTACCCAGGGCACTATCACCCACATGCTTTTGCCCAGGGATACTTTCTGCATAATAGTCAATGCCCACATTCTTATTATTAATATATTAAACTTATTAATATATTAGGCTGGAGTCTTGAGGTTCTATCCTTTATCTCGGGGAAAAAGAAAAAAAAAAGTTCAGTGCCCACAGACATTGTACACATTTTTGGTGGTGTTATCCACTGTGGATGGCCTGCATCACCCTTGCACCTTGATTTTCATGCCCCCTGGATTGGTTTTAGGTGATCGTAAAATGTAAAGTGTTTTACTGATTGGACAATTAAGTTAGGCCATATGCATGATAATTAAGAAGCCTTCAAAATCTCTTGATTTTTTTGTGAACGTACATCATGACATGAAAAATAAGTTTGAATAGTTTTGATAGCTTATTATCACTGCATATGAGAGAACCCTCAAGTATGAGGTTCCTTTACTCTTGTTAATAATATCAATGCAACTAATTTCTACTAGTATTATACACGTGCTGTGCACGTGGGGAAAAATTGGGGGGGGGGGAATGAAAAGGGAAAAAAAAAAATTTACCTGCACGCGCGCTGCACGGGTTGGGTTATGGACAAAGGCCTTCTCCCATTATAGCAGTAGAGATAGAGATAGAGATTATACACGTGCTGTGTACGTGGGAGAAAATTGGGGGAAATGAAAAGGGAAAAAAAAAATTTACCTGCACGCGCTGCACGGGTTGGATTATGGACAAAGGCCTTCTCCCATTATAGTAGTAGTAGAGATATTACATCCGAGTTTGTATCTGTCTTCATCAAATATAATTGACGAGTTGACTATCCAATTATATTAGGATATATTAGGATCCGTATCCAAGGAAAAAAAATGAAAAAGTATAATGTTTACCCTAATTATAATAATAAATTAATATATATGTTTTGTTATAATGAAAAAACTAGGGCCATGTCCTTCCAACAACCAAAGGAAAGAGTTGTTAGAATTATGTCTTATATACTCATGGTTCAGATTAGAAGAATAGACGATGAATCACATAGGTCGAAGTGTCGAAGAGAGCAGAAAAGATAACAGCAACATCAGCAGCCAGGAAGAGAGACGGTCGACTGTCCTGGAAGACGATCGACTGCACACCCGACCGCAGTTGTACGGAGGTTTGGCTGAGAGGAGGGCGGTCGACCGTCCAACAAGACCGGTTGGCCATGCGCATCGCTGTGTTCTTCTTGGGCCTCGATTTGTTAGGTCGTTTCAGCCTAATCTTCAACTTCAAGTCAGTTCGTACAGCTCATATTCAATTACTTATTCTTCAGGTTATATCGGACGACTGAGAATCAAGATTAACCTAGGGTTCTCTCTATTCTTTTTCTATATATTGTTATAGCCTCCAATATGAGAGGTAGAGTACTTTTTTGATATTTTCTCCATTACAAATAGAGGCTTGAGAGAGAGATAGTTCTTGGTGGGTGAGTTTAATTTCTTATATTGAGCGAATCATTAACTCCTTGTAATCTCTTCTAGTTGAATATTATATCTGCTTATATTTCCTCCGGATTAAGCGAAAACTAATCGAGATAAATCCTCATTCTGTTTGTGTTGTATTTGTGGATCTATTTGCTTGGATTTTCATTGACTCCTCTCATCTACTTCGACATCCTCAATGCTCTACTTAGTTCTGTTGTGCCACCCGTGTGTTTGTAGACACCCCATCCCAACAAAGTGGTAGTAGAGCTCCAGGTTGCCGAGTCTCTTAGTTAAGACGACAGGTCACAGTCCTTGGAAGATCAAGTAATTCGATGGAATGATCAACTTCAATCTTTGAAATGTAGACATGTATGATGTCCTAGTTTAAGAACGTCCGTAATTTGCCGTCAAGAAGAATGAAAAGTCATCTGATATGAAGGAGGATGTTTGAGATGATATTTGTGAAAGAGTCATAAGTTTAATATGACTATCATTGGCGGACGATGTCAAGTGCAAGATTGTTGAAGAAACTGGCATGGCGAGTTTGTGGGAAAAACTCATAGCTGACTATTCTGGTTCGTCGTTATTAGATCGAATGCATTCGAAGATGAAGTTATTCCGTTTCTCAATGAAGGAAGGTACCGATCTCCAAGACCACATCACAAAGTTCAACAATGTTCTATCGGAACTCAAGGCGATCAACACAGATGTGAGTGAGGAAGATAAGGCTTTCAACTTGATATATTCACTGTTAGATTCGTACGAGCAGATCACTACCATGCTATATTGTAAATCTGCCAAGGAGAGTATTACAGTGGATGGTATAATCAAAGCATTAAAGGAAAATCAACTTATGAAGAAGATCCATAAATTATCGTCTACTCCAAGTTTTCTAGCAGTGGAAGGTCCTTCAGGTGGAAGACAAAGTGCTCTGCAAAAAGATTCGATCCTTTGCCGATATTGCAAGAGGCCATGGAATATTAAGAAAGACTATTGGAAATTGCCGAATCAGAAGAGCGCGAATGATGAAAAATCTAACTCTTATGTGGTTAGTGCTTGTGGTTTGGGTGATTCATGTCTTCTTGTTTCAAATTCTTTAAAAGTGGATTCTAGTTGATTTCTTGACTTAGGAAGTTCATCTCATATTTGCTCTGAGAAGAAATTGTTTTCTACTTATAAGTCTACTACAGAGCGTTGTGTGAGAACGGAAACTAGAGAGATTTGTGAAGTAGTGGGTGAGGGGACAGTTGAGTTGAAAATGTCAGGTATAAACATGTTCACTCTAAGAAAAGTTTTGCACATTCCTTTGCTTAAACGAAATCTGATTACCTTGGGAACTCTTGAAGCACGGGGTTGTAGTTACACAGCTGGAGGTGGAGTTCTGTCCATTTTTAAAGGTTGTCGTAAGGCGATTAGAGGTATGAAATTGGTTGGGTCAAGCCAAAACAATCTCTACAAGCTTTGGGGAATCCGAAATACCTGCACAGGTGTTGTTGCTTCTTTTTCTGTCATTCCCGCAAGCTCATCTAGTTTACCACAACTAGTATCATCGAAGTGAGACTACGACGTTCGAATATCGTCAAGAGGTGGAGAGTGCCTCGATGTAGGTGGAGTTCGTGCAGAGGTTGGCAACTCTGTGATAACGCCGACTGAGGTGTGCCCTTGATGGGGTATACAGAACAGTGAGATTAGGTAGAGATTTGTTCAACTAGTAGAAGAAACTATTGTTCAAAGTTTGATTTGGAAGTGGAGTTTAGTGGAGTTTTTATATGAATAATCACATCATGTGATAGCACTCGTATGCAATCCAAGGTGGAGATATTAGGATTATGTGTTGTATACACATGGTTCAGATTAGAAAAAGAGACAATGAAACACGGCGATCGAAGCGTCGAAGAGAGTAGAAGAGAAAATAGCAACATCAGCACCAGGAATAGGGACAGTCGACTGTCGACCGCATCCCCAACCATACACCTGACCGCAGTTGTACATGGTTTTGGCCGAGAGGATGTCGGTCGACCGATTTTATTGGACGGTTGAACGTGCGCGGCGCTGTGTTCTTTTTGTACCTCGATTTGTTAGGTCGTTTCAGCCCAATCTTCAAATTCAAGTCAGATCGTATGGCTCCTATTCAATTACTTCTTCTTCAGATTATATCGAACGATTGAGAATCAAGATTAACCTAGGGCTCTCTCTATTCTTCTTCTATATATTGTTGTAGCCTCCAATATGAGAGGTAGAGTACTTCATCGATATTTTCTCCATTGCAAAAAGAGACTTGAGAGAGAGAGATAGTTATTGGTAAGTGAGTTTAATTCCTTGTATTGAGTGAATCATTAACTCATTGTGTTAGATATTATTATAGTCTCATATTGGTTGTATAGTTGTTTTGATATTTGTTCTCCTCCTATATAGGTGGTATTGTACTTGATTAAACTCAATTCAATAATCAGTATTGTTATCATCTCTCTGATTTATCTTAAAATGGTATCAGAGCTACAAAAATCTCCTATAAAAAATTAGGGTTTCTCTTTCAATCCCCCCCCCCAAAAAAAAGGTGAGGCAGCAGCAGCCATCATCATCGTCATCTTCAACAACAAGATCCATCATCATCGTCATCTTCAACAACAAGATCCAATCGAAATCCTCGTTGAAATCCTCTCCTCCGAACCCACTGCAGCAAACCTAAATCATCGTCGAAATCCACCCCCGACCATCTCCTCCGAACCCACTGCAGCAACCCAAATCCTCGTCGCAATCCACCCTCGAACATCTCTCTGAACCCACCGAAGCAAACCCAAATCCTCGTCGAAATCTACCCCCGACCATCTCCTCCGAACCCACTGCAGCAACCGAAATCCTCTTCGAAATCCACCCCCGACCATTTCCTCCGAACCCACTGCAGCAACCCCAATCCTCGTCGAAACCCACCCCCGACCATTTACTCCGAACCTACTGCAGCAACCCAAATCCTCGTCACATACCTTAGCCGCCCCTCTCCTCTCCCACCTCAAACCCTAACCCTACTTCTCCATTTCTCTTCTGAACCTATTACCCGTACCGAACCCATTACCCTATATCCGACCCGGAATCCAATAAGCCTTCTTTTTCTGTTAAAAAAAAATCAAAAAAAAAAAATCAAAAAAGAAAAAAAATTTGCAGGTACTTGGATCTTTCATGGAGCCTCAATTTCGTCAGTACCTTCCAGTCTCCACTGATTTCCTTCTTTCCTTTGCTAAGGATTGGACTGATTGGTCTGCTTCTGTTGAGGCCACTCTTCTCAGCCATTCTTTATGGGGTCACATTGATGGTTCCACTATTCGTCCCAAAGATCCTGATGCTACCGCTTCCGCTGCTGATAAGCAACTGATTCACACATCTCAGACTACTTGGGATGATCATGACCGTTCGATTATTGCCTTCCTCTTCTCCTCTATCGACCATAGTCTTCGTGTTGATCTTCTTCGTGTTCGTCCTGCCAAGGCTCTTTGGCAACATTTGGTTACTCAGTATGTTCAGAATAGTGGGGCCCGTGAGTATCAGCTCATTGTTCAATCTGTTCTTGATCGGCGGGTGATCGCAATATTCAGGAACATTACACAGCCATACACAATATCTGACGCGAATTACCGCAACTAGAGCACAGTGATGTGCATGTTACTCGTAAACGTCATCAGTTTATATTCTTTATGATGGGTCTACGACCAGAGTATCAATTTTTATGCAGTCAATTGATCCATCGAGATCCGGTCCCTCGTCTTGAAGCTGCTATTGCTAAGCTTGTTGCTGAAGAAACCCGGCTACGTGCTCTCTCCACTCCTGCTTCTCACCCATCCTCTACTAGTGAAAGTGTTCTTGCTGTTGCTCATCGTACATCCTTCTCTTGCAAGCCTCGCCCCAGCCCTACGCCTGCTCCTTCTGCCCATCGCAGTGTTCCGGATCGTCGTCCCCATTGCACCCACTGTCAGCGGAATGGTCATACTTATAGTAACTGTTTTATTCTTCATCCCCAGCTCCTAGTTTAGGCACAGCAGCGCAGACCGCAACAGGGTTTACCTCCTCTCCGCACACCTAGTGTGATGGCCGTCACTCCGGCCATGCCTTCTCTTGCTCCCTATGATATTCCATAACACCGTCTAGCTCAGCTGGATCTTTAGAACCTCGGATCAGTCCATCAGTGCTGGTTCCTCCACTCCTGCTTTCTCTGTCACTCCTAGTATGTCTTCTTCCTGGCTTTTAGATTCTTGTGCTTCACATCATCTCACTAGCAATTATACACTCCTCACCACACGCACTACACTTACCTCTCATGCACCATCACTTTACACTGCCGATAGTTCACTACTTCTCACTACGCACTCTAGTTCTATTAATGTTGTGCAATCTAGTTACCTAAATAAATAGATCAACTAGACACAAATTAAAAATCTCGCAAGCGTACGAATCGTTTATAAAAGCGTAGCAATAGCAAGGGTCGATCCCACAGAGATTGTAGATTCTAACTTACTAATCAATAAAATAGAAAACAGAATCTTTAAAGAGTTGATCTAAAAGTCTAAAAGAAATGAAAAGATAAAAAATCTAAATAAGTAGCATCACAAGTTGAGTCACAAATCTCTATTAAAGTAGTTGGGTTTTGATCTCCACCTATAGTTAGTAATGCTAAGTCATATACTACATCCATTACTCATGTTTGTTCTCCTTAAGGGCATGGTATCTACTCCTTAAAGTTAATGTTTCCCTAAGACAAGAATTAGGCATGGTATCTACTCTAATTCGTTTCTTTCATTAAGTATTTAGCATGGTATCTACTAAGTTGCACTTAAAGAAAACATAAGATTAGTGGAAACGAACAAACACTTAAAGTTCTAGAAATTGGTATCAGATCTAGATCCCTCAAGTTGATCAAACCAAGAACCCCTAAAGATTCCCTTGTTACAAAATTTGAACACGAGATACGGGTCGTCTCAATATGCTCATATAACAGATTCAGATTTATACTACACAAACTTATAATCTCAGATTCGGACCAGTCGACTGGCTGTCACCTCAGTCGACTGTCCTTAGGATTCTGAACTAGTTTGATTATTATAAATCTATTCCAATTCACTCAGGTTTAATCAATAAGTAATAAAGTAGTATTCAGAAGAAGATGAGCATTACATAACTACAGTTTCAATCTACCCAACTATGAAATTAGTTCCACATAATAAAACTTTTATTGATTAATATAATAGAGTTCATGACTACAATAAAAATAAGATTCAAAGGAAGAATAGAAGAACACTGATTTATATAATGTTGAAATTGAGCCCAATCAGTAGTCGTCTTGTTCTCCTTCTTGATGCTTGCTGTCGACGATCGGTTCTTGATGATGGATCCGGCCTCCTCGAGAGAGTTTGAGAGAGTTTGCCGCTTCTTTCTTGATTGGTATTTATAGAACAAGAGAATAGAATTAGGGTTTGCCACTTTTTCAGGAAAGTCCTCCTCTTTTATTATTTCCTTCCTTATTTGATCGGCCTTTTATTTCTTTCTCTTTTCTTCTTTATCTGCTCACCACGTGCCCTTGCTTTGATTGTTGGGGAAGCTGTTATTCGCAGAAAACACCTGGGTTTGGATAACTTAATTTTGATTCGGATTTGGATGAGGATGCATCTGTTCTTATCTTCTGACTCGCCGCATACCAGTCGACTTGTCTTCGAACCAGTCGACTATATCGAGACATCTGGAGATTCATAATTACTCAGTCCAGTCGACTGTCTTTGAGGACCAGTCGATTGTACTGAGCAGCTTTGGGATTTCATTCTCCTCTGTCCAGTCGCCTGTTGTGGGGGAACCAGTCGACTGATATCTGCAGTATTCTATGTATCATCCTCAAAGTCTGTGTTAGTCTGGAATCTGCTTCGTTTGGCTGTTTTAGGCTGTTTCCTATGGAAAAAGAGAAAAGAAGCGTAAATACCACATATAGAGCATTTAGATATCTAATTGCCTTAAGATTATTGCTCCTAAAAGTGAATAATATTTGGTTCATCAAATACCCCCAAACTTAGCTTTTGCTTGTCCTCAAGCAAACTAAAATTATGAACAAGGGGAAAATAATAGTACTCAACCTTCATACCAAGAAATTGTCTCATTATGCAAGCATCACAATTTTTGTAATCAAAGTTATAAACAATTTGCAAATGAAGTAAAAACAAGTATACCCACTTTCTCCAGTGCAATTGTTTAGTCATAGTCCCCAACTCAATCATACTTGTCATGCAATTAATTATAGTTATAGTATGCAACTACTCAATCTGTGATTATCCCTTTTCTCTACTACAAACCGAGTAGCAAACTAGAGTTTTTTTTTTTTAAATTTTATGAAATGAATATATAGTCTCTTCTTTAAAGTTGTCACTTGCCTTTTTACGCGAATGCAAAACATTTGTGATGAATCCACCCGGTTACTCAGCAAGTCACAAACTTTAAAGTACTTTGCATACTCATATTTCAAGTTGCCGTTTGACGTAAAGGTAAACATTGGTGATGAATACCCCTAGTTACTAAGCAACTCAAAACATTGGAGTAGATTGACTTTATTCACACACACACACACACACACACACACACACACACACACACACACATATATATATATATATATATATATATATTATCACTCTATTTACTTAAACTCAATTTAGGACTAGATCAAAAGGGAATAATTACCAGAAAAAGTATCACATTTGTTTATTATGTATAATCGCATGACTCATACAATTTTGTATGGAATTATGAAACTCAACAATCCTAAAGTAAATAAGTATTCTTAGTCTTACTTTATAAGAAATTGTTTATCCTAAAAAAAATTCAAAAGACTCCAACTATAACTAACTAATACCCCCAAACTTAGATGGAACATTGTCCTCAATGTTCGCGCAAAGCTTAAAATATAGGCATGTGTTACCATCTAGTTTGAAGAAAATGAAATAAAGAAATAAAGAAATGACTAAAGAAACGAATAAAGGAAGAGAGTGTAAATACTCCCCTGAAAAATTGGGTTGCCTCCCAATAAGCGCTGTGTTTCTTGTCTTCAGCTAGACTTGATGAGTTTGTGCAATGTATTGAATGGGTTGCGGCTCACAACTCATCTTATTATAAGGTTTCCCCCTCTGCCCATTCATCTTGAACGTTTGATTTTTTTCTCGAACGCTCTATGTGGGGAAACCTCTTGCAACAATTTATGGACCGTACCATCTTGACATCAGTTTATCAGCAATGGTCCATCTTAATGCACCATTGTGCTCTTGCAAGACTCCCTGCAGCCTTGCTTCTTCATTCATCCTGAATTTTGCAGCAACTGTCACAGGTAATGTCTGATTGTCCCTCGAATATTCATGTATTGGCTTCAGCTCCTCATCTGGTTGCCTGGTAGCAGTCGACTTATTCCATTCACCAGTCGACTTATCCTGGCCAGCAGTCGACTTGTCTGCAGAAACACAAGTTGTATCAGATACAAAATTTTTGACTGCAGGTGCAAGCTTACCTGTATATGACTGTGGAGTTTCAAGGTGATGTACTGTCTCTGCAATCCTCCAGTCATAGTGTTCCTGTTCAACATGAGATAATGTTAGAGGGTGTGTAATTGTTGCTTGTAATGGATCAACACCATGTTCCTGAAATGTTTGGTCGCAAATTTCCTGAACCACATTAACATTACAACATTCATTATTATCGTGTGGAACTTGTGGCCCATCAAACATTGTAAACTCAATCTCTTCTTCTAGTGTTGTCCTTGCTGGGAGCTGTTCTTGTCCTCTAGGGTTAGGTATGGTTTGTGATGGAAATTCTCCTGCCTTTCTTTCATTTAACTCCGTAGCAATTCGACCAATTTGAAATTCCAATTTTTGAATGGCCCGTCTTTGTTGATTGCTTGTTTGCTGTTGCTGTTGGAGTAACTGCAAAATGGTGGATTCGAAATCCAACTTCTTTTGTTCTTGTGCTGGCTCCTCATACCCATTCCCACCCTGGAGTTACTGCGTATTCCCTGGTGTGAGTTGATTTCCTTGATGGTTTTGCCACCCTGGGTTATACGTGTTTGAAAAAAAATTGTTCTGGGGTGGGTACATTCCCTGTTCTTCGTAGTTTGTGTGCTCCTGATCTGCGAAAGAAAACATGGGACATGAATTAGTTGTATGATTAGAATGAAAACAAATTGCACAAATTTCTTTTGGTTGGCTTTTTATGCCTCCCAACGTTGAATTCACAAGCATATCAATCTTTTTATTCATGGTTTCCATTTCTAATTGCATGTCATTATTATGAGAAATTTCGTATACTCCCTGTTTTTTCGAAAGACCCCTCCTTGTGGAGAATTGTTGTGAGTTCTCGCTGAGTTATTCAAATAACTCTATGGCCTCCTCAGCACTCTTCCTCATCAACATTCCATTGCAACCTGCATCTACAATTGCTTTGTTAGCGTCATTTAAGCCCTCATAAAATGATTGTACCTGATCATCCTTAGGTATGTTGTGCGTAGGACACTTGAGAAGCTTGTTTTTGAAGTCCTTCCACGCTTCGAAGAATAAATCGCCATCTTTTTGTTGGAAAAGTAGAATCTCCCTTTTTAGTTGTCTGGTTTTCTGGGCTGGAAAGAACTCTTTCAAGAATTTTGTCGCCAATTGCTCCCATGAATTAATTGATCCTGGTTCCAAGGAATTATACCACAACTTAGTATTAAGTTTTAAAGAAAAAGAAAACAAGATTAACCTGATTTGTTCAGGGGTAAGCCCTTGGACGCTTTGTGTCCTGCAAACATCAAAAAAATTTTGTAGATGTAAGTGCGGATCTTCATCTAGTCTACCATTGAAGTGGGGAACCATGCTAAGTAATTGAGGTGATAGATGCATATTTCCTGTGACTTTGGGTTGAAAAGCTATGCAAGACGGTTGCTCAATATTCTCTGGAATGAATTTGTCTTGCATTGGTACTCGATTTAATATTCTTTCACCCATTGTTGCTTTTGCAATTCTTCGCTGTGCAGTCGACTGGTCCTTGGAGACAGTCGACTGGTCTGACCCTGTTTGTGCAGAAAGTAAACTAAAAGAAAATGTTAGAAAAGAAAAAGAAGAAATAAAATAAAATAAACAGAAAAAGATTTTACTGATTTGTAAGTTAAAATACTAAACAATCCCCGGCAACGGCGCCAAAAACTTGTTGTGCAATCTAGTTACTTAAATAAATAGATAAACTAGACACAAATTAAAAACCTCGCATGTGTACGAATCGTTTATAGAAGCGTAGCAATAGCAAGGGTCGATCCCACAGAGATTGTAGATTCTAACTTACTAATCAATAAAATAGAAAACAGAATCTTTAAAGAGTTGATCTAAAAGTCTAAAAGAAATGAAAAGATAAAAAATCTAAATAAGTAGCATCACAAGTTGAGTCACAAATCTCTATTAAAGTAGTTGGGTTTTGATCTCCACCTATAGTTAGTAATGCTAAGTCATATACTACATCCATTACTCATGTTTGTTCTCCTTAAGGGCATGGTATCTACTCCTTAAAGTTAATGTTTCCCTAGGACAAGAATTAGGCATGGTATCTATTCTAATTCGTTTCTATCATTAAGTATTTAGCATGGTATCTACTAAGTTGCACTTAAAGAAAACATAAGATCAGTGGAAACGAACAAACACTTGAAGTTCTAGAAATTGGTATCAGATCTAGATCCCTCAAGTTGATCAAACCAAGAACCCCTAAAGATTCCCTTGTTACAAAATTTGAACACGAGATACGGGTCGTCTCAATATGCTCATATAACAGATTCAGATTTATACTACACAAACTTATAATCTCAGATTCGGACCAGTCGACTGGCTGTCACCTCAGTCGACTGTCCTTAGGATTCTGAACTAGTTTGATTATTATAAATCTATTCCAATTCACTCAGGTTTAATCAATAAGTAATAAAGTAGTATTCAGAAGAAGATGAGCATTACATAACTACGGTTTCAATCTACCCAACTATGAAATTAGTTCCACATAATAAAACTTTTATTGATTAATATAATAGAGTTCATGACTACAATAAAAATAAGATTCAAAGGAAGAATAGAAGAACACTGATTTATATAATGTTGAAATTGAGCCCAATAAGTAGTCGTCTTGTTCTCCTTCTTGATGCTTGCTGTCGACGATCGGTTCTTGATGATGGATCCGGCCTCCTCGAGAGAGTTTGAGAGAGTTTGCCGCTTCTTTCTTGATTGGTATTTATAGAACAAGAGAATAGAATTAGGGTTTGCCACTTTTTCAGGAAAGTCCTCCTCTTTCATTATTTCCTTCCTTATTGGATCGGCCTTTTATTTCTTTCTCTTTTCTTCTTTATCTGCTCACCACGTGCCCTTGCTTTGATTGTTGGGGAAGCTGTTATTCGCAGAAAACACCTGGGTTTGGATAACTTAATTTTGATTCGGATTTGGATGAGGATGCATCTGTTCTTATCTTCTGACTCGCCGCATACCAGTCGACTTGTCTTCGAACCAGTCGACTATATCGAGACATCTGGAGATTCATAATTACTCAGTCCAGTCGACTGTCTTTGAGGACCAGTCGACTGTACTGAGCAGCTTCGGGATTTCATTCTCCTCTGTCCAGTCGCCTGTTGTGGGGGAACCAGTCGACTGATATCTGCAGTATTCTATGTATCATCCTCAAAGTCTGTGTTAGTCTGGAATCTGCTTCGTTTGGCTGTTTTAGGCTGTTTCCTATGGAAAAAGAGAAAAGAAGCGTAAATACCACATATAGAGCATTTAGATGTCTAATTGCCTTAAGATTATTGCTCCTAAAAGTGAATAATATTTGGTTCATCAATTAACACTCCAACTCTCACATTACCTTTTGTCCTTTATGTCCCTCATTTATCTACGAACCTTATTTTTATTAGTGCTTTATGTGATAGTGGCCTTACCGTTACCTTTACTTCTTTGGACTGTACCATACAGGATCCTCGGACTGGTCATATGATTGGATGCGCTAGCAGACATGAATGTCTCTATCATCTAGATTTTCTTCATGCTCATGATTCTACTTCTAGTTTTGCTGGTGTTGTCAGTTCTGATGCAGACTTGTGGCACAGACGCTTATGTCATATTAGTGCGTCTCGTTTAAAAGATTTAGTTCGTAGTGGTGCTCTTGGTCATTTTAATTTTACTTCATTATCAGTTTGTCAGAGTTGTAAGTTCGCAAAACACTTGGCCCTCCCTTTCAACAAAAAAAGCATTTCTCAGTCTACTCATGCATTTCAACTTATTCACTCTGACATATGGGGCCCATCTCCCACACCTTTTCAAAAATGTTATCTCTGTTATGTTAGTTTCATCGATGATTTCACTAGACACATATGGGTATTTCTTATGCGCCAACGTTCTGAGATACCTGATATTTACCGATTTTTTACGACCATGGTTCACACTCAGTTTGGGGCTCGTATCAAAACCTTTCGCACTGATGGTGCTCATGAGTACACTTCTACTATTATGCGATCCATCCTTCAGTCTCATGGCTCTCTTTTTCAACAATCATACCCCCACACCCATGAGCAGAATGATGTAGCTAAATGCAAACATCGTCACATCCTTGAGACGACTCGCGCTCTTCTACTTTCCTCTTCTGTTCCTCGCTCTTTTTGGGCTGAAGCTGTCATGACTTCTGTCAGTCTCATTAACATTACTCCTTCGTCTGCCCTTTCTGGCACCATTTGTAGAACCCCGTATTTTCAAATATTATTTTAAATATTTGAAAATGAATTTAAATGATTTTCTGGAGATTTAATAAATATTTTCTAAAAGATTTATCTTTTTACACGTGCGAAACACGTGCAAATAATTTTGGTGTAAATATACAATTTTATATTTTTAATAAGTTCTCATACTTATTATGGGGTGTATTCTAAATTTTGGAATTTTTCTGAATAAAGAAACTATTTTTACAAATATCTCGAAAGAGAGGGGCTTTTATGTAAAAAGTCGTTTGGATCTTAAATAAACTATGAAAATTCTTTTTTACTGATATTTTGGTTTCCCATGGTTAGCATTTAAATTTAAATATATTTAGATTTTATTTAAAGTCGATTTGGTGAAGATTTAGTCAAAAAGGGTGTTTTTGTAAATAAGGAATTCATGTAGAATTTTGTGCAAATATTTTTCTGGAAAGTAAAAGTCAGATATTTTGATTGGAAAATATAATATGTATTATTAGATATTATTTCGGATTTTTCTGAATTTTTATGAATATTTTATGTTGTAATTGCAAATATTACAAAAGGGATGGCTTTTGTGCAAAATTGCCACCCTGAGTTGTTAATCCGAATTTTTCTTATTTACTGGACTGCTCTGGGTTGTTGGACAACTCAGTGATAAAATATTTGATTTGGTTTTGATTTAGTTAATCTATTTTAACTAAGGAAAGGTTATATGAGTAAAGTTATATTTTTGGGAGGACTATTTTGCAAATACATTTCTAAAACCCTAAATCTTTTTTCCGGCTTGTATAAAAGAGGGTGTGCAGCCGTCATTCGCTGCACAACTCCAGATTTATTATATTATTATTTTCTTGGTGATCAAGAGGAGAATTTTTGGATCTCGCAAAAAGGAAGGCTTTTCGTTGGATCTTTTCAATTCAAAGGTGAGTGATATTGTTTTATTTTGATTTGTTTTGTATGTAATATGAACTTTATTTTGTGGTTTGATTTAAGTGAACGATTGTTTGATTGTTGTTTGGCATGTATGTTTATTTAGTACCTTGCATGAAAACGATGCAATGGTTGTTGTTTGTATCATCTATGTGAAATCTAAGAATGTTGAGTAGATCTTGGTTCATAAAATTGTATTGCTAGAAATGCATGTTTATGATTTGAGTATGGTTATGATCAGATGGAGGAACATCTGGATCTTGTGTATACAAATCAGATTTGGTTTTGAGTTGTGGAAGATATTGAGTATTGAGAAATCCTAATGGAAGAATTAGGAGTTGAGAACATGAGAATTGAGTTTTGAGATATTGGTTGATTGGAGGAAATGTATCCAAACTGAGGATACTTCAGATTGTTGTTTTATTTGAGTACAAATTATTTTAGTGAACAATGATTGCTTTTGGAAAACCCTAATTTTGATCATTATATACAACCAAAACTAGGCAGTCTGTAGGCCGACAGTCGACTGGTAGACTTTTCAGTCGACTGGTACGACCCAGCTGCTGTGTCTTTAGTTTTCTTGAAAATTCGTTCTGGACAGTCGACTCAGACCTTTTACAGTCGACTAGTGTCCCCAGATTACTTTTAAAGATACTGAAGCTTTCTCTCTGGTAAGTCGACCTACGACTTTTACGTCGACTTACAACACATGGAATATTTTCTTAAAGAAATGTTGGAATTTTCTCTGGACAGTCGACCTATAGTATTAACAGTCGACTTATACTATACTTAGACTTATTTTCCGAAAGTTACTGGATTTCTCTCTGGACAGTTGACTGGTGAGTTTTGCAGTCGACTGTAGACACTTAGATCTTACTTCTTAAAGATGTTAGTTTTCACTTTGTATAGTCGACTGGTGAACTTTTGCAGTCGACTGGTACTGATACTTTTCTAAGGTGTTTTGATGTTCTTTAAAAGACTAACTCTTAAAATGTTTTGGATCTATAATCTACTCTTATAAATATTATTCTTCTATAGAACATACGCTTTCAATATATATTATGGTTGGATTTGGATTATGGAATTTATTAAAGACTTGGGTTTTGTGGAGTGGAGAGATTTCCCCTTGATCGTTTGACGATGGATTAGTGAGTTTTGGTTCTGTTTGAGATTTATTGAGATAGGCCTGAGGGGTCTTGGTTAGTTGTTGTTTTGAGTTATTTAGATGTTCGCGTGATGAAGGTCTACGGGCCTATTCCCGGATAGGCAGGGAGATGATTCTCCGGATAGGCAGGGTGCATTTGTATGTACCGGGTGTATCTGCACATTTCGTGGGGTACACGGTAGGGAGGTAATTCTCCGGATAGGTAGGGAGGTAATTCTCCGGATAGGCAGGGAGATGATTCTCTGGACAGGCGGGGTGCATTTGTATGTACCGGGTGTATCTGCACATTTCGTGGGGTACACGGCAGGGAGGTAATTCTCCGGATAGGCAGGGAGGTAATTCTCCGGATAGGCAGGGAGATGATTCTCCGGATAGGCAGGGTGCATTTGTATGTACCGGGTGTATCTGCACATTTCGTGGGGTACACGGCAGGGAGATAATTCTCCGGATGTTGTTTAGACAGGATACATTTGTATGTACCGGATGTATTCTTGGTTTTATGCTTGTGTTTTCCAGTTTTCTTACACTTGACACTTAGGCTAACTTCACTTGTTGTTTTCATTTCATGATGTTTTCATGCTTTACATCTTTTGTTGTTTCTCATTTATCCTTGTTGTTAATACATGCTGTTGATGACTTTATGTTTTATGATTAAATTATGTTGTTTTGTTTTTATATCACTCACACCATTTATGGTTGACCCCTTTAGTTTGGGGGTTAGGGATCATCTCTAGCCTCATGTGTTACTGGTTATTGCTTAGAGTCGGGAGGCTTGGATGCTTGAGTTAGTTTTGAGATAAACTGTCGTAATAGAGCTTTGTGTAAATTTGTGTAAAAAGAAGTATTGTGAAAAGAAAGTTGTAATTCAAGGTGTTGTAATTCCGCTGTGTTTGAAAAAGATTGTTGTAATAAAAGTTTGGAATAAAATTATTTATGTTTTTGAGCTATTTGTACTATTACATTGAAGTTGATGCTGGGATTGTGCCACGTATTTTCTAGGTTATTATATTAGAAATTCGGGGCGCTACACCATTCCTTATGAGGCTCTCTATCACTCACCACTCAACTACAGCATGCTCCGTATTTTTGGGTGTACCTGTTATATCCTTTCCCTTCCACTGAGCGCACGAAGCTTACCGCTCGCGCCGCTAAGTGTGTTTGTCATGCCCCGCTTCCCAAAAATACGGAATACGAGTATGCAACAAAAGCCCAGCGAATGATTTTCATCATCCATAAGCTGTTCAAGAATCTTTACAACATATCACAGAAATAATCAAAGTTGGAAGCCCGAAAAGTCAACCACATGCATAATTGAAATAAGATACCAACAAGAATACTTCAAATAAAATATATTAATCTCAAATAGTCATGATCTGAATAAAACAAATATCCTGGGTCACATTGGCTAAATACAAGAATAAATCCAAGTACAAAAATACATTATTGTTCAAGCAAACTACAAAGAATAGTCATAACAAGATCCAGCACTAATACTTCATGTCACCAATACCATCTGGAACCTGTTCTCCAAAATATGCAATTCAACGAATGCAGGAAAGAGGGAAAGAGAAAAATAAGTACCCGTCAATTGCAAGTTATGGGCCACTTATAATGTAGGATACAAGTACATGGGAAAAACTAAACAGATCTAATTAATAGCAGAAACAGATCTAGCATGGTGTACTAACATGTATCCAGTGTCATGTGTCAGATAGTATGTAAACAGATATACAGACAGTGCCAAGTGATAATGTCATACAGATAGCAGGTAATCAGATAATCAGATAACATATAGCCAGATGCATATAACAGATTCAGATTCAGATTTAGGTACAGATGTCATGTTCTTATTAATCTTGTGTGATTACTATCTAGGTAGCACTTCATGCGCCCCAAAAACATAACACATGGTTGCTACAACAAACAATTTTGCTTTAGATTTTGTACGGGATCATATAGGGCCGTGTACTCAGGGTTCAGACAGATACCAGATAACAGACGATCATATAACATGATCTCATATAGATAACAGATAACAGACGATTATGTAACATGATCTCATACAGATAACAGATAATCAAATGGAAAACACGGGCCCCTTCTAAATACACATTTCTATGCATTCCCACTACTAGATCTTTCCCTTAAATCCCGACTTAGTTACTTTTATTATGGTCATCAAACAGGCATGAATGTATACGCAATGATGTCAAACTAACATGGTATAATTAGTATTAGGTTCAGGGAAGCAAATAAATATGCATAGATGATATACAGTCACATAAACGAGCAAAACCGTGTATGTTCATATTCAGGACAGCAAGACAGTAAAGTACTAAAACAGTGAATCCCATTGCTGCAGAAATGTAAATCTGGATCCGTCAAAGGATCTGGAAAATAGACATCCGCACGAATCCAACAAATATAAATAAGTCACATCATAATTCACAGAATCATAACTCAAAACTGATTTGAATCCAGAAAACATATTCAGTCAGAAATCAGTAAAACGAATTCCCAGTCCGAAAAACAGCATCAAAACCTCTCAAATAAATTCATAAAAAATTTGGGGTATTCCACTATATGTATAGAATCAAAATATAAAGTTTTATAATATTCCAGTAAAATTAGTTTAGTCTCCAAAAATAAGAAAACATCAAGAAACGACACTTTGGAAAATTTGGAATTCCCAACACTGCTGTACGAAAACTGAAGTATCTCGCAAGCTGTGAAACGAAATCCAAATCCGCCAAAGGGAGATGAAAATAGACAAAATATATTAACTTTCATATTTCACGAACATTTTTCATAAAGTAAAAGGAATCATAGTGAAAATAAGGTTCTTTACAGATCAGCGAGCAAAATACAGCAAGTATGACTTTTGTAAACATGCATGAAACGACATATAAAACTCATCAATAAAATCTACCAAAATTCTGGGTAATCCTTAGGTATGTATAGAAAGACTGACCAAAGTTTCAGATCAAAATAATATACATAGCATAGTTCTTTAAAATAATTTATCATCAAAATTACCGAAAAACAGAATCTGGAAAAAGTCGACACCTCGGTACTAAAACAGCCATAACTCAATCATACGAAATCAGAATCAAGCAAGGTCAGAGGGGTTTGAAAATAGACAAAATTCTCTAAAACTCTTGTTTTATACTGAAATTAAGATACTGACTTTAAAATAGTCCAAAACAGCAACCAAAACAGAATAGTGACAAACTACAGGTTTTTCCCTTGAAAACAAAATCGAGATAGATTCAAGAAAATTGATCCAAACACCCCTAAACATGAAATCGAGTCTACCAAGTGTCTAAACATCATGAATTAGGGTATCTACCATGTCCACACTAAGTATATCTCATGGGTCTCAACCAAAACACAAATTCTTGCACAAGTCTCACATACAAGATCAAAATCAAGAACGGGCAAATCCTAGGTTAATTCATGTCCATATTGTGTCGTGAGTCATCTATAGTCAAATTTTCGCAATAGAGACGAAACTCATCAAGGAAAACACAAACAAGAGTCGTCTCTAGACCCAACTACACTATATGTGAACTTTTTGACTTGTATCAAACAAATGAATTAGAGTACAAGTTACTTGCCTGAAAGACGACGAATCCAACTAAAAAAAAGAGAATAACAGGAACGAATTCCCGGTCAGGAACTCAACAGCAACAAATCACGAATAAGATGATCACGAACAAGATCATGAATCTAAAGAACAAATAACCCACGAACACGATCGAACGGCAGAGATCATGAGATCAAGAGATCAAGGTGATCGGATCAGATCGGACGACTCTGATCGAAGATCAAGATCAAGATCGAGATGTGATCAGTATCTTGATGATGATGATGATGATCAGGTCAGATCGACGATCGGACGGTCCACAATTAAAGCAAATCAAGAACTCCATGATGGATGAGATCACGATCCAATCGAACGGCTCCAAACAACAATGATCAAATCCTCCATGATCAATATGATCAAGAGATCAACAGCTCGGATCCACTTGATCAAAACTCACATGATCAAGAATCCAACAAACGACTCATAATCAAAGAGATCAAAACCCATGATGATGATCATGATGTGATCAACGGCTCACAACAAAACTTGATCAAACAAACCAACAACCCACCAACACAACACACTCTGGCTTGGCTGCGGCGGGGGCATGCCGGCGAGGGGACGCCGGAACAGGGCTGAGCGGCTGGGCTGAGGGAGTCGCTGTGCTGCCACAGGTGGCTGCAGTCGCGACCTGGCTGGGCGCGCATAGGGGGACAGTGCACAGTGGCTGTGCTGTGACGGGGTTGCTGACGTTGCAGTCGCATGGCGCAGGAGGGGAGACTGGGAGGACGGAGCAGGGGGTTCGGGATGTCAACATGGATGGTGTTGCGATGCTGCTGCGCCGTGGTCGCTATAGCGTGACAGGAGGGCGGCGACACAGGGGAGAGGGCTATCGCTGGGTGGAGTCGCGACGGAGGGGAGAGCGCGCACAGGGCTGGCGAAGGATGGGGAAGATGAAGCGGTGGGTGTAGGGAAGGGGAAGGGTCTGTATATGGGTAATATATAGGGGATGATATTAGGGTTGGGGTGAACAGCAGTAACGGGTTGGGGATTTCGGGTGTGGGTAGAGTTTAGGTAAATGGGTTTGGGTATTAATAGGATTTTAATGGGTTAATGGGTTTAAGTGAATTGTGTATTTAAAATAGGGTTTTAATAGAATATAGGATAAAATAAAATACCCAATAAGAAATTAAATGGGTTTGGGTTTTAGGAAAATACAATAACAAATAAAATATACAATTTACGATTTTATAAAAAATACTAATAATAACAATAAAACAATACCAATACCAATAACAATAATAATAATAATAATAATAATAATAATAATAATAATAATAATAATAATAATAATAATAATAATAATAATAATAAGAGAAATAATAACAAAACTAGGAATTGTATTTCAGTATAAAATAATAGAAACTAGTTACAATTTAAAATTATTGATCGAAAACAGATTTTAAAATAGAAGATCCAAAAAAAATACATTTTGACAAAAGAATTTGAAAACCGAAAAAATAATTTGCGAAAATTTTTAAAATACAGAAAATACACAAAAATACATTTTTGGGGAAACAGGGGTTATAGTGTTCATCTAGGTCTCAGTCCTGAGCATAAAGGTTATTGTTGTTTTGATCCTGTGGCAGGTCGTATTCGTATTTCTCGACATGCCTCTTTTGTAGAAGACTCTCCCTGCTACTTGACCTCTCCTCAGGATGCTAGTTTTCTCGATCCTTCACCTGTTGGGCCTATTTCCACTAAACCCATTCCATTTGATCCCACTCCTTTGGCTCCTTTTGCTTCTGCTATAGATAGTCCCCCTATTATTCCTCTTACAGAGACACCCCCTATTTCTCCACCGCCTCATGCACCTACACCACTTGCTTCCCCACTGTTGCATACACCCACACCACCTACCTCACCTCCACATACTGTCCTTCCACCACCGGTTCGTCAGTCTACACGTTCTAGCGTCCCACCACCCCGTTACACACCTAATGCCACTGGTCCCTCTGACCAATTTGGCTTTGCCACACTAGCTTCTTACTCACCCCAGTTACATACATATCTCACTGCTATACACTCTACTCGTGAGCCCAGAACCTATAAGGAAGTTGTTCAATACCCCGAGTGGCGGAAAGCTATTGCAGAGGAGTTCAGTGCCTTTGATCAGACTGGTACATGGGATGTTGTTCCACTGCCTGTGGGTGTTCATCCTGTTAGCTGCAAGTTGATCTTCAAGGCCAAATATCAACCTGATGGCTCCATTGAGAGGCACAAGACTCGTCTAGTTGCCCGGGGATTTACTCAAGAGCATGGCATTGATTATGATGAGATCTTTGCTCCAGTTGCTCAGATGACTACAGTTCGCACTTTTCTTGCTGTTTCTGCCGTTCTTCAGTGGTCGTTATACCAGTTGGACGTGAAGAATGCTTTCCTTCATGGCACTTTATCTGAGGTTGTTTATATGCATCCTCCTTCTGGCCTCACTACTCCTCGTCATGTTTGTAGACTACTCCGTGCTATATATGGTCTGAAACAGGCTCCTCGAGCATGATTTGAGTGTTTTCGGCTTGTCATCACCAGGGCTGATTTTCGTCAAAGTTCCCAGGACCATTCCATGTTTATGCGGTCATCACCGCAGGGGAGGGTACTTCTACTACTATATATTGATGATATGATCATTACTGGGGATGACTCCGCCGGCATTGTATCCACCCAGAAATACCTTCACCAGCAGTTCTATATGAAAGACCTTGGTAAGCTACGTTGCCTTATAGGTTTAGAGATTGCTCATGGATCCCATGGGTGTAATGCCCCGATTTTTCATTTAATGAAAAATTATTTTTTTTTGCACGTAGTGTGCACGTGCAATATTTTTGGTAATTATTTTCATTATGATAAGTATAGATATTTAAATTTGTGCTTTTAATTATTTTGTATAAAGCCTTTTTTCAATTAGACAAAAAAGCCTTTTTCTTAAAGCCCAAATTTAATTCAATTTATTATATTTTTATAATTATTATTTTGGCCAATAAACTAAAGCCCATGAACTATTTTATTTTCAGATACAACTTGTAATGTAGAATACAATTTAAAGATTTTTTTTATATTGTACAATTTTTAAATGGAGACCAAGTTGCATGCACATGCACTACACGTACACGTGCACAAGCACACTTGTGAAGCCGGTTGTGATTTAGGAGGGAAATCAAATTTTAAGTGGAGTCATGGTGGAGGTGGTTACTTGATCATGGGTAGTTAGTGTAACTCCTCCTTAAATCTAAGCCATTTGTTCCTAACTCCTACTTCAATCTTAGCCATCCATTCTCCTAATTTTTTAGTATAAATACCCCCCCCCCCCTTTGGCTAGTATTCTTGTGCTAAATTTTTCCTCCAATCTATAGTTCAAAATACAATTATCTAGTAGTTAGTAAGTGAGTAAAAGATTAAGATTGTGTGGGAGAGTTGTGCTTGCATCAATCAAGAAGGGGAGAGGCCGGCTAACAAGAAGGAGAGCTCTCGGTTTTGGTGTGCTTGGAGGCTCGAGTGCGCGCTTCTAGGAGGAGGATCGTTCGTTTACAAGGATATTCGTTTAGGAGGTTGCTAAATTGTACTTTTCTTCAATAAGGTGGGTAAATTTTCTATATTTCTAAATAGGAATGCATGCTAGATTTGAATGGAAAAATGATGCACGAAAAAGATTAATAAGAGTACACATTTAATTGGAAAATTGATCTATAAATTGATTGGAATGTGGATGTGCAATTGTATGTGGTTTTATTAGTAAAAGTCTAAATTTTATGTGAATTGATTATAGTCATGGATTGTTGAAGAAAGTTTTATTATCTACACCATGAATTATAGACACAAAAGTTAGTAGATTAACAATGCTACTTTAGGTGTTTAAATGAATCTTTGTGTTGTATTGAAATGAATGAATTAAAATGTAGATTTGTATGTTTGGTAAACGATTAAAAACAGGAAATTAATATGAAGTTTGCTAATGAAGAGATTAGCGGTGTTAATTGTTAAGAAATGCAAAAAAAAAAAAAAAAGAAGAGATGTGGTAGTGATAGTTCACAATTCGAATTAATTGTATGAAAAATATGTTTTAATTATTGAAAAAAATTATTTTCTATATACTGGAGTATAATTCATGATGGTAATAATCAATCTGGAATTTTACAATAATTTTTATAAAAGCGAAATGAAGTGAGAGCTTGTTGATTTTCGAAATGTTTTGATAACAGAGAGGATTGATTTAAGTGAACTTAGAGTTGTACCATTGACAACCCGAGCACATAGCTCAAGTGGTTGGGACGGCTCTGTTCGCTACAGTGGGTTTTCGGAGTCCCAGGTTGCTGGTTCGAATCCCTGTGGCACCATACTTTTGTTTCGTATTTTTCAAAAAAAATATAGTACAGCGGCCGAGAGCATTAGATGCTCTCAGCCACTCTTTCCAACGCATATAGCGTTCGGCCTAGTGGTCTGTGCCTTGGGCGGTTTTCCCTGTGGTCGTGGGTTCGAATACTGGGTTCGGCCAGTATTTAAATTAGGGAAAAAACATTTTTTTGGGATTTTTAATGATCAAAAAAATATGGAAAAAAATATGATTATTATCTTAAAAATATGTGGAGTTTATGAAAAATAATTTGAGGATTATTTGCATTAAATGAAGTATGTGTTGAAAATAAAATGTATAATTTAGAATTATAGTTATACACTTGTATGTTATAAAAGTCGCACTTTGCAAAGGGACTTGAAATAAAATATCAGAAAAGCAGTGAAATAAAGATTGAAATTATATTATGTGATGTGACGTAAATTATTCTCATTTGAGAATAGTGTGGAAACTATGAATTGTGAATATTCATTTAGTGAAGTGATTTCGATATGAAATTGATATTTGATGAAGTATATAATTCGATGTAGGATTATGGACTATTGAACATGCTATTGAAAAAGAAATCTGTTATGATTATGAGAATGAATTTATGAGTTGGAAACACTCAATTTTGGAAATTGTGAATTGGAATTGAAACAAAAAAGTAGCTAAGTCTCCCCCGGCAATTGGAAAGAAATGAAATGAAATTTGAAATGAAAGACCAAGGTTGGTCATGTTTGAATAAATGAATAAGTCCGGTTTAGTGGAGAGGCTAACTCTAGTGCTTTGATTTTGTTCATGATTCTATTTCATTAGAATTAAGGATTAGTTACATAGTGAAGATGTGATGAAAGTAAGAGAAAAACACTATGAGGGCCATTGGATTAGCGGCGAGAGCGTATCCCAGGATGTCCCATGATGAATCATGATAGGGCATGGATACTGCTCCAGAGTACCGTCCCGGTGGCGACGCTCGTGGGGTGTTGGACGACTGCGGGTGGTGTCATGTCTATGGTAGGAGCTGAATTACCACAGGATGCCTGCATGATGAGTCATGTGTCAGTGCGTTGGGATTCCCTCCAGGGCGCCTAGACATGAGTTCGTATGTCAGAAAACATCTATGATACTTACCGTAGTTACAGTAGTAGATTAAGACATGACGAGGGATTGAACCCTACAAGATGAAGAACGATTAAGGGCTTGCCCTCGGACCTATGTAGTATGGGATGCATAAAATCCGAACAAGTGTGCATTAGTGTCATATAATATAAACAACTGCATTAAGGACTAAGTGCACAATCACAACACGACATCAATAGGGTATTCCCTTTAGTTTGATATGACAAGTTTGTGTTTGCTAAATATGGAAAATTAGTTATACTATTTCCGGCATAGAGAGGATGACCGTGTATAATGTTCGTCGGTTGAATAAACTGACGTACCCACAGTTTTATATGCAGGTAAGTGACATGATAAAGATTAAAGAGGAACAGATGCTTAAAGATTATTCAATGTTGGTATACATTTATTTAATATTGTAATTTTACTTCCGCTATGCAGTGTAAATTGTAATGTTTTTCTTGTAACTCTGATGTAAAGTGAAAAGTTCAAATTTCCTTGTAAAATTGTACTAAATGAAGTGGAAAGATCATGTAGAACTCTCAAATTCAGTTGTATTTGGGATTTGGGGCGTTACAGAGTGGTGTCAGAGCCAGGTTTCACACTTGTACAAATTTATAAGGAACGAAACCCTAGAAGTGGACATTAGAGTGTGTTTGAGTCTAGAGATTTAAATGTAAGTGACTTACATTTGTGTTGCTCTACGAATTTTGCTTCTTCCCCTCTATTTCTAAGATGGCTGATCACTTCGACCCTGCTGGAGACGACGACAGGCATATCATCGAGGAAGAGTACCATCCTGGACAAGCAGATTCCGAGGAAGAGTACTACCCAGGGCAAGCAGATTCTGACGAAGAAGAATGGCCTGAATCCCGAGAGATCACCCCACCTCCGGATTCATTTGATGACTCTTCTTCTGACGAAGAAGAAGAACCAGTTCCAAATAGTCTTGTGATATCTCTTCAGAGGCAGGTAGAAACACTGCGAGAGAGAGTCGGATTATTGGAGGCTCAACTGGCAAAGTGTAAGGACGACTTTTCTGTTCTCAGTCATCGGGTATGGGAACTCGTGAAGAGGAAGAATCTGACCGATGTGCTGAAGGATGAAGTTGATGAACTACGGGGAGAACTTCGAGAAGCGAAGAGGAATCGTAGGAGTTAGACTGTTGTAGCTTCTACTATTTTCATTCTGATGTCAAGAAATATTTTTCAATTCGAATGTATAAAGTTTGGAATTCAATGAAATGCAAGTTGGTTTAAAATTCATGTCTTATACTTCGAATTTGATGGATCTTTTGCATCAGAATATGGCTAGAAGAGGAGCTAGAAACGGGGAAGGTCTGGATCTGGAAACGGAACTTGCGAAGGTCTATCAGACGCTCACCGTCGTGGCTATGAATCAGAACCAAGGAAGGGTACCTGCAAATCCGGTGCCCGAAGCGATTAAACTAGTGGAATCGTTCAAACGAATGAAACCACCTGTATTCGAAGGGAAGTCAGACCCTGATGCGGCTGACAACTGGATTCGTCAAGTAGAGACAATCTTCGAAGTGCTGGAGACCCCTGAAGGCAGCAAGGTCAAGTTGGCGACTCTGCAACTGGAGAAGGATGCGGCTGTTTGGTGGCAGTCGATGAAGAGGACCATGGGAGGCATAGTTCTTGGTTGGGAGAAATTTCTGGAAGAATTTCGCAGTCACTATTTCCCCACCGACGTCCAAGAGAAGAAGGCTATGGAGTTTCTATCACTACAGCAAGGTGGCATGTCAGTGAGAGAGTACGAGACCAAATTTACTCAGCTCTCTAGGTATGCTCCTGAATTAGTGACGGATGAGGCTAAGAAGGCTCGTAAGTTCGAGTATGGATTGAGTCCGAGCTTGAGGTCTCGGATGATACCCCTTGGTATTAGAAGATTTGACAAGTTGGTCAAGAGAGCAGCAGCGACGGAAGCAGATATCGAGCAGTTTCATGTTGTTGAGAACCGGAGGAACAACTGGCAGTCTGAAAAGAGGCCTGCACATTCTGGGAATTTCAAGGGGCAACCATCTGCACAAAGGTTCAAACCGACAGGGGCAAACGCCATTAGTGTGGCTAGAGGGCCTGGGAACAATGTGGTGAGACCTCCTGCGGTAACTTGCTTCAACTGTGGTGAAACGGGACATTACAAATCTCAATGCCCCAAGCCACGAAATGGTAATAGCAATGCACCAACGCAGCAAACTGGGAAGAGACCGTACCAACCAGGGCGAGTATTTGCCTTGACAGAAGCTGATGCTAATGAAGTAGATCATGTCATCACTGGTACAAGGGCAGATGTTTAGAGGTTTTTGTTATTTCTTTTTCCCGTCTATTAAGTGAACTGTTACGTAATGGGTGTGTATTATGTAACAGGCGAACTTTATCTTAATGGAATGAAAGCTGTTGTGTTGTTCGATACTGGATCCTCTCATACTTTTGTGTCTCTTAAATTTGCTAAAGTGTTGGGAGTTGAACCGAAGATTTTTCCAGGCAAGATTTTAGCAGTAGCTACTCCATCAGGGGAAACTTTAACCACTGATCGGTATTATGCAGATTGCGAGATTGTGATGGGGACAGAATCTTCGGAATTGATCTGATCGAGCTGACTATCTTGGGAGTTGATGTTATCATTGGCATTGATTGGATATCGGTGTACAGTGCAAGCATCGAGTGTAAGACCAAGACGGTAATAGTGAAGGCTCTAGGTGGACCTGAAGTCATTTTCCAAGGGAAGAAGAAGTGTTCTAGGCTGGTGGCAGCTATCCGCAAGGAAGAGACTCCTGTGGAAGTGCAAGGGATTCCTGTGGTTCGGGACTATCCGACTGTGTTCTTAGATGATTTTCCTTGGTTACCCCCACATCGTGATGTAGAGTTCAGCATCACTGTTCAACCGGGAAGTGCACCCATTTCTAAGGCACCGTATAGGATGGCTCCAGTGGAACAGGATGAGGTGAAACGACATATTGAGGAACTGTTGGAGAAAGCCTTTATTCAACCTAGTGCGTCACCTTGGGGAGCACCAGTGCTTTTGGTAAAGAAGAAGGATGGATCGATGAGGATGTGCATCGATTACCGAGAGCTGAATAAGGTCACTGTTCAGAATAAGTATCCTATTCCTCGAATTGATGATTTATTCGATCGTCTATAAGGAGCAGCTGTTTTCTCCAAAATAGATCTTCGATCAGGATATCACCAAGTTCAAGTGAAAGCTGAAGATGTTCACAAAACTACATTTAGAGCTCGACATGGGCATTATGAATTCTTAGTTATGCCATTTGGAGTGACGAATGCACCCGCAATCTTCATGGATTTGATGAACAGAGTTCTGAGGCCATTCATTGATTCTTTCGTCGTGGTGTTCATCGACGATATTCGTACTCCAAGTCAGAGGAGGAGCATACCGAGCATCTGGCAGCAGTGTTGAAGAAGCTGGAAGATCAGAAGTTGTATGCCAAGCTATCAAAGTGTGATTTCTGGAAATCTGAAGTGACATTCCTAGGTCACATCCTTTCTAAGGAGGGAGTGGCAACTGACCCTCATAAGATAGAGGCAGTGAGAGATTGGGCTAGGCCTACTACAGTGAAGGAAGTCAGAAGTTTTCTTGGAATGACTGGATACTACCGGAGATTCATTCAAGGTTATGCTCAGATAGCCGTGCCGCTTACTGGTCTGACCAAGAAGAATGTGAACTTCAAGTGGACTGAGCAATGTGAGGCAAGCTTTCAGGAGCTGAAAGAGAAGCTGACTACTGCACCTATTTTGGCTTTGCCTAGAGCAGGTGTTGAGTATGATGTTTATAGCGATGCTTCACATCGTAGGCTTGGTTGTGTCTTAATGCAAGAAGGAAGAGTAATCGCTTATGGGTCTAGGCAACTACGATCGCATGAGAAGAATTACCCGAATCATGATCTGGAGTTGGCTGCGATTATCTTTGCTTTGAAGCAATGGAGCGACTACGTGTATGGTGAGAAATTGAACATGTACACGAACCACAAGAGTTTGAAGTATATATATCAGCAGAGGGATCTGAATTTGAGGCAGTAGAGATGGTTGGAAGTGCTTGAGGACATGCTACCTGAGATCAAGTATCATCCTGGGAAAGCTAATGTTGTTGCTGATGCACTTAGTCGCAAGAGCAGTTTATCGAGTTTGATTACAACTCAGAAGTATCTGATTGAGGAATTGGACCGAGCAGGTATTGAAGTTGTCTTGCAAGGATTGGGAGCATCTTTAGCTCAGTTGAGGCTTCAGCCTACACTGAATGGAAGGATCATTGCAAATCAGGAGGTTGATGCTGATATCTTGGAGATGAAGGAGCAGGTTAGTGCTGGCAGGCTGCCCTGATTTCAAATCAGGGATGGAGTGCTGTGGTTTGGAGAGAGGCTATGCGTTCCAAACCAGGCGGACCTGAAAGAGAGTATTCTTCAGGAGGCACATGCTACTCTTTTGTCGGTACATCCTGGGAGTACTAAGATGTACAGAGACATCAAACCGCATTTCTGGTGGTCAGGTTTGAAGTGGGATGTGGCTGAATTTGTGGCGAAGTGTGAGGTTTGTCAGCAAGTCAAAGCCAAAAATCAGAGACCCGAAGGTCTATTACAACCGTTACCTATTCTGGAATAGAAGTGGAATAACATCAGTATGGATTTCATTACGGGATTGCCCAAGAGTCCTAAAGGCAATGACACAATTTGGGTTATAGTCGATCGACTAACCAAGTCCGCTCACTTTTTGGCGATGAAACTCACTGCTTCGATGAACAAGTTAGCTGAGTTGTATGTTGGCGAGATCGTCTGGCTCCATGGTGTTCCGTCAACTATTGTGTCTGATCGAGATGCGCGATTTACTTTGCATTTCTGGAGGAGTCTTCAAACAGCTTTGGGTACCAAGACAGATTTCAGCACTGCTTTTCATCCGCAAACTGATGGGCAGACCGAGAGAGTCAACCGTATTCTTGAGGATATGCTTCGGTGTTGTGTACTAGACTTTAGAGGCAGTTGGGAAAGGCATTTACCCTTGGTAGAGTTTGCCTACGACAACAGTTTTCAGGCTAGCATTGGGATGGCGCCGTACGAAGCTTTGTAAGGTAGGAAGTGCAGAACACCTGTTTGTTGGTTTGAAGTTGGGGAGCGTCAATTGTTTGGGCCTGAGCTTGTGCAGCAAACCTCTGAGAAGATTGATCTGATCAGGAAAAGGTTGGTAGAAGCTCAGAGCAGGCAGAAAAGCTATGCAGACAACCGAGAAGGGACCTTGAATTTGAGGTCGGTGACTTCGTCTTTCTGAAAGTATCGTCCAGCAAAGGTGTGGTTCGATTTGGCAAAGGCGGGAAGTTAGCCCTGAGGTTTATAGGCCCGTACAAGATATTGAAAAGGATCGGAAAAACTGCTTACCGGCTTGAATTACCGGAAGAGTTATCTCAGGTGCACAATGTCTTTCATGTGTCTATGCTGAGAGGTTATATTCCAGATCCGAGTCATCATTTTCCTGAAGTGCCGGAAGGTTTGCAGTTGGATCTGAATTACATCGAGTCTCCTGTTGAGATTGTTGATCGTCGAGAAAAAGTCTTGAGGAATAAGACGATACCGATGGTCAAGGTAGTCTGGAGGAACCATTTGGTTGAAGAGGCTACTTGGGAGTCTGAGGAGAGGATGTTGAAGGACTATCCTGAGCTTTTTGCTTGATTTGTATTTTTGTATTTTTTCTTGTGCTTGTTATTAGTGTTTGTGTTTGTTTTCTCGCTCTTGACTGTAGTTCCGGGGACGGAACTATTCTAAGGAGGGAGTGTTGTAATGCCCCGATTTTTCATTTAATGAAAAATTATTTTATTTTGCACGTAGTGTGCACGTGCAATATTTTTGGCAATTATTTTCATTATGATAAGTATAGATATTTAAATTTGTGATTTTAATTATTTTGTATAAAGCCTTTTTTCAATTAGACAAAAAAAGCCTTTTTCTTAAAGCCCAAATTTAATTCAATTTATTATATTTTTATAATTATTATATTGGACCATAAACTAAAGCCCATGAACTATTTTATTTTCAAATACAACATGTAATGTAGAATACGATTTAAAGATTTTTTTTTTATATTGTACAATTTTTAAATGGAGACCAAGTTGCATGCACGTGCACTACACGTACACGTGCACAAGCTGATGTAAAACCAACCCTAAAATAGAGAATTTCCAAGAATTTTAATGGGTTAATTTTACCAACATGAAAGTGCAGATCTAAGTTGAAATTTTTTTAACAGTTAACAGGTTCGATGGGTTTTCAAGAATTGAATAAGTGTAACAGTTCCACTTAATAAATCAACCTTACAATCAATTAAATCCCTACGTGTTTTAGCAAGTAAGAAGTTCAATACTGATTCGTACTCTACTCTAACATGTGGATCACTCAATCTCAGTTATTTTGTGGTCGACAGGCAAATTAGATAATATACTAGATAATAGGGCAGTAAAACACAAATATTTAATAAGGGAACGAGTATACCGAATGCGATGAAACTAGTGTCGATCTCAAAGTTGGACAGCAACAAGCACAGCAACGCAGCAACAATAGAAGAGCGGCAATGGCAGCAAGAGAGAGACGCGGGGCAGCAAGAGAAGCACGAGCCCAAGGGGGTGGGGCGGCGAACGGCGATGGCCTGCCGGCCTGAGCGTCGCTAGCGGCGAGGAGCGACGAGCACAGGGAAGGTGGGGCCTAGGCTTTTGGGGAAGGGGTCGAGGTCGGGAGTGGAGGAAGGGGACGAGGGCGTGGGTGCTTGGCCTGGTGGTGGAAGAAGAAGGTGACGTGAACGGAGGTGGAGGAGCGGGATGGATTTGGGGGTGGGGATCTTGATCGGGAAGGAGACGAGAGGCGACGAGGGGATGGAGAAGGGCAGCGGCGGTTGAGGGTGGAGTGGGTCGAAGGAGAGGGGGTAGCGGGATGGGGAACTGGGGTGATTAGGTTTGGAGTTTTGGTGGGTTTCGGGAAAAGAAGAAGAAAGGGAGAAGAAGGGGAAGCGGCTGTACGGGGGATTAGATTAGGATTTTGGGGATTAGGGTTTGTATTAGGGATTTGTATTTGGGGATTTTTTAATTGGGATAGATTTTAGAGTTTATCACAAACCCTAAATTTTGATTAGGATTGATCACAAACCCTAATGTAGATCTCAGTTGTATCACACAAAAGAGAAGGAGGAAGAGCAAAACTCAACACAGATTTTTTTTAATCAATAATGGCATATCTTCTCATTCATCTCAAGGCCTTTTAAATAGGCTCAAATATATCTTGAAACACATCTCCAAAATATTCTCAAAATCTAAAAAATACAAAAAGATTACATATGGCTATAATTGCCAGAAATAAAAATGGTAATAAAATAAAAATCCTAAACCAAATAAAGCAGCTGATGACGACGACGCCTGCGCTGATAGAAACGCCCAAATCGTCTGGAACCGATGTCCTCATCACAAGCACACTTGTGAGGCCGGTTGTGATTTAGGAGGGAAATCAAATTTCAAGTGGAGTCATGGTGGAGGTGGTTACTTGATCATGGGTAGTTAGTGTAACTCCTCCTTAAATCTAAGCCATTTGTTCCTAACTCCTACTTCAATCTTAGCCATCCATTCTCCTAATTTTTTAGTATAAATACCCCCCCCTTTGGCTAGTATTCTTGTGCTAAATTCTTCCTCCAATCTATAGTTCAAAATACAATTATCTAGTAGTTAGTAAGTGAGTAAAAGATTGAGATTGTGTGGGAGAGTTGTGCTTGCATCAATCAAGAAGGGGAGAGGCCGGCTAACAAGAAGGAGAGCTCTCGGTTTTGGTGTGCTTGGAGGCTCGAGTGCGCGCTTCTAGGAGGAGGATCGTTCGTTTGCAAGGACATTCGTTTAGGAGGTTGCTAAATTGTACTTTTCTTCAATAAGGTGGGTAAATTTTCTATATTTCTAAATAGGAATGCATGCTAGATTTGAATGGAAAAATGATGCACGAAAAAGATTAATAAGAGTACACATTTAATTGGAAAATTGATCTATAAATTGATTGGAATGTGGATGTGCAATTGTATGTGGTTTTATTAGTAAAAGTCTAAATTTTATGTGAATTGATTATAGTCATGGATTGTTGAAGAAAGTTTTATTATCTACACCATGAATTATAGACACAAAAGTTAGTAGATTAACAATGCTACTTTAGGTGTTTAAATGAATCTTTGTGTTGTATTGAAATGAATGAATTAAAATGTAGATTTGTATGTTTGGTAAATGATTAAAAACAGGAAATTAATATGAAGTTTGCTAATGAAGAGATTAGCGGTGTTAATTGTTAAGAAATGCAAAAAAAAAAAAAAGAAGAGATGTGGTAGTGATAGTTCACAATTCGAATTAATTGTATGAAAAATATGTTTTAATTATTGAAAAAAATTATTTTCTATATACTGGAGTATAATTCATGATGGTAATAATCAATCTGGAATTTTACAATAATTTTTATAAAAGTGAAATGAAGTGAGAGCTTGTTGATTTTCGAAATGTTTTGATAACAGAGAGGATTGATTTAAGTGAACTTAGAGTTGTACCATTGACAACCCGAGCGCATAGCTCAAGTGGTTGGGACGGCTCTGTTCGCTACAGTGGGTTTTCGGAGTCCCAGGTTGCTGGTTCGAATCCCTGTGGCACCATACTTTTGTTTCGTATTTTTCAAAAAAAATATAGTACAGCGGCCGAGAGCATTAGATGCTCTCAGCCACTCTTTCCAACGCATATAGCGTTCGGCCTAGTGGTCTGTGCCTTGGGCGGTTTTCCCTGTGGTCGTGGGTTCGAATACTGGGTTCGGCCAGTATTTAAATTAGGGAAAAAACATTTTTTTGGGATTTTTAATGATCAAAAAAATATGGAAAAAAATATGATTATTATCTTAAAAATATGTGGAGTTTATGAAAAATAATTTGAGGATTATTTGCATTAAATGAAGTATGTGTTGAAAATAAAATGTATAATTTAGAATTATAGTTATACACTTGTATGTTATAAAAGTCGCACTTTGCAAAGGGACTTGAAATAAAATATCAGAAAAGAAGTGAAATAAAGATAGAAATTATATTATGTGATGTGACGTAAATTATTCTCATTTTAGAATAGTGTGGAAACTATGAATTGTGAATATTCATTTAGTGAAGTGATTTCGATATGAAATTGATATTTGATGAAGTATATAATTCCATGTAGGATTATGGACTATTGAACATGCTATTGAAAAAGAAATCTGTTATGATTATGAGAATGAATTTATGAGTTGGAAACGCTCAATTTTGAAAATTGTGAATTGGAATTGAAACAAAAGAGTAGCTAAGTCTCCCCCGGCAATTGGAAAGAAATGAAATGAAATTTGAAATGAAAGACCAAGGTTGGTCATGTTTGAATAAATGAATAAGTCCGGTTTAGTGGAGAGGCTAACTCTAGTGCTTTGATTTTGTTCATGATTCTATTTCATTAGAATTAAGGATTAGTTACATAGTGAAGATGTGATGAAAGTAAGAGAAAAACACTATGAGGGCCATTGGATTAGCGGCGAGAGCGTATCCCAGGATGTCCCATGATGAATCATGATAGGGCGTGGATACTGCTCCAGAGTACCGTCCCGGTGGCGACGCTCGTGGGGTGTTGGACGACTGCGGGTGGTGTCATGTCTATGGTAGGAGCTGAATTACCACAGGATGCCTGCATGATGAGTCATGTGTCAGTGCGTTGGGATTCCCTCAAGGGCGCCTAGACATGAGTTCGTTTGTCAGAAAAAATCTATGATACATACCGTAGTTACAGTAGTAGATTAAGACATGACGAGGGATTGAACCCTGCAAGATGAAGAACGTTTAAGGGCTTGACCTCGGACCTATGTAGTATGGGATGCATAGAATCCGAACAAGTGTGCATTAGTGTCATATAATATAAACAACTGCATTAAGGACTAAGTGCACAATCACAACACGATATCAATAGGGTATTCCCTTTAGTTTGATACGTGACAAGTTTGTGTTTTCTAAATATGAAAAATTAGTTATACTATTTCCGGCATAGAGAGGATGGCCGTGTATAATGTTCGTCGGTTGAATAAACTGACGTACCCACAGTTTTATATGCAGGTAAGTGACATGATAAAGATTAAAGAGGAACAGATGCTTAAAGATTATTCAATGTTGTTATACATTTATTTAATGTTGTAATTTTACTTCCGTTGTGCAGTGTAAATTGTAATGTTTTTCTTGTAACTCTGATGTAAAGTGAAAAGTTCATATTTCCTTGTAAAATTGTACTAAATGAAGTGGAAAGATCCTGTAGAACTTTCGAATTGAGTTGTATTTGGGATTCGGGGCGTTACAATGGAATACTCATTTTTCAACAGAAATACACATAAGATATTATTTTTCACTGCATGTCACTCTGACAGTCGATCAGCCGATACACCCTTAGAGCTTCATGTGAAGCTTCGTCCCACAGATGGTGAGCTCCTTCATGGTCCCACTAGATACAGGAAGATTGTTGGAAAACTTGTCTACTTATGCATGACCAGACCCGAAATTGCTCACCCAGTTAGTGTTGTCAGTTAGTTTGTTTCCGCTCCTACATTAGTTCACTACAGTGCTCTTCTTTGGATCCTCAGATATTTTCGAGGCACTATCACTCACTCATTATTCATGCCTTCTACATCCAAACTAGAGCTCAGTGCATATTCTGATTTAGACTGGACAAGTGATCCTACTACCAGAAGGTCTACCACAGGATTCTGTCTATTTTTTGGTGATTCGCTGATCTCATTGCGAAGCAAGAAACAGTCAGTTGTTGCATGTTCTTCCGCCGAGGCTGAGTACAGAGCAATGGTAGCTATTACTAGAGAGATTGTTCATGTTTGTTGGCTGTTATCAGATATGCATGTCACTCTTACAGGAGCTACTCCTCTTCATTGTGATAACCGGAGTGCATTGCACATTGCAGGCAACCCGGTCTTCCATGAGCGAACGAAGCATATAGAGATTGATTGCCATTATGTTCGTGAGCGCTTTGAGGCAGAAACCATTTCTCTCCATTATTTTACCTCTTCTCAGCAGACTGCAGACTTTTTTACCAAATCCCATACTGTTCAGAGATTTCGATACTTAGTAGGTAAACTCACACTGTTTGATCCATCGTGAGTTTGAGTAGGGGCGTTAGATATTATTATAATTCCATATTGGTTGTATAGTTGTTTTGATATTTGTTCTCATCATATATATATGTGGTATTGTACTTGATTAAATTCAATTCAATAATCAGTATTGTTTTCATCTCTCTAGTTTATCTTCACACATTGTAATTTCTTCTAGTTGAATATTGTATCTCCCTATATTCCCTCCAGATTAATCGAAAGCTAACCGGGATAAATCCTCGTTGTATTTGTGTTGGATTTGTGGATCTATTTACTTGGGTTTTCATTGATATCCTCATTGCTCTACTTAGTTCCGTTGTGTTACCGTTGTATTTGTAGATATCTCATCCCTACAAGAATTTTTGGATATATAGGTATATTCTCAATATAATAGAATATTATTGTGTATAATGTTCTATGGGGCAACATGTGCAAAGCACGTGTTATCTGTTTAATTGTTGGACCGGGTTGAGTGGGCATAAAGTCTAATACCCTAAACCCAGTTCATCTCATATAAAAGCTGGTCTAGAGGTAGTGCTCTGTGATATTCTAATACTGATAAGCATGATATAATGTCTTAAGCAGCTATGAGAAAAACCCTAACCCTAATTCCTCCTAACCACATCTAACAATCTTAAGATATTACTTCACTACCTCCGACGAGTTTAGGCCGCCACTGCTATTTCCGACCAGAGTTCGCATCGCCTCCATCTCCGACCAAAGACGCCGCCGTTGTTGACTTCGTCAGCCTCGCCGTTGTCATCGCAGACCGAAGGGTTACCAATAGCCGACAAGGACTTCTCTTTTGGTCGCGTTCTCGAAGTCGAGCACCGCCAGATCTCAGATCGGGTCGTCGTCGCAGATCCAGTTCACCGTCGCCCATCACCAGCGAAGCTCTCCCCTTTTTTGGCCGCGTTCTACAACTCGAGCACCGAATCCAGATCGCTCTTCCTCGTCGCCAGCGAACCCCCTTTTTCTCGATCGACTGTTGTCTGGTGTTTGGGACCGTGATCAGAATCAGATTATGAGGTTCTCTTCGAGCTCTGTTGCTGTATTTGGGGGATCGAGATCAGATCTGGTTCTCTTGATCAACTGGTAGCTCGCTGTGTATGGAGCTCTCTCCTTGATCGGTTGATGTTGCTTTTTGGGGGGCATTGATCGGATCAGATCGGGTTCTCTTCTTCCTCTTGACTCACTGCTGTGTGCTCTTCAGATTTGGTCCATTCTAAACTCAAGCTATTTTCTCTTTACCAAATTACTTAAGTAGTAATTATTCAGAAAGAATCTTCTATTGTTTGGAATTTATTGTTTATTCTTTTGCAATGAAAAGCATAATCGTCCGTACGAGGTTTCTAAATTAGAGGGATTCAAAAGAGCTGAATTTAACAGTTGGAAAGTGAAAAGCTCAGTAAAAGATGTGGATGTATTGCTGGAGATAGTGCGAGCAATGGGGATGATGTTTGGACTAGATCCAAATATGTTTGGACTGGATCAGATCTAAAATTAAAGATAAGTTCTTTACCTGCATATATATTTAAATTATCTGTTGTTGCTAAGTGCAAAAGTTTTAAAATCGTGTTGATCATTGGTTAATTAAATACAAGTTTGAATAATTGTTTTGGCTATGTGCTAAGGATCAAATATATATTTTTAATAAGTTAAACTGTATGTTATGACTATAAAATTGAATCTCCAATTAAGTTGTTGTGAATTAGATAGTGCTAATAATTTGTTTAATTGACTAATCTTTAACGATTTGATGAATGTAGGAACTTCAAAGTTACTTACAAATTGTGTGTATTGGAGATGATGGATTTGCATCCTGGTATGATAAGTCTGCACTACACAGGCTTCTCCATCGAATTTGGAAAACACTTCTAACTTGAAGTGTCGGTATGATCTATTCTAATCTTTCTTAGTATTTTCATGTGATGAATATTTTAATGTTTTGTGCGTTTGATCATATGATTGAGAGTTTTAGATCATGGTTATTCTCGCTTTGGAAAACTAGCATGTTTAGGGCTGTTAAGTGTTTTATCATACTATGTATAAATATTTTGACAAATCCATTGTCTGCAGTTTGTGTGAAATTATATATTTGCTTCTCTCATTAAAAATAAATAGATGATGTATAAGATCTGTAACAAATGTCCGTAACTTAGATAAGAGCATTTTGTAATGCAGCATATGACTCCGTTAGTTACGTTTTGTTCTTTATCATTCATTGTACTGTGTGTGCAAAATTGAATTATAAAACATTGGTCAGTATCTCGTTTAGCATTTCGAAGATGATGAAGGACGAATAAAAGAAAATATAGCTCAATTTGTTTGAACAAATGGACATTGTTAGATACACTAGAGAAAGCAAACAATTTTGTGAAATGTGATAGAGTAATTTTGTTTTTACTCTTATAATGTGCATATATTATCAGTCGCATGTGTATGTTGAGTTTAACAAATGAGACAATTAGTAATAATAGTTCTAATTGTGTATTGTTCCTGAACATAGCAAATTGGCTAGGATTTGAGAACTATATATTAAATCATTTGTTCTTGTTAAAACTCATAACTCTGCTAAATGTCACTCTATTAAATATGAAAAATATGAAAGTTGTGCTCAGATTATGATCACTAGAAAATAATTTAGTATGGTCTCTAGGAGCACACAACTTCTTGAGTCAATACATTCTTATATTTGTGATCTCAGTAGCTTTGTGACTAGATGAGACGATAATTGGTCAGAAGTATTTAATCACCTATGTAGATGATTATTGAATGTTTGTCATACATATATGAAGGATGTAGCACTCGCTATTTTGATGAATTAAAATCTAGTTAAATGCTAAAAATTAAAGGTTCAGTGTTGATAGAGGTGGTGAATATGTTTAATAATTTTTAGAGTAATTTGCATTTGGCATAATCTCTAGTGCACTATATTTAACATTGTCAAACAGTATTGTTAAAGTTAGAATCAAACACTCAGTGAAATATTGAATTCTATGTTATTGACTGTTAGTTTAACTTTGAGTAATTATGAGTGATGTTACATTATCAATCATATTTCTAATTTGTTACCACACTCTAAGTTACTTACACCTTGTACATTAACGGTATAAAAATACAAATAATTTTGTCAAAGTGAAAAATGTGGTATGATACATTTGTTAAAGTACATGATCCCAGAAGGCCTAAAGTAGGACCTATAAAAAATATGTGTGTATACTTAGAAAGTGCAGAATGTGGTTCTATGGACAGTTTTGGATCTATCTAATTTGGGTTAGTAGAATCTGGACTTGCAAAGTTCTTTGACGATGTGTTCATCAAAGACAAATCTATGAAATTATTAGTCCTATTCTCACGGTCAATGATTCACAGTTTGAATCAAGAACCAGTCCTACTGACACTTAAACTTGAATGACAAATGAACTAAGAAGAGTCTTTAGTAGACAATGAGATAATTTTGTGTCATACAATAATACTTTAAATTAGTTGATCCGCCGAAATGGGCTAAAACTATACTAAGTAAGTGGGGTTTTGTAGAAGAAACTTAATTTTGATTGTTCGGTAAGAATTTTAATGCACTTCTAATAGCTAAGAATTGACTGAGATAAATGGGGTAGACTGTTTTGTTGTCTACTCACATGTTTGTCATATTGCTACAATAAGGATTCTTCTTGCCCTTACATCCTTTGAAAATTTTGTTATTCATAAAAGATTTTAAACAGTTTTGTACTGAATAGTTTTGTACTAAGAGTTTTGTACTAATATATTTAGTGAACAAGATTTACAATTTAGTAAAATTATCGTATGTTTTAAAACATGTAATATAGCTAACATATAAATAATTTGACAAATTTCACAAAGAGCCTAGTATATGAATCAAGTAATTCAGATCAGTACCTTTAACTTTGTGGTGTGTCAAATATAATGGCTATTATTTACTTGGTTTTATTGACATGCTTGTTGATTGGAAGTGACATCTCTAGTATAAATAGAGTTAAAATTGTGCTATCCAAATAAATTTAGCATGAAACACCTAAGTGTTGTGGACACCATATTACGTATAAGGGTGAGTTTTGGTTGGCAAGGGATAACCCTTAGTCAAACTCGATAAATCAATAATGTGTTTCAAAAGTGGGGATATAGTGATTGAAAATGTGTTTTGAAACACCTTATGAATATGATAAAAGGTTGACACCTAATGATGGTGCAACTATGAGACAGGTAGATCATTCTAAAAGAATTGAAAGTCTCGTGTATACAAAGATCTGCACTAGAATAGACATATCCTTCGAGGTAGGTATGATCTGCAGATTCACTAATAATCCATACACATTTAAGTGTTTTTAAGAGGCTAATGAGATACCTGAGTGGTACTCAAGAGTTTGCTTTGTGCTACTCAAAGTTTAATGGAAGTCGACAATTAGTGAATATGTGTTCACACTTGGAGGAGCAGAAAAAATTATGGAGATTAAAAGGCAAACAAGCATTGCATTCTCATCCAAAAAATCAGACCTCTATATAGTATCCTCTGCAGCGGAAGGGGCTGAGTGGATTGAATGACTTATTGCTAATCATTCATTGAGAAGTTTAAAGTAAATTCTCTAATTCTGTTATGCAACTACCAAGCTATAATGCACTGTAGCTCATAACTCACTCTATAATAGTAAGAGGAGTATATTAAGGCTGAAAGAAGCCTAGTTGAACTTTCTCATTGATAAAGTGCAATTTGCGACAAGTATGACTAATGCTCTTGCTAAGAGACTTGAAAGTGATCTAATTATCAAAACTGTGAAGAAATGGAGTTAAAAGCTATTGAGTCAAAAGATTTAACATCCAAGTTGTTTTGAGATTTAGAATCCAACTGGAGCCATAGAGAAGTTTAAACTGAAGCGTCAATTTTAGGCAGTTGGCATACTTTAGATAATTTGAAAAGTTCTATGTAAATTCTATTAATATATAACTTCATTCTAATTTTGATGACGCTATATATTTTCATAATTTACTTAGAATCATCTCATTATTCCAAAAGAAAGCATGAAAACTTGTCGATGTGTTTCCGATGTTTAGAATTGTTGTTATATCATTCCAATTTTGATGATATAACTCTTTTATGGATTCATGTTTCATTCCAATTTTGATGATTCAAAATTAATCATAATTGATTTGACTGTTCTATCATTTCAATATGAAACATAGTACAGTTCTTGTGTAGAAACTATAATAGTTCTTGTTCTTTATTTTGTTAAAGATACTTGATTGTGATGCTTGGTTGCATTTTGCTAAGCTACTGTTGAATTGTACTAAGTTCTTTAATAGAACTAGATACTTTATGAAATTCGTTAGATTTCTTAGAGATGTGTCTCTTGATATTCTTGTTTTCAATAAGCTAGCAAAGATGGAGGAGTTGAATCTGTTAACATAGATTTCAAAAATAATGATTTGCTCAAAATGAAGGAGTAAACATAAAGCAGTTTGCAAGGATATAGTTTTGGTTTATTTCTTTCGAGAATAAATTTCTCACTTGCTCTGTAAAACTTCTGTTGAGTTTAAGACTCTTATGTTCATGAGCTTAAAACTCATATTTTGTTCTTGAAGTTTATTTGCTTTGGTTGATTTTGAAACTATGACAGGTTTCTCTAGTTGGTTTAGTCATTGTGAACTATTCTGTTTTGATATGGTCTTTGAACTATTTGATTATTTTGGTTTAGTCGCATTTGAACTATTCGAGTTATAATTGATTTAGTCTATAAACTGTATTATTTTTTGAGCCAATGATTTAACGGGGCATTGCCTAATATATTCAGAATATAGGAGGAGATTGTTGGATATATAGGTATATTCTCAATAAAATAGAATATTATTGTGTATAATGTTCTATGGGGCAACACGTGCAAAATGCGTGTTATCTGTTTAATTGTTGGACCGGGTTGAGTGGGCATAAAGCCCAATACCCTAAACCCAGTTCATCTTATATAAAAGCTGGTCTAGAGGCAGTGCTCTGTGATATTCTAATACTGATAAGCATGGTATAATATCTTAAGCGGCTATGAGATAAACCCTAACCCTAATTCCTCCTAACCACATCTATCAAGAATAAGGGAAGAAGATTTCATAAACCAAATGCATGGTTTCCATACCTTAAAAGTAGGTAGCTGTTTCCTTCATAAAATTTGAGACTTCCTCTACAACTTGCTAGCTTTAAACATGAAGAGGATGGGACTCGCATTGGTCATATGGTTAAACATGTAGATCATTGTTTCTTGTCAACTTATCCACCGAATTTTTTCCTGAGTGGTCCCTACATGCATAGCACTTCGCTCTTCACTAGTGGAAAATTTCCATTATCGTCAGGGGGCATTTGGTACAAGGATTTTTTTTTTTGTTTCCTGGGAATCTTAACTTGGGAATTTAGTTTCCCATATTTGGTATGCTAATTTTTAATTTCAAATTCCCAGAAAACTAATAAGATTCCTAGGAATTTTTTTTACTGCAATTCTCACAAAATTTTTTCCATGGGGGGGGGGGGGATTCTTAGATTCTCAAGGGCTTGGAAAAATGTTACTTCTTTAAAATTATAAATTTGCCCTAAAAAAAACCCCTCTCCCTGTCTCTTCATATTTCTTCACCTCTTTCTTTCCCAAAAACCCATCCCCTCTTTCTCCCCCAAAAATCCGAGCACCCAAGTGGCCGCCGTCGATCAACTTTTTCGCCGCCTTCGACCAACTTCTCGTTGTCGATCCTTTCATTACGCCGTCGATCTACTCATTTTCCAAAACCTCGACAACCTTTCTAAGCTCGACCTCGGCAACAACCACTTACTTCTCTAGCCCATTCCCAACAATGGGCATAATCTATTGTCCGCTAAGTGCTCGGATTTGATTTGTTGATTTGACTGTGGCGTACAATTTCTTTTCGGGGTTTAGTCAGGATTGTGCCAAGTTTTTTATAGGAATGTGGGGTTTGATTTTTTAGGGAACTGTATTCTGGGGAAGGATATGCAGCAGGCTACGCCGGAGTGTTGGGATGTTCCGGGGAATGGGCTGAGTTGTTTCCGGACTCCTACGCCGATTTTTGTGGCTTGTGCATTGGCTAGACTGAAAGGAAGAGGAGGGCCTTATCTATTTTCAAACTCACTTCCTTCTCATCCCTGAAATTGTGCATGTAACAACTCAAAATGATTTATCCTTTTTGTTGTTGTTGTTGTCGTCGTCTTCTTTTCCTAACTTCAAGTTTTTTCAGTTGAGTATGTAAGTGTGCTTGAGAGTTGGAATTGAAATGGGTAAATGGAATTAACATTAGTTTGTAGTTTGTTCCATCTTCTATTGTGTTTTGAGCTTATGAGATATTCTTGAAGGGAAACAGTCAACTATGCATCATTTTGTTTTGTGCTTAAGGCACAAGGATAATCAAACATTGTTTTTTTTACTCATGGTACCTGATAAGTTTTTTTACTTATGTATTTCATCAAACGGTTTGTTTTGTTATTTGAGGAGAGGGATATTTTGGACAATAAGATTAACATTCCCAGGAAATATGTAGCTTAACCAAACATAGGAAATTAAGGTTCCAACTAACATTCCCAGATATGTTTAAGACCAACCAAACATGTTTTATGATTCCTAGGAATCATAAATCACAGGAATCATAAATTCCAGGAAACAAAAAAAATCCTTGTACCAAACGCCCCCTCAGTTCACCATTAGGTTAGATTTTTGGCTAAATTTTAAGAAACACCTTCGACTATTGATTTGGATCCCCTCATCTCATTAGAAATCAATGGAGGATCTGGTGGGTTCTTCCTAGCCGTCCATCAAAATATGGGCGTCTTTCTACAAATCTTCGTCCATATCTTCATTTTCTTCAAAAGCCTCTTCCCCTTTTTATAGCATTTCTAAACAAATTGATAATTTTACATATGTGCCCCAATGATAACATGTAATTGCTATTGTGTTTGATGTGGTCTACGTTTATTTGTAATTGGTTTTCTCAACACAACTGGGTTCTGATTGGATCAAGAGGGTTAGTTCTAAATAAGTTGAGAGGATTAAAAGAATAGAATTTAGAAGAAATTTTGGGAAGACAGAAGAATGTCAGAGAATCACAGAGGACTGTAGTCATTTAAAGCCAATTTTTGCATATTTGGTATATAGTATTAGCAAAAATAGTTTTCGTCTGTAGTTGTTGTTAGCCAAAATTTGGCTTTTTGAAATCTTAATTGAACAAACGGTATATTATTTCCCGTCCGACGTTTTTAAAAAAAATCCTAAAAAAAATGGCTTTCTCATAGTGATTTAAAATAAAAAAAAATCAAAAAGTTGGGCTGCTGGATCCTAGGACGGAAGATGATTCCTCTTTTGAGATTTTTTTTGGAAATGTGACGGATGGGGGATTATATACCGGCCCGAAATATTTTTTTAAAAATTTTTTTCGGACGGTGTATAATGTCTCGTCCCGTAATTTTTTTAAAAAAATGTTAAGTGACGGTGTATAATTTACCGTTCGTTTATTTTATTATAAAAAAAAATTCAGACGGTAAATTATACATCGTCCGATCTTCAAACGAAAAATAATGTTCCGTCTGGCTATTTTATCCATTTAGCTAAATCAACTGCCAAATATAGCTGAGAATGTTCACAAAAATGGAAAATTTGGCAAAATAGCCAACGACTGCAGCACGTTTCGAGCCAAATTTTGAAAATTTTGGCCAAATAGCCAACGACAAATTTTGCCAAAATTGGCTCAGAATGTCTTGTAGTCGTTGTCTATTTAGCCATTTTTTCCATTTTTGTGAACAGTACCCAACTATATCTGGCAGTCGATTTGGCTGAATGGAAAAAACAGCCCGATGATACATTATTTTTCGTTTGAAGATCGGACGATGTATAATTTACCTTCTGTAAAAAAAATTATTAATAAAATAATCGGACGGGAAATTATACACCGTCCCGATTTTTTTTAAAAAAAAATTTCAAAAAAAAATTCTTCCCATAATCAAAAATTAAAAAAAAAATCATAGAAGAGAAATCTTCTACTGACCAAGGCTTTTGGGAAGATTTTTTTTAATTTTTGAATTTTTTTTAAATGTCACTATCATTCTCTCTAATATTTTTTATTTAGGAATTAAAAAAAAAAAAAACATCGGACGGGATACAATTTACCGTCCATCCAATTAACAATTTTGAAAGACCAAATTTTAGCTAACAATGACTATTGACGAAAACTATATTGCTATTGCTATATGTCAAATATGCAAAAGTTGTAACACCTGGCCCGCACCTATAACAAACTGACGCTCGCATTACTTTGTTGATGCTCCTGCGATACTTAATCAAGTGTGGAAGTAATCAATATCTCGGTTAAGCTTCAGTGCTATTAGGCCTAATGATGAGAATTAGCTAACAACTTGTTTTGAAAACATTTATATTTGTAACAAGTACCAACCTTAGGGCTAGTTATCTTGTCTTGTCTACAGGCGATTTTTAGGTCCACAGATGATTTGTGCTTTGAGATGGTTGTTATTATTTTCTGTGTGGGAGTAAACAAATGTTGTAAATTTTTTTTGAAAACAATAAAACTGATATTTTAGTTTTCGTCAGTATTGACTGTGACAAACTGATATTGGTTCTCAAATCTGACTCATTTAAATACTTGGATCTGATCTGAACGGTGACGATCGCTAACTCCGACGACAAACCTGCCGACGCTCAAGTCAGAACTCAGAAATATATGAGAGTTTTTAGTGGTAAAATATTGATTATCTGGTTCATGTGAAGGTCATGGGGTATTTATAGGGGGGTTGATTTCAAGTTATTGGGTTATTTCTACATCCCGGTAATTGATGTAATATCCCGATCAGTTAATAATAATTTTATTATTATTATTATTATTCATTATTATTATTTTATTATTTTATTATTTTATTTTATTTTTCGGAATTGAAATATTTTGGTGAATATTACTTAGTTTAATTAATAACCATCATCTGTATATATACCAATCCATATGTATGTGCAATATACTGTTTTGGTACTGGAAACTTCCGAGCCGACAATGAAATTTATTTTTATTATTATTTTCAGAATTAATTTATTTTTATACGGATTGTGCTGTTTTACAAACAAAAATTATCGGTACACTTATTAATCTATACGTGCACGTATTGTATCGATTTCATGCGTTCGTATAAATCATGTAGTATATGTTTTGGACCAAAAAAAAAATCTTTTTGTCATGATTAATCAAAAATTGGATGGCTAGGTTTTAATTGAAGGATTAAATCTAGGGTTTGAATTAATTAGGATTACATAAAAGATCAAGGGAGGTAACTTCTACTAGAAGTCTCCATGCCACCTCACCCCCTCCACCTCATCAAGGTTGGCCGACCACCCCTTGTCCCAAGGGGGATTTTGCAAAATTGCCATGGTGCATTTGCACCTACAACCCTCTCCTCCATCTTATAAATACCCCCCCTTGTAGCGCCCCGAATTCCTAACATAGAAACTCGTGACACTCTTCCAGGATCTTCCTTCAAATGAGTCACATCACACCAAAAACACATGAAATTAAAAACTTTTATTACATCAAGTTGTTATCACAATGTCCAATGATTACAACAATTACAATTAATTGTTACAATAAGAATGTACAATATAATTTGTACAGTAACTTTCACTTGGACGATTTCCCCTGCTACCAACTCAGCAGTCCTGCACTGATAACTGTGGGCACGTCAGTTGATTACAACTGACGAAATACTATATTCAGCCATCCTCTCTATGCCATAACATAGCGATTCCAACATCAACAATCAGAAATAATATTTGATGTAAAGAAAAAGGTGATGTCAAACAAGTGTTGGTGTATGCCATGGCCCTATCTAATGCACAAAATAAAGAATGCACACGATGCACTTACTCTAATGCAATTCATTTGGGAACGTATGCATCCCATACTACATACTTCTCCAAAATCAACTTCAATGAAAACGTATGTATCCCATACTACATATTTTTCAAAGAGTTCACATCTCCAGATTGTGGGGCTCGCTCATCATGCATCCTAACCTTGTGCTCTATCCAGTCTTTGATTCCAGTGATGGTGAGGCTGCAGGCTTACCCTGCTAGTCACTAGTGGTGTCAAATCCTCTTTTAGTTTTACCCATTACGCCTGGGACTCCAGCCCGCAGGCCTACCCCTGCATGACTGGTCAGTCGCAGGCTTACCTTGCGTGACTGAAACCATGGTTAGTTGTAGGCTTACCCTGCGTAACTGTAATTAGATCGGCTTACCTGATACATTGACCGTATTCCATATCAGCTTACCCGATATGTTGTCTCCCCGGATCTCACCAAAAGCTGAGATACGGGCACTAGGGCCCCGCCCACCGGAGAACTTAGGATCTTTCCCGTAGAGTCTCGCTCTGTGGGGACTTCCTCTAAGAACCTCCTGCCCGCATCGGTGAACAAAGGACATGACGGATATAAGGTTTTCCTAACTCCGCTACATTCGTCCTTACATTAGAGTAGAACTTGCAGTCGAGACAACGTCCTCCTGACAGGTGAACACCCTCGCTAGTGTTTGTCCTTAGAACAACCAAGACTCGATCTAGTCCTACCAAACTTATCAACCTATCCCACTCCAAGACTAAGGAATAAGGTTAAGAATTCACTGTTGGTATTATCAACCGATTACCCAAACTATCCCTCTAGCCGAACTCTGATTTTTCCTCCATTTCCTCATATCATCCATCATCGAGTTAGGCCATAAATCCACTATTTCCGAATCCGTAACTCAAAAAAACAACTTGCTTGCTATGCACAACTAGTTCAAATCCATTTGTAGACTCTCCTTAATTTGTTACCTTTATTAATAATGGACCTCAATCATTCCACACTATGACTTAACTAGCCCTCTAGTTCGGCCCAAAGGTTGACCCACCTCGGCACGAACCCACGGCGAATCGTTCCCACCGATTACCGCAACCACATCGATGCTTGGAGTTTGATCGCAACCTCGGCCCGACCAACAAAATAATTTTCTGCTAAAACTTAACGGTCCACGGTCCTTGACAGGTGATAGCGCCAAACACAGCTCATGGAATTCATTCATGTACAACAAATACGTCGGTGCATGAGTCATCTCCTCCAACGCGTTCGATGCGACATTCTACTTATCTAGATTGGTCAACAAGACTCAATCTTAGGGTCTCATCTTAACCAATGTATCCTAACAAGGTACACTACACTAGGAGTAATTTCTAACCCACAAACACCCAAAAATGGGTTCTAAGGGTCTTAAAACGAAAATTTAAATTACCAAACAGCAAGCACATACTTGGCGGTTGTGCCAAAACGGAGAATCCCGGTCCCGTTCCCTTGAGAAACGCGATCGGGCGCTCCCTATGCTTCTACTCAAGATAGACAGTAAGTACAAGCACACAATGGGCATGAATATCATCCCAAAGTGGTCTACAACCATACCCTAACATCCTATACAATTTTCACTTCAAAGCGTTGAACTACGTTTGTCTATTTTGGGGTCTACAACCAACAACGGGCTACTCTTAGCAAGAAACTTAGGTCACTTAAGTCCTAACCCAAGTACACATCTAGGACATGAGTCTTGACCTAAAATAACAACCTCAAGCCAACAAGATACAAGTTCAGACTCATCTCAATGATCATGGTGAAAACAGTAAGGTCTATGTGTGTTTCTGTCTTCACTTGTAAAAATCGTATAAAATTGAATACTTGTCCAATTCATGATTTCTTGGTCAATCCAGAAAGGTCTATGTGTCTACTAATACTTCTTAGTTTCAAGTTCCTTCATACAAGGTCGTTTACAAAGTCTTTTGGTCTCATCTTTAACAAGTGTACAGAATCTCAGAACAGAACATCATGTCAACACAATCATGGGGTAAAATCAGATTAAAATAGTAAACGGTGTCAGATCATCATAGAATTTTAGAATCTAGTTTCTGACACATGATGTTACAACAATGTCAAAAATCAGGTGATTCTACCAATTAGATTTCCAGTTATGTCCTTTTGAATATCATCCAAAAATAGGGTAGAATCAATAGTAGTTCTGTTCACTAAAATATCTAGTTCATCTTGCATGATTCTATTGGCATATCTATAGTGGTCCATGAAATTTGAAACATAGGTCTTAGATACATCTAACAATAACATACTAATATTTTAGCTCAATCCCATAAGCATGTAGTGAGATCCAAGTCATACTTTTCACAACAGTAACATAAAAACTGCTTCTTTCTATTCTGACCAGCATGCAAGTTTGTATTTTATTTAAATAGCAGAAAAAATCATTGAAATTTAGAAAAATTACTGAAGGTGTACCACACCTATAAGATCATCCCCTAAAAATTTCAGATCAGAATACCAAATAGAGTTCATGCAGTGAGCTACGGACTGACAGAAAAAATTCAGTCTTTTAACAGGAATTTCTGTTTTGGACTACTTAACACAAACGAGTTGTTTAAGTTAATTCCTATAGCATGCATATCATTTTTTCAGTCATCAAACATCATTTCAATCATCCAAGAACAAAAACACAAGTGATTGGAAACACCCACCTTGTTAGTAGCTTTCTCTTGCTTGAATGCCTTCCTTCTTGACTCTTCTAGCTCCTTGCTTCTTCTGTAATGCCCCGAGCCCGGCTCAGCTGCGCACGCGGCTACACGTGTGCACACGCGAAAGAACGGACACAAAACTCTAGCCACGCCCACCACAGGCTGCCTCAAAAGGGTGGTTAACCGTTGGTATCCCTTAATCATAGGCTAATCCTATATATACTCATATTTCTCCTAATCATAGCCGATGTGGGACTTTTTGAAGCCCAAGTCAACCGGTCAACATAGACCAAACCAACACATACACATGGATGCCTTTTCTTTCATTCATTTATTCTATTCCATATGTATGGTCAACTAGTCAAGCACCATCTAATTCATTTCCTTCCTTCCTTCTTTACACGTCACCCACCATCCACCACCTTTTCTTTATTTATTATACTATATATATATATATATATTATTATATATTGCTATATAATATTATATATATACCGGGTGTTACATCTTCTCCTTTGCTTTGGCTCTTTGTTCTTCTTCTCCTTGGCTTTGGCTCTTTTTTCTTCTTCTCCTTGGATTCCCTTCTTCTTCTCTCCCCAAATCAGTAGCTAAGTGTATTATGAATGGAGTTTTGGAGGTATAGGAAGAGAGTAAGAGTAATAGGAAATTTGTAGAAGAGAATGGAGGAGTGTGCATGAGAAGAGAGCAAGAGAGAAGGGGGTGGCCAGATTCAACCCATGGGGAAGAGGGGAGGGGTCTCATCAAGTAAGGGATTGGATCTCATGGGTGGTGATGTGATGGGCTTCTTACACAATCTCATGATGATGTTTCTATATGCCCAAAACCCTAACCCTAAACTCATCCTCCTCTCTTTTTTCCCTCCATGAAATAGCTGGCCAATACCCGAGGGGCTTCACCCATTTGGTTTGGTCCAAGTGTTGTAGGTTTGTTCGGTTTCATTTGGGCTCACGAGTCCGAGTCAAAACGTGTACATACGTACATATATATCTGTACGTATATCTGTATGCACAATGTAGGCTATTAGTGAGGAAAACAATTACTTTAACCCAAAGATATACAATTGTTATAACTAGTAGCACTCAGTTCGTTTACAAGACGCATTCGTCAAAAATCAGGATTGTTACCCCTCCCACCCCTTGCCTCATTTGCCAAAAATTGAGAGGAAAAGAAAGAGAAGAAAAAACCTAGAGTTCTCTTGTAGGTTTGGAGCTTCATAAAAGCTAGGAGGAAGGCGAAGGTTGCTTAACTAGTTTTTCCCATTTGAAACAAACAAGGTAGGGGTTTCTATACTTTCTTATATGTTGATTTTTGTTTTAATTTGTTCTTTACTTATGGTTATATGTGTGTATGTATGTTTTATGTTGATTAAAATAACTTGGACTAAATCATGAGCATATAAGTGGTAATATGGATAAAAAAGGATCCCATGAGAAGTTGAATGGTGGAACTTAATGAAAAACACGTAAAGATTGGATCTTTAACCTTGCTATAATTATGGTTGTTGTTATGGTTAATTTTTACTACTTGGACTTTAAAATTATGCATAAGAATGGTTGGAAAAATCAAAGGGATGGCATATAAGGAAAGTTGAAAGGATAGAACTCACAAAAAAAAATCCATAAAGATGGGACCTTTGAACTTGTTATGTTTATGGTTGTTATTTTGGTTACTTTGTTAATCACAAAGTTAACAACTTGGACTAAATACTATGTGCATATAAGATTAAGTAAGTGAGAATGGTCACATACCCATTTTGGGGGTTATAGAACTTAACATGTTAATTAAAAGACAAGTCTTTTGGGGTATGTGGTTTCCTATCTTATTAAAGAGCAAGTCTTTACTAACTTTTGTTCATAAAAAGTAAGTTTTATTGATGTAGGGACTTGTAGGTTTTAGGAAAACAGGTTTTGTAATATGTAGGATTGTAGACTTAAGAAAGTTATTCTTTGCTTTATGTAAGAACTTGTAATTTGGTAAAAGTAGATCTTTGTAATAAGTGGGACTTGTAATCCCTAAAAGAAAAAAAAAGTAGTCTTTGTAATATGTTGGTAAGTTTTGATAGTAGTTTAGTTTTATTACCATGCTTGAGTGTGTAGCATTCTAATTAGATTCTTAAAGAGAACCCATGAACCCATTCATGCTTGTGAAACCAATGAACCCATTCATGCTTGAGTTATATTGTTCTATGTCAAAAGAGTACCATGCTTGAGTTTTCATTGATCTATGTCAAATGAGCATCATGCTTGAGTTGTAATGAGAACCTATCATGCTTGAGTTTGGCTAAAATGAACCCATTCATGCTTGTGTGACATTCTAGTAAACCATCATGCTTGAGTTGTAATGAGAACCTATCATGCTTGAGTTTTTGTAGTGAAAGAACACATCATGCTTGAGTTGCTGTAGTGAAAGAACCCATCATGCTTGAGTTGTAATGAGAACCTATCATGTTTGAGTTATTGTAGTGAAAGAACCCATCATGCTTGAGTTGTAATGAGAACCTATCATGCTTGATTTGTTGTAGTGAAAGAACCCATCATGCTCGAGTTGCTAAGTATCTTAGTAAAGAACCCATCATTCTTGAGTTGTAGTAGAACATCATGCTTGAGTTGCTAATTGTTCTTAGTAAAGAATCCATCATGCTTGAGTTGTAATGAGAACCCATCATGCTTGAGTTGTAGTAGAACATCATGCTTGAGTTGCTATTGTTCTTAGTAAAGAACCCATCATGCTTGAGTTGTAATGAGAACCCATCATGCTTGAGTTGTAGTAGAACATCATGCTTGAGTTGCTAAGTATCTTAGTAAAGAACCCATCATGCTTCTATTGTAGTAGAACATCATGCTTGAGTTGCTAATTGTTCTTAGTAAAGAACCCATCATGCTTGAGTTGTAATGAGAACCCATCATGCTTGAGTTGTAGTAGAACATCATGCTTGAGTTGCTAATTGTTCTTAGTAAAGAACCCATCATGCTTGAGTTGTAATAAGAACCCATCATGCTTGAGTTCAGCTAGCCGAAGATCGATTCCAAACTACGGACGTAGTAGAACATCATGCTTGAGTTTCGTTGTTCTATGTTAAAATGAACTCATTCATGCTTGTGTGACATTCTAGTGAACAATCATGCTTAGGTTGTCAAAATTGTTCTAGTAAAGAACCGATGCTTAAGTTGTATGTTATAATGGTTTAGTTAATTTCTAAAGAAGGAACCTACAAATGTAGCTCGCATGCTAACCTAATTAAACTATTGAAATGAACCCATGTTCCATATTTATTCTAGTCAACTTTTAAAAAGAAACCCATGAAACTAGCTCAATGATGGTTCTAGCTCAATTGATAGAACTTGTGCATTTAGGTTCTAGGTGATTCTATCTCAACTTGAGAAAGAACCCATAAATCTAGTTGCATGTAGTTCTAGTTCAATTTAGGAAAAAGAACCCATGAATTCTAGTCGTATGAGGTTCTAATTGAAGTTGGACCCTATCTTGCGAACATTCTTCATCTTCATTGTGTGGGAACTTAATGGTTGGGAAAGTCACTAATGAGGTTAGCTTGATAAAAGCTCGTCTAGGATCTTGTGGTTACTCTAGGGGTCATTGACCATCAAGACTCGCATCTTACCGCCTTGGAAACTATGGATAAGTCTCACCTCGGGCACCGATGGATCTTAACCAGTGTGGGTTGATTGCGGATCGAAAGTGTTGATGAGATCCGAGTTAGGGGTAGTGATGAGTGAGGGAGATCCCGTCACTAATGTCTTGGATCAATAGGCTGTGGATTGGACCATGATAAACTCAAGAATTTCTAGGTTAAAATCTCGTAAGATTGTTTAGGTTTAGTGACATCGTTAGGGTAGTAACTTATAAAGATCATTACTTAACCATTTTTGCCAAAAGGGAAAAGTTGGAATTAGGGGTGATACCTTATGACCCAACTCGTCCTATAGGCCGACACTAGGAGGTGTATGGGATTGTACTTTCCTGTCAAAGGGATACATACGGTGTCTTCTCACGAGTTGGGAGCACGGGTTGCGTATCTCACTCTGTTAAATCCTGAAATACCATGATAGAACGGTCTGTCGGAACTAAGGGATGGACCCCAAAAATTCTGTCATGTTTTATGCCAGGGAGAGAAAACGAGCCATAGATCACGGTCTATGAGTTATGGGCGCCACAGGGTAGGCTTCGTGCTATCCTGTGCTGCTGAGGCCCTGTGTTCATTTGGTTTTTGAGTGAGGTCCGGTGCGCTAGGTAGTAGTGGCAAATATAGACACCATGTGCGTACTGCATTGGTGGGACTTGACCACGTCTGTAACCTCATCAGTCATGTTGTATTGTCGGGAACATGTTGTGTATAAAATAGAATTCATAACGTGGGTTCATATTCCTAAATATGGAGAACAACTTGATTTGGACGTATGTAGTTATGGGATGCATACGATTCCAGATTCTCGCTTTCATTAGAATAGGAGCATCCTAGCCTTAGTTGACATTGCATTAGATTCTAGTCATAGCACTCACGAACACTTAAACTACAGCGACATATTTTACCATGCTTATTTTGTGTGTTTTTTAGATTCGCTGCTAGTCATCAGCCTTTAAGCGTCAGTATATGTACTAATGTCCCCACTCTAATAGGTTGTGGATACAGGATCACCAAATCAGGAGGACTCTAGTCAAGGCATGGTCTACAAGTAAAGAGCCCGATGTTTATCATTTCCATTCATGTATACTCTGATGTAATATTGAATCAATGGAAACACTCGGCCTGTAATATTGTATTAGTAAAAAGTTTTAAAATTTTCCTGATTTCTGTGTATTATGACTAATTGAATGTAAAGGTCCTGGCTCGTATCTCGAATTCTCCATATAGGAAGTTCGGGGCGTTACATTTGATATGGTTGGTTATTCTCTTGTTCATGAAAAGATAGGGTCGGTACTCTTCTCTTGGTAAAGATATAGAGTTAGTTGACTTTCTTTTTCATGAAGATATAAAAATATTTGTGGAATAGGGTTATGACTCTTCTCTTGATAAAGAAATGGGGTTTTTAAACCCCTCTTATGAATAATTATGAGTTTGTAAAGATATTTTAGAAAATCATGTACTCCTTCATACTGGGCTTCTATGGCAACCCAGTTTGCCAAACCTGTTTTTTGGGTTGTTGGGCATAAAAGATGCTTAATTCCATTTTACATGCCCCTTTATAGTGAAATTTATCGTTTTACCCTTGAGAGCTTTAAGATTCGTGCTCGATTGAATGGTCCTGATTTGGCTCTATTTTTACCTATATTAGAGACGGATTTAGTTGCAAAGTGAAATATGAAGGGTTTTTTCCACACGGGTCACTGACAAATGTTTAAATTCCATATACATCACTTACAAATTGGGATTTCCATATAATTCACTCACAATTTTAACTCAACACATATACATCACTCACAATTTATAGGGAATTTACAAATGAAGTAGTTTTGTTTTTTTTTTGGTTGAATTAAAATTGTGAGTGAGTTATATGGAAATCCCTGGAAATCCCAATTTCTGAGCGAGGTATATAAAATTTAAACATTTGTTAGTGACCTGTATGGAAAAAACCTAAATATGAATCTTGGTTCAAATCCGAACATATCCTACTCACGATAATCCATATATATAGAAGACTACAAGTATAATTCTGGTCATATACGCAATAACAAACGCAAAAACCGTTTGGGGCTCATGTTATGCATGCATAACTAATAATAAAGAAAAAATGTGGAAATCACGTTGTAATACATTCAAAACATTAGTAATCTACACGTGCGGTGCACGTTCTAATTCTTTTTTATTTTTAATAGTAAGTAATAAGATGCAATCTGGCATCGAACCTGAGACCTCTCTTTACTCATCACATACTCTTTATAAATTATCCCTAGTGGCACAAACTTTTATTTTATATGAGTGATACTTTTGAAAATAATTATGTCGTAAATAAATTTGGACTTTGAAGGTATTATGGTAATTAATAACAGTTGAGTAAATAAATGGTAAATATAACTCTGACATAAAAATGAATGGTTGAGATTAGATGGTTGAATGTCTACAAATGACAACACTAACTCCATGAAAATCTCAATATGGCCCACAATGGAGAGAAATGGAAAGTTTTCTTTTTGAAGGAAGGAGTAAGAGATGGGCCAATTGATGGGAAACAAAGGAAAGAAAAAGAAGATATAATGTTGTTATGATCAATCTTTTCGCATTGAGAAAATAGTGGATAGATAGATTGATTGATAAGAGCATCCACCAGTAGAGTTCCACATGAAGCAAAGCTTTTCGGTTTACCAAAGAGAGGGCAGGGCATTGTTTTAATTAGTTAGCCACACGAACAACCTTTTGGTTAGCTTGCTATGGTCCATTGCCTTTTTGTAGGGTTGGCAAATGGGTCGACCGGGCCGGGTTGGGTCGGACCTGCCCGGGTTGGAACCAAAATTCGGGCGGGTTTGGGTCGGGTCGGCTTGGTAACCAGGCCGGGTTGTAATAGCAAAATATCGACCCGGCCAACCCGCGAACCCATTCGTGTCGGGTCGGGTCGCAGGTTGGCCCGTCGATTTTCAAAAAAAAAAAAATAACTTAAAAAATGTAATAATAATAATAATAATAATAATAATAATAATAATAATGTAATAATAATAATAATAAGAATCATAGACGAAATTGCTAAAAAAAAGTATATATTATTCAGATAATTTCAACTAATACAAAATTCCAAATTTTTTTTATAAGAAACAAAGATTTACTACAGTATTCACCTATACAATTATAATTTTCTTCAATTATTTAACTTTTTTTATAAGAAACAAAGATTTTTTACAAATTTTTATACATTTACAATTTTCTTCAATTTGTTGTTGTTGTTGTTGGTCTTCAATTCTTCATGTTGGTTACTATTGTTGTTGTTGTTCTTCTTCTGGCGAGTTGCTTCCACTTGTAAAAGTGTCGAACCATTTTGCTTGAGTACTATCTTCGGCATTCATCCAGTCTTCCGTACAGATAAGCATCTCCAACGATTGGGGCTTCAAGCGATTCTTATAATCAGTTTGAACTCTGCCACTTGTAGAAAATGCACTTTCTGAAGCAACTGTGAAGACAGGAAAAGTTAGTAGATCTTTAGCCATATATTTAAGACTACTATAAGTATGTTCATAATCTTTCCACCATTGTAAAATATCAAGTGTAGAAGTGAAACTTTCAGAATCTTGTTGATTATACCAATGTATTTCATTTGGTTGATTAGTCCTAGGTTTTTTTTGATTGAATTTGTGCAAGTAAATTAAATGTGGCATCATCTAATTTACTCTTACCCTTACATCTAGAAGTAGCATAAAAAGAACTAACTAAACTAGTTGTACTACTAGATGCAAAACTTCAATCATAAAAATCATACAAGTTATTTAATGTCAATTCAAAGTTAGCTAAAAATGTGTGGCAATCAATTGGAGATTCATCTCCAAGTAAAGTAAAAAAACATATCAATCAAACTCTTCGTACCTTCTAATTTGATACGATGATCCATTACAGTAGCAATATAATTCAACATAGGAGGAGGACTAAAATACTTCAAAATTTTAGTGTATGCAGGTTTAACAATATGAGCAATATAAACATTATCGATCATTTCTTTGAAAATTTGCATCATAATAACTATCAAAATAAAAATGCTACTAGAAGTAGATTCATAAGATTTTGAAAATTTTAAAGTTGCTGTTTTAAAAGGTTCTAAAAATTTTAACAAAAATTCGGCATAACACCAAGCTTCGGGAGTCATTTGAAAATTTTTCATATTTTTCGCCAAACAAAAATTATTTATACATGCTTCAAAAATTATTTATACATGCTTCATATTGAGTAACAACATGTAGCAAATCAAAAGTAGAGTTCCATCAGTATTTAACATCCTTTGGATTTTTTTAAAATGTACATTTTTAAGATCACACATTTCTTTCCATTCTTGAAATATGATGTCACTTAATGCAATAAAATGTACATAATTTCTAATGTTAATTATATATGGGTCTGCTATTTTTATTGCATTATGAACACATAAATTTAAAATATGACATGTACAACTAATATGAAAAATATCATCACATAGAGGGTTTAATGCGGTTTGTAATATACTAATCGATGCATTGTTGCTAGATGTATTATCAAAACTAATACACATAATTTTATCACGAATATGAAAAAGATCACAAATTTCTAAAATACGATTTGCAATTTCAGTACCACTATGGGGATAGGGCAACGCGGCAAGTGATATGATTATTTTTTGAAGAATCCAATCACTGTCGATCCAATGACTAGTTATTCCCATCATTGGAATATTGTTGCAACCCTTCCAATAATCGGAAGTTAAAGAAACTATACAGGTTAAACTCCATAAAATAGCAATCAAACATTCACTCATTTCGGTGTACATTTTAAAACAATCCGACTTCAAATTATTCCTAGGGATTCTTTTAAAATGCGGGTTTAATGCGGTTTGATTAAAAGACTTAAAGTCGCTACTCTCGGAATAGGAAAATGGTAACTCTTCCTTAATTACTAATCGGGCCATTTTCCGACGAACAAGTTCGGAATTATAAGAGTGGCTATCAACTACACCGGTCCTAGGGTAGATTTTTTGTTGGCCGGATAGGTCTACAAGAAGTTCCTTGTGTACATTTTGGATGTGTCCTTTTATTGTACCCGTCCCCTCACCCTTCTTCCATTTGTATGGATTGAAACAAGTTTTACAAATTTTTATACCTACACCCGGATTTTCTTCGTATGGAATATAGTCATAAAATTTGTACTAATCACTTGTTTTCCCTCTAGTTTTCCTACTAAAACCCGGTTCTGTTGTTTCTCTTGGTTGTGTTTGTGTTTCCTCTTCTATTCTATGTCTTGTGAGAACACATCGTGTGTACCAATGTGTCCAGTCATAGGGTACTCTTCGGCGGAGTCAATTTGTGGGACAATAGGAGGCCTACGAGAAGTGCAGGTGAAATCTTGTATACTTCGGCTACAGCCACTACCTCATGATCTATACATGTTGATATAATAGTGTATGTGAAAAAATTAAATTCAATCTAGGCAAGATAAGTTTTTAAAAAAATCTAAAAAACAATAGGAGGGTTGAGAGAGAGAAGATAAAAAAACCAACAAGCAAATATGACACAAAAAAAATTAACTACAAAAAATATCAAGACAATAAGAGGGTTGTGAAATTTTGATACCATACTTCGCGGGTACTCGTATATAGAATGAGATTGAAAATAAAAGTAGAAATAGAAGTAGAAGTCCGGACTCGTTTATAGAAATAAAGAGAGATTCTTTGTTGGAGTCTTGGAGGAGTTGAAGACTTGAAGTAGACGTAGATGAAAGTTGAATTCGATACGATCGGAATTTTTGTCGCTTCTATGTTAGTAGCTTCTTAGCCTTCTTTGTTGAAAAAATTTCAAAGATTTGAGATTCAATTGAGTAGTAGTAGTAGAGAGAGTAAGATAATAAGGTGTGAAAATTTTTAAGTGGTTTAAGGGGTATTTATAGGGGGAAAAAACAAAACAAAATTTAAACAAACCCAAAAAAACGGCTAAAACAGCCGTTGGCCTCTGATTTCATCCGTTGGACCCGCGGGTCGAACGTTTGGCCCGTACGGTTCAAACGGTTCAAAATCCACAGATCAACCCGCGGGTTAGTGGGCGGGTTGACACTGTTCACCGGGTTGAACGGCCAGGTTGTGCGGGTTTGAAGTTCAGTTTCGATGACCCGGGTCGACCCGCTTAGGCTCACGGTTCGATCCGGAGCCGAACCGTTACTGAGCGGGCCGGGTTGTGGCGTGCGGGTCGCGGGTCTGCCCGGACCGGTTGCCATCCCTACCTTTTTTTTTTACAGAGCTATTATTATAGCAAAGTAATTCATCATAGATGAGATCCTCTATTGATTCTCTTGATTTGTATTAACATGGACCACATTGGGCTGCCCCTGACACTTGATAACCTGTAATACAATTTGTTTATCAGATCGCAAATGAGAAAGATGCGCTAAGCAAGCCAAACAAATTTTAAGGATTTTATTTATTTTATAACAAAGTCAGCCCATAATAAAGAATTGTTGCAAACGAAACCGAATTTCATGATTGACATCTTGCTCACCAGCAAAATTGTTTGCCACCAAATTCTTTTGGCAAACTGGACATTCTAAAAAATCTTCAAACTATATGTTGTTGTTACATAAACATCGAAAAAAAATACTTTTGTTACATGCTAGTGTGTCTCTCTATTAACCTGCTAAAAAGAAACAAGTAGAGTAGAATACAAGCACTATACCAATTTTCTTAACTGATATGGCTAAAAATAGGGGTTTAATCGAGACCGTCCAAATTGAGCGCGAATCCTGAAGTCCGGGGGTAAGACAGTAATTTCACCCACAAACGGGTTTGAAGCAGGTACTGGGTCTCCTTCTCGCAGATCCAATAACCCGCGAACGGATCCACCTCAACCGGGTGCAGGTTTCAACCCGCAACAAACCCGGTCCAGTAGGATAGAATTAGGGTTTCTGATTAATGTTAATCAACGGCCCTGATTCATATCTATCCTTTCACTGGGGATTAGGGATTACATTCCTTATCTATACACAGGAATTACATGCCTAATCTGTTCCCTAAGACGCCTATAAATATCCCCCCACCCATCTCCATTAAGAGGTAATCAATCTTTCACCAGTTTTTGCGCTCTTTCAGTCTCCCAGATTACTGACTTGAGCGTCGGAGGGTGCGTCGCCGGGAACAACCCCGGTGTCTCGCACTTTTTGCAGGTTACGGCGGGAGCGACGATCATACCCCGACGGAACAGGTACGCAGGTTTACTATTCAGTTTCCCTAAGAATCCACAAATACTATCTGTTTGCCCCCACACCAAATTTAGCGGCAACAGATTGGCGCCGTCTGTGGGAAACTAACGAATAGAAACCTATCCTCTTCCCGGAATACCGATCTTCTCCAGCCATGCCTCCTCGGAAAGTCAGGTCAAGGGGGTCCAACCGAGGACCCAACCCTGATCAGCAGCAAGAAGTCCCCCCTAATCCCGCTCAACAACAAGGGCAACTTCCCCCTACAGCGGAAGACCCGCTCCAACAGGACCTTCCCCCTCCTAATCAGCCGCCTCCAAAGGGTCCAAACCCTCAGAAACAGCCTCTTCATCAAGAGCACGTCTCCATCCACAACGCCTCCACAGACTCTATGGCCTCCCATCATCCCCGAGCCTCTGGTTGCCACAATACGGCCCTCGACCGCCAGAAAGATGATGACCTCCGCCGCCATCTGGATGAAAAGCCGGCCCGAGAGGGAACCTCCCGCCAACACCATCCGGGCGAGCGGTCTCCTCGCCACCGGTACCACAGGTCCCCCGTCCGCAGAGGGAGGAAAGAGTCCCCCGAGCATTACCGAAGAAGGCACTCCCCCGCGGGTCGGCAACAGCCCAGGAACAATGAGGCACCAATCACCCGTGCCGAGTTCCAGCAGTTCCAAGCGACCGTCCTGCAGGCTCTCAACCTCCGTCGAAACCCAAATGAGCCGAAGGCCCCATCTCCTCCTCCAGTCCGAAGCCCTCGCCGATCTCCTCCTCCGGTCCGAAGCCCTCGCCGACGGTCCCCATCTCCTCATCCTGCTCCTAGCAACTCCCGGCGTACCCCAAGTCCTCGCCGCTCCCGAAGTTACCATCGCCGTAGCCCTCGCTCTCCCTCATACGAAGACGAGTCTAGGGGCTCGGCTGATTACCGTCGGAGAGATGACACCATGTACCGCCGTCTTCATGAAGTAGAAAGGCGCCTGGGCCAGATAGACCGAGAAGAGGAGCTTAAGGGGAGGACCCTACGTCCTAGCCGACCCCCTTTCTCCCGAACCATAGTGGATGCACCTGTGCCATTCGGTTTCAAACCTCCCCAATTTGAGACTTACACCGGGGAGACCGATCCCGTGGATCACGTCGAAAGCTTTAAGACCATGATGCTCCTCCATCAAGCTTCCGACGCCCTCCTCTGCAAAACTTTCCCCGCAACTCTCAAGGGCCCAGCTCGAGAATGGTACTCACGCCTTGCCCCTGCCTCAATATTCTCCTTCGAGCAGTTCGAGACCCTTTTCGTCACCCATTTCGTGAGCAGCAGAAGGGCTGAGAAGACCATCATCTCCATATTGCACCTCCACCAGAAGAAGGGGGAAAAATTGAGAGACTATGTGAAGAGGTTCACAGCCGAAGCCAGATCCATAGCATCCCTCGACCAGTCGATCGCTGTGGCAGCATTTCAATCTAATGTCCTCAATTCCAACCTCCGCTCCTCCCTCGCCAAGAAGCCACCACAGAACTTTTCCGACCTCCTCCTTCGCAATGAAAAGTACATCCGGGCCGAAGAGGCCGAGCAGCGACCTAACTGGGAGGGGTCTTCCTCCGGGTTTAAGAGAAAGGGAACAGAGGAGGAAGGAGCCAAGAAGCTCCAAAAGGACAATGTCGGCCAGCGCCGACCTCCCCCCAGGTTCGAGAAGTTCACTCCCCTCACCACTAACGTTGTAACTATTCTGATGGAAGTTAAGAAAGAAGGGGTCTTACCTCCTGCTCCGAGGATGAACACCCCCGCCAAGAGAAGGGATAAAGAAAAATGGTGCCGTTATCATCGGGACCATGGGCATGACACCAACGATTGTCGTGCTCTGAAGAACGAAATCGAAGCCCTTATCCAGAGGGGGCAGCTGACGAAGTTTGTAAGAAAGGACCGAGCAGAACTTCCTCCCCAGCCTCGGGGGGCTAACAAGCGTCCGGAACGAGAAGAGACGCCAGACTTTGAGGAAGAGCGAGTCCTCCACCTCATTCATGGGGGCCCAATGGGGGGCTCCTCGAACTCCTCTCGGAAGGCATTTATAAGAGAAATCAACTCGGTCCGAACCACCCCTCCTCCCAAAGGCCTCGGCGTGCCCGTCACATTCTCTGACGATGATCTCGAAGGTGTCCGCTCCCCTCATTGTGACGCGCTCGTCATCAGTCTCCACATGGCAAACTTCAAAGTGGAGAGGATATTAGTAGATAATGGCAGCTCCGTAAACATCCTCTTCCTCGCCGCTTTCAAAGGCCTAAAGCTCTCCCGGGACAGACTCAAGCCCGCCGGTTACACGCTCCACGGGTTCACGGGAGTGCCAGTGACTATTGAAGGGGTGATTACCCTCGACGTAATCGCTGGCAAAACTCCTACTACCCGATCGGAGTCGATGGACTTCATGGTCGTAGATGTCCCAGCAGCCTACAATGTCATTTTGGGTCGGCCCGGCCTGGCTGCCCTTGAAGCCGTCCCTTCTGCCTATCATCTCAAAATGAAATTTCCCACTCGGGCTGGAGTAGGGGAAGTAAGGGGCAATCAGGAGCAGGCCCGCAAGTGCTATATGACCTCTACCCTCGGACCCGTCCTCTCCTTAGAAACTCTGGAAATCTCCCAAGATGCTGCTCGACCAACGTCCGAGCCGGTAGACGAATTGGAAGAAGTGCCCTTCTCCGAGCAGGAGCCGGCCCGCAAGTTCTTTGTCAGCAAGACCCTCCCGTCCGCCCTATACTCAGACATTGTACAATGCATCCGAAGGAATCAAGACCTCTTCGCTTGGTCAGCTGCAGATATGCCCAGTATATCTGAAGAATTCTTGGTCCATCGCCTGAGCGTTGATCCGGGGTCCAAACCGGTTCAGCAGAAGAGGCGCAAGTTCGCCCCCGAGCGTCAGCTCGCTATTAAGGAGGAGGTTGACAAACTCTTGAAGGCCCGGTTCATACAGGAGGTGAACTATCCTGAGTGGTTATCGAATGTAGTAATGGTGAAGAAGTCCAATGGGACTTGGAGGATTTGTATTGATTTCACCGACCTCAACAAAGCTTGCCCCAAGGACCCATTCCCTCTTCCGAGCATTGACACCCTGATCGATGCAAATTCGGGACATGAGCTCCTCAGCTTCATGGACGCCTTTTCAGGCTACAATCAGATCCGGATGTTCCCCCCGGATATCCCGAAGACTTCGTTTGTGACCGACCAAGGACTCTATTGCTACAGAGTCATGTCGTTCGGTCTGAAGAATGCAGGTGCAACATACTAACGCCTCGTCAACAAGGTTTTCCAGGCTCAGATCGGCCGGAACATGGAGGTGTATGTTGACGACATGCTTGTGAAAAGCATCCGAGGCATTGATCATGTGACCGACCTCCAAGAGGCGTTTGACGTTTTGAGAAAGCACAATATGAGACTCAACCCGAACAAGTGTGCGTTCGGCATCTCATCAGGGAAGTTCCTCAGCTTCATGGTTAGCCAACGAGGAATTGAAGCAAATCCGGAGAAGATCAAGGCCATATTGGACATGGCCCCTCCTAGAAATGTTAAAGAAGTTCAGAGATTAACAGGCCGCCTCGCCGCCATAGGGACGCTTTCTCTCGAAGTCCGGGGAAAAGTGCCTCCCCTTCTTCAAGGCCCTCAGGGGGGCTAAAGGATTTGAATGGGGGCAGCAGCAACAGGAGTCCTTCGACCAGCTCAAGGCTTACCTCGTCAATCCCCCTCTCCTCAGCAAATCGATCCCTGGTGAGCCCCTATACCTCTACCTGGCAGCCTCCGAGCAGACCCTCAGTGCGGTCCTAGTAAGGGAAGAAGACCGGGCCCAGAAGCCCATCTACTATGTCAGCAAAGTGCTTCGGGACGCCTGAGCTCTGGTACCCGAAGATTGAAAAGATGGCTTATGCCTTGGTAATGGCCGCAAGAAAGCTTCGCCCGTACTTTCAGTCCCATTCGGTGGTCGTTCTTACCGACCAGCCGCTGAAGCAGATCCTCCATAGGCCGGAGACTTCGGGTCGCCTTATGAAATGGTCGATCGAGCTGAGGCAACATGATATATCATATCAGCCTCGGACCGCGATCAAGGCTCAGGCGCTGGCCGAATTCATAGTTGAGACTACTATCCCCAAGTCCAGCCAGACAGTGAAGGGGCCATAGACGTTTATGTTGACGGATCCTCTTGCAACGAGGGAAGCGGGGCAGGGGTCATCCTGGCAGGCCCAGATGACTTCATCCTCCAATACTCCCTCCGTATAAACTTCAAAGCCTCGAACAACGAAGCTGAATACGAGGCGCTCATAGTCGGCCTTGGAATGGCCCAAAATGCAGGGGCACAACGCCTACGGATCTTCAGCGACTCTCAGTTGGTCGTCAATCAGGTCCTTGGCGAATATGAAGCCCGCGATGACAGAATGGTCAAATACTTAGCCAAAGTCAAGAGCCTCATGGTGCTGTTTGAAAAGGCCCTCATCCAAAGGATCCCCCGAGAAGAAAATGCTCAGGCCGATGCCCTATCCAAATTAGCCTCCTCTTCCCTTCAAGGTCTTGAGCAGACCGTGTTGATAGAAGTCCTCCTAAAGCCGAGCATAGAGGACGAAACACTTGAATCCGTTGAAACATTGCCTGTCCTCCTCGAAGACAATTGGATGAAACCCCTCGTCGAATTCTTAAGGGACGGACTCCTCCCCGAGGATCCGAAGGAAGCAAGAAGAGTCAGAACCCGAGCCAAGTGTTATACATTAATCGGGGGCATCCTGTATAAACGCTCCTTCACCCAGGTAGACGATCGGCCTTACCTAAGGTGCCTTTCCCCCGCGCAAGCCGACTACGCCCTGCAGGAACTCCACGAGGGCATCGGCGGGGCCCATTCTGGGTCCAGGGCTCTAGCGCGCAAAGTGTTGAACTACGGGTATTTTTGGTCCACTCTCCTACGGGATGCTGAACGACACGTTCGGCAATGCAGCTCCTGTCAGAAGTATTCCGACATCCGACGCCTTCCACAAGCACCACTCACCTCCCTATCAAGTCCGATCCCCTTCACAATGTAGGGGATGGATTTACTAGGGCCGTTTCCACCAGCCCCCGGACAGCTTAAGTTCCAGGTCGTGGCAGTCGACTATTTCTCGAAATGGATAGAGGCCGAGCCGCTGGCAACAATCACCGAACATAAGGTCGTTCAGTTCTTCTGGAAAAGTGTGATCTGCCGATTTGGCGTTCCCAGGGTCCTGGTTACTGATAACGGAACGCAATTCACCGAGGGCCGCCTTCCGAGCTTTATGTGAGGACCTCGCCATACAACACCGTTTCTCCTCTGTCTCTCATCCTCAGTCGAATGGCCAAGCCGAAAATGCCAACCGACAGATCCTCTCGGGAATTAAGAAGAGGTTAGACAAGTGTTCCAAGGGATTATGGGTCGATCAGCTGCCCAACGTGCTGTGGAACTACCGCACCACAAAGCAGACCCCAACGGGCGAGAGCCCATTCAATCTCACCTATGGGTCCGAGGCCATCATCTCCCTGGAAGTCGGGATACCCTCTCCTCGTCTGATAGCTTATGAAGAAGAGCAGAACGCTAGAGAGCTCAGAGAAAGTCTAGACCTGATAGATGAAATCTGAGAGAGAGCTGCCCTACGCCAGCAAACTTACCGAAGAAGGATCGAGCTAGCATACAACAAAAGAGTCCGCCCAACGGACCTCCAAGAAGGGGACCTAGTCCTCCGAAAATTGGCCATCTCGTTCCCAAGACAGAAAAGCAAATTGGCCCCGAATTGGGAGGGACCCTACGAGATCTCAAAAGTGATCCGCCCCGGCGCATACAAGCTAGAAGATCTCGAAGGCAGGGAGATTCCCAGGACTTGGAATGCCGACCATCTCTTGAAATACCAAGAGAGAGCAACAACGCCTCTCTAAGTAACTCGAGATGTCGAACCATTCCCTTCCTGTTACCAGTAGTGATTTTTCCTTTTATTTTTCATTGTAATAACGGCTAGCAACTTTAGAAGCAGCCGATCATTGGATATTAATAAATGAAGTTTTTTCATATTTCTGCTACTATTACATTCTCTGCTTTTAACTCTTTAATCTAACAATGGTTCGGAGTCCAGCACTTGGCTCGACTTTACTTCCCCGGCTCGCCCATAGCCGAGCCAGAGGTAGATCGCCGTTCAGAATTGCTCCCACGGCCGTTGAATGGTTCGGAGTCCAACACTTGGCTCGATTCTACTTCGTAAGTTCGCTCCTAAGCGAGCTAGAAGTAGCTCGCCATTCGAAATTGCTCCCACAACCTTTAAACTAATCTAACAATGGTTCGGAGTCCAACACTCGGCTCGACTTTACTTCCCCGGCTCGCCCATAGCCGAGCCAGAGGTAGATCGCCGTTCGGAATTGCTCCCACAGCCGTTGAATGGTTCAGAGTCCAACACTTGGCTCGATTCTACTTCGTAAGTTCGCTCCAAAGCGAGCTAGAAGTAGCTCGCCATTCGGAATTGCTCCCACAACCTTTAAACTAATCTAACAATGGTTCGGAGTCCAACACTCGGCTCGACTTTACTTCCCCGGCTCGCCCATAGCCGAGCCAGAGGTAGATCGCCGTTCGGAATTGCTCCCACAGCCGTTGAATGGTTCGGAGTCCAACACTCGGCTCGACTTTACTTTCCCAGCTCGCCCATAGCCGAGCCAGAGGTAGATCGCCATTCGGAATTGCTCCCACAGCCGTTGAATGGTTCGGAGTCCAACACTTGGCTCGATTCTACTTCGTAAGTTCGCTCCTAAGCGAGCTTGAAGTAGCTCGCCATTCGGAATTGCTCCCACAACCTTTAAACTAATCTAACAATGGTTCAGAGTCCAACACTCGGCTCGACTTTACTTCTCCAGCTCGCCCATAGCCGAGCCAGAGGTAGATCGCCGTTCGGAATTGCTCCCACAGCCGTTGAATGGTTCAGAGTCCAACACTTAGCTCGATTCTACTTCGTAAGTTCGCTCCTAAGCGAGCTAGAAGTAGCTCGCCATTCGGAATTGCTCCCACAACCTTTAAACTAATCTAACAATGGTTCGGAGTCCAACACTCGGCTCGACTTTACTTCCCCTGCTCGCCCATAGCCGAGCCAGAGGTAGATCGCCGTTCGGAATTGCTTCCACAGCTGTTGAATGGTTCGGAGTCCAACACTTGGCTCGATTCTACTTCGCAAGCTCGCTCCTAAGCGAGCTGGAAGTAGTTCGCCATTCGGAACTGCTCCCACAACCCTTAAACTAACCTGACGATGGTCGGGGTCTAGTGGCTCGACTTTACCTCACCGGCTCGTCCTCAAACGGGCCGGGGTTAGATGGCCATTCCGACCTGCCCCCACGACTATCGAGCCGAGCGGACGAGGTACCGACCCTCGTATATGGCAAAAAAACCTTCTGAGGCGAAACTACCGTCGAATCGTCTCAAAATGTGTGCTAGAGTGTGGTGAACGGATCTGATTCAGCCACGTGTCCACAAAACGACAAGATAACGTTTTCTTGGGAACTGGACCCGCCTCGAGATTCGTTCAATCATCCAACGGCTCCGATCACCTCATCGGCCCATCCTTAAACGGGCCGGGGTTAGATGGCCGTTCCGACCTGCCCTCGCGACTATCGAGCCGAAGCGGACGAGGTACCGACCCTCGTACATGGCGAAAAACCTACCGAGGCATACCTTAGCCGCCGAACCGAGCCGCATCTGAAGGCGCCGAGCAAGATTCAGAACCACGGCAAAAGTGTGAGTTTCGAGGCCAAGATGCTCGATGAAGCAAACACTTGCCTCGCGATTCATTTCGAGCCTACTCTAGCTAGCGCGATTACAGCACAATAAGAGGCCAGCAGAGAACAGTTCGGATAAATCAACTCCAATTTTATTAATATAACTTGTGTAAAATTACAAAAAGATTACAACAAAACAAAGTTCGCTAGTCCGAAGACAAGATACGACCCGTTCACTGCCTCCGAGGAAGAGGGACGCTCCGGTTCAACGACACCTTGGGTCGGCGCTTCTTGACCTCCGAGCTCGTCTCTAGACCGACGAATCGAGATGCCCCCTCGCCGCTGACCCTGGCAGTCGCTCCAACCGAAGCACCACTTGAAGACACCTCTACCCCGCTTTGGGCGTCAGCTGCTGTCTTTCCTATGATGGGGGTTCGGCTCGCGGCTTGATAGAACGTAATCCCTCGCTCAATCTCTTCGCGAGTGCAAGAGGTGCTCCGGACGTTGGCCTTCAACGGCTGAGGCTTTAGCCGAGCAACCTCTTCCTCCAGTTCGACGATCCGGTCCTTCAACGTGTCGTCCTTCACAATCACTTTGAATCGAGGAAGCTTCGCCGAACCAGGATACTCGGCGCTGTCAGATATGACGCGACGCAAATGGGTCACCTCGATGCTCTTATCGACCGTCACCCTTTGCAGCTGTTCTACCTTCTTCGCAAAGTCATCTCGTTCGGCAGAAACTCACACCAACTCCTCCTCCTTCACAGATAGTTCGGCCTCGACTATCCGCAGATGGTGCAGTTCGGCCAACACCTCACTATACTTAATCTCTAAGTTGTGAAGTATTCTCCTCGTCAGATGAACCTCGCCCTCGAGACGATCTTCGCGCGATTTCTTAAATAACTCTGCTCGGTGCCGATCCGCCGAGGTGATAAGATTCTGCTCGGCAATCTGAAATAAGAAAGGAACAACATTGAAATACTATACAGCCGAACCAAACACTTAGATGTTCAAATCAAACTCTTCATTCATCATCAAAAGCGGTGGCCAGTCCGCAAAAGGCATTACACAGTCTGAAAGAAAAAACAAAATCTACAAAAAAATTTGCGAGGGGATCAGGGGTCCACCTGCGTCGTCGCTTCGACCACGGGCGCGTCGCCAGATGTCCCCTCGATCCTCCCCTCGACCCACTGTCGCCTCTACCACCACCCCGCCTCCTCCGGCCAACTTGGACCTATCGGCCATCATAGCGTTGAAATCAATCTTCATCGCTTCTGCATCGGACAACAAAAAAACAAATCAGCAAGACAAACTAAAGACTTGAAAAACGAAAATAAATGAGATGTCAGGAGCATACTCGGGTCGATGGGGCTTAGGCCGGACCCAAACAGCACCTCCTCCGTCAACTCCCTCCAACTCAACAGCGGAAGGGCCATGATCTTCCTCGCCACCTCCTCCTCGGCCTCAGACAGTACAGGGTCGGCTCGCGCACATTTCGGCACCTCCACTTTCCACCGGATCGGAATGTGCCGTATCGCCTCACCTCTTATTATAAAATACTTCTCTTTCCAACCTTTAATTGAGTCGGGGTTTTCTATGATCCTAACACCCTTCCTCGGCCCCAAGTAGTACCGATACTCCGTCTTATGCTGCCTGTTTATCCGATACAGGCCTCGGAAGACTGTTAAGTCCGGCACTACTTCAGCTCTGCAGAACTGAAGCAAGAAAGCATTCACGTGACGCCATGTGTTCGGCATGAATTGGGTCGGCGCGAGGCAGAACCAGCCGAGGATCTGGAGGATGAAAGGATGCAGCGGAAAACGCAGTCTGGCATTCAAGGAGTCGAAGTCGAACATGCACATGTCCGACGATGACAGCTTGGAATTCGCTCGCATCCCGGGGCCGGGGAGCATCAGCTTGTACTCCGGAGGGATGGCGAATCCCTTTCTGATCCGAAGGAGATCCCTCTCGGACAGCACCGAAATAAGCTCGTCGGCCTCGGTGGGAAGAGCCAGGTTGGGTTCTTCGACGACTTTCGACTTTCCGTATACCGCTTTCTCCAGAAGGTCGCCCTCGTACTGCCTGACCCCCGAATGCCCGGACAGAACAGAGGGATATCATCCCATCTCGGGCGCTTGCTTCGGGTTCTCCACAATCACCTCAACCACAGGAGATTGAGTCGCCACCGTCCTCTTCTTCTTCTCTTGCCTCGCCTCGGCAGCCGACGGCTCGGCGATCTGCTTTCCCTTCCTTCGGACCTCCGCCCTTCTCCTCTCCTCGGCGCCATCATCGCCCCAAGACGAGGCCCCACTCCCCGAGTTCACTCTTGACATCTCTAGGAAAAAGCTAAGGCAAAGTAGACTGACCTTTGAAGTGACGTTCACGGTCGGAATGTGCTCGCCGGAAATCGCCTGGCCCACGCGACAGCTAGCATCACCACCCTGGAATAAGATTCGCCGCTAGTAAAGAACTTAGAGAACAAAAGTGAAAGCTTGGAGTGAAAAGTAAGAAATGAGCTCGGGGGTAGGAGAGTGAAAACTTATAACCCCAAAGGTATTGGGCCTTCTTGGGAAACGTGGAAAGCCCACTAAGCCAAAGCGCCAAGCGGAGAATTGCGACGTTTCAAAGAACGGAAGGGCTCCCCAAATCACTAAGTCCACGACTCGGCCACCGGTCTGCCAAACCGAGCTACGGAGTCCCTTCAGAACATTTAACTTCGTACCTCAGCCAATGTCTCTCAGACTCCGAGCCGAGATGACGAGGTACCGACCCTCGTATAAGGAGAAAAATCCCCCCGAGGCGAAGTCACTATCGGATCTCTCCAAAATTCGCGTCAGAATCTGATGGACGGTTCAGATCTCGCCACGCCCACAAAACGACAAGATAATGTTTTCTCGTGATCTGAACCCCATCCCCGTGATGCGCACCATGATGAACGGCCTAGATCCTGCCACGTGTACCCTCCGAACTGCCTGCTCGACCGAGCTACCGAACAGCTTAGTCGAGCAGCCAGGCTACTGGGCGTGGAAGGGTGGAACCATCAAGAGACATTTCCTTCAAAATAGCCAACTCAACGCCTCGGCCAACAGTGCTACGAGGCCGAGCCGAGGTGACGAGGTACCGACCCTCGTATATGGCGAAAAAACACTCTGACCCATATCAGCCGTTGGATCTTATGAAAAAACGTGCTCGTCACGATGGACGGTCCAAATTCCGCCACGTGCACTAAACGAGATAACGTTTTCTCGTGATCTGAACCCCATCCTCGTGATGCGTGCCATGATGAACGGCCCAGATCCTGCCACGTGTACCCTCCGAACTGCCTGCCATCGGCCTGCTCGACCGAGCTACCGAACAGCTTAGTCGAGCGGCCAGGCTACTGGGCGTGGAAGGGTGGAACCATTAAGAGACGTTTCCTTCAAGATAGCCAACTCAGCGCCTCGGCCAACAGCCCTGATGCGCCGAGCCGAGATGACGAGGTACCGACCCTCGTATATGGAGAAAAATCGCCCCGAGGCGAAGTCACTGTCGGAACTCTCCAAAATTCGCGTCAGAATCTGATGGACGGTTCAGATCTCGCCACGCCCACAAAACGACAAGATAACGTTTTCTTGTGATCTGAACCCCATCCTCGTGATGCGCGCCATGATGAACGGCCCAGATCCTACCGCGTGTACCCTCCGAACTGCCTGCCATCGGCCTGCTCGACCGAGCTACCGAACAGCTTAGTCGAGCAGCCAGGCTACTGGGCGTGGAAGGGTGGAACCATCAAGAGACATTTCCTTCAAAATAGCCAACTCAGTGCCTCGGCCAACAGTGCTACGAGGCCGAGCCGAGGTGACGAGATACCGACCCTCGTATATGGCGAAAAAACACGCCGACCCATATCAGCCGTTGGATCTTATGAAAAAACGTGCTCGTCACGATGGACGGTCCAGATTCTGCCACGTGCACTAAACGACAAGATAACGTTTTCTCGTGATCTGAACCCCATCCTCGTGATGCGCGCCATGATGAACAGCCCAGATCCTGCCACGTGTACCCTCCGAACTGCCTGCCATCGGCCTGCTCGACCGAGCTACCGAACAGCTTAGTCGAGCAGCCAGGCTACTAGGCGTGGAAGGGTGGAACCATCAAGAGACGTTTCCTTCAAGATAGCCAACTCAGCACCTCGGCCAACAGCCCTGATGCGCCGAGCCGAGATGACGAGGTACCGACCCTCGTATATGGAGAAAAATCGCCCCGAGGCGAAGTCACTGTCGGATCTCTCCAAAATTCGCGTCAGAATCTGATGGACGGTTCAGATCTCGCCACGCCCACAAAACGACAAGATAACGTTTTCTCGTGATCTGAACCCCATCCTCGTGATGCACGCCATGATGAACGGCCCAGATCCTGCCGCGTGTACCCTCCGAACTGCCTGCCATCGGCCTGCTCGACCGAGCTACCGAACAGCTTAGTCGAGCAGCCAGGCTACTGGGCGTGGAAGGGTGGAACCATCAAGAGACATTTCCTTCAAAATAGCCAACTCAGCGCCTCGGCCAACAGTGCTACGAGGCCGAGTCGAGGTGACGAGGTACCGACCCTCGTATATGGCGAAAAAACATGCCGACCTATATCAGCCGTTGGATCTTGTAAAAAAGCGCGCTCGTCATGATGGACGGCCCAGATCTTGTCACGTCCACTAAACGACAAGATAGCGTTTTATGGGGATCCATGCTGAGATGGATGGCTCAGATGATGCCACGTCCCTCGGATCCTCCGAACCGAGGCACCGACCCATCGAGCCGGGGAGTTTATTCTCCGAGCCGAGGTGCCGAGGTGCCGACCCTCGTATATGGCAAAAAAACACGCCGACCTATATCAGCCGTTGGATCATGTAAAAAAGCGCGCTCGTCATGATGGACGGCCCAGATCTTGCCACGTCCACTAAACGACAAGATAGCATTTTATGGGGATCCACGCTGAGATGGACGGCTCAGATGATGCCACGTCCCTCGGATCCTCCGAACCGAGGCACCGACCCATCGAGCCGGGGAGTTGATTCTCTGAGCCGAGGTGCCGACCCTCGTATACGGCAAAAAAGTCTGCCGAGGAACAAGGATCGTCTGATCGTTCAGAAATTCGTGCTCCGCGTTGATCGGAGGCCCAGATGACGCCACGTCATAAATCGGTATTTAAAAATCGATTTTTATTTATTTTAATAATTTTATTTATTTTAATAATTTTATTTATTTAAAAATTGCGAAAAAATTACTAAAAATTTGGGAAAATTAGCTAAAAATCCTAGACAATAATTAAAAATTTGGGGGATATTTTTGAGCCCCTGAACGAACGATTATTGCCTAGAATGTACGGTTAAGCCCCCCGGACGTTTAGTCAACACATCGCAAAATTAAATAAATAGCCCGAAAAAATAAACAAAAACTCGATACACCATACGACTTCCAAAAAGAAGAAGGAGTTACCTTACCACCCACTTCGGGATTCAAAATCACCCATCCGGACTCCGATACAACTCCACTAGCCACTAAAACAGTCAAACTACTCCTCAAAGACTGATCGCCCTCAGCCTTTAGGAGTGGGGGGCTCGTGATATGGCTAAAAATAGGGGTTTAATCGAGACCGTCCAAATTGGGCGCGAATCCTGAAGTCCGGGGGTAAGACAGTAATTTCACCCACAAACGGGTCTGAAGCAGGTACTGGGTCTCCTTCTCGCAGATCCAATAACCCGCGAACGCATCCACCTCAACCGGGTGCAGGTTTCAACCCGCAACAAACCCGGTCCAGCAGGATAGAATTAGGGTTTCTGATTAATGTTAATCAACGGCCCTGATTCATATCTATCCTTTCACTGGAGATTACGGATTACATTCCTTATCTATACACAGGAATTGATGCCTAATCTGTTCCCTAAGACGCCTATAAATACCCCCCACCCATCTCCATTAAGAGGTAATCAATCTTTCACCAGTTTTTGCGCTCTTTCAGTCTCCCAGATTACTGACTTGAGCGTCGGAGGGTGCATCGCCGGGAACAACCCTGGTGTCTCGCACTTTTTGCAGGTTACGGCGGGAGCGACGATCATACCCTGACGGAACAGGTACGCAGGTTTACTATTCAGTTTCCCTAAGAATCCACAAATACTATCTGTTTGCCCCCACACCAAATTTAGCGGCAACATTAACCTTGCTCAATCAAAAAAAAAAAAAAATCTAAATCATGGTTTACACCGTGTGAAATTATGCTTAAAGTCAACTTCAGGGGATTCCCTAACTGACCCCAAAATGTATAGTTATATTAGAGAATTGTGGTAAATAGCTCAACTAGAGAATTGAGGTCCTCGTTGTGCGAATGAGGTCAATGGATGTTGTTAGAGGTTTTGCTCATTTTTAGCAATTTGTCTAAATAAAATAGTTTTCAAATATTGTTTTGTGCATTGATGAGGGTAAAATTAGCGAACGATCTGCGCTGCTCGATTCTGACGAGAATCTCAAAGTCACCTTGCTTTCCCTTATGGGCTGACTATAGGCTCGTCACCCAGGTCCTGCATGTTGGAAATATTTTTGGCATATTTTTTGGGCAGGATTTTGGTGGGCTCCGGCCACCGACGGTGCCAGAAAGTGATTGGATTATGTTCCTCTCGTCGAGTACTATTCCATAATGTACTCATTTGCCAAAAACAGATTCCGTATGAATGAGAAATGTTGGTCCAAAGTTGGGTACTCGAAATGTACTAATTTGGGAATTTGGAGAAATTGGACACTCCCACATCAGAAGTTGGGAAATATTTCTCTAGTATATAAGCTAAAGAAATTGACTAAAGGGTGTAGCCCTGGGGTTACCACTAACGTGTAGTGCAGAGATGACCTAGCCAAATTTACAAACACACACACACATACACGCCCGGCCCGCTCGGCCCCGGCTTCGGCTCGGTTTGGCTTGGCTCTGGCCTACATTATTTTTTTGTCCCGCTCCAATTTTTTCACTGGATCTATTTTTTGAGGCATCTGAAATTCTGTAACTGGTGCCATTATTCTGTAATAGCAGAATAATGGATCCATTAGTTACGTTTTTGGAGCCATTACTCTGCTGTTACAGAGTAATGGATACATGATCCATCAGTTACGCCCTCATCACCTATAAGACTGCAATTTGGTCTGCCAGTGACACATTTTTTTTAACTTGATAATTTTCTTCTTCTTCTTCTTCCTCTGAGTCTGAGAGTACAACACAGCTACATATTCGCTAATATCTCTGAAACTAGGGTGCTGCTCTTCAGGAAAAGGTATTACAGTTGTATTCTTGGAGGCAATTCATCAACCACCGTCGCACTACGGGGTGAATTTTGCTTTAAGGATAGAGATATTAATCTCGACTCTGTATTGAAATGTCTGGTTTGTTCTTTTATTCATATACTTGTAGTTCTTCACAAACATTGTTAGCAATTCTCTATTTTATGATATTCCAGTTCTAACAATCTTAAAGCAAAATTTTTTCTCTTTTCTAACAGTTTTTGTGAAGATTATTTACAGGTACTTTATCATTTCGGAAAAAACAAAAACAAAAACTAACAGTTGAATTTTAGTTGTGTCTGAAAAAATGGAAAACACACAAAATGAGAATGTCAGTGGACTGCTAAGTGCTCAAACACTAGTGACCCAGAATGTGACTGCACAATCGGTTGCGGCATAAACAGTTGTTCTGCTCACACATATAACTGTGGGAGAAAAACCAAAAAAGTTCAAAGGAACTGGATTCAAGAAGTGGCAAGGAAAGATGCAGTTCTACCTGACCACCTTGAAGCTGGACAGGTTTCTGACTGAAACTGCCCCTATGTTAGCACCTATGGATGTGCACTCTGTCGTTGCAGTTGATGTATGGACTCAGGGTGACTATTTACGCTGAAATTACATCCTGAATGGCTTGGTAGACCTGCTCTACAATATGTACTGTGTCTTCAAGACTTCCAAACTTCTGTGGGGGTCTTTGGAGAGGAAGTACAAAATGGAATATGCCAGCTCCAAGAAGTTTGTAGTTGGAAAATTTCTGGACTACAAGATGGTTGACTCTAAGACTCTTGTGAGTCAAATTCAGAAACTGCATGTGATAATGCATAAAATTGCTGCATAGAATATGACGCTGTGTGAACCATTCCATGTTGCAACATTCATTGAGAAGCTTCCACCTGGACAGAAGGAGTTCAAGAACTACCTTAAGCACAAGCGAAAGGAAATGTCTCTTGAGGACCTGATTGTCAGGTTGAGGATTGAAGAGGAGAATCACAAGGCTGATAAGTCATATAGAAATCAGTCCATAGAAAAGGCCAACATGGTGGAGCACGAATAGAAGGGCAAAAAGAGAAAGTTCTTGCCACAGGCCTCGAACAAAAAACTTGCTGCAAAGAGGTTTGCTAGAAAATGCCACAAGTATTGTAAGCTGGGGCACAAAATCTCTGATTGTCGCAGCAAGGATAACATCCATACTGGAACTGGAAAGGCAAAAGGGAATGACAAATCCCATGCGCACATTGCTGAGAACCTTATCACTGGTCTTCCTGACTTGGACCTCTGTGTTGTTGTATTGGAGGTCAATCTGGTGGAGAGCAATCCTCGAGAGTGGTTGTATAATACTGGGGCCACCCAGCACATTTACTCGGACAAGGGTATGTTCACTTCATACCAGAAGTGCAACAAGAATGAACAGCTGTTCATGGGAAATTCTTCCACCTCCAAGATTTAAGGAACAGGAAAGATAGTGCTGAAGATGACTTCTGGCAAGGAACTAACACTAACCAATGTGTTGCACATTCTGGATATTCGAAAGAACCTGGTCTTGGGCTCTTTGCTAAGCAAGAATGAATTTAGGGTCGTTCTTGCATCTGATAATTTTGTACTTTAAAAGAATGGGGTGTACTTGGGAAAAGGGTATGTTAAGGATGGACTGTTCAAATTCAATGTAATGACGGTCATCCCAAAATCTGTTGTTCCTGTTGTTCCCAAAATTAATGAAATTAATCTTGTTGCTTATGTTGTTGAGTCTTCTTCTGTTTGGCATGCAAGACTAGGCCATGTTAATTTCAATTCTCTGCGTAAATTAATTAACATGAATTTACTACCAAAATTTAAGGTAGACAACTGCGACAAATGTGAAGTTTGCACAGATGCCAAACTCACTAAAACTCCATTCCGTTCTGTAGAAAGAAACACTGAAACTCTTAGGTCTAATTCACATGGATCTGTGTGATTTAAAATACGTGCAGACCAGAGGCAGTAAAAAGTATTTTGTGACGTTCATAGACGATTGAAAAAAATACTGCTATGTATACTTGTTACATAGCAGAAATAAGGCATTGGATAAATTCAAGGAATATAAGCTTGAGGTTGAGAATCAGCTTGGCAAAACGACTAAAATTGTTATGAATGATAGAGAAGGGGAATATGATGCACCGTTTAATATGTTCTGTTTTGAACATGGAATAGTTTATCAGACCACTGCTCCTTACTCACCTGAATCAAGTGGTATTGCCGAGCGCAAGAACCAAACTCTAAAAGAGATGATGAATGCCTTGTTGTTGAATTCTGGGTTACCCCAGAACATGGGGGAAGCATTGTTGATCGCCAACTATATTCTCAATAAAATACCTCACAAGAAAACTGACAAGACACCATACGAACTGTGGAAAGGTAATGTGCCTTCGTAAAAATACCTCAAAGTGTGGGGGTGTCTAGCAAAGGTAGCAGTACATAATCCCAAACAGGTCACAATAGGACCTAAGACCATTGATTTCATATTTATAGGCTATGCATATAATAGTAGTACATATTGGTTCTTGGTTTACAAATCGGATATATCGGACATCCTTGTGAATACAATAATGGAATCAAGGAATGCATCCTTCTTTGAACACGTGTTTCCGTGCAAGGATGCTACGTATCCCAAACGTATACGTCAGCAAGGGAGTGTAAGTACCTCAGTTGATGAACCAGGAGATGATAATGATGAACCTAGATGAAGTAAACGGGCTAGAACATCGAAGTCATTTGGTCCTGACTTTGTAATGGTCTTTCTGTTAGAGAATGAGCCCAGAACATTCAAGGAAGCTATGTATACGCTTGATGCTCCTATGTGGAAGGAAGCATTCAAAAGTGAAATAGACTCCATTATGCAAAATCATACATGGGAGTTGGTCAATTTGCCTTCTGGGTGTAAAGCTCTATGATGCAAATGGATTTTCAAACAAAAATTGAAACCATATGGTTCAATAGAGAAACATAATGCGAGATTTGTGGTACAAGGATTCAGGCAAAAGGAAGGCCTAGACTTCTTTGATACTTATTCCTCGGTCACAAGAATAACTTCCATATGAATGATGATAGCTATTGCAGCTCTACGTAACCTCGAAATATACCAAATGGATGTCAAAACCGTATTTCTAAATGGGGATTCAGAAGAAGAAATATACATGAAACAACTTGAGTGTTACATAGTTCCTGGACAGTAAAACAAGGTGTGCAGGCTTGTAAAATCCTTGTACGGACTTAAACAAGATCCAAAGCAGTGGCATGCAAAATTTGACAATGTTATGATGTCAAATGATTTCAAAATGAATGAATGTGATAAGTGTATCTACATCAAAGATACTCCAAATGGATACATTCTGGTGTGTCTGTATGTAGATGACATGCTCATTATTGGTAGCAATAATGACATTATCAAACTAACTAAGAACATGCTTAGTGGTAAGTTTGATATGAAAGATTTGGGAGTTGCATCTGTCATACTAGGAATCAAAGTTACTAGGACGTATGAGGGAATTACTTTGTCTCAAGCTCATTATGCTGAAAAGGTACTTGAAAGATGCAAGAATTACTCCAATGGGACTGCCAAAAGTCTTGTGGATCCCAGTCTTCACTTATTCAAAAATACGGGTGACAGCATATCACAATTGGAATATGCACGTATAATTGGTAGTCTGATGTACTTAACAAATTGTACAAGATCGGACTTGGCACATTTAGTAAATGTTCTGAGCCACTACACAAGTAATCCACGACGAAGTCACTGGAAATGAATAACTAGAGTATTGAACTTGTAATACCCTGATTTTTCAATTAATAAAAAATTATTTATTTTGCACGTAGTGTGCACGTGCAATATTTGGGTTGAATTATTTTTATTATGATGTGTATAAATATATATAAATTTGTTCTCCAATTATTTTGTACAAAAAGCCTTTCTTTAAAAGCCTTATTTTGATTTAATTAAAAAGGCCCTTTTCTTAAAAGCCCAAATGTATTTTATTTTATTTATTTTTATAAACTATTTTGGCCCAAAAACAAAGCCCATGAATAAATCTATTTTTAATTAAAACTTGTCATGTAGAAGACTAAATTATCATTATTTTATTTTTGTACAAAATTAAAAGGTACAAATTTGGCCTAGTTGCATGCACGTGCACTACACGTACACGTGCAATGCACACTCTCTTTCTAGGCCGGGATTCATTCTTTTTGGAGGGAGATTTGATTTTTGTCATGGTGATCATGGAGGTAGTTTCATGGATGTGGGTAGTTTTCATAACTTCTACCTTAATCTAGACCCTTCATTCTACAACCACCAAAGCAATCTTAGCCCTCCATTTCACTTATCTTTTAGTATAAATACCCCCCTCTCATGGCTAATTTTCATATGCGAATTATATTTCCAAGCTATAGTATTATTGTAGTAATAGTGTGAGTTATAAAAAATAGAGAGTTGTGTGGGATTGCTTGGAGAAGGAGAGGCCGGCTACTACTAGGAAGCATTCGGTTTGTGCTAGGAGGCTTGGAGCTTGTGCGCGCTAGGAGGTGGTGCTTTCATTTGCAAGGACTTGGTTGCTTTTTGTGTTTTCTCTCCATACAAGGTGGGTAAAACTTTCATATTTCTAATGTAGGAATCTATGCTAGTCTTAATTATCAACACTATGCATGAAAAATACTAATAAGAACACACTTAAATTGAAAAGTTAGTGTATGAATGGATTGAAATGATGTGATTAACTTGTGGGTGAAATTCTAGCATGAAATTAAATTGTATGTAGAATTCTCCGTGATTATTAGTTTGAATGAATGATGGTGGAATATTGCTAGCATGATGCATGGAAATTTCCAATTAGAACGCTTGTTAATTGTATGGTTGAAGCATGAAATTGATTAAGAAAATGGCACACTTTAAATTGAAAAGAAGGATTTTTTTTTGAAGGATTGAGTTGTAATTATGTTAATTAAGGAGTAATAGTATACTTTGTGACGTAGATGAACTAATGAAATTATTTTGTTGTCATTAAAGAAGAATCACTCAAAAATTGGTAGTTTTGGGTTTATCTATTCATGTGCTAATAGACATTCATGTTGATATGGGTATGGATAAATCCAAATTATATGTGTTGTTGAATGAGAATTAATAACAGTGGATTATCATAAGAAAAATTGTGAATAAAAAGGGATTAGAAGGCTAATTGATTATTCAATGTCGAAAATAAAAAGTATGGTAGTCTTAATGAACAATCTATTAAATTGTGTGGAAAAATTATGTTTTTAGTACAAAAAATTATTTTATACTTGCTGTTATGAAGATCAGGTGAAGATGATTTAATCTGGAATTTTTTAGTAGTTTTTATAAAGGCAATATGAAACTAGTTAATTTGAACATCGAGTTGTTCTTTTAAACAGTGCGAATATGAAACATATGGGTTTTATTTGGGTATTGTGACAACCCGAGCTACTAGCTCAGGCGGTCACTGACTGCGGTTTGCTTCTCTGGAGCGAACGGTTCGAACCCTGTGTTCACCACATTTTTTTCACCATTTGAGAATATATATATAACCTTCGACCGAAAGCATATATACTAAATCCGCCCCCTTCATATCGCTAGCACAGTTCGGCCATGCGGCGGGTGCTCTTGGCTCTCTTTCCGTCGTGCCTGGGTACGATTCCTCCCTTCGGCACTTATAAAAAAATATTTTTTTTGAGAGTTTTTGATGTCCAAAAAATGTGAAAAAAATATGGTAATTCTCATAAAAATGCAAGGAATTTTATAAGATTGAGTTGGGTATTATTTGAATAAAATACAATATGGTTTGTGAACAAAAGGCACAATTAGAACTATGGTTCTAAGATACACACTTATGAAAATTATAGTTATAAAGATAAATTGAAATGGATTTATTAGGAAGTAATTGGCAAAAAGAACCTTGTTGTGTGACATGATATTATTAATTCTCACTTGAGAATATTGTGCAAAATATGAAGTATGAATGTTTATTACTAATATGAATTTCAAATGTGAAATTATGAAGTGCATGCATTCATGTATGATTATGGAATTTAGAAATCATGTTGATGAAAGAAAAAGAAATTTGTTGGCTATGAATATGAATCTTAAGAGTTGTAAGTACTCAAGTTGAAGATTGTGAAATGAAATTCGAACTAGAGTAGCTAAGTCTCCCCGGCATTGAAAAAGAAAATGAATTGAGATGAAATTAGACCAAGGTTGGTCATGATGAAACAAATGAATAAGTCCGGTTGATGGAGAGGCTAACTCTAGAGATTATTTTGTTCATGATTTTTAATAAAACTAAGGACTAGTACATAGTGGTGACGTGATGAAAGTAGAAGAAAAACACGGGTATGGGGCCAACGGAGTTACGGCGAGAGGGTATTCACAGGTCCTTCACGATGCGTCGTGACATGGCGTGGATACGGCTCTCGAGTACCGTCCCGGTGGTGACGCTCATGGGATGTTCGAGTGGCTATGGGTGGTGCCATTGTTCCATGGCGGAGGCTGAATTGTCCATAGGTTGCCTGCTCGATGCGTCGTGACAGTGCGTGGGATTCCCCTCCAGGCTGCCTGGACATGGGCTCGTAGATCATAGGACATCTAAGACACTACCGTAATTACAGTAGTAGATTAAGTCATAACGGGGAATTGAACCCTAGAAAGATGAAGAATGAATAAGGGCTTGCCCTCGGACCTATGTAGTATGGGATGCATAGAATCCGAACAAGTGCGCATTAGTGTCATGTAACAATAATAAATGCATTAAGGATTAAGTGCACAATCACAACACGACATCAATAGGGTAGTCCCTTTAGTTTGAATGTGACAAGTTTGTGTTTGTTAAATATGGAAAGTTAAGTTATACTATTTCCGGCATAGAGAGGATGGCCGTGTATAATGTTCGTCGGTTGAATAAACTGACATACCCACAGTCTTATATGCAGGTAAATGACATGTTAAAGATTAAAGAAGAATGGATGCCTAAAGATTATATCATGCTGTTGTACTTTAATTCAATTGTTGTAAATTTTACTTCCGCTGTGCAAAAGAAAGATGTAATTATGATGTAATCTCTGATGTATGATGAAAAGTTTTAATTTTCCTGTAAAATTATACTAAAGAAAGTGAAAAGATCCTGTAGAACATTTCGAATTCAGTGTATTTGGGATTCGGGGCGTTACAGAACTACTTGCGACATACTCAGAGTTATGGGCTGCATTACACCAGATATCCAGCAGTACTAGAAGGCTACAGTGATGCCAACTGGATATCGGACTCCGAGAACTCGAAATCCACAAGTGGGTATGTCTTCACTGTTGGTGGTGCAGCTGTGTCATGGCAATCCTCTAAACAAACGTTACTGGCCAGATCCACCATAGAATCTGAATTTATTGTTTTAGACAAAGCGGCATAGGAAGCAAAGTGGCTTCGAAACTTTTTAGAGGATATTCCTATGTGGGAAAAATCAGTGCTTGCTATATGTGTACACTGTGACAGCCAGTCGGCTATGGCAATGGCACCGAGTTGTATGTATAATGATAAGTCTCTTCATATCAGAAGGCGACACAAAAATTAGAAAACTGCTCTTAAATAGAATAATCTTTATAGAGTATATATAATCGGCCGACAACCTAGCGGATCCATTTACTAAAGGTTTGTCACGAGAGCAAGTTGTGAGATCATCAAGAGGAATGGGTTTAAAGCCTATGACGAAAAAGGATACTTGATGGAAACCCTACCTAGGAATTGGAGATCCCAAGATCTAGGTTCAAGGAGACCACTAAATCTTGTTGAATCGACGTGAGTACTGAGAGATTAAAATCTCATACCCACTCTTAGGATGATAAAATAGTGCTGCCTGTAAGGGGTTAGAATAAGCTTGGCTTTTAATGATTCTCATAGCTTTGAAATAAAAGTGGGGTATAGCATGATACTCTTTATGGGCAATCACCTTGTGAGTGTGAAATGGGGCCGTTTCTAGGAGAATGAAGAGATGCTACATTCTCCAAGTTCACTCACGATTAACCAGGGTTGTTCAAGGCCAAAATGAACACAACAAGAGAACCTAGTTCTGTGAGAAGATAAAACTGTGTGATAGTTATTGTCTAGGTTCACATCAAAGCGCAGGTAGTTCAAGACATCATGTTAACTATCAGGTCAGGTGAATCCGATGGCTACTCACTAAGGGTGTTTCAAAGTTGAAAAATTACCACCATTCCTGATGCAGTGATTTTTCGATTGTATTGTCAGAGTCTTTTCTGTCATGTCTTTTTCTGCCATGTCTTTTTCTGTCGTGTCTGGATTTCATAGTATGGTAATTTCCATCCATGTGGGGGATTGTTGGAAATATTTTGGCATATTTTCTGGGCCGGATTCCGGTGGGCTCCGGCCACCGGCGGCGCTAGAAAGTGATTGGATTACGTTCCTCTTGTCGAGTACTATTCCATAATGTACTCATTTGCCAAAAACAGATTCTGTATGAATGAGAAATATTGTTCCAAAGTTGGGTACTCGAAATATACTAACTTGGGAATTTGGAGGAAATGGATAGTCCCACATCGGAAGTAGGAAAAGATTTCTCTAGTATGTAAGCTAAAAAAATGGACTAAAGGGTATAGCCCTGGGGTTACCACTAACGTGTAGTGGAGAGAGGACCTAGCCAAAGTTACAGACACGCCCGGCCCCGACTCCGGGTTTGGCTCGGTTTGGTTTTGTTTGGTCTTGCTCGGCTCTGGCCTACATTATTTTTTTGCTCCACTCCAATTTTTTCGCTGGATCTATTTTTTGAGGCATTTGAAATTCTGTAACTAGTGCCATTATTCTGTAACATCAGAATAATGGATCCATCAGTTACGTTTTTAGAGCCATTACTTTGCTGTTACAGAGTAATGGATAATTACTCTACTGTTACGGAGTAATGAATCCATGATCCATCAATTACGCCCTCATCACCTATAAGACTCTTTAATTTTATCTGCCAGAGACACAGTTTTTTGAACTTGATAATCTTCTTCTTCTTCTTCCTCTGAGTCTGAGAGTACAACACAACTACAGGTTTACTGATATCTCTGAAGCTAGGGTGCTGCTCTTCAGGAAAAAGGTAATACAGTTGTATCCTTGTAACGCCTCGAATTCCCGTTACAGGACATCCGTGACATCACCAGGATCTTTTCCTTCAAATGCATCTCAACACAGTAAATAACACGGAAATTTAAAAACTTTTATTGCCAAATAGAATCATTACATCAATAATTACAACCCTTATCTTGTTCTTGAACAAGGAATACAAATTACATAAACTCATTACAACTGATTACAAAAATATTCAAACTCTTCTTGCGAAGCCATCGGCTATCTTCCAGATCGGCATTCGATTGGTTACTGCCAAAAATTTTGCTGAATGGTCTATCTGCCTCCCTGGGACTTGCCCCTCAGCTTGAGTCTTCTGTTGCGTGACTCTGATGTTTCTGCACCCGCTCGAATGGTAGGCATGTACAATGCTGCCCCACGTGGATGCCCTGCTGGGTTGGATCACCTGCCTTCTTGACCCGATATCAAGTACCTAATTAAATGGGCATGTCAGTAATTCTACTGACGCAATGCTGATATGAAAACAACGATCTCCAACTATCACACCCACAATCATCTTGAATGGAAAAGAATGTGTATCCTAATTTTCTAGTATTCGTGTATGCCATGACCCGAAGTCTATTACAAACATGTTGATTCTTGGTTTTGATGACTACAACACAATTCAAAGTTTGTCTATCACATATCTCTTGCAGAGTGTATCAAAGTCAATACCTTGGTGAAATACACGAAGGCAACACAATCTGATGAAGCTTTCAAGAGTAATTGATCAAGCTTCAAGACATCTAGACAAAGGCTCAAGCTCAAGACAAAGACTCACGTTCAAGACAAGATTCAAAGTGCTTCAATTGTATTAAACAAAGTGTCTTGTAATATTATAATTTTAATTCTTTAAGTCTTAGAAACTTGTAAAAGCCTTGTCACACACACACACTCACACATACTTTAAATAATCTGAGTGTTTTACAAAATCAAAATGTCAAAACAAGCTTGAATAAGTTGAGCTGTATGAGTACCAGTCGACCACTTCTTGGAACCAGTCGATTGTCATAGTACGAAACTGCCTGAACTCATACAAGCTCTGGCCAGTCGATTCATTATGGTAACCCAGTCGACTGTTCAAGCCGTTTCGACAGTTTTCTGATTTTAAAACTTGTTTTTCAAAATCAAATCTTTTTTACTGCTGTTATATGGCAGTTGGGATTCAATCTCTCAATTTCCAAACGTTTCTAACTCTATAAAAAGAGTATAGAACTCATTTGGCAAAGGTTACTAAACTCCAAGCATTCTTTAAACTCTCAAGTCTTTTTGTTTTCAAGTGTTTCAAAAGCATACAAACTCTCAAAGACTTGGTTTTCTGAATTTCAGTCTAATATAACATTGATTTCGTTTTAGACTGAATTCAGAAGTTGACCTAATAGCCACTATAAAAAAGCACTATCACGTACAAGGCTATAGGTTGTTGTAAACTCAGTTGTTGTTTTCACACTCGGGTTGTGATAGTGGTCCTCTCGGTTTGATAGTAGAGCTCTTGGTTTTAGAGTCGGTTTCACTCTAGGGTGTAGAGTGGGTTTGCCCTCTCTAGTGGTGAGAAAGGTCTACAGATTTGACATTGTTGTTGTCAAAAGCCGTAGAGTATTCTTGTACTTTTTTAATAATAATGGAAAATCTCAAGTGGGTTGCTTGGGGACTGGATGTGTAATACCCTGAATTTTTATTAAATGAGAAACTGTTGATTTTACGTGTTGTGCACGTACAAATTTTTGTATAAATATATTTTTTTTATATAAAATTATTTTCTATAACATGAACAAATGATTATTTTCTTTCCCTCTCTTTATTTTTAAGCCCATTTTAAAAGGCATAAGCTTGTTTTTCTAAGTTAAGCCCAACCTAATAAATTAAATATTTTATTTTGACCCATGAGTCTAAAAGCCCACTATTTTGAAGCCCATAAATTAATTACCCTTTTAATTGTCATGACTTGTCTTGTAGACACATTTTGTAGACAATTAATTAATTTATAATATACAACTTTTAATAGAGAACACTAGTTGGGACACGTGCATGCACTTGTGTGTGCATTGCACACCATAAGAGTGGCCGGATTATGCATGGAGAAGAGTGGGGGAGTGGAGTTGTGTTGAGGGGTTATTATGAGATCATGGAAGTTGCCACAACTTCCCAATTCATCTTGATCCTTGATCTCTAACTCCTTGATTGAATCCTATCCATTCATTCTCATCCTAAAAGTGTATAAATACCCCTAATTTCTTCTCATTTATACACTACAAACTATTGAAAGAGAAACGAAAAAGAGAGAACAGATTGAGAAGTGTTGGTAAAAGATTAGTGAGTGTGCTTTTGTGTGTGTTCCAACCTAGAGGAGGCCAGCTAGCATCCAAGGAGCATTGAGAGGTTCGGGTTCCAATCAAGCATCGAGGAGGAGAAGGCAATTGCAATACATTCTAGGAGGAGAAGGCCACTTTCTTACATTCTAGGAGCTTTCATTTTCATTTCTCCAAATAGGTAGGTGTTTCTCATACTTCTAAAATCTAGATACCATGCTATGGATGATTTGATAAAATTATTATGAAGCAACTAGGTGAAATTGGACCCATGTTTGCTTAATTATAGATGGAATGGTAATGTAGAGAATGATGACGAAATGATTGCTAAGGGATGAATTGCGAATTAAAGTGCTAGAAATTACTATATTGTCATACTACATGTTCTAGATTGAATTCTATGTTGAAATTTGTGCTTATGAAACAACTAGTTGAATTAAATGCTTCATGTGTAATTGATTGCCTAAAATAAAGTTTCATTGTTGTAGAAAGATGAGAAAATTGTATCTTAATTATTGTAGGTTGTTAATGAGTAAGAGAACAATAAAATTTAGTAGTTATGGAAATTTAACTCTAAATTATGAAGAAATGTGATATTTGTTGTCACTGTCAAAAATATATCCATGATTTACTCTAACCTGGTACAATCGACAGTCGACCGAATTAGAGTTGACAGTCGACCGAATTAGAGTCTACAGTCGACTGCCAAGTAATAAATTTTGGATTTTAGTCGCAGAACAGTCGACCGACTATATCGTAACAGTCGACTGCCCTGATTATCTATTTTCGAGTTTTAAATCTTCGCAGAACAGTCGACCGACTATAGGTAACAGTCGACAGTTCTAACTATTGGTTTTCGAGTTTTTTTTTAAAATCCTCACAGAACAGCCGACTGACCACGTTTTAATAGTCGACTGCCTTGAAGTTCAAATAATATCTAAATTTTTCGTGAGATAATTTTCTATGGTCTGTGGCCTAGTATAAATGAGAATTTGAGACTACTTTTGCAAGAAAGAACTTATTGTTAGTTTAAATTGTCTTTGAATAAAGAAAAAAATACATGCTTTGTTTAAAGGAGTTTTGAAATGAGATTTGGTAAGGAAAAAAATTGAAAGTGTGAATTTTGGATTTAGTGTTGATTAAAATGAGAATAAGAGAATTATGTAGAAAGAATAAATGATTGAATGTGACAAGTTAGAAAAATGAATTCTTTTGTTTATGCATGAGATTGTACATGAAATCGAAATTGAATGACTTGATGAATTTATGAAAGAACTTGAATATATAAGTGCTATGAACATGAAATGAAATTATCGTTAATCATGAAAAAGACCTTTTGAGTATGAAAGACTCGAAGTTGCAATTATGAGTTGAAATTGAGAACTAGGGTGTAGCTAAGCCTTATACCGGCAATAAAAGAAATGTTGAGATGAAGTTTGAAGTGAAAAGACCAAGATTTGGATCATGAGAGATGATTGAATAAGACCGGTATAGTAGAAGTGCTAACCCTAAGGGATTGATTTTGTTTATGATTCAATTAAATTAAGGTACATAGTGAAGATGTGATGAAAGTAAGAGAAAAACATGAGTATGGGGGCCATTGGATTGGCGACGTGAGAATATTCACAGGATGTCCCCTGATGCGTCATGAGTAGGACGTGGATACTGCTCCAGAGTACCGTCCCGGTGGCGACGCTCGTGGAGGGTTTGGTGACTACGGGTGGTATCATGTCTATGGTCGGAGGTGATTTACCACAGGATGCCTGCATGATGAGTCTTGTGTCAGTGCGTTGAGATTCTCTCCAGGGCGCCTAGACGTGAGTTCGCAGGTCATAGAATATCTAGTATACTTACCGTAGTTAAAATAGTAGATTAAGTCATGGCAAGGGATTGAACCCTGTAAGATGAAGAACGGTTAAGGGCTTCCCCTCGGACCTATGTAGTATGGGCTGCATAGACTCTGAACTAGTGCGCATTAGTGTCATATAACATAAATAATTGCATTAAGGACTAAGTGCACATTAATAACACGACATCAATAGGATAGTCCCCTTAGCTTTATTTGTGAACAAGTTCGTGGTTTGTTAAGTGTTGAGAATCATTATACTGTTTCCGGCATAGAGAGGATGGCCGTGTATAATATTTCGTCAGTGAATGAACTGACGTGCCCACAGTTTCTATGCAGGGTAAAGCACATGAAAAAGACTAAAGAGGAATTGATGCTTAAAGATTATTCAATTGTTGTTGTATTTCATTCATTGTTTTAAAAATTTGCTTCCACTGTATAAGTATTAATGTAAATATAACTCTGATGTAAAGTAAAGTTTTATTTTCTTTGTAAAATTGTACGAAGTAAAGTGAAAAGATCCTGTGGAACTCAAATTCAGTATGTTTTGGAATTCGGGATGTTACAGGTTGGTATCAGAGCCACACTTCCAAGTAGTACAAATTTATAAGGAACGACACCCTAGAAGTGGCCATTAGAGCGTGTGTTGAGTCTAGATATTTAAATGTAAGTCACTTACATTTGTGTTGCTCTATGATTTATGCTTCTTCTCCTCTTTCTCTAAGATGGCGGACCACTTCGACCAAGCTGGAGATGACGATTGGCACATAGTTGAGGAGAATTACTACCCTGGGCAAGCTAATTCAGACGAAGAGGATCCTGAAGAATTCGAAGAGGAATGGCCTGAGTCTAGGGAGATCACTCCACCTCCGGATTCATCTGATGATTCCTCCGACGAGGAAGAACCTCAGAGGGAGAGAGCGGAGCTGCTACAGGCACAGTGTGCATAGTGCAAGGAGAGCATTGCAATGCTCAGTCATCGTGTTTGGGAACTCGAGAAGAGGAAAAATATGTACGATGTACTAAAGGAGGAAGTGGAGGAACTACGGGAAGAGCTTCAAGAAGCCAAGAGAAACCGTAGGAACTAGACTGTTGTATCTTCTTACTGCTTTCATTTGATGTCAGAAATGTTTTAAATTCGAATGTACAAAGTTTGGAATTCAATGAAATGAAAAGTTGATTTAAAATTCATGTTTTTACTTCGAATTTAACGGATCTTTTGCATCAGAATATGGCTAGAAGCGGATCTCAAAATGGAGAAGGTCTGGACTTGGAAACATAACTAGCGAGGGTCTATCAGACACTCAATGCTGTTGCCATGAATCAGAATCAGGGAAGGGTGCATGCGAATTCAGTACCCGAAGCATTCAAACTCATGGAATCATTCAAGCGGATGAAACCACCGGTGTTTGAGGGGAAGTCAGACCCTGACGCGGCTGACAATTAAATCCGATAGGTAGAAACTATCTTCGAAGTCTTGGAGACTCTGGAGGGCAGCAAGGTGAAGCTGGCTGCGCTGCAGTTCGAGAAGGATGCGGCTGTATGGTGGCAATCGATGAAGCGGGCAATGGGAGACATTGTCCTTGGCTAGGAGGAATTCTTGGAGGAATTCCGCAGTCATTATATTCCATCGGACATCCAAGAGAAGAAGGCCATAAAATTTTTAGCGTTGCAGCAGGGTGGCATGTCAGTTAGGGAGTATGAGACAAGATTCAATCAGCTCTCTAGGTATGCGTCCGAACTGGTGATGGACGAGGCGAAGAAGGCTCAAATATTCGAGCATGGGTTGAGGCCAAGTCTGAGATCCAGGATGATACCCCTCAGTATCAAGAAGTTTGACAAGCTGGTCAAACGAGCGGCAGCCACGGAGGCGGACATGGAGCAGTTCCACGCTGTTCAGAATCGGAGAAACAACTGGAATGTGGGGAAGAGGCCCGCAGTTGCTGGAAATGTTAGGGGACAGCCGCCGGCTCAAAGGTTCAAACCTACGGGTGCGAACGCTGTTCAGGTGGCGGGAAGACCCGGGAATACTTAGGTGAGACCTCCTGTGACTTGTTTCAACTGTGGAGAGACAGGTCACTACAAATCTCATTGCCCCAAGCTGCAGGATGTCGTCCATAATGGGCCAACTCAGTAGGCCGGGAAGAAGCCGTACCAGCAGGGGCGAGTATTTGCCTTGACTGAAGCTGACGCTGATGAGGTGGATCACGTCATCACTAGTTCGAATGAGGGTGTTTAGGAGCATTTTTCTGTTGTCTCTTTACCTGCTTATTTAGAAAACTGTTATGTAACGAGTGTGTGTTATGTAACAGGAGAAGTTTATTTGAATGGAAAGAAAGCTGTTGTTTTGTTCGATACTGGATCCTCTCATACTTTTGTATCACCTAAATTTGCTAAAGTTCTGTGAGTTGGACCGAAGATATTTCTAGGCAAGGTTTTAGCAGTAGCTACTCCGTTAGGGAAAACTTTAACCACTGGTCGGTACTATGCGGACTGTGAGATCGTGATTAGAGATAGAATTTTTGGGATTTATCTAATCGAGCTGAATGTTTTGTGAGTCGATGTTATCATTGGCATTAATTGGATTTCGGTGTATAGTGTGAGCAACGAGTGCAAGACCAAGGTAGTTATAGTGAAGGCTCCAGGTGGACCTGAAGTCACTTTCCAAGGGAAGAGGAGATATTTAGATTTAGTGGCTGCTATCAGACAGAAGAAGGGATTTCTATAGAGGTGCAACAAATTTTGGTGGTTTGGGATTATCCGACTATATTCTTGGAAAATTTACCTGGGTTACCCCCGCATCGTGATGTAAAGTTCAGCATCACTATTCAACCAGGAAGTGCACCCATTTCCAAAGCACCGTATAGGATGGCGCCTGTGGAACAGGATGAGATTAAACGGCAGGGATGGCGCCTGTGGAACAGGATGAGATTAAACGGCAGATTGAGGAACTGTTGGAGAAGGGCTTTATTCAACCGAGTGCGTCACCATGGGGAGCGCCGATGCTTTTGGTAAAGAAGGATGGATTGATGAGGATGTGCATCGATTACCGAGAGTTGAATAAGGTCACTGTTCAGAACAAGTATCCCATTCCTCGAATTGATGACTTTTTCGATCGTCTATTAGGAGCTGTTGTTTTCTCCAAAATAGATCTTCGATCAAGATATCATCAGGTTCGAGTGAAAGCTGAAGATGTGCATAAGAATGCATTTAGAACTTGACACGGGCATTACGAATTCTTAGTTATGCCGTTCGGAGTGACGAATGCACCTGCAATCTTCATGGATATGATGAACAGAGTTCTGAGGCCGTTCATTGATTCTTTCGTCGTGATGTTTATCGACGACATTCTTGTGTACTCCAAGTCGGATGAGGAGCACACGGAGCATCTGGCAGTAGTTTTGAAGAAGCTGGAAGGGCAGGAGTTGTATGCCAAGTTATCCAGGTGCAATTTCTGGAAATCTGAAGTGGCATTCCTAGGTTACATCCTTTCTAAGGAGGGAGTGGCAACTGATCCTCAGAAGATAGAGGCGGTGAGAGATCGGGCGAGGCCTACTACAGTGAAGGAAATCAGGAGTTTCCTTGGATTCACAGGATACTACCAGAGATTCATTCAAGGTTATGCTCATTTAGCCATACCGCTCACTGGTTTGACCAAGAAGAATGTGAATTTCAGGTGGACCGAGCAGTGCGAGGCAAGCTTTCAGGAGTAGAAAGAGAAGCTGACTACTACACCTATTTTGGCGTTGCCTAGAGCAGGTGTTGAGTATGATGTTTACAGTGATGCTTCACATCGCGGGCTTGGTTGTGTCTTAATGTAAGAAGGGAAAATGATCGCTTATGAGTCGAGGCAACTGCGACCGCATGAGAAGAATTATCCGACTCATGATCTGAAGTTGGCTGCGATTATCTTTGCCTTAAAGCAATGGAGACATTATGTGTACGGTGAGAAATTGAACATTTACACGGACCACAAGAGCTTGAAATACATCTATCAGCAGAAGGATCTGAATCTGAGGCAGCGGAGATGGTTGGAAGTTCTTGAGGACATGCGTCCTGAGATCAAGTATCATCCTGGGAAGGCTAATGTTGTTGCTGATGCACTTAGTCACAAGAGCAGTTTGGCCAGTTTGATTACGACTCAAAAGCATCTGGCAGAAGAATTGGATCGGGCTGGTATTGAAGTTCTTTTGCAAGGCCTGGGAGCATCCTTAGCTCAGTTGAGGCTTCATCCTACGCTGAATGGAAGGATTATTGCAAGTCAGAAGGAAGATGCTGATATTTTGAAGATGAAGGAGCAGGTTGGTGCAGGCAAGTTCCCCGGATTTCAAATCAGGGATGAAGTGCTGTGGTTTGAAGAGAGACTGTGTGTTCCAGATCAGTTGGACTTGAAAGAAAGTATTCTTCAGGAGGCGCATGCTACTCTTTTGTCAGTACATCCTGGGAGTACTAAGATGTAAAAGGACATTAAACAACATTTTTGGTGGTCAGATTTGAAGCGGAATGTGGCTGAATTTGTGTCGAGGTGTGAGATTTGTCAGCAAGTCAAAGTTGAGAATCAGAAACCTGGAGGTCTATTACAATCATTACCTATTCCGGAATGGAAGTGGGATAACATCAGTATGAATTTCATTACGGGCTTGCCCAAGAGTTCAAAGGGCAATGATGCAATTTGGGTTATAGTCGATCGACTAACCAAGTCCGCTCACTTCTTGGTGATGAAACTCACTGCTTCGATGGACAATTTAGCTGAGATGTATGTTAGTGATTCCGTCAGGTTTCATGGTGTTCCATTAACTATTATGTCTGATCGAGATGTGCGGTTTACTTTGCATTTCTAGAGGAGTCTTCAGACAGCTTTGGGTACCAAGACGGATTTCAGCACTGCTTTTCATCCATAGAACGATGGGCATACCGAGAGTGTCAATCGTATTTTTGAGGATATGCTTCGGTGTTGCGTACTAGACTATGGAGGCAGTTGGAAAAGACATCTAACTTTGGTGGAGTTTGCCTACTACAACGGTTTTCAGACTAGTATTGGGATGACGCCTTATGAAGCTTTGTATGGCAGGAAGTGCAGGACGCTAGTGTGTTGGTTCGAGGTTGGGGAGCATCAGATGTTTGGGCCTGAGATTGTGCAGCAAACCTCTGAAAAGATTTATCTGATCAGGAAGAGGTTGGTGGATGCTCAGAGCAGGCAGAAGAGCTATGCAGATAACTGGAGGAGGGACCTTGAGTTTGAGGTTGGTGACTTTGTGTTTCTGAAGGTATCACCTAGCAAAGGCGTGATCCGATTTGGCAAGGGTGGAAAGTTAGCCCCGAGGTTTATAGGCACATATAAGATATTGAAAAGGATCAGGAAAACTACTTACACGTTTGAGTTACCGGAAGAGTTGTCTCAGGTGCACAATGTCTTTCATGTGTCTATGCTGAGAGGTTACATTCCAGATCTGAGTCATCATTTGCCTGAAGTGCCGGAGGGTTTGCAATTGGATCTGAGTTACATTGAGCTCCCAGTTGAGATTGTGGATTGTCGGGAGAAAGTCTTAAGGAATATGACGATACCGATGGTCAAGGTAGTCTACAGAAATCAGTTGGTTGAAGAGGCTACTTGGGAATCTGAGGAGAGGATGATGATGGATCATCCTGAGCTCTGTGTTTGATTTGTATTTTCTTTTCTTTCTTCTTATTGTGTTTTGTTTTCTCACCCTTTTATTGTAGTTCCGGGGACGGAACTATTCTAAGGAGGGAGTGTTGTAATACCCTGAATTCTTATAAAATGAGAAATTATTGATTTTACGTGTTGTGCACGTACAAATTTTTGTATAAATATTTTTTTAATATAAAATTATTTTCTATAACATGAACAAATGATTATTTTCTTTCCCTCTCTTTATTTTTAAGCCCATTTTAAAAAGCCTAAGCTTGTTTTTCTAAGTTAAGCCTAACCTAATAAATTAAATATTTTATTTTGACTCATGAGTCTAAAAGCCCACTATTTTGAAGCCCATAAATGAATTACCCTTTTAATTGTCATGACTTGTCTTGTAGACACATTTTGTAGACAATTAATTAATTTATAATATACAACTTTTAATAGAGAACACTAGTTGGGACACGTGCATGCACTTGTGTGTGCATTGCACACCATAAGAGTGGCCGGATTATGCATGGAGAAGAGTGGGGGAGTGGAGTTGTGTTGAGGGGTTATTATGAGATCATGGAAGTTGCCACAACTTCCCAATTCATCTTGATTCTTGATCTCTAACTCCTTGATTGAATCCTATCCATTCATTCTCATCCTAAAAGTGTATAAATACCCCTAATTTCTTCTCATTTATACACTACAAACTATTGAAAGAGAAACGACAAAGAGAGAACAGATTGAGAAGTGTTGGTAAAAGATTAGTGAGTGTGCTTTTGTGTGTGTTCCAACCTAGAGGAGGCCAGCTAGCATCCAAGGAGCATTGAGAGGTTCGGGTTCCAATCAAGCATCGAGGAGGAGAAGGCAATTGCAATACATTCTAGGAGGAGAAGGCCACTTTCTTACATTCTAGGAGCTTTCATTTTCATTTCTCCAAATAGGTAGGTGTTTTTCATACTTCTAAAATCTAGATACCATGCTATGGATGATTTGATAAAATTATTATGAAGCAACTAGGTGAAATTGGACCCATGTTTGCTTAATTATAGATGGAATGGTAATGTAGAGAATGATGACGAAATGATTGCTAAGGGATGAATTGCGAATTAAAGTGCTAGAAATTACCATATTGTCATACTACATGTGTTCTAAATTGAATTCTATGTTGAAATTTGTGCTTATGAAACAACTAGTTGAATTAAATGCTTCATGCGTAATTGATTGCCTAAAATAAAGTTTCATTGTTGTAGAAAGATGAGAAAATTGTATCTCATAATTATTGTAGGTTGTTAATAAGTAAGAGAACAAGGAAATTTAGTAGTTGTGGAAATTTAACTCTGAATTATGAAGAAATGTGATATTTGTTCTCACTGTCAAAAATATATCCATGATTTACTCTAACCTGGTGCAATCGACAATCGACCGAATTAGAGTCGACAGTCGACTGCCAAGTAATAAATTTTGGATTTTAGTCGCAGAATAGTCGACCGACTATATTCTAACAGTCGACTGCCCTGATTATCTGTTTTCGAGTTTTAAATCTTCGCAGAACAGTCGACCGACTATAGGTAACAGTCGACTGCCCTGACTATTGGTTTTCGAGTTTTTTTAAAAATCCTCACAGAACAGCCGGTTGGCCACATTTTAATAGTCGACTGCCCTGAAGTTCAAATAATATCTAAATTTTTTGTGAGATAATTTTCTATAGTCTGTAGCCTAGTATAAATGAGAATTTGAGACTACTTTTGCAAGAAATAACTTATTGTTAGTTTAAATTGTCTTTGAATAAAGAAAAAATACATGCTTTGTTTAAAGGAGTTTTGAAATGAGATTTGGTAAGGAAAAAAAATTGAAAGTGTGAATTTTGGATTTAGTGTTGATTAAAATGAGAATAGGAGTATTATGTAGAAAGAATAAATGATTGAATGTGACAAGTTAGAAAAATAAATTCTTTTGTTTATGCATGAGATTGTACATGAAATCGAAATTGAATGACTTGATGAATTTATGAAAGAACATGAATATACAAGTGCTATGAACATGAAATGAAATTATCGTTAATCATGAAAAATACCTTTTGAGTATGAAAGACTCGAAGTTGCAATTATGAGTTGAAATTGAGAACTAGGGTGTAGCTAAGCCTTATACCCGCAATAAAAGAAATGTTGAGATGAAATTTGAAATGAAAAGACCAAGATTTGGGTCATGAGAGATTATTGAATAAGATCGGTATAGTGGAAGTGCTAAGCCTAAGGGGTTGATTTTTTTCATGATTCAATCAAATTAAGGACTAGATACATAGTGAAGATGTGATGAAAGTAAGAGAAAAACATGAGTATGAGGGCCATTGGATTGGCGGCGTGAGAGTATTCACAGGAAGTCCTATGATGCGTCATGAGTAGGACGTGGATACTGCTCCAGAGTACCGTCCCGGTGGCGACGCTCGTAGGGAGTTTAGTGACTGCGGGTGGTGTCATGTCTATGTTAGGAGGTGAATTACCTCAGGATGTCTGCATGATGAGTCATGTGTCAGTGCGTTGGGATTCTCTCCAGGGCGCCTAGACGTGAATTCGTAGGTCATAGAACATCTAGGAATATTCTTACCGTAGTTACAATAGTAGATTAAGTCATGGCGAGAGATTGAACCCTGCAAGATGAAGAACGGTTAAGGGCTTGCCCTCAGACCTATGTAGTATGGGCTGCATAGACCCTGAACAAGTGCGCATTAGTGTCATATAATATAAATAATTGCATTAAGGACTAAGTGCACATTCACAATATGACATCAATAGGATAGTCCCCTTAGCTTTGTTTGTGAACAAGTTTGTGGTTTGTTAAGTGTTGAGAATCGTTATACTGTTTCCGGCATAGAGAGGATGGCCGTGTATAATATTCCGTCAGTGAATGAATTGACGTGCCCACAGTTTTTATGCAGGGTAATGCACATGAAAAGACTAAAGATGAATTGATGCTTAAAGATTATTCAACTGTTGTTGTATTTCATTCATTGTTGTAAAAATTTGCTTCCGCTGTATAAGTGTTAATGTAAATGTAACTCTAATGTAAAGTAAACTTTTATTTTCCTTGTAAAATTGTACGAAGTGAAGTGAAAAGATCCTGTGGAACTCGAATTCAGTATGTTTTGGAATTCGGGGTGTTACAGGATGTAGGTTGGGAGGACCGAACCAGGATACATCATTGTGTTTGGCTGTGATTGACTCTCTGTGGTTGTATTCTCTCAACTTGCAATTTCAGTTTCTCTAAGTTTTATTTCAAAAACTTGTCTGGTAAGTCGACTGGTTTTCCGCTATAAGTCGACTGATCAGACTTGTAACACTTCAGTAAAATACTCTTCTTATCTGACACAACAGTCAATTGTATATCTTTTTCAGTCGACTTAACAGTACGAAATGTTCAAGTTCTTAATTTTTTTATACAACCCTATTCACCCCCCCTCTAGTGTTATTTGCCTTGCCTACAGGATCCAACACTTTGGTATCCGAGTCTGGTTGAGTGCAATGGCATCTACTTCAAATGCAAGCCAATATCATGAAGGCCAATCCACACAAAGGCCACCCCTGTTCGATGGAACAAACTATAACTATTGGCAGTGAAGAATGAAGATATACCAACAGTCCATCAACTATGAGATTTGGAACATAACTGAGATAGAACTCACCTTTCCTACAATTCCCTATGCACAATGGAACGATGACATGAAGAGCAACACAATGAACAATGCAAAGGCGATGAATGCTTTATTCTGTGCACTTACCAAAGAGGAGTTCAATCGTGTGTCAAATGCAACAACGGCTCATCAAATTTGGCACACACTCGAGGTAACTCATGAAGGTGCTAATATGGTTAAAGAATCTAAGATATCTGTTCTTGTTCATAGGTTCTAGATGTTCCGTATGAAGGAGAACGAGAATGTGCTTGACATGATAACACGGTTCATGGATATTACAAACTCTCTTGTAGCCCTTGGAAAGACGTACTCGCAAGCGGAAATGGTGTGGAAGGTTCTTCGTGCCCTAACCCCCGAATAGGAAAAGAAGATCACCGCCATAGATGAAGCCAACGATTTATCACAACTCTCTTTTGAGAATCTTGTGAAAAATCTTATGGCATATAAAGTACAACTAGAAGAACGCAAGAAGGATCTAGAACCTCAACAAGCAAAGAAAAAGACACTCGCTTTCAAGGCCATGTCGGATTCCGAAGATGAAGAAGAAGATGAAGAAGAAATAGAAATGTTCACTAGAAAGTTCAAGAAATTTTTACGAAAATGTAAATTTAATTCCAAGTTTAAAGATACTAATGAACTTTCCACTTGTTTCAAGTGTAACAGGACAGGTTATATGAAGAAGGATTGCCCATTAGAAAATGTGAAATCAAAAGGGAAGGCTCCCAACTTCAAGATGCACAAGTACACAAAGAAAAAGTATATGAAGAACAAGAAGGCATATCAAGCAACTTGGGATGATAGTGACTCTTCATCAGAAGAAGAGAATGAGGAGTCAAACGAAGTAGCGAACGTATGTTTCATGGCTACATAAAACGATGTAAGTGAAAACTTTTATTCAAGTGAATTATTAGATGCTTTCAATGAAGTTTTTCAAGAACTTAAGAAGGAGAAAATTAGAGTTAAAAATTTAGAGAAAGTCAATCAAACACTTTCTGAAGAAAATATTGACTTAAATGTTGAAGTCAAATCTTTAAATTATCGACTTCCAAATTTGGATGTAGATCTTGTATCTCTTAAGAAAAATTATGAAGAGATATCCAAGAATGTATATAAATTTAACAAAGGAAAAGAGAATTTAAATGAAGTTCTCCAAAATCAAGTTCAATCTAATAAAAGATTTGGACTTGGTTTTCAAAAGACTCTTGAAAAACATCATTCTTCTAAGAATACTAGTAGTAATAAGACTGATTCTATTTCCAGTGTGAAGAACAAATTATATGAGTTTTTTGAGAAACAAAAAACTATTGTTTTCCATGAAAATAGTAATTCTGTAGTTCAGATCAGTCAACTAAACCCTAATGTCAGTCGTCTGCCTAGAGGTTTGGAGTTTTATTCAAAGAGACGAAAACCTCAGATAAGTCGACCTATTTCACCTCCCAGTCGACTGACTTCTCATAACAGTCGACTGAAAGGTATAATAAAGTCGACTGGACAGACAAAAACCATTTGGGTTCCAGTCAACCTGAGTCTAAACGATAGAATTACTTATATAAATTCTTATGTTCTTAATGTATGTAATTCTGTAAATTATATTCCTACTTTTGGTGGTAAATCAAACTCACTTTGGGTTTGGTTTCCCAAAAACTAATCCCTTTCGGACCCAATGAAAAGGGTACCATATTCACAATGCTTATTTTATAGGTACCTAAAAGAGAACGTTGGATATTTGACAGTGGATGCTCCAAGCATATGACTGGTCATGCTAATCTTCTTTCTTCCATACAAGAGATAGATGGAGCAACATTCACATTCGATGACAACAACAAAGGGAAGGTTATTGGAATAGGCATGGTCGGTAAGAACATTACCCCTACTATAGAAGAAGTATTTCTAGTTAGTGGACTAAAGCATAATCTGTTAAGTATTAGCCAACTTTGTAATAAGGGATATAAAATTGTTTTTGAAAAAAGATGCATGTTTAATATATGATTCATTTATGCAAAATGTTATTTTTCAAGGTTTTAGGAAAAACAACATTTATGAGTTATGCTTAAAAACAAATGAATTTTCTAATGATTTTTGCTTAGTAGCTTCTAACAATGATTCTTGGCTTTGGCATAAGAGATTTGGCCATGTAAATATGAAAAATATTGCTAAATTGTCTAAATAGAACATAGTTAAAGGGTTGTCAAAACTATCTTTTAAGAAAGATTAGTTATGTGATGCATGTCAACTAGGAAAACAAGTCAAATCTACTTTTAAGAGAAAAGAAATGATTTCTACTAGTAGGCCTCTCGAATTAATCCATATGGATTTATTTGGTCCTACTAGAGTCACTTCTTTAAATAAAAGTAGATATGCATTTGTTTTAGTAGATGATTTTTCAAGATTTACATGGATTTTCTTTTTAAAACATAAATATGATGCCTTTGAAGAATTTGCAAATTTCTGCAAACGAATTCAAAATAAAAAATCTCTAACCATAGTCACTATTAGAAGTGATCATGGTGGAGAAATTGAGAATGAAACGTTTTCATAATATTGCAATAAGAATGGTATAACACATTCATTTGCATTTCCTAGAGCTTCACCACAAAATGGAGTGATCGAAAGAAAGAATAGAATATTGCAAGAGTGTGCACGTACTATGCTTGTTGAAAGCAATTTGCCTAAGTACTTCTGGGCTGAAGCTGCTTCTACAGCATGTTATGTTTTAAATAGAATATTGATTAAGCTTAAGCTTAAAAAACTTGTTATGAATTATTTCATGAAAGAATTCCTAAAGTATCATATTTTAAAGTATTTGGATGTAAGTGTTTCATATTAAACACTAAAGATAATTTAGATAAATTTGATGCTAGATCTAATGAAGGTATCTTCATTGGATACTCAAATAGGAGTAAGGCATATAGAATTTTCAATAAGTCAACTTTGACTATTGAAGAATCTTTGCATGTTTCATTTAATGAATCCTTGTCTTCATCTAATGTTATTAAAGATGATGAAATTGAATCATCACCTTTAAATAACGTTATTATATCACTAGAGTAAACTACCCTAGACAAGTCAACTGATAAGGATCTCAAGTAGACTGATGTGAATCAGTCAGCTGATGGACTTGTTAAGTCGACTGATCCTGTTGTGATGACTCAAATTTTACCAAAAGCATTTGTTGAAGTTAGAGATCATCCTCATGACTTAATAATTGGTGACATTTCACGTGATATTCAAACAAGATCTCATGTTAACATGACTTCTCATATGGCTTTCTTGTCTGATTTAGAACCGAAGAATATACAAGAAGCCTGTGAGAATGAATTTTGGATGAATTCCATGCAAGATGAACTTAACCAATTTACAAGAAATGATGTATGAGATCTAGTTCCACGACCTCCTGATCATACTATAATTGGTACCAAATGAGTATTTAAGAATAAGTTAGATGAATCAGGACAAGTCATTAGGAACAAGCCTAGATTAGTTGCTCAAGGATATAATCAAGAAGAATGAATCAATTTTGATGAAACATATGCTCCTGTTGCTAGACTAGAATCAATTAGGATCTTACTATCTTTTGCATGATTTATGAATTTTAAACTTTTCCAAATGGATGTAAAAAGTGCTTTCTTGAATGGATTTATTAAAAAAGATTTTTATGTTAATCAACCACCCGGTTTCGAACATGAATAATTTCCAAACCACGTTTTTAAATTGAGAAATGTTTTATATGGTCTTAAACAAGCACCTCGTGCTTGGTATGATCGGTTAAAAACTTTTCTCTTAGAAACTGGTTTTGAGATAGGTAAAGTAGATACTACCTTGTTTATTAGGAAAATAGAGACAGATATTCTAATCATACAAACTAGTAATATACATGTGCCATGCACGTATTAATTTTTTTATAAAAATTAAAGTAAGAACTCTGATTTACATGTGTGATGCATGTCTTAATAAATATGATTATATATTTTTAAAAGTAAATGTGAAGATTATAATGGAAGAGTTGGAGCATATTTAATATATTTTTAAAAAAATAAAGTAAAAAATTTGACGTAGTGTGGATTCGAACCTGAGACCTTCTTTATGTTAGTTATGCACGTGCAATCCACGCGTTGGTAGATTTACAAATTTACAAATGACACTAAGGCCTTCTCCCATTATAATATTACTAGTAATATACACGTGCGATGCACGCATTAAATTTTTTTAAAAAAATTTAAGTGAAACTCTGAGTTACATGTGCGATGCTTATCTTAATAAATATAATTATATATTTTTAAATTTTAATGTGAAGACTATAATAAGAGAGTTGGAGTTGCACGTAAGTAGGTAGATTTACAACTCCAACTCTTCTATTATAATAGTTATTATATATTATATTATACATAATAGATAGAAAGATAGATAGAAAGATAGATAGATAGATAGATAGATAGTAATTTACACGTGTGAAACACATTTAATATATTAAAAAAATTAAAGTAAAAAATCTATTATAATGAGGACTCGAACCTAAGACCTCCTTCATATTAATTATGCACGTGCAATGCATGGGTTGGTAGATTGACAAATAACACTAAGGTCTTCCCCCATTATAATATTAGAGATATACGTAGATGACATGATTTTTGGATCTACTAATAGTACTGCCAAGAGTTTGCTAATACCATGAAAAATAAGTTTGAGATGAGTCACATGGGGAACTCAATTATTTTCCTGGACTACAAATAAAGCAGTCACAAAATGGTATATTTATTAATCAAGAAAAATATGCTAAGAAATTACTCAAACGGTTTGGCATGGATAGCACTAGTAGTAAGACCACACATATGGCTACTACTACTACAACTGACAAAGATGATTTAGGTAAGAGTGTCGATCAAAAGCTTTATCAAGGTATGATTGGCTCACTCTTATATATAACTACTAGTAGACCAGATATTATGTTTAGTGTATATTTGTGTGCTAAATATCAGTCGAATCCCAAAGAATCTCACTTAAAATCCGTGAAACGTATTTTAAGATACATTAAAGTCACGTCTGAATATGGTTTATTTTATCCATGCACCGATAATTTCAACTTTTGTCATATAGTGACGCTGATTTTGCTGGTTGTAAAACTGATCGTAAAAGTACTAGTGGAACTTGTTACATTTTGGGACATTCACTAGTATCTTGGTGCAGTAAAAAGTAAAATTCGGTATCCCTTTCTACTACAGAAGATGAATTTATTGCTGCAAGTTTGGCTTGTGCCCAAATTTTGTGGATGAAACAAACTTTATTGGATTATGGTATTTCATTTTCAAAACCTGCTATAATGTGTGATAATACTAGTGCTATTAATCTATCTAAAAATCTGGTTCAATACTCACGTACAAAACATATTGATATTCGACATCATTTTCTACATGATCATGTTTTAAATGGAGATATAACTTTGGATTTTATTTCTACTGATAAACAAGTAGCAGATATATTTACCAAACCACTTAAGGAAGTCACTTTTATCAATTTTAGAAGAGAACTAGGAATTTGCTGTTTTCATGACATTTCTTGAAATTTTATTTTGTTTAAGTCGACTTAAATGTCTTTTTCAGTCGACTTATAAAGTATTTTCGTTGTTCATATTTTGACTGAATTTTGTGTTTTGGATAGTCGACTGTATAAAAAACCAGTCGACTGAAAGAAGTTTTACATGTTTTATGTTTGTTATTTTTCCACTTTGTTTTATGTTTGTTATTTTTTTTCTATTTTGTAATCTGCAACTATGAACTTGCTTTCTTATGTATCAATGTGTTATGGTTATGCAATGTATCCTTCCTCCTTATGTTTTTTTTTTGTTAATGACAAAGGGGGAGAAAAATATGGAAAATATGGTTTTGTGGTTTTGTGGTTTATATGTTTGTGGTTTATATGTTTGCGTTTATATGTTTTATGTTGTGCATGTTTTACAATTTTTTGCATATTGAACATTATTTAGGGGGAGCTTATTACACACATTTGTATATCATTTAATTATGTGTAACATCTTGCTATGTATATTGTTATTATAAGTTATTGTGTTGTCATTATCGAAAAGGGGGAGAATATTGATTCATAGTTTTGATGAGTACAACACAATACAAATTTTGTCTATCACATATCTCTTGCTGAGTGTATCAAAGTCAATACCATGGTGAAATACACAAAGGCAACACAATCTGATGAAGTTTTCAAGAGTAATTGATCAAGCTTCAAGACATCTAGATAAAGGCTCAAGCTCAAGACAAAGACTCACGTTCAAGACAAGATTCAATTGTATTAAACAACGTGTCTTATAATATGGTAATTTTAATTCGTTGAGTCTTAGAAACTTGTAAAAGCCGTGTCACACACACACACACACTCACACATACTTTAAATAATCTGAGTGTTTTACAAAATCAAAATATCAAAACAAGCTTGAATAAGTTCAGCTGTATGAGTACCAGTGACCACTTCTTGGAACCAGTCGACTGTCATAGTACAAAACTGCCTGAACTCATACAAGCTCTGGCCAGTCGACTCATTATGGCAACCTAGTCGACTGTTCAAACCATTTCGATAGTTTTCTGATTTTAAAACTTGTTTTTCAAAATCAAATCTTTTTTACTGTCGTTGTATGGCAGTTGGGATTCAATCTCTCAACGTCCAAACATTTCTAACTCTATAAAAAGAGTATAGAACTCATTTGGCAAAGGTTACTCAACTCCAAGCATTCTTTAAACTCTCAAGTCTTTTTATTTTCAAGTATTTCAAAAGCATACAAACTCTCTAAGACTTGGTTCTCTGAATTTTAGTCTAATATAACATTGATTTCGTTTTAGACTGAATTCAGAAGTTGACCTAATAGCCATTATACAAAAGCACTATCACATATAAGGCTATAGGTTGTTGTAAACTCAAGTTTGTTGTTGTTTTCACTCTCGGGTTGTCAGAGTGGTCCTCTCGGTTGGAGAGTAGGGCTCTTGGTTTTAGAGTCGGTTTCACTCTAGGGTGTAGAGTGGATTTGCTCTTTCTAGTGGTGAGAGAGGTCTACGGATTTGACATTGTTGTTGTCAAAGGCCGTAGAGTATTCTTGTAATTTTTCAAGAATAGTGGAAAATCTCAAGTGGGTTGCTTGGGACTGGATGTAGGTCGGGAGGACCAAACCAGGATACATCGTTGTGTTTGACTGTGATTGACTCTCTGTGGTTGTATTCTCTCAACTTACAATTTCAATTTCTCTGAGTTTTATTTCAAAAACTTTTCTGGTAAGTCGACTGGTTTTCTGCTATTAGTCGATTGATCAGACTTGTAACTCTTCAGTAAAATACTCTTCGTATTTGACGCAACAGTCGACTGTATATCTTTTTCAGTCGACTTAACAGTACGAAAAGTTCAAATTCTTAATTTTTTTTATACAACACTATTCACCCCCCCCTTTAGTGTTATGTACCTTGCCTACAAGATCCCACAAAACACACAGAACATAATAGATGCACTTAATCTAATGTCAGCAAGACTCTGGACACAAATGTATCCCATACTACATATGTCCCAGATCAAGCCGTTCTCCAGTTTCAGGGATTCGAACCATTGCCTTGCAATGCATTCTATTATTGTACATTTACTGTTCCTTATAGTAGAGCATGGCAGGAGGTTGCAGATTAATCGTTCTCATTCATTTTGCAGTCACTTAGTGGTGCCTCGGTTTGCCACTAGTTCCCGGTGCCCGGACCCCACTCAAAAGCCGTGACGAACCTACAAATACACTGCATCATATCCATTATGCAGAAGATCCAATATGACCCGTTCATGTCCACCACATAGAACATGACGGCCTCGAAGGTCTAAAACCCCCTATCCGCCAGGAAATCGACAACCCGTTCTTACCACGGTACTTCAGGAATCAACAGTGCAAGATACGCACCACAGCACATATCCCTAATGACAGGAAGAGACAATCCCACGGTCATCACCACCTAGTGCCAACTCTCAGAACGAATCGAATTATAGGGAATCACCCCTAACACCAATTCGGTCTTCAAGCGAAACAAAAATAAGGAAACCTAATCAATGCAGTTTGCTGAAAACATGTGGTTACCAAAATTCATACATGGTGTTGAGCAATCAATGTCGAGCCTGACTGGTCTGTCAAAATAACAATCATCACTGGAATCATATCCACTGATTCCCCGTACCTTCACAGGTCAGCGACCAAAATAATCCCGGCCCGTGACCCTCAGCGAGTAGTCCAACGGCGCCCCAAGGATGCAATATAATTCAATTGAAGGTAAGCACATACAAAATCATAAATTTCTGACCATTTGACAGACTCAAGCATCGAGACACCAATCACAACCCAACCAGAGCTATAACCCAACTTACTCATGTCCACCATGAGTACCAATCATAGGAACTTATCTAAGTTCCAGAGAAAATGCTAAAACCTCTTTTGAGACTTAATAGCTCATTATCACCACACTGCGGTATGCAGAGGGTTCATCATCAATTGTCTGACAGAATAGTTCAAGAAATAGCAGTAGCTGTAACTCAAACTACGCTCATCGGAATCCAACACAATCAAACTTCTAGAAGGGTAGGGAGATATACTGTAATTCCCTAGTGGACGAATCCCTCAATTCTTTAAAGAACTCAAGTCCCGGAGCTAACTTAAGCTTGAAGTCAAACTAAACAACATGTTGCTAAACTTGCAATGTCCAAAACTTCCCGCACACAATTCGGAATTACTTGATATTCCCCATTCAGGAAAGATAAGTCTAAAACTCTCCAGTTAACTATTTTCTCAAATTCAATCATCTTGACACTCTAAACACCTCATACACTCTCAGTGGTATGTTCCTTCCTGCACTCGCTGTACCTTTCCGATATCATAAAAGTTTGCCCACTCATCGAAATTACTCGATTCTGGGTTCTATAGAAAGGTGGAAGTGCCTACTACAACTTCTTAGTTGAATACATCCCTAGGTTCCATAAGTAAAGTCCTCAAAAACACCAATCTCTATAAAGTGTACATTCAGGGAAAAAGTAATTCTTTCAACCACTAGGGTCTTTACTAGATTGGATCTGCCTCAGTCTTTAAAAAATCATAACTCTCAACCTACAGACTGGAATTACAAAATTCTAGTTGTGTTAGAAAGCTATGAGTCCCTACTACAACTCTCTAGTTAGTCGAATTCCCAAATTCTTAACAAGTAATTCCAGAATTTCCATCTTCACAGACCAGTCGATTTGCACTAGGCTGAACCTAGTTCTCTTTGAAATTCAATAAAAAATCAACCTTAAGTCCAATGCACATGAAATTTAAGAATCTTAATCCAAACATATACTATTCCATTTTGTCCAAAATTCACATTCATATTCATATAGCACAATGAGTTATGACTCCTCAAACACTGGATAAAATTTCAGCTGCTCTTTCCGTAGGGTATTTACTACCCCTTACTAAATAATTCTAAAACCTCATCAAATGACCTCTAAAAATTCTAAAATTTTATAATCTTCAAATATACTTATACCAAAAGTTACTCCGAAAATTTCATAATAATATCATAGACACATAAGTAGTTATGACCTTTTGAACCTCAGTCCAGAAACAGTCAGTTTCAGCCACAACTTCCAGACCAGTTATATTCTACAATTTCTTTGAGATATTAAACGATCTTGGAAAATTATGAAATTTAAGACTATATATTTAGACATATACAAGAGTGTCCAAAAAAAATTTCAGCTTAAAATACCTAGGCTATACTGAGATACAAAATCGGGAATACACAGCAAATTTCACACAGCCAGCAGCAATTTCTGCTGCTTACTGTCCGAGATTGGGTCCTATGTTTGGGCAATCAAATTGCTTCCAAATATTGTGAAAAAATTCATGGATGCTCTACATATATATAAAAACAATTTTCCAAAATTTGAGTGCCAAATTCTGAACCACTTGGGAGCAAGAAATTCCCAAACTCACCCCCACAAGCATGCTTCTTAACAAAAGCTTATAAAAATGAGTTGTTCTTACCATACAACTCTCTTTCTTAACATTCCACTTATCATACATGATAATCAAAATTCTCCAAACACTACCACAAGCTAAGAATTCACATACACATCAAGAAAATAAATTTTTAAAGTTAAGAGAGATCACCCACTTGTAGTAGTCGCAAGAAAATCTTCTTGTAGCTTTGCTTGCTCCTCCTTCCTTACTCCTTGCTCTTGTAGAACTTGACTATCTCAATCCCCTGCTACTCTTATCTTCTTTCCCTACTCAAAGAATCCTCCTTCTCTTCTTCTCCTTCTCTACTTCTCTCACTTTTTTTTTTGAAGAACTCAAGATGAGAAGAAAGGATGAGAAGTGAGTGGAGTGGAGTTTTTGTAGGATGGAGTGTTAGGGTATGGGTGGTAGAATGGGCCGGATAACTTGATGGGGATGGAGGGTGGGGATGGAAGGAGCTAGGTTTGTGTGGGAAAGGATGGATGAGATGAAGACAACACACATCTTCTAGAAGCTTTTGGGAAGTTTCTTGGAAACTTCTCATCTCAAAGTCAACACATACACATGATGAATTATTTTCACCATTGGATCTTCATCAAGATCCAAGTTATGATCATATGATGCTAGGGTTCCGAACCCTAGGTTTGGTCATGGAACCCTAGGTCACCATACCCGAACCCTAACCCTAGTGCACAATTTCAATCCCCATTCGATTCAAGCACTAGCTCAATTTAAAATAACCAATATATATAATTTAAAATCTATAAAAAATTATGTTTTATAGAAATTATAATTTTTCCCCCTAAAATTGTCTGGTAAAAAACAATCGAGAAAATCCACCGTTTAATCGAGAAGATATCCTGAGTCTGTATTATCGGGTTTAGAACAGCTCGTATCTACAACTTCTCAATTAAAAGTGATAAATATTAGAAAATATGTAATCGTGTACAATACTCAGTCGTGCACGGATTACAATGCAAAAATAGCTATATGCTAATTTGCGGGGTATTACAATCCTGGGAGGCAATTCGTCAACCACCATCACACTACGGGGCGAATTTTGCTTTAAGGACAGAGATCTTAATCTCGACTCTGTATTGAAGTGTCTGGTTTGTTGTTTTATTCCTGTACTTGTAGTTCTTCACAAACACTGTTAGCAATTTCCTATTTTATGATATTCCAGTTCTAACACTGCCCAGTGTGGACTGGGTCACACACCCTAATCAGGGGACCCGGAGACCCCCTCTAATCAGGCTCTTACTCCTATAAATACAACCATACTTCTACAATAACCAGATAATCACAATTTCCTCCATTTAAGCTTCCCTCATTACTCTGGTTATTGACTTGAGTGTTGGAAGAGTTGTTAGGATTGTGTCTTGAATACTCGTTGTTCAGATTAAAAGAAGGTAATATAAAGCACGGAGGTCGAAGCGTCGAAGTGAGTAGAAGGAGAAACAACAACAGTAGGGTGCAGGGTAGTTGCGGTCGACCGGTCTTGGTGACAGTCGACCGCACCCCTCGACCGCTCGTTGTACATGGATTGTCCGAGAAATGTACGATCGACTGGTCTTGTTGGACGGTCGACCGACCGCGGTGCTGAATCTGTTTTGGGCCCCGATTTGTTAGGTCGTTTCAGCCCAATCTTCAACTCCAAGTTAGATCGTGCGGCTCCTATCCAGTTACTTCTTTTCCAGGTTTTATCAGACAACTGAGAATCAAGATTAGACATAGGTTTTCTCTCTATTCATCTATATATATTGTAAACTCCTCCAATATGAGAGGTTGTACTTCATAGATTCTTTTCTCCATTGCAAAGAGAGGCTCGTGGAGAGATAGTTCTTGGTGAGTGAGTTTAATTCCTTGTATTGAGTGAATCAATAACTCTTTGTAATCTCTTCTAGTTGAATATCAGATCTCTCTATATTTCCCCCCGGATTAAGCAAAAGCTAATCGGTATAAGTCATCGTTGTTGTGTTTATGTTAGTTTGGTGGATCTACTTGCTTGCTCAATTTATTTGCCTCGTCTACTTCGACTTTCTCATTGCTCTATTTAGTTCCGCTGCGACCAGAGGGCATTTGTTGACGCTCCAATCCCAACAGCTGGTATCAGAGCTTCAGGTTGCCGAGTTCCTTGGTTAAGATGATAGACCACAGTATTTTGAAGATCAAGCAGTTCGATGGAAAGATCAATTTCAATCTTTGGAAGACTGACATGTATGATATTCTTGCTCAAGAACGGTTGCAGTTAGCCGTTAAGAAGAAAGAAAAGCCAACTGATATGAAGGATGACAGTTGGGAAGATATTTGTGAAAGAGCCATAAGTCTAATCCGACTATCCTTGGCGGACGAGGTCAAGTACAGATTTCTTGTAGAAACTGATGTGGCGAGTTTGTGGGAAAAACTCATAGCTGACTACTCTGGTTCGTCGTTATTAGATCGGATGCATTGGAAGAGGAAGTTGTTCCATTTATCTATGAAGGAAGGTACCAATCTCCAAGACCACATTACAGAGTTCAATAAGGTATTATATGAACTTAAGGCGATCAACGCAGACGTGTGTGAGGAAGATAAAGCTTTCAACCTGATATATTCACTGCCAGATTCGTACGAGCCTTTGATCATGACCATGCTACACAGTAGATCGGCCAAGGAGAGTATTTCGGTAGATGGTGTAATCAAAGCATTGAAAGAAAATCAACTTAGGAAGGAGACCCATAAATCTTCATCATCTATTCCTACAAGTTGTCTAGCGGTGGATGGTCCTTCGGAGGGAAGACAAAGTGCTTTGCAAAAGGATTCGATCCTGTTACCGATATTGTAAGAGGCCAAGGCATATCAAGAAAGACTGTTGGAAATTACAGAATCACGAGAGCGCCAAGAACGGGAGTTCAGCCGCTAATGTAGTTAGTGTCTTTGGTGCCTTTGATTCAGGTGGTTCGTGTCTTCTTGTTTCAAATTATTTAGAAGTAGATTCTAGTTGGTTTCTTGACTCAGGGAGTTCTTCTCATATTTGCTCCGGAAGGAAGTTGTTTTCTACTTATAAGTCTACTATGGGGCGTTGTGTGACAACGAGAACTGGGGATATTTGTGAAGTGTGGGTGAGGGGACAGTTGAGTTGCATATGCCAGGTCTAAACATGTTCACTTTAAGGGATGTTTTGCATATTCCTCTGCTGAAACGGAATCTGATTTCCTTGAAAACTCTTGATGTACGGGGCTACAGGTATACAGCTCAAGGTGGAGTTCTGTCTGTTTTTCAAGTTCGTTGTAAGGTGATTAGAGGTATGAGAATGGTTGGGCCAAGCCAAAACAACCTCTACAAGCTTTGGAGAATCCAAAATACTTGCGCAAGTGTTGCTCCTTTTCCCGTTATTCCCTCAAGTTCAGCTAGTTTGCCACAACTAGATTCATCGAGACGAGACCACGACGTTTGAATATCGTCAAGAGGTGGAGAAAGCCTAAGGGTAGGTGGAGTTCGTGCGGAGTTTGGCAACTTCGTGAGTACTTCTACGAAGGTGTGCCTTTGAAGGGGCATACTGGATTTGGTGAGATTGGGTAGAGATCAGTTCAACTGGAAGAAGAAGCTATTGTTCTAAGTTTTCTTTGCAAGTGGAATTTGTTAGACTTTGGAGATGAGTAACACATCATGTGATAGCACTCGTATGCAATCCAAGGTGGAGTTTGTTAGGATTGTGTCTTGAATACTCGTTGTTCAGATTAAAAGAAGGTAATATGAAGCACGAAGGTCGAAGCATCGAAGTGAGTAGAAGGAGAAACAGCAACAGTAGGGTGCAAGCTAGTTGCGGTCGACCGGTCTTGGTGACAGTCGACCGCACCCCCCGACCCCTGCCCCCCGACTGCTCGTTGTAAATGGATTGTTCGAGAGAGGTACGGTCGACCGGTCTTGTTGGACGGTCGACCGACCACGGTGCTGAATCTATTTTGGGCCCCAATTTGTTAGGTCATTTCAGCCCAATCCTCAACTCCAAGTTAGATCGTGCGGCTCCTATTTAGTTACTTCTTTTTCAGGTTTTATCGGACGACTAAGAATCAAGATTAGACCTAGGTTTTTTCTCTATTATTCTATATATATTGTAAACTCCTCCAATATGAGAGGTAGTACTTCATAGATTCTTTTCTCCATTGCAAAGAGAGGCTCGAGAGAGAGAGATAGTTCTTGGTGGGTGAGTTTAATTCCTTGTATTGATTGAATCAATAATTCCTTGTAATCTCTTCTAGTTGAATATCAGATCTCCCTATATTTTCCCCCGGATTAAGGAAAAGCTAACCGGGATAAGTCATCGTTGTTGTGTTTGTGTTAGTTTGGTAGATCTATTTGCTTGATCAATTTATTTGCCTCGTCTACTTCGACTTTCTCATTGCTCCATTTAGTTCCGCTGCGACCAGAAGGCGTTTATTGATGCCCCAATCCCAACAAGAGTGTCGTCGGGAGTCCCCCGGTGTCTCAGACTTTTTGCAGGTATCCGATGCCCACCGAGCCATCCAGATCCACCACATCCACCACATCAGCCTCACAGTAGTGTCAGGTCGGAGGTCGAGATCTGAGTTTTCCATTCCTCAAAATAACTCACATTATATATTGCTCCTACACCTGAAACAAGCATCATCAGATTGGCATCGTTTGTGGGAAACATAGATCTGAACCTCTTTTCCAAATTGTACTTTGTGATAGATGACCCATGTGGCTCCTAGGGCCAAAAGGGACTCCACCTGGGGGTCAGCCATCTGACCCCCCCTCCCCCTACTTCCTCCATGCCCGACACGAAGTCGAGCGGAAACTCAAAGGTCCCAACAGCCACAGGACCAAGGATTACAGAAGCCCGTCCCGAGCACTTCCCGCTCGGTGGCACGGGAGGTTGCCCAGCCGATGGTCTCCGACCTGAGAAACATCATCAGCAGTCGACAAAATGAGGAAGACCTTCGAAACTGCCTCAATCGATCCCAGAGAGGGGGGACCCCTCGGATCACAACCTTATTCGGACTCACCACTCCTCCCACAGTCAAGACAAGGAGCGCAGCCGCTCTCCGAGGGACCACTGACCCTCCAATGGCCGAGGGGATGGGGGTCACGTAACCAGGGTAAAGTTCCATAAATTCCGAGACGAAATCCTCCGAGCCATCCGAGGTGAGGCCCCACCCGAGCAACCAGTCGACTGAACAGGAGCGACCGAGCATGGGAATGATGAATCACATAGGTCAACCCGATCCGAAGGACCAGAAGACCTCATCCTCAAGCGACTTTAGAAAATGGATGGTCGCCTCGCTCGGATCGCCGAGGGCGGGAGGTAATTCGAATAGAGATACCAGCCGAACATGCCTCTATTCTCCTCCCATATTCTCGACTCACCTGTCCCGAGGAGCTTCAAGCCTCCGGCATTTGAAACCTACAATGGAGAAACAGATCCTGTTGATCACATCGAGGGCTTCAAAACCCTCATGATGATTCCTAGCGCCTCGGATCCCCTTCTCTGCAGTTCATTCCTGACCACCCTGAGAGGCCCCACACAGGATTGGTTCACCAAGCTTGCCCCCAGTTTGATCTACTCCTTCGACCAGCTCGAGGAGAGCTCCCACACTCACTTCATGACCAGCCAAAAGGTTGAGAAGAAGACTGCCTCACTGCTGGAACTCAAACAAAATGATGGGGAATCCCTCCGAAACTTTGTCTAGAGGTTCATAGCCGAGGCTCGGTCGATCTCCTCCCTCGATTCTGGGGTAGCAGGGCAGCTTTCCGACACAATGTCTGCCATGACTCGCTAAAGGCTTCCCTGGTCCAGAATCCCTCGACCGACTTTCTCGGCCTTCTCCGCAGAAGCGAAAAATATATCTGAGTCGAGGAAGCCCTCCATCCTGAGGGTTGGAAGGGATCCCCCATTAAAGGGAAGAGGAAAGCAAACAGCTCCGAACTTGCCAAGAAGACCCAGAAGGACGCCTCCGCGAGGGGGGGGGGGGTGCATTTCCCCCTACCTCCACAGTTTAACAAGTTTACCCCGCTTAACACGAGTGTGTCTACCATCCTAATGGAAATCAAGGGCGACGGCATACTCCAGCACCCTCATCAGTTCCAACTGGAAGAGGGATATGAGGTACTACTGTTGTTTCCATCGAGACCATGGTCATGACACCGACAATTGCCGAGCTCTGAAGGACGTAATCGAGACCCTCATACAGAGAGGGTACCTTGCCAAATTACTCAGAATGGTCCGAGAGCCTCTCTGCCCCCTCACGGGGGAACAGACATCCGGAACCAGAGCCCAAACCCCAGGACACCGATAACATGGCCATCCTCCACTGCGTCCATGGTGGGCCCATGGGGGGAGAATCTAGCTCCTCCCGCACGACATTATTCCGGGAGGTAAACTCCGTTTACAATTGTCCCCCTCCCCGAGGTCTCGGATTGGCTGTCTCCTTCTTGGATGAGGACCTCGAAGGCGTTTAGATCCTGCACTGCGTCGCCTTGGTCAGAAGCCTTGCGCTTGCCAACCATGAGGTGGGCCACATCCTTGTCAAAAATGGAAGTTTGGTGAATATCATATTCCTAGCAGCCTTCGAAGCCTTGAAACTCTCCCCGGGATAGGCTGAAGCCGACAGGGTACACCCTCCATGGATTATTCGGTGCCCCAGTCCAGATTGAAGGGGTCGTTACATTGGACGTCACCGCTAGGAGGTAGGGCTGGCAACAGGCCGGGCTTGGGCCGGAATTATACAAGCCCGAACCCAAGCCCGAAATTATTTGTAGGGCTCAAGCCCAACCCGATTTTGAGTCGGACTCCAAAACTCAAGCCCAAGCCCAGGCCCGAATAATCCAAAAAAGCCTAGGCCGCCCGATTCTTTCAAAAAAGACATCTACTAATGGAAACATGAACTGTTAAATATGTTTCCGTTTTGCCTAATTTTAGTTAAAGAAACCGCAATAGAAGATGAAACCCAATCTACTAATTTACTTGATAAATTTAAAGTTCAAGATCTCGGAAAATATAAGAACTGAAATGAAGCATAGTCACCAATTTCCCAAATATTAGAAATGAATTATCATGGATCCGTGCATCAAAATCATGCCTTTCATGCCTTTTGTCCATTGAAGTAGAACATAATCATTCCAAACTAAACCTTAAAGTCATGTTCACCATTCTATGTATAACGACTTTAAGTCTTACATTTTAGAAACAATAACATAACAAATTGTACCATCATTTGCATTTTGCAACCCGAACAATTGAGCCTCACTACACCTCAAAATAAAATATTTCTAACAGCAATGAATCTCTACAGGAATATATGGTCATAAAATGCCTTTTCCCAAGTGCAATCACAAGAAGCAAATGTCAAGGCATAAGTTGAGGTGAATGCCCTCAATTTCCGTACATGCTGAAGACCCGTCGGACATAATGATCGCAGGCTTGGCATGAATGGCACATAGATTTGCATCTTCAAACCCTGATAAGATATGCTTCAACTGCCCCCCTACAATGCAAAGAAATGAATTTGTTCACTACATTAACGGTGTTAGTGAGGCATTTCAGCACTGACTACTGTAAACAATGCCATTGTATTCATATTTGAATTCCTGACATGACTTATTTCAATTATAATGTTTGAGTTTCAATTAGAATTATTGTTGATGATATTAAATGTCTTGTGTAAGCATACTACTGTCACCCTCTGTCTGTTATCGTAGTTCTCAATTCAATGGGTGTCTGGCGAACCCAGAAAATCTAGTCTGTGGGATCAAAATATAGTATGAACTAGGTTAGTCTGTGGGATCAAAATATAGTATGAACTAGGTTTGCCCGTTGACACGTGCCTACGGCACGTCTTCGGAACGGTGCACCTAATTCGATTATATAAAATAATTTTGGAGGTCCAGCAAATTAATTGAAGTAGCAAACATATTATATGAAGAAGCAGTATATCTACCTTTAAGCTCAACCATCGCCTTTTTTATCATTAGTTTGAACTTATATATAGAACCTCTCGATTCGGTGGAGGGAAGTCGCCGATACGGAGTTGCTTGATATCCGCACTCGATTTGGTGGAGTCACCGATATAGAATTAGCAGCGGATCAGATATCGGCGACGACCTCTTGATTGGGGTTCGACATTGGATTTGGATTTAGATTTGCTTTGAGATTTTCAAATTTTCAAAATTTCAAATTTCAAATTTCAAAATTTCAAAATTTCAAAATTATCAAATATTTGAATTTTAAATTTAAATTTTAAAATTTTTTATTTTTTTTTTGAAAATTTTTAATTTTTTAAATATAAAAAAAAAAAAAATTAATTAAAAATATTTTTTTTGAATTTTTTTATTTAAAAAAATATATATAATTTTTTTGCTAATTTTTTTATAAGTTTTTGATTTTTTTTTGAATTATTTTTAAATTTTTTAGTTTTTAAATTTTTAAAAAAATTTTAAAATTTTATTTTCTTAATTTTTTGAATAAGAGAGAGAGAGAGAGAGAAATAATTAAATAAATAAAGAATTGTTTTGGGTGGGAGGATTTGAATTTGAGGTTTGGGAGAAACTTTTGGAAGAGAAAAAATGTGTTTTGTAAGATTAGATCTGGATCTTTGATTTTAAGGAGATTGAAGAAGAGCCACTTGATAACTTTCTTTGTGTTTTATTATATAGATGAGCAGTAGAGCTAAATATATTGCACAATTTAAACTGAATAGTACACTTACATTAAAATATATAGTTATCTTTTCAAAAATAATTGCCCGCAAAAGGACTTGTTCATATACTGAGGTGACTCAAAACAAAGTCACATGTAACCATCCAAAGTTTGGGATGTTCCGGGGTCTTTTAACATTCAAAAAGTTTCTCATTCTTGATCCGTTATTATTAAGGGAGTGTTTGGTTGGAGGGGAATGGAAGGAAGGGGAGTGGAGGAGTTTTTTAAAACTTTTCATGTTTGGTTCATTTTTTAGGAGGGGAGGGGAGAGAAATGGGGGGGTGCAATACCCCTCCTGAGCCAATTTTGGCTCCCCTCCAATGTTGGGAGCATTTGGAGGGGAGAGAAGTTATGTCTAATTTTTTAATGTGATTGGACTAAATTGTCCTTTTAGTTAGTTCTCTTTGATATTTTCCCTCTTCAATCTCCACTCTACCAAGACAAATATAGCAGAGAAAGACGCGAATCCAAACCATAGTCTTGACGGCTTCTATGTGATCGATGCTGCGAAAGCTGCCTTGGAGAAAGCTTGCCCTGGAACTGTGTCCTGTGCTGATATCCTCGCATTAGCTGCAAGAGATGCGGTATCCTTGGTAAGTACAATAAAGATGATCTAGTTATGATAAGTTAGTTCCTTATTCATCAATGTTTAAATGTCTTGAAGGGGAGGGCGTCTAAAGAATATTGTACAGAACTATCGATAACAATTAAGAAAAACAGAGAAGACTTTGTTTTAGCAGAAAACACTTCAAACCATGAAATGAAGTTGTAAATCAAGTAAACAGAAAGCTACCTTTGGTTCGAAAGGTCTTACTCTGAAAGATCTAGCCGTTCTTTCAGGTAATTGATCTTGTTCAAGCTAACTTAATTCGTTCTTACTAATAGCATTAATCATGCAAGAAGAACTAACCAAAGATTTACTAATTCTTTTTAGGAGCTCACACAATTGGCGACTCTCACTGTAGTTCCTTCGGCCGACGACTCTACTCTGATTGCGCCTTCTACTTCATTTCTAATACAAGAAGTTTCTTCTGAAAGGTTAAGGGAGGATGCAACACAGTAACTTGTCCCAAAGATTAGTTCGATTGGACATATCGATCACCTTGTGAAGGGTATAAAAATAATTTTATTATAAAATCCATTCCATCCCCTTGTGAACCAAACAAGAAGATAATTATTTTCCCTTCCCTCTCCTCTTTTGAACCAAACAGAGTGTTCATTAAATATTTCTCCTCCCTTTCCCTCCCCTCCCCTCCATTAAAATTCCTCCCCTCCCCTCCCCTCCCCTCCTTTGAACCAAACAGAGCCTAAAATCCAAACTAACTTCATCAATCATTAAATCACATTTTAGTGGCTTTAAACAAAAATCCAATCTTTAAGCCTAAATAGTATCAACAATAACCAATAAATTCAAATGACTACCTCAACAACGTCATTATCCAAATCACTCTTCTCAGCTGGTTGCCGCATCTCCCCATCACCTCCATCGTCATCATCATCATCCACATCGGTATCGACAACATGATCACTATCATCATCCTCACTGCTCGCAAAAGAGAATTAATTTTTTTTATAAGAGACTTTTCAAAAATGTTTGCAGAAAGAAGACAGTTGGCCAAGTATTTGCGTTCATGGACTCAACAACTAAACTCGCCGTTCCCAATGGCGAGTTTAGTTGTTTCATCATCGCCATTGGAAAACAGCGTGTTTAGTGCTAATTTTTAGTTCAAAATTTTCAAAGAAGACTCGTTGTTCCCAACGGCGAGGACATTTATACTAGACCTGTTGTTAGGGAACAACGACTTTAGTTCAAAATGTCCAAAGAAGGCTCGTTGTTCCCAACGGAGAGGACATTTACACTAGATTCGCTGTTGGGAATAGCGGGTTTAGTTCAAAAAAAAATTCTATCGAGGTTTTTTTGAAAATTCACTGAATCCAACAGAATGTTTCACTCTCTATAAAATTTTCTATATCCTCGCCGTTCCCAATAGCGTGTCTAGTGTAATTGTTTTCGCCGTTGGAAACAACGAGTTTTCTTTGAAAATTTTGAACTAAACTCGCTGTTCCCCGACAGCGAGTCTAGTATAAATGTCCTCGCCGTTAGGAACAGCGAGTCTTCTTTAAAAATTTTCAACAAAAAACCAGTACTAAACATGTTGTTTTTCAATAGCGAGGATGAAACAACTAAATCGCCGGTTGTTTTTCAATAGCGAGGATGAAACAACTAAACTCACCGTTGGGAACGGCGAGTTTAGTTGTTTAGTCCATGAGCGCAAATACTTGGACAACTGTCCTCTTTCTGTAAATATTTTTGAAAAGTGTCTTATAAAAAAATTAATTCCACAAAAGACCCCTAAATATTTTTAAAAATTGATTTTTTTTCCAAAAATTTTGTAAAAAAAACCGAATTTCTCGAAACAAAATTCTAAATTTCAATACTTCGCCCCTCCGAATCATCCCCAGTTCCTCCTGACGAATCCTAAAGAAACCAAAAAAGGGGAAATAGTTATAGAAATTGCTTCAAGTATTTAAATTGAATAAATTGGAAGGGACAGTATGGGGGTGAGTATATAGAGGGACTGACTCTGATAATCAGAAGGTGAGAAGACGAAGGGGTAGCCTGGTAGCAGTAGCGGCATAGTGCTCGGGAAATGGGGCTGCTCGGGAAATGGGGAAAGAGAGAATATGACGGGGCAACACTCATGTAATTATTAAGGAGTATACTTTGAAATTGGGTCGGGTTCGGGTCGGACCCATACACACTCGAACCCGGCCTGAAAATTAAATCGGGCCTACTTGTTGAGCCTGGGGCTAAAAAAATTGAAAAAAGCCAAGCCCGAGTCCTACTAAAAACGAGTCAGACTCGATCGGGCTCGGGTAAATTGCCAGCCTTACTAGGAGGGTTCCAATCTCCCGAACAAAAGCGATGGAATTCATGGTGGTCAGTGTTAAAGACGCCTATAACGCTATCCTGGGCCGACCTGGCATCGCCTCCCTCCAAGCAGTACCCTCGGCCTACCACATGTGCATGAAATTCCTGACCAAGTCCAGGGTCAGGGTCGTCAAAGAGAACCAGGAGCCTGCTTAGACCTGTTATACCGTCACGGTGGGGGGCGCTATCCTACCTCTTGAAGCAGTTAAGTTTCCATCGGTCCGGGACTTAATGGTAGTAATTACGACAGGGATGGAAAAACTTACCAAAACCGAAGCTTGTGTCCAACCGGCGAAAATCTCCTCCTCAGTTTTTCCCTCGCGGCAAGGTTGCCGGGAGTGGCGAGATGGTAGACCATCTCCAATGCAGCAGTCCGTCTGCCCGAGCCTCTGTCTCCTTCACGGACCATAAGGGAACCCATACCTTCTCCGACGTAGGGGGTTGGACTGAGGCTGTGTCACCGGATGTGGGCGACGGAGGGGCTCTTTTCCACTCCATATTGATGTTCGATCCAACCATCTTAGACTTTGGAAGCTTTGCCCCTGTAGCCTTCTTGGCCGGAATCTCCTCCACTTCCGGAGGCGGTCGCTTCTGTGAGGCCTCCCCCATGGGAACCTTAATGTCGGTTCCAGCCTTCATCCTCACCTCCACCTCCCAAGTTCTCTTGGCCCTTATCCCCTTACGCTTTGCTTTTATGAGGTCAGGATCCACTATCTTCAATAATCTCGATCGGACGACACGCAGTAAGAAAAACAGAAGCGGAAGGAGAGCGAATGAATATGACCAACAACTGATGTTGAATATATAGAAGTGGGACATCGATTACCACGCCATGGGCATGATCACACGTGGAAATGCGAGCACGCGCCAAGTGCAAGCTTCCTCCACCTTGGAGAAGAATCTGATACCGAGCATCATGAAGAAATTTTAAGGCACCACTAATTCACCCTGTCCTTGGAGAGGAAACTAAGGTTGAGCTTCAAAGGTGGAGTTCCCTCCCATTGGCACGGCTTCCGAGCCTGAGCCTCAAAGGGGGAGTTCCCTCCCTTCGGCATGGCTTCCTAGACCGAATATCCAAGAGAAGTTTCGCCCCTTCGGCATAGCTCCCCTGGCCGAATCCCATAGGGATTTCAAGCGTCAACTCATCAAAAAGCTCACTTGCCAAAAAAAGGGGGGGGGGGGGAGAAAAAAAGTTTTTCGTCGAAGCATCTTCATTATAGATCGAAAGCAAAGTGATTACATTAACACAATTACAATGAAATCACGAATCCAAGGCACCAGGTTCTGGCCCTCGTGGTCGTCGTCAAGCCCCAGTTCAAGAGGTATCGCTTCAGCGGTCAAGGGGTCAGTGCCCAGGCGGAGCACCTCCAAACCTCATACACTAGCTACGCTGATCGATCCCGCTACTCCACTTTGGGGAACCCCCGGAGCCCCCACTCTTGAACGGATACCAAGGTAAGGCACGAGCCTTATGAAGTGACTGTAAAAGGTGGGACGCCTGACTCACCTCCTCTAGTCTGGTCGTCAGCCAGAAGATCTGAAAGTCCTTCTCCACGAGCATCGGCTTAAGGATGGAGTCTGAAGTGTAGCTGTCATGCCCCGCTTCCCAAAAATATGGAACACGAGTACATGATATTGGCCCAGCGAATGACTAACGTCACCTATAAACTATTTATCCGATTAACTTAACAATATAATCAATACAGAACAATTGCGCAGGCAATAATAATAATCACATGAACAATAATACTTGAAAAGAAGCAATATATATAATATCCAAGTACAATAATCCAACGTCTGGAAACAAATAACAATATTCGAGACATAAGCCCATAAAAATAATAATCCAATCCAAAATAATAACAAGTTTCAATACATTAAGTTTATTAAAGCAAAAGCAATTTAGAAAGCACAAATCTTCAGAATGACTATTCTCCAATTCTAGCAGGCAATTCTCCTTCATTACCTATATATACTTCATCTAAAAAGAGGAGAAAAATTATCCTTAGAGCAAGTCATGGACGACAAGTAGAGAAAGCAGGGAACAATAGAATAACGGTATAACAATGAATCAATGGATCAATAAGAATTAATAACATGACACGATAGTAATAATCATTAACATGGTAATCAATGCAACGGTGTAACGGTAAATCAATATTCGGTAACGGTAATCAAAGGCTAATACCAATAATACTTAGACAATATCGGTTACAAATAGGAACAACGATGAACAATATGCAATGTTGGTGACGTATCAATCCTTATGTCTATTAATCATTTTAACTCTTAACTAATACACGTACTACTGTGTCCCATATGTGCCGTACCACCGGTTCGATGTATGCAATCAATTTCGTTTAGACTACAGTGGTAGATTTTATAGTTCATGTACTGGGTATGATGACGATAACGGTAATAACACTGGACATGTGTAATTTCTTACACGATATCGATAACGGTAAAAACACTAGACATGTGTAATTTTTTACACGATGCCGATAACGGTAATAATCACTGTCCATCATCCGAGTACAGTCCCCATATCAACAACTACTCTAGTCAATCCCTTAAACCCCGGCTTGTTAATTATTTATCAATGCAACAATACAATATGCAAATGAATGGACATTTCGGTGAACGATAGTTTCAATAGGGAAACAATAGGATGATAACATGAATAGGACGGTTAGAAGTAATGACAATAACTCATTGGAAACATGCAATGTAACATACATTCATTAATTCATGCAATAGTACAACATAGGAATTATTAATTTATTAAAAAGATGAATCTAAAATTTTGGACAGCGAGCGCAATCTGTACAAAATGTAGTTTCCCGCTGACTCAAAAATCGTAAGTTGAATCCGTCAGAAAATCTGGAAACTAGACTTTCACACGGTTCCAACGCATATTTAAACTCCAAATTCCTGACAACATTAGCTAGGTCAAACACATGGTTCCTTACAGGTTTTATGTTCAGACAGAATTTTGACATCTTGTTGTTTTAACTTTTGAATCAGCAAAAACTCAATATTAAATTCATAAAAAATATTTTCTGGACTCCTAATAATGTTAAGAAATAATATGGAAATTTTCAGATTAAAATTTTATCATATGATCAGCCTTTTTACTGTTTGAACATGAATGATACGAAAATCTGAAAATCTGAAAGTAAAAACGCAGCTGTAGTAAAACGGGCATAACTTTTGTTACAAAACTCAGAATTCAAAAATTCAAGATGATCTGGAAACTAGAAAGACAAGGCTATAATTCATATTCAGAAAGTATTTAATTTTAAGGTCGTTAATTGGTTCGAAAACAGCGGTCAATGTTCAGGTCAGCAAGCATATACAGTTTTTAGGGTATTTTCTTGAAAATAAATTAATTCAACATGATGGGTATCGATTCTTTAGTGAATAAATTGTGTAATCAGCATAATGGGTGTCAAAACATGATAAATAAAACTAGAACAAGCTCATACATCAATTTATCATCAATCAGTCATCAATCGATCAAACAACATACAACCTAGCAATTGTCTCTACAATAGTTTATTTGTGTGTCAATTATATGAACAACCCTAGTATAAAATCTATATGCACCCATGAAAGATCCAAACTTTAGAGTCAAAGTGGCATGATATCAAGAATATTGGGGTTAGCTCGTATAAACCCTCAATAGACCCAACGAATAGATGAACAATGGATAATACGATAACAAAGAGATCTACTTGCAAGAATTTCTATGAAACTTGAATTTGATACAATTAAAAATTCAAGAGGATGGTGACTTACCTGTTAGAGTGTTAATTTGAATACCAAGAATAACGGGATAAGGATTCTGAAGCAACGAACTCACGAACTAGCAAAATCTCCAATAATAGCACATATAAACTACGTACAAAAGAACCCAAAGTAACACAGCACAAAGAGACAGCAATTTTTAGTACACAAGAGACAAAGCAGCAACAGTGATGGGGGCTTCATCCTTGGCGTTCGGGGTAATCGGCGTCGACGCTGGCGAGGTCGACTGGCGGCGGAGGGCGTCAATAGTGGCGAAGCACAGGCGCGCTGTGCTGATCGGGAAGAAGAGCAGACATGGTTTCGCTGGCTATCGACGAACGGGGAAGAGGACATGGGGTCGAGGGTGCTGGCACGCGTCAAGGGCGCGACGGAGGACGACGACGGGGTTAGGGGTCACCGGAGGTGGTGAAGAAGATCAAAGATTGGTTCAGAGTGATTTTGGCGGGAAAACCCAACCGGGAGAGAGAAAGAACGGGAGGAGAGAGAAAGAGAAACTAGGAGAGAGATTAGACAGCTAGGGTTTCGATTTGTGTGCAAAAATTAGGGTTTGCATTAGGGTTATATTTATAGGGCACAAATAGGATGTTGGGTTAGTGATTTAGGGTCCAATAAGAGCGAATTTGGGTTAAGAACAAACTGCAATTGGGTTTAAGGTTCAATTAAGAGATAGATCCAAAATTAATAGGGTTCAAATAAAAGCACTCACAATAAAAAAAAAAGAAAAATAGGATTAACAAGAAAATAATTCATCAAGAAGATCAAAGGGTTTCATGGACAAGAATTTAAATCCAATAAATAAATAGATAATACAAATGAATTGAATATAAACTGAGTTTGAAAATAAATTGGAATTCGTCAAGAAAATTAGATCAAGTACGAAAACAAAATAATTCGATAAATGTATTTTAATTTGAATAATCAAGAAATAACAATTAATTATTATAATCCTAATAATAATAAAATCGCACAACAAAATAATATTTGGGTTTAACAATTTATTAGAAATAATACAACAATAATAATATATTTGATTTGGGCTCAACTATAAATTGTCGATTTATAAGAAATAGAAAATAAGATCAAAATACAGTATTATCTAAAATGAATAAATTTTCGATCAGGAAAGACTTTAATACAAATCTGAAACGAATTTAACACGAAATAATTTATAAAAAATTAAATTGTAGAAAATACATGGAAAATACTAATTATCGGAAATGGGGGTTACAATCCTACCCACCTTACAACAAAATTTCGTCATCGAAATTTGTTCAGGCGGTACATAGGACAAAGCAAAAGTAAACTGTTGAAATCAAAACTGGGGATTCAAAGGGAAAGACAAAATGGTGGCAACACAAGAATAAGATGGAGTATGGATATAAATGGAGTGATCAAGAATGATGTGAATAAGAATTCAATGAATGATGGCAATGCAAATAAATGAAAAGGAAGTAAACAATGTAAGAAAGGGGAAACAACAAAAGAATTCTGGGACCTGTGGGTTATGGGCCCACCACACTTCCACTGCGCCACTCTGATGGTGAAGCTCCAACCTGTAGACATGTCGTTATAGATCAAGCGAAGCCGATCGGCATACCAAGCAGGGAGAAGAAGAACGGATGATATCGGAATCAAAAAAATATGGGTACAAAAAGAATGAAATCATACCCAATAAGGAATCAATGAATGGAAGAGACGAAAGACAAAAAGAAATGAAGGAACTGAATGTGAATGGATCAAAGAGGAATCAAATAAGACTAGTTTACAGATCGTTGGCTATCAATTGTTCATGTGTTCTCTGTATTGTGCATACTGTTGAGTCAATCCGATAAAACCCAAATCTGATTAATATATCAATCAAAGCCAAACTTCCTTTCGTTAGTCACGTTTAACTGATATATTATCCAAAACAGAGTTATGATACCACTAAAAATCTTGTCACGCCTTGCTTCCCAAAAATACGGAATACGAGTACATGACATTGGCCAAGCGAATGACTAACGTCACCCATAAGCTGTTTATCCAATTAACTCAACAATATAATCAATACAGAACAATTGTGTAGACAATAATAATAATCTCATAAATAATAATACTTAAAAAGAAGCAATATATATAATATCCAAGTACAATAATCCAATGTTTGGAAATAAATAACAATATTCGGGACATATGCCCATAACAATAATAATCCAATCTGAAATAATAACAAGTCTCCATACATTAAGTTTATTAAAACAATAAGCAATTTAGAAAGCAGAAATCTTCAGAATGTCTGTTCTCCAATTCCAACAGGCAATCCTCCTTCATTACATGTATACACTTCATCTAAAAAGAGGAGAAAAATTGTCCTTAGAGCAAGTTATGGACGGCAAGTAGAGAAAGCCAGGAACAATGGAATAACGGTATAACAATGAATCAATGGCTCAATAAGAATCAATAACATGGCACGATAGTAATAATCATTAACATGGTAATCAATGCAATGGTGTAACGGTGAATCAATATTTGATAACGGTAATCAACGGTTAATATCAATAATACTTAGACAATATCGGTTACAAATAGGAACAACGATGAACAATATGCAATATTGGTGACGTGTCAATCTTTATGTCTATTAATCATTTTAACTCTTCACTAATGCACATACTATTGTGTTCCATGTGCATTGTACCACAGGTTCGATGCATGCAATCAATTTCATTTAGACTACAGTGGTAAATTTTATAGTTCGTGTACGGGGTATGATGACGATAACGGTAATAACACAGGACATGTGTAGTTTCTTACACGATGCCGATAACGGTAAAAACATTGGACATGTGTAATTTCTTACACGGTGCCGATAACGGTAATAATCACTGGCCATCATCCGAGTACAGTCCTCATATCATCAACTACTCTAGTCAATCCCTTAAACCCCGGCTTGTTAATTATTTATCAATGCAACAATACAATATGCAAATGAATGGACATTTCGAGGAACGATAGTATCAATAGGGGAACAATAGGATGATAACATGAATAGGACGGTTAGAATAGTGACAATAACTCATTGGGAACATGCAATGTAACATACATTCATTAATTCATGCAATAGTACAACATAGGAATTATTAATTCATTAAAAAGAGGAATCTAAAATTCTGGACAGCAAGCACAGTCTGTACAAAAATGCAGTTTCCTGATGACTCAAAAATCGAAAGTTGAATCCATCAGAAAATCTGGAAACTAGACTTCCACACGGTTCCAACACATTTTTGAAGTCCAAATTCCAACAACATTAGCTAGGTCAAACACATGGTTCCTTACAGGTTTTATGTTCAGGCAGAATTTCGACATCTTGTTGTTTTAATTTTTGAATCAGCAAAAACTCAATATTAAATTCATAAAAAATATTTTCTGGACTCCTAAACATGTTAAGAAACAATCTGAAAATTTTCAGATTAAAATTTTATCATATGATCAGCCTTTTTACTGTTTGAACATGAAAGATATGAAAATCTGAAAATCTGAAAGTAAAAACGCAGCTGTAGTAAAACGGGCATAACTTTTGCTACAAAACTCGAAATTCAAAAATTCAAGATGCTCTGAAACTAGAAAGACAAGGCTACAATTATTTAGAAAGTATTTCATTTTAAGGTCGTTTACTTGTTCGAAAACAGAGGTCAATGTTCAGGTCAGTAAGCATATACAGTTAGGGTATTTTTCTTGAAAATAAATTAATTAAACATGATAAGTATCGATTGTTTAGTCAATAAATTGTGTAATCAGCATAATGGGTGTCAAAACATGACAAATAAAACTAGAATACGCTCATACATCAATTTATCATCAATCGATCAAACAACATACAACCTAGCAATTGTCTCTACAATAGTTTATTTGTGTGTCAATTATATGAACAACCCTAGTATCAATTCTATATGCACTCATGAAAGATCCAAACCTTAGAGTCAAAGTGGCACGTTGTCAAGAATATTGGAGTTAGCTCGTGTAAACCCTCAATAGACCCAACGAATAGATGAACAATGGATAATACGATAACAAAGAGATCTACTTGCAAGAATTTTAATAAAACTTGAATTTGATACAGTTAAAAATTCAAGAGGACGGTGATTTGCCTATTAGACGGTTAATTTGAATACCAAGAATAACGGGATAAGGATCCCGAAGCAACGAACTAGCAAAATCTCCAATAATAGCACGTATAAACTACGTACAAAAGAACCTAAAGTAACACAACACAAAGAGACAACAATGCAACAGTACACAAGAGACAAAGCAGCAACAGTGGAGGGGGCTTCGTCCCTGGCATCTGGGGTAGGCGGCATCGACGCTGGTGAGGTCGACTGGCGGCAGAGGGCGTCAACAGCGACGAAGAACAGGCACGATGTGCTGATCGGGAAGAGGAGCAGACATGGTTTCACTGGCTGTCGACAAACAGGGAAGAGGACATGGGGTCGGGGGTGCTGGCGTGCGTCAGGGGCGCGACGGAGGACGAAGACGGGGCTGTGGGTCGCCGGAGGTGGCGAAGAAGATCAAAGATGGGTTCAGAGTTATTTTGGCAGGAAAACCCAACCGGGAGAGAGAGAACGGGAGGAGAGAGATTAGACGGCTAGGGTTTCGATTTGTGTGCAAAAAGTAGGATTTGCATTAGGGTTATATTTGTAGGGCACAAATAGGATGTTGGGTTAGTAATTTAGGGTCCAATAAGAGCAGATTTGGGTTGAGAACAAACTGCAATTGGGTTTAGGTTCAATTAAGAGATAGATCCAAAATCAATAGGGTTCAAATAAAAGCACCCACAATAAAAAAAAGAAAAATAGGATTAACAAGAAAATAATTCATCAAGGAGATCAAAGGGTTTCATGAACAAGAATATAAATCCAAATAAATAAATAGATAATACAAATGAATTGAATATAAACTGGGTTTGAAAATAAATTGGAATTCGTCAAGAAAATTAGATCAAGTACGAAAACAAAATATCTCGATAAATGTATTTTAATTTGAATAATTAAGAAATAAAAATTAATTATTATAATCCTAATAATAATAAAATCGTACAACAAAATAATATTTGGGTTTAACAATTTATTAGAAATAATACAACAATAATAATATATTTTATTTGGGCTCAACTGTAAATTGTCAATTAATAAGAGAGAGAAAATAAGATCAAAATACACCATTATCTAAAATGAATGAACTTTCGATCAGGAAACACTTTAATACAAATCTGAAACGAATTTAGCACAAAATAATTTATAAAAAAATCAAATTGTATACGGAAAATACTAATTATCAGGAATGGGGGTTACAGTACCGCCCCGAATTTCCAATAAATAAAATTCGAAATACTTGGCACAAATTTTAGAATCAACTTCAATTGTAATCATAAACACACAAACCAAATACAGAAAAATTTAAAATTTTTTATTACATCAATTCTTTACATAGCATAGCGGAAAATTAACACCTTGAACTACATTTCTTTTACAATTTTCATAATTCATATTAACATCCTACCACATGCATCCAATCCCAAGCTAACGGTACCTACCTGTAAAATATGAGGCTAGAGATAACCCCCTAAACTATTGGGATCAGCCATAACGGTGTAAGTGACATCAAAGAAATACAATATAAATGAAGCATAAAGATTAAATTCATAATCAACATATTCCCATAGTAGTAACAAAAAGATAAAGATAAATAAAGCATGAAAACATCAAGTGAAACTAAGCTAAGTGTCAAGTATAGAAAAACAGAAAACAAACATACATAAAACCATGTCAAGAAAACACAAATACAGTATGATGAATTTCTGTCATGCCCCGCTTCCAAAAATATGGCATACGAGTATGTAACGTAGGCCCAGCGAATGATGTAAACACCATCCATAAGCTGTACCAGACTATCTCAGCAATATGAACAACAAAATACAACCACACAAGAAATATAACTACATGAATCAAAGATAAATTCCAATAATAAATAAAATAATCCAACAATATAAGTATCCAACATGTGGGATTAAAACAAACTCCGGGTCATAAAGCCCAAAACAAAGTAAAGTCATAACAATATTCGAGAAAATAAATCTGGCAACAAATAAATCTAAGCGGCGCAGACTGGTTCCATCTTTAGAAACGTTGCTCACCAATTCCTTCGGGGATCGATCCTTCAGCACCTATAAAATCTTGATCTAAAAAGAAAGAAAAGAGTGCCCTTACAGCAAGTCGTGGGCAGCAAGTAGAGAAAACAGAGGATAAAGGAAGCATGTATATCAAGGAAAAAGAAACAGGATCAAAGACAAGATCAAGCATGAAATGCATATTATTAAGTATTTTATTAATCTATCTAGTGCACGTACAACTGCGTTCCATTCTACAGGTTCGACGCAAGCACAGTGATCGTTTTAGACTGATGGTGAAATCACGGATCGTGTACTCGGCATTGATAACAATAATTTACATGCAAGAATCAACAATTAATCATTGCAATCAATGCTCCTCCTTCCATGTCAAGTGTCCATGCAAGCGAGAAGGCCTTACCGAGTATATTTTTCGACCGTTTACTACCAAGTCTACCCATAATACCCTGTAACACCCCGAATTCCAAATAAGATCGAATTCGAGATTTCACAGGATCTTTATACTTCACTTCGTACAATTTTACAAGAAAATTAAAACTTTTCAATAATACATCAGAGTTCATTACATCTATTACACAGCGGAAGACAAAATAAATTACAATATTACAATTACAACATCTTAAAAATAAATCAACAGCAGTAATCAACTTTGTATCTTCTGGACAATCCAATACCTGCATGTAAAACTGTGGGCACGTCAATTGATTACAACCGACAAAATGTTATACACGGCTATCCTTTCTTTGCCGAAGACAGTATAACGATCTCCATAGTTTAACAAGCCACAAAAATTGAATGAACAATAAAGTGTCAAAAGTGATTATTCTAAACATGTAAGTGTATGTCATGCCTTAATGCCTAATACACACATTTTATACTAGGATGACACTAATGGACACTTGTTCGGATTCTATGCATCCCATACTACATAGGTCCGAGGGCAAGCGCCTACGTACTCCACAATAAAGGGTTCGATCCCTCGCCATGACAACTACCCAGTAACAAGACAAGGTTTAGATCATTTCACGAATTTGAATCCTAGCCCCGGAGTCCACCGCTGATTATAATAACAGATCCCACATCGTGCGAATCATCCTACAAGTGACCCTCTAGCCCCGGTATACGTATATACATTGGAGTATGGCAAACTATCCACCCGACTACTCAAGATCCCGGAGTCCACCGCTGACCCGTTCTCATAGTCCCGGATTTAAATATAAAAGCCCGTCTTCCACAGAGCAACCTTAGTCCACCAATTGGGTCTAGCCACGGAGATCCACCGCCGACTATATAGAGCACCCCACTTACGTTTGCCCAGTTTTACTATATCTTCACTTATGTGCCTAATTCTTAAGTTCAAGACATGAATAAGTTTTCATACCTAGAATTAGTTTTACCTCCTACTGGACTTAATCAACAAATGCGAGATAGCTCCATGGCCATATCTCAAAATATATCTCAACTCTTTTCAAATCAAATAGTGTCGGTACCTGAGGTCTCACTAACTCTAAATCACAACTTTTTCATGTACAAGAATCCATGGGTACACATACCCTTCAGTAAACATGTCTTAAACTTAGTTTATTTTCATCTTCAACTTATTTCACAATTTAATCAATGTCTCATCTTAACACCATTCATGATTCATTTTTCCATTCTTATTTAAAAACATGAATTCGTCCAATTTAAAACTCATTAACAATTTAAGCACATATACTAATCAAGTATTTCCTACTCATCATAATTGAATAATCTCATCAAAGACAAATTAATTCTCATATCGACATTTTACCATTCTTCTAATGATATAAATCATGCTCTTAAATGATTTACTTTGAAGACAAATCTCATTCTATCTCAAGGTCACTTTTATTTCTCAAAGAAACATGGAAATTTTTGAAACTCATTTTTTTTATAATTACTCCATCACTTTATAAGAACACTGGGGTTTTTTTTCTTCAATTTTTGAAGAGTTTTAAAACTCATCAATTTCTTTAAAAACACAAAAAAATATAAAGTCACCCATGGGTTTCGAACCCGTGAGCAGCCAAGCAGCGACCAAGGACACACACCGAACCAAGAGTCCAAGTGGACTCTATGTCCAAATCTCACCCTGAATTGCCCTTATACCCATTCTTGAGTTCTGGATGTATTAAAAACAAAACAAACAAAAAAATAGGCTTAACAAGATTCGAACCCGAGCCAACAGAAAGCCAGCGCCAGACCACTAGGCCGAGTGCACCCAACGATGTAAAGAGTCTTCCTAAGCTTTTGTTAGGGTTCTCTGTTATTCCATTTCACAAAAATTTCGATTCTCCATTGATCTAATTCTCTTATTAGACTGAAATTATCTTATAAAAACCGAGTTCACTTTCAAATAGTAACTCATAGGTTTCATATTTGTATTTTTGAAAAATAAAACTAACTATCGAATTGTCACGCCCCGCTTCCCAAAAATACGGAATACGAGCACGTAACATTGGCCCAGCAAATTATTTTTATCATCCATAAGCTGTTCAGAAATCTTTACAACATCTCACAAAATAATCAGAGTCGAAAGCAAGAGAATCAACTACACATGCATAATTGAATCAATATACCAATAGAATTTACTTGAAACAAAATGTATTAATGTCAAAGAAATCAGATCTGAAAAAGTCAAAAATCCTGGGTCATACTACCCAAACACAAAGAATCCAAGTAACAGATACATTATTCAAAATGAGCAACACGAAATAAATGAAGGTAGCAAAAGCTCCATCCAACTAGAACTTTAGATCACATACTCCATCGGGCAGCTGATCACCAAAATCTACAATTTAACAAATTGCAGAAAGAAGGAAAAAGAAAACAAGTACCCATCAATGCAAGTTACGGGTCACTTATAATGTAGGATACAAGTACATGAGAAAGGTAAACAAATAGTATGGGATAATGTATCAGCAGTAATAACTAGCATGAATCAGTAAAACAAGGTCAACTAGCATGGTATACTAACAGTACAAATAAATGTGTCAAGTACAGTGTCCTATGGCAACTAACAGTGTCCAGTAACAGTAAGCTCAGTATCAGTCTTATTTCTTATAGTCTTGTGTGTATTACTAGCTAGGTAGCACTTCATGCATCCCGGTTTTTACTACATGGTTGCTACAATAAACAGTTTCGCTTTTAGATTTCATAGTGGACCATAATGGGGCAGTGTACTCAGGTATTAGTAACAGTAGCAATAGCAGTAAAAATAACAGTAACATTAAGAACCTAGTGGTTCTCTTCTCCTCTACACCTTCCTATAGAAAATAATGTAGACAGGGTCAGATCACAGTAACAGTAACAGTAGCAGTAACAGTAACAGTAACAATAGCAGTATGGAACACTAGTTCCCTTCCAAGTACACGTTTTCATATTTTCCACTACTAGATCTTCCCTTAAGAACCCCGGCTTGATCTCTTTTATTATACTTATCAAACAGACCTGATAGTGCATGAAATAGTGTCAAACTAACATGTTATAATCATTATTAGGTTCAGGGAAATAAATAAACATGCATAGATGATATACGGTCACGAAAACGAGCAAAACAGTGTATGTTCATATTCAGAACAGCATGACAGTACAGTACTAAAATAGTGATTTCCGTTACTATGGAAATCCAAATCTGAATCCATCAAAGAATCTGGAAAATAGACTTCCACACGAATCCAGCGATTATATATAAGCCATATAGTATTTCACAAAATCATAACTCAAAACTGATTTGAATCCAGAAAATACATTTAGCCAGAAATCAGTAAATCAAATTCTCAGTCAGAAAAACAGCATTAAAACTCCTCAAATAAATCCAGAAAATATCTGGGGTAATCCCCTATATGTCTAGTATCAGAATATAAAGTTTCATAATTTTTCAGTACGATTAGTTCAGTCAACAAAAATCGGAAAATCTCAAGAAACGATAATTTGGCAAATCTGGAATTCCCAACACTACTGTACGAAAACTGAAATATCTCATAAACCGTGAAACGGAATCCAAATCCGCCAAAGGGAGAAGAAAATAGAAAAAATAATCTAACTTTCATATTTCATAAATATTTTTCATACCGTAGAAGGAAATAGGGTTAAAATATGATTCTTTACAGAACAGCGGGCAAAATACAACAAGTATAGCTTTCATAAACAAGCATGAAACGACGTATAAAACTCATCAGTAAAATCCACCAAAATTCTAGGTAATCCCTAAATAGGTATAGAAATACTGGGCAAAGTTTCAGATCAAAATACTATAGTTAACCCAAGAATCAAAATACTTTATTCCTCGAAATCAACAAGAAACGAAATCTGGAAACATAAGTACACCTCTGTAGTAAAACAGCCATAACTCACTCATACAAAAACGAAATCAATCAAGTTCAGAGGGGTTGGAAAGAAGACAGATTTCCCTACAATTCATGTCAAATGCAAAAATTAAGAATTCTGACCTTAATATGGTCTAAAATACAAATAAAAACTGATCATCGACAAATACAGATTTTTCTCTTGAAAACAAAACCAACATAAAACACACGAAACTCGTTCCAATCACAATCAAATATGGTATAGAGTCTACTAAGTATCCAAATATCATGAAATGGAGTATATAACATATTCACAACCATCATATCACATGGATCTCATCAAACACATAATTTCACATAATTATCACACATATATGAATAGATCAAGAACGGTCAACCCTAGTTGTTTTCATGTCGATTTTGTATTGTGAGGCAACTATGGTCAAATAGCACAATAGAGAAAAAACCCATCAAAATAAAAAACACACAAGTTGTCTCTAGAACCTGACTACACTATAAGAGGTATTTTTGACTTGTATCATACAAAGGAATTTGAGTACAAGTTACTTGCCTTAATCGAAGACGAAACGTACACCAAGAATAACAGGAACGGATTTCCTGGCGCGAACACGATTCCAACGGATCACGGACACAAGGAACAACAGATCAGGAATACGATCGGACGACTGAGATCAAAAGATCAAGAGATCAAGGTGATCAAATCAAATCGGACGACTCTGATCAAAGATCAAGATCAAGATGTGATCAGTATCTTGATGATGATGATGACGATCGGATCATATTGACGATCGGACGGTCCATAATCAAAGCAATCAAGAACTCCATGATGATGATGATCAATATGATCAAGTCGATCGGACGGCTCACAACCAAAGATGATCAAAAGGAGATCACGATCGCGATGGGGATCGGACAGCCACCAATCAAACCATTAAAACCCATGATCACTTGATCAAACTTGATCACAAGAAACCCATGGCTCTGGCTGCTGCACTGCGGTGGAAGGCGACGGTGAATGGGGACGTTGCAGTGGTGGAGGACAGGCCGGGGGGGTCGCAGGGCTGTTGCCTGGCTGTCTGGTGCCGGAGAGGAGGGACAGCACACAGCTGTGCTACTGTCGACTTCGGCGGAGGAAGTACAGGGGTTGCGAGGGTCGGTACAGGGGACAGGGAGAGAGGCAAAGACGGGGACTGGCATCGGAGTGGCGTCGCGACTGGCTGGCGGGGGCTCGCTAGCTGGTGACTCACAGGCGAAGGAGGCCAAGGGAGAGGGAAGGCGGCTGATGGCTTAGGGTTTAGATGGGATGGGTTTAGGAGTATATACGGGGGGTGAAGGTAGGGGACGAAGTAGAGTAGCGGCTGGGGTATAGGGAGAGCGGCTGAAGATTTAAGGGAAGGTGAACAGGCTGCATGCAGGGGGGTATAATAGGGGATAGAAAAATAGGGTTTAGAATATTTAACGGGTTTAGGTTAAAACAGATGGTTTAAAGGGTTTTGGGGATATGGTATTGGGTAGCTGCTAACTGGTGGGTTTTGGTAGGTAATGGATTTATAAATGGGTATTGGGTTTATATCGGGTTCTAATGGGTTTTGAAATCCAAAAGGAAGTAGGGAATAAAAATATATAAATAAATAAAGAACTAGGATTTTTTTAATATAAAATCAAAATGTAATACAATAAAATAATAATACTGATAGTCGTAAAGAAAACAATAATAATAATAAGAGTAATAATAATAATAAAAATAAGAATTTTGTTACAATATAAAAATCATAGAAAATATTTATAAATAAGGTTATTGATCAAAAACAGATTTTATTAGGAGATCCAACAATACATTTCGACAAAAGAATTTGAAAACCGAAAAAAAATAATTTGCAAAAATTTTAAATACAGAAAATACACAAAATTCGTTTTTTGGGAAAATAGGGGTTACACGAATTGTTTCTTGTCACTAGTGAACATAAATTTTCAATTTAATCAAAGTATCATACTACATATTTTATAAACAAATCACCATGAGTTCATTGGTATCTCATTCACTCACAAAAATCAATTTGCTTATCAAAAGAAAAAATTTCAATATTTTTCATACAGTCAATTCTTTTCTTCATTTATGTATATTAGTGCATGGTAGAATTAATTAGTTCTTTTCTCATTAACATGATGCTTATCATAACAAGATCTTCTATCATTCTTATACAATAGCATAAATCACATAAGAATTTCTATACTATTCATTATTTATTACTTAGCATGCATTGTTCTACAAATAGAAAGTATAGGGACACCCACCTTTTATGAAGATGCAAATAAGAAGAAAAGGTTACTTCTAGCTCCTAGCTCCAACCAAGCAATCCTAGCTCATTCTTCTCCTAGCAGGAGCCTCCAAGCACAAGAACACTCTTCTCTCTTTCTTTTTCTTTTTCTTGTTTTTGTTTAGTTTTTTGTGTGAAGAGAGAAGGAGAATTGGGTGCTATTTATAGGACAAGTTTAGGGTTCAATTTGCATAATTCTACACCTAATAAATCACTCAATTTAATTTTCAACCTTTCACATTTCTAACTCCTAAAACCCCCCAACTCTTTATTTTTCCAACTCTCTAATTTCCCAACTCCCAACTCTCCATTCTCACTACTACTTCACCTTCAAAAACTGATCTCTCTCTCCCGGGTGAACAGTAAGCAACAGCATACATATTTCTTTTTACCCGGGTGGGCCCTCACACAAGACCTGGCCATTGACCGGAGTCAACCACAACAACAATTTGCTGTTTCCTCACATGTGGCCCCACTTCCAATTCATTATTTTTACTAAATGCCATCCATGCATTAATCCAACAGCAACCATATACTTACAGCCACTATATACTTTAATATACACACACATATATATATATTTCAACTACATTTAACCATTTATACATAATACATATATATGTATGCTATATATATTTTTATACTCTTTAAAAATTACGGGGTGTCACACACACTCTGAAATTTATTTTGAAAACTGGTACGCTCAAATACGTGCACCGAAACACATGCGTCGCACGTAAAATACCGAAATAAAAAAATTGACTTTATCAACGGAAAAATGTTAAATACAATATAAGAAAATTATTTATTAATTTATATATTCTATGACATAATTACTACGTGCGTACAAAAATATTTAGATCGAAAATGTGAGAAAACTGAATTTCCGTTTTATAAAATAGATTTAAATACATAAAATAAATAATTTAAACCCATAGAAAATATTGTACATAGCGGTGGAAACACATAATTGATACGTTCATCGAAAACACGTAAAAAGCACGTAAAACCCAGAGATTGAAATATTATATTTTAGTCGACTGAAATCAATACGGGAAATGCATAAATAGTCGGAATCCAAAATATGTAATTAAACACGTTACAAAATACACGTGCATAACACACAAGGGCAAAATTGTCATTTCCAATTTTACTTGGTGTTACATAATACCCCGGCTTGTTAATAGTTTATTTTCATCCTATGTGAGCATGCAAGAGGGAGTCAATGTTGTATAATACTAAGTATGTATAATTCTATGCATTACAGACAAAGCATGAAGCAAACACATCATATAAGCACAATTCACATAACCAGGACAGTATGACCTTGCTGTACTAAAATACTTATTACAGCCACTACAAAATAGAAATCTAAATCCTTCGGAAGTTCTAGAAAGTAGACTTCCACTAGGTTCTAGCGAATATAATTAAGGCATATAAAAGATACAGGAACTAGGGTGAAAACTCTATTCTATTCAGATTTTATGTTCAGGCAGCATGCAGTAAGTTGTGTTCAACTAATTATTTCAGGTCAGAGAACTCATTAATAAAATCTAAAAAAAAATCTGGGTGATTCCTACATGTGTCTAGGTTCAACTATATTTATTTCATATTTTTCTTTTACTGTTAGTATGGTCAATTAAATTAAGAAACAGTAGGATACGCATACATTTGTGAATCTGAAATTACTAACATGGTTGTACTAAAATGATGATATCTAGCAGGTTATACATCGGAATTCAAATCCGCAAAAAGGGAAAGTGAACTAGACATCTAGGGCTACAATTTATGTTCAGCAAGTTATTTCAAATTATGACATTTGCATGGTGGAAAATCTGATTCAAAATTGAACATCTAGCAGTCCAGAAGTTATTTTAACATAAAAAGGCAACAAATAAATCATACGATCACATGTAGCATGCAAATTGGTAATCAAAGTGATCCTAGGTGTCAACATGCAAATTTCTAAGTTTAAGATACAATCATCGCAGGCATGGTATCAATTCATCTATCAACTTCAATCTAGCACATATAATTTAACATGTCCAACTTATCAAGTAGTCCTGTGCATGAATCTAGTTATTTAAATGTGCATATGCATAAAACAATAGGGACTAGGTTTTAGATCAAAGAGACGGCACGATGTTAAGAGTATGTCAGGTTAGCTCATGTAAACCCTCGATAAACTTAACGGAATTGTCAAAGCAGTATGATAACAAATGGGACTGGATCTACTTGCAGAAATCAAATAAACTTGAACAGAAAAAAAATGCTAGTTCAAGAAGAGACTTGCCTGTTAATTTGCAGATTCAAATAATAAGAATAACGGGATCAGAATCCCAGCGAAAATACCAAAAGACACGTGCGAAATACGTACGAAGAATCCAAGCAAACAAAGCAACAGCAACAACAACGAAATCCCACACACCGGATCGGGACAGAACACGGGACAACAACTCCGGATTTGCTGTGCCAAAACACGGGACAGCAAAACCGACCAATCGGCGATCTTCTTCAACCTTCGGCAAAGAGAGAGAGAGAGCACGGCGTGACTGCGGGGCGACTGCGACTGGGGTGGAGCGATGTCGGCACCACGGTGAAGACGACGGCACCACGGTCAGGAAGCGACGGCGGCGACGGCAGCCTCGACGAAAGCGAGCTTTATTTTCGGTTGGAAACAGAGGGGCGACGACAGCGGCGATCGGGGACTTGAACGGCAATGCCAGGGTCTTCAGTGGAGCGGCAAGGGACGGCGGTGACAATGGAGGGGTGCACAGAGATGGGTTGGGCGACAGCGATTGGTTAAGGCGATAGGAAAACCCCGGTGGATTGTGTTCGACGAGGAGAATGGGGATGACGACGGGGGAACACGACGGTGATGAGGTCGATGAAGACGAGGGGACGGAGACGATGATGGTGGTGACTGTGGTGGAAGGCAATGGGGTGAAGGGGTTTCGGTTTGGGTTTGGGGTGCAACGAAAACAGAGAAGGAGAGGGTAGGGGATCGGGGAGAGAGAAAATGGCGGGGAGAGAGAGAGGGTGGAATAAATTAGGGTTAATTAATAGGCTATATATAGGGGATCAAGAATTAGAGTTTTGGGTTGAGATTTTGTGGGTTCTGGATATCGGTTTTGGCTCCAAAAAGAGAAAAATGAATGCAATGAGATGAGACGAACATAAAGGAGAACAAATCAGACTCAAAATAGAAAGATCGAAATTTGCAAAGAGAACAGAATCCAACCAAAGAACACAGATCAATCAAGAGAGAATTAAAGAACCCAAGAAAAGACAAAATACACTATAATAAAGGAATCCAAATAGAATAATCAAAAGAAAACAAAATACAGTAAAATCTGAAAATATGGCTTACACTCTCTAATGCATACTTGTCGGATTCTATGTATTCCATACTATATAGGCCCGGTGCAAGCCCTTATCGTTCTCCACTTTATAGGGTTTAATCCCTCGTTATGCAACTAATTCTACTACTGTGATAGAAACAAGATCCAGATTACTCCACAAATAGGCCTGACAACCCTCGATGCGCAAGCATCATGTAAGCATAGCTCAAAAACTGGAGAATCACCTCCTTGTACCCCACGAATAGGCCTGCCGACCCTCGACATGCAGATACACAGTACATCCCATGAATAGGCCTGCCGAATCTCGACACACGAATGCACCGTATGTTCCGTAAATAGGCCTGCCGACCCTCGACACGCGAACATACCAACTATCCTCTCGGGACACAACAACACACAGTCCTGGAACGCATCCATCAGACTAACAACAGAGCATATACTTACATTTCCAAAGTTCTATCATATCTCCACTAGTGCCTGTCCTGAGGTTGATTACTATTAATTAAAACACAATTTTCCCCTCTCTAGAGTTGGTGTACCCTGCCGAACTTAATTCCACCAAAATAACTCCAAAACCAAACTGGCCAAATTACCACGAAAACTCATCTGCCAGTTTACAAGAATTCCACCCAACCTCTAGAGACTCACAAATCGAATATCACACAAGATATCATAATAAAATTCTTAATTCTATCACCAAATCGTTTATATTAAGAAAACTTCTTTAAATAAAACAAACCCAAATTTATCCAAATACTTCACAAACTTCCTAAAATTAATTCTGGAATTAAATCTCTTTAAACCACTGAGTTTCGCATTTTGAAGTTATAGAAAATCATAAAACATCAATTCCTTCGAAAACCATATCAAATCCGCTTTCTAAATCCATAGAAATTAAATTCTATAAATTCTATAAATTCGCATAATAGAATTTAATCTGAAATTAAATTCTATTATAACCAAAATATAACTCTCTATAAAATACAGTAACTTGTTGTAAAAACTTCATCTAAAATAGTAGATCAATAATCCATAAGTTCGAAGAAATAATTGTTCAAGAAAAACGACGAAAAACTCAACTGAACAGCCCACACAGCAGCTGTCGGTCGACTGTCAAAACAGTTAGAAATAACGACGGTCGACCAGCATACTAGAAATAAAAAATCTCACTTTTGACAGTCGACCTCCAATTCATGTGTAAATCTGGGTGGTCGACCGCCATCTGCTACTCAATCTGATTTCAAAACTCGTGAACTTTTTCAGTGATACATTGATTAAAATTCTTAAAAGCTTGAAATTGTAAAATAAAAATCCTGAGATGATCAAATACAATTTGTCTAATATACTAGAGTTTATAAAACAAATCAAATTCTCATCGAATTCATAAAAGATCAATTTTCGATAAAACTTTATTAAAACCGGAAATATATATGGATGTGTGTAAATGGGTATAAGCATCAACTTAAGCATCAAGAAAATCACTGAATATGAATAGTATATTGTTTAAATCAACCTCAGTATAATTATAAATCAAGATCCAATCAAACTTCACAAATCTCAACAACAAAAAATTCGGCTGTATTCAACAGACCGAAAATCAAACCCTATAAAATCTTTAAAACTTGATCTTTTGATTCTAACATCCTTCTTGCAATTGATTAAACACAACTACAACTAGTTATATTAGTTTTTTCATGATTATAAGCATCTACAACCTTCATCCAGTTTTTACTCATCAAAACTCCTAATAGGTCATATATATAACATACACAGTAAAGACTAAACTTTTATTCACTTTTATGCATTTTAAATCTTACAATCCATTATATATCATCAAATCAGCAAATAAATAGCACCTCCATGAGTTATATTAAATTCTTAACATTCTTAAGTCATCCATATAGAGATTTTAATCATAAAAATTATACTTTTAACCATTCATCCATCAATATATTCATTAGATCATCATACAATCATCTATCATGTATTCTACTTGAAAATTCATCATATATAACATGCATAGAACAACAAGAAATCAAATATATGTCACTCACCTCAATGAAGAAATCAACCAAATTAATAAAGAATAAGAAAAGTCATTCCTTTCGCAAAAATCTAAGATCTTTGCTTCGAAACTCCAACAAATTAATAATAAAGAAAACCTAAGTTTTTGTGTAGAAGGGGGACGGCTGTAGCAGCCATAATATAGGCCGAAATATGGGTTTTTAGGGTTTTACAAGTTATATGAAAACATCCCTTAACAAATTATTCCTTTACATATATAGACCTCCTTTAATAAATTAGTTAAATAAGTTAAATAAATTAAAATAAAACCAAATCCCTTTACTACTGAGTTAGTCGACCATCAAGCATAGCCCAGAAATTGAAACTTTTTGGATTTGTACTCAAAGTGGTAATTTTGCACAAAAGTCCCTCTCTTTGTAACATTTGCAAATATGTCACAAAATAGTTGTAAAAAACTAGAAAATTCAGAATTATTATCTACTAATAAATATTAGATTTTCCAAATAAAATTTTTGACTTTTAGTTTCCAAGAAAAATATTTGCACACGGTCCAACTTAAATTTCATATTTGCAAAAATACCATATTTGTTTAAATCTTTACCAAATCAACTCTAAATAAATTTTATCTTCAATGATGACCATGGCCAGCCCAAAAAGCAGAAAAAACGAATTTTCATTATTTGTTTGAGATCCAATCGATTTTTTACATAAAAGCTCATCTCTTTCGAAGTATTTATAAAATTAGTTTCTTTATTAAGAAAAATCCAAAATTTTAGGATATACTCAATTATAAATAGGATAAATTATTCAGAAATTTAAAAGTGGTGATTTGTACCAAAAAAATATTTGCACGTGTAAAATCGACAAATTCATAAAATAGCCCAATTAATTCAAACAAATCTGAAAATTAAAATATCATAAATAAACAAGGAAAATCAATCATTAAGCATAAAATTTTAAGAATTCAAAGTTTTCTAACTCTGCACGTATGTTGCACGTGCAAAATTGCAATTTTAAGAAAATAGTCAAGATTGTCAACTTTACCAATTTAATATTATTTAATAATGAAAAATAAATCATTTTATTTTGTGGGGTGTTACATGAAGACTGACCACCGAAGAGACCTGAGGGCCCACCAGCATCGGCAAGAGCAAGGGCTATGTCAACATCGGGGAATAACGCCTTCAGGCAAGCCAACTATCGGGCCACCTCTTGCGATCGACTGCTGTGAAAAATAAAGGCCCCTTCCTGTTCGGCTGCCTCCTTGTGAAGGCAAACAATCATCTCCTCGGCTTGACCCAGCCTACCACGAAGTGAGCGTACCTTGCCCTCGAGGTCTTCCTCCCGAACTCCACGTTCCATGACCTGCTCAACAAGGTGCACTACAACTTAGAAACAAAATAGACAGTCACGACCAGTCGTGAATTATCATTTAGACAAAAATTTACAGTATACGGTGGTCAGTACGCGTCCGGAGTGTACAAAATTGGGAGCAAAATGGGGGAGATAAAAGAATCTACAAGTTAAGGGGTGACCTCCCGAGGAGGAGACAGAAGTGGTTTGACCCCAACCGGATTGCCAATGTCAAGAGAGATCTCCTTCGACGTCAGAGGAGTGCCTGTAAGGCCCGGTTCGGAGTTGTAGCAGAGGCCATCAAGGTCGACATCAGGATTCATGTCATTAACATGTTGAAGGGCATGCTCATAGCCATCCTCCTCTCCCTGTGTGATTTGACCAGCTGCATCGTCGACCTCTGCCTCCAACTCCTTCACCCTCTTTTCTAATTCCTTGGCGTGGGTCTTTTCATTCTGCCACTTTGTCCAATATCGCCGGGTCCTGCACTCGACAGTATCCAAGTCATATTTATACTGCCGTATCAGCTTGCTCCCGTAGAGTGTGGCCTGCAACGGAAAGGAAACCCGTGAGATACCGATAACGGGGCACAGACGCTCCAGAACGAGCACTTACCGCTACTGAGTGATGAGAATATCAGAGGTATGCTGAGCTGAACGTCTCTTTCGCAAGGGCTTTCCTGTCCATGAGAGGCACAAGATTGTTCACCACCTCGACGGCCATTCGGGACTCTATAATTAAGTCGACAAGCTTCAGCGGCCATTCGGGAGGAAATGTCTTCTGGGCCTTATCAGGGATACCTTCTCCAAGATCGGAAGGACTGGCGGCACCGAGGACTCCATCAATTCTTGAGCCAAGAGGGATCTTTCACTCAGCTCCGCCTGGGAAGAATCCTCTGGGTCCCGGACAGGCAGGGCTCTCGTCCCCTTCATCTTCTTTGGACCCCCTTCGGGAACACTCCAGCACTTGGCAACATCTCCCCCTCCCCTTATCCTCAGATGCTCATTGTGCCACCGGAACAGCCAAAAGCGCATCAACATCATCACCGTTCGAGACTGCAAAAGAAGAGCGTCAAAACCGAACCTCAAACAAATGCCAACAGAAAAATACAAGGGGAAGGAACTTACCAGGAACATAAGGACTTAACTCGCTGACCGCCAGTGACATCACCATCACCTGGACCAGTCGATGCTCAAGTTATCGTCAAATAGCCTGCCAAACTCCACCATCTCGTTTTTGGAGAACTCCTCGAATAGCCTTCCTGGGCTTCTTTAAAACCAGTCCATATGACTAGGAGGTCGGTATATCCCAGGACTCTGGGCTGTAAATGATAAAGTACTTCTTCCTCCAATCCTTTATGGAGATTGGATGGTTGAAAACCACGCACAGCTTGGACCGGGGGGCGATATACCACCGGTAGGAGCTCCTCGGGAGTGTGCTCAAGCCAAACTTGCTCGGAAGTACCTGAAGCTCAGAGGGATGTCCTTCCACTGGCTGAGCATGATGAATCTCATCAACTGCTTCCACAAATTCAGTGCGTACTGCATCAGACTCATTCCTGCCCATCGGAGAACCTGCTTGATGAATGGGTGGAGGGGCACACATAGTTATGAGGCAAAAGCATCTAAAGGAAACATACAAAACTTGTTTGCCAGCTAGTCGGTGGGACGAAGGACCGCTTCGGGAGTATCAAAGCGTACTCCACGGGTATAAGGAACTTTCCCTGAATAACGAAAAGATTGCTCTTCAGCAAGATGTTCTGCATCTCATTAGCTTCTGTCTTCGGCCTATTCGACGAAGACGGAGCGATGCCAAACTGAACCAGATCCTGCAAACCCTTTGGATAAACTCAAAATGACACTCAGCCTGCAGGATCATCTTGGTAGCGCATCGGCACTTCTCCTTGTCAGGGGAGAGATCCTGCCTCCTCCTCTTAGCAGGGCGGTGATCGCGGGGAGGCGGAGCTCTCATGATGTTGTCTGAGGTAATGGCCCTCGCTCTTTGTACAGAAGAGGTTCCTACAGTCTCATCCTCATCGCGGCTCGGGTAGCTATAACTCTGTTCCCACTCTTCTTCTGCCTTCACCAGCGCCAAAGGGCTCTCCCCCTAGGTCCCCACATCGACCAACTCCTGGCCTTTACTCGCAACCTCAATAACCTCAACAACAGTTCCCACCCCCTATCGATAGGCTGGGACCACCCACTTCGGTACTTAATCTCTAGATGTGGACCTCCTCTGATATGGGGTCTTATGAGAGTCGTTCGACCCTTCTGGTCCTCACATAAGAACTAGCAGATGCTCCGGAAGATGAAGATCCACTATCTCCCGAAGACGAGGCTGACTTGCTGGATTGGCTGACAGACATGTTTGATGAAATCAGAAAATTTGTTGCGAAGAAAGAAAAAGTGGTCACAAACAGAGTAGGGTAAGGAGACTTATAGAAAGAGAAGTAACTTCTCGATTGACATGGCACGTGAAACCCCCTCGATAACCGCGAATGAAGCGAAACATCTCTTGGGAGACAATGCCACGTGGCAAATAAACCCTAGCTTTCCCAAGGCTTTAATTTTTCCGCACCCTCGGCATGGCATCCAAGGCCGACTCCCATGCGGAGCTTTCACAAGGCTTTAATTTTGCTACGCCATCGGTGTGGCATCTGAGGCCAACTCTCATGCGGAGCTTTCACAAGGCCTGAATTTGTCGTGCCCTCGACGTGGCATCCGAGGTTGACTCCCATGAGGAGATTTCACAAGGCTTCAATTTTGTTGTGCCCTCGGCGTGGCATCCGAGACCGACTCTGAGGAGATTTCACAAGGCTTTATTTTCGTCGCGCCCTCGATGTGGCATCCAAGTCCGACTCCCATGAGGAGCTTTCAAAAGCCTTCAATTTTGCTGTGCTCTCAGTGTGGCATCCGAGGCTGACTCCCATGAGGGGATCCCACAAGACTTCAATTTCGTCGTGCCTTCTTCATGGTATCTGAGGCCGACTCCCATGAGGATCTTTCACAAGACTTCAATTTTGTTGCACCTTCGGCGTGACATCCAAGGCCGACTCCCACGGGAAGTTTTTGCAAGGCTTCAATTTCACCGCTCTCTCGGCTCCGCATCCAATGTTGACCTTCTTGAGGACCTCTCTCAAGGCCTCAACTCAATCATGCCATCAGCGCGGAAACCGAAGTCGAACCTCACTTTGCAGGGCCTCTCGACCACCGTGCCCTCGGTAGGGCATCCGAGTCCAACCCCATCAGGGTGCCCACCGTCCAGATGAGCGCAGATCACCATCTTCTGATCGACACCATCGCTAGGTCAACTACTCTTCGAAGGATACCGAGACGTCTCCTCAAGAGTGGGGGGCTTATGATGAGCATAAAATTAGCGAACAATCTGCACCACTCAATCTTGATGAGAATCTCAAAGTCACCTTGCTTCCCCTTACGGGCCGACTATAGGCTCGTCTCCCAGGTTATGCCCAGCGTGGGCTAGGTCACACCCCCTAATCAGGGTACTCAAAGACCCCCTCTAATCAGGCTCTTACACTTATAAATACAACCCTACCTTTACAGTAATCAGGTAATCGCAAATTCCACCATTTAAGCTTCCCTTAGTACTCTGACTATTGACGTGAGCATCGGAGGGTCTATCGTTGGGAGTCTTCCCGGTGTCTCAGACTTTTTTGCAGGTATCCGACACCCGCTGAGCCATCCAGATCCACCACATTCACCACATCAGCCTCACTGTATAGTCATGTCAGAGGCCGAGAACTGAGTTTCCCCTTCCTTAAAAGAACTCACATTATCTGTTGCTCTCACACCAAAAAACAAGTAGTATCATGGTTTTCTAGAAATTTTTCTAAATAAAATATTTTTCAAAAATTGCTTGTTTAGAGCATCTCTACTCGTTGGCTAAAAACCCAAAATTTGCAAAATTTATTTTTAAAAAACCTCACACAGTCTTTGGCCAAAAACCAAAATTTGTGTCTGGGAGGAACAATGGTCTATTTTATTTTGCAAGGGATATGACGTTTTACAAAATATATGTGACAAGGGATGAAATTTCGTCTATGGGTTTTTTTGGCACAAAAATTTGTTGGACGAAATATGAAATTTTGTCCGAATTTTTTAAAAAAAATTATTTGTCAAGAAGGAGAAGGACGAAACAACTTCCAAATTTAAATAAATAAATAAACAAAAATTGAATCCAAAGGTCACAATTGACTCTAACAGCTATAAATGATTTCACTAACGGCTAAAAGTTTCATGTTGCTATATATATACACTTAAATCTATCCAAGCACAACAAATTTCATTACAATATGTTCTTCCCCAAATTTTCTAATCATCTTTCTTTCTCATATTCAGTGTTTGTTAATCGAAGCAATGACGAATCGTGCTAATAGCGGCAGGGCATACACATCGATTGAAGATGTTATTCTATCCCAAAGTTGGTGTGCTATAACTCAAGATCTGTTGATCGGTAATGATCAATCCAGGACTTAGTTTTGGGATCACATTTATCTTACATTTGTTAGTTTATTAGGCACTACGACCGATAGAACGGTCGGCTCCTTTTCAAGTTGGTTCTCAACAATTTCAAAAGAAGCTATTCTGTTCAGTGCGAAGTTGGGCAGTGTAACAAATAGAGCTGCAAGCGGAACAACTAATGCGGATAAGGTTTGTATTATTTATGTGGTTTATGCGAATTTATTGTTTTAAAATAAAATTTACTCAATTATAACTTGTGCTTTTGTAATTTTGATAGGTATGCGATGCAAGAAATGAATACATGCAAACTGGTGAGAAAGCCTTTAAATTTGAAGAATGATACGAAATATTTAAAGATCAGCCAAAATTTTCATTGTGTACAACCCACATGTTCAACTCTGGCTCGAGTTCTCAGTCCAGGGAAGATGGTAGTACAACACTTATGCCCACAACTATCGACTGAGATTCAGATATACCGGTTGACGTGGATTCGCCTACACCCCTCCCCCAACCACCTGACAAAAGAATAGAAGAAAAAGGGGAAAAGGATGACTGAATCATTTGATTTTGCTACAATTGTTGAAGAGACAAAAAAATTAACCTTTTTTATAAAGAGACGTAAGAAAGGAGGATACGGGCGAAGGAATTGAATGTTGCGATTAAACAAAAAGACTATGTACTGAAAGAACGAATGGAGGAAGATCACATAATGAGTATGGATCTCAGTACCTTACCTGATACTCAACGTTATTATTTCATGTGCAGACAAAATGAAATAATGCAAAAATCGAGATTACCGTCCAGGGTAACGTAGCATCTATTTTCATATATATGTTGCATTATCGGCTGTATCCTGCTTATTTTTCACAATTAGTTGTATTTTATCATAATAAATAGGAAGAGAAATATTGCAGCAGAACATTTGTATAGATTCAACATTTCTGGTTAAAAGTAGTTACATACAAAATTCTTGAAAGATCAAATGTCCCCGCCACTAAGGTGTTTTCCTAATTTTCAAGTCCATATTCATTCCAAATGTGCTGGACCAAATCTTAACGAAGCACATTATGTAGTTCGACATTAAGTGCGATTTGAGCTGCACGCTCAGTTGGTCCAGCTCTGTTAGATACGATGAAGGTAGAGTCAGCATGTTGGTCGTATTCATACTCACTAATTCCTTCTTATCGTTCGCCCTCAACAATCATATTGTGTAAAATGATACACGGCGAGACTATCGTCATCCCAAAGTCTGGCTGGAACTCTTACAATTGCAAATCGTGTCTGTAAGACCCCGAATGCACGTTCAACATCTTTTCTTTGCAGCTTCATGCATTTAGGCAAAAAAAAAAAGGGTATTGTGGCCGAGTTTTGACTCTAGTAGCCAACGATGGGTATATAACATCCGTTAAATAGTACCCCATATTGTAATTGTGATTGTTAATAACAAAATTTGCCGGCGGTGCACATCCATCAAGAATATTATTAAATAGTGCAGAACAATTAAGTACGTTAATATCATTATTACATCCTGGCATTCCGAAAAATGAATGCTAGAACCAAAGATCATAAGAAGCCACTGCTTCGAGAATAATTGTAGGTTCTCGGACGTGGCCTGTATACTGGCCATACAAGGTTGCGAGACATTTTTTCCATGCTCAATGCATGGAATCTACACTACCTAACATTCCAGGAAAACCTGAGATTTGCTTTCTTTCGATGAGTCTTTCAACATCATCGACAGTTGGATTTCTCATATATTGAGGCCCAAATATGTTAACAATTGTGACACAATACCGACAAAGTGTTTTCAAAATTGTACATTCTCCGATCTGTACGTACTCGTCAACCGCATCTGCAGAAGCTCCGTACGCCAAGCACCGTATCGCCATGGTGATTTTTTTATGCGGAGATAAACCAAGAGCTTTTGTTGCATCTTGTTCCTGAATAAAATCCGATGCATACAGAACCGGCGGTGGAACAGAGTGTCGCTATAAATGGGATTACTGGAAAAATAACCTCTTCTAAGATGTCTGTCACCTTCTCCTGTTTCACGCCGAATATATCAACGATGATTTGCATGTTAGCTTTGTTGAACAACTATGAAAAATATTTGCATACGGTTATTAACAAGTCTCGCAATACTTTCCTGGTGCTCAGATTTTTTGTCTGATGAAGTCGAGGAAGAAGAGGATATAAAATGGGCATGAGAAATTTGTAGAAGAACTTGTGTTTGCTAACTTGGAGAAGAATGGTGGGTTTTGTTTATTGTATTCCGATTCAAACGGGAGAGTGTATGTTAAATATATTTATCTTTCTCTTACTGTGTCTTCACATTCAAAATAGTAAGAGAAAGATAAACCAAACGTCGAAGATTTGGCGTCGAACGAAACAAAAGTCCAAGTCTTTGAAAAACGCATGGTTTTAAATCTTGGATTTCGGACTCGTTTCGGCAAGGGGTGTTTCGTGTCGGATCGGAGATATCGGAGGAGATCTCAGGAAAATGTGATCATATCGGATGTTCATTTCCTATACTGAATTTAAAAAATTTGGTTACTAAATAAGATATTATATGGCCTACATGTCATTTATCAAATAAAACATTGTATAATGTAACTAATGACATGAATCAATTACGTTAAATATTTATAAAATTTAACAACAATATAAAAGAGAATGTAATATAAATATATAACTAAATTGAATTTGCATTGATTAGAAAAAATGTATTAATTAATTGTCACGCCATGCTTCCCAAAAAGAGAATACGGAATACGGATACGTGACTAAGCCCAGTGAATGATTTTCATCATCCATAAGCTGTTCGGAATCTTTACAACATTTCACAAGAATAATCAGAGTCGGAAATAAGAAAAGTCAACCAAGCATGCATATATGAATCAAAATACCAACAAGAATACTTGAAACCAAAATATTATTATCTCAAATAATCCAGATTTGAATAAGTCAATATCCTGTGTCACATTGCCCAAATACAAATAAATCCAAGTAATCAAGTACAATTGTTCAAATACGCAACAAGAAATAATAATAGCAAAATTCCAGCAGCTAGTATCTCATATCACTAACTCCATATGGCAATTGTTCTACAAAATATGCAATTTAATAAATTGCAGAAAAAGGAAAAAGAAAACAAACTCTCGTCAATGCAAGTTACGGGCCGCTTGTATTGCAAGAACCAAGTACATGGGAAAAGATAACTAATAATATGGAATATGCATGATAACAAAATATAACTAGCATGGCAAGATGAACAAGTGTAAGTGGCATATATCAAGTGTCATGTAAACAAGTATAATTCTAAATTTGTAGGCTCTCTTGATACAATGGAGCTCCTACCTAACCCCTCTTCTTCTTCCTCTCTTACTAGCATATCCGGCGACCTCCGTCCCCATCAACTTCTTCTTCGTTACTGAACTCCCTCTCAACCCAGATCACGCCAAAACACACTCCCCTCAGCTTCCGATTCCTTCCTCTTACCCTTCCAAGTCTTAGCAAGATCTTTCGGCTTCTCTTCAACCATGCTTTCGCTCCTAGAACTCAGTGGGTGTGGGCCCAATGAGAGGGTCCGCCACCCACCGACACCAGCACCAGCACCAGCACCAATGTCAGAGTCTTCCCTCTCTATGTCACCACCCCAGCATCAGCTACTACCAACCACACCTCCCACGCTCGGCTTAACAATGCAAACCCCCCCCTTACCCCGCTGCAGTGAATGTCCCAACAGCCCCACTGTTGGCCCCCTCACCTTTGAGCCCACACCCCGATGAGGGGGGGAGTCGAGAGCTCAGACGTGTTAGCTCCCCGACGCGTGCACACCAACGTGCACATCAACGTCGCGAGGGGAGGAACTACGTTCATCATCGCCTCGGAGAGGGCTCTGTCAGAGGCTATGGGCATCAACGCCGACATGAAGAGTGTTACGAGGGAAGGGCCCAACGATGGGGTCCTCCTACAGGCCATTATAGGCATAAGAAAACCCCACCCCAAGAGCACCGTCACTACCAATCCAGGGGACAATCTCGGAGAGAATACGAAAATGCTGCACACAGGCAACACCTCCTTCCTTCCAACACCAACACCAAACCAAGTTATCAATACGAAAATGTTGCACGCAGGCAACACCACCCCCCTACCAACACCAACACCAAACCAAGTTATCAACCACATCATCAACCTCGACAGTCCACTCTACAATGCCCTCATAAACCCTCTGATGAACTCCCCAGGGGTTCTGACCCTCCCCATCACCAAAGCAAACACAGGGAGATCCTTGAACCTCCACAAACAGCACCGACAACCCCATAATCCCACCACCTATCATCTTGCTTCTCCAACACAACTGGAGCACCATTCACCTAAATCTCATGCCGAGCAAGCCCATGAAGGGGCCGTGCTAGACGGGATTACGGTTGAAGGGAACTCCGGCGATGAAGAAAGGGAGGGGCAGTGGGTTCAGGTGAGGGGGAAGAAAAACAAGAGTCAGGCTAGTTTCACTAACCTTCAAGCCGATCAGCCCCTACACATAAAGAAGCAGAGGAAGGGCAAGCATAAGCTGGCACCGTGTTTCAACTGCGGGGATCTAGGCCACTACAAGAGCGAATGCACTAAAGAAGTATGTTGCCTCAAATGCATGAAGTAGGGGCATCTCTCCTATGTATGCCCAATGTGGTGGAGACTCACAGCGACGAAGAGCGTCTAGTGAGCCGGGGGAGGTCCCCAGACAATCCCACGGTGATTTGATTGGTAAAGAGCCTGGAAACTATCAAAAGTGAAGAACGGTGGCTGCGACATTGGTACATGTAATGCAAGCGCTTACTGAAAAATGGCCTATGAGAGCTCATGGAGATTGGGTCTCCAAGAAGTTATGCCATTTGCAATTCCTAATCTCATTCCCTTTGCCGGAGAATGTCACAGAAGTGGTCAGGTTGGGAAATGTCGATTTTGGACATTTCCAACTTGAATTCAGCGCTTGGACACCGACGTTTGGAGCGGAGCTCCCATAGGGAGAAAAATACTGGATTTGGATCTACAACGTCCTCCTACATTTCTGGAAGAAAGAAGCTCTTCAAGAGATTGTAGCGGAATTCGGGACGGTGGTAGAGATAGATGAGAAGACGGTGCGACGATCAGAGATTGTCTCGGCAAGATTGCTCATCAGAAGCACAGATATATCTTTGATGTCATGCTTCGCTAAGGTGTTTTCCTTCGAGTAATCTTATCTCATCAGATTCGTGCTAAACAAGAGAGAACCATCACCCCCCCCCCCACCTACTTCAGCCTTCAGAGACAACAGATCCTACCGGCAAGTGGTCTCGCCAGCAAAGGATCTGACTATTGATGGTTCCCACGAAGTGGAAAGGGCTCACAGGGAGATCATCAAGGTGGCAATGGGGCAGGAGCAGCGCCACAGTACACCGACGGAAGGGTTTATCGCCTCTCCGTACAAATCTGGTCGAGTCAGGGGTCTCTCCGTCGGATCCAACAATCAAAAGCTCTGAAGAACCTCTAACTCATCAGATCGAACGGTGGACCGGCTCAACCACCCTAATTTGTAAGGGATAGAGACCAACCACACAAAAGAAGTCAAAAGTTTTGCCCGAAATGGTGGTCAAGCCCTACATGCGACAAAGGAGGAGCGCGCTGTGGCTCAGAGGGGAGGGACAGGGCAGGCAGACCCTAAAAATGGCAAAACTCCACTCTGCAACAACATGCAGGCTTCGAGACTAGGGTTGGGGAAGGAAACCACCAATATGGGGAAGAAGACAAGTGAAAGAACCCTTTCGACCAAAGAGTGGGTTACCAAGCGATGGTTTTCACCAGATAAGGAAAAAGGAGCCTCTTTGGAGCAGGGGGGACAAGAGCCAGATGCCACTCTGGGGAAAGCGACGAGCAAGGATCTGCTCAACCACAGAGAAAAGAGCACTAAGGAGAGCAAGATTGTCACTGAAGGAGTGGGTAGCAAAGCTACTCTTTTGAGTAAAGGCAAAAGGATTAAAGAAGACAACGAAGAAGAAGAAGGAAGTGCCTTCATGTGGAAGGAAGAAAGAAACATTACCCCTTCGATTATGTCGCCATAGACTTTGATACCCACGCCCTCTGACTCCACCGATGTCCCTTCCAACCATTCAGCGCCACCTGGCAAGAGAGGTGAGATTACCGCCCTCAGTATTCAAGCGGTGAACACGTCTTTCGAGGACAGCGGTATAATGGATCACGGAGGAGTATCACTTTGTTCCTCAGATGAGTTTAAAAATTGTGGGCCGGTTTGTGCGCAATTTATAAGTGTTAATGGGCCCAAAGAGGGGTCCAAAATGCTTTTTATTGTCTCTGGGACTAGTAACTCTACAGTTTCGAACAATCAGACACAATGTCAGATAGGTAACGGGCCCACCGAGGGGACCGTAACGGAAAGCACCACTATTACTATTGAATCGCAAATCTGTGGGCTCAATGAGGAGTCCGCAATGAGAGAGCCTACTCTACAACGGAAAATTCAACATACAGATAGTGATGAGAACTTGAAGAGCGGCTAAATCTAGACGAAGAATTCTCATTCACAGATAAGGAGTCAGAGGATCTAGAGTTCATCGCTAACACACAGAGGGAGATCTCACCTGAGATGGTCTTGTCCACACTTCCAGAATCAGCACCTGGAGATAGTACTGGAACGTCGCGCATGACAGTTGGGTTCAGAGTTCAGTGATTGCCCAAGAGAGCTCATGTGGAGTCCTTGGATGACTATCTCGAGATAGTGGCGGCAGCCAAAGCTGCAAAATTCTACAACAGAGGTATGAGAAGTTTTTTAGCTACTATATTAAATTTCATGTCAGACTCTGAAGTTTTTTTCCTAGCTAAAACATGTGGGTTAGAGGTGTGTGACACAGAGCTTAACGCTTTACTACTCAATAAAATTAGGGGTTGGGAAACTGAAAAGGGTTAAGACTTGTTATGAGAACGCTTTAGGAGATAGCACTGGGTCGACAGACATCCTCAAGGATGAAGCCGGCCCCACACCCACACCAACAATCACCCCTGACACAGTCCCCCAATGAATACACTATTCTGGAATGTTAGGGGGCTGGGGGATAGGGGGAAGAGAGACATGGTTAGGGACGTTATTAGCAACTCCAAGGCGGAAGTGGAAGGGCTGCAGGAGACCAAACTTCAGTACGGGCTCAAACTCAAAAGAATCGAGGGTAATAGAATCAAGGAATGGGTGTTACGCCCATCAGCAGGAGCCTCAGGAGGGATCGCTATTGGGTTCAACTCGGATATTCTCACCTGCACCGAGGTATACAGTTGAACGTTCTCCCTGACTACCCTGACTGAAACAACGGTCCGATGATTGGGTGCATATGGTGACTGTCGTTTACGGACCTGAATGTGGCTACAGATCGAGATGCCTTTTGGCAAGAGCTTGTCAATATTCGACATCGTTGGTCTGGAGCTTGGATTGTTGGGGGGATTTCAACATCACCAGATTTGCTTTCGAGCATAAAGGAAGAGGCTCCAGTGACAGACACAGAGAGGAGTTCATTAGGGTGATAATGGAACTAGAGCTGATCGATATCCCAATTAATGACAGACTATTCACATGGTCTAATATGCAAGCGGCTCCGGTTATGGCCAAGTTGGACAGGATACTAGTTTCGATGGAATGGGAAGCTAAATTTCCATTAGCTACAGCTAGATCGATTCCTAGACCCACGTCAGACCATACTCCGATCCTGCTCGATGTAGGGGGTTCGCGGAGCACAGAGGCCACGGAAATTCAGATTTGAGAAGGTCTGGTTGGAAATTCAGGGGTTTCATCACATGGTGATGGAAAATTGGGCGCTCCCAACTGCTTGCAAGGACGCTGCATCCCGATGGTGTGAAAAAATCTGCAGATTGAGAAAACGACTGCGCAGATGGAATCGGTCTAGGTTCTCGACCATCTGGCGTTCCAAAGATTCCTTTTTGGAAGGAATCGATGAGCTAGAAAGGGTGGAAGAGGCGAGAGTCTTCTCACAGGAAGAAAGAAACAGGCTATTAGAGCTCTGAGAAATGTCGCCAATCTTTATGAGTTGGAAGAAATCAAATGGCAACAAAGGTCAAGGATTTCGTGGCTCAAAGAGGGAGACGCGAATACGGCCTACTTCCATCGAGTGGCAAGCGCAAGACATAGATCCAATCTCTTCCTATCAATACAGACGGAGACGGGAACATCGAAAGATGAAAATGTGATTTTCACAACCTTTCAAAATTACTACAAGGGCCTCTTTGGAAGGAAAAATGATTTCAGGATCCCTTTGAGGGATGATTACTGGCAGGCAGTCCAGAATGATCCAGCGCAAACTTTCTCCACTTTGGAGGAACCTTTTTCGGAAATGAAAGTGAAAAAGACCATCAACCAAATGGGAGCAGACAAGTCACCAGGGCCAGACGGCTTTCCAATGATGTTCTTCCAAGTGTTCTGGAAAGAAATTAAAGGGGACATTATGGCACTGATGGAGGAAATTTTCCATAACAATCTTAGATTAGGCATGTTCAATTTTACAGAAGTTGTCCTGATACCCAAACGGGAGGAATCTAAGCGCGTGGGGATTTCAGACCGATTAGCCTCATTAATTGCTCGGTGAAGATCTTCACAAAGGTCCTGGCCATCCTCCTGGGGAGTATAATGGATAGTATTATCAGCAAAACCCAAACGGGCTTCATTAAGGGCAGATGTATCATGGATTGTGTGGCCACTGCTGAACAAGTTATCCACCACTGCCATACGAGCAATTCTAAGAACTTCCTCCTAAACTGGATTTTGAGAAAGCATACGACTACGTCGACTGGTAGTGTTTGCTGGAAGCTCTCAGAGGGAGAGGATTTGGGGACAAATGAATAAGATGGATCAAACAATGTTTATAGACTAGTAAAACGGCAATATCGGTGAATGGGCGGCCAGGTCTGTCGTTCCCTTGCAAGAAGGGACTCCGGCAAGGGGATCCGTTATCCCCGCTTCTATTCACTATTGTAGCAGATGTGCTAAGGGGAATGCTAGGAAATTGTCGGAGAAAATGTTAGATTACGCCCGTGGCCAATAGCACCTCTAATCAAGGGTGCACGATTCTCCAGTATGCTGACGACACCCTACTGTTTGGGAATGGGACCAGATCAGAAACAGTCTGCTTTAAAGGGGCCCTCTACTGTTTTGAAGCCTGGTCAGGTCTCAGGATAAATTTCCACAAGAGTGCATTGATTCCCATTACTCTCTCCGATGAAGAAGCTCAAGAACATGCCACTATACTAAACTATTTGACGAATGAGTTCCCAATCAAATATTTAGGGCTCCCACTCAAACCAGGGAAACTCACTAAGTCAGACTGGCTGCCGATAATAGATAGGGTGGAGGACAGACTGTCGGGTTGGAAAGAAAAATTGCTATCACTAGGAGGCAGAGTGATACTCATTAACTCAGTATTGTCCAATCTGCCCATTTACTACATGTCTTTTTTTGAGCTTCCAAAGTGGGTTATCCAAAGGATTGACCGAATCCGAAAAAGATTTCTTTGGAAAGGGGCAGATTCGAATAGGGGAGGTTACCACCTGATCAAATGGAGTATTGCTTGCATGAAGAAGAAGCATGGAGGGCTAGGCATCATCGACCTTAGAGATATGAACCTAGCCCTTTTGGGGAAATGGTGGTGGAAGGTTTTTCACCACGGTGGAGAAGGATGGCAAGATTTCATTCAACCATACCTTCGGTAAAAAGGTACGAGAAGTCTAGGCTTTCGAGTAGGGGCTAAGGTCTCCCGATTCTGGAAAGAAATTACCAAAGCAAGCGGAACGTTCAATTCAGTAGTTACGTCGACTATCGGTAATGGACGGTCCACCAGATTTTGGTGGGATAAGTGGTGTGGTGCTCATACACTGAAGGAAACTTTCCCAGAGCTGTTTGCCAAAACGAATCGACCCAATATCTCTGTGGCAGAGACTTGGAAGAGGGGAAATTGGAGGTCGTCGTTCCGAGGAGCTCTTACCCCAGGATTACAATAGCAACTGCTCGAATTGCAAACACACATCACACGGACCGGGAAGATGTGCGCCCAAGGACCAGACCAGATGCGATGGGGATTAGAGACCAAGGGAGCTTTCATGGTCAGATCCCTGTACCATCGAATTCACTTCCGGGGATGCAGACCCAGTTGGGCACAGGTGTTATAGAAGGCGAAAACACCACTGAAAGTCAGAGTCTTCCTCTGGCTAGTGCTTAATAATGCAATCCTCACGAGAGAGAACCTGGCCAAAAGACAACCCCAGATTGCGACTAACTGTAGGTTTTGTAACATGCATACGAGACTTTGAATCACCTTTTTATTCACTGCCCAAGGAGTAAGGCGACTATGGTAGAGGTTTTAAGAGCCCTAGGAACAAATGACTACCCCAACGAATATGAGGATTTGTGGATCGGCCCCAAATTTGCCTCGAATCGCCACGAAATGAAGGATGCATGGTACATTGCCATTGCGGCAACTACATGGGTGTTATGGCTAGACAGAAACAACTTTTATTTTCGTACTTCATGTAGTAGTATTTCTGGTAACCCTACTCATATCATGCATCTTATTTCTTTTTGGGCTACAGCTGCCGCCACAGGAGCGAGAGGGGGGATTGCCAGTCTTCCAAGTGGAGGATTTTGATGATGAAGAGTTAGAGTTTGGGCTGACACTGGACTGAGGAGCGGCGCCATCCATACTCATCAGAGTCTCAATAGCTGCAGTCTCTGCTAGTTTGCTTTTGACCTACTGTACTTTGGGTTGTTTTTTGATGTATGGAGGATTAGACCCACCCCCCAGGATTTTGTTGGGGGTTTATGTTTTATTTCCTGCACTGTATTTTATTTCCTGCTATGTACTTTTGTATCTCTCCAGTACACCGGGGTCGTTTTATTAATTTCTTATTAATGAAACAGGGTGGCTTTATTCCACCTTTTACCTCAAAAAAAAAAGTAAACAAGTATTATGTAAACAAGTAACAAGTATCAAGTGTCAAGTATCATGTATCATGTATCAAATATCAAGTATCATGTAATCACGTATCATGTTCAAGTGTCATGGTCAAGTCTTGTAGTTATTACTATCTAGGTAGCACTTCATGCATCTCAGGTTTTTACTACATGGTTACTATATTCAAACAATTTCGCTTTAGATTTCATAGTGGATCGTAGAGGGCAGTGTACTCAGGGACAAGTATCAAGTATCGAACTCCAAGCTCCAAGCTCCAAGTATCATGTATCATGTATCACGTGTCAAGTTGTGCAAGTGGCGAGTAATCACGTGTCAAGCGTGCAAGTGTCAAGTAATCACATGTCAAGTATCATGTATCAAGTCATCACGTAGGATCTGTGGATCTCCTTCCGAGCACATGTTTCTGTATTTTCCACTATTAGATATTTTCCTTAAACCCCGACTTAGTTATTTATTATTATTATCAAACAGGCATGTGCGTGTACAAAACATAGCAAGAATAACATGGCATGATCAAGTAACAAGTTCAGGTTGAAAGAATAAACATGTATAGGTGAAAGATAACTCATAAAAGAATAGAACAACGAAAATTCTAGTTCAGGACAACAAGACAATACTGCACTAAATCTGAAATTTCTGTTGCTACAAATATGCAAACCTGGATCCGTCAAAGAATCTGCAAAATAGACTCCCAGATAAATCCAGCAAATATATATAAGTCATATAGTATTTCACAAAAACATAAGTCAAAACTGAATTGAAACCAGAAAACATGTTCAGCCAGAAATCAGAAGATTGTATTCAAAGTCAGAAAAACAGCATGAAACTCATTAATTAAATCCACGAAAAATCTGGGGTATTCCCCTATATGTGCAGCATCATAATATAAAGTTTCATAATTTTTCAATGTAAATAGTTTAGTCAACAAAAATTAGAAAACATCAATATGCAGCAGTTTTGTAAATCGGAATCAAAAACACTGCAGTACGAAAACAGCAATATCTCACAAACCATAAATCAAAATCCAAATCCGTCAAAAGGGTACTAAAATAGGCACAGTAGGATAACTTTCATATTCAAAAATATTTTACAAACAGCAAGTAGAATTAGGTCGAAAATCAGGTTCTTTACTGAACAGTATGAAAATTCTGCATGTATAGTAATTGTTTGGAAACATAGAACAGTTTGTAAAACTCTTTAAATAAATCCACAAAAATCTAGGGTTAATTTCCAAACAAGTCTAGTTTTGCTGTGTAAAATATTAGATTAAAATAATACTTTTAGCATCATGATAAAAATATATTACTCTTCAGAATTCATAGAAAACAGAATGTGGAAATCTCTTTACACCTCTGTAGTAAAATAAAATAGACATAACTCACAATCCATAAATCGAAACATCTTTCAGAAGGGTTGGAAAATAGATAGAATTCTCTACAGTTCATGTCATAAATAAAATTCATATATTGACCTTAACAGGGTCTAAAATACTGATCAAAACGGAAAACTGGCAAAAACAGAAAATATTTTTTATGCACAAAATTAACTAGTTCACATAAAACTCATCCAAATTATAACCAAACATAAATATGGTGTACTAGATGTCCAAGTAACATGGTATAGGGTATATCACAAATCCACAACAAGTCTATCACAAATAACACGAATGAGCACATGATATCATATGAACAACATACATATATACAACAAGAAGTGATCAACCCTAGGTTATTTCATGTCATGTATGTCGTGAGGCAACTATGGTCCAATCAACACAATAGGGAAAAGATCAGCAAGGGGTTTCATACACGAATTGTCTCTAGAACCCAACTACACTACAGACGGTATTTAGTACTTGTATTACACATAAAAAATGAATACAAGTTACTTGACTGAGAGACGACGACGGAAACGGCACAAGAGCAAGAATAACGGGAACAGATTCCCGGGACACGAACATAATGAACGACCACGAACAAACACACGAATCACGGATAACGACCCATGAGCACAACTCGCGAACTACGAACAAGGCCACAATCAACACGCACACAAAGAGAAGGAGAGATAGTCGGGGTGTGCTCGGGAACCAAACGCACACACCCAAGGACCAAGGCAGCGGCGGAAGACGATCACCGAGAGAGGGAGAGCAACGGACAACGAGCACGGCAGACGGCAACGGCAATGGCCTAGGGTTGCTGCTGTTGTTGCTGCTGCCAGCGACGGAGAGGGAGAGCAGGGGCAATGGCCTGGCTTGCTGTCATGGGGATGTTGAATGGCGCACGGGGGGTTGGCATCAAGGTGTGCAGGCTCGGGAGAAGCACCAGAGATGGGTCTCGGTGACAGGCTCGTGTTACGGCAGGGGATGGCGAGGAGCGGAAGAGGGAGGAAGGAAGTCGGGAGAGAGATAGCAGGAGCGGCAAGGGTTGGACGTGAACGAGGGGGAGGAACAGGGGATTTAAATAGGTGGGTAAAAAAAAGGGGTTTAGATGGAGGGTGGCGGCTGAACAGTAGTAGGGTAAACGGGTTGGAGGGTGTAACGGGTCTGGGTAATTTAAGTGAATAGGTTTAAATAGGTGAAGAAGGTATTGGGTTATAATTGGATAGTGGAGTAAAATTGGGTTTTGGATTAAGGAAAAATAAATAATGGATAAAAAAAATGAGACGACACAAAGAGGATAGATAACAGAGCATGAACAAAAATAAGGAGAATCAAAAATATTGGCACGAACAACCAGGGATGAAACAAAAGACTGAAAATTGAATTAAGAATTCAAATGAAACGACAAGCAAAATACAATCCAAAGAGATACAAGTTGAATCAAATACATGGGAAAAGAAACTACACTCAAAATACATAAAATGGAAAACATGGGTTACATTAATAAACTTACTTGACTTTGCATATATACAAACAATAGCAAGACAAAATTCTTACATTATCTTAGCTTAAGGTCCTATATTGAAATATATATGCAAAAAGTAAAACAATTTTTTAATATATATTCACAATAACATTTGTGTCTATTTCGGCTAATATTTTGCTTATTTCGACCGATATTTCGGCAATTTCGGCCGAAATCTACACATTTCGGTCCCAAACGATGTAGAGTATAAAACATGGATTTCGTATCGGCAAGTTAGCCGAAACGAAATGTTGGCCGTATCAGAGGAAATTTAAAACAGGTGAAAAAAGTGAATACAAGGGTTTGAATTTGTGGCAGTGGGTTTATATAAAGTCGGCGATTCTGGCTTGAATTAATGTGGGGACAAAAGCAAAGAAAAAAGCCCTCACACGAAATTATAGAAAGACATGAGTACCTTTCATTACAAAAGCCAAAATATCTGGGTTTGAAAAATGTCGCGAGGGTCCTGCCAAATAAATTATACATGATGAGATTATTTAACTTTTGAAATTAAGGCTTCAAAAAGTGACACAAAATTACAAAAAAAGACATAAGTACAAGCTTTAGAAAAGTCGAAGATTAAGGCTTGAAAAAGGTGGGAACAAAAATGTCCCCAAAAATTACAATTATTGGCATTCTAAAATACATGCTACAGTTTCACAAGAGCTAGTCCTCATCATCCAAGTGTATATGGCACAATATATGTTGTTGGATTTGACATCTCGATATTTGAATGTATCGTCCATCACCGTGAAGATAATGGTCGGTCCCCGAATACAGATCTTCTACGAGCAATAACTTGAGTGGGAACAGAGTCTCTAAACACTATTTCTGAAATAATGATTCATCGTAGTTGAGCTTCAGTATTAGACAGTTCCTGGCATCATTGATATAACTCCTCTTGTTAAACGAATTATTAATGCACAAAAGTCTAATCGTAATCAAATGACTGTAGTAATGATCCATAAACAATTACTATATACTCACATAGGATAGTACTCTACACTGCTCAAACAGTAAAGATCCCTACGGAAAACTCCATGTAACTATACCGCCAGAAAAAAAAAAAGGCAATTCCACTACGCACTCGCCATGCCTGGCAGGCCTGTCAAGAGGGGTTGAATTGTATACTCGGTTGGCACCCAAAATGAGGGAGATGGAAAGGGCAAATGAGCAGTAGGATCACTAATGCTAGCTGGTCCTATGACATCGATATTTGCTGCATGCGAGAGTGTCATCATGATAGCACCTACTTATACTTGAGCTCAATACTGATCTTATATGCTCTGGTGTTAGGATGGGCCAGTTGAGTAGCGTCAATAGGTGGACAGTAATCTTGTGGTAGTATTCGATACAGGACAGGCAGTAGTATTCAATAGAGGACAGGAAGTGGGTCTCTTGAATAACAATAATCTCGGTCATTTGGAAATAACAACGATCACCAAGGCACCAAATATTATGTATCATATCTTTACTTTAGCACACATATAAACAGTATAATAAGGAAAGTGACAATTAAATGAAGATACGAATATGAACTCTTACCTGTTCACAAAACTGGAAGAAAACTCGGTGAAAAGACATGATGTTCGCAAGCCGAATATCATGCTCGCCCTCATATTACGATTCCATATATAGCTACCATATAATTGATGTCACGGTCCGCATTTCCAATCGATATCTGGCGATGGAAATGTTGTACCTAATTTGATATGTTCTATTCATATCCAATTCTTTGCGATTCCAACGTGTAATTTTGGGACCTTTGTCGATGGCCGCAAAGGTGTTCGCAAGATTAACCATTGGATTTATTATTGGAACACATATATTTGTGTATTCATAAGCCCAATACTGAAAATACAGAGTTATGTTAATTTCCATAGGATATTGTCACGACCCGCTTCTCAAAAGAGAATACGGAATACGGATACGTGACTAAGTCTAGCGAATGATTTTTATCATCCATAAGCTATTCAAGAATCTTTACAATATTTTACAAGAATAATCAGAGTCGGAAGCAAAAGAATCAACCAACATACACATATGAACCAAAATACCAACAAGAATACTTGAAACCAAAATGTATTAATCTCAAATAATCATGATCTGAATAAGTCAAATATCCTGGGTTACATTGTAGTATTCCGTATTTTTAAATACTATTTTTGAGATTGGAAAATGAATTAAAATGATTTTCGGGAGATTTAATAAATATTTTTCTAAAGATTTATCTTTTACACGTGCAAAACACGTGCAAATATTTTTGGTGTAAAGATCAAATTTTATATTTTTAATAAATTCTCCTACTTATAATAGATTATATTCTAAATTTTGGGATTTTTCTGAGTAAAGAAACTATTTTTATAAATACCTCGAAAGAGAGGGGGGGCTTTTATGTAAAAAGCCATTTGGATCTCAAATAAATTATGAAAATTTGTTTTTACTGATTTTTGGGCTTTTCATGGTCATCATTGAAATTAAAATATATTTAAATTTTATTTAGAGTTGATTTGGTGAAGATTTAAACAAATATGGTGTTTTTGCAAATATGGAATTTATGTTGGATCTTGTGCAAATATTTTCCTGAAAAGTAAAAGTGAGATATTTTTATTGGAAAATATAATATGTATTATTAGATATTATTTCTGAATTTTCTGAATTTTTACGAATATTTTATGATGTATTTGCAAATATTACAAAAAGAATGACTTTTGTGCAAAATTGCCACCTTGAGTGCAAATTCGAATTTTCTTTATTGCTGGGCTGTGCTGGATTGCTGGAAAACTCAGTAGTAAAAGAATTTGATTTGGTTTTTATTTATTTAACTTATTTTAACTACTTTATAAAGAAAGGTATATATATATAAAGTAATAATTTGTTAAAGGATTATCTTGCAAATATATTTCAAAACCCTAATCTTCAATTCCGGCCTATATAAAAGGTGGAGTGCAGCCGTTATTCGCTGCACAACACAAGGTTTATTATTTTTATTTTTCTTGGAGATTGAAAGAGAAGATCTTGGATTTCGCAAAGAAGGGTTTTGCTTATTCGATTGGATTTCTTCATTTGAGGTGAGTGATATAATTGTTTTGTTATTTTGTTTTATGTATGTGAGTGACTTGTTTGTTTTTCTTTTGATTTGTGTATGTTGTATGAGAATGATATGAATGTTTTGATTGATTTTGGATGTTGAATTTCATCTATTAGAAAGCATGCTAGGGTTTGGTAAGAATATATATGTTGGATGGATGAAAAATTGGATCTTTGAGAAGAACTAATTATTTGTGAGTAGAATTTCATGTGGATGATTTTAGATGGGTGGAAAACCTAATATAAATTGTGAGTATGCTACTTCTTTTGGATTATTGCTGATTTGATTGAGTATGATGAATGTTATGTATTAATTAATTAAAGACAAGATTTTTGGGACTATTGGTGAGTTGGATGAAAACAACTTGGCCATGTTGATGATAAATTGGTTTTTGTTTATGAATCAACTGTTGAGAGTAGTTGAGATTTTTAGAGAAATTTTGAGAAAGAATAATGGTTTAGAGGACCATGTTTTGAGGATTTGAGTTATGATGACTAAAATTTGATATTCAGTTGAATTTGAGGAAATATATCCAAATTGGGATTTTCTTTTGAGATTTGGTTTTGATGTGGTTTGGATCTGAATACGAAGCAATTTCAACGAACAATTAATTTTAGAAACTCTATTTTGATTATATGCACAATTTAATTTTTATTTGAAAGAGATACAAATCTCTATTTTTATAAACTCAAGTAGTTTTGGTTTAGTTTTATGGGTTATTATAAATCCTTCAAGTTGTATTTGATCTATAAGAATTATGCATTTTGTAGAAATCGTTTTCATAAAGTAAAACTACGTATCGGTTGAAATGTGCACAACCAAAAGTATACAGTCTGTTGGTCGACAGTCGACTGGTATGACTTCTCAGTCGACCGATACGACCTGGCTGCTATGTTCTCTAGTTTTTCTTGAAATTTCGTCTGGACAGTCGACTGAGGACCTTAACAGTCGACTGGTACCACTTAGAATTATTTTCTCGAAGTTATTGTATTTTTCACTCTGGACAGTCGACCTATACCCTTTTCAGTCGACTGCTATACTTAGAATTATTTCTTAAAGATTATCGAATTTTCTCTCTAGACAGTCGACCGATAGCTTTTGTAGTCGACTGATACTGATGTATCTTTATATTTTTGAATGTTCTTTCAAATGATTTATTCTCTAAATGTTTTGATCTATAACGTACTGTTGCCGCTAAATTTGGTGTGGGGGCAAACAGATGATACTTGTGGATTCTTAGGGAAACTGAATAGTGAACCTGTATACCTGTTCCGTCGGGATCTGATCGTCGCGCCCGCCGTACACCTACAAAAAGTGCGAGACACCGGGGTTGTTCCCGGCGACGCACCCTCCGACGCTCAAGTCAGTAATCAGAGAGATTATGAAAGAGCACAAAAACTGGAGAAAGATTGATTACCTCTTAATGGAGATGGATGGGAGGTATTTATAGGCGTCTTAGGGAACAGATTAGGAATGTAATCCTCGTGATCTGATAAGGAATATTCTCCTTGTGAACAGATTAGGAATGTAATCCCTAATCTCCGGTGAAAAGATAGATGTGAATCAGGGCCGTTGATTAAGATTAATCAGAAACCCTAATTCTATCCCTTCTGGACCGGGTTTGCTACGGGTTGAGACCCGCACCCAATTAAGATGGATCCATTTGCGGATAAGTGGGTCTTCGGGGAAGATAACCAGTACCCGCTTCAGACCCGTTGGTAGGTGAAATTACCGTTTTACCCCTAGTCTTCAAGATTCGTGCTTGATTTGGGCAGTTCTGATTAAACCTCATTTTTAGCCATATCACGAGCCCCCCACTCCCGAAGACTGAGCTTGATCAGCCTTTGAGGAGTAGTTTTACTGTTTTAATGGCTAGAGGAGTTGTATCGGAGCCCAAATGGAAGGTTTTGAATCTTGAAGGAGGTAGTTTGGTGATAAGTAGGTTGAACTCTGAGTCACTCCAGAGCCTCTTGTAGGGATATCCTTTTTAGCGAAGTGTCAATTCGTCGTTCTGGGGTTTCGAAAGATTGTTTTTGGGCTACAATTGTTTGTCTGGGAGCAAGAGGGTGCTCCCGACTTTATAATTGCCTTCCCGAAGCTCTTCCTTGCCCCTCCGAATTTTTGATCATTTTTTGGCAATTTTTTGGTGCAACAGCTCGACCATTTTCCTTTGTTGAGGGGCACATGTGCTCGTATCCTGCTTCCGACCCCTTCTAGAGCTCGGTGACTAGGGGACCGAGGTCTGTATGCGGTTCGGTGCGTCTTTCCGAAGAGGAGGGAGAGTTCGGCGTGGTTGTGAGCGCTGAGAGGGAGTTCGGCATGGTCCGAGGTCCAATTTTTCCCTGTAATGGGGTCGGTGCCAAGAACGCTCGGCACTCGGTGCCGAACCGCATTTTTTCTCTTAGAATGGGGTCGGCGCCAAGGACGCTCGGCACATGGTGCCGAACCCCATTTTTCCCCTAGAATGGGGTCGGTGCCAAGAACGCTCGGCAGCTGGTGCCGAACTCGAATTTTTCCCCTAGAATGGGGTCGGTGCCAAGAACGCTCGGCACAAGGTGTCGAACCCCATTTTTTCCCTAGAATGGGGTCGGTGTCAAGAACGCTCGGCAGCTGGTGCCGAACTCGAATTTTCCCCCTAGAATGGGGTCGGTGCCAAGAACGCTCGGCACATGGTGTCGAACCCCATTTTTCCCCTAGAATGGGGTCGGTGTCAAGAACGCTCGGCAGCTGGTGCCGAACTCGAATTTTTCCCCCGTAACGGGGTCGGTGTCAAGAACGCTCGGCAGCTGGTGCCGAACTCGAATTTTTCCCCCGTAACGGGGTCGGTGTCAAGAACGCTCGGCAGTTGGTGCCGAACTCCATTTTTTTCCCCGTAACGGGGTCGGTGTCAAGAACGCTCGACAGCCGGTGCCGAACTCGAATTTTTCCCCCGTAACGGGGTCGGTGTCAAGAACGCTCGGCAGCTGGTGCCGAACTCGAATTTTCCCCCCGTAACGGGGTCGGTGTCAAGAACGCTCGGCAGCTGGTGCCGAACTCCATTTTTTCCCCCGTAACGGGGTCGGTGTCAAGAACGCTCGGCAGCCGGTGCCGAACTCGAATTTTTTCCCCCGTAACGGGGTCGGTGTCCAGAACGCTCGGCAGACGGTGCCGAACTCCATTTTTCCCCTGTAACGGGGTCGGTGGCAAGAACGCTCGGCAGCTGGTGCCGAACTCGAATTTTCCCCCCGTAACGGGGTCGGTGTCAAGAACGCTCGGCATCTGGTGTCGAGGTCCATAACTTGTCGTTTTTCGTCATTGGAGTTTGTATCTGCTGTGCGCCTCCTGAACTTCTGACAACTTCTGACAGATGGGACGTTTATTAAATGCGGTGACCCCTGGTCTTCCATCAGATGGGATGCTCATTAAATGCAACGCATGATTTGGCGTTTTAAACAAGGCAACGATTGAGGTCGCTTTGTCGTTTTGAGTAAATGGGCCGGTCGTACAAGCCCATTAACCTCGTTTGGCGTGCGCCTCTCTATAAATCCTCCCCCCCTCTCTCATTTCTCATTTCTCCTCTCTTTTGCTCAGGCGGTTTCTTGTGCTTGGGCGAATTCTTCCGGTGGTCGACGTTTGTTTCCGGCGAAGTTTTCCTGGCAGCTATCTTCTTTAAGGTAATTTATAAATTATGTCTATAGCTTCTGTCTCCGAAGAAGTCTCTTGGTCCAAGCCCTCCCTTGAGGTCAACGAAGATTCGACTCCGACTAAGGGTAAGAAGGTGTTCGGCAAGGATTCGATCGTTGAAGATCCGAAGCGGATGGGAGAGTTCGGACAACTGCCGGGGCCGCTGACCGGGCTCCATAGAGTTAGGCAGCTCCCGGAGGATCAAGCCGAGCGGATCGTCCATGGGAGGGGGAGGTCCTTCGAGGAGAACGCCGCGAGGGAGACGACGGAGGCGGACGAGGCGGTGTCGATCCTGCATGAGGAGGACTTGGCAGTGATCCGGGATTCATTCCACATCCCGGAGGAGTACGAGCTCATACTGCCGGGTCCCGGGGTTAGGGCCAATTCGCCGCTGCCAGTGACGATGTGTTGTTGGCCGGTCGATGCCTTCATCGCCGGGGCTCGGCTACCTCTCCACGCGTTCGTCGTTACCGTGGTGAGTTGGTTCGGGGTCAGCCCCATCCAGCTTATGCCGAACACGTGGCGAGTGATAAATGGTTTCGTTCTCCACTGCCAGGCTGCAGGGATCCAGCCGCAGCTGAACGTGCTTCGAACGTTATACCGGCTCCACCAAGGGAATAAATCGGAGTACCGGTATTATTTGACTCACGGTGGCAGGCTCGTCATATGCCCCGACTCCATTAAGCACTGGTGAGAGAAGTTTTTGGTTGTGCGGAGTCGGGAGGCGTGGCCGATCCCCTCCAACTGGGTAGAAGGGGTGCCGAAGAGGGCGAGGTCGCTTCCGAAGCTCAGTGTAGAAGAAGAAGAAGTGGTCCGGATTCTCCTTGATCGGCCAAAGTACGACTGGAGGGAGCTGACGGAGGACATCCTCTACAAGGGAGGGCTCTGCCGCGTAGATCCCAGTACACGGCTCTCGTTATGTTTTTGCTTTCCATACTCTCTTCCTTGTTATTTGCAGTGTGTTAATCAATTTTTTGCTTTGGATGCAGAAACGATGGACTACGATGCAGTGTTGGCGCTCAGGGCCGGACTCGCGAGCAAGGCCCCCAAGAAGCGCAAGAGGGTCGCGACCAAGCTGCCGCCGACCTCGAAGACTCCGAGGATCATAGCCTCGGTCGAAGAGGTGGAGGTTCTCGAGAGCCCCGTTGCCGCCGTGGCAGGGACTTCGGCTCCGGCCGCTGGTGGCGAGTTCCCCATCACCGCCACCCTTGGCATGACGATGCCGCCTCTGACGGTGGCAGCCGAGGAGCTCCTGACGGAGGAGCACAAGAGAATCCACATCCCGGACTGGCAAGTCCGGAAGCATGACGGGTTCCTCGGCAACTCGCTGGCGAGCATGCAAGCCGTCAAGCATCTCGCCACTCCGAAGGACCGAGCCGCCATGGAGGCCGGGCGAGAGGGCGACGACGTGATCGAGATCGCTCGTTCGGCGGTGTCGGTAAGCCTTGAGCTTCTTTCATTCATTGTACTCCTCTAGCCAAAAAAAAAAAATTTCTAACTCTTTTGGTTCTTCTTTGCTACAGATCATCGTCCACTTCGGTCACCTCACCGAGAGGTTGACAGCTCTGGAGAAAGAGCTAAAGCAAGAGTCCGACCAAGCTCGGAACAAGAAAGCTCGGCTGTCGAATGAGCTCGACAAGCTTTGCGTCGAGCACGAGGGCAGATTGGCGAGGATCGAGCACCTCGAGGCCGAGGTGACGAGGTTGGAGGGCGAGCTCCTTCGCCAGAAGGAGGGGTCGGCCAAGCAGCTGGCCGAAGCCGAGGCAGCCAAGGCGGCGGCTGTGAAGGCGGCGGAGGACGCGACCCTGGAGAAGGCGCAGGGGTTCCTCGCCCAGAACATGGCGAAGGCCTTCGCCGCAGCCATCGATCAGGGTGTCGAAGGAGTTCCCCGAGGTGGACGTCTCGGGGTGGAGGCTATTCCCCGGCCACGTCGAGGGTTTCGACCCTGAGTCCGAGGGGGAAGAGGAGGAAGGGGATGACGAAGCTGATGCCGGGGCCGGGGTCACTGATGAGGTCCCCAGTACCGTGGTCACTCCGCTGGCGGTGGCGTCCCCTTCGGAGAAGTCGACCCCCACCCGAACTCGTCGCCCGGGGAAAGAGGTCGTGCCTTGACTCCGCTCCTCATTTTCTTGTTTTGTTTTTTGCTTTTTTTTTTTTCAATCATTGTAACGCCTAATAGCGGACTGGCCACCGCTGCTTTTTTGAAATGAATGAAAAGAAATTTTTTTTGAAGAGTTGGTGTTCGGATCTTCGTCTTTCGCCCCCCTTTTCGCCAAATATATGTTTTTTTTTTGAAAATTTCTCAAGTGTCATGCTCCGGCAGTGTTTGAACTTTTGCTGATTACTTCGATCTCTTTTCAGCTCATGGTGGTTGCCCAAGATGTCGAGCCTACCCGTTCGGATGAGGAAGCTCGAGCCGAGGCTGGCTTAGGGGCGACGAGGTTGTGTCTGGCGAGATGCCGGGAGCGGCTCTACGAAGTCGAGCTTGGGTTGCGCCGAGCCAAAAGCGAGCGGAACCATCTCCAGCTCGTCCTCGGCCGGCGAGATATCGAGATTCGTCGTTTGGAAAGCAGAATCGCCGAAATGACTCCCACAGGAGAAGGTGAATATTCGCCAACTGCTTTCAGTAATGAGCTTCGGATTCAATGCATCCGTCATAACCTGTCCAAAATAACAGCGGAGAGAGATGACCTACTTTCCGAGATCCGGCATCTGCAGTCCGTAGAGACGAAGCTTCGGACGGAAGGCGAGGGGCTAACGGCAGAAGTGGCCAAATTGACGACCGAACGGGTCCAATTGACAGCCGAGGTGTGCCGGACTCCGCGATACCCCCTCATTTCGAAGTTAACGTCAAGGACGACTCGCTGCGTGATCGGATCTCGGAGTTGGAGATGGAAGTGGCTCGTCTCAAGCCGCATTCGGGACCCATCAATGTCGAAGCACCTTATGCACTCGCGCGGAGAGTGATCGGGGCATTACCTTCTACGAAATGGCAACTCGTCAGCGCATCGGCCATCCTAGTCCGGGGGACGCGCAAAGCTCGGTAGCAATTTCGTCGAGAGGAGCATCCGTCGGAGCAGCTACTAGAAGCGGCGCCGAGGATACGTCTCAATTTGCTGGCTTGGGGTCGCGCTCAGGAGACAAGCGTCGCCACTCTCGAGTGTCTTTGAAGCGGAACGCCCCGGCTCCAAGAAAGCGCTGAAGACGTCGCCTCTGAGAGCTTTTGTACATTTTTTTTTTTTTTGGCCAAGTGTAATAAGTTGGCAATGTGGTTTGTAATCTTGCTATGTGTGATTCTCTTTGTATCGTGTCCCATTTATCAATAAAATGTTGCGCCCGAAGTTGTGTGTCCCTCAGCGTTTGGTGTAGTCTTTGTGTTTGTGACCATTGTTCATTGCGCCGAGGCTTTCTTGGTCGGCCAATTGTTTGTTCGCAGGTCGGCGAGATGAGTGTTCGGCCAGTGGCGCCGAACATTCTTTCTGACCCCCACTCTCGCAGTTTGGCGAACTCGCGAAACGTGCTCAAGCTCAAGTGTTTGACCTCGGATTTTTGCTATAGTGACTCGACGGTTGTAGGAGCGATGGCGAACTACTTCCAGCTCGCTTAGAGGCAAACTTGCGAAGTGGAATCGAGCCAAGTGTTGGACTCCGAACCATCGTTAGGTCAGTTCAACGGCTGTGGGAGCAATTCCGAATGGCGAACTACTTCTAGCTCGCTTAGAAGCGAACTTGCGAAGTAGAATCGAGCCAAGTGTTGGACTCCGAACCATCGTTAGATTAGTTCAACGGCTGTGGGAGCAATTCCGAATAGCGAACTACTTCTAGCTCGCTTAGAACCGAACTTGCAAAGTAGAATCGAGCCAAGTGTTGGACTCCGAACCATCGTTAGATTAGTTCAACGGCTATGGGAGCAATTCCGAATGGCGAACTGCTTCTAGTTTGCTTAGAAGCGAACTTGCGAAGTAGAATCGAGCCAAGTGTTGGACTCCGAACCATCGTTAGATTAGTTCAACGGCTGTGGGAGCAATTCCGAATGGCGAACTACTTCTAGCTCGCTTAGAAGCGAACTTGCGAAGTAGAATCGAGCCAAGTGTTGGACTCCGAACCATCGTTAGATTGAAGAGCAAAAAGCAGAGAGATGTAAACAGTAGCAAAAATATGAAAAGACTTTATTCATTAATAACCAATGATCGGCTGCTTCTAAAGTTGCTAGCCGTTATTACAAGGAAAAAATGAAAGAAAATCACTACAAGTAACAGGAAAAGAACGGTTCGACATCTCGAATTACTTAGAGAGGCGTTGTTGTTTTCTCTTGGTATTTTAAGAGATGGTCGGCATTCCAAGTCCTGGGGATCTCCCTGCCTTCGAGATCTTCTAGTTTGTATGTGCCGGGGCGGATTACTTTAGAGATCTTGTAAGGTCCCTCCCAATTCGGGGCCAATTTGCTTTTCTGACCTGGGAACGAGATGGCTAACTTTCGGAGGGCCAGGTCCCCTTCTTTGAGGTCCGTTGGGCGGACCCTTTTGTTGTATGCTAGCTCGATTCTTCTTCGGTAGCTTTGTTGCCGTATGGCAGCTCTTTCTCGGATTTCGTCTATCAGGTCTAGACTTGCTCTGAGTTCTCTAGCATTCTGCTCTTCTTCAAAAGCTATCAAACGAGGATGTCGAACCGTTTTCTAGGGGGATAATGGCCTCGGAGCCATAGGTGAGATTGAATGGGCTCTCACCCGTTGGGGTCCGTTTTGTGGTGCGGTAGTTCCAGAGCACGTTGGGAAGCTGATCGACCCACAAGCCTTTGGAACACTTGCCTAACCTCTTCTTAATGCTGGAGAGGATCTGTCGGTTGGCATTTTTGGCCTGGCCATTTGACTGAGGATAAGAGACGGAGGAGAACCAGTGTTGTATGGCGAGGTCTTCACATAAAGCTCGGAAGGAAGCCCCAGTGAACTGCGTTCCGTTATCTGTAATTAGGATCCTGGGGACGCCAAATCGGCAGATCACGCTCTTCCAGAAGAATTGAACGACCTTGTTTTCGGTGATCGTGGCCAAGGGCCCGGCCTCTATCCATTTCGAGAAATAGTCGATTGCCACGACTAGGAACTTGAACTGTCTGGGAGCTGGTGGAAACGGCCCTAGTAAATCCATCCCCCACATTGCGAATGGGATCGGACTTGATAGGGAGGCAAGTGGAGCTTGTGGGAGGCATCGGATGTCGGAGTACTTCTGACAGGAGCTGCATTGCCGAACGTGTCGTTCAGCGTCCCGTAGGAGAGTGGGCCAGAAATACCCGTAGTTCAACACTTTGCGCGCCAGGGCTCTGGAGCCGGAATGGGCCCCGCCAATGCCCTCATGAAGCTCTTGCAGGACGTAGTCGGCTTGCCCGGGGGAGAGGCACCTCAGGTAGGGCCGACCGTCCACCTGGGTGAAGGAGCGTTTATATAGGATGCCTCCGATTAGTGTGTAACGCTCGGCTCGGGTTCTAACCCTTCGCGCTTCCTTGGGATTCTCAGGGAGGAGTCCGTCCCTTAAAAATTCGACGAGGGGTTTCATCCAATTGTCTTCGAGGAGGACAGGCAATGTTTCTATGGAATCGAGTGCTTCGTCCTCTATGCTCAACTTCAGGAGGACTTCTATCAAAACAGTCTGCTCGAGGCCTTGAAGGGAAGAGGAGGCTAATTTGGATAGGGCGTCGGCCTGAGCATTTTCTTCTCGGGGGATTCTTTGGATGAGAGCCTCCTCAAACAGTGCCATGAGGCTCTTGACTTTGGCTAAGTATTTAACCATCCTGTCATCGCGTGCTTCATACTCGCCGAGAACCTGATTGACGACTAGCTGGGAGTCGCTAAAGATCCAGAGGCGTTGTGTCCCTGCATTTCGGGCCATCCCAAGGCCGGCTATGAGTGCCTCATATTCAGCTTCGTTGTTCGAAACTTTGAAGTTTATACGGAGGGAGTATTGGAGGATGAAGTCATCTGGGCCTGCCAGGATGACCCCTGCCCCGCTTCCCTCATGGCAGGAGGATCCGTCAACATAAACCAACCAGACTGGTGGTCCCTTCACTGCTTGGCTGGACTCAGGGATAGTACTCTCAACTATGAATTCGGCTAGCGCCTGAGCCTTGATTGCGGTCCGAGGCTGAAAAGTTATATCGTGTTGGCTCAGCTCGATAGACCATTTCATTAGGCGACCCGAAGTCTTGAGCTTGTGGAGGACCTGCTTCAGCGGCTGGTCGGTAAGAACGACCACCGAATGGGACTAAAAATACGGACGGAGCTTTCTCGCGGCCATCACCAGGGCATAGGCCATTTTTTCTATCTTCGGGTATCGGAGCTCAGCGTCCCGAAGCACCTTGCTGACATAGTAGATGGGCTTCTGAGCCCGGTCTTTTTCCCTCACTAAGACTGCACTGAGGGTCTGCTCGGAGGTGGCCAGGTAGATGTAGAGGGGTTCACCAGGGACCGGTTTGCTGAGGAGAGGGGGATTGACGAGGTAAGCCTTGAGCTGGTCGAAGGACTCCTGTTGCTGCTGCCCCCATTCGAAACCTTTAGCCCCCCTGAGGGCCTTGTTGTGAAATCTAGCTATCTAAATATATAGATGAACTAGACACAAATTAAAAACCTCGCAAGTGTACGAATCGTTTATAGAAGCATAGTGACGAGCAAGGGTCGATCCCACAGAGATTGTAGAAATTAACTTACTAACCAATAAAATAGAAATAAGGATCTTAAGGTGTTGTTCTAAAGAAATAAAAAGATTAAAAACTATATCTAGTAGTTCTGAATCACAAATATCTATTGAGTAGTTGGGTTTTGGTTTCCACCTGTAGTCTGTAATGCTAAGTCACCTTCTTCACTACTCTAATTACTCATGTTCGTTCCTTTAAGGGCATGGTATCTACTCCTTAAAGTATTGTTTCCCTAAGCCAAGAATTAGGCATGGTATCTACTCTAATTCGTTTCTTTCCTTAAGTATTTAGCATGGTATCTACTAAGTTGCACTTAAAGAAAGCATATGAACAATGGAAACGAACAAACACTCAAAGTTCTAGAAATTGGTATCAGATCTAGATCCTTCAAGTTGATTAAACCAAGAACCCCTAAAGATTCCTGTGTTACAAGTTATGGGCACGAGATACGGGTCGTCTCTATACTCATATAACAGATTCAGATTTATAACATGCAAACTTGATAATCTCAGGTTCTGTATGGCAGTCGACTTGCTCTCACTCTCAGTCGACTGCTCATAGAACTTCTGAGTAAGTTTGTCTATTATAAATCTGTACCAATACTCTCAGGTTTAATCAATAAGTAACAGAATAGCATTCAGAAGAATATAAGCATTACATAACTACGGTTTCAATCCACCCAACTATGAAATTAGTTCCACATAATAAGATTTTTATTGACTAACAGTTTCGAATACATGATGAACATAAAAGAACTAGAAAGAGAAGAAATAAACTGATGTAGTTCGGCCAGATAGGTCGGCTGGCTGTCACACAGTCGACTGGCGCGTCGCTTCAGTGAACTCGATCTCCTTCTTCTTCGATGCTGATAGAATAATTTTCTTGATTGATGACTTGATGATTCAGAAGTTCTGTCCTTCGATGATCTCAGATAATGCCTCTTTGTTGGTATTTATAGAACACGAGAAGAGAATTAGGGTTTACATTTTATTCCAGAAAAGTCCTTTTCTTTTATTTATTTCCTTCCTTATTTGATCGGCGATTTATTTCTTTCTCTTTTCTTCTTTTCTTCCTTTTCTGCTAACCACGTGCTCTTGCCAATCCCCAGTCTCTAGCTTTGATTTGTTGGAGAAGTTGTTATTCGCATATAACCTGGGTTTGGATAACTAAATCTTGCTTCGTATTTGGATGAGGATGAATCTTCGCTGTTCTTATCTTTTAACTCCACCGCATACCAGTCGACTGGTGTTGGATGTAAGTCGACTGCACCGAGACATCTGTGGCTTCATGATTCACCAGTCAAGTCGACTGATGTTGGGGAAGTCGACTGTGCCGAGCCCCAGCAATCTCTCTGTACGGTCGACTGGTTGAAGAGCCAGTCGACTGTTGCTCTGAAGTTCCCTGTATATTATCCTCTCAGGCTGTATTAGTCTGGAATCTGCTTCGTTTTTCTGCTTTTGGTTGTTTCCTATGGAAAAGAGAAAAGAAGAGTAAAATACCACATATAGAGCATTTAAATGTCCAATTGCAATAAGATTATTGCTCCTAAATGTGAATATTCTTGAGTTCATCAGGCCTTGAAGAAGGGGAGGCATTTCTCCCCGGACTTCGAGAGAAAGCGCCCTATGGCGGCTAGGCGGCCTGTCAACCTCTGAACTTCTTTAACATTTCTGGGAGGGGCCATGTCTAATATGGCCTTGATTTTCTTCGGGTTTGCTTCAATTCCGCGTTGGCTAACCATGAAGCCGAGGAACTTCCCCGAGGAGACTCCAAACGCGCACTTGTTCGGGTTGAGTCTCATATTGTGCTTTCTTAGAACATCAAACGCTTCTTGGAGGTCGGTTGCATGATCAACCCCTCGAATGCTCTTCACAAGCATGTCGTCTACATACACCTCCATGTTCCGACCGATCTGAGCCTGGAAAACCTTGTTGACGAGGCGTTGGTATGTTGCGCCTACATTCTTCAGACCGAACGGCATGACTCTGTAGCAATAGAGGCCTTGGTCGGTCACAAACGAGGTCTTCGGGATATCCGGAGGGAACATCCGGATCTGATTGTAGCCTGAAAAGGCGTCCATGAAGCTGAGGAGCTCATGCCCCGAGGTTGCGTCGATCAGGGTGTCAATACATGGAAGAGGGAAGGGGTCTTTGGGGCAAGCCTTGTTGAGGTCGGTAAAATCAATGCAAATCCTCCAAGTCCCATTGGACTTCTTCACCATCACTACATTCGACAACCACTCAGAATAGTTCACCTCCTGTATGAATCGGGCCTTTAAGAGCTTGTCCAGCTCCTCTTTGATAGCGAGCTGACGCTCGGGGGAGAACTTGCGCCTCTTCTGCTGGACCGGTTTGGACCCCGGAACAACGCTCAGGTGGTGGACCAGGAGCTCTTCGAAGATCCCGGGCATATCTGCAGCTGACCAAGCGAAGAGGTCTTCGTTCCTTCAGATGCATCGTACAATGTCTAAGCATAGGGCGGACGGGAGGGTCTTGCTAACAAAGAATTTGCGGGTCGGGTCCCGATCAGAGAAAAGCACTTCCTCCAATTCGTCCACCGGCTAGGAGGTCGGCCGAGTAGTGTCTTGGGGGATTTCCAGAGTTTCTAAGGAGAGGACGGGTCCAAGGGTAGAGGTCATGTAACACTTACGGGCCGTCTCCTGATTGCCCCTTACTTCCCCTACTCCGGCCCGAGTGGGAAACTTCATTTTGAGATGGTGGGCAGAAGGGACGGCTTCAAGGGCGGCTAGGCCGGGCCGGCCCAGAATGACATTGTAGGCTGCTGGGACATCCACGACCATGAAGTCCATCGACTCCGTTCGGGTAGTAGGAGTTTCGCCAGCGGTTACATCGAGGGTAATCACCCCTTCAATAGTCACTGGCACTCCCGTGAACCCATGGAGCGTGTAACCGGCGGGCTTGAGTCTATCTCGGGAGAGCTTTAGGCCCTTGAAAGCGGCGAGAAAGAGGATGTTTACGGAGCTGCCATTGTCCACTAGGATCCTCTCCAATTTGAAATTCACCATGTGGAGGTTAATGACGAGTGCGTCACAATGTGGGGTGCGAACTCCTTCAAGATCTTCGTCGGAGAATGTGACAGGCACTCCAAGGCCTTTGGGAGGAGGGGTGGTTCGGACTGAGTTGACTTCTCTTATAAATGCCTTCCGAGAGGAGTTTGAGGAGCCCCCCATTGGGCCCCCATGAATGAGGTGGAGGACTCGCTCCTCCTCGAAGTCAGGCGTCTCTTCTCGTTCCGGATGCTTGTTAGCCCCCCTGAGGTGGGGGAGGAAGTTCGGCTCGGTCCTTTCTTACAAACCTGGTCAGCTGCCCCCTCTGGATAAGGGCTTCGATCTCGTTCTTTAAGGTGCGACAATCGTTGGTGTCATGCCCATGGTCCCGGTGATAACGGCACCATTTCTCTTTATCTCTTTTCTTGCCGGGGGTGTTCATCCTCGGAGCGGGAGGTATGATCCCTTCCTTTTCAACTTCCATCAGAATAGTTGAAACGTTAGTGTTGAGGGGAGTGAACTTCTCAAATCTGGGGAGAGGTCGGCGCTGGCCGGCATTATCCTTCTGGAGCTTCTTGGCTCCTTCCTCTTCTGTTCCCTTTCTTTTAAACCCGGAGGAAGACCCCTCCCAGTTGGGTCGATGCTCGGCCTCTTCGGCCCGGATGTACTTTTCACTGCGAAGGAGGAGGTCAGAAAAGTTCTGTGGAGGCTTCTTGGCTAGGGAGGAGCGGAGGTTGGAATTGAGGACATTAGATTGAAATGCTGCCGCAGCGACCGACTGGTCGAGGGATGCAATGGACCTGGCTTCAGCTGTGAACCTCTTCACATAGTCTCTCAATTTCTCCCCCTTCTTCTGATGGAGGAGCAATAGTGAGATGCTGGTCTTCTCAGCTCTGCGGCTGCTTACAAAATGGGTGACGAAAAGGGTCTCGAACTGTTCGAAGAAGAATATTGAGGAGGGGGCAAGGCGAGAGTACCATTCTCGAGCTGGGCCCTTGAGAGTTGCGGGGAAGGTTTTGCAGAGGAGGGCATCGGAAGCTTGATGGAGGAGCATCATGGTCTTAAAGCTTTCGATGTGATCAACGGGGTCGGTCTCCCCGGTGTAAGTCTTAAATTGGGGAGGTTTGAAGCCGAACGGCACAGGTGCATCCACTATGGTTCGGGAGAAAGGGGATCGGCTAGGACGTAGGGTCCTTCCCCTAAGCTCTTCTTCTCGGTCTATCTGGCCCAGGCGCCTCTCTACCTCATGAAGACGGCGGTACATGGTGTCGTCCCTCCGACGGTAATCAGCCGAGCCTCTAGACTCGTCTTCGTACGAGGGAGAGCGAGGGCTACGGCGATGGTAACTTCGGGAACGACGAGGACTCGAGGTACGCCGGGAGTTGCTAGGAGCAGGACGAGGAGATGGGGACCGTCGGCGAGGGCTTCGGACCGGGGGAGGAGATGGAATCTTGGGTGCATTGGTGTTGGGACGGAGATTGAGAGCTTGTAGGACGGTTGCTTGGAACTTCTGGAACTCGGCACGTGTGATGGGTGCCTCATTGTTCCTGGGCTGTTGCCGACCTGCAGGGGAGTGCGGCCGTCTTCGGTAGTGCTCGGGGGATTCTTTCTGACCCCTTCGGTTAGGGGACCTTCTATATTCCCGGTGGCGAGGGGACCGTTCGTCTGGACGGTGTTGGCGGGAGGTTCCCTCTCGGGACCTGCTTCTCATCCAGATGGCGGCGAAGGTCATCATCTTTCTGGCGATTGAGGGCGGTATTGTGGCGACCAGAGGCTCGGGGATGATGGGAGGCCATAGAGTCCGAAGAGGCGTTGTGGATGGAGACGTGGTCTTGGTGAAGAGGCTGTTTTTGAGGGTTAGGACCCTTTGGAGGTGGCTGATTTGGAGGAGGTAGGTCCTGTTGGAGCGGGTCCTCCGCTTGAGGGGGAAGTTGTCCCTGCTGTTGGTTAGGCTGGATGGGAACTTCTTGCTGCGGATCGGGGTTGGGTCCTCTGTTAGACCCTCTTGATCTGACTTTCCTAGGAGGCATGGCTGGAGAAGATCTGTTCACCAGGAAGAGGAGAGGTCTCTATTCGTTAGTTTCCCACAGACGGCACCAATCTGTTGCCGCTAAATTTGGTGTGGGGGCAAACAGATGATACTTGTGGATTCTTAGGGAAACTGAATAGTGAACCTGTATACCTGTTCCATCGGGATCTGATCGTCGTGCCCACCGTACACCTGCAAAAAGTGCGAGACACCGGGGTTGTTCCCGGCGACGCACCCTCCGACGCTCAAGTCAGTAATCAGAGAGATTATGAAAGAGCGCAAAAACTGGAGAAAGATTGATTACCTCTTAATGGAGATGGATGGGGGGTATTTATAGGCGTCTGAGGGGACAGATTAGGAATGTAATCCCCGTGATCTGATAAGGAATATTCTCCTTGTGAACAGATTAGGAATGTAATCCCTAATCCCCGGTGAAAAGATAGATGTGAATCAGGGCCGTTGATTAAAATTAATCAGAAACCCTAATTCTATCCCTTCTGGACCGGGTTTGCTACGGGTTGAGACCCGCACCCAGTTAAGATGGATCCGTTTGCGGGTAAGTGGGTCTTCGGGGAAGATAACCAGTACCCGCTTCAGACCCGTTGGTAGGTGAAATTACCGTTTTACCCCTAGTCTTCAAGATTCGTGCCCGATTTGGGCAGTTCTGATTAAACCCCATTTTTAGCCATATCACGTACTATTCTAAATATTATTGTTTCTACAGAACATATGTTTTTAAGATATTTCATTGCTGAATTTGGATTATGGAATTTTATAAAGATTTGGGTTTTGTTGATTGGAGAGGTTTCTCCCTCTGATCGTTTTGACGATGGATTAGTGAGTTTTGGTCTTGTTGAGATCTCTAGGAGTTGAGTGGGAGTCCTGGTACCGGCAGTTGAGATTTGTTGAGTTAGACCTGGGGGGGTCTTGGTTTAGTTGATGTTGAGTATTTAAGTCCGGCAGGATACACTAACTCTAGAGATGAGGATTTTTGGTGGTTTTATAATAATCAACTTAAGGACAGGCACTAGTGGGGATGTGATGGAACTTGGGAAACGTAAGTATAGGCTCATGGTTTTGTTAGTCCAACGGATGCGTTCCAGGACTGTTTGTTGTTCTGTCTCGAGAGGACATTTGTGTGTTCGCGTGTCGAAGGTCTGCAGGCCCTATTCACAGAGCATGCAGGGTGTATTCGCGTGTCGAGGGTCGGCAGGCCTATTCACAGAATGTACCTGGTGTATCTGCACGTCGAGGGCCTTGCAAGCCTATTCGTGGGTTACACAGTTTGGGAGATGTTGCCGCTAAATTTGGTGTGAGGGAAAACAGATAGTATTTGTGGGTTCTTAAGGAAACTGAATAGCAAACCTGTGTACCTGTTCCGTCGGAACTTGATCGTTGCACCCACCGTACACCTGCAAAAAGTGCGAGACACCGGGGTTGTTCCCGGCGACGCACCCTCCGACGCTCAAGTCAGTAATCAAAGAAAGATTATGAGATAGCAAAAAAACTGGAGAAAGATTGATTACCTCCTAATGGAGATGGATGGGGGGTATTTATAGGCATCTTAGGGACTGGATTAGGAATGTAATCCTCGTGACCTGATAAGGAATATTCTCCTTATAACCAGATTAGAAATGTAATCCCTAATTTCCAGTGGAGGGATAGGCATGAATCAGGGCCGTTGATTAGGATTTAATCAGAAACCCTAATTCTATCCCTCTGGATCGGGCTTTCTGCTGGTTGAAATCCGCACTCGATTGAGGTGGATCCGATCGTGGGTTATTGGATCTTCGATGAAGAGATCCAGTACCTATCTCAGACCCATTGGTAAGTGAAATTACCGTTTTACCCATGGGCATCAAGATTCGTGCTTGATTTGGACGGTTCCGATTAAACCCCATTTTTAGCCATATCACGAGCCCCCCACTCCCGAAGGCTGAGTTTGGTCAGCCTTTGAGGAGTAGTTTTACTGTTTTAATGGCTGGGGGAGTTGTATCGGAGCCCAAATGGAAAGTTTTGAATCTTGAAGGAGGTAGTGTGGTGATTTCACATGGATTGAACTCTGAGTCGCTCCTGAGCTCTTATGGTCATGGGGTGTTCTTGCAGGAGTATCCTTTTAACTCTACGAAGTGCTAATTCGTCGATCGGGGGCCCTAGAAGATTGTTCTCGGCGATAATTGCTTGTTTGGAGACTAGAGAATGCCTCCCCAACTTCGCAATTACTGGGAGTCCTTCTTTAATTTCCCGAATTTTGAATTGTTTTTTCCGCGATCTCTTAGTGGACGGGTTGGCCGTTTTCCTCCGTTGTGTGGACCACAAGCTTGTTTCACACTTCCGACCCCTTCTAGAGCTCGCTGGCTAGGTGACCGAGGTCTGTAGGCGGTTCGGCGCCTCTTTGCTAAGAGGAGAGGGACCTCGGCTTGGTCGCAGGTGTTGAGAGGGGGTTCGGCGAGGTCCGAGGTCCAATCTTTCCTTGTAATAGGGTCGGTGTCAAGAGCGCTCGGCAGCTGGTGCCGAGGTCCATTTTTCCCCCGTAACGGGGTCGGTGTCAAGAACGCTCGGCAGCTGGTGCCGAGGTCCATTTTTCCCCCATAACGGGGTCGGTGTCAAGAACGCTCGGCAGCTGGTGCCGAGGTCCATTTTTCTCCCGTAACGAGGTCGGTGTCAAGAACGCTCGGCAGCTGGTGCCGAGGTCCATTTTTCCCCCCGTAACGGGGTCGGTGACAAGAACGCTCGGCAACTGGTGCCGAGGTCCATTTTTCCCCCGTAACGGGGTCGGTGTCAAGAACGCTCGGCAGCTGGTGCCGAGGTCCATTTTTCCCCCGTAACGGGGTCGGTGTCAAGAACGCTCGGCAGCTGGTGCCGAGGTCCATTTTTCCCCCGTAACGTGGTCGGTGTCAAGAACGCTCGGCAGCTGGTGCCGAGGTCCAAAACTTGTCGTTTTTGACGTATGAGTTGGTGGCTCCTGCGCGCCTTCTGAACTTCTAACAACTCTGACAGATGGGACGTTTATTAAATGCAGTGACCTCTGAGCTTCTGTCAGATGGGACGCTCATTAAATGCAGCGTACGGCTTGGCATGGTAAGCAAGGTGACGACTGAGGTCGCTTTTGTCGTTTTGCATAAATGGGCCGGTAGTACAGGCCCATTATCCTCGTTTAGCGCGCCCTTCTCTATAAAACCCCACCCCCCACTCTCATTTCTCACTTCTCTCCTCTTTTGCTCAGGTGACTTCTTGTGTTTAAGCGAGTACTTCCGGTGGTCGACGTTCGTTTTCTGGCGAAGTTTTCCGGCAGCTAACCTTTCAAGGTAATTTACACTTAGTTTATTCCATAAACTATGTCTCTTGCTTCTGTCTCCGAGTCGATCTCTTGGTCCGAGCCCTCCCTCGAAGTTGTCAAAGATTCAACTCCTACTAAAGGCAAGAAGGTGTTTGGCAAGGATTCGATCGTGGAGGATCCGAAGCGTATGGGGGAGTTTGGGAGACTACCAGGGCCGCTGACTGGGCTTCACAGAGTTCGGCAGCTTCGGAGGATCAAGCCGAGCGAATCGTTCACGGGAGGGGGAGGTCCTTCGAGGAGAATGCAGCGAGGGAGACGACGGAGGCGGACGAGACGGTGTCGATCCTGCGTGAGGAGGACTTGGCAGTGATCCGGGATTCTTTTCAAATCCCGGAAGAGTACGAGCTCATGTTGCTGGGTCCCGGGGTTAGGGCCAATTCGCCACTGCCAGTGACGATGTGTTGCTGGCCGGTCGACGCCTTCATCGCCGGGGCTCGGCTGCCTCTCCATGCATTCGCCGTTACCGTGGTGAGTTGGTTCAGGGTCAGCCCTATCCAACTCATGCCGAACGCATGGCGAGTGATAAATGGCTTCGTGCTTCACTGCCAAGCTGCAGGGATCGAGCCGTAGCTGAACGTGCTTCGGACACTCTATCGGCTCCATCAAGCGAACAAGTCGGAGTACCGGTATTATTTGACTCCGAGGCACGGCGGCAGGCTCATCATATGCCCCGACTCCATCAAGCATTGGCGGGAGAAGTTTATGATAGTACGGAGTCCGGAGGCTTGGCCGATCCCCTCCAGCTGGGTAGAGGGGGTGCCGAAGAGGGTGAGGGCACTGCCGAAGCTTAGTGTTGAAGAAGAAGAGGCAGTCCGGACTCTCCTCGATCGGCCGAAGTACGATTGGAAGGAGCTCACCGAGGACGTCCTGTACAAGGGAGGGCTCTGCCGTGTAGATCCCAGTACGCGGCCTTTGTTATGCTTTGCTTTCCGTACCTTCTCGCAACTTGTATTTGTATTAACCAATTTTATTTCAAATGCAGGGACGATGGACTACGATGCAGTGCTGGCTCTCAGGGCTGGGCTCGCCAGCAAGGCGCCGAAGAAGCGCAAGAGGGTTGCGACCAAGCTGTCGACCCCAAAGACTCCGAGGATCGCGGCCTCGGTCGAGGAGGTGGAGACCCTCGACAGTCCGGTCGTCGCCGTGGTGGGGACTTCGGCATCGGCTACGGCCGGCGAGTTCCCCATCGCCGCAGCCCTCGGAATGACGACGCCGCCGCTGACGGCAGCAGCCGAGGAGCTCCTGACAGAGGAGCATAAAAGGATCCACATTCCGGACTGGCAAGTCCGGAAGCACGATGGATTCCTTGGCAACTCACTGGCGAGCATGCAGGCCGTCAAGCACCTCGCCATGCCGAAGGACCGAGCCTCCATGGAGGCCGGACGAAAGGCAACAATGTCATCGAGATCGCTCGTTCGGCGGTTTCGGTAAGTGTTGGGTTTTCGCAATTGTTGAATTTCTCTAACCACAATTTCTCTAACTCTTTCAGTCCTTCTTTCTTTGTCGCAGATTATCGTCCACTTCGGACACCTCACCGAGAGGTTGACAGCTCTGGAGAAAGAGCTGAAGCAAGAGTCCGACCAGGCTTGGAACGAAAAGGCTCGGATGTCGAATGAGCTCGACAAGCTTCGCGTCGAGCACGAAGGGAGGTCAGCGAGGATCGAGCACCTCGAGGCCGAAGTGGCGAGGTTGGAGGGTGACCTCCTTCGCCAGAAGGAGGGTGCGGCCAAGCAGTTGGCCGAAGCCGAGGAGGACAAGGCGGCGTGGCGAAGGCGCAAGGGTACCTCGCCCAAAACATGGCTAAGGCTTATGCCGAAGCCATCGCCCGGGTGTCGAAGGAGTACCCCGAAGTGGACGTCTCGGGATGGAGGCTGTTCCCGGGCCACGTCGAGGGCTTCGACCCCGAATCCGAGGGGGAAGATGAAGAAGGGGAGGACGAAACCGAGACTGAGGTTGAAGTCACCAACGAGGTCCCCAGCACCGTGGTTACCCCATTGGCGGTGGTGTCCCCCTCGGAGAAGTCGACCCCCACTCGCTCTCGTCGCCTGGGGAAAGAGGTCGCGCCTTGACTTCACTCTTCTTTTCTTCTGTTTTTGTTCTTCTTTCTTTTCAAAATGTAACGCCTGATAGCGGACTGGCCACCGCTGTTTTTTGAAATGAATGAAATTTTTTTTTGAAGTGTTGGAGTTCGGCTCTGTATTTTTGCCTTTTCTTCTCTATTATCGAAATTTTGTTTGAAAACTTCTGAAGTGTTTGACTACGGCAGTGTTTGAATTCTTGCTGTTTTTCTCGATTTCTTTTCAGCTCATGGTGGTCGCTCAAGACGTCAAGCCCGCTCGCTCGGATGACAAAGCTCGAGCCGAGGCTGGCTTAGGGACGACGAGGCTGTGCCTGGCGAGGTGCCGAGAGCGGCTCTATGAAGTCGATCTCGGATTGCGCCGAGCCGAAAGCGAGCGGAACCATCTTCAGCTCGTCCTCGGTCGGCGAGACATCGAGATCTGGCGTCTGGAGAGCAGGATCGCCAAGATGACTCCCACAGGAGAGGATGAATATTCGCTGACTGCTTTCAGCAACGGGCTTCGGATACAGTGCATTCGGCACAATTTGTCTAAAATAACGGCGGAGAGGGACGACCTGCTTTCCGAGATCCGCCATCTGCAGGCCGTAGAGACAGAGCTTCGGACAGAGAGAGAGGACTTGACGGCCGAGGTGGCCAAGCTGACGGCTGAACGGGACGAGTTGACAGCCGAAGTCGACGCGCTGAAGAGGGCTACGGTTGACAAAAGCATCGAAGTCACTCACCTTCGTCGTCTGATAGCGAGTCGCTCGGGTGTGCCGGACTCCGTGATACCCCCTCGCTTCGAGGTCGACGTAAAGGACTGACTCTTTGAGGGAGCGGATCTTCGAGTTAGATGCGGAGGTCGCTCGCCTATAACCGCGCTCGGGGCCAATCAACGTCAGGAGCACTTCGTGCACTCGCGCGGAAAGCAATTGGGGCATTACGTTTTAGGAGATGGCGACCCGTCAGCGCATCGGCCATCCTAGTCCGGGGGACGCCCAAAGCTCTGTGGCAATTTCGTCGAGCGGAGCATCCGTCGGAGCTGCTGCTAGGAGCGGTGCCGAGGATTCGTCCCAATTTGCCGGGTTGGGGTCGAGCTCCGGAGACAAGCGTCGTCGCCCTCGGGTGTCTTTGAAGCGGAACGCCCCGGTGCCAAGAAAGCGTTGAAGACCTCGTTTCTAGAAGCTTTTGTATTTTAGCCTAAGTGTAATAAGTCGGCATTGTAACGCCTTGTAATCTTGCTGTTTGGAAGAGTCGCTTTGTACCGTATCTCATTTATCAATAAAATTTTGTTCCCGAACTTGTGTGTCCCTAGTGGTTTTGTGTAGCATTTATGTTTGTGACTGTGTTCATCGCGCCGAGGTTCCTAGGTCGGCCTCTTGCTTGTTCGCGGATCGGCGAGGTGAGCGTTCGGCTAGTGGTGCCGAGCTGTGCTTCGATCGCCCAATCTTGCGGTCTCGCGAGATGAGCCGAACAGTGAGCTCGTGGAACGCGTTCAAGCTTAAGTGTTTGACTTCGAATCTTTGCTAGAGTGGCTCGACGGTTGTGGGAGCAATTCCGAATGGCGAACTACTTGTAGTTCGCTTAGGAGCGAACTTGCGAAGTAGAATCGAGCCAAGTGTTGGACTCCGAACCATCGTGAGATTAGTTCGATGGTTGTGGGAGCAACTCCGAATGGCGAACTACTTCTAGCTCGCTTAGGAGCGAACTTGCGAAGTAGAATCGAGCCAAGTGTTGGACTCCGAACCATCGTTAGATTAGCTCAACGGTTGTGGGAGCAATTCCGAATGGCGAACTACTTCGAGCTCGCTTAGGAGCGAACTTGCGAAGTAGAATCGAGCCAAGTGTTGGACTCCGAACCATCGTTAGATTAGTTCAACGGTTGTGGGAGCAATTCCGAATGGCGAACTACTTCTAGCTCGCTTAGGAGCGAACTTGCGAAGTAGAATCGAGCCAAGTGTTGGACTCCGAACCATCGTTAGATTAGTCCAACGGTTGTGAGAGCAATTCCGAATGGCGAACTACTTCTAGCTCGCTTAGGAGCGAACTTGCGAAGTAGAATCGAGCCAAGTGTTGGACTCCGAACTATCGTTAGATTAGTTCAACGGTTGTGGGAGCAATTCCGAATGGCGAACTACTTCTAGCTCGCTTAGGAGCGAACTTGCAAAGTAGAATCGAGCCAAGTGTTGGACTCCGAACCATCGTTAGATTAGTTCAACGATTGTGGGAGCAATTCCGAATGGCGAACTACTTCTAGCTCGCTTAGGAGTGAACTTGCGAAGTAGAATCGAGCCAAGTGTTGGACTCCGAACCATCGTTAGATTTTAGAGTTAAAAGTAGAGAGATGTTAACAAGAGTAAAAATATGAGAAGACTTTATTCATTAATGACTAATAATCGGCTGCTTCTAAAGTTGCTAGCCGTAATTACAAGGAAAAAATGAAAGAAAATCATTACAAGTAGCAGGAAAGGAACGGTCCGACATCTCGAAGTACTTAGAGAGGCGTTGGTGCTCTCTCTTGGTATTTTAAGAGATGGTCGGCATTCCAAGTTCTGGGGATCTCCCTGCCTTCGAGATCTTCTAGTCTGTATGTGCCGGGGCGGATTACTTTGGAGATCTTGTAAGGTCCCTCCCAATTCGGAGCGAGTTTGCTCTTTTGTCCGGGGAGAGAGATGGCTAATTTCCTGAGGACTAGGTCCCCTTCTTTGAGGTCGGTAGGACGGACTTTCTTGTTGTACGCCATCTCAATCCTTCTTCGGTAGCTTTGTTGTCGGATGGCAGCTCTTTCTCGGATCTCATCTATCAGGTATAGACTTGCTCTGAGCTCTCTGGCGTTTTGCTCTTCTTCATAAGCTATCAGACGAGGAGAGGGTATTCCGACTTCTAGGGGGATGATGGCCTCGGACCCATAGGTGAGATTGAATGGGCTCTCTCCTGTTGGGGTCCGTTTTGTGGTGCGGTAGTTCCACAGCACGTTGGGAAGCTGATCGACCCATAAGCCTTTGGAACACTTGTCTAACCTCTTCTTAATGCCGGAGAGGATCTGTCGATTAGCATTTTCGGTTTGGCCATTCGACTGAGGATGAGAGACGGAGGAGAACCGGTGTTGGATGGCAAGGTCTTCGCATAAAGCTCGGAAGGCAGCCCCAGTGAACTGGGTTCCGTTGTCTGTTATTAGGACCCTGGGGACGCCAAATCGGCAGATCACGCTCTTCCAGAAGAATTGAACGACCTTGTTCTCGGTGATCGTGGCCAAGGGCTCGGCCTCTATCCATTTCGAGAAATAGTCGATTGCCACGACTAAGAACTTGAACTGTCCGGGAGCTGGCGGAAACGGCCCTAGTAAATCCATCCCCCACATCGCGAAGGGGATCGGACTTGATAGGGAAGTGAGTGGAGCTTGTGGGAGGCGTCGGATGTCGGAGTACTTCTGACAGGAGCTGCATTGCCGAACATGTCGTTCAGCGTCTCGTAGGAGAGTGGGCCAGAAATATCCGTAGTTCAACACTTTGCGTGCTAGGGCTCTGGAACCCGAATGTGCTTCGCCGATGCCCTCGTGAAGTTCTTGTAGGGCGTAGTCGGCTTGCCCGGGGGAGAGGCATCTCAGGTACGGCCTGCCGTCGGCCTGTGTGAAGGAGCGTTTGTATAGGATGCCTCCGATCAGTGTGTAACGCTCAGCTCGGTTTCTTACTTTCCGAGCTTCCTTGGGATCATCGGGGAGGAGTCCGTCCCTTAAAAATTCGATGAGGGGTTTCATCCAATTGTCTTCGAGGAGGACAGGCAGCGTTTCTATGGAGTCGAGAGTTTCGTCCTCTATGCTTGGCTTCAGAAGGACTTCTATCAAAATGGTCTGCTCGAGACCTTGGAGGGAGGAGGAGGCTAGTTTGGAGAGGGCGTCGGCCTGAGCATTTTCTTCCCGGGGGATTCTTTGGATGAGGGCTTCTTCGAACAGTGCCATGAGGCTCTTGACTTTGGCTAAGTATTTAACCATCCTGTCATCGCGTGCTTCATACTCGCCGAGGACCTGATTGACGACTAGCTGGGAGTCGCTAAAGATCCGGAGGCATTGCGCCCCTGCATTTCGGGCCATTCCAAGGCCGGCTATGAGTGCCTCGTATTCAGCTTCGTTGTTCGAGGCTTTGAAGTTTATACGGAGGGAGTATTGGAGGATGAAGTCATCTGGGCCTGCCAGAATGACCCCTGCCCCGCTTCCCTTATTGCAGGAGGATCCGTCCACATAAACTGACCAGACAGGTGGTCCCTTCACTGTTTGGCTGGACTCGGGGATGGTGCTCTCAACTATGAATTCTACTAAGGCCTGAGCCTTGATCGCGGTTCGAGGCTGATAAGTTATATCGTGCTGGCTCAGCTCAATAGACCACTTCATAAGGCGGCCCGAGGTCTCCGGCTTGTGGAGGACCTGCTTCAGCGGCTGGTCGGTAAGAACGACCACCGAATGGGACTGAAAATACGGGCGAAGCTTTCTCGCAGCCATCACCAGGGCATAAGCCATCTTTTCTATCTTCGGGTATCGGAGCTCAGCGTCCCGAAGCACCTTGCTCACATAGTAGATGGGCTTCTGAGCCCGGTCTTCTTCCCTCACTAAAACTGCACTGAGGGTCTGCTCGGAGGCCGCCAGGTAGAGGTAGAGGGGTTCACCAGGGATTGATTTGCTGAGGAGAGGGGGATTGACAAGGTAAGCTTTGAGCTGGTCGAAGGACTCCTGTTGCTGCTGCCCCCATTCGAAACCTTTAGCCCCTCTGAGGGCCTTGAAGAAAGGGAGGCATTTTTCCCCAGACTTCGAGAGAAAGTGCCCAATGGCGGCTAAGCAGCCTGTTAACCTCTGGACTTCCTTAACATTTTTGGGAGGGGCCATGTCTAATATGGCCTTGATTTTCTCAGGGTTTGCTTTGATTCCTCGTTGGCTAACCATGAAGCCGAGGAACTTCCCTGAAGAGACTCTGAACGCACACTTGTTCGGATTGAGTCTCATGCTGTGTTTTCTCAGAACGTCAAACGCTTCTTGGAGGTCGGTCACATGATCGGCGCCTCGGATGCTCTTTACAAGCATGTCGTCAACGTATACCTCCATATTACGGCCGATTTGAGCTTGGAAAACCTTGTTGACGAGACGTTGGTATGTTGCTCCTGCGTTCTTCAGGCCGAAAGGCATGACCCTGTAGCAATAGAGGCCTTGGTCGGTAACGAATGATGTCTTCGGGATATCGGGGGGAACATCCGGATCTGGTTGTAGCCTGAGAAGGCATCCATGAAGCTGAGGAGTTCATGTCCCGAGGTGGCATCAATCAGGGTGTCAATACTCGGAAGAGGGAAGGGGTCCTTGGGGCAAGCCTTGTTGAGATCGGTAAAATCAATACAAATCCTCCAAGTCCCATTGGACTTCTTCACCATTACTACATTCGACAACCACTCGGGATAGTTCACCTCTTGTATGAACTGGGCCTTCAAGAGCTTGTCCACCTCCTCTTTAATAGCAAGCTGACGCTCGGGGGCGAACTTGCGCCTCTTCTGCTGAACCGGTTTGGACCCCGGAACAACAGACTAAGAGCTCTTCGGAGATTCCGGGCATATCTGTAGCTAACCAAGCGAAAAGGTCTTGGTTCCTTCGGATGCACTGTACAATGTCCGAGCATAGGGCGGATGGGAGGGTCTTGCTAACAAAGAACTTACGAGTTGGGTCCTGCTCAGAGAAGAGCACTTCCTCCAATTCGTCCACCGGCTCGGACGTCGGTCGAGCAGCATCTTGGGGGATTTCCAGAGTTTCTAAGGAGAGGACTGGTCCGAGGGTAGAGGTCATGTAACACTTACGGGCCGTTTCCTGATTGCCCCTTACTTCCCCTACTCCGGCCCGAGTGGGAAACTTCATTTTGAGGTGGTAGGCAGAAGGGACGGCTTCGAGGGCGGCTAGGCCGGGCCGACCCAGAATGACATTGTAGGCTACGGGGACATCTACGACCATGAAGTCCATCGACTCCATTCGGGTAGTAGGAGTTTTGCCAGCGGTTACGTCGAGGGTAATCACCCCTTCAATAGTCACTGGCACTCCCGTGAACCCATGGAGCGTGTAGCCGGCGGGCTTGAGTCTATCTCGGGAGAGCTTTAGGCCTTTAAAAGCGGCGAGGAAGAGGATGTTAACGGAGCTGCCATTATCCACTAGGATCCTCTCCACTTTGAAGTTCGCCATGTGGAGGCTGATGACAAGTGCGTCACAATGAGGGGTGCGGACTCCTTCAAGATCTTCGTCTGAGAATGTGACAGGCACTCCGAGGCCTTTAGGAAGAGGTGTGGCTCGGACCGAGTTGACTTCTCTTAAAAATGCCTTCCGAGAGGAGTTTGAGGAGCCTCCCATTGGGCCCCCATGAATGAGGTGGAAGACACGCTCTTCCTCGAAGTCAGGCGTTTCGTCGCACTCCAGACGTTTATTAGCCCCCCGAGGTAGGGGAGGAAGTTCGGCTCGGTCCTTTCTTACAAACCTGGTCAGCTGCCCCCTCTGGATGAGGGCTTTCATCTCGTTCTTCAAGGTGCGACATTCATTGGTGTCGTGCTTTATCTCTTTTCTTGGCAGGGGTGTTCATCCTCGGAGCAGGAGGTATGATTCCTTCCTTTTCAACTTCCATCAGTATGGTAGAGACATTAGTGGTGAGGGGAGTGAACTTCTCGAATCTGGGGGGAGGTCGGCGCAGGCCGGCATTATCTTTCTGGAGCTTCTTGGTTCCTTCCTCTTCTGTTCCCTTTCTCTTAAACCCGGAGGAAGACCCCTCCCAGTTGGGTCGGTGCTCGGCTTCCTCGGCCCGAATGTACTTTTCACTACGGAGGAGGAGGTCAGAGAAGTTCTGTGGGGGCATCTTGGCGAGGGAGGAGCGGAGGTTGGAATTGAGGACATTAGATTGAAATGCTGCCGCAGCAACCGATTAGTCGAGGGACGCTATGGACCTGGCTTCAGCTGTGAACCTCTTCACATAGTCTCTCAACTTCTCACCCTTCTTCTGGTGGAGGTGCAGTAGCGAGATGCTGGTCTTCTCAGCTCTACGGCTACTTACGAAATGGGTGACGAAGAGGGTCTCGAACTGCTCAAAGGAGAATATTGAGGAGGGGGCAAGGCGAGAGTACCATTCTCGAGCTGGGTCCTTGAGAGTTGCGGGGAAGGTTTTGCAGAGGAGGGCATAGGAAGCTTGATGAAGGAGCATTAGGGTCTTGAAGCTTTCGATGTGATCAACGGGGTCAGTCTCTCCGGAGTAAGTCTCAAATTGGGGAGGTTTGAAGCCGATCGGCACAGGTGCATCCATTATGGTTCGGGAGAAAGGAGGTCTGCTAGGACGAAGGGTTCTCCCTCTAAGTTCTTCTTCTCGGTCTAACTGGCCCAGGCGCCTCTCCATCTCATGGAGACGGCAGTATACAACGTCGTCCCTTCGACGGTAATCAGCCGAGCCTCTAGACTCGTCTTCGTACGAGGGAGAGCGAGGGCTACGGCGACGGTAACTCCGGGAGCGACGAGGACTTGGAGTACGTCGGGAGTTGCTAGGAGCGGGAGGAGATGGGAACCGTCGGCGAGGGCTTCGGACCGGAGGAGGAGAGGGGATCTTGGGTGCATTGGTGTTGGGACGGAGATTGAGAGCTTGTAGGACGGTCGCTTGGAACTGCTGGAACTCGGCATGGGTGATGGGTGCCTCATCATTCCTAGGCTGTTGCCAACCTGCAGGGGAGTGTGGCCTTCTTCAGTAATGCTCGGGGGACTCTTTCCACCCCCTTCGGATAGGGGACCTCCTGTATTCTCGGCGGCAAGGAGACCGCTCATCCGGACGGTGCTGGCGGGAGGTTCCCTCTTGGGCCCGCTTTTCATCCAGATGGCGGCGAAGATCATCATCCTTCTGCCGATTGAGGGCGGTATTGTGGGGACCAGAAGCTCGGGGATGATGGGAGGCCATAGAGTCCGAAGAGGCGTTGTGGATGGAGACGTGGTCCTGGTGAAGAGGTTGTTTCTAAGGGTTAGGACCCTTAGGAGGTGGCTGATTAGGAGGAGGAGGAAGGTCCTGTTGGAGCGGGTCTTCCGCTGGAGGAGGAAGTTGCCCCTGCTGTTGGGTAGGCTGGATGGGAATTTCGTGCTGCTGATCGGGGTTGGGTCCTCTATTAGACCCTCTTGATCTGACTTTCCTAGGAGGCATGGCTGGAGAAGATCTGTTCAACGGGAAGAGGGGAGGTCTCTATTTGTTAGTTTCCCACAGACGGCGCCAATCTGTTGCCGCTAAATTTGGTGTGGGGGCAAACAGATAGTATTTGTGGGTTCTTAAGGAAACTGAATAGCAAACCTGTGTACCTGTTCCGTCGGAACTTGATCGTTGCACCCCCCGTACACCTGCAAAAAGTGCGAGACACCGGGGTTGTTCCCGGCGATGCACCCTCCGACGCTCAAGTCAGTAATCAGAGAAAGATTATGAGAGAGCACAAAAACTAGAGAAAGATTGATTACCTCCTAATGGAGATGGATGGGGGGTATTTATAGGCGTCTTAGGGACTGGATTAGGAACGTAATCCCCGTGACCTGATAAGGAATATTCTCCTTATAACCAGATTAGGAATGTAATCCCTAATTCCCAGTGGAGGAATAGGCATGAATCAGGGCCGTTGATTAGGATTTAATCAGAAACCCTAATTCTATCCCTCTGGATCGGGCTTTCTGCTGGTTGAAATCCGCGCCCGATTGAGGTGGATCCGATCGTGGGTTATTGGATCTTCGATGAAGAGATCCAGTACCTATCTCAGACCCATTGGTAGGTGAAATTACCGCTTTACCCCTGGGCATCAAGATTCGTGCTTGATTTGGACGGTTCCGATTAAACCCCATTTTTAGCCATATCAGGAGATGATTCTCCGGTTGTTTTTGAGCTATCTTACATGATGCTTGCGCATCGAGGGCTGTGGTACCTATTCGCGGAGTATTCTGGATCTTGTTTTCCCATCACCGTTGTAGGATTAGTTGCATAGCGAGGGGTTATTCCTATAAAGTAGAGATCGTTAAGGGCTTGTACCGGACCTATGTACTATGGAATGCATAGAATCCGACAAGTATGCATTAGAGAGTCAGCATATAGATTGTGTTTTCTTGACTTGGTTTTATGCTTGTGTTTTCCTGTTTTTCCTACACTTGACACTTAGTCTAGCTTCACTTGTTGTATTCATTCCATGATGTTTTTATGCTTTACTTACTTGTTATTTCTCATTCATTTATTATTGTTGTTAATACATGTTGTTGATGACTCGGTGTTTTATGATTTAATTATGTAGTTTGTTTTTATGTCACTCACACCTTTATGGCTGACCCCTTTAGTTTTGGGGGTTAGGGATCATCTCTAGCCTTATGTTTTACAGGTTGTTGCTTAAAGCTTGGGGTTTGGATGCTTGAGATAAATTGATGTAATAGAGCTTTTGTGTAAAATTTGTAAAGAAGTGTTTTAAAAGAAAAAGTTTGTAATTCAAGGTGTTTGTATTTCTGCTGTGTTTTGTAAATGATTGTTGTAACAAAAGTTTGAAATAAAAATTATCTGTGTTTTTGGGCTATGTGTACTATTACATTGAAGTTGATGTGGAAATTGTGCCACGTATTTTCTAAGATATTATATTAGAAATTCGGGGCGCTATACACATTTTCCAAATACAAGAGTAAATCCAAGTACAAGATACAATTGTTCAAAACAAGAAACAAGAATATAATAAAAGCAAAATCCAGCACTAATATCTCATCTCGCCTATTCCATCTGGCAGCTGATCTCCAAAATCTGCAGTTTAACAATTACAGGGATAGGAAAAAGAAAACAAACTCCCGTCAATGCAAGTTACGGGCCGCTTGTAATGCAGGATACAAGTACATAGGAAAAACTAACTAATAACATGGAATAGGCATGATATAAAGTATAACAACTAGCATGGTAAGGTGAACAAGTGTAAGTGGCATGTATCAAGTGTCAAGTGAACAAGGATCATGTAAACAAGCATCAAGTGTCAAGTATCATGTATCAAGTGTCATGCATCAAGTCTCATATAAACAAATCTCGTGTATCATGTAGTCAAGTATCAAGTAAGCATGCATCATGTTCAAGCATCATGTATCAAGTCTTGTAGTTATTACTATCTAGATAGCACTTCATGCATCCTATACGACATGGTTGCTACATCAAAAAGTTTCTCTTTAGATTTCATAGTGGACTATAGAGGGCAGTGTACTCAGGGACAAGTATCAAGTAATCGAGCTCCAAGCTCCAAGTATCATGTATCATGTATCATATAATCACGTATCAAGTTGTGCAAGTGGCAAGTACGTGTCTTGCATGCAAGTGTCAAGTAATTACGTGTATCATATATCAAGTCATCACGTAGGATCAGTGGATCCCCTTCCGAGTACACGTTTCTGAATTATCCACTATTAGATCTTTCTCTTAAACTCCGGCTTGGTTATTTATTATTAATGTCAAACAAGCATGTAGGTGTGCAAAACATATCAAGAATAACATGGCATGATCATGTAACAAGTTTAAGTTGCAAGATAAATATGTACAGGTGCAAGATAACTCGTGGAGGAATGAAATAACTGAATCTCAAGTTCAATACAGTTTGACCATACTGCCGTAAAACAGCGATTTCCAGTGTTACAAACATGCAAATCTGAATCCGTCGAAAGGTCTAGAAAATAGACTCCCGGCCGAATCCAGAAAATATAAATAAGTCATATAGTATTTTACAAAAACATAACTCAAAACTGATTCGAATCCAGAAAATACGTTCAGCTAGAAATTAGGAAATCAAATTCAAAGTCAGAAAAACAACATCAAAACATCATACTAAATTCCAGAAAAAAATTTGGGGTATTCCCCTATATGTCTAGTATCAGAATATAAAGTTTCATAATTTTCCAGTAAGATTAGCTTAGCCAACAAAAATCAGAAAATATCAAGAAACGATAGTTTGGCAAATCTGGAATTCCCAACACTGCTGTACGAAAACTAATATCTCGCAAACCGTGGAATGAAATCCAAATCCACTAAAAGGAGAAGAAAATAGACAAAATAAGCTAACTTTCGTATTTCATAAATATTTTTCATACAGGAAAAGGAACTAGGGTGAAAATATACTTCTTTACAGAACAGCGAGCAAAATTCAGCAAGTATAGTTTTTATTCAAAAACATGAAACGGTATGTAAATCTTATAAAATAAATCCACCAAAATTCTGGGTAATCCCTAATCAAGTATAGAAATACTATCCAAAATTTTAGATCCAAATAATATGTTTAGAACTGATAGCAAAATAGTTTAGTCATCGAAATCATCAAGAAACAAAATCTGGAAATATAATATACCTCTGTAGTAAAACAACCATATCTCACCCATACAAAAACGAAATCGATCAAGGTCAGAGAGTTTGGAAAGAAGACGAATTTCTCTAAAAATCATTTTTAATACTGAAATTAAGATACTAATCTTAACATGGTCTAAATTACCAATCAAAACTGATCAATGACAAAATACAAATTTTCCTCTTAACATATCAATATACAACACACGAAACTTGTTCCAAACACAACCAAACATGTTATAGAGTCTACTAGGTGTCCAAACATCATGAAATAGGGTATATGGCATATCCACAACAAGTATATCATATGGATCCAAACAACACACGATTTCTCATAATTATCCCACAAATATAATCACATCAAGAATGGTCAAAACCTAAGTTGTTTCATGTCAAATTTGTGTCGTGAAGCAACTATGGCCAATAGCACTATAGAGATAATACTCATCAAGATACATCACACACGAATTGTCTCTAGAACCAAACTATACTACAAGCGATATTTATGACTTGTATCATATAAAGGAATTGAGTACAAGTTACTTGCCTTAACCGATGACGCAAACAACTCCAAGCAAGAATAACGGGAACAGATTCCCGGGCACGAACACAACGAACGGATCACGAACCAATCACGAACACACGATCACGAACAAGATCACGAGCAAGATGAAGTCGATCGAGATCACGAACACAATCGGACGGCTGAGATCGAAGATCAAGAATCAAGATCACCAAGATCGGACGGCCAAGATCAGATGATGATGATGATGATCAAGCAAATCCAACGGTCGAGATCAAGGGATCAAAACCAATACAATAGTAATTAAAGCATGCTCGGCTCTGGATAGATGGTGGCGGACGGCACGTCGGCGCTGGCTGCGACGGGGGCACGCCAGCGAGGGGGCATCAGAACAGGGGTGGCAAGGTGGTGGGGAGTGCACGGCGAGGTGCTGGCGCGACTGTGAAGGAGCACAGGGTCAGGGGGTCTGCTGGACTGGCGTTCGGAAGGAACATCGTGGTGCTACAGTCGAGCACGAAGGCTGCACTGCCGCCGAAGGGGAGATGACGCATAGGGGAAACGCGGGGTGGCGCACTGCTGTCACCCAGGCTGTTGCTGCTGTCATCGAGTGCAGGGTGGCGCGACAGAGGAGCTGGCATCTTCGGGAGTAAGCCACAGGGGCATCAGCTCCGGTGTCAACGTCGAGGCGAGGCACGAAGCGACAGGAGGAGAAGAGGAGACGGGGGAGGTTGATGCACAGGATCGGGAGAGAGAGATGGAAGATGAAAAGGTGGGGGTACACAGTAGGCGGCGGGATGGGTTTGCTTGGTGAAGGTGAACAGGCTCAAAATATAAATAGGTAGGGGATTAGGTTTCGGGGCATACATTGCAGGTATATGGGTATATGGGCTGAAGGGTTTTAACAAGGGTATTGGGATTTAGGGTATGAATGGGTTTCGGGTATGGGTTAAATGGGTTATTGGGTCATGTAGGGTTTTGGGGATTGTTTAGTTAATAGGTGTGGGTAGTTGGATATATAAACAGGGTATTAGGATTTTAAATGGGTTTAGGGTTGTTGGGTTTGGGTATAAAATGGGTTCAATTTAGGGTTTAGTAAACTCCAATAGGGAAATAGGGTTTTAAAAACTAATAGAGAATAAAATAATCAATAAATGTAGGTTTATATAAGCAAATATAATTTGTACAACAATATGAAAATTATTTTAAATAACTACAAATACAATTGGTAAATAAAAGCGAATTTTTAATAACTAGTCAAAAATATCAATAATAACAATAATACTAATAAGAAGAAGAAGAAGAAGAAGAAAATGATAAAATAATAATGGTAATCATAATAACAGTAATAATAATAAGAGTAATAATAACAAAAATACGAATTGTATTTCAATATAAAAATCATAGAAAATATTTACAAATAAAATCATTGATCGAAAACAGATTTTAATAGGAGATCCAATAATACAATTTGACAAAAGAAATTGAAAGCGGTAAAAATAATTTACAAAAATTTTAAATACAGAAAATACACCGAAAATACATTTTTTGGGAAACAGAGGTTACAGATATTAACAAACTGTATCTCTTTGTGAAGTAAATAATGATTACATAAAATGTTAGCTCGAGTACTTGCCATGACCCGTTAAAAATATTTACTTTAACTCAACAACATGAATCCAGAGACATATACTGTAGTGCCAGTGCTGGACTATCCAATCATATGTGCTCACTTTACTAAGAGCTTCAAGTGCTGCAAGCTAACCACATCTGACAACTGAAGCAGCATTAGAGAAAATAAACTCACCGAGTAAGAACAAAAAGAATGCTCGTTCAGCCGTCACAGCTATAGTATTATCAACTTTAACTGTCTCGATCATACTGATATGAAAATACTTCTTCAGGAATGAATATCATATTCCATGAGACTTCCAATCAGATTCAGTCATTTTAGGAAAGAGAAAGAATTGAGACGAGGGAAGGAGATTTGAGTAATGAGATGAGTGAATGATGAAATTGGAGTGAAGATTGAGTAAGTCCAATTGTGGATATAAATAGCATGTAAAGGGCAATTGGTCAATAATTTTCACTTAAAAAAGAAGGACGAAACTAGTCCAGTGAAATTTTTTATTTTTTATTTATTAAAAAAGTGTCGGACAAACGATCTTCTTCCGTCCGACACTAGTAAAGAAATAATGAAACCGCAAGTGTCTTCCATCCGACACTTGATTTAAAATAATAAAAAAATAAGGGACGAAACCATATATTTTTAAACTAAGAGCATCTCCAATTGTTTTTGCTATTTTGCCAATTTGGCAAAATAGAAAATGGCAAATATAGTGTTTTGTTGCAATCGTCGTTTGCTATAATATAACAAATGAGAAAAAGAAATGGATGGACAGAACAATATGTTCCGTCCCACCAATTAAAATAACTTTTAAAAAAATATTTGGCAAAATGGACTTTGAAGCAATTTGTTTTTAACTTGGGCTTGGCAATTGGTGAAAAATTTGGAGGAAACATGGACTTGGATTAACTTTTCTAATCCAAAAAAATAGAAGGACGGAACATGTTGTTCTGCCCAACCATTTTTTTTTATAAAATAATTAGAATGGAACATATTGTTCCGTCCGTCAAATAATAAAAAAAATTATTAAAAAATTATTGGACGCGTTAATTTTTTTTTAAAAAATTGATATTCTGTCTGCTTTATTTGGCAATTGCCAAATTTGTGAAACAAATTTAGCAAAATAGCAAACGACTGCAGCTCTCGTTTGCTATTTTTTGCCATTTTGTTAAAATAACAAAAGATTGGAGATGCTAAAAAAATCCAAAGTTTGGGTTCAACGACTACAACAAACTCCTCAAATTCCTATTTCTCAAATGTCAAATACCAATAATTTATGATCAAAAAAAAAATAATTTAGAAACAACGACTACATGTACTCTTATTAGGCAAAAACTATGTGGACTAGGTTTCAATTTACTATATTAATTAAAATATTATCATTCAAATTCGTTAATAGCGCGATAGCAAAAACCCTTTTTTTACTAATCAAAAAAGAACTTATTGTGCAGGGACATCATGGACAGTATAGCAGCAGCACACGAAGTCATATTTAGAGGGAAAAAAGGAAATGTGTACGGCTTCCTATTGAAATTAGACTTCCAAAAAGCCTATGACTCGGTGCACTGGGACTGTTTGGAGGAGGCGCTCCGACTGAAAGGGTTTGGAGAAAAATGGAGAATGTGGATTAGAAAATGCGTTCATGGAGGAAAATCTTTCCTACAAGTTAACGGGTGGCTGGGAAAGGAAATCAGATGCAAAAAAGGCCTAAGACAGGGAGATCCCTTATCATCACTTTTGTTCGCTATTGTGGCAGACGGTTTGGCTGAAATGATCAAGAGAGCACAAATCAACAACCAAATCAAAGGAATTGAGATAAAAGGTATAGATCAAGCCATGACCATACTGCAATACGCGGATGATACTCTGTTATTTGGGAGGGCTAAGGAGGAGGAGGCCGTAGCGATGAAAGTGGCACTAGCGTGCTTCCAAGGATGGTCGGGGTTGAAGATTAACCTTCAGAAAAGTTGTGTGATCCCAATTAGTGAACACCTATCAATATCGACTGCAACGATTTCTCACATTCTAGGTTGCGAGACTGCGGAATTCCCTATCAAATATTTGGGGACCCCAATTAGACCGGGCCCGCTGTTAAGAGAGGACTGGACGCCATTGATCGAAAAGATTGCAAAGAAATTGGGCGGTTGGAAAAGTAGGTTCCTATCGTTAGGCGGAAGGATCTTTTTCGTAAAGTTCTTTTTCTTGAAGTTCTTTATGTTATTTTCTCAGGCTTTACACCAATAGATTCCCCATTTGACCAGTTGTTTGTAGTTCTACTTTTCCTTCACATGAAAATGCCATGGAAAATATTTCCAGAGATGTTCACACACACACACACACGTTCACCTCTACCTAGGTCTTCCTTGGCATTGGAGTTATACTCCACTACTGAGAACAAGCCATTTTTTCATTTGTGGTATTTGTTGAAGTTCTTTATTCTTTTCTTGGGTTTTAACCACTGATAGGTTGCCATTTGGCCAGTTTTGTTTTTCCTTTACATGAAAATGTTGTGAATGAAATTTGTGGCATTATGGTGAAAATGCTGTGTGGGTAGGAGTCTAGGAGAAGTATTTGGGCAATCTGGACCGAAACAGAAGCGTGGTTAGGCTTACCTCCACCTAGGTCTTTCTCAGCATTGGAGTTATACTCCACTAGCTGACATCATATTGAAATAAGGTTTCATTAAGATTACCTCAAGTTAATTTATGAAGACTCCTTTCAGCCATGTTCCAAAATTAAACTGTATAGTTATAACCTTTTTTGTTTCTGAACCTTGAATAAAATGCTCTCTAACTAATAAAACCAACTAGCTGACATCTTATTTAGTTTTCTCAGTATGTTCACAAAAATAATGGTCATTAGATTAATACTATGGTAAATGGTTATTGATGTGTTATTTCGTAAAAAACTGGTTCTTACTTTGAAATAATCAGCTCACACTATTTGTTTCTCATACATAGGCTTCTGCTAAGGGGTTTTAATAATCAGCTCACACTGTTTGTTTCTCATACAAAATCCCCACTGAGAAGATGCCAAGAAATGCCCGTTTGAGTGATATTAAGAGACAAGCAAGATCTGCATCCCCATATCATGTAGTATCTAATAATCAAGAAGGTATCCTCCCGAAACTAATATTCTTTTATAAATTAAAATCATTGTCAATGATGTTCTAATTAATATGCACCTTTCAACAGTTCATCATGGCAGACATAATTCTATGACAGTTCATCCGGCAAGGAGACGCCATAACTGTGCTAGAAATTATGTCGACATAAACATGATGCCAGTACACGTGTTATCAGAATCCAAATTCTGCGAAAAATGTGGTGCTAAGTTGTTTTCAGCTGAAACAAGAGAGATATGTTGTAGGAATGGAAAAATCTCACTACCGCAACTTACAATGCCTGTCGAATTGAAGATGTTATATACTGATCAGAGTGAGGAGGAAAAGCATTTCAGACATAACATTCGGACATACAATCATATGTATGCCTTCACTTCGATGGGAGTTCATTACGATGCAAGTCTCGCCAATGGCTGTGTCGGAATTTATACTTTTAGAGCCCAAGGGGCGATATACCATAGGATAGGAAGTCTACTACCTGTTCAACGCCCTAATTGGATAGGTAGTCTACAACCTGCTGGACCCCCTAGGCCAAGATATCTACAATTGTACATATATGATACTGAGCATGAAATTGAAAATAGAATGAGGGAAAATACTGGGATGCGGACACACATAGTTGAAAAACTGAAGACGATCTTAAATCACCATAACCCTTTCGTGCATCAATTTAGGCGAATGGCTGTGAGAGAGGACTTACCAAATTGTAGATTGTTGCTTAAAGACCATTCCTTGGGAGGTCACCAGTATAATCTTCCTACAGCATCTCAGGTTGCAGCAATTATAGTCGGAGGTAAAGATCTAACAAACGTTGGACCCCGGGAGACTATTGTGGAAACAATGGAAGGCAACTTACAGTTGATTCCAGACACGGTCGGTTATTATGATCCTCTCCAGTACCCACTTTTACTTCCGTATGGGAATTATGGATGGGATGTCAACACCCATTGTTTAAATGGACATCAAGTTACCTGTCGGGAATTTTATTCGTATATGCTTCAGGTAGTGTCATATGAACTATATATATTCCTCTTTCATACTATACTAATAAATAATGTTTTTGTTACAATTAAAGATTAGAGCAAATGATACATCAATACTACTTTGTGCAGGCAGATTACTACAACAATTTATTGTTGACACTTACGTCAAAATTGAGATGCAAAGGTTACGGTTTTTGCGGGCCAATCAAAAAACTATTAGAGCGGAGTTGTACCAAGGGTTACAAGATTTATTCAATGCGGGAGTACGAAATGCATGTATGTAATTAGTAGATTGAAAAGTCTTATTATTTTTTCCTTTTCCGCCTGTATTTTACAATGAATGGGAAGCTAATAGATAAATACTTTTCCAATGTATTTATAGGTTCAACCGGAAGGAAAATTATACTTCCCTCTTCGTATGTTGGTAGCCCGAGAGACATGTATAATCGGTATCAAGATGCCATGGCTTTGGTTCAGAGGTATGGAAAACCGGATCTATTTATTACAATGACATGTAATCCATCATGGGATGAAATAACAAATGAATTGTTCTTGGGACAAGACCCTCAAGATAGGCCTGACTTGACAGTAAGGGTTTTTAAAGCAAAGCTAGAAGAACTAAAAAAAGATATCTATATCAGCGGAGTTTTAGGTTATGTTGGAGCTCATGTCCATGTAGTCGAGTTCCAAAAACGTGGATTGCCCCATGTTCATATGTTGGTCATTCTGAATGAACAAGACAAACTGAATAATCCTGACGAGTACGACCACATTGTACGGGCAGAGATTCCAGACCCAAATGTTGAACCTGAATTATATGATATAGTTAAAAAGCATATGCTACATGGACCATGTGGTATAGTGAAACCAAATTCTCCTTGCATGAGGGAAAACAAGTGCAAAAAGGGATATCCGTGCCAATTTGCGGAGCACACAGTACAAGGAGATGATTCGTATCCATTATATAGAAGACGTGATAATGGGATTAGTATAGAGAAACACGACATCTCCTTGGATAATCGATGGGTGGTTCCATATAATCCTTGGCGTTTGAAAAAATATAATTGTCATATCAATGTTGAAATATGCTCCAGTATCACGGCCGTGAAGTATTTATACAAGTACGTATACAAGGGACCAGACCGAATCTCTTTTCAGATACGTAGAGAAACAGATCAAAATGATGAGATCTCACAGTTTCTAGATGCACGTTGGGTTTGTCCACGGGAAGCATTGTGGAGGACTTTTAAGTTTCCAGTGCACAAAATATATCCAAGTGTGATAGCTCTTCATATACATCTTCCAAATATGCAGCAATTAACATATTATGCCGATCAACTGCTCGATGATGTTCTCAATGATGTGCAAACTTCAAAGACAATGTTGACTGAGTTTTTTCAAAAGAATTCAGAAGATCCTGAAGCAAGAAATTTATTATATCGAGAATTTCCAGAAAAATATTGGTGGGTATCTGGAGAAAAAAATGGCAAAAGAGAGCAACTACGCAACGAGCTATCAGTAGACTTTACACGGTTCCGCCAAATGAAGGAGACCGATATTATTTGTGCATCATACTGAATCATGTTAGGGTACCAGTCTCATTTGATGATCTTCTTACAGTAGATGGGGTATTCTGCTCCACTTTTAAGGAATCAGCTGAAAAAAGGGGGTTCTTAGAAAATGACAACCGCGTACGAGAATGTTTAATAGAAGCGGCAAGTACACATATGCCATCAGCGCTCCGGAGATTGTTTGCTACACTTTTGTTGTATTGTCAACCTACTGGTGTGCTGCAGTTGTGGACTGAGTTCCACCCATATATGATGGAAGATTACTCTTCAACGAGTACCGTGAATGTGAATTCAAGCATGAATCGTCTATTACGTGATCTGAACAGCATACTTCAACAGTATGATAAATGTAATGCAGATTATGGTCTCCCTGTACCCACATTTGATGATTTTACAAGCGGATCTACACAACAAATGATTGAAGATGAGAGATCCGTTATTGTTTCGGATGATGATTTAAGCTGTATAAATTTGTTGAATTCGGGCTAGAAGCATGCTTTTGATGTGATCATCGAAGCTGTTAATTCGAAAAAAGAGATGGTATTCTTCATTGACAGTCCAGGTGGTACTGGCAAGTCTTTTTTGTATAGAGCAGTATTGGCATACCTTAGAAAAGAAGGACATATTGCATTGGCAACAGTATCGTCCAGAATCGCAACCACGATATTACCAGGGGGAAGAACTGCTCGCTCTAGGTTCAAAATTCCTATTAAAATTGGGCCTAAATCAACTTGCTATATTAGTAAATAGGACGACACAGCCGATATCTTACGAAGTAGCAGTGTTATACTTTGGGACGAGGCAACAATGGTACATCGGTATGCTTTTGAAGCATTTGACAGAACCTTAAGAGATTTGACAGAAAAGGATGTCCCTTTTGGAGGTAAAATTGTTATACTTGGAGGTGATTTTAGACAAGTGCTACCAGTAGTACAGAATGGTACAAAATCGCAAACTGTAGATGCATGTATTGTCAAGTCTGCAATTTGGGAAAGTGTAAATGTTGTCCATCTTACAAAAAATATGCGATCAAGAACAGATCCTAACTTCACAAGTATTTTGAAAGATATCGGAGACGGGGCAGCGACTACATATGAAAATGAAATGGTAAGAATTCCGGATGAAATGGTTATACCACAGACAGGTGACGATACCATAACTCATTTAGTCAACACTATTTATCCAAATCTTTGTGAGAATGTGAATGACAAGAGCTACATGGTGGAAAGGGCTATAATGGCACCAACTAATGAGTCCGTGGATAGTATAAACAACACTACCATTAATACTTTTCCAGGTGATTGTAGTCTAAATTAATTTTAATCTCTTCTATGTAAAGGCTTTGACTATTTATAAAAATAAATAAAGATTTTCCAATGTATCCATCTCTACTAACATTAATTTAAATTATACCATTGTCAGGTGATGAGAAAGTATATTATTCTTTCGACAGTGTAGAGGATGACGAGAGGAATCTATACCAACAAGAATTTTTGAATGAGATTTCTCCAGGAGGATTGCCACCACATAAGCTAATTTTGAAATACGGGGCACCAATAATTCTTCTACGAAATATAGACCCAAAAGTAGGTCTTTACAACGGGACAAGATTATTGTGTCGAGGTTTTTATCAGTACTTGATCGATGCAAAAATTGTTACTGGAATTTCAGCAGGAACATGAGTTTTCCTTCCTAGAATACTACTAAAACCTTCGGAAAGCATAAGCTTGCCGTTCAAACTAATTAGAAAACAATTTCCTGTGCGTCTGTGTTTCGCTATGACCATAAATAAAGCGCAGGGACAAACTATACCGTTCGCGGGGATTTATTTAAAAGATCATGTTTTCAGTCATGGGCAACTTTACGTGGCTTTGTCAAGAGGAATTTCAATGAACTCCACCAAGATAGCTATTCGTGAAGGAAAATTGTCCGGGCAAGATGGAACATACACAAGAAATGTTGTCTACAAAGAAGTGTTATTCAATTAGAAAGCTCAGCTGTAGTTTTATTTTGGTTGGTACTACATACTCTTCTATGCACTTTTACTTTTTTATATGGGTTTGGGTTTGGTTAACAATGCATTTTGAATTTTGTATATCGTATAATGTATTATTGAAGTTTGATTATATAATCGTTCACACTTATATTCTATTATTTAAGCCTGCTATTTTTCAAGTTAAATGTTTTACTATTTCTTTTCTTATACGATATACAAATTCATCCCATGATGGCTAATAATTAAATTTTTTTATAGACATGCATCGCATGTGCATTATACTAGTCAAAGAGTAGTGAAAGCCCTTGAATGAAGTAACAGTTGAGCTTGTGAAAGAGTCATAACACCCATCTTGACTGGTTGGAGGATGTAACTATCAAAACGAATCTACTGAGAGCATCTGTACTTGTTGGTTATATATCAAAAAAAATAGATATTTTGGATAAAAATGTTCTGCAGTCGTCGTCTATATATTCAAATTTTGGGTTTTGCATGAACAGGAGCCTGTCAAATTTGGGAGAGAATTTAACTTTTTCCATATTTTGGAAATTGGAACATGCTTTACCGTTTTGAAGTCGGACGGTAGATGATATGTCGTCTGATCTGATTTTTTTTTTTTTTGGAAAATTGTCGGACAGGATATCCCGTCCGGATTATTAATTTTTAAAAAAAAAAACAAAAAAGGGAATCATCTTCCGTCCAAAGAAAAAAGAAAAAAAACAACGATTGTGTTGGACGGCACATCACCTTCACAATTTTTTTTTTAATTTGGAGACGGCAGATCATGTGTCGTCCTTCACAAAATTTTTAATTCATATCTTACACAGATCTTCAAACGGTATATGATATCTCGTTTCGTCCCAAAAAAAATCCAATTTTTGAGTATGGGCAACTGCAGTGCTATCCGCTATTTGCTATTTTCAAAATTGCCAAATATCCATTTTTTAACAAAACGACTATAGATACTCTTATCAATAGTAATGGCTTTACATAGGCTGTCTAAAGTTATGTTTTTCCCCCTTAAATTTTAAAAAAAACTAAATTATCTGTTTCTACTTTTTTTTAATGATTTATTACATGTATATATCCGACAATTTCAATTCTAGTCTTGACTATCTAATGCAAACCACTTCTTTATCATAAATTGGACTGGTGTTACCATGTGCAAATTGCACAATCTAAATTAGTTTTGAGGGACTCATAAATTTATATATAACTCTAAAAAAATATCAGAGAATTTTGGAGAAACTTATGAATATAATTTCTACCGTAATTACTGAAATCTTCATTATCATCCTTATATAAGCAGATGGTTTAGAAAATCTCTGTCAAACCATAATGATATTTAATTGAATATTACTAAATCTAAAAAATATATGCAATGAAAAGATGTCGCAAATTCAGTTAATTTTTGTTAACATGTATATTATAATATCATTAACATTCAATAAATATGTTATACATTATAAATCATGCATTAAAGCACATGTTATAATAAAAATAATAGATTAAAAAAATTATATAAAATTATTTTTATGAATTGTGTTTGCTTAAAAAACTAATTCTAAATTAGGGGATGGGAGTGAGTTTGGAAAGAGATGTGAGATTTTGTAAGATTGAGAAAGTGAGAGGGAAAAATATTGTGTTTGAGGGATTGAGGGTTTTTATTTTGTTTGGGTTTTATAATAAAATCATGCGTAGTGCGCGTGTTAGTTAAATAAGAATCATTATTTTCCCTCTCCTTTCTTTCTTTAAAAATAAAGAAATGAGAGATGTATTAAAGTCTCTCTCCTATCAGTATAAGATATAGATATAATATAATTTAATTAGGAATAGGCAGTGAAAATATTGAGCTTTTAAATACCTTACTAGTGCAGTTTTAAATGTTTTCAATTTTGTAAATTTTATTTGTGAGCAAAAAATGGGAAACTAAGACAGTGGCGCAATTTACTTGAAGAAAATAAAACTATTATAGAAACTAAGGTAGTGTTCTTTTTCTTCTTTTATAAGCGATTTACCTCTTGTAAGAGGTGGTTCACCTCTTAAAAGAGTTTTTTTAGCGTTCTTTTTTTACCTCTTATAAGTGATTTTTTTCAAAATCGCTTATAAGCCTAAATGGCTTCTAATAGCCTCTTTCAAATTCTTATAAGCCTTCTATCACTTAAAAAGTCAATATTACCCCAAAGTCAATGTAACTATTTTTGTTTCTTTTTTAGTTAATGAATTTTTTTCTTCATCTGTTTCTTACCGAAACTTTAGCAGATTGAGCTTGTTCATATTGCCTCGGCTTATTATATACAGACATGAGGAGGTATTCATACACATCACATAAAATTTAAAATTTTAGGTTTCTTTCAGTAATTTCTTTTATATTTCAGGTTAACATGCTTTGATTAATTTATCTTATTATGAGCTTAAATAAATGCATAACGTTTCTTCTTTACTATGATTATTTGCCTTGCTACTTCACCAATTCATATAGTGACAAAGTGAAACTAAAGACTTGCTTAGTTCTGTTGTGAACTCTGTGTTGGGATGTTTTTTTACTCAATCATACAATGTGTATGTTTTTTTACTCAATCTTACCGAAACTTTAGCAGATTGCCACAATCTTTAGTAAATAATTTGTTTATATGCTCATTATCTAATTTGTATGTAATTTTCTCATTAAAAAATGTTCGCTGAATGTAGTTTGCTCATTAAAAAATGAGAAGCTGGGCGAGTTTGTGAAGAATATCGATGTGAGTTGATTTGGATTTTGTAAAGATTAAGGAAGTCAGGAATAGAATTAATAGTAATTCTGTAGAGAAAATGTATCAGGAGATATATATAGTGAAATCATTGGACTGTGGATGGATAAATTATATTTTTTTAAATTACAAAGTCTCATATATACTTCGGGGTAATATAGACTTTGAGCTAATATAGGCTCTAGTAAGAGGTGAAAAAAGAACAGAAATCTCTTATAAGAGATTCTTATAAGAGATTATTTTTATATAAAAAGAACACCTAAAAAAGAGGCTCTTACTGTAAATCTCTTATAAGAGACAAAAAAAAGAACAGTACCTAAGAAAATCAGTTTTCAACTTGTTAATTTCTGTCGTTTATTTGACATGAAAATAAGTAGGAAAACTTTTTTAAAAAATTTATTAAAAAAAAACTTTTGTTTGGATGCCATCTTTAAAAACTAGAAAATAATTTTTCTATAATTATGTTTTCTGTATTTGAATGAGAATGATAGATTACAAAAAATATTCTTAAAATACCTATTCTAGATTCATTAGAATAAGCGGGCCACAAAATCTTTTAACAGATTTTTTTTTTTTTTCAACTTCTTGTGTGTCCCCCTCTTTTTTAAATGAATAGGATTTTCTTTTAAATCAGATTTGTCATGTTGTTTTCTTTTCAATTTTATTTTCTTCAAATAAAGAAAAAAAAAATCTTATAATGATAACGAAAACTAACTTAGGCATATAAATGAGGTTTTCACAATATTTCTTTCGAAATATTTCTTTCAAGACAAACAACCTCTAAAAAATGTGAAACAAAAGATATTTATGACAAAAATTTGATTTTTATTTTGTTAAATCTTTATATTGAGAACTAAAAATAATAATAATAATAAATAATAAGTTAGCTAACTGTTTTCTCTGCCTATTGATAGTGGTGGTTTTGAAGTTAGCATACATTTTTTTTTTTGTCTCATATTTACAAGCCTCTTGAATTTTCCACTAACTGCTTACCAAATGAAAAAAAGATTAAAAAAATCTTAAATGAAAAGAAGAAAGAAAAAAAATATGGCTAAAAATAGGATTAAATCGGGACCGTTCACATCAGACACGAATCTTAAAGCTCAGGAGTAAAACGGTAATTTTACATACAAATGGGTCCGAAACGGGTACTGGGTCTCCTTCTCATAGATCCAATAACCCGCGAACGGATCCACCTCAACTGGGTACGGGTCCCGACCCGATACAAACCCAGTCCGACAGGATGGAATTAGGGTCTCTGATTGAACCAAATCAACGGGCCTGATTCGCGACTATCCTCTCACCGGGAATTAGGGATTACATTCCTTATCTAATCACAGGGATTACATTCCTAATCTGACCCCAACGGCGACTATAAATACCCCCCATCCATCTCCATTAAGAGGTAATCAATCTTTTGCCAATTTACGTTCTTTCTTAATCATTCCTGATTACTGACTTGAGGGTCGGAGGGTGCGTCGCTGGGATCAACCCCGGTGTCTTGCACTTTTTTGCAGGTGAACGGCAGGAGTCAATGGTCAAACTCCGGCGGTACAGGTTTCAGGTTTGCTATTCAAGTTTTCCAAGAATCCACAAATACTATTTGTTTGCCCCCACACCAAATTTAGCGGCAACAGATTGGCGCCGTCTGTGGGGAACAAACGAATAGCAGCCTCCCCTCTTCCCGTTGGTCAGATCTTCTTCAGCCATGCCTCCTAGGAAAGTAAGATCCAAAGGGTCCAACCATGGACCTACCCCTCCGCCAACATAACAAGAGATTCCCCATCAAACCGTCCTGCCGACGAGACCTGCCCCTCAGACTAATCAGGCCCTTCAGCAGAACCAACCTCCTCCTCAGAATCATCAACCCCCTCTCAGTCAAACTGGTCTCCAGAATGTCGGTGCGGGGGGCTCCCGGGTCAATCCTCAGAAGCAACCTCTCCATCAGGATCGCGTCTCAATACACAATGCCTCTACGAATTCTATGGCCTCCTACAATCCCCGAGCTTCTGATCTTCGCAATACCATCCTCAATCGGCAGAAGGAAGAGGATCTTCGCCGCCGTTTGGATGAAAGGCGGGCCCGAGAGGGAGCCTCCCGCCAACAACGTCCAAATGAACGATCTCCTCATTACCGAGACTACAGAAGGTCCCCTACTCGAAGAGGGCGAAGGGAGTCCCCTCAGCGTCATCGGCGGAGAACTCATTCTCCAGTAAGCCGAGCAACACATAGGGACCGCCAAGCTGGAGAGGCACCAGTCACAAGGGCAGACCCTCAAGACTTCCAAGCGACAGTCTTACGGGACCTCAATATCACCTCAAAGAACGACCAGAGGCCACCTACTCATGAGCCAACTAGGAGCCATCGCCTTCACACCCTCATTCCTCGTCCATCTCCAAGCTACCATCGCCGCAAGCCCCAGTCCACCCTCGTACGAAGATGAGTCCCGGGGCTCGGCAAGGTATGATCAAAGAGAAGACTCGGTCTACCACCGTCTCCACGAGATGGAGAGGCGCCTCGGCCGAATTGACAGGGAAGAAGAGCAACGGGCGATAAACCTCCGCCCGAGCAGACCTCCATTCTCCCGCAACTTACTAACCTTTAACAATGAGTTCGGAGTCCAACACTCGGCTCGATTCCTCTTCAAATAACTTGCTCTTCAGCGGGTTAGAAGTGGTTCGCCATTCGGAATTGCTCCCACAACCGTTGAATAACTCTAACGATGGTTCGGAGTCCAACACTTGGCTCGATTCCTCTTCAAATAACCTGCTCTTCAGCGGGTTAGAAGTGGTTCGCCATTCGGAATTGCTCCCACAACCGTTGAATAACTCTAACGATGGTTCGGAGTCCAACACTTGGCTCGATTCCTCTTCAAATAACTTGCTCTTCAGCGGGTTAGAAGTGGTTCGCCATTCGGAATTGCTCCCACAACCGTTGAATCCCTCTAACGACGAGTTCGGAGTCCAACACTTGGCTCGATTCCTCTTCAAATAACTTGCTCTTCAGCGGGTTAGAAGTGGTTCGCCATTTGGAATTGCTCCCACAACCGTTGAATCCCTCTAACGACGAGTTCGGAGTCCAACACTTGGCTCGATTCCTCTTCAAATAACTTGCTCTTCAGCGGGTTAAAAGTGGTTCGCCATTCGGAATTGCTCCCACAACCGTTGAATCCCTCTAACGACGAGTTCGGAGTCCAACACTTGGCTCGATTCCTCTTCAAATAACTTGCTCTTCAGCGGGTTAGAAGTGGTTCACCATTCGGAACTGCTCCCATAACCGTTGATTTTGTCATTTAAATAGCGAGTTCGGAGCACAACTCTCTACTAGAGTTCCCCCTCACACTTGTCTCACAAATGGCTCTCTCCCAGAGCCGAGCTCTTCGCTCCGCTCACCTCCAAAGCGGACCTCTTCTCAACAAGTTCGGAGCTCACAACTCTCTCCTAGAGTTGCTCCTCAAACTCGTCTTCCAGATGGCTCTCTCCTAGAGCCGAGCTCTTCGCTCCGCTCACCTCCAAAGCGGACCTCTTCTCAACAAGTTCGGAGCTCACAACTCTCTCCTAGAGTTGCTCCTCAAAACTCGTCTTCCAGATGGCTCTCTCCTAGAGCCGAGCTCTTCGCTCCGCTCGCCTCCGAAACGGACCTCTTCTCAACGAGTTCGGAGCTCACAACTCTCTCCTAGAGTTGCTCCTCAAACTCGTCTTCCAAATGGCTCTTCCCCAGAGCCGAGCTCTTCACTCCGTTCGCCTCCGAAGCGGACCTCTTCTCAAACGAGTTCGGAGCTCACAACTCTCTCCTAGAGTTGCTCCTCAAACTCGTCTTCCAGATGGCTCTCTCCTAGAGCCGGGCTCTTCGCTCCGCTCACCTCCAAAGTGGACCTCTTCTCAACAAATTCGGAGCTCACAACTCTCTCCTAGAGTTGCTCCTCAAAACTCGTCTTCCAGATGGCTCTCTCCTAGAGTCGAGCTCTTCACTCCGCTTGCTTCCAAAGCGGGCCTCTTCTAAGCGAGTTCGGAGCTCAAAACTTTCCCATAGAGTTGCTCCTTACACTCTCTTCAAAGAATGGGTCTTCCCATGGCTCTTAAGAGGATCTTCCTAGCACGTCTTTTCCACCCCTAGAAGTGGAGCTCCTCTTCAAAAATCTCCAAAACCAAACAGAGCATCACCTCTTCCATATGCCGGCCCATCCCCTTCATCAACTCGCCGAGCGTCTCCTCACGCTCGAGCCGTCCGAACTCCGAGCTCCGCTACACCGAGCTACTACGGGCAGAGGGTGAACTACCGAGTCACCGAGCCGAGTGGACGAGGTACCGACCCCCACATATGGAGAAAAATTCTGCCGATCCCATCTCACCGTCGGATCGTCTCAAAAACGTGCTAGAACCTGATGAACGGCTCAGATCATGCCACATCTCCACAAAACGACAAGATAACGTTTTTTCGAAATGTGAGCCTCTTGTCTTGTGATTCACGCCACGATCGTGATCAACCGTCCAGATGGAGCCACGTTGCTCGGATCTGAAATTCGATCTACCGAACTGCAAAGTGGCAAAAACGCGCCTCAAAATCCGTGCTCGGATCTGCCGAACAAGACGCATCTACCGAGCAGCAAAGCAGATGAAGAGGAAGAAAGAAAAAGAGGCTAACGGGTTAGGGTCGGATCCGATACCCACGGTCCGACCCATGCCCTTCTTAGCTTCTTCATTCTTCTCCTTCTTCTTCAATCTTCCCGCCAAAAGTACCCAACACTTCTCTTCTTCACTGTGCGAAAGAACAAGGCAGAGGAGAGAACCCAAATGCCTCTCCTCCCCTTCTTCTTTCTTCTCAAGGCCGAGCTCCGCCATGGCCGAGCTGCCGAGCCGAAGGGACGAGGTACCGACCTCCACATATGGAGAAAAATTCTGCCGATCCTATCTCACCGTCGGATCGTCTCAAAATTCGTGCTAGAACATGATGAACGGCTCAGATCTTGCCACGTCTCCACAAAATGACAAGATAGCATTTTCTCGAAATTTGAGCATCTTGTCTCGTGATTCGCGCCACGATCGTGATCAACCGTCCAGATTGAGCCACGTAGCTCGGATCTCACATCCGAGCTACCGAACTACCGAACAGCAAAGTGGAGAAAAATGCTCCTCAAAATCCGTGCTCGGATCTGCCGAACAAGAAGCAGAGGAAAGGAGAGGAGGAAAAAAAAAAGGCTAAACGGGTCGGGTCCCACAACCGACCCGTACCTTCTTCATCCTTCTCCTTCTACTTCTTCTGCGCGTTCCCGCCAAAACAAACCAGAGGAAAAAAGTGAGAACCCAAACTCTTCGCCCACTCGTCGAAGCTGGGCGACGATCTCCGACCATCTCCTCGCCAAAACTCCACCACCGGCGAGCTCCATCCTCGCCAACCTCGCCGAGCGTCGCCATGGTGCCGAGCTCCACGACAGCGAGCTTCCCTCGACGAGCTCAGAACCCAACTTCAAGCTCCCCACAGTCCTTCGTCAAGCTCCATGACCGAGCTCGAGCCCCTCTTCGTCGAGCAACACAATCGCCATGCCGAGCTCTAACAGCGAGCTCGCCTCCATGACCTTCGCAACCAAGCTCCACATCCACTGCCTCCGAGCTCACCTTCACGAGCTCCCTTCCTCGGTGAGCGTGCATGAGCAGCCGTCTCCCATCATCGACGCTCGGAGCTTCGTCGAGCCCACACACGGCCGCCAGCAACCTCCGTCGTCGAGCTCCAAAACCCAACTACTAGTCGAGCTCCTTCGTCGAAGCTCCGACCTCCTCCACAATGTCGAGCCCTTCTTCGAAGAGCTCCAAACCCCTCGCCATGAGCAAGCTCCTTTCAACCTCCACTGTCGAGCTCGTCTCCTTCGCCTCTGCCATTGCCGAGCTCGGACTGTGCCCCCTCCACTGCGTCGAGCCACCACAGTCAAAACTCGAACTCAGCCAACTCCGCACCGAGCTTCTCTCAGCTCAGAGTTCCATGCCGAAGTTCTCCAATATGCCGAAGTTCCTTTCCTGTCGTACTCCCCGTCACCTTCGCAAGCTCATCTCCAACCTACACGAAGAACCCATCTTCTCCGTCGTCGAGCTCTGCCTCCGACGAGCTCCTCTCCACTCGTCAAGCTCGCTCGAAGCTCCAAACCCACTCCCGAGCTCCGAGGTCTTCTTCACGAGCTCCATTCATCACCGAGCTCCGCCTTCCTCTCTTTCCCTTTGCCACCTCGCCGAGTCGAGTTAGCCTCCTCTCCGCTGAGTTCCTCCCCGCCACCGACATCGAGCTCCCCTCGTTGTTGAGGTAGCGCCGAGACGAAGGAGAGGGAAGACGGGACGAAGAAGGCGAAGAACGAAGAAGAGAAGGAGAAAAAACAGAGGAGAAGAAGGCTAGAAGCAGCGGAGAAAAGAAAGAAAGAAAAAAATAAATAAATAAAAAAATTTATATATATATATATATATATATATATATATCGCCACGTGGCACTGCCATGTGGCTTCATCTCGAGGCGTTCGGCAGATCCAAGTCGGCCGATCCGAGGAGCCGAAGCACCGAACCTGTAATTGGAGAAAATACCTGCCGACCCATACGATCCGTCCGATCGTCTCAAAAATCGCGTCACGACACGATCGACGCTCAGAAACGCGCCACGTGTCCAGAACGTGATCTGCCTCACGATGCGCGCACATCTGATCACGATCGACGCTCAGGAACGTGCCACGTGTCCAGGTAATATTTAAATTATTTATTAATTCATTTAATTGTTTTAATTATTTAAAAAATCCGAAAAAATAATTAAAAAATTGAAAAAAATTAATTAAAAATTCTAAAAATAATTATTAATTCAGAAAAATTATTTTTAAATTCTGAAAAAATAATTATTAAATTAGAATAATTAATTAATATTTTCGATAATTAATTATTTAATTCGGAAAATGAATAAAAAATTCAAAAAAATGAGAAAAAATTCAAAAAAATCTGGAAAAATCACCAAAAATCCAGAAAATTCTGAGAATATTTTTAGGCATTTTACAAGCCCAGAATAACACCGTTACACCCCGAGCAAGATCCAAACTCCCTTAAGAACACCGATAAAATCCCGTACGCCATTAGAACAGTAAAACTACTCCTCAAAGGCTGATCAAACTCAGTCTTCAAGAGTGGGGGGCTCGTGATATAGCTAAAAATAGGATTAAATCGGGACCGTTCACATCGGACACGAATCTTAAAGCTCAGGGGTAAAACGGTAATTTCACATATAAATGGGTTAGAAACGGGTACTGGGTCTCCTTCTCACAGATCCAATAACCCGCGAACGGATCCACCTCAACTGGGTACGGGTCCCGACCCGATACAAACCCAGTCCGACAGGAAGGAATTAGGGTCTCTGAATGAACCAAATCAACGGGCCTGATTCGCGACTATCCTCTCACCGGGAATTAGGGATTACATTCCTTATCTAATCACAGGGATTACATTCCTAATCTGACCCCAACGGCGACTATAAATACCCCCCATCCATCTCCATTAAGAGGTAATCAATCTTTTTCCAATTTACGCTCTTTCTTAATCATTCCTGATTACTGACTTGAGCGTCGGAGGGTGCATCGCCGGGAACAACCCCGGTGTTTCGCACTTTTTGCAGGTGAACGGCGGGAGTCAACGGTCAAACTCCGGCGGTACAGGTTTCAGGTTTGCTATTCAAGTTTTCCAAGAATCCACAAATACTATCTGTTTGCCCCCACACCAAATTTAGCGGCAACAGTCCTGAAGATATATCAAATATGCTTGTTGTTAACGATGGAAGGTGTTGCCGCTAAATTTGGTGTGGGGGCAAACAGATAGTATTTGTGGATTCTTGGAAAACTTGAATAGCAAACCTGAAACCTGTACCGCCGGAGTTTGACCGTTGACTCCCGCCGTTCACCTGCAAAAAGTGCGAGACACCGGGGTTGATCCCGGCGACGCACCCTCCGACGCTCAAGTCAGTAATCAGGAATGATTAAGAAATAGCGTAAATTGGCAAAAGATTGATTACCTCTCAATGGAGATGGATGGGGGGTATTTATAGGTGCCGCTGGGATCAGATTAGGAATGTAATCCCCCTGTGGTTAGATAAGGAATGTAATCCCTAATCCCCAGTGAAGGGATAGATATGAATCAGGGCCATTGATTAGGATTTAATCAGAAACCCTAATTCTATCCCTTCTGGACCGGGTTTGCTGCGGGTTGAAACCCGCACCCAGTTGAGGTGGATTCGTTTGCGGGTAAGTGGGTCTTCGGGGAAGATGACCAGTGTCCGCTTCAGACCCGTCGGTAGGTGAAATTACCGTTTTACCCCTGAGCTTCAAGATTCGTGCCCAATTTGGACGGTTCCGATTTAACCCCATTTTTAACCATATCACGAGCCCCCCACTCCTAAAGACTGAGTTCGATCAGCCTTTGAGGAGTAGTTTAGCTGTTTTAATGGCTAGTGGAGTTGTATCGGAGTCTAAATGGGGGGTTTTGAATCTCGAAGGGGGTAGTGAGGTGATATCTCAAGCTGTAAGCTGTCCTTAAGCTTCTCTGGATATCCGGCGGTTTTTATCTATTTTTCGGATTATTTATTTAATTCTGCGATGTGTCAACCAGTCGTTCGGGGGTCTTAACAACACATTCTAGGCAATAATTGTTCGTTCAGGGGTTCAAAAATATTCCCCCGAATTTATAATTTTCTTCTAGAATTTCTAGTTAATTTTCCTGAATTTTTAGTAATTTTTTCGCAATTTTTAAATAAATAAAACGATTAAAATAAATAAAAACAAATTTTTAATATCGATTTATGGCGTGGCGCAATCTGGGCCCCTGATCAGCGCCGAACACGATTTTCTGGGCGATCAGACGATCTGCGCTCCTCGGCTAGATAGCTTCTTCATATACGAGGGTCGGTTCCTCGTCCCTTCGGCTCGGCTGGGTCGGCACATGCCTCGGAATCAGCCGAACTACGTGGCGTGATCCTGATCGTCCATCTCAGCGTGGATCCCCAAAAAATACTATCTTGTCGTTTAGTGGACGTGGCAAGATCTGAGCCGTCCATCATGACGAGCGCGCTTTTTGACAAGATCCAACGGCTGAGGGGGGTCGGCGGTTCTTTTCTCCATATATGAGGGTCGGTTGCTCGTCCCCTTCGGCTCGGCAGGTCGGTACATGCCTCGGAATCAGCCGAACAACGTGGCGTGATCCTGAGCGTCCATCTCAGCGTGGATCCCCAAAAAACACTATCTTGTCGTTTAGTGGACGTGGCAAGATCTGAGCCGTCCATCATGACGTGAATCACGAGGGCTGGGTTTAGATCACGAGAAAACGTTATTTTGTCGTTTTGTGAGCGTGGCGCAATCTGAACCGTCCATCGTGTCTTGACACGAATTTTGGAAAGATCTGACGGTGATTTGTCCTCGGAAGGATTTTTCTCCATATATGAGGGTCGGTTCCTCGTCCCCTCGGTTCGGAGGCTTGGTGCCTTTGGCCTGAGGTATGGAGTTAGACGTTTTGAAGAGTCTTGGCACCGGATCGTCTCCACCCTCCGTCCCAGTAGCTCGGCTGCTTAGCCAAGCTGTTCGGTAGCTCGGCTAGGCAGACCAGTGGCAGGCAGCTCGGAAGGTACACGGGGTCCGATCTGGAGCGTCCATCATTGCGTGAATCACGAGGACTGGGTTCAGATCACGAGAAAACGTTATTTTGTCGTTTTGTGAGCGTGGCGCAATCTGAACCGTTCATCGTGTCCTGACACGAATTTTGGAAAGATCCGACGGTGATTTGTCCTCGGTAGGATTTTTCTCCATATATGAGGGTCGGTTCCTCATTCCCTCGGTTTGGAGGCTGAGGTATAAAGTTAGACATTTTGAAGAGTCTTGGCACCGGATTGTCGCCACCCTCCGTCCCAGTAGCTCGGCTGCTTAGCCAAGCTGTTCGGTAGCTCGGCTAGGCAGACCGGTGGCAGGCAGCTCGGAAAGTACACGTGGTCCGATCTGGAGCGTCCATCATTGCGTGAATCACGAGGGCTGGGTTCAGATCACAAGAAAACTTTATTTTGTCATTTTTGTGAGCGTTGCGCAATCTGAACCGTCTATCGTGTCCTGACACGAATTTTGGAAAGATCCGACGGTGATTTGTCCTCGGAAGGATTTTTCTCCATATATGAGGGTCGGTTCCTCGTCCCCTCGGTTCGGAGGCTCCGTGCCTTTGGTCGAGGTATGGAGTTAGACGTTTTGAAGAGTCTTGGCACCGGATCGTCGCCACCCTCCGTCCCAGTAGCTCGACTGCTTAGCCAAGCTGTTCGATAGCTCGGCTAGGCAGACCGGTGGCAGGCAGCTCGGAAGGTACTGTAGGATCCTGTAGGCTAAGCAACAAACACTAGAGGGGGGGTGAATAGTGTTTATCAAGAATAAATTGCGGAATAAATAATTTCTCTCGGCACAGTCGACTTAGTGGTGAACCAGTCGACTGATATAGCCAAAGTAAAAGAAATTTAAACTCTCGATGCAGTCGACTTATAGATAAGGCAGGCGACTGATGAGACAAAGAGAATAACTAATACAAGACTGATCAGTCGACTGATACGAAGCTGAGTCGACTGGCCAGACAAGTTTTGCAGAGTTTAATTAAACAAAAGTAAATGCAACCACAAGATAACCAATCACAGAGTACACAAGATATATCCTGGTTCGGTCCTCCCGACCTACATCCAGTCCCCAAGCAACCCACTTGAGATTTCCACTATTCTTGAAAAAATTACAAGAATACCCTACGGCGTTATGACAACAACCTTGTCAAACCCGTAGTCCTTTCTCTCAACCAGAGAAAGCAGACCCACTCTACAACCAAGAGTGAAACGACACCGACTCTTCAACCAAGAGTCAACAACCACTCTCCAACCGAGAGCAAAAGTACAAGAAGAATTTTTACAATCAACCTATAGCCTTGTTGGTGTATGTGTTGATGCACGAGGCTAAATCACAAGGTTGACTTCTATACTCAGTCCAGAGCGAATTCAATGCTATACTGGACTGAATGTAGAGAACCAAAGTGTATGAACTTGAAAGCTTTGTTTCTCACAGAAAATCTCTTGAAAAGTTTCTCACAAGAATGCTCGGGTGTTTAAAATCAAGTTGAGTTAAGTTCTATATCTTTTCCAAGAGATGTGAAACTCTATATAAGGAGTTTTGATCTTCTGAACGTTGGAGAACGGTTACATAACTGTCAACCAACGGATCAGAACTTTTGAGTTTGAAAAACTTCGATTTTGAAAATCAGAAAACGGTCAAAAGCTCTCGAACAGTCGACTGGGTTGCCATATGAGTCGACTGATCAGAGTTTGAATAATTTTAAACAGTTTCGTACTTATCAGTCGACTGGCATATGCTTAAGTCGATTGGTACTTAAAAGTTAAAATTCTTCAAACTGTTTTGACTTATTTTTGGGGGTTTTTAAGAGACACACATTATGAAAATTTTGAGTATGTGTGTGTGTGTGTGTTGACAAGGCTTTACATCATACTAAGACTCAACAAAGAATAAAATACAATGTTTATCAAACATTTGAGCTTGAAGTCTTGAGTCTTGAGTCTTGAGTTGAAACTTGATCCTTGTCTTCTTCATCTGTATCTGTTTGAGCTTGTTTGTTTGTTCAGCTAGAATTGTCTTTAGTCTCTGCACTGCAATGTCAGCTGTATAATATAGACACATGATGCACTGTGTTGTGATCATCAAAATCAAGAACCAACATTCTCCCCCTTTTTGATGATGACAACACAATAGCTGATAACAGTTTATAAACAGACATACAAGCATAGATTTAAAAAACTCCCCCTATAAAAAACACAATATGCATACATAAAACAAAAACTTGATATACAGACTGTGTCAGTCGACTGGAGAATAGCGACTGACCAGAACATGATGGCATTATATCAAATATCACAGATGCAGCATGTTTCATAGCTGCAGCACCAGTCGACTATATTCTTGGTTAAGTCGACTGACCAGAGAGATAATACTGAACAGTTGTTTCACAGATAAAACATAACACAGAAAAACACAGAACTCATAGATAATAAAACAACAGATAATGAAACATAACACAGAAACTATCTCTCCCCCTTTGGAATCATCAAAAAGCATAAAATAACAAGATAATGCATTAAAAAGAAAGTTTAATACATAGAAAGGAAATCCATTTTAAAGAAAAGAGCAAATACATAAAAAGTAAAAAGTCTTCAATCATCATCTTCGTCAGAGTCTTCATCTTCATCTTGAGAGGGAGGAGAAAACTGAGAAGTGAAGAGATGAGAGAGATGGGCTACCTCAGAACCAACATGGTCTATTTTGGAACCAAGAGAAGAAAGATATCTATCGACTGTGACTGAATGATTAATTAGATAAGACACACAGTCGTACATGGTTCGGGGATCATCATAATTGGCTTGAGGGAGAGGTGGATCATCAGAAGTAGAGGGTTGAGGGGCTCTAGGTCTAGACGATGAACCTAAGGGAGCTTGGGACAGTGGAGGAGATCGAGGGGGTGATTGAGGAGGTGTATCAAGAAGTTTCATTCATGCCAAACTAGCACGATCGAAACACTCATATCTAGAGACAACATGTGTCTCAGACTCAAGATCAATTTTATAAGCGATAAAGACTCTAGTTAGAAGTCCTCCAAAGGGTAAAAAGTGAGTATGATCTTGATTGAGTCTGGAAAAGATAACATGACCCCAATTAACAGCTATTCTACCAAAAATTGCATATATAGCTTTTTGTAGTTCAATAGAATATTGGTCATAACTTCCCTTTTTAGGAAGGATGTTATAAGCTAATTTTCTACCGACAAGCTTAGCAATTGGTTGTAGATTTCTGCTTGTCATTGGAAGTCGAGAATTTGGTAAAAGAATTCTAGACAAAATAGAGGGATTATCTAACACAATGTCATCAAGAGGTGATCCTACATCATCAATGCCCAAAATTTCATTAATCCTAGTCGGTGTGAGTTGCATTCTAACATTCTTCACCGATGACCGGATTAGGACTTCCCCATTAGGTCTTTGTACAATTTTCATATTTGTATAAAACAAATATATGAGTTGGGGATAGTAATTGGGTTGGTTAGATAATGATAAAAAGTCATAAAGACTACAGTTTTGGAAAAGGGGAATGAGGTTAAAACGATCTAAGTCATTAAAATTTACAAATCTTCCGGGGAAGATTTGAATGGTGCAAAATAGATACCATCGATCAAGTAGATCGGGACTCAAGAGGTATTGGGTGTACTCTTGTGAAGAGGATGTACCCTCGTGAGTGCGTTTTGATCTTTTGGGTGCCATTAGGGGTTTGGAAGGAGACAAGAGATCGAGTTTTACCAAGATGAAAAAGAGACAGACAACACCAGCAGTCGACTTGAGGTCTGATCGAAGGAGCTTCTTCTTCTCTTGCTCTAGGGTTTTGAAAATTTGGGGGTGAAAGTGAGATCGGTAAAGGTGAGAAAGAGGGGCTGGTAAAGAGTTTTTAACAAAGAATGGACGGCTCAGATGCAAGGAAAAGATCTCAACGGCTGAGAGGAGAAGTCACGGGTGAGAATTTGAGCAGTTTTATCTCAAAAACTGTGATGAAGACTCGCTGAAGACAATTTATCTCGCGACAGTCGACTGGTAGGGGTTATCAGTCGACTGAGTCGAGAAAAAAATAAAGAAGTTATATCTACTAGTCAGTCGACTGGTATATGAACCAGGCGACTGGCCTGATAAAAAAATATATGTTTAAGAAACACAGTTCAGTCGACTTATATACCAAGACAGTCGACTTATCAGAAGCTATTTTCAACAAGTATCAATAAAATCACAAATTCCAAGTTCTCTCCTTAACTTAATGAAAGTATCTTCTTTAAGGGGCTTGGTAAATATATCTGCTACTTGTTTATCAGTAGAGATAAAGTCTAAAGATATATCTCCTTTTAAAACATGATCACGTAGAAAATGATGTCGAATATCAATATGTTTCGTACGTGAGTGTTGAATCGGATTTTTAGATAGATTAATTGCACTGGTATTATCACACATAATTGAGGGTTTCTCAAAAGAAATACCATAATCTAATAAGGTTTGTTTCATCCATAAAATTTGTGCACATGCCAAACTTGCAGCGATATATTCAGCTTCTGTGGTTGATAGGAATACGGAGTTTTGCTTTTTACTGCACCAAGATACTAGGGAGTGTCCCAAAAAGTGACATGTACCACTAGTACTCTTGCGATCAGTTTTGCTTCCAGCAAAATCGGCATCGCTATAAGACAAAAGTTGAAAGTTATCGGTGCGTGGATAAAATAAACCATATTCAGATGTGCCTTTAATATATCTTAAAATTCGTTTCACTGCTTTTAAATGAGACTCTTTAGGACTAGATTGATATCTAGCACATAAACATACGCTGAACATAATATCTGGTCTACTGGCAGTAATATATAAAAGTGAACCAATCATACCTCGATAGAGTTTTTGATCAACACTCTTACCTAATAAATCTTTGTCAAGAGTAGTAGTAGTAGCCATAGGAGTGGATTTACTACTAGTACTATCCATGTAAAAACGTTTGAGTAATTCCTTTGCATATTTGCCTTGATTGATAAATATGTCATTTGAGGACTGTTTAATTTGCAATCCAAGGAAATAATTGAGTTCACCCATGTGACTCATCTCAAATTCATTTTTCATGGTATTAGCAAATTCTTGACATAGATTATTATTTGTAGAACCAAAGATTATATCATCGACATATATTTGTATGATTAAGATATCATTCTTAACTCTTTTGATAAACAAAGTAGTGTCTACTTTACCTATTTCAAATCTTGTTTCTAAAAGAAAAGTTTTTAGACGATCATACCAGGCACGAGGTGCTTGTTTAAGACCATATAAAGCCTTTTTCAATTTCTAAACATGATCTGGAAATTGTTCATGTTCAAAACCTGGTGGTTGTTTAACATAAACATTTTCCTTAATAAACCCATTAAGAAAGGCACTTTTCACATCCATTTGATAAAGTATAAAATTCATAAAGCAAGCAAAAGATAATAAAATACGAATAGATTCTAGTCTAGCAACAGGAGCATAAGTTTCATCAAAATCTATACCTTCTTCTTGATTATATCCTTGGGCAACTAATCTAGCCTTGTTCCTTACAACTTGTCCTGATTCATCTAACTTATTCTTGAATACCCATTTGGTACCAATGATAGTCTGATCAGGAGGTCTCGGAACTAAATCCCATACATCATTCCTTATAAATTTGTTTAATTCATCTTGCATGGCATTCATCCAATATTCATTCTCACAAGCTTCTTGTATATTTTTCGGTTCAAAATCTGACAAGAATGCTGTATGAGAGATCATATTAACATGTGAACGTGTCTGAATACCATGGGAGATGTCACCAATTATTAAATCATGAGGATGATCTTTAACTTCAACAAATGACTTTGGTAAAGTTGAAGATATCTCAATCGGATCAGTCGACTTGACTTGTTCTTCAGTCGACTGCTTTACGTCAGTCGACTGGGAGACCTTATCAGTCGACTTATCAGACAGATTAGTTTGCTCTAAGGATTTAATCACATTATCTAAAGGTGATAAATCAGTTTCATCATCTTTATTTAATGTTGATGAAGGTAAGGATTCATCGAATGTAACATGCATCGATTCTTCAATAGTCATTGTAGACTTATTGAAAATTCTATATGCTTTACTCCTATTTGAGTATCCCAAAAAGATACCTTCATTAGATCTAGGATCAAATTTGTCTAAATTATCTTTTGTGTTTAGAATAAAATACTTGCAACCAAATGTCTTAAAGTAAGAGACTTTAGGAATTTTATTAAAGAATAACTCGTAACAAGTCTTCTTTAGTTTAGGTCTTAGAAGAATTCTATTCAAAACATAACAAGCTGTAGCAACAGCTTCAGCCCAAAAATACTTTAGTAGATTGCTTTCAACAAGCATAGTACGTGCGCATTCTTGCAAAGTCCTATTTTTCCTTTCAACCACTCCATTTTGTGGTGAAGCTCTAGGAAATGCAAATGAATGTGTTATACCATTCTTGTTGCAATATTCTGTAAATGTTTCATTTTCAAATTCTCCACCATGATCACTTCTAATAGTGACTATGGTTAGAGATCTTTGATTTTGAATACGTTTACAAAAATGTGCAAATTCTTCAAAAGCATCATTTTTATGTTTTAAAAAGAATGTCCAAGTGAATCTTGAAAAATCATCTACTAAAACAAACACATATCTACTTTTATTTAAAGAAGCAACTCTAGTAGGGCCAAATAAATCCATATGAATTAATTCAAGTGGCCTACTAGTAGAGATTACGTCTTTTGTTTTAAAAGTGGATTTGATTTGTTTTCCTAGTTGACATGCATCACATAACTTATCCTTTTTAAAGGATAGTTTTGGCAGTCCTTTAACTAGGTTATATTTAGATAATTTAGAGAGATTTTTCATGTTCACATGTCCAAATCTTCTATGCCATAACCAAGATTCATTGTTAGAGACTATTAAACAAAAATCATTTGAAAAATCAATTGCATTCAAACATAATTCATAAATATTATTTTTACGAAAGCCTTGAAAAACAATATTTTGCATAGTAGAATCATAAATTAAGCATGCATCTTTTTCAAAAACTATTTTATAACCTTTATCACACAATTGACTAATACTTAAGAGATTATGCTTTAAACCATTAACTAATAGCACATTTTCTATAATCGGGTTAGATATTTTACCGACCATGCCAATACCAATGACTTTGCCTTTGTTGTTATCTCCAAAGGTGACAGATCCTCCATCTATATTTTGAATGGTGGATAGTAGGTTGGCATGCCCTGTCATGTATTTTGAACATCCGCTGTCTAATATCCAGCGTTCTTTCTTGGGTACCTATAAAAAATTTAAGGTAAATATGGTACCCTTTTTATTGGGTCCAAAACACATTAGTTTGGGGGAAACCAAACCCATGAAGAGTTTGATCTTCCTCCATAAGCAGGAATATAATAGGTAGAATTACACACATTCAGCATATAAGAATTGATATAAGCAATTCTATCATTCTGATTAAGGTTGACTGGAACCCATACTAGTTTGTTTTGTCCAGTCGACTTACCAGTGTTGCTCAGTCGACTGTTGGTGTACATCAGTCGACTGGTAGATGCGCTGGGTCGACTTAGAAGAGGTTTTGATCTCGTGGAATAAGATCCACTTTCTCTGGACAGACGACTGGTGGTATGGTTCAGTCGACTTAACCGAATGTTAGTATTACTTTTATCACTGAATTGAACAACCTTTGGTTTTGCAAAGAAATCATATAACTTATGTGTAACACTAGAAATAGATGCTGTCTTATTCTTACTAGTATTTAAAGCAGGAGATTCTTTTATAGAAGATTTCTTAAAACCAAGTCCAAATTTTTGACTAGATGTAACTTGATGATGAAGCATATCATTTAAATTCTCTTTGCCTCTGTTAAACTTAGACACATTCTTTAAAATCTCTTCATAATTCTTTTTGAGAGTTTCAAGATCAGTATCTAAACTTGCAATGCGAGAATTTAAGGATTTTACTTCCTTATCAAGGTTAAGATTTCTTGATTAAGTGTTTGATTCACTTTCTCAAGATTCTTAACTCTAATCTTTTCTTTCTTTAACTCCTGGAATATTTCATTAAACGCATCAAGAAGATCTTCGGAATCATAATCATTACTTACATGTTCTTGTTGTGCAGCCATAAAACACACATTTGCCACTTCGTTATTTTCATCTGTTTTTTCTTCGGAAGATGAGTCACTATCATCCCATGTGGCTTGATAGGCCTTTTTGTTCTTGGCAAATTTGTTCTTTGGATATTTGTCCTTCTTGAAGTTGGATGATTTTCCCTTGTTCTTTGCATTTTCTAAGGGACAATCCTTCTTCATGTGACCTATTTTATTGCACCTGAAACATGTAGGAGGGTCATTAGAATCTTTAATCTTAGAATGAAACTTACCCTTCTTTAAGAACTTCTTGAATTTCCGAGTGAACATTGCTATTTCTTCTTCATCTTCTTCCTCATCTTCTGAGTCAGTCATGGCTTTAAAAGCCAATGATTTCTTCTTTGCTTGGTGTGATTCAGTGTCTTTCTTTCGATCTTCAAGTTGGACCTCATATGCCATGAGATTACCAACAAGATTCTCGAGAGTAAGTGTTGACAAATCATTCGCCTCTTCTATTGCTGTGGTTTTCTTCTCCCATTCTGGAGTGAGTGCTCGTAGGACTTTTCTGACCATCTCTGCTTGGGTATAAGTCTTTCCAAGTGCCACAAGAGAGTTTGTGATGTCTGTGAATCTTGTAATCATCTCAGACACAGTCTCATTGTCCTTCATTCTGAACATCTCAAACCTGTGGACAAGAACAGAAATTTTAGACTCCTTTACTTTATTTGTTCCTTCATGTGTTACCTCGAGTGTATGCCAAATTTGATATGTTGTTGTAGCATTGGATACACGGTTGAATTCTTCCTTCGTCAGTGCACAGAATAAAGCATTCATTGCTTTGGCATTGTTCATAGTCTGACTCTTTTGATCATCATTCCATTGTGCATATGGAATGATAGGGGCAGTATATTCCGTCTCTGTCATTTGCCATATCTCATAGTTGATTGATTGGAGATATATTCGCATTCGGCATTCCCAATAATTGTAGTTCGTTCCATCAAATAGTGGTGGCCGTTGTGTAGATTGGCCTTCATGGTACTGATTTGTATTTGAAGTAGTTGCCATAGCCTGTAACCTTGCTCTGATACCAATTGTAGGATCCTGTAGGCTAAGCAACAAACACTAGAGGGGGGTGAATAGTGTTTATCAAGAATAAATTGCGGAATAAATAATTTCTCTCGGCACAGTCGACTTAGTGGTGAACCAGTCGACTGATATAGCCAAAGTAAAAGAAATTTAAACTCTCGATGCAGTCGACTTATAGATAAGGCAGGCGACTGATGAGACAAAGAGAATAACTAATACAAGACTGATCAGTCGACTGATACGAAGCTGAGTCGACTGGCCAGACAAGTTTTGCAGAGTTTAATTAAACAAAAGTAAATGCAACCACAAGATAACCAATCACAGAGTACACAAGATATATCCTGGTTCGGTCCTCCCGACCTACATCCAGTCCCCAAGCAACCCACTTGAGATTTCCACTATTCTTGAAAAAATTACAAGAATACCCTACGGCGTTATGACAACAACCTTGTCAAACCCGTAGTCCTTTCTCTCAACCAGAGAAAGCAGACCCACTCTACAACCAAGAGTGAAACGACACCGACTCTTCAACCAAGAGTCAACAACCACTCTCCAACCGAGAGCAAAAGTACAAGAAGAATTTTTACAATCAACCTATAGCCTTGTTGGTGTATGTGTTGATGCACGAGGCTAAATCACAAGGTTGACTTCTATACTCAGTCCAGAGCGAATTCAATGCTATACTGGACTGAATGTAGAGAACCAAAGTGTATGAACTTGAAAGCTTTGTTTCTCACAGAAAATCTCTTGAAAAGTTTCTCACAAGAATGCTCGGGTGTTTAAAATCAAGTTGAGTTAAGTTCTATATCTTTTCAGAGAGATGTGAAACTCTATATAAAGAGTTTTGATCTTCTGAACGTTGGAGAACGGTTACATAACTGTCAACCAACGGATCAGAACTTTTGAGTTTGAAAAACTTCGATTTTGAAAATCAGAAAACGGTCAAAAGTTCTCGAACAGTCGACTGGGTTGCCATATGAGTCGACTGATCAGAGTTTGAATAATTTTAAACAGTTTCGTACTTATCAGTCGACTGGCATATGCTTAAGTCGACTGGTACTTAAAAGTTAAAATTCTTCAAACTGTTTTGACTTATTTTTGGGGGTTTTTAAGAGACACACATTATGAAAATTTTGAGTATGTGTGTGTGTGTGTGTTGACAAGGCTTTACATCATACTAAGACTCAACAAAGAATAAAATACAATGTTTATCAAACATTTGAGCTTGAAGTCTTGAGTCTTGAGTCTTGAGTCTTGAGTTGAAACTTGATCCTTGTCTTCTTCATCTGTATCTGTTTGAGCTTGTTTGTTTATTCAGCTAGAATTGTCTTTAGTCTCTGCACTGCAATGTCAGCTGTATAATATAGACACATGATGCACTGTGTTGTGATCATCAAAATCAAGAACCAACAGGTACATGTGGTCCGATCTGGAGCGTCCATCATTGCGTGAATCACGAGGGCTGGGTTTAGATCACTAGAAAACGTTATTTTGTCGTTTTGTGAGCGTGGCGCAATCTGAACCGTCCATCGTGTCTTGACACGAATTTTGGAAAGATCCGACGGTGATTTGTCCTCGGAAGGATTTTTCTCCATATATGAGGGTCGGTTCCTCGTCCCCTCGGTTCGGAGGCTCGGTGCCTTTGGCCGAGTCTTGGCTTTGAAGCGTCGCCTCCACCTGACTCAGTAGTTCGGCTGCTTAGCCAAGCTGTTCGGTAGCTCAGCTAGGCAGACCGGTGGCCGAGTCGTGGACTTGAGCGCTTCGTGGAGCCTTTGTTGTGATACTGAAACGTCGCAACTCTCCGCTTTGGCGCTTTGGCTTCTTAGTGGGCTTTTCAGATTCCCAAGGCAGCCCAAACGTCGCATTGGGTGTATAAGTTCTTACTCCCCCACCCCCCAAGCTCATTTCTCACTTTTCACTCCAAGTTTTCACTTTTACTCTCTGTGCTCTCCGCTAGCGGCAATTTTTTATCCAAGGCAGCGACGTTAGCTGTCGCGTGGGCCAGGCGATTTCCGGCGAGCTTTTTCCGACCGTGAACGTCACTTCAAGGGCACGTCACTTCAAGGTCAGTCAACTTGCCTTAGCTTTTTTATAGAGATGTCAAGGGTGAACTCGGGGAGTGAGGCCTCGTCCTCGGGCGATAGTGGCACCGAGGAGAGGAGGCAGACGGAGATCCGAAGGAAGGGGAAGCAAGTAGCCGAGCCGTCTGTGGTCGAGGTGGGGAAGGAGAAGAAGAGGAGGGTAGTGGCCCAGTCTCCTGTGGTCGAGGTGATTGTGGAGAATCCGAGGCAAGCCCCTGAGACGGGCCGATACCCTTGTGTACTGTCCGGGCATGCTAGGGTTAGGCAGTACGAGGGCGATCTCATGAAGAAGGCGATCATTGGCCAGTCGGAGGTCTATGAAGAGAACAACCCGGTTCTGACTACCGAGGCGGATGAAATTGGATCGGTGCTATCCGAGAGGGACCTCCTTCGGATCAGAAAGGGGTTCGCCATCCCTCCGGAGTACAAGCTAATTCTCCTCGGCCCTGGGATGCGGGCGAACTCCAAGCTGTCGTCGTCGGATATGTGCATGTTTGACTACGACTCCCTGAACGCCGGACTGCATTTTTCGCTGGATCCCTTCATTCGCTAGGTCCTCGGATGGTACTTCCTTGCGTCGACTCAATTTATGCCGAACACATGGCATCATGTGAACGCCTTCCTTCTCCAGTGCCGCAACGCCGAGGTCGAGCCGGACCTGACGATCTTCCGAAGCATGTATCGAATAAACCGGATGCACAAGACCGAGCATCGATACTACCTGGTGCCGAGGAAGGGTGTTTGGATTATAGAAAACCCGGACTCGATCAAAGGTTGGAAGGAAAAATTCTTCATATTGAGGGAGGCATCGATACTGCAAATTCCGAGCCGGTGGAAGCCAGAGGTGCCCAAGTTTGTGAGGGCCGATCCAGAACTGACTGCGGCCGAGGAGGAGGTGGCGAGGAAGATCGTAGCCCTCCCAATGTTGAGTTGGAGGGAGATGACCGAGGAGGTGCTGTACGGGTCTGGCCTTAGCCCAATCGACCCGAGTACGCTCCTGACATCTCGTTTATTTTTTTCTAAGTCTTTAGCTCGTCTCACTAACTCTTAATTTGTTTGTTGTTTGGTTCAGAAGCGCCGAATATGGACTTTACGGCCATGATGAACGAAAGGGGTAAGGTGGCCGATGGAAGGAAGAGGAAGAGGCCGAGCACCACCGCTGCGTCAGGCCGGCCCACCAAGGTCGCTTCGACCACCACTCCGCCTCCCCCGGTCGCTGAGGTGCCCTCGTCGGTCGTGGTTGTTGCCGAAGGGCCCTCGGCTAATGTCGCCTCTACCCTGGTCGGTGAGGCCTTCAACGTCACGGCGGCGTTGTCGCTTGAGGCTCCGCCGTTGACTGCTCCCGCCGAGCTGATCTTGACCGAGCAGCACAAGCAGCTGTTCGTTCCGAACTGGCGAGTCAAGAATCATGATGGATTCCTCGGCAACTCGCAGATGTCGATGCAGGCCGTCAAACACTTGGCGACCCTGAAGGATCGAGCCGCGCTGCAGGCGGGGACGGTCGGCGACGACACTTATGAGGTCGCCCGGTCGCTCGTATCGGTAAGTCTCGTGTACTTTTTTTATAGAATTTCTTTGTCTTCCGTTCGGCTCCTACCCTGTTCTCACCATCGTCTTGTTTTGGCAGGCCACTTGTCACTTCAACCATCTCCTCGAAGCGTTCGCCGAACAGGAGAAGGAGTTGAAGGCCGCAGTGATAAGGACAGAGCGGACAAGGTGAAGGCGGTTCGGCAGCTCGAAGCAGAGCAGAGGCGAGCCGAGGGCTTGGAGGTCTAGGTGGTCGATCTTGTGGCCGACCTGGAGCGAGTCAAGAGGCGGCTCACTGAGGAGGCCGCCAAAGCCGCCAAGGCTGCCGAGGAGCTGGCGACGTCAGCGAAGGCTCTGGCCGAGGTGAAGGCGGAGAAAGAGGCCTTGGCAACGAAGATCAAGGCCGAGGTCGAGGCCGAGGCGAAGAAGCACATGGCCTCGAACATGGAGAAGTCCTACCAGAGGGCGCTCGACCATGTTCAGGACCACGTCCCTGGCTTCGAACGGGTCGGCTACAGACTGTGGCCCGGATCCCCATCAGATGGCGAGGAGGAAGGAGGTGAAGGTTACGAGGTGGAGGGCGACGACGAGGAGGAGGTTGTCGCCGACGCTTTGGAGACAAACCCCCAGGGCGGGGCGAGAAATGAGGGGCCATCTGGCGAAGCGCCTGTGGTCGAGCCGGCGACGCAAGTGGACCCCTGATCTTCTCGTCTTTTTGTAGTCTTCGTTTTTTTTTTAATGTAATGCCTCCTTGCAGACTGGCCACCGCTCCTTTTTATGAATGAAAATTTCACTTCGAATTTGTCTAAGTGTTTGGGTCGGTGTATAGTTTTCCAATTGCGATATTCTTGTATTTCAGATCCTCGAGTACGCCCCAAATACCGCAGCAGCTCGGCATCGTGCCGAGCTGTTTAAGCAATCTTGCAAGGCTCGCCTCGTGGGTGAAATCAAGCTCACCAGGAGGTTGATGTTCAACATGGAAAAGAAGAACAGCGAGCTTCTGGCCGAGGTGCACCATCTCCGGATAGTCGAGGAGGAGCTATCGGCAAAAGAGGCCGAGCTAGCTTCGGTGCTGGCCGAGCGAGATGAGCTCGAGAAGAAGGTCGAACAGCTGCAGAGGGTCACGGTTGACAAGAGCATCGAGGTGACTGACTTACATCGTATTATATCCGACAGCGCTGAGTACCCCGGTTCGGCAAAGCGCCCTCGGTTCAAGATAATGGTCAAGGACGACACTCTGAAGGATAGGATCGTCGAGCTCGAGGAGGAGGTGGCTCGACTGAAGCCTCAGCCTGTGATGGCTAATGTCCGTAGCACTTCTTGCACTCGCGAGGAGAGAGAACGAGGGATCACCCATAGTTGTCTTCTTTGTAGGTTTTAGCCGCAGAACTTTAGTTTTTCGCTCGGAGTATACCGAGGTGACTGTGCTCTTCCGAGGTGCGATAGCTTGGACATCAGATTCTGCCCACGTGGCAACATCTAGACGGTCGATCATGATCGTGGTACGTATCACGAGGTGGGAGGCACGAGTTCCAAGAAAATACTATCTTGTCGTTTTGTGGACACGTGGCACGATCAGATCCGTTCATCACGTTCTAGCACGCATTTTGAGATGATCCAACAGCGAAATCGGTTTCGCAGAATTTTTCTCCATATACGAGGATCGGTTTCTCGTCCGCTCGGCTCGGGGTTTTGAGTGAGCGCGGTTGAGCTGAACGATGGATTCCGAACCACCGTTAGAGTTGCTCGACGGTTGTGGGAGCAGTTCCGAACGGCAACCTGCTTCTAGCTTGCCGAGGAGCGAACTTGTGAAGTAGGGTCGAGCCGAGTGTTGGACTCCGAACCATCGGTTGAGTTGTTCAACGGTTGTGGGAGCAGTTCTGAACGGCGACCTACTTCTAGCTCGCCGAGGAGCGAACTTGCGAAGTAGGGTCGAGCCGAGTGTTGGACTCCGAACCATCAGTTGAGTTGTTCAACGGTTGTGGGAGCAGTTCCGAACGGCGACCTACTTCTAGCTCGCCGAGGAGCGAACTTGCGAAGTAGGGTCGAGCCGAGTGTTGGACTCCGAACCATCGGTTGAGTTGTTCAACGGTTGTGGGAGCAGTTCCGAACGGCGACCTACTTCTAGCTCGCCGAGGAGCAAACTTACGAAGTAGGGTTGAGCTGAGCGTTGGACTCCGAACCATCGGTTGAGTTGTTCAACGGTTATGGGAGCAGTTCCGAACGGCGACCTACTTCTAGCTCGCCGAGGAGCGAACTTGCGAAGTAGGGTCGAGCCGAGTGTTGGACTCCGAACCATCGGTAGAGTGAAGAGTAAATGCAGAGAGATGTAAGCAATTTTTACAAGTATAATATGAAAAAACTCTTTATCGATGACTAATGGCCGGCTGCTTCTAAAGTTGCGAGCCGTTATTACATGAGAAAAATAAAAGAAAATCATTACAAGCAATAGGAGAGGAACGGTTCGACATCTCAAAGTGCTTAGAGAGGCATTGGTGCTCTCTCTTGGTACTTTAAGAGATGGTCGGCATTCCATGTCCTAGGGATCTCCCTGCCTTCGAGGTCTTCTAGTCTGTATGTGCCGGGCCGAACTTTTTTGACGATCTTGTAAGGTCCCTCCCAGTTCGGAGCGAGTTTACTCTTCTGACCGGGGAAAGAGATGGCTACTTTCCTGAGGACCAGGTCTCCTTCTTTGAGTCCGTAGGGCGGACTTTCTTGTTGTATGCCAACTCGATCCTTCTTCGGTAGCTTTCTTGACGAATGGCGGCTCTTTCTCGGATTTCATCTATCAGGTCTAGGCTCGCTCGGAGCTCTCTGGCGTTTTGCTCTTCTTTGTAAGCTATCAGACGAGGAGAGGGTATTCCTACTTCTAGAGGAATGATGGCCTCGGACCCATAGGTGAGATTAAATGGGCTCTCTCCTGTGGGGGTCCGTTTTGTGGTGCAGTAGTTCCACAGCACGTTGGGAAGCTGATCGACCCATAAGCCTTTGGAACACTTATCTAACCTCTTCTTAATGCCAGAGAGGATCTGCCGGTTAGCATTTTCGGCTTGGCCATTCGACTGGGGATGAGAGACGGAGGAGAATCGGTGTTGGATGGCAAGGTTTTTGCATAGAGCTCGGAAGGCAGCCCCGGTTAACTGGGTTCCATTGTCTGTTATCAGGACCCTAGGGACACCGAATTGGCAGATCACGCTCTTCCAAAAGAACTGAACAACCTTGTTCTCGGTGATCGTGGCCAAGGGCTCGGCCTCTATCCACTTTGAAAAGTAGTCGATCGCCACGACTAAGAATTTGAACTGTCCGGGAGCTGGTGGAAATGGCCCTAGTAAATCCATCCCCCACATTGCAAAGGGGATCGGACTTGATAGGGAAGCGAGTGGAGCTTGTGGGAGGCGTCGGATGTCGGAGTACTTCTGACAGGAGCTGCATTGCCGAACGTGCCGTTCGGCGTCTCGTAGGAGAGTGGGCTAGAAATATCCGTAATTCAACACTTTGCGGGCTAAGGATCTGGATCCCGAATGTGCCCCGCCAATGCCCTCGTGAAGCTCTTGTAGGGCGTAGTCTGCCTACTCGGGGGAGAGGCATCTCAGGTAAGGCCGGCCGTCTACCTGTGTGAAGGAGCGTTTGTATAAGATACCTCTGATTAGTGTGTAACGCTCAGCTCGGGTTCTCACTCTTCGAGCTTCTTTGGGATCCTCGGGGAGGAGTTCATCCCTTAAGAATTCGACGAGGGGTTTCATCCAGTTGTCTTCGAGCAGGACAGGCAGCGACTCCCTAGAGTCGGGAGTTTCGTCCTCAATACTCGGCTTCAGAAGGATCTCTATCAAGACGGTCTGCTCGAGACCTTGAAGGGAGGAAGAGGCTAGTTTGGAGAGGGCATCTGCTTGAGCATTTTCTTCCCGGGGTATGCGTTGGATGAAGGCTTCTTCAAATAGTGCCATGAGGCTCTTGACCTTGGCTAAGTATTTAACCATCCTGTCATCACGTGCTTCATACTCGCCGAGGACCTGATTTACGACTAGTTGAGAGTCGCTAAAGATCCGGAGGCGTTAGGCCCCTGTATTTCGAGCCATTCCAAGGCCAGCTATAAGTGCCTCGTATTCTGCTTCGTTGTTCGAGGCCTTGAAGTTGATACGGAGGGAGTATTGGAGGATGAAGTCATCTGGGCCTGCCAGAATGACCCCTGCCCTGCTTCCCTCGTTGCAGGAGGATCCGTCCACATAGACTGACCAGACGGGTGGTCCCTTCACTGTTTGGCTGGACTCGGGGATGGTACTCTCCACTATGAATTCTGCTAAGGCCTGAGCCTTAATCGCAGTCCGAGGCTGATAAGTTATATCGTGCTGGCTCAGCTCGATAGACCATTTCATAAGGCCACCCGAGGTTTCTGGCTTGTGAAGGACCTGCTTCAGCGGTTGGTCGGTTAGAACGACCACCGAATGGGACTGAAAGTACGGGCGAAGTTTTCTCGCGGCCATCACCAGGGCGTAAGCCATCTTTTCTATTTTCGGATAGCGGAGCTCGGCATCCCGAAGTACCTTGCTCACGTAGTAAATGGGCTTTTGAGCCCGGTCTTCTTCCCTTACCAAAACTGCACTGAGGGTCTGCTCGGAGGCTGCCAGGTAAAGGTAGAGGGGTTCTCCGGGAATTGGTTTGCTGAGGAGAGGAGGATTGACGAGGTAAGCCTTGAGCTGGTCGAAGGACTCCTGTTGCTGCTGCCCCCATTCGAAACCCTTAGCCCCCCTGAGGGCCTTGAAGAAGGGGAGGCATTTCTCCCCGGACTTCGAGAGAAAGCGCCCAATGACGGCTAAGCAGCCTGTTAACCTCTGGACTTCCTTAACATTTTTAGGAGGGGCCATGTCTAATATGGCCTTGATTTTCTCAGGGTTTGCTTCAATTCCTCGTTGGCTAACCATGAAGCCGAGGAACTTCCCTTAAGAGACTCCGAACGCACACTTGTTCGGATTGAGTCTCATGCTGTGCTTTCTCAGAACGTCAAACGCTTCTTGGAGGTCGGTCACATGATCGGCACCTCGGATGCTTTTTACAAGCATGTCGTCAACATACACCTCCATGTTTCGGCCGATTTGAGCTTGGAAAACCTTGTTGACGAGGCGTTGGTATGTGGCTCCTGCGTTCTTCAGACCAAAGGGCAGGACCCTATAGCAATAGAGGCCCTGGTCGGTTACGAATGAGGTCTTCGGGATATCCGGAGGGAACATCCAGATCTGATTGTAGCCTGAGAAGGCATCCATGAAGCTGAGGAGTTCATGTCCCGAGGTGGCATCGATCAGAGTGTCAATACTCGGAAGAGGAAAGGGATCCTTGGGGCAGGCCTTGTTAAGATCAGTAAAATCAATACAAATCCTCCAAGTCCCATTGGACTTCTTCACCATTACTACATTTGACAACCACTCGGGATAATTCACCTCTTGTATGAACCGGGCCTTCAAGAGCTTGTCCACCTCCTCTTTTATGGCTAGCTGGCGCTCGGGGGCGAACTTGCGCCTCTTCTGCTGAACCGGTTTGGATCCCGGAACAACGCTGAGGTGGTGGACTAAGAGCTCTTCGGAAATTCCGGGCATGTCTTCAGCTGACCAAGAGAAAAGGCCTTGGTTCCTTCGGATGCACCGTACAATGTCCGAGCATAGGGCGGATGGGAAGGTCTTGCTAACAAAGAACTTGTGAGTTGGATCCTGCTCAGAGAAGAGCACTTCCTCCAGCTCATCCACCGACTTGGACGTCGGTCGGGCAGCATCTTGGGGGATTTCCAGAGTTTCTAAGGAGAGGACTGGTCCGAGGGTGGAGGTCATGTAGCACTTACGGGCCGTTTCCTGATTGCCCCTCACTTCCCCTACTCCGGCCCTGGTGGGGAATTTCATCTTAAGATGGTACGCAACGGCTTCTAGAGCTGCTAGGCCGGGTCGACCTAGGATGACATTGTAAGCTGCAGGAACATCCACAACCATAAAATCCATCGCCTCCATTCGGGTAGTAGGAGTTTTGCCAGCGGTTACGTCGAGGGTAATTACCCCTTCAATAGTCACTGGCACTCCCGTGAACCCATGGAGCGTGTAGCCGGCGGGCTTGAGTCTGTCTCGGGAGAGCTTTAGGCCTTTAAAAGCGGCGAGGAAGAGGATGTTAACGGAGCTGCCATTGTCTACTAGGATCCTCTCCACTTTGAAGTTCGCCATGTGGAGGCTGATGACGAGTGCGTCACAATAAGGGGTGCGGACACCTTCAAGATCTTCGTCTGAGAATGTGACGGGCACTCCAAGGCCTTTAAGAGGAGGGGTGGTGCGAACCGAATTGACTTCTCTTATAAATGCCTTTCGAGAGGAGTTTGAGGAGCCCCCATTGGGCCCCCATGGATGAGGTGTAGGACACGCTCCTCTTCGAAGTCGGGCATTTCATCGCGCTCCGGATGCTTATTAGCCCCCCGAGGTGGGGGAGGGAGTTCGGCTCGGTCCTTTCTGACGAACCTTGTCAGCTGCCCCCTCTGGATGAGGGCTTCTATCTCATTCTTCAAGGCCCGACAATCATTGGTGTCGTGCCCGTGGTCCCGGTGATAGCGGCACCACTTCTCTTTATCCCTCTTCTTGGCGGGGGTGTTCATCCTTGGAGCAGGAGGAATGATCCCTTCCTTCTCAACTTCCATCAGAATGGTAGAGACGTTAGTGGTGAGGGGAGTAAACTTCTCGAATCTAGGGGGAGGTTGGCGCTGGCCCGCATTATTCTTCTGGAGCTTCTTGGCTCCATCCTCTTCTGTTCCCTTTCTCTTAAACCCAGAGGAGGCCCCACCAAGTTGGGGCGGTGCTCGGCTTCTTCGGCTCGAATGTACTTTTCGCTTCGGAAGAGGTGGTCAGAGAAGTTCTGTGGGGGCTTCTTGGCGAGGGAGGAGCGGAGGTTGGGATTGAGGACATTGGACAGAAATGCTGCTGCAGCGACCGACTGGTCGAGGGATGCTATGGACCTGGCTTCAGCCGTGAACCTTTTCACATAGTCTATCAACTTCTCACCCTTCTTCTGGTGGAGGTACAGTAGCGAGATGCTGGTCTTCTCAGTTCTACGGCTACTTACAAAATGGGTGACGAAGAGGGTCTCGAATTGCTCGAAGGAGAATATGGAGGATGGGGCAAGGTGAGAGTACCATTCTCGAGCTGGGCCCTTAAGGGTTGCGGGGAAGGTCTTGCAGAGGAGAGCATCGGAAGCTTGATGGATGAGCATTAGGGTTTTGAAGATCTCGATGTGATCGACGGGGTCAGTCTCCCCGGAGTAGGTCTCAAATTGAGGAGGCTTGAAGCCGACTGGTACAGGTGCAACCATTATAGTTCGGGAAAAAGGAGGTCTGCTAGGACAAAGGGTCCTTCCTCTAAGCTCTTCTTCTCGGTCTAACTGACCCAAGCGCCTCTCCATCTCATGGAGACGGCGGTACACAGCGTCGTCCCTTCGACGGTAATCAGCCGAGCCTCTAGACTCGTCTTCGTACGAGGGAGAGCGGGGGCTACGACGACGGTAGCTCCTGGAGCAGCGAGGACTTTGCTCATGCCGGGAGTTGCTGGGAGCTGGAGGAGGAGATGGGGACCGTCGACGAGGACTTCGGACCGGAGGAGGAGAAGGGATCTTGGGTGCATTGGTGTTGGGACGGAGATTGAGAGCTTGTAGGACGGTCGCTTGGAACTGCTGGAATTCGGCACGGGTGATGGGTGCCTCATCGTTCCTAGGCTGTTGCCGACCTGCGGGGGAGTGTGGCCTTCTTCTGTAATGCTCGGGGGACTCTCTCCGCCCCTTTCAGGTAGGGGATCTTCTGTATTCTCGGCGGTGAGGAGATCGCTCATCCGGATGGTGTTGGCGGGAGGTTCCCTCTTGGGCCCGCTTTTCATCCAGATGGCGATGAAGATCCTCATCCTTCTGCCGATTGAGGACGGTGTTGTGGAGACCAAAAGCTCAGGGATGATGGGAGGCCATAGAGTTCGAAGAGGCATTATGGATGGAGACGTGGTCCGGATGGAGGGGCTGTTTCTGTGGGTTGGGGCCCCTAAAAGGTTGCTGATTTTGCGGAGGGGGCAGGTCCTGTTGGAGTGGGTCTTCCGCTGGAGGAGGAAGTTGCCCTTGCTGCGGAGCCGGTTGGATGGGAATGTCTTGTGGCTGATCGGGGTTTGGTCCTCGGTTGGACCCTCTTGATCTGACTTTCCTAGGAGGCATGGCTGGAGAAGATCTGTTCAACGGGAAGAGGGGAGGTTGCTATTCGTTAGTTTCCTACAGACGGCGCCAATCTGTTGTCGCTAAATTTGGTGTGGGGGCAAACAGATAGTATTTGTGGATTCTTGAAAAACTTGAATAGCAAACCTGAAACCTGTACCGCCGGAGTTTGACCGTTGACTCCCGCCGTTCACCTGCAAAAAGTGCGAGACACTGGGGTTGATCCCGGCGACGCACCCTCCGACGCTCAAGTCAGTAATCAGGAATGATTAAGAAAGAGCGTAAATTGGCAAAAGATTGATTACCTCTCTGATATGGCTAAAATTGGGGTTAAATCGGGACCGTCCAGATCGAGCTCGAATCTGGAAGCATGGGGGTAAAAAGGTAATTTCACATACAGATGGATCCAAAACGGGTATTGGGCCTCCTTCTCACGAAACCAACCGCCCGCGAATAGATCCACTTCAACTGGGCACGGGTCCCGACCCGATACAAGCCCGGTCCACCAAGAGGAGAATCAGGGCACTGATTTGATTAAATCAAATCAACAAACTTGATTGGCTCCCACCAGGGAATCAGGGTCTAACTTCCTAAAACAGAATAGGAGGATTTTTCTCCTAGCTGTTAGGCAGGAAATCAGGGCCCTAATCATTCCAGAAGGCGACTATAAATACAACCCCTCTACCACCAAAACGAGGTTAATCACTCTTTCACCACTTAAGCTCTTTCTTAATCTTTTCCTGATTACTGACAAGAGCGTCGGAGGGTGCGTCGCCGGAATCAACCCCGGTGTTTCGCACTTCCCTGCAGGTTGCGGCGGGAGCAAGGAGGCCGAGTCAGCTGTTCAGGTTTTCCTCGGATCCACAAATTCTATCTGTTTACCCCCTCACCGAAATCAGCGGTAACAGATTGGCGCCGTCTGTGGGAAACACCACACGAACAGTCTCAGCCCCTTCTCCGCCGTCCTCTGCAGCCATGCCGCCGAAGAAGAACAGATCCAGAGGGTCGAACCGTGGGGGCAACCCCACCGACCCGGCAAATGAAGCTCCAGTCAATCCTGTCCTCCAGTCCGACCTCCCTCCGCTGACCCAGCAGGTCCCACCTCCTCCTCCTCCCAAGCAGCAGCCCAACAACGGCCCGTCCGGTCATAACGGTCGGAAGGAGAAGCAGCCCCTCAATCCGGGCCACGTCTCGGTCCATAATGGGTCCTCGGACTCGATGGCTTCCCATCACCCCGACCTCCGCATCACACTCCAAAACCGCCACAAGGACGACGACCTCCGTACCCATCTTGACGAGAGGCGGGCCCGAGAGGGAGCCTCCCGCCAGCGTCAAGGTGAGCGGTCGCCACGTCGTCGGGACGGCAGAAGGTCCCCGGAACGCAGAGGCCGAGCGGCGTCACCTGAGCGCCGAAGGAGGAGGTCCCGGTCCCCCAGGGATCGGCGTCATCCGAGGGACCGAGATATGCCCATCAGCCGAGCCGAGTTCCTCCAGTTTCAAGAGACCGTTCTGCAGGCCCTCAATCTCCGACAGAACGCCCAGAATGCTCAGAGGGTTCCGACGCCCCCCAGGGATCCCAGTCCTCGGCGCCGAACCCGGAGTCCCTCCCCGACTCCCAGCAGACAGCAGCGGCAACAGAGCCCTCGGCGGTCCCAGGAGTACCGGCGCCGCAGTCCACGCTCCCCTTCCTATGAAGAGGAGTCCGGGGGGTCGTACGACTACCAGCGGAGGGACGACGCCCTCATCCGCCGTATCCATGAGGTGGAAAGGCGCATCGGCCGCATGGACAGGGAGGAAGAATCCCGAGCAGGAGCCTTCCGTCCCAGCCGACCCCCCTTCTCGCGGTCGATCATGGAGGCCCACATACCGAGGAGTTTCAAACCGCCGCAGTTTGAAACGTACTCTGGGGAATCCGACCCTGTCGACCACGTCGAAAGCTTCAAGACCCTGATGCTGATCCACCAAGCTTCCGACGCGGTGCTCTGCAGGACCTTCCCAGCCACTCTCCGGGGGTCGGCTCGGGAATGGTATTCTAGGCTCGCCCCCTCGTCCATCTTCTCATTCGAACAGTTTGAGACACTGTTCATTACTCACTTCGTGAGTAGCCGACGAGCCGAGAAGACGAGTCTTTCCTTGCTGAACCTGCGGCAGGAGAAGCAAGAAAAGTTGCGGGACTATGTGAAAAGGTTTACCGCGGAAGTCAGGTCAATTGCTTCCTTAGACCAATCCGTGGCTACCGTGGCGTTCCAGTCGAACGTCCTTAACGCCAACCTCCGATCATCCCTGGCCAAGAAGCCCCCGCATGACTTCGCCGACCTCCTCCTGAGGTGCGAGAAGTACATCCGGGCGGAGGAGGCCGAAGCCCTTCCGGGCTTCGACGGCACCGCCGCGGGGTCAAAGAGGAAGGCGACGGGAGAAGAAGGGTCCAAGAAAGCTCAGAAGGACATGGGCGGTCAGCGCCGCCCTCCCCCCAGGTTCGAGAAGTTCACTCCCCTCACCACTAATGTCTCTACTATCCTCATGGAGGTAGAGAAGGAGGGAATCATCCCTCCAGCCCCAAGGATGCACACGCAGGCGAAGAGGAGGAACAAAGATAAGTGGTGTCGTTACCACCGAGACCACGGGCACGACACGAACGACTGCCGGGCTCTGAGAGACGAGATTGAAGCCCTCATTCGGAGGGGGCAGTTGGCCAAGTTCGTGAAAGCTAACGACCGGACAGATCGGAACTCTCCTCCCCCTCGGGGGGCTAACAAGCGCTCCGAGCGGCGCGAGGAGACACCCGAGTTCGAGGGGGAATGGGTTCCGCACCTGATTCACGGAGGACCAATGGGGGGCTCCTCTAATTTCTCCCGAAAGGCCTTCGTCCGGGAGGTCAACTCAGTCCACAGTGCCCCTCCCCCGAAAGGTCTCGGCGTCCCTGTGTCTTTCTCCGATGCCGACCTCGAAGGAGTCCGAACCCCCCACTGCGATGCCCTCGTCATCGACCTCCGCATGGCCAACTTCAAGGTACAGAGGGTCTTGGTGGACAATGGCAGTTCGGTCAACATCCTATTCCTCTCGGCCTTCCGAGGCCTGCAGCTGCCCCGAGACCGTCTCAAGCCGGCCGGTTACACTCTCCACGGGTTCACGGGGGTCCCGGTGACCGTCGAAGGGGTGATAACCCTAGACGTTACTACGGGAAGCGCCCCTACTACCCGGACCGAGCCGATGGACTTCATGGTCGTCGACGTCCCGGCAGCATACAACGTCATCCTAGGCCGTCCCGGCCTAACTGCTCTGGAGGCTGTCCCCTCGGCATACCACTTGAAGATGAAATTCCCCACTCGCTCGGGAGTAGGGGAAGTCAGGGGAAGCCAGGAAACAGCTCGGAAGTGCTACATGACTTCCACCGGGGGACCAGTGCTCTCGCTCGAGACACTAGAGATCCCCGAGCCGAAGGCCCGTCCAACGTCCGAGCCGGCGGACGAGTTAGAAGAAGTACTCTTCTCCGACGAGGATCCGAGCCGAAAATTCCTCGTCAGCAAGTCCTTGCCGACCATGCTGTTCTCCGACTTGGTGAGGTGCATCCGGGATAACCGCGACCTATTTGCTTGGTCGGCCGCGGATATGCCCGGCATCTCCGAGGACTTGCTCGTCCACCGCCTAAGCGTCGAACCGGGGTGCAAACCGATTCAGCAGAAGAGGCGAAAGTTCGCTCCCGAGCGACAGCAGGCAATCAAGGAGGAAGTGGATAAGCTGCTGAAGGCCAGGTTCATCCAGGAGGTGAATTATCCCGAGTGGCTATCGAATGTTGTAATGGTCAAGAAGTCCAATGGCTCATGGAGGATATGCATCGACTTCACCGACCTCAACAAGGCGTGTCCGAAGGATCCCTTCCCTCTCCCGAACATCGACACCCTAATCGACGCCACCTCGGGCCATGAGCTCCTCAGCTTCATGGATGCCTTCTCGGGGTACAATCAAATCCGGATGTTTCCTCCGGACATCCCGAAGACCTCCTTCGTCACCGACCAAGGCCTCTACTGCTACCGAGTAATGCCGTTCGGTTTGAAGAATGCAGGCGCCACTTACCAGCGCCTCGTCAACAAGGTCTTCCAACACCAAATCGGCCGAAACATGGAGGTGTACGTTGATGACATGCTCGTCAAGAGCATCCACGGCACCGATCATGTAGCAGACCTCCAGGAGGCCTTCAGCGTGTTGAGGAAGTACAACATGCGGTTGAACCCGAACAAGTGTGCGTTCGGGGTCTCCTCGGGAAAATTCCTCGGCTTCATGGTGAGCCAGCGAGGAATCGAAGCTAACCCCGAGAAGATTAAGGCCATATTGGACATGGCCCCGCCTCGGAACGTCAAGGAAGTGCAGAAGCTCACCGGTCGGCTCGCAGCCATCGGTCGGTTCCTCTCCAAGTCAGGGGAAAAGTGCCTCCCCTTCTTCAAAGCACTCCGGGGGGCTAAAGGATTTGAATGGGGCGAAGCACAGCAAGAATCGTTCGACCAGCTGAAAGCCTATCTGGTGAACCCCCCTCTGCTCAGTAAGCCGGTCCCGGGCGAGCCTCTCTTCATCTACTTGGCCGCTTCCGAGCAGACCTTGAGCGCTGTCTTGGTAAGAGAAGAGGACCGGACCCAAAGGCCCATTTACTACGTGAGCAAGGTGCTTCGGGACGCCGAGCTCCGCTATCCGAGGATAGAGAAGATAGCCTACGCTCTGGTCATGGCAGCAAGAAAGCTTCGGCCCTACTTCCAATCTCACTCGGTCGTCGTCCTCACCGATCAACCCCTCAAGCAAGTCCTCCACAAGCCCGAAACCTCGGGCCGGCTGATGAAGTGGTCCATAGAGCTAAGTCAGCATGACATCTCCTATCAGCCTCGGACGGCAATTAAGGCACAGGCTCTCGCCGACTTCATTGTAGAGTCCACCATCCCTGAGGTCGGCCACATCCCAAATGGGCCGCCCATTTGGACAGTCTTCGTGGACGGATCCTCTTGCAGTGAAGGAAGCGGCGCCGGCATTATCCTGAACGGCCCTGACAGCTTCGTCCTGCAGTATGCGATCCGCATGAACTTCAAGGCCTCGAACAACGAGGCGGAGTATGAGGCTCTTATTGCTGGTCTCGGACTCGCACGAAGCGCTGGGGCGCAGCGCCTTCGGATTCACAGTGACTCCCAATTAGTCGTGAACCAGGTCTTGGGCAAATATGAGGCCAGGGACGAGCGAATGGCGAGGTACCTCGCCAAGGTCCGGGACCTCATGGGCCGGTTCGAAGAAGCCATCATTCAACGGGTCCCCCGGGAGGAGAACTCACAAGCTGACGCTCTCTCCAAGTTGGCCTCGTCTTCTCTACAAGGTCTCGAACAGACCGTACTGATTGAAGTCCTCTCTAAACCGAGCATCGAAGACGAGACACCTAGCTCGGTGGAGTCATTGCCGGTCACGCTGCAGGACAATTGGATGAAGCCGCTGGTAGAATTCTTAAGGGATGGAGTTCTGCCCTCCGATCCCAAAGAAGCACGCCGAGTCAGAACTCGGGCCGAGCGCTATGTCTTGATCGAGGGCGTCTTATACAAACGCTCCTTCTCTCAAATAGATGGCCGACCTTACCTAAGGTGCCTCTCTCCGGAACAGGCCGAATATGCCCTACAGGAGCTCCATGAAGGCATCGGTGGGGCACACTCCGGATTTAGGTCTTTGGCCCGGAAAGCTTTGAACTATGGGTACTTCTGGCCGACCCTCCTTGAAGATGCCGAGTGACATGTTCGGCAATGCAGCTCCTGCCAGAGACACTCCAACATCCGACGCCTCCCTCAGGACAACCTCACCTCCCTATCCAGCCCTATCCCCTTCACGATGTGGAGAATGGACTTACTAGGGCCTTTCCCTCCAGCTCCGGGTCAGCTCAGGTTCTTAGTCGTAGCCATCGACTACTTCTCGAAGTGGGTCGAGGCCGAGCCCCTCGCCACTATAACCGAGAACAAAGTGGTGCAGTTCTTCTGGAAGAGCATCATATGCAGATTCGGCGTCCCCCGCATCCTCGTGACGGACAACGGGACTCAGTTCACCGGCACAGCATTCCGAGCCCTATGCGACGACCTCGTCATTCAACAGCGCTTCTCGTCCGTCTCACACCCCCAGTCGAACGGGCAGGCCGAGAACGCTAATAAGCAGATCCTCGCAGGAATCAAGAAGAGGTTGGACAAGTGCTCCAAGGGTTTGTGGGTCGACCAACTCCCTAATGTGTTGTGGAACTACCGCACCAGCAGGCGGACGCCCACCGGAGAGTCCCCTTTCAACCTTACTTATGGGGCCGAGGCCGTGATACCCCTCGAGGTTGGAATACCTTCCCCTCGGCTCATAGCCTATGACGAAGCGCAGAATGCCAGGGACCTCAGAGGAAACTTGGACCTGATAGATGAACTAAGGGAAAGGGCATCGATTCGGCAACAGAATTACAGAAGGAGGGTCGAGCTAGCCTACAACAAGAAGGTCCGACCCGCCAACCTTGAGCAAGGAGATCTGGTATTGAGAAAGCTAGCTATATCCCTCCCCAGTCAGAGGAGCAAGCTAGCTCCGAATTGGGAAGGGCCATACCGGATCACAAAAGTTGTTCGGCCTGGAGCGTACCGACTTGAAGACATGGATGGCAAAGAGCTTCCGAGGACCTGGAATGCCGACCACCTCCTGAAATACCAAGAGAGCGCTCCGGCGCCTCTCTAAGTAATCCGAGGTGTCGAACCATTCCTCTCCTCTAACTTGTAACCTGTCCCATAAATTCTACTATGTAAAACGGTTCGCCGTCAAATATCAATAAAGAAAAGTTCTATTATGTTTGTGAATTTGCATGTTTCTCTCCCCTCTTATTTAACCGATGGTTCGGAGTCCAACACTCGGCTCGACTTTACCTCCTCGGCTCGTCTCCGGACGAACCAGGGGTAGATCGCCGTTCGGAATTGCTCCCACAGCCGTTGAACTACACCGATGGTTCGGAGTCCAACACTCGGCTCGACTTTACCTCCTCGGCTCGTCTCCGGACGAACCAGGGGTAGATCGCCGTTCGGAATTGCTCCCACAGCCGTTGAACTACACCGATGGTTCGGAGTCCAACACTCGGCTCGACTTTACCTCCTCGGCTCGTCTCCGGACGAACCAGGGGTAGATCGCCGTTCGGAATTGCTCCCACAGCCGTTGAACTATACCGATGGTTCGGAGTCCAACACTCGGCTCGACTTTACCTCCTCGGCTCGTCTCCAGACGAGCCAGGGGTAGATCGCCGTTCGGAATTGCTCCCACACCCGTCGAGCTCCAGCGATGGTCCCGGGGTCCAACACTTGGTTCCTAGTCCATCTAAACTACTCCGGTAGGTCGATGCCGGATCTTCGTTCGAACACAAAAGTCCGAAATCTCCTAACTACTAGCCGAAGACCGAAGACCCACAAATTCGGTCGGCTTCCGAGCAAGTGGCTTCCCGAGCGTGTAAACGGGGAAAACACACTTTCCCCTCAACTTTCGTACATGATCTCGATCAGACGGCTCAGATCAAGCCACCTGCGCAAAACGACAAGATAACGTTTTCTTGGGAACTGAGCCACCTCGAGATTCGCGCCTACGTTCGACGGCTCAGATCTCGCCACCTACTCTAAGCGACAAAATAACGCTTTCTTGGGAACAGAGCCGTGCCGTACCGTGTCAGATCCACTAAATGACAAAGAGCCGCACCCCTGGAGATCCATTCGGCTAAACAGATGCGCTCGCTTCAAAGATCTCGGCACGACCGATACGGTTATAAGCAAAGACAAACATGCAAAGCAACGAAAGGGAATTTTATTAATTGTCGGTCGACCCTACAGCTAAGTTGTCGTTTCAGAACTATTTGCATTCAGACATGATAGTGTTACAGATGGTCGGTCGACCCTACAGCTAAGTTGTTACAACGGTCAACAAAAATAGGAAAACGACAGAATCAGAGCCTCTTCGGAAGGGGAATGCTTCGGTTTAGGGAAACACGAGGACGGCGAGGTCTACCCTCCGAACCCGACCCTAAACCAACGAAGCGCGACCCCCCTTCGCTGCTAGCTCTAACTGCGACGCCAGCCGAAGCCCCGCTCGACGAGGCGGCCGCACTGCTCTGAGTGTCGGCTGGACTCCGCCTGGTCAACGGCGAGCGCATCGCAAGTTCGTGAAACGTAATCCCCCTCTCGCTTTCTTCGCGAGTGCACGAAGTGCTACGAACGTTAACCCTGACCGGTGCCGGCTTGAGCGACGCGATCTCTTCCTCCAGTTCGATAATCCTATCCCTCAAGACGTCGTCCTTCGCCAACTTCTTCGGTCGCGGGGCCGTCAACGAGCCCGAGGCATTGGCGTTATCAGTCGCGAGCCGTCGGTAATGAGTGACTTCAATCCCCCTATCTATTGTGATCCTTCTGAGCCTGTCGACTTCGGCCGATAGCCTCTTGCGCTCGGTCGACGCTTTCTCCAGTTCGGAAGTCAGCTTCTCCCACTCCGCCGAACGCTCTTTTTCCGCTAGCTCCAAGTATTGGACCTCGGCCAAAAGGTCGTCATTCTTCTGCTCGGCGGCAGTAAGCTCCCTACGGAGGTTCTCAACTTCGCCTTCGGGATAGGGGGCTGAAGAGCGCTTCCGGTACTGGTACAGCTCGCGACCATACCTCCGCAGAGCCGCCTTCGTATCCTCCAGCCTGCCGAGCAGGAGATATCGCTTATACCGGCTCTGAGAGAGCTCGTCCTTCGTTTTCACCAGCTCCTGCCGAAGGTATTCAGCCTCCGTGATCGGACCGAATCTCACCTGAAATGCAGAGATAAATCCGAGGCCCAACACTTGGAGAAAGTTACGCCAAAACAAACACTAAGTCCGAGACTCAACACTGGGGCAAATTTTGGCCAAACAAAACATTTTTTCATTCAAAATTCGAAGAGTTCTACAACAGCGGTGGCCAGTCCGCAGTTAGGCTTACAAAAACAAAAAAAAAGAGAGAAAAGAAGACAACCGAGTCAGGGGTCGACCTTTTTGTCGTTCGGGTCCGTCGACCCCTCGGCCTTGACCTTGCCCTCGCCTCCGCCACCTCCTTCGCTCCAGCTCTCCTCCTCGGAGTCGTCCTCCTTCTCCTCCTCGGCCGCGGCCTTCCACGGGTCCTCGACGGGTTCCGTCTCCCCCTCGGGGCCGATCAACCCCTCGGGGACAACCTCCTCCCCTTCCACGAGGTCATAGAAGTTGTAGGAGGACGTGTCGAAGCCCGGGTTCTTGGCGACCACATGTTGCAAGGCACGGCCGTAGGCGTCCAGCATGTTCTGGATCATGTGCATCGCGGCCTCCTCCTGCACGGCTTTCTTCACCCTCTTCACCTTCCTGAGGTGTTTTGCCTTGATCTTCTCGGCCCTCTTCCGAGCGTCCTCCGCCTCCGACCGAGCCTTGGCCAGCTCCTCCCTCAGGTCAGTAGCCTCCTTCACCGACGCCTCGAGCTTGGCCGCCGAATCCTTCAGCTCGGCCGCCTCCTTCTCCGAGGCCTCGAGCTTGGCCGCCGTATCCTTTGACAGCTGAACAGCATCGGCCAGCTGCTTCTCCAGCCCCTCCACTTCGGTGGCCCTCTTCGTCGAAAGAAGCAACTCGGAATCGAGCCGCTTCGCGACCTTGACGCGTTCCGCCCTCTCCTTCTCCTTCTCCTGATCCTTCCTCGCCATCTCCTCGAGCAGGAAATTGAAGTGGCAGATGGTCTGAAAGAGAACAACAGAGTTACAATCCGAATCCAAGAACTTAGAAAATTTTCTAAGGAAGAAATTCAGATGAAGAACAAATCAGCCTACTTACCGACATGGTATCCCGGGCGATCTGCATCACGGCGTCCCCTGCCATCCCGGCCTTCAGGGTCGCTCGATCCTTCGGGGTCGGCAAGTGCCTTATCGCCTCCATGCAGATGTTCCCGTCGCCCAGGAAACCATCGGCGTTCATCACCTGCCAGTCGGGGACGAAGATCTGCTTGTGACGCTCGGTCAAAATCTTCTCCGCCTCGGCAGTGAGGGGCGGAACCTGCATGGACAGCGCATCCTTCACCCCGAACACGCCGCTCGACGAACCCGGAGCGTCCGTCCCCGGGGTCGGCACAGGTGCATCCGAGGTAGGGGGATCGGAGACAATGGCCTCCCCCTGCTCGGGGACCACGACCTTCGTCGGAGAGACGAGGACCTCAATCTCCCCCTCCTTGAGGACCACGACCTTCGGTTGGTCGGCAGTCTTTGCGACCGAGGGCTTCTTCGAAGCCCGGCTGTCCTGAGGCGCTGCCGACGGCCTCTTCTTCTTCTCCTGCTCTGCCCGGCCCTTCGCCACCAGAGCCTTGTAATCAAGCTTCATTGTCCCTGCAAAAGCCGGATGGAAAAACTTAGAAAATTTTTCATGAACTTTAAACAAGGAGTATAAATACCAGATGCATACGAGGGTCGATCGGACTGAGACCCCCACGGAACAGATGCTCCTCCGTAATATCCTTCCAGCTTAGCGCTGGCAAGGCGAGAAGCTTCCTCTGGACCTCAGCCTCCTCAGCATTCAGCGGGACATCCTTCTTTGTACGCTTGGGCAAGCCGTCCGCCCAGACTGTCGGTATCACCCACGGCGTCAGATTTCGGACGAGGAAGTATTTATCCTTCCAATGTTTGATCGAGTCCGGGTTCTCGATCAACTTAACTCCCGTCCGAGGAGAAAGGAAAAACCTCTGCTTGTCACGCCTCGGCTGGCAAGGTCGGAAAAGACTCCGAAAGAGAAACATAGTCGGCTTGGCATCGATCTCTTGACATCGGAGGAGAAACGCCACGACATGCCTCCAAGTGTTCGGCATCAGTTGGGCAGGACTCAGACCGTACCAGACCAAGACTTCGACCACGAACGGGTGTAGGGGAAAGCGGAGCCCGGCGATGAGGGAATCGACCGGGAAGACGCATATGTCCGGCGAGGACTTTGTGTTGGCTCGGAACCCTGGCCCAGGAAGAAGCAGCGCATACTCAAGCGGGATCCGGAAACCCTCTCGGATCATGCGGAGATCGGCCTCGGTGAGAGTCGAGATCCTGTGGTCGACCTCGGACAGCTCCCTTGGCTCGTTCTCCTCCACCAGCTTCGCCGTACCTTGAGTGACCCTCTCCAAGGTATCCTCGGCGTAATCCCGGACGCCTCCCACGCTCGATACGGCGATGAGCTGCCGACCGAACGCTCCCGCTCTCTTCGGCGTTTCCACTATTGTGATCACGGCTTTACCCTTTCGGGACTCCGCCGCGACTTCCTCGGGCACTTCGGCCACTTCACCCTCTTTATCCGGACGAACAACGTCTTGCTCGCTCGGCTCCATTACTCCCTTCCCTTTATCCCCTCGGCCAACGGCTTGCTCCGAGGCGGGGGTCTCAGCCGAAATCTTAACCATGTTTTCCTAAAAAGAGAAGGGAAAGAAACTGACCTTGAAGTGACAGGTGCGGTCGGAAAGTTCGCCGGAACTAAGAACGCTACCGCGACAGCTAGCAACGCCACCAAGGGAGCTAAAAACTGCGAAGCAAAGTAAAAACAGAAGAGAGAGAGTAAAAGTGAAAAGTGAAGACTTGGTCTTGGGGGGGTGAAGATTTATAGTAAAATTGGAACGTCCCTTGGACTTCCAATGAAACTTCGCGACTTTTGGGCTACTCTCGAAACGTCACGAAGGCCCATCACCACTACTCCTCTCACCAAGTCAACTGGCTCGGCCCCGAGGGATCCAAATCCGAGCTACGAGCGATCCAAACACGCCGACAGCAGGGTCCGGTCGGAATCCGAGCAAGTGCCTTCCCGAGCTGGTAAACGGGGAAAACTCACTTTCCCCTCAACTTTCGCGCCCGATCTCGATCAGACGGCTCAGATCTCGCCGAGAGCACTAAACGACAAGATAGTGTTTTCTCGGGAGCTGCGCCCGTCTTGAGATGCGCGCCATCATCTAGCGGCTCAAGGTACGCCACGTCGCTCGGACGATTGAACCCTCGGACGCCTCACCTATGCATAGAGAAACCTGGAAAAATTTTGATTCAGTTTTGAGGCGCCGCCTTCGGCTAGCGCCCCCCGGGCCCCGTGCATCAGTCGGTATTCCGCCGACCACGGACCCCGGTCGGGAACAGATCGGCACTCCCCCCATCTCTAACTTCCCCGGGCTGACATCCATCAGAAGCCATCAGCCCGGAAGGAAGACAGAGATGAGAGGGGACCCATCAACACTCAGAGACCAGGAGAAACACACCGTTCCGAGCTTGTTGTTTACAACTGGAAGGCGCGGCTTGTCAGAGGACTCTAACCGCAGCGCCTTCACAGTTGCAAACAACGAGCTCGGACGGCCCAGAAGACCGAGCTGCAACTCATGATAGAGAAGCGCGCCATCCCGAGCTAGTTGGTTGCAACTGGAAGGATCAGTTTGTCAGAAGGCTCTGACAACGGCGCCTTCGCAGTTGCAACGAACGGGCTCGGATGGCCCGGAAATCGGCATTGGACATGGATCACCACTCTCCCACCAAGACCTCCGCCTACTTCGACACTCGCTTCGGAGCAACCAAAGAAGGCAGAAGATCTTGGTGAGAGAACGACCACCCGTCCTCCCGAGACAGCCCATCCCTCGGACCCGGACTACGGTCGTCACCACTCTTGCCTTATTCTCCCCCGCTCCTGACATCCACTTAGGGACCGTCCGGAACGGGAGAAGATAAAGGTAAGAGAACGACCACCCGTCCTTCTGAGACAACTCATCCCCCGGTTTCGGACTACGGTCGTCACCACTACTACCTCGTTCCCCCTCGCTCCTGACATCCACTTTGGGGCCATCAGGAACAAAGGGAAAACCAGGCAGAAGAGCGACCACCTCTCCGAACCTCAAGAGAGAAGCTACCCAAGGCAGATGCCTCCGAGGTCTGGAACTCGATTTGGTTGTGACCAAAATGACAAAGGGAAGGGAGTACTTATAGCCTGCACCCAATAACCGGCCATTATGACCCTCGGAAGTTGAAACGCCACGCATTAATTAAGGGAATTATCCTTAATGACATCGGGAAGGCGAAACGCCACACAAGTCACGAAGCACCATTACTACCATTGGGAACAGAGCCATCTCAGATTGCCAAAAACCGCAGGCCTTCGGTCGGCTGCCGAGTAAGTGCCTTCCCAAGTGCGTAAACGGGGAAAACTCACTTTCCCCTCAACTTTCGCGTCTGATCTCAATCAGACGGACCAGATCTCGCCGAGAGCACTAAAAGACAAGGTAGTGTTTTCTTGGGAGCTGCGCCCGTCTCGAGATGCGTGCCGACATCCAACAGCTCAGATAGCGCCACGTCACTCGGCCTTCCGAACCCCTGCCTTCGGTCGGCAGCCGAGCAAGTGCCTTCCCGAGCTGGTAAATGGAGAAAAAAGACACCGAGCTACGTGGACCGCTGGATCTCTCAGGAATTCGCGCTCCCGATGATGAACAGCCCAGATTGCGCCACGTGCGCTAAAAGACAAGATAGCGTTTTCTTGGGAGCTACGCCCGTCTCGAGATGCGTGCCCAACATCCGACGACTCGGACAGCGCCACGTCACTCGGCCTGCCGAACCCCATGCCTCCGGTCGGCAGCCGAGCAAGCGCCTCTCCGAGCTCGTAAACGGAGAAAAACGCTGCCGAGCGGTAACAGCCGTCAGATCTTTCCGAAGCTCGCGCCCGTCCACGATCGACGGCTCAGATCGAGCCACGCCATTAATCGGTATTTAAATCGTTTTTATCCATTTAAATCGTTTTATTTGTTTAAAAATTGCGAGAAAATTGCTAAAAATTCGGAAAAATCAGCTAAAAATTCTGGGAAATAATTGGAAATTCGGGGACACACTTTCGGACCCCGGAGCGAACAATTATTACCCTGAATGCACCGCTAAAGCCCCCGAACAATCAGCAAACACATCGCAGAATTAAACAAATACTTCGAAAAAAGTAGATAAAAGACGGTCAGATACCCGACGCAGCTCAAGAACAGCACACGGCATCAAAAGTTACCTCACTACCCCCTTTCTAGATTCAAAATCCCACATTTGGACTCCGATACAACTCCACCAGCCACTGAAACCGCTGAACTACTCCTCAAAGTCTGATCACGCTCAGTCTTTAGGAGTGGGGGGCTCGTGATATGGCTAAAATTGGGGTTAAATCGGGACCGTCTAGATCGAGCTCGAATCTGGAAGCATGGGGGTAAAAAGGTAATTTCACATACAGATGGATCCAAAACGGGTATTGGGCCTCCTTCTCACGAAACCAACCGCCCGCGAATAGATCCACTTCAACTGGGCACGGGTCCCGACCCGATACAAGCCCGGTCCACCAAGAGGAGAATCAGGGCACTGATTTGATTAAATCAAATCAACAAACTTGATTGGCTCCCACCAGGGAATCAGGGTCTAACTTCCTAAAACAGAATAGGAGGATTTTTCTCCTAGCTGTTAGGCAGGAAATCAGGGCCCTAATCATTCCAGAAGGCGACTATAAATACAACCCCTCTACCACCAAAACGAGGTTAATCACTCTTTCACCACTTAAGCTCTTTCTTAATCTTTTCCTGATTACTGACAAGAGCGTCGGAGGGTGCGTCGCCGGAATCAACCCCGGTGTTTCGCACTTCCCTGCAGGTTGCGGCGGGAGCAAGGAGGCCGAGTCAGCTGTTCAGGTTTTCCTCGGATCCACAAATTCTATCTGTTTACCCCCACACCGAAATCAGCGGTAACACTCTCAATGGAGATGGATGGGGGGTATTTATAGGTGCCGCTGGGATCAGATTAGGAATGTAATCCCCCTGTGGTTAGATAAGGAATGTAATCCCTAATCCCAGTGAAGGGATAGATATGAATCAGGGTCGTTGATTAGGATTTAATCAGAAACCCTAATTCTATCCCTTTTGGACCGGGTTTGCTGCGAGTTGAAACCCGCACTCAGATGAGGTGGATCCGTTTGTGGGTAAGTGGGTCTTTAGGGAAGATGACCAGTGCCCGCTTCAGACCCATCGGTAGGTGAAATTACCGTTTTACCCCTGAGCTTCAAGATTCGTGCCCAATTTGGACGGTTCCGATTTAACCCCATTTTTAGCCATATCAAGGACTTTCTAGCTTATTTCTACCAATCCAATCATTATTAACTCTATTATTATTACTAGTTGAAATTTACCGTGCACCAAGTGCACGTGGCTTGCTGAACATGACACTTGAATATTTTAATAATGTTCTACTTTTTTTAGAAAATCAATTATAGGAAAAAATTCATTAAGAACTCAAATGAATATAAAATATGAACACTATACATTAATTATGTACACAAAATACTTAAAATTTCAATATTAATAACTCTAAATATTATATCTAGTCTTGATTAAACAAAATAACATGTAAATATATAATTGTCTAATCTAACACATAAAGATATAAAAATAAGATATTTAAAAAAAACAAATTAGTAAATCCTAAATTGATTTCATCATATTTTTCATAAGATTAATCATTATTTTCCCAAGAATACTCCAGCCATGGTGTCATCAAAGCTTCACTACAAAAGATACTGGTTTTACCGGCGAATATTTCCCGGCGTTTTACTAGTAGCGCCGGGGTAGGGAGCGAATAGGAATTGGGCGCCAGATGGGATGGTTATACACCGGCGGTCGATTTAAAAGGCCGGTCAATCTTCGTATTCACCGGCGTTTTACTTAAAAATGCCGGTGAAGTGTATTATTCACCAGCGTTTTTATTATAAACGCCGGCGAATATACGGACACATTCACCGGCGTGTCTAATTGAAACGCCGGTGAATAACTGCGATAAAACCCGCGAACTCTAATCTTTCGCTCGCCATTTTTCCAAACCCCCCCCCCCCCAAAAAAAAGAAAGGGGCGCTTCGTTTCCCTCCTTCCTCGCTCTACTTCCAGCGCGTTTGCCTCCGCCGCTTCGTCCTCTTCGACGGCCTTCGACCTTTCGAAATCGTCCCTTCTTCCCTTCGTCATTTTCGATTTCCCTCTTCCCTTTCTCTATTTGGAGGTGAATCGGCGATCGCCCCGCTCTCTCTCTCTCTCCTACGCCCCCGCCCTCGTCGCCCCGCTCTCTCTCTCTCTTTCTTCGGTATCATCTCTTGATTTCCCTTATTTTTCAAAAAAAGCAGCTTTTTTCATATTATTCATCTTGATTTTCTTAACATGAATGGTTTAGTTGGGATGAAGAATTAATAGAAAAATATATGCTTAGATACTGGAAATTTTCATCTTCTTTTACTGTTAATGAAGCTGATTTCATGCATCTGATTGTCTTCATGGCATGTTTGTTTTTTTACCCAAAATGGGTTCACTGTGAACTGAGGATGCTCTAGGTACGTATGCCAAAATCCTCTGGCCGGATATGCACAACAATTGGATTTTAGATTTAGTTGGGCACAGTGAATTAGTAGAGCAACATATAAGCTCAGATAATGAAAATTTTCATTTTCAGATACTGTTTAAGTTACCTGTTTGCCCTCGTTGGCATGATTTTTTAAAAAAAAATGGGTTCACTTCCAAACTAAGTATGCTGCTAGCATACCCATTTTCTTTCACTGTTAATGAAGCTGATTTCATGCATCTGATTGTCTTCTTGGCATGTTTGTTTTTTTACCCAAAATGGGTTCACTGTGAACTGAGGATGGTATAGGTACGTATGCCAAAATCCTCCGGCCGGATATGCACAACAATTGGGTTTTAGATATAGTTGGGCTAAAGAAGTAGTAGAGCAACATATAAGCTCAGATAATGGAAATTTTCATTTTCAGATACTGTTAAAGTAACCTGATTGCAATCTTTGGCATGGTTTTTTAACACAAAATGGGTTCACTTCCAAACTAAGTATGCTGCTTGCATGTCCATTTTCTTTCACTGTTAATGAAGCTGATTTCATGCATCTGATTGTCTTCTTGGCATGCAAGTTTTTTTACCCAAAATGGGTTCACTGTGAACTGAGTATGCTATAGGTACGTATGCCAAAATCCTCCGGCCGGATATGTACAACAATTGGATTTTAGATTTAGTTGGGCTAAAGAAGTAGTAGAGCAACATATAAGCTCAGATAATGGAAATTTTCATTCTCAGAAACTGTTAGAGAAGCTGATTGCCATCTTATGCATGATTTTTTAACATAAAATGGGTTCACTTCCAAACTAAGTATGCTACTAGCATCCTCATCTTCTTTTACTGTTAGTGAAGCTTATTTTCATGCATCTGATTGTCATCTTGGCATGTTTTTTTGACCAAAATGAGTTCGCTGTGAACTGAGGATGCTATAGGTACGTATGCCAAAATCCTCCGGGTATGCACAACAATTGGGTTTTAGATTTAGTTGGGCTAAAGAATTAGTAGAGCAACATATACGCTCAGATAATGGGTATTTTCATTTTCAGATACTGTTAGATAACCTGATTGCCATCTTAGGCATGATTTTTTAACCAAAAATGGGTACACTTCCAAACTAAGTATGCTGCTAGCATCCCCAGTTTCTTTTTTTGTTGTTAGTGAAGCTTATTTTCATGCATCTGATTGTCATCTTGGCATGTTTTTTTTACCAAAATGGGTTCACTGTGAACTGAGGATGGTATAGGTACGTATGCCAAAATCCTCCGGGTATGCACAACAATTGGGTTTTAGGTTTAGTTGGGCTAAAGAAGTAGTAGAGCAACATATAAGCTCAGATAATGGAAATTTTCATTTTCAGATACTGTTAAAGTAACCTAATTGCCATCTTAGGCATGATTTTTTAACAAAATGGGTTCACTTCCAAACTAAGTATGCTGCTAGCATCCTCATTTTCTTTTACTGTTAATGAAGCTTATCCCATGCATCTGATTGTCATTTTGGCATGTTTTTTTGACCAAAATGGGTTCACTGTGAACTGAGGATGCTATAGCTGTATGCCAAAATCCTCCGGATATGTACAACAATTGGTTCACTCTGAAAAATATATGCTTACATACTGGACATTATCATTTTTCTTTTACTGTTAATGAAGCTGATTTCATGCATCTGATTGGCATCTTGGCATGTTTTTTACCAAAATCCTCCAAATCTGTACAAGATTTGGGCTGAACAAACCTCGTGCAGGTTTCTTTTGGCACTACAAGCATCAATGATTTAGTTGGGATGAAGAATTATTTTAGAAAAACTTATTAGTAGCCATATTAGTTTCTTTTGTTTAGTATTATTATTATTATTATTATTATTATTATTATTATTATTATTATTATTATTATTATTATTATTATGAGATAAGTGATTATTAGTAGTCATGAACAGAATAGTTCATGAGTCATCAGATCTTCTTGTTACCGTAGTTACAGCACGACGCGCTCATTATTCGGCCGATTCCTCTTCATCAGCAAAATACCCTTTACCATCATCATCTCCTTGAACGGAAAGCCAAATACAGGGGAGACTATAGTCGATTTTTTTTTATGCTCGAACACAGGGTGTGCGATAAAATACCACTAAGGTGGTTGTGATAATTTCCACAGAAGGTAGCTTAGGGTTATGTGAATAAAGTAGATTGTGTTAAGATGTAGTTTTTTTTTGTACATTTTTTGGAACCACAATTTCTTTATTTTACAGTTAAAGATTATATCGTTTATTTATTTGCAGCTAGGGATGGTTTTCAAATAGGTGAAATTTAATATACAAAATGCCTTTTACTGTTATTACTATTTAATATATCAAATTTTAATTTCAGATTGTGTGCTATTGATATAATGGATAGAAGTTGGATTAGTAAACCACGATTATCCAAGGAGTACCGTGATGGTATTAAAGATTTTATTATCTTTGCCAGACGACATTCCCGTGATCCTAACCTAATCCTTTGTCCATGCCTCCGGTGTACAAATTGTATGCTGAGGACATGTGATGTAGTACATACATACTTGGTTGTCAACGGTTTTCTTCAAGGGTACACAAGGTGGTTTTGTCATGGAGAGGATCATACGTCAGCTCCTGTTCGTCCGGTTGTATTAGAAAATGAAGCTGAGCCCTTAGTGAACGAAGACTTAAGCGTTTCCGATGAGATGCATGCTTTGTTACAAGATGCCATGGGAATTCATAATGTTCCTTTCCACACCAATAACCCAACAACCGAAGTTCACAATGAGTCAACAGAAACAAACCAGATTGGTGGTGGGGTGGACGAGGAAATGTCTGGCCCCACCCCTAAAAATAATAAGCAGCAAGAATCCTTCGCTAAGTTACTTGAAGATGCTAGTACTCCGTTGCACTGCGATTGCACCAAATTTTCTAAGTTCTCATTCATTGTCAGACTATTTCAGATTAAATGTTTAAACAGGTGGTCTGCTAAGTCCTTCACTATGCTACTTGAATTGTTGAATGAAGCATTTCCTGAAATCTGTATTCCAAACTCAGCCTATAAAATCAAAAAATTCCTAAGTTCTTTCGATCTAGGATATGAGAAGATAGCAGCATGTCCAAATGACTATATGCTTTTCACGAGTGGTAAGGAAAGTCTGGAGAATTGCGAAGTGTGTGGTTCTTCGAAATGGAAAGAAAGACCAAATCAAGACGAGGGAGCCAGTGGATCTACTAAGCGAAGTAGGAAAAAGAAGCCTGCCAAAATACTGCGTTACTTTCCTCTGATTCCTAGGCTACAAAGGTTGTTTATGTCTACGAAAACTTCTTCTGATATGAAATGGCATGCTGAAGGTCGCACTAATGATGGAATTCTTAGACATCCTGCTGATTCTCAATCTTGAAAAAAATTTGATGAAAGATATCCTGATTTTGCGGAAGATCCTCGAAATGTGAGACTTGGACTAGCTAGTGATGGTTTCAACCCTTTCAGGCAAATGAGTAGTACGTACAGCATATGGCCGTTTGTGTTGATACCATACAATTTGCCGCCTTGGAAATGCATGAAGCAGTCCTCATTTATTTTGTCCATGATAGTTCCTAGACCGAAAGGTCCTAGAAATGATATAGATGTGTACCTACAACCGTTAATAGATGAATTTCAGAAGTTGTGGGTGGGTGTTCCAACCTATGATGCTGTGGCTAAAGAAACATTTTCTCTTCGGGCTGTGTTGTCTTGGACAATCAATGATTTTCCAGCATATGCAAATTTATCTGGATATAGTACTAAAGGACGTTATGCATGTCCATGTTGTGCTGACCAAACTAGTTCAAGGTGGTTGTACAATGGCAGAAAGTTTTGCTATATGGGTCATAGGAGATGGTTGCCTGACACACATATATTTCGGGCAGAGGCAGCGACATTTGATGGTACCGACGAGTGGGAGCATGCTCCTGGGTCTTCTTCTGGTTCAGATATTTTGAGGCGGGTAGATGGTCATCAATTCAAATATGGAAAAGAACCAGAAGTCAGGACAAAGGGCAAGAAAAGGGCAAGGCCGGAGCAAGGTGAGGAGACCGATCTATATGGCGAAGATGAGGATCAAAACATGACGAGTTTAGGTGCATGGAAGAAGAAGAGTATTTTCTTCAAGTTGCCGTATTGGGAATTCAACTTACTGCGACATAATTTGGATGTGATGCATATCGGAAAAAATATTGGTGAAAATTGTATAGGAACAGTTATGGGAGATGATCGGAAGACAAAGGACAATCTCAAGAGCCGACTTGATTTGAAGTCAATGGGCATCCGACATGAGTTGCACCCAGAAGAATTGCCGAACGGGAAAGTACTCCTACCTCCTGCAATCTATTCAATGTCAAAATCGGAGTTGGAATTGTTTTGCAAAGTACTACTTGAACTTAAAGTCCATGATGGCTATTCTTCTAACATGGCAAGATGTGTCAACTTTAAAGAGAAGAGGCTTCAGGGTCAAAGTCACACGACTACCACATCCTAATGCAGGATCTCCTTCCTGTGGCCCTAAGGTCTTCAATGTGTGAGCAAGTCACTACTGTCCTGAAAGATCTTTGTAGCATATATAAAGGTATTTGCTCAAGAATGCTTCGTGTTGAAGATCTGGACCAATTGGAGCAGCAAGCGGCATTGACACTTAGTAAAATGGAGATGATATTTCCTCCATCGTTCTTCACTATAATGATTCACTTGATAATCCACCTTGCTGGTGAAGCCAGAATCGACGGTCCTGTTCACTATCGGTGGATGTACCCCATTAAGAGGTAAAAGAATTCATTCATCTTACGAAATTGAATTTTTAAAAGCTCATTTCTTTTAATCCCCTAATCCGCTCTAATTCATTAATTGTATATGTTCAGGTACCTATACCGGCTAAAGGGTTATGTGAAAAATAGAGCATATCCTGAAGGGTCAATAGCCCAGGGAAATCTATCAGAGGAGTGCTCACATTTTTTTTCCAGGTATTTGCCGGGTGTGGAGACATCTTCTAGTAGACCACGTAGAAATCCAGACATTTACAACCTTGATGGTGCTCAATATCTTTTTGATACCGCTGGCACTACTGTTGGTAAAGTTGATGCATTTGAGCTAGATAACTTAGCGTGGGAACAGGCACATCGATATGTACTAGACCACCATGCATCAGTGGAACCATTTTGAAAGTAAGTTGCTTTTGAATTTAAATCGAATACAGTGAAAACCGCGGAGTTCGATATTAACTTACTTTTTTTATTCCTTATTTCAATTGCTTGTTTTTTAGCGAATTTGTCAGGGACATCAAACGAAGGGCTAGACCAAGAAGACTACCACCACGTGAACAAAACAAATTGATGAATGAAAAATTTCATAAGTGGTTTGAATCTCATGTAGGTGAATTACAGTTATGCGAGTTAATCTTCATTCTATCTATATTTTTTATGGTGCTGATACGATTTGCGCAAAATTAATAGGTACATTCTTTGGGTCCTGAAGGTGCGTCATCTAAAATACAAGTACTTGCCAAAGGTCCCTATAAGATGGTCAAAAGATACGGAGGATACATATTCAATGATTTTAGATTTCGTACTAAGGATCGTGAATGTCATTTGAAGTCTCAAAATAGTGGATTCGTAGTGACGTCTAAGACTAGAAGTTATGCTTCCAAATCGGACACGAGGCCTGTAGATGGAGATCTCGACTACTATGGAGTGCTCACGGATATCATTGAGTTGAATTATTTTGGTCATTTCCGTGTTGTCGTATTTCGTGGGGATTGGGCTGAGTTTGATAGGAATTTTGCTAACAACAAGGATAAGCTTGGCTTCACAGTTGTAAACTTCTCAAAATTGATTCACATCGGTACACACATTAGCCATGAGCCATTTGTGTTTCCATCCCAAGTGCAACAAGTGTTCTACATTGAAGATCCAACCCTGCCAAAATCGTATGTGGCTCTCCCTATGCAACCAAGAGATGTATTCCAACTGGACGATACTTCAGAAGATGAAGACGGTGAAGTCATGAACAGTTACATTGCTTCTGAGTTTCCTGTGTTTGATGTAAACACAACCGACGTTGGAATTTGCGGGACTTGGCTCCGCAAGGATGGAGAAGAGGGCGATGTACTGGAAGATGTCGTATTGTAGTTTACATGATTTTCAATTGGGTTTATTATATGTCTGTAATTTTATGTCTTAAATCTTGTTGTAATATTATGTCTGTAATTTCGAATATGTTCATTGTGAATTTAATACACCGGTTTAATTATCTTTCTATTTTCTACTGCTTGGTATTATTTACATTAAACTATGCTTAGTGTCATTTGAACCAAACTATCGTTGTAATTTAATCTGTTACAGATCTCATTTTTTTAATTTTTTTATAATTATGTTGGTTTGTTAATCCTACTAAAGTACAAATTTTATGATAGTTATTATAAACATGTTATTAATTAAATTTGCATATCTAAGGAAGTTATCGGATCCTTGACAGGTACAACATGCCGAGGCGTGGAAAGAGGGTAAATATAAATGATGACAACGAGAGCCATGGGGATGAGCAGCCACTAAATAATAGTAGCAGTCAAACATATGAGAGTGAGGGTAGCACGCCGCCCACTGTCAAAAAACATCGGTAAGTCTTTAAATTGGTATTTTTAAAGAGATTATGGTCTTGAATGCATGAAAGACACGTACTAGTGTTTGTGAGTCTGCATTGTGGCTGTCGTCTATAAGCATTTCGTCTATGTTTCTTAAGTGGGATGTGATTAGAAAGAAAGGGCTGGAGTGGAGATCTGGAAACCCAAATAGAGACATCTCGTTTATTATAATCTACACTTATTGTTGGACCAACCCCCTCTTGCTGTTGTTGCTGATGTCTCTTTGTGTGCGTGTGTTGAAGAGAATGAAGGGATGAGAGAGAGTTGAGGAAAATGCCGCTATGTTAGCCTGGTGTATCCTCATTCTCTACCATCCCTCTTTCTGGCTCCATATATGGCTTCTATATTAAATTGGTTTCCTTCCACGATGACAGTCCGTAATACTACACTTGATATGAGCCCTGTTCATAGCTGCACCCTATTGCATACTCACAAACAACTAATACGTGTCGGCCTTGCATTGTATGACCAACCCCACTTTGGCACATAACATGGTATAGATGACATTGTATGACCTGCAAATAAGGTTTGTTCAGCCGTGTTGTTGTACTGATTTGGAGGATTTTGGTATGCTAGCAGCATACTTAGTTTGGAAGTGAACCCATTTTGGCTAAAAAATCATGCCAAAGATAGCAATCAGATGCATGAAATCAGCTTCTTTAACAGTATCTGAAAATGAAAATTTCCATAATCTGAGCATATATGTTTCTTTAACAGTGACTGTGAACAATTGTTCTTAATTGGGCTGTGATTAGAAAGAGACGAGTTGGAGTGGAGATCTGGAAACCCATATAGAGACATCTTGTTCAGAATAATTTATTATTATTGTTGTTCTTGTCGCTCTTGCTGTTGTTGCTGATGTCTCTATGTGTTCATGTGCTGAAGGGAAAGAAGGGATGAGAGAGAGATGAGGAAAATGCTGCTATGTTAGCCTGGTGTATCCTCATTCTCTACCATTCCTCTTTCTGGCTTCTATATTTGGTTTCCTTCCACGATGACAATTCCTTAAAACTACACTTGATATGAGCCCTCCGGATATGCACAACAATTGGGTTTTAGATATAGTTGGGCTAAAGAAGTAGTAGAGCAACATATAAGCTCAGATAATGGAAATTTTCAATTTCAGATATTGTTAAAGTAACCTGATTGCAATCTTTGGCATGGTTTTTTAACACAAAATGGGTTCACTTCCAAACTAAGTATGCTGCTAGCATCCCCATTTTCTTTCACTGTTAGTGAAGCTGATTTCATGCACCTGATTGTCTTCTTGGCATGTTTTTTGGTCCCATTTTCTTTCACTGTTAGTGAAGCTGATTTCATGCACCTAATTGTCTTCTTGGCATGTTATTTTGACCAAAATGGGCTCACTGTGAACTGAGGATGCTATAGCTGTATGCCAAAATCCTCCGGATATGCACAACAATTGGGTTTTAGATATAGTTGGGCTAAAGAAGTAGTAGAGCAACATATAAGCTCAGATAATGGAAATTTTCAATTTCAGATACTGTTAAAGTAACCTGATTGCAATCTTTGGCATGGTTTTTTAACACAAAATGGGTTCACTTCCAAACTAAGTATGCTGCTAGCATCCCCATTTTCTTTCACTGTTAGTGAAGCTGATTCCATGCACCTGATTGTCTTCTTGGCATGTTTTTTGGTCCCATTTTCTTTCACTGTTAGTGAAGCTGATTTCATGCACCTGATTGTCTTCTTGGCATGTTATTTTGACCAAAATGGGTTCACTGTGAACTGAGGATGCTATAGCTGTATGCCAAAATCCTCCGGATATGCACAACAATTGGGTTTTAGATATAGTTGGGCTAAAGAAGTAGTAGAGCAACATATAAGCTCAGATAATGGAAATTTTCAATTTCAGATACTGTTAAAGTAACCTGATTGCAATCTTTGGCATGGTTTTTTAACACAAAATGGGTTCACTTCCAAACTAAGTATGCTGCTAGCATCCCCATTTTCTTTCACTGTTAGTGAAGCTGATTCCATGCACCTGATTGTCTTCTTGGCATTTTTTTTGACCAAAATGGGTTCACTGTGAACTGAGGATGCTATAGCTGTATGCCAAAATCCTCCAGATATGCACAACAATTGGGTTTTAGATATAGTTGGGCTAAAGAAATAGTAGAGCAACATATAAGCTCAGATAATGGAAATTTTCATTTTAAGATACTGTTAAAGTAACCTGATTGCAATCTTTAGCATGGTTTTTTAACCAAAAATGGGTACACTTCCAAACTAAGTATGCTGCTAGCATCCCCAGTTTCTTTTTTTGTTGTTAGTGAAGCTTATTTTCATGCATCTGATTGTCATCTTGGCATGTTTTTTTTACCAAAATGGGTTCACTGTGAACTGAGGATGGTATAGGTACGTATGCCAAAATCCTCCGGGTATGCACAACAATTGGGTTTTAGGTTTAGTTGGGCTAAAGAAGTAGTAGAGCAACATATAAGCTCAGATAATGGAAATTTTCATTTTCAGATACTGTTAAAGTAACCTGATTGCCATCTTAGGCATGTTTTTTCCCCCAAAAATGGGTACACTTCCAAACTAAGTATGCTGCTAGCATCCCCAGTTTCTTCTTTTGTTGTTAGTGAAGCTTATTTTCATGCATCTAATTGTCATCTTGGCATGTTTTTTTGACCAAAACGGGTTCACTGTGAACTGAGGATGCTATAGGTACGTATGCCAAAATCCTCCGGATACGCACAACAATTGGGTTTTAGATTTAGTTCGGCACAGTGAATTAGTAGAGCAACATATAAGCTCAGATAATGGAAATTTTCATTTTCAGATACTGTTAATGAAGCTGATTGCCATCTTTGGCATGATTTTTTAACAAAAAATGGGTTCACTTCCAAACTAAGTATGCTGCTAGCATCCTCATTTTCTTTCACTGTTAATGAAGCTTATTTCATTAAGATCCAGGATGGCAAATTTTGATTGGGCTATGATTGGATTGTTTAGTGGATGTTGTCTATGTTCTTAATTGGATTGTGATTAGAAAGAGTGGGCTCGAGTGGAGATCTGGAAACCCATATAGAGACATCTTGTTCATAATAATTTATTATTATTGTTGTTCTTGTCGCTCTTGCTGTTGTTGCTGATGTCTCTTTGTGTTCGTGTGCTGAAGGGAAACAAGGGATGAGAGAGAGATGAGGAAAATGCCGCTATGTTAGCCTGGTGTATCCAAAGTCCTTACCTTTCTTCTTTCTGTTTCCATTTCTGGCTTCTATATTTGGTTTCCTTCCACGATGACAGTTCCCTAAAAATACACTTGATATGAGCCCTATCTTATTTTTCTTATTTTTCTTATTTTTCTTATATTTGGTTTCCGTCCACGATGACAGTTTCATGGATTGTCTGAACAATCCATGAAGGACATGCTTAGATACTGAATTTTCATTTGTTTTACTATTTTAGATAGTGGATATTCCCAATCAGAGGAGAATATAAAGGTTTCAAGTTAGATACTGAATTTTCATTTGTTTTGTTATTTTAGATATATTTAAAAACAAAATTAAGTACTAGATTTTTAGCATTGCAATGTAATTATTTTACCTCTGTATATATCATTAACAATTCCATTTGCAGTTGGCATTTTGATCTTATAATTTAAGATACAGGTAGTTCTTTTTGCAAGTTCAAAAAATATGTATATTCTGTATTGTGGTCTACTGTTCAATTAAACTATTGTTTTTTTTTCACAGAGCGGTCGTCCAGATGAAGGAAATTCTGATGATCAGAGCTGAAGCTACTCGAGGGGTATGAATCTGCGGTCCTCCTTGCTGTTCTTATGTCCTCCTTGCTGTATGGTTGTTGTTCTTATGTCCTCCTCCTTGCTGTTGTTATGTCAGACTGGTTTTTTTTTATGAGAGTTATGTCAGACTTTTAATTTGGGACATTTTGGATATTTGTCAGACTGGTTTGTTTGGATATTTGGGATGTTAGTCCCTATATTAATTTGTTAATTATGACACTGTTAATTAATCAATGAATTTGGACGTTGATATGACACGTGTGAAACTTGATTATCTTTAATCATTCTTGTGTTTGGTTGTGATTTGCGCAGTAATATGCAACGAAATTGGTTGAATCAGTTGTGAGAATTAGTTTACAGGTTTTGTAAATGAAACTGTGAATTGAAATCGAACGGAAAACCGGAGTATCGAAAATAAACGGGCATAGCTAGACCGGCGTTTTAAAAGACCGGCCCTAGACCGGCGTTTTAAAAAACGCCGGTCTATCTAATCTAATTGTTGGAGTGTGTGATACACCGGCGTTCCCACACACGCCGGTGAATGTTGTCAGCTGTAACGCCACATACGTACACCGGCGTTTTATAAAACGCCGGCGTATATAACTACACCGGCGTTTTTTGGTCACGCCGGTGCTTGTAAGTAGGGAAAACCAGGCACTCATAAACGCACATACACCGGCGCTCTTTGACCGCCGGTATACTTTCGCTCTACACCGGCGTTTTCATAAACGCCGGTGAATGAATAAATACCGGCGGTTTACGACCGCCGGTGAATGTATATAGGGTGTAAAAGAACGGCACCCAGAGAACGACATACACCGGCATTTTATGACCGCCGGTGTAGTTGTCACATTTACCGGCGTCCATTAAAACCGCCGGTGTAGACCCCTTCGTTTCCGCGACGCCCGCTTCGGTGGCATTTGGACCGGCACTATTATAAACGCCGGTGAAAGTTTCACCGGCGTAAAAAAACGCCGGTAAAGACGTCAAAAAACGCCGGGAAATCTAGTTTCTTTTGTAGTGCTTATGTTCTAGGAATTGATTGCATATTCCTTGCAAACAATAGTTGAAAGAGTATGGTGGTAATTCTATTAGGTTTATGCATTAAGAGGATCTAGTATATTATTTGTAAAGTGTATGTTTAAATAAGGCATAAGATATATGTGCTAACAAATTATTGTTGTTATAAATTATGAGTCAAAACTGTAGTAAGGAACTTTTTTCTCTAGGAAATTTAGCAATCATTTCGTCATTAAATGAATTAACGCACTCAATGTTCGCCGCTAAAATATCACGTTTGGTGATGTAGCCAGTAGAGTGTGCATGTTGATGGAGTGGAGCAAAAACACTATCAAGCAAGGCATGCTCAGATACTTCATAGTTTAAGTATTCAATGATCATTTCCTTTGAAATTTGAACCGCCGACAATGGACTCCCCTCTGTTCCCTACTTGAAGTAATAAGTCATTGAATAATAGATCTAATACTGCCCTTATATTTGGTTGTAATTATATAATTTCCATTTCTTGGCATAGATCTGATATTACATAGGTAGAAGCAATACTCGATTCCCTCGTTCTACGTGGTACCATTTGAAGAACTTGTCGAAAATCTCCAAATAAGAAAACTTATTTTTTCATACACTATGAATACTATTAATAAAAACTAAATGATGAGAAATGTACCTCAAATGTTACTTATTTCCATTTTTGAAATTTGTACTATGCCATATTATAGTTAAAATGACATAGTTTGATTTAAACTACAAGCTACTTGTACTATGCAATTTTCACTAAAAGGTAAATGCTTATTATAGTATCTCTTCTATCCTAGGTTCACAAGAAGAGTATGATGTTTACATTGAAAGTGCTATATAACCCAAAACAAACTACAACAAATAAAAGCTTATAAATAAATCAATTAATTTTGTGTGGTATTCATGCTGAGACTATGTATGGGAGTGATGGGAATGTTGATCGACCATTTAAAGGTGAAAGAACAACCAATAATCAAAATGGTAGGGTGAATACAAAAACTAATTTAAGTTGGCAAATGGAATGCTGTGAAAATTTATAGCAAACCGGAAGATTGTTGCTTACATTAAGAAATTTACACAAATAGTATGTAGATAGAAACAATGTGTGCACTTCAGATAAACTCAATCTGCCATCTATCTGTAAATATTTTCCTAGTCAACTGCAACTTCACAATCAACATTTTTTTCAACCAATCCTAAATGAGAAATAATACTAAAGTTAAAGACCAGGAAGAAAGACTAAATTTTATATATTTCATCCAATCACACTAAATACTACATATACATAATCTATCTACAAACCATAATTTCAATTCCACCCCCACATCAAAATCCACATGCCAAATAAGGGCTTTAATCTCTTTTACATCATATTATGCAAATAATCAAATAAAATTAATTTTAAAATTTTAAAATGAAATGCAATGCTAAATGAGAATCGAAAGGGCTAAAAAAAAGTACGTGGACAATTTCCAGCAACCACATTTAAACGAACTTAACACCTATTGTTTCTCAAACATACTTTTCAAATGAATTCCCTCCCCTGAACTCCCAATCTAATCCAACACAAAAAAGAATCCTAGATTGAATTACGAATTTATCTGAGTCTCGGTATGCAAAATATGTTGAGGAATTGTAGATTTAGGATTAGGTTCTCGCATTGAAGGATCCTTGAGACACCTCTTGTTATGTCGATCTACCGCATCGGAATGGTCACCACCTTCAAGTAACCTACAAATATTTTCTGAAATGAGGTTTTGAGCAGGGATAAAAGGGTTTAGCTTTAGGATACATTCTCTGATTACTCTTTCCAGTACCATGGTTGAAGTCAAAACATATGCGGACATCTTCATTAGTGACAGTGTTAGAACATAGTTTCTATTACAAGTTCCTACTCTATATGTGAAGTGATCAAGAGGTCATCCTATTTATGACAATTGATTTTTTTTATTTTAGTGAATCAGAAAGCTTACAGTTGTCTTTCTCTTTACTTTATTCAACTTCTTATTTTGTTTAATTCACTTGTGAAAACACATATGTTCAAGTAGTGTCATAAGTATTCAAATCATCTGAATCTTTTCCATTTGTCGCATCATCTGATGCATATAATAGCATACAATTCTATATATGGTAAGAGTTAATTAAGTATATATAGATTAAAATAAATGCTATTATCAACATGAAATAAACATAACAAAATTTTGATGAGAATTTTTTTTAGGAATATTTAAAGGTCGACTTTGTGTTTTAGAGATTATTGATTTATATTTTTTTAAAGTTCTGGTTCAGTGAAAACTCTGGTTTGATTTCATAATGTACTGAAATATCTTGTTTGATTTCAGAATCATGCATTGGAATTAAGTAATTTGTTATACAAAAACATCAGGGGGCAAGTGCTTGAAGTGTATCTATGAAATTTGACTGCAAGCGTAGTTGACAATGTTATGGTATGGTGTTGGAGAACATAAGTTTAGCATGTCAAACTATTCAAGAGGAGAAAGTGCACAATTTCTGCAATGATGTAGGCCAGTTGAAGAATTTTAATAGCTTTTTAGAGATCTAATGGTTGAAAGTTAACCTTAACAATAACATCAATAATAAAATGTAAACTCGAAAGAACTATGATTGTTTTACTTCAGACACTTGGATCAAAGTAGTCTATAAATAGAGAAGAACATTACAAACTTGGTTCAGACCAAAGAAGTAATCACTAAAAAAAATATTATCAAAACTACAATCTTTTTCTGTCTGTGAGATCCCACCAAAGCGCCTGAACAATGTCTAATTATGAAAATAGTATATGTGCATTTAATGTTATATAGATAGAAGAAAATATGCCTTTAAAATCAAGTGAAAATAGTGTCAAATTTTAATGTACTTGACCAAAAGTAACTCATTTCCACATGCCTATCCTTTGCACTAAAAATTAAGAAAGGGGAAAAAAGATAATCTTTTTAATTAAATTTGCTGATTTTCAAAGCCTGCTCAATCTACATCAATCAAATCGAAAAAAGCTAGGATTTTTATGTCACCTTGAGGAGACAAGATAGTCTCTTTGCGGAAGCAAGACTTATGAGAGGGATCCATTGAGAAGGAGATGGCCAGAAAAGGGAGAGAAGATGGATTTGTAAATTTTTACTATGAAGGGCCCTTCAATAGTAGACATGAAACAGTCCAGGATATGACTTCATATTATCAATGAAAAAAACTACTACTATCCACAATCAGTCTCAAATTTCAACTAAACACTCATAAAAATCACAACTTTATCCCAAAAAAGAAGAAAATATTACAACCTAACAGATGGGGTTTCTCCATCTGGGTTTCCTTCTGCGCCACAGCCCGAATCGAAAGCCTCGCAGATGGGATGGAGGAGTTGAATGAAACTCTAGTGTTCTGAACACAGCGAACAAAATTACACTGGTTATCAGAAACATCAACAAGAACAAGGAAGAAGAAGAGGAATGAGAGGGGGTTACCAGAAGTCAAGAGTAGCGGTATCATCGGTGAGAATGGAGGAGAAATACAGCAACTTTGGTAGTGGTGATGCGGTGGTGGCTATGGAGTTTAAGAGCAAAAGGAACATTTTTTTTTGGTTAGATATTTATGTATGGAGAGTAAATGGGCCAGGTTGGAGTGGAGTAGGCCTAATTAGGTGTTGGGCTCGGCCAACTAATGAATATATGAAAATTTCTATATATAATCAATAATAGCCTTTAATCAATTTGATCAACAAAATAAAACGAAGGGTTAAGATTGGCTCTGGACAATTTTTTTCTTCTTATTCTTGCTTTTATAATAGAAAATAGATTATTGTTATTATTATTATTATTATTATTATTATTATTATTATTATTATTATTATTTATTTTATTTTTTTTGGCTTATTTCTTTATGATAAATAACATGATGGACAATAACCGACAAGCATCAGCCCATAAGCATAGAGTCAATTAAACCAGATGATTAGTAGGATTCTTCGAGAAGTTTTACATATGCCTTGAAACTGGTCTGAAATATAGTTGACTACCTAATAATAATCAATTAAGTATGATTTATCTAATTGCATTTCCTTATTATTAGCTCCAGATACACAAAACTTTAATTGTGAATTCTAATATTCTATTGGTAAACTCAATTATTGAACAAGTTAACCCCAATAATGAACTTCTCTATTCTTTTCTTTGCTTTTCTCCCTTGATATATTTCCCTCATATTTTATAAATATTTGTTTAATTTTCTCCAATATCATATTCCATTTGAAAATAGGAATGTAAGAGAATTATCTGACTGTGCGGAAGAAACAAAAAGAGCATACTTTATTTTTTTTCTTTTTTTAAAAAGATTTTTGAAAACTTTTTTGGTAAATTATGATAAGATGGTTAATTATATATCTTTATAGAACATCATGCAATTTTAGTTTATATATGTACCACACACATTATCTCTACTATCACACTTTATGCATTAAATCTAAATTTTTTGGATTATTTACTGTATTTTTATCAACTATCCCCCATAAAGTGAGAGTGTCTACAGCCTTTTGGTCTTTCTTTTTCCTCTATTTTGAAATAGAGAAATGAAAGCAAAATGAGAAATTCACATATATTAACACGTGCAGTACACACATTTTCATAAAAATTAAAACAAAACAAAATAAAAGTCCCAAACCCCTCAAAGCTAGCCACGATCTCTTCCCCTCTCACTTTCAAAATCCAAATCCTCCACTCCCCCCTCCCCTCCATGTCGCACACTACTTCCGTACGCACACCGCATCACACCGTTGTTCTCATAGACCCATCTCACTTGAGGAGGGGAGGGGGTTGTCAAGCCATGACCGCATTTGGGAGGGGCGATATTAGAGGCGAAGGAAGTGGTGGTAGGGCCATAGGAGGGAGGAGTCGACGATGTCGAAATAACGTGGCGAAAGGAGGGCATATGGCAACAGAGGAGGTGGTGATGTTGACGGAGATGAGATGGTGGAGGGAATGCCAGCAATTGTTTCAGGAGGGGGGGTGAAGGATTTTAAGGAGGAGTGTAACCCCTGTTTTTCTAAAAATGTATTTTTGTGTATTTTCTGTATTTAAAATTTTGCAAATTATTTTTTTCCCGGTTTTAAAATTTCTTTTATCAAAATGTATTTTTGGATTTTCTATTAAAATCTGTTTCGATCAATGACCTTATTTGTAAATATTTTCTATGATTATTATATTTAAATACAACTCTTATTTTTTTTATTATTATTCTTATTATTATTGTTACTGTTATTATTGTTATTATTATTATAAATTTTGTCTGGTTATTGAAAATCCATTTCTATATGCTAATTGTATTTGTATCTATTTTAAATAAATTCTATTTTTGTAATACAAATTACAATTTTATTTTAAACAATCTTTTTTTAATTGTTATTTTATTTTCTTATTGAATTTTTATAAAAAAAACCGAATGGATTTTTATACCCACTAACCCATCTATTCATTTAAACCCACAAAGAAACCCAACCCGCAACTACCCTAGAGCCGGTTGTCACCAAACCCTATCTATTTAAACCATATATCCCTACCCAAATAATTACCCTCTCCCCCTGTGTTTACCCTAGCGCCGCTTCGTTTCCTCTGTCCCTCCGTGAACCCATCCCTGCTCCCGTATTCCCTCCGCCTTCCATCCTCATGCGCCTGCCACCTCGATGACCAGAGACAGCCCCGACGCCGCCCTGGGCTCACTCCTGACCTCCTTGCCCTGTCGAACCGAAGCTTTGTCACCATAACCCAACCTCGGTGATCCTCCCGGGCTATGCACCTCTGCCTGGCTGCACCGCACCCCCGGCACCCCCCTCCGCCCGGTTGTGCTCCATGACAGCAGCGCGGCACCGTTGTGCTACCTCCTCCCGATGCGCCGCACACGACCGAGACTCTGCTGCGATAGTCCCCTGGCTGCCGTCGCCAGCCACCTAATCGCAGAGTAGACCCCCATGCCCTGTTTTGCTGTGGGTTGATCACCTTTTATTATGAGCCGTCGAATTCTTTCTTGACCATCATGATCATCGTGGTTCCTTGATTGCTTTGATCCTAGCTGTCCGTTTGATTGTGATCTTGATCATCTTGGAGTTCTTGATTGCTTTGATTGTGGACCGTCCAATCGACTCGATCATCATGATCATCGTCATTATGGAGTTCTTTAATTACTTTGATTGGTGGCCATTATATCGTCGATCTGATCTGATCATCATTATCATCATTAAGATACTGATTACATCTTGATCTTGATCTTCGATCAGAGTCGTCTGATCTGATCCGATCCGATCGCCTTGGTCTCTTGATCTTTTGATCTCAGTCGTCCGATCGTGTTCGTGATCTGTTGTTCCTTGTGTTCGTGATCCGTTGGAATCGTGTTCGTGCCCGGGAATCCGTTCCCGTTATTCTTGATGTACGTTTCATCTTCAATTAAGGCAAGTAACTTGTACTCAAATTTCTTTGTATAATACAAGTCAAAAATACCGCTTGTAGTGTAGTTAGGTTCTAGAGACAAATTGTGTGTGTGAAATTCCTTGTTGATATTGTCTCTATAGTGTTTGACCATAGTAGCGTCATGACACATATGACTTGAATTAACTTAGGTTTTGTCCGTTCTTGATTTGATCATGTTTGTGGGATTTTTGTGATAATTTGGGTATTTGTTGAGAACCATGTGATAAACTTGTTTTAGATATGTTAATTACCTTATTTCATGATGTTTGGATACTTGGTATACTCGATTTCATGTTTGTTTGTGGTTGGATCAAGTTTCGTTGGATCTATGTTGATTTTAGTTTTTGAGGAAATTCTGTATTTTGCCGATAATCTGTCTTGATCAGTAATTTAGACCATATTAAGGTTAGTATCTTAATTTTAGTATAAAACATGATTTGTAGATAATTTCGTCTGCTTTCCAACCCCTCTGACATTGATTGATTTCGTTTTCGTATGTGTGAGATATGACTGTTTTACTACAGAGGTGTGGATCTTTTTCCGATTTCGTTTCTTGATGATTTTGATGACTAAATTATTTTGATACTTGTGCTACATATATTATTTTGATCCAAAACTTTGGTCAGTTTTTTTATACTTATCTAGGGATTACCCAAAATTTTGGTGGATTTTATTGATGAGTTTTATATGCCATTTCATGCTTGTTTATAAAGACTGTACTTGCTGTATTTTACTTGCTGTTCTGTAAAGAATCGTATTTTCACCCCGATTCATTTGACTATATGAAAAATATTTGTGAAATGTGAAAGTTAGTTTATATTGTCTATTTTCATCTCCCTTGGCGGATTTGGATTTCGTTTCACGATTTGCGAGATATTACCGTTTTCGTACAGCTGTGTTGGGAATTCCAGATTTGCCAAACTATCATTTCTCGATGTTTTTTTTATTTTTGATGACTAATCTAATTTTAATGGAAATTTTTGAAACTTTATATTTTGATACTAGACAGATAGGGGAATACCCCAGATTTTTCGTGGATTTATTTATTGAGTTTTGATGCTGTTTTCCTACTCTTGAATGTGATTTTCTGATTTCCGACTGAACCTATTTTCTGGATTTAAATCAATTTTGAACTATATTTTTGTGAATTACTATATGACTTATTTATACTCGCTGGATTCGGTTGGGAGTCTATTTTCTAGAAGTTTTGAGATATTCAGATTTGCATATTTGTAATGCTGGAAATTACTGTTTTACTGCAGTGTGGTCTTGCTGTCCTGAACTTGAGATTTGGTTATTTCATTCTTTTATGTGTTATTTTGCACTCGTACATGCTCTTCTTGCAACTTGAACTTGTTACATGATCATGCCATGTTATTCTTGATATGATTTGCACACAAACATACTTGTTTGGTAATATCAATAAAATAACCAAGCCGGGGTTTAAGAGAAAGATCTAATAGTGGATAATTCAGAAACGTGTACTCGGAAGGAGGCCCGTGTTTCCCACATTTAGAATTTGGTATATGATTTGGATTATTTGGAATTTGTTATATGATTTGGATTATTTGGAAATTGGTATATGATTTGGTTAATTTGGAATTTGGTATATGATTTGCATTACTTGTCCCTGAGTACACTGCCCTCTATGGTCCACTATGAAATCTAAAACGAAACTGTTTGTTGTAGCAACCATGTAAGGTGGGCTGCATGAAGTGCTACCTAGATAGTAATCACTATAAGACTTGATACATGATCCTTGAACATGATACTTGAATGTAATACTTGAAATAATACTTGACACTTGTACTTGACTACTTGACCCTTACTACTTGTTACTTGATTTTGTGATACTTGATTTCGTGACACTTGATTCTTGATACTTGATGCTTGTTTACATAATACTTGTTTACTTGACACTTGATACATACTACTTGTACTTGTTTATCTTGCCATGCTAGTTGTTATACTTGTTACCATGCATATTCCATGTTGTTTGTTAGTTTTCCCCATGTACTTGTATCCTGCATTACAAGCGGCTCGTAACTTGCAATTGACGAGTACTTGTTTTCTCTTTTCCTCTTCCCTGCAATTGTTAAATTGCAGATTTTGGAGAACAGGTTCCATACGGTAATGGTGACATGAAGTATTAGTACTGGATTTTATTATTATTTCTAGTAGCTTGCTTTGAACAATTGTAACTTGATACTTGGATTTATTCTTGTATTTGGGCAATGTGACCCAGGATATTTGTGTTATTCAGATTATGACTATTTGAGATTTATATATTCAGTTTCAAGTATTCTTGTTGCTATTTTGGTTCATATGTGCATGTTGGTTGATTCTTTTGCTTCCGACTCTGATTATTTCGTGAGATGTTGTGAAGATTCTAGAATAGCTTATTGATGATGAAAATCATTCGCTGGGCTTTTGTCACGTAACCGTATTCCGTATTCTTTTGGGAAGCGGGGCGTGACAAGGAGATAGGGGAGAGCTAGGTGAAGGAGGAAAGGAGGAGGCAGTGTAGAACCCCATATTTTCAAATATTATTTTAATTATTTGAAAATGAATTTAAATGATTTTTTGGAGATTTAATTAATATTTTCTAAGAAATTTATCTTTTGTACACGTGCAAAACACGTGCAAATGACATTTTAGAAGTTTGAAAATTTAAGATTTCTTTATGAAAAATCATTATTTATTATTTAGAATTTATGTAGTATTTTTCCAGATTTTTCTGAAATTAATTGATGCTATTTGCAATTTTTGAGAAAAGAATGACTTATTTGCAAATTGACATTTTCAAGGGTTGAAATGCAAAATTGGCATTCTGGACGTTTTGAGCAGTACTGGCTGAGGTTTAGAAGTATATTTTCTATTAGATCCTAATTTAAAGGAGTTTTATTGAATTTACAAGAATAATGTATATATATGTAAGTTGTATTTTTTGGGAAGGATTGTTTTGCAAAAGGTGAGTAAAACCCTAATATTAATCCGACATATATAAGGGATTTCTTTCCCAGCCGTCATTTACAAAATATACAGATTTTTGAGATTTGTTTGAGGAGCAAGAATAGGCTTTTTGGATCTAGCAAAGAGGAGAGCTTTTTCGTGGATTTTCTTCAAACAATGTGAGTGGTTTGGTTTTTGTTTTGTTTTGTTTGATTATTTTGATTGATGAATGACGTGAGACCTATTGTTACTCTTTGTTTGGATCGTTATGATATTGTTTGTTTGTCTCATTGTATGCATGATATGGATCTTTTATTTTGATATGGATGATGAGAACACTTATTGATATTTGGACCATGTATGAGAAATTATCAAGATTTGTTGAGGAAATATTGATTCATGGGATCGTATTGTTGGAAAGCATGTTAAGAATTGATTAGGTTGTGATCGGATGATAGACATCTAGATTTTATGATTTTAAATCAGATTTGATTATGAGTCGAGGAAGAAATTTTGTTGAGAAACCCTAATAGAAGATTGGTGGTTTAGATCATGAGAAGTTGAGATTTGAGGAATTGATTGATGAGTAATGTATCCGTATTGGAGATCATTTTGAGAGTTATCATTGGCTTGTGTACGAACTATTGTTTGATAAACAATGAACCATGATTCTTTAGAAATCTTCAGTTTGATTTTGTATCCAGACCGATTTTTGAAAACTGTAGGCCGACAGTCGACTGGCCTACTGTGCAGTCGACTGGTACGACTCTACTGATTATCTTCAGTCTTTTGAGAATTGTTCGGGACAGTCGACCTAGGCTATTGTCAGTCGACTGGTCTGCTGATTGTAAAATTTGTTCAGTCCTTTCTGGACAGTCGACCTATGAACCTTTCAGTCGACTTAAATACTTAGAATATTTTCTTGAGAATTATTGGAATTTGTTTCGGGGCAGTCGACTGATGATTTTCCTAGTCGACTGATATTGCCTTAGATTATTTTGTGAAATTCTGGAGAATTGTCCACTGGACAGTCGACTTACCTCAGCATAAGTCGACTAGTACTGAGGGATCTGTGTATTTGATTTTGAGATATTTGTTCAGTTTTTGATTTGGGATATTTTGTTCAGTATTTGATTTGAGATGTTTTGTTCAGTATTTGATCTTGAGATATTTTGTGCAGTGTTTGATCTTGAGATATTCAGTTAAGAAAGTGATTTTGAGATGTTTAGTTGAACCACTTGTTTAGTGGGAATTTGATTAGATATTTGATTTTGAGTCTCTAGAGGTGCGTGACCCTAGTATACCGGTGTTGAGTTATTTGTTGAGGCCCATTGAGGCGAATTTTCAGTTATTCATATTTTTAGTCCGGTGGGGTACACTACTCTCGGAGATTTGTTCAGTAACCAAAAATAATAAGGACTTGCACTAGTAGTGTCATGACGAAGGGGACATGAGTTATGCACCTCAGTAAGGCTTTAGATGTAGGATTTAATCTCCTGAATTATCCAAGTGGTTAACTTGAGATGTGGGATTTATCTTCTGAATTATCCAGGTAGACAACCTGAGATGTGAGATATATCTCCTGAATTATCCAAGTAATTATCTTGAGATGCGGGATTGACCTACGGAATGATCAGAGTCGAGGCGACGCTCTTGGGATATTATTGTGATGATGAGTCTATGTTTAGATGTGGGTTGATCTCCTGAATTATCCAGGAAAAATACCTGAGATATGGGATCTACTTCCGGGATTATCAAGCATGGGCAAATTCTCATAGTTATCTTCATCTCTTAGTAGTCATCGTTGTCTGCATATAGCATTTGTGTTTTATTGACTCATCTTTATGCATTCGGATTTCCTATTTCCACAGTTGACATTTGGTTTTGGTATCACCTGTTGTTCTATTTGGTATTTTGGTTATTATTTGTTGGACATTACAATTTAAGTTCATTTATGTTGTTGTTTGATTTTTATGCCACTCACACCATTTATGGCTGACCCCTTTAGTTTGGGGGTTAGGGTTCAACTCTAGCCTCACATGTTGCAGGTTATTGCCTAGAGTTGGAGATTGGATGCTTGAGTTAGCTTTTGGGATAAATGGACTATTAAGTGTTCAGTGTTGAATTGTAAAGACTTGTTGAGCTAATTTTGAGTTGTTTAGTCTTCCGCTGTGATATGTAAAAGTTTTGTTGTAATAAAAGCTGAAAATTTTATTGGTGTTTGGTTGTGTTTATTGTTATATTGAAGTGGATCACTGGGAATGTGCCACGTATTTTCTAAGCTCTCATATTAGAAATTCGGGGCACTACAGGCAGTGGCACGACTGGGGTGGCGGTGGCAGCAGGAGGAGAGGCAGTGAGTGTGGCAGGAGTTAGGGTTAGGGATTGGGATGGTGGAGTACTGCTGCTTTTAGATTGGTGACAACATTGGAGAATGGATAATTAGTTGACGATAGTCGAGAGCGAGACTAAGATAGGGAGGCTATAAGGTGTTTGATGATATTCCCCTATGGAATTTGTGTTTCGTGGAGGGTGTTTTGTAATACCCCGTATTTCTGAAATATATATATGGTTTGAAATATATATAATAAATGAATTTGAGACTTGGTCCTATAGAGTATCTCTATAGGAGGGATTTATAAAGGATTTATTGGATTTGGAAAGGATTCATTTAAATGAATCCGGATTTGGAGATAGGTGGGGGGACCCACCGGGTATGAAGGCACAGCACATGTGTGCTGTGTGCTTCTACATGGGTGACGTGGCACCTGGGGATTAATTCCCTGGGGTGTGCACGGGGGTATGGGAAAAGGACTTAATCCCATATCGAAGCTTTCAAATAAAATAATATTATATAAATATAATATGCCAAGGATCAAGAGTCACCAATTCAGTTAACCACCTTTTGAGAGGCAGCCTGTGGTGGGCAGTTGTACTACATAGTATCTAATTTGTCTTAAAAATTGTATAAATTGTCCGGGCCCGGGGCAGGGGTGTTACAAATGGTATCAGAGCCGACTTTCGACACCGAGTGTAGGAGAAATACACGAGTGAAGGCCACCAGATTTGCGGCGGAGAGTATTTCACAGGTTCTTCACGATGAGTCGTGACATGACGTGGATACGGCTCCAGGGTACCGCGGCGGCGGAGAGTATTTCACAGGTTCTTCACGATGCGTCGTGACATGACGTGAATACTGCTCCAGGGTACCGTCCCGGTGGCAACGCTTGTGGGATTGGTCTCTGCATCGGCTAGAAAGTAGATCCTGCACTAGATTGTGCATGCCCCGTGCTCATCAGCGAGGACGCTGATTTCTGAAGGGGGGTGTATGTAATACCCCGTATTTCTGAAATATATATATGGTTTGAAATATATATAATAAATGAATTTGAGACTTGGTCCTATAGAATTATTCTATGGGAGGGATTTATAAAAAAGAATTAAATGGATTTGAAATGATGGGATTCATTAGAATCCGGTTTGTGACTTGGGGCCCACCGGTTGGAAAAGAACAGCATGTGCTGTTCTTGTTTGAGTGTTGGTTTCTCCCATGTGTGACGTGGAGAGAAGGATGGTGGGGCCCGGTTCTTTGTAAAGGACTTAATTAAAAAACGGGTATGGGAGAAGGATTTAATCCCATATCGATTATTTCAAAGAATAAAATATAGTATATATAATAAATGCCAAGGATCAAGAGTCACCAATTCGGTTAACCACCTTTTGAGAGGCAGCCTGTGGTGGGCAGTTGTACTACATAGTATCTAATTTGTCTTATAAATTGTAAAAAATTGTCCGAGCCCGGGGCAGGGGTGTTACAAATGGTATCAGAGCCGACTTTCGACACCGAGTGTAGGAGAAATACACGAGTGAAGGCCACCAGATTTGCGGCGGAGAGTATTTCACAGGTTCTTCACGATGAGTCGTGACATGACGTGGATACGGCTGTAGGGTTCCACGACGGCGGAGAGTATTTCACAGGTTCTTCACGATGCGTTGTGACATGACGTGAATACTGCTCCAGGGTACCGTCCCGGTGGCGACGCTTGTGGGATTGGTCTCTGCATCGGCTAGAAAGTAGATCCTGCACTAGATTGTGCATGCCCCGTGCTCATCAGCGAGGACGCTGATTTCTGAAGGGGGGTGTATGTAATACCCCGTATTTCTGAAATATATATATGGTTTGAAATATATATAATAAATGAATTTGAGACTTGGTCCTATAGAGTATCTCTATAGGAGGGATTTATAAAGGATTTATTGGATTTGGAAAGGATTCATTTAAATGAATCCGGATTTGGAGATAGGTGGGGGGACCCACCGGGTATGAAGGCACAGCACATGTGTGCTGTGTGCTTCTACATGGGTGACGTGGCACCTGGGGATTAATTCCCTGGGGTGTGCACGGGGGTATGGGAAAAGGACTTAATCCCATATCGAAGCTTTCAAATAAAATAATATTATATAAATATAATATGCCAAGGATCAAGAGTCACCAATTCGGTTAACCACCTTTTGAGAGGCAGCCTGTGGTGGGCAGTTGTACTACATAGTATCTAATTTGTCTTAAAAATTGTATAAATTGTCCGGGCCCGGGGCAGGGGTGTTACATGTTTGATGGAGTGCCTCAATGAGATGTGGTTATTTGGGTGCTTTGATTTGATGGGTTTACAATTTTGGATGTAAAGGGCTAATTGACGATGCTTGAAGTTTCGTTGAGTTGGTCAAAGTGAAGAGCTTGGGCAGGGATGTCAATGGACGATGCTTGAAGTTTTGTTGAGTTGGCCAAAGTGAAGAGATTGGTAGACTATGTAGACCAGAACGACCACGTGATATTAAGTGGTGGCCGTGATTTCTATTAGGTTTTTTTGATTTCTATTAGGTTTTTTTAGGTGACAATGATACATTTGTTATTCTTTAAATTCGAATAGAACAATTATACTTATTATTTGATAAACTATACATAGCAAAATTGTACATGCATGCTCAATTGTTGATATTAGTAATTCTTATATTTACCATCAACATTTTGTAGCCAGCTCTGTTTGTTAGACTACGCAGATGAAAATTGGAACCTAATTAGTCAAGTAGTTTCATTATTTGAGTAAGAAGATATAGAATTCTATATCTATATTAGTCATATTAGATGATTTATTTTAGTTATATTAGTGGATATCTATACAATATATATAATTTAGTTTTAGTTATATAATCTGAACTATTTATGGATTTGTTGAATATTGAAATGCTTGATGCTTTTGGTATTTAGAAATCTTAGAATATTACATGATGTATATAGATGGGAAAAAGAGTACATATGAGATTCTACAGAAATTTTAGAAGAATTGTTGATTATGTTGCAACTTTCGGTTACTATTTTGATGTTAAGGATAACTTTCGTGCATATATTTCTAAAAAATAAAGTATGTCAATTAACATGTTTTCAGAGAGTGTATTATTTTTCTTAAAAGATCTATGTAATATTTACAGGGTTATACTGGTATAGTAGAAGTAAATAAACTTTTTTTCCTGGGAGGAGAAATACAAGTAAATGAATTGAGGCAATACACATGTGGGAAGTATAGAAAATTAAGATTCATTTTAGCTTTTACTAGCAACTTAATGGCAAACACAGATTGAATACATAGCGGAAAAATTACAAAATATTGAAACCTAGCCATGGATCCTTGCAAAAACCATAAAACGTGTTTAGGAGTTATACCTTAAGGGTGGATCTGCTGTCTCCAAGATATGTCGATCACAGCACTGCAATGTTGCGGTGCCTCTACCGTATCCACACGAATGGATCAAAACCAAGCTTTCCTTACGCTGCGGTGCTAGCTGCGGGATGGGGCTGTTCCTCACAATCTCTCTCTCACAATTTCTGTGACGGTTAGGGTTTTCTTATATGTAACTTTTCCACAAATATGTATTATATATATAGCTGCAGTAAATCAACCCTAAGAGAGTAACGAGCTTGTTGGACTCATAATCCGACCTGAGTCAGATTCTTGTGTGGGCCTCTGAACTTTAGTCAACCCATTTAATATAATTAAATGTCCAACCAAATATCAGGAGTCCAGGTCTTACTTGGATTCCCAATTAAATTCATCTTCTGAATTTAAATCCCAATTTCTAGGCATTCTAAGTGTGTGACCCTGTAGGTTCTCATTACATTTATAGTGATACTAAAATCATATTCTAGTATTACAAATGGTGAGTGGTATCTAGCAATACATCACTGCTACTCAAGTAGTGGGAATGTCAGTGACTTGACATAACTTATCCGTGACCAATGTTACCATGTAGTCTAGTCTCTTTGTCCAAATATCTTAATTGACCACAAGGAATAGAGCGTGTCACCCTTATATAGTTCAATCTTTGGTTTCTTGATCTCCGAGTAGACTTACTAAAACAAATGAGCTCAATATCTCATATTGACTCATTTGAGCATGACCGTGCATTTTGTAGTCCCACTCAATCAAGGGGCTCATAGATATAGCTCCTGTTATATAACAGGGACAAATCCTATCTAAGTCACTAACATCCCTCTGCATGATTTGTAGTATATCCAATAGTCGATTTTATAACCATCTTATTACACCCAACATTTGACGACATTCAAACATATAACTTCTCATGTAAGGAACCGTAGTGACTTCAAGTCAAAGGACTACGTACACCATGGTCATTGTGAGAACCGCTTATGACACTCACATAACGATCCATGCAGCGTTCTCATGGTGGGTCAGTCCAGTACATTATTACTTTAATATGTACCCATGTGAGGACTTGATATCTCATATCCATGACCTGTGAGATATGGTCATCAGTGTACGCATATACTAGTCTCTGTGCATTATTGTTGTCCTAACTAGGGATATTTAAGAATAGTGTTCTGATTACAACCAATAGGATTTTACAATCAAGTCATGCACTTGATATCCCAGGGCATTGAACCTACTATTCTAAGGACTTTATTATACTCATTTAATCACAATAAACAACACAATAAATGAAATGTCTCTGTAATATCCCGGACGGATATTAACTCATAGAAATTACTATTTTATTATTATTTTATTATTATTTTATTTTAACTCCAAAATCGGACTATTTTGGCGATTTTCGCCGGGTTGCCCACAAACAGTGACTACGCACGTCTATCGGTCGATGCGCATCCAAAGCGCATCAAATTGGTAGCACGACTCTCCGAAGTAACAAGAAAATTTATTTTACTATTATTTTCCAAATTAAATTATTTTTGGGAATTTTATGAGGATTTTATAAGAAGATTTTTTGTATACACATACATGTACACATACATATAATTGTATGGTACTTAGTATATTATACCTAGTATGTAGTATGTACCTTAGGATAATATACTTGCTCTTGTCATGGTAACTTAATTAGAGAATTAGGGTTTAATTAGAAGGTTAAAAGAGAGTTGTATGCATAAGATTAGAACTAAACCCTTTCTAGAAACCTTATCACTCCACCTCACTAGTCTACACCATGCCCCTCCCCCCCCCCCCCCCCTAGAGCATGGCCGGCCCCTTCTTTGAGGGTATTTTGTGCCATTGGGTGCACTTACCACCTCCATCTCCTTTTATAAATCTCCCCTCATTCTCCTCCTTCTCTCATTTTAGAAAAAACAAAAGAAAGAAAGAAAGAAGGAAAGGAAAAGAAAGAGAGAACAATTAACTAGAGAGTTTTGTTTTGTAGGTAATAGAAGAATTCTAAAAAAAAGCTTAGGGGAAGGAGAAGGTAGCAAAGCTAGTTCTTCCAACAAGTTAGAGAAGGTGGGGGTTTCTTCACTTTGATTTCTTCCTTTGTTTGTTTCTTTGTTTGTTTGTTTGTTGTTTGTGTTTGACTTCTTCTTCTTCTCACCTTCTTGTTTTGTTTCTTTTTGGGAGTGTTGTCATGTTGTTATGTTGAATGAAAAGGAAGGAAAGGTAGTAGTAGAAACTACTAACTCATAAAGATCATAGCTTTAGTATTGTAGTTTTTTGTATGCCATTGGACTAAAACTTCACATATTGCATATTGTTGAACAATACAACCATTGTTGGTTGTAGGACTTGATTGAACTAATGTAATAATCAAAAAGATCTTTCCTTTCTTTACTAAACACTAGTGGTAGAAATAATTAAAAAGATCTTCTTTTTGTTTAATCACTAGTTGTAGCTTAATAAAAAGATCTTCTTTTATTTAATCAATAGTTGTAACTTAATAAAAAGATCTTCTTTTTATTTAACCACTAGTTGTAATTAACTAAAAAGAGCTTTCTTTTATTTTTAATCACTAGTTGTAATTAATTAAAAAGATCTTTCTTTTATTTTAATCACTAGTTGTAATTAATTAAAAAGATCTTTCTTTTATTTTAAATCACTAGTTGTAATTAATTAAAAAGATCTTTTCTTTAGTAAAGTAAAATAAATAAAAAAATAATCTTTTCTTTATCACTAGTAATAAATAAGATTAGTAAGAAACTAAGTAGTAGAAAGCTAAAATAATAAGTAATAGTATGTAATAAAATAAAGTAGTAGTAGCATGTATGTTGATTAATAAGGTAGTAGTAAGTTGTATGTTGTGATTTTGATAATGAAGTAGTAGTAGTAGTAGTAGTAAGTTGTATGTTGTGATTTTGATAATGAAGTAGTAGTAGTAGTAGTAGTAAGTTGTATGTTGTGATTTTGATAATGAAGTAGTAGTAGTAGTAGTAGTAAGTTGTATGTTGTGATTTTGATAATGAAGTAGTAGTAGTAGTAGTAGTAGTAGTAAGTTGTATGTTATGTGTTGATCAAAATAGAAGTAGTAGTAGTAGTAGAATGTTGTAGGATATTTTCTAAAAATATTCCTTTATGTTTTGTGCTTAGAATATTGTAGGATCACTTCTAAAATTAATTAAAAGCCATATTCATGCTCAATTAGTTGTAGGATGTTTTCCCATCATGCTTTGTGTTTAGGGTGTTGTAGGACTTTTGCTAAAAAAAAATATCCTACCATGTTTACCATGCTTAGCTAGTTGTAGCTTTGCTTCTAAAAATAATTGGAAGCCATATCCATGCTTAGTTAGTTGTAGGGTTGCTTTGAAAAATATCCTACCATGTTTACCATGCTTAGCTAGTTGTAGCTTTGCTTCTAAAAATAATTGGAAGCCATATCCATACTTAGTTAGTTGTAGGGTTGCTTTGAAAAATATCCTACCATGTTTACCATGCTTAGCTAGTTGTAGCTTTGCTTCTAAAAACAATTGGAAGCCATACCATGCTTAGTTAGTTGTAGGGTTGCTTTGAAAAATATCCTACCATGCTTACCATGCTTAGCTAGTTGTAGCTTTGCTTCTAAAAATAATTAGAAGCCATGTTCATGCTTAGTTAGTGTAGGACTTTGCTAAAAATGTCCTACCATGATTCTATGCTTAATTAGTTGTAGGATGTTTTATAAAATTATCCCATCATGCTTTATGTTTAGGATGTTGTAGGACTTTTTCTAAAAATATCCTACCATGCTTAACGTTTAGAATGTTGTAGGATTCTTTTCCTATCATGTTTAGTAACTCACTTATGCTAGAATTTTGTAGGATTCATTCCTAAAGTTTCCTATTATGTTTAGTGACTTAGTTATGCTTAGAATGTGTAGGATTCAATCCAAAAGTTTCCTACCATGTTTGGATAAATTTTATTGTGCCTAGAGTGTTGTAGGATCCATGATAAAATCATATACCATGCTAGTTTAATTGTTGGAAAGAGATATACCATGCTAGCTAAATTGTGAGTATTTTGCATAACATGCTAGTTTAAATTGTATACAAGTTGTATACCATACTAGATAAATGGTAGGGAAGTGTATACTATGTTAGTTTGATTGTAGGTAGGTAATATACCATGCTAGTTTATCTATGCCATACTAGCTTAATAGTAATTAAGTTGTGTACCATGCTAGTTTATATGGATACTCATGTTTACATGGTACCCATGCTTAGATAAGTGTTTGTTCATGTTATGTTAGTAGATGATCATGACTTATGCTAAGTAAGTAGGTATCATGCTAATTATTAATCATGTTAAGTTAAGGATACTCATACTATGATGTTCATGCTTAGAGTAAAGAAACTACCCATGGCTAGTTGTAGTGATTTATGTTGGGTTCTATACCATGCTAGAGTAATACTTGCTTAGAATGTTGTAGGAGTAGTGTTAGGACTACCTACTATACCTTGGAGTATTGCTTAGTTGGGTGGTGGTGGTTGGTTATGATAAGTAGTAGGCTTCCATGCTCAATTTGTAACCTACGATTGACCATAGAGAATTTTATGTTTAAGGCCGTTAGTGATTTTCATGCTTGAGCTCAATGTAAGCATAAGCATTAATCACATTCATACATAGGAATATCATGGTGGTTGTGTTATATGATTGATTGTCGTAGGAAGCTGCTTGCAATTGTGTGTCGTACTTAAGGCATTATAGGTCGAAGTAGTGAGAGTGGGAAGACCACTAGTAATAACTAGTTGATAAAGGCCGTTTGTCGCCTTCGGTTCTTCCTTAGTAGAATACCGATCATAGACTACTAGTAGATCCCTTTGTTGCTTCTAATAGTAGAAGATTAGGTTTGTTAGTAAGCACGTTTGGTTGCTTCTAAGATTGATTACCTGTATGGTTGTTTGCACACGGTCGTGCTCGTACGTGGCTCGACTGGCCCGTACGTAGCCGTGAGTCTCATACGTAGCTTAGTTGGCTCGTATGTAGGTTGTTGTCTCGTACGCGACCCGACTGGCCCGTGCGTAGCTGTTGGTCTCATACGCGGCTTATTTGGCTGGTATGCACGTGGTTATCTCCTACGATGCCCGCCTGGCTCGTAGGTAGTTATTATTTCATACGTAGCGTGATTGGCTCGTATGTGGTTATTACTCGTGTATAGTTTGTTGGCTAGTACACAGTTAGTTGTGCTGTCTAGGGTGATGTTACCACCCTAAGGGCTATCGACCATCAAGACCCATGTTTCTACCCTAAGGAACTGTGGAGGAGTCGCTCCTTGTGTACCGTCGAATTTTAACCAGGGTAGGTTGATCGAGGACCGGAGTATAGACAGAATCCAAGTCTAGGGTAGCGGCGTGCGTGTATATTCGCAACGGCCAAAGTCTTGGATCGATGAGCCACGAACCGGGTCCTGAAGGATTCTGGTAAATCTAGGTTGAGCGGCCTAGTAAAGTTGTCTTGCGAAGCCTAATTTAAGGCCTAGCATGTTGTGTTATAATATCGTCATCCCTAGGATTGTTCGAGTCAGGGACATCACTAGGATAGTGACTTATAAGGATCAGTTTACTTAAACCCTTTTGCCGGGAGAGAGGGGTCAGTCGTAGGGGGCCCCTTACACTAACTCGTCCCTTGAGGCAGATCATAGGTGGTGTACTGGGTTGTACCTTCCCGTCAAAGGGATACGTACGGTGCCGTCTCACAAGTTGAGGACACGGGTTGCGTATCTCGCGCTGTTAATTCCTGAAATACCGTGGCTGGGGTGCCACAGGATGCACGGTGCAGTCCTGCGTTTGCTAGACCCCATAGAGTGCCACAGGGTAGGCTTCGCGCTGCCCTGCGCTTACGAAACTCTATGGTTTGATTTTGGAACGATGCCCGATATACTGGGATCGAGTGAGGTCCGGCTTGCCGGGTAGTAGTGGAAAACGGAGACACCATAAGCAGACTGCATAAGGGGACTTGACCTCTTCTGCAACCTCACAGAGTCATGGAGTATTGTCAGGAACAGGTTGTGTACAATTAGAATGTGTCACGCGGGTTCAATCCCTATATATGGAGAAACGGCTTGAGATGGAGTCGCATGTAGTATGGGCTGCATGTTGCTTTCGGAGACTTGCTGACATTAGAATAGGAAGTGTCCTAGTTCTATTTAAATATTGCATTAGAGTCTAGTCATAGCACTCACGTACACTTAAACTACACCAACACTATTGCTATATTGTGTATATTGTTTGGAAGATTCGCTGCTATATGATCAGCCTTTAAGCGTCAGTGAATACTGACGTCCCCACTTCCATAGGTACTGGATCGCCGAGGTACAAAGGCGAGATTCAGGAGGACTCAAGGCAAGGAAAGCAAGGAGTCAGTGTTGAGTTTAGTTCCGCTGTAAAATATGTATTGATTCTGTATTAGTTAAGAAGTACTCTGATGTAAGATGTGAAGGTTGTAATACTTAGAAATGTAAAGGCAATATTGTAACTCCATTGTAAAGTATTACAGTTGTACAGTATTCAGACTTGTAACACTTTGTGTATTGAATAAAAAGTTTTAAATTCTCCTGCTTTTCTGTGTATTGTGACTAATTGAAGCAAAGATCTTGGCTTGTGTCTCGGTTTTCCGGTATCGGAAATCGGGGCGCTACAGTCTCATATATGAAATTAATGTCATAATGCAATGTAAACTAGTAATGTCAATACACAACTGGCCTCTAGGGCATACACCAACACTTACTACGTGTAACGCCCCGAATTCCAAATAAGACCGAATTCGAGATTCCACAGGATCAGTACACTTCACTTCGTACAATTTTATAAGGAAATTTGAACTTTTTATCATACATCAGAGTTCTTTACATTTAATTACACAGAGGAAGATAAAATAAAATACAACAATGAAAATTTTATACAATTTGCAACATCTTTAACATGTAATGAATCAACAGCATCAAATCAACTCTATATCATGTGTTAAGAAACCATAACGAAAACCCTAAGTATTGATTTCGAGTTCGGATTATTTAAACAAAAATCAAAAATAAAAATGTGTCTTAACAAGTTTTGAACCCAAGATCTCTTACAAGCATAGTAGTGCTCTGTGGTGCACTGGCTAACCAGTAAGTCCAAGTGTGATTACTGATTAGGAATCCCATCATTGATCGACATATGATCGATCTAATCTTTTTTTTATGAACTAAAATTTTCTTAATCATACTGATTTTTCCTTGAAAACAATGGTTCACGAATTTCCAAACTTGTGTTTTAAATATTGTATTTATATTTCAAATTGTCTCATTCTCTTGAATGAACAAAAGTTTCATTTAATCAAAAATAGCATAATGTATCTCTTGCAAATAATTTTAAAAATGATTCTATGTATATCAATTCAATTTCACCCAAAAAATCATTTTTATCAAAAGGGGAAAATCTCAACAAGCAATCTTTCCATTATTAACCTGCATATATAGCCATAACTCATTATCTCTTTTTCTTATTTCTAATTAACATAGTACAAAATTTTACTATTATTCATAGTACAAACAATGGCATGGATTTGTTCTCTTTCTTTTTCTCATTTTCAACCAACATGATGATTATAACAAAATCTCTACAATTCATAAATAGCATGGATTTGTACTTCTTATTACTACATCAACTTTATCTTTACTACTCATGTAATATATTAGCATGCATGTCTTATATTTAGAAAAATACAAGATTACCCACATCACATCGAATTGATCTATATTACTAATATCATATTCATGCTCAACCTAAAAATTAGAAAATATAGAGACCACCCACCTCTAATGAAGAATGAACAACCAAGAATGAAGAGACACAACTTCTAGCTCCAACAAACACTCCTAGTCCTTCTCCTCCTAGCAAGAGCTCTCCAATGCACAAGAACACTCGCTTTCTCTATTTCTTTTTTCTCTCTCTATTTTGTAATTTTAAGTGTGAAATGTGAAGAAGAATGAAAGTGTATTTATAGTACAAAATAAGGGCCAAAGTGTAAATTTCTCCACCTAATAAATATCCACTCACCTTTTCACTTTCCTAACCCCCACCTTTTCATCTCTCCTAACCTCCCTAACCCCTCACATCCCAAACCGATCCCCCCCTCTCTCCAAACCGATTTCTCTCCCTCTCCCTCTCCACACATCCACACACACACATACAAAAATTAAATACAAATCCTATAGTTTTTATTTGTATACTAAAAGTTGTTACATGTCATGTGTGAGTCCATGCACAACCAAAAATTGGGATTTAATTAATTGGCTTGTCTTGTTGGGCTTTCTTTTAATCAATTTAATTAGTTAGTCTAGTGGACTTGTCTTTTAATTAATTAATTAATCTAGTGGGGTAGAATATATTCTAGGTCCATGGGTTAAATGAAAGGCTAAAATAAAAGACTATGCATGCTAAAATAATAAATGAGAGTAAGAAAAATAAAGATGGGAAAATTAACACGTGCATCGTATGTGCAAAAATTGAAAAATGTATTTTAATTAAAAAAGAGAAAAATGAATTTCCATTTTACAAAATAGATTTAAATACCTAAAATAAATAATTTAAACACATAGAAAATATTACACGTAGCGGTGAAAACACATAATTGATACGTGCATCAAAAACACGTAAAAAGCACGTAAAAATACAGAGATTGAAATATTATATTTTTGTTGACTCAAATAGGATAAAATATACGGAGAATACATAAATAGTCAGAAATCACAATATGTAATGAAAACACGTTACAAATATTACCAGTAACGGTAAAAATATACGTGCGTAACACACAAGGACAAAATTGTTATTTCCAATTTTGCGGGGTGTTATACTACGCACAACAAGAGAATCTTGTAACTAGACGTGATACATCCATACAATCAGGAACGTACCTGAGTTTCTGGGGGTCCTAAGTGTAGCACCCCGAATTTTCAATATAATATCTCAGAAATACGTGGCACAATTCCCAACATCTACCTTAATTGTAATAGTAAACATAGCAAAAACACATATAAAATTTTCAACTTTTATTACATCAATTATTTACAAAGCACAGTGGAAAATACAAACACCTTGAATTACAATTTTTTTTCTTTTACAACACATTCTTTTACAATTTACATAAGCCACATTATCCTTCTACCACATGCATCCAAATTCCAAGCTATAGGTACCTACCTGTAAAATATGAGGATCGAGATAACCCTAACCCCCATAACTATGGGTTCAGCCATAATGGTGTGAGTGACATCAAAAGAAATAAAACATAAAGGATAGAGTCAAACAACATATACCAGCAGTTGTAACAAATGAAATATGAAATAACAATAAAACATGAAAACATAAAGTGAAACTAGACTAAGTGTCAAGCGTAGGAAAACAGAAAACAAATATGCATAAAACCAAGTCAATAAAATACAAATGCAATATGATGACTCTCTAATGCATACTTGTCGAATTCAATGCATTCCATACTACATAGGTCCGGTGCAAGCCATTATCGTTCTCCACTTTATAGGGTTTAATTCTTCGTTATGCAACTAATCATACTACAATGACTACTACGAGAATTAGACATTTTGCAAGTATTGGTTCTCGTCCTTAGAATACTGGAGGCCAATCCCACTCATGTGGATCATTCTGTGGCCTTTACGTCCATCGTCTCGGAATACTGGGGATTGCCTCACTCCGCAGGTCATCCTAGAACCCTCATTGCACTAACATCCCATAAGCGTCGCTCTCGTCCTTGGAATACTGGAGACCAATCCCACTCACATTGGATCATTCTGTGACCTATTTCAGTCATCGTCCTGGAATACTGGGGATTATCTTACTCCTCGGATCATCCTAGAGTCCATACCTCGCGTTTGCACTTATTTCATCATATCACCATTCTAGTGCCTGTCCTTATCTTATTAAGTTAATTAATTAATTACGAATCTCATAGAGTTGGCGTACCCTACCGAACTTGACTCAACTGATCAACAACAAAGCCACAACTGGCCAAACTACAAAATCTCAATTGCCGGTATCTAGGGTCCCACACACCCTCTAGAGGCTCACAACTCAACCATCAACACAAAATCTTTCATTAAAACTCTAAATTCCATTATCAATACTCTCATATTAAGAAAACTTCTTAAAAATCAACAAATCCAAATTCTTTAATATGCTCACAAATTCCAGAATTGAAATAATGTATTAAATCTAGTAAATAACTGAAAATCATATTTTAAAGTCGTAGAATATCACAAAACATCAATTCCTTCGAAAACCATATATTTTTCACTTTATAAAGTTATAGAAATACAATTTAAAGTCTGTTATAAAAAAAATTTAACTCTCTGTAAAATATTGTAATCTATAGCAAAAACATCATCTAAAATAGTAGATCGATAATCCATAAGTTCGAAGAAATAGTCGATCAAGAAAACGAAGAAAACTCCATAAAACAACTCATCAGCACAGCTGACAGTCGACCGTCATATCAGTTCAAAAAGGCAGCGGTCGACTATCATACCCCAAAATCAAAAAATCCACAATTGTCAGTCGACCGTCACTTCATGTGTTAAATAGGTGCGGTCGACTGTCATATTCAAAATCTGTAGCTTTAATATTCGTGCACCTTTTTACTGATACTTCAATTATACTTTATAAAATCACAAATTTGCAAAACTAAAATTCTGAGATGATCAAATACAACTTGTATAACATACTGGAGTTTATAAAACAAATCAAAACCACATCAAATTCACAAAATAGCAATTTTGGCAAATTTCTTCAAAATAGTAAAGTATATATATGTATATTTTATAGAGGTGTTTTAGCATTAGTTATAGCATCAAAATCTTTTCAATAGGAAGTGGTATAATGTTCAAACATTCTCAGTACTCAAAACACTCAAATCCAATCGAAAACTTCACAAAATTGACACAACTCAATTTCGGCCATATGCCTTCAGACTCGAAAAGAACAAACTCCTCTTTCACTCAAAACTTGATCTTTTGGTTCAATAAAACCTTCCATAACTTTTTATACACAAACCCTACTGATCCCAATAGTTTACTCATGAATATAGGTGATTACAACATGCAAACAATCAAGTTCATTTTCATCAAAACTCAAAACAGAGCATATACATTACACACACAGTGAAAGGTTCATTTTTAATCACTTTTTGAAATAATCATCATGCAAACTCAATTTGTGTAATCAAATCAGTAAGGATATAATACAAACAACCTGCTCATGGTCTCAATTAGGTTCTTGACAAGTCTCAAATCATCTATGTGAAATTTTAATCATCTATAACATAGTTTTATGAAAAGATTCAATCTTTATTCATCCACATATCAACAATTCATTATATCATCACACAATTCCTAACATGCTTTTTAATACATAAATCATCATATACAACATGCTTAGAACAGTAAGAAATCAAACATATGTCACTCACCTTATTAAAGAATCAACCGAAGTAATAAAAAGAATAAGAGAAATCCTTCCTTTCGCAAGAAAACCAAGATCCTCGCTTCGAAACTCCAAGAAAATAATAATAAAGAAAACCCTTTGTGTAGTGCAGCAAAGAGATGGCTGCACTTCTCTTTAATAGGCTGGCAATTAGGTGGATTAGGGTTTTTGAAAAGATTTGTGAAATATCCCTTTGAATATATCTTTACATATATAAATCTTTACACTGGAAAATTAGATTGACCACTTAGATTTAAGCTAAAAACCAAAAATAACTACTCCAGACCTGGCCGGCACTGTTTGTAAACCTAGAAAACAAAATTTGTACTTTTTGTCTCTAAGTGACAATTTTGCAAAAAGACTATTCATTAAGAAAATTTGCGAAATAAACTAAGTTTATTAAAATAAAAAATAAACCCTTTACCTCTGAGTTGACTAGGCATCATGCTCAACCCAGAAATCCAAAAAATCTGCAGTTTTTACTCCAAGTGGTAATTTTGCACAAAAGCCAATTTTTTTTAATATTTGCAAAAAAGTCAAATAAATATCAGAAAAATCCAGAAAATTCATAAGTAATACCTACTAATAAATAATAGGTTTCCCCAAAATAATTTTTGACTTCAAGTTTCCCAAAAACATATTTTCGCGTGTTTTGCACGTGTAAAAAGATAAATTTCAGAAAAATATTTATTAAATCATAAAAAAATATTTTAATTCATATATTAATCTCAAAAACATTATTTAAAAATCTATGGTGCTACACTAAACAAGTTCTCAAATTAGGCATTTTGCAAGTTGACAAAATAAAAATGACAATTATTTAATGCAAACAAACTTGGAGTATTGGAGAACAAACTATTTAAATGAAAACAAATTTATATATCTGCTTCCAAAAAAAATTAATTAATAACGTATGCTTTTTATATGAAATGCAGTGTGACAAAAGAAACTCGAACAAACTCTAACAAAGAAAACAAAAGATGTTATCTCAAAGAGGTAAATATGATATATTAGAGGACACGATCAGAATAAAATGATGATGAATATATATATATGAGAATACCAGTTAGAAGCTTAAAATGTAGAATAACCAAATGCACTTGAAAATTTGGTTAGAAATTTATCATAATAGGTAAATATGATATACCATAGAAAATTGAAAATATATCATAGAGTGGCATATATGGGCTAAGTGAAAAATAATATTAATTCATAAAATGGTAAAATGACATATATGGTTATGCGAAAAATAATTAGTTCTAAAAATAAAAACTGATTCAAAAATTAATTGGCCCATACAATTTTTGAACCTAAACCTTCTCATTATTAGCACAACACTCTAACCAATTAAGCTAATAAAACAACTTTTAATATAATAGCACAACACTCTAGTATTTTTCACGTGCGATGCACGTTTTGATAAAAAAAATTGGAGTTAACGTGCGATACACGTAAGTCAACAGTAATTAGCATGTGCGATGAATGCCTTATTTTTAAAAAAATAGAACTGAACAGGCGATACACGTATTTTTTAAAAATTAAGAAGGAAAAACATTGTGTGTACGTGCGATCCACGTGTTAAAAATATATTTGGAGTTGCACGTGCGATGCACATGTTTGTTTGGTAACAAAAGTGGTATTCCATTTGTGACAAAAAAACATTAAAAATTGTTTATTTGTGACAAACCCTTCCATTTAAATAGTAAGTAAGTAAACATATTATATTATAGATAGATAAATGAATAGTAATTTACACATGTGATGCATGTTAAATATTAAAAAAAATAAAGTAAAAAATCTGACATAGTGAAAACCCGAACCTGAGACCTCCTTCATATTAGTTATGCACGTGCGATGCACGTGTTGGTAGATTGACAAATAACACTAAGGCCTTCTCCCATTATAATATTAGAGATAATGTAATTATATAAAATAATATTACAATTTTCTTTTTAAGATTATCTCCAACCATGCTAGCCATCTTTTAATTTTAGCCAAAATAGCTAATATAAAGACAAAAATATGCTCCAACGGGACTAGCCAAACCACTCGCCAAATCTGGCGAGTATGTACCGCTCACTAAACTTCTTTCCAAAACCACAAAATTGCGAAATCGCGGAAATCAATTGTGAAAATTGTGAAACCAATTGCGAAAATTGCGGAATCGCGACATTTATATTTTTGTTGTTGCAGAATTGCAGAAATCAATCGCGAAAATTGCGAAATTTTATTTTTGGGTATGGAAATTTTATTTTGTATTGGCCTTTTTTATAGGCTTTTATTTTATATTTTTATTTTATTTAATTTTGGACTTTAAATTATTAATGGTTATTCAAAATAGATAACATGGTTGGAGTGAAGATTTTTTTCGCTAGCCAAATTATCAATTTGTTATCCATTTTGGCTATTTTAGTTAGCCAAAATAGCTAACGTGGTTGGAGATGTTCTAACACTGTAAATACCTAAAAAATATGAGCCCTATAAAATTGGTGGCCCAAAGCAGTAGTTTGTGCTGCTTGGGCCCAGATCCGCCCTGCATACAATTGTATTTCCATTTGAGTAATGCTTTAGCCACTACCAATTTCACTACCATTTCCTTCACTACCTTAGGTGGCATACTCCTATTGGAGAGTTCTCCCACCTACTCTATCATTCCCTATCTATTGGAATGTGCCACATAAGATAGTGAAAAGAAATGTAGTGAAATTGATAGTGGCTCTAGCATTACTCTTTCCATTTTGTCAAAAACCAATTAAATAAGGCTCTTAGGCTCCCCAAAACGGATAACATAGATTAAATATACGTGTATTATCCATTCCGTTTTTGATGAATTTAATTTTTTTTGTTTTTTTTTTTGTTGGATGAATTATCCATTCCGTTTTAAAAACAAAAAATTACGTCACAGTATGACGACAGTCCAAGCATCATCTGTCTACTCCCTATGACAAAAAAGTATTATCTTTTGCCAGCAGCTGGACATTTCCGTAAAAACTGGTCAACTCACCCCCGCATGCGGCATGCCAAAGAGACCGGACCAATCCTGCAAATAAAGCAAAAGTCAAGGACCAACCCCCAACATTTCTCATAACATAAACCATTTTGCGCTTGTTCATCATCATTATTGGATCCATACATACCATTACCAATCAACACAAATAATATTAACCACACCCACACCCAAAAAAAAAGATACAGTAAATAGCGAGCTATCTGATTTTAATGTAATTTTTTTTTTGGATTCTCCTAGAAATTTGGAATCTAGTGGGATCTGAAGCAGTCCAGTTCTCAGTTCTGAGTGATCTCATTTGAAAGAATCTGGATGGGTTTCTTGATTCGAAGTGAGGGATGATGACGTCATCTTAGGTTGAGAGTGCTTTGGATGTCTGCGGCGGATCAGGGGAGGGGCGGCGGGGCGGAGAGGGACGTTGAGCAGGTAGGTGGTGAACTCAACTGCTCCCAGTATCGTCGTCGTCTTTACTGTTGATTTTGATTGAGGTGAATTTTTTATTTATTTTAGAGGGGGTAAATCGGTTATTTTGATAAGAATGTGGATACAGGATGTGGATTAGGGTTTGGTTTTGCTGCTGTCACAATTTTAGAAATGGATTAATAATCCAATTTGTTAAATTCAAATTTTGCGGTCTTCACCCAACATGCCCAAACCATCTCAAATAGTTCCCTTTATATATTTTTTCAATTGGAGCTACCTCGAATCCGGAGATGAAACTATCAGATTGGGCACTAGCCTTATTTGCAGCTGTTTTTCGTCTGGTTTACTTTCACTATTGTTATAGGTAAAGCTAATAGTGATAATGCAACATGTGTGTGGTTCAGATTTCCCAAAATTTTGTAACATTAGAAACTAAAAGACCTGAAAGATAACTTTTTCTTCTATGGGATCTGTGGAGAAAGACACTCGTTTGGGAAGTAAAATTGGTGGAGCTAACATATTAGATTGAAGAAGTACACATGCAGTGCTAACATATTCCGCAAATGTTGATATGTTACGAGAAGTTATATGATTCATGAAAGGTGTATATGCGTTATCTAAGTCTGATGTTGGCAATTTGTGATCTGCTTATATACTATTCTGACAAAACGATTAATTCATTGCCCGTCAAAAATAAATATTAGGATGCCAGCAATTACAAACTTGTGCAGGACACATGTGAATGTGGATTAAAACCAAGGAATTCCTAACTCAGATATCAATGTACATATAAACTTTCGTAGCATTTCTCTCAGAGCATCCACTATCGTTTAAACAAAATTTGCATATTTAGCAATTGGGAAATAGCAATAGTGGGAGACGTTTTCTATCGTTGGTGCTAAATCTGCCAAAATAAAAAAAATAAAAACAATCAGACAGAACTTCTTCATCCATCCAATGCTGAAAAAAAATAATAATTAAAATGGCAGTTTTGTAAATATTCGATGGCATTTCTGTAATAATGGCATGAAGCAAATTGGAGGAAGAAGCTTGGACTGATGAAGGTCATTTGTCCTTTGCTTTTTTTTTAAAAAAATAATTTTTTAAATGGCATTTTCGTAATTAATTAATGACATTTTCGTAATATTTGGATGGCATTTTCGTAATTTTTTGAAAAAAATTCTGAATACTTTAAAAAGAGAAAGAGAGAGAGAGAGAGAGAGAGAGAGAGAGAGACGGAGCTCCTTCATCTGTCTCTCATCTTTTCGTTTTTTTAAATAAACTATTCGACGGACGGAGCTTCATCTACCGTCCGTCCGAATTTTTTCTCTCAAATGGATGAAAGTCTTCCGTCTTCTACATTTAGCATTTTTCTAAAGCCGCTCCTAAATTTAGCGAAGCACTGTTCACTTCTATTCTAAAAATTGGGTTTTTAGCGAACGACAGTGAGAGTGTTTTCTATCTCAGTTGCTATTTTTTGGTTTTTTTAGAAAACGACAATGGATGCTCTAAGGAGGTGTTTGTTTAAGTGTAAGTGTAAATGTAAGATTACTGTAGCGAAAAAAAAATCTAAAGAAGTGCATTGTTCACAGGTTTGTTTAGCTGTATTTGAACTAGATTCGTATTCCTATAGCGTTACTGGAACTACATAGCGCAATCTTAAAAAAAACCCGGATTTCCATGGATGAGCACTGTAGCACTACTGTAGCGTTTTTTTTTATTATATAAAAATGTTTCGTTCTTTTTTTTAGCACTATCCAATAAAACACTTCCACCTACGCTACATTAATTTTTTAGTACTTTTTTTAATTTCTGTCTCTCTTCTCTTTATCCTATACTACAATCACTGTTTTAAATTTCAGTTGATATGGCCGAAAATTAGTTTCGGCTAGCTTGCTGATACGAAATCACAGATTTTATACTCCATATCGTTGTGGACCGAAATATGTAGATTTCGGCCGAAATTACCAAAATATCGACCGAAATACTACAGAAATTGCCGAATTATCGGCCGAAATAGACACTAATGTTATTGTGAATATATTTTTTTGTTTTACTTTTTGCATATAATTCTTTCAATATAGTACCATAAGCTAAAATAATATGAGGATTTCGTCTCTCTATTGTTTGTGTATATGCAAAGTCAAGTAAGTTTATTAACTAATACATTTTTTTCTAATCAATGCAAATTCAATTTAGTTATATATTTATTACATTCTCTTTTATATTATTGTTAATCTACTAAGATTTACGGATTCATGTCATTAGTTACATTATACAATATTTAATATAATAAATGACATGCAGAACATATAATATCTTGTTTAGTAACAAAAAAATATGTTTATTGAGTGTCCGAAATGAACATCCGAGATGATCACATTTCTCCGAGATCTCCTTCGATATCTCCGATCCGAGACGAAACACTCTAGCCGAGACGAGTCCGAAATCCGAGATTTAAAACCTTGACTACAATAAAACTACATCTAAACACACCATTTTTTTAGAACTCATTTTCACAGATTTCTTTTTTTTTTGATATAAGGGATGAAGTCTAAAGACTCCAGCCAACAAAACCAAAAAGTACAAAATAAGAGTTCATACAGACTCTAGGAAGAGTTCCAGAATTTTCACAGATTTCTATTCCCTACAATAATCTTCATTGTCTTTTTCCCTTAATTCGTTTTTGATATAAATACCTTGGTAGTTGCAGGTATACGTTAAATCTTTTATTATCATGCTGCAACACTTGTCGTCTAAGTATTCCAATTATACTTTTTAATCTTACAGGCTATAACTGCTCTTAAGAAAGGAGCATATCTCCTCAAGTATGGACGCCGAGGGAAGCCCAAGTTTTGCCCGTTCAGGCTGTCTAATGTAAGCATAAAATAAATGCCTGGGATGTTCATTTTATCAGCAATGGTTTGTGTGTTAGCTACATTGCATGTTGTTAGATCTTTGCAAATTTTTAGACTGTGACTTTGTAATCTTTGCTGCATTCTAAAACTTGGAATTTTTTATTATTTTTTATCTTTTTATTGATCCGAGTATCCTATTGCTGCTACCTCCACTTATGTGCCTAAAACCGTCAGCTTAAAATTTCCTCACATATAAGTGAACTTCACAGAAAACAAATATGTCTCTGTGGACAAGTTGATACAGGGTATCTGATTTTTAGCCAGTAGTATAGTATCATAACCTTTGGGCTGAGTACTCACAACCATTGAAAATGACGGTCTTTAGTTATGTAGGCAGGGTCTGAGATCTAAGTCTCCATATATTATTATTATAATTATTACTGCTACTGTTATTAAAATTATTATTAAATTTTTTTTGTTCCGAATGAGGCCGCCGCCAGTTGCCACACACGCTCACCCAATCTCACCCCATATTTATGTTAAATGGGGGATAACAGTGCAAGTGTGACTCAAACTCTCTCACTATTAAAGAGGCTTGCCGCTACAATTATTTCGTTGTGTAAGCAGGTTTCAAGATCTAGGTATCTAGATATTTGGTGTTTTTTTAAAGTAATTTTTAAATTAGTTTTCTTCTTTTCTTTCTTGGTATCTGAATGATTTCGAGTAACTGCACTCAGTGCTATAAGAGCATCCACAACGGTTTGCTAAAAAATATGGCAAAATGGCAAATGAGAAATAGCAATTTGACAATCTCTTGCAACGGTTCTTTGCTATAATTTTGTCAATTTTTTTTAAGCGGACAGGACAACATGTCCCGTCTCACTTCAATTTTTTTAAAAAAATCTTAATTCTACATTAGATTAAGTTAGTTAGTAATTAGTAGTAGTTTTAGAGTATTAAATTATTAAGTAGGTAATTAATTAGGATAATTAGTGATTAATTAGGGTTAGATTTAGAATTAAACCAAAAAAGCCTCCCAGGATTCTTGGACAGGACATGTCCCGTCCAAGCATTTTTTGCTTAAGACGGGACAACATGTTTCGCCTGAGATTTTTCGATTTTTTTTGGGACGGTACATGTACCGTCCGATCATTAAAAAAAATAAAAAATCTTTAGACGAAACAACTTGTTTCGTTTGATCCCATTAAAAAAAAACCCAGGGTATATATATATATAGAGAGAGAGAGAGAGAGAGAGCGCAATGTTCCATTGCAAACCACTGAAGCCGTTGTTCGGAACAACGACTTTGTTTATTTTGAACCTAGGCCGTTGTTCCGAACAACGACATTATATTCGGAACAATTACTTAGGTTTATAACCTAAGCCATTATTTCCAACAAAGGTTTGTTTCCAACAACGGCTTAAATGGTTTGTATACCCTTTTGCACGGGACCCGTTTGCAATGGAGCATTGCTTATATATATATATATATATATATATATATATATATATGGGTAAAAGGGATATGAGCAACTTGCTCATTTAGTAAATGAGCAATTGATTATGTGGCATGCATGCGATACATTGGACAACTAATCCTTTTAATGATTTTCTAATCACATGTATGCCACATCATCAATTGCTTATTTACTAAATGAGCAAGTTGCTCATACCCCTTTTTCCCTATATATATATATATATATATATATATATATATATATATATATATATATATAAAAGATATATCCTCATTATGTAGTAACCCTAAATCCTAACATAAAACTATTATGAGATTATCAAATAGGAACATATAGTTATTGAGAAAAAGAAGAGAGTACTTGGTTTGAGCTGAGTTTAGATTTTGGATGTGGATCGGGTTAGGTTTGCTGGTCGGTTCCATCAAACAAAAACAATCATGGAGGTGGAGTAGTGTGAGCAGCAAGAGGAGGAGGTACAGCAGATGCGGGCCGGATCAAGTTTGCGACGGTGCAAGGGGGACCGACGTCGGGTCGAATTTAGGTTTGCTCGATGAAGAAGAGAATCAGTTTGGGGTTCCATCAAACAAAAACAGTCGGGGAGGTGGAGTAGTGCGAGCAGTAAGAGGAGGAGGTGCAGCAGATGCGGGCCAGATCAAGTTTGCGACGGTGCAGGGGGAGCGACGGCGGGTTGGATTTGGGTTTGCTCGATGAAGAAGAGAATCAGTTTGGGTTTGAGTTTGAGCGAGAAAGAAGAGCGGCGACATGTCGAGTTTGGGTTTGTGCGAGGACCAGAAGGGGTTTGGATTTTTGATTTGGATTTGAGTTTGGGCCGGATTGAGCCCAAATAATGCAAAAGAGCATGACAATTAGAGGAGATTAATCGGTTAATCGGTCACTTAAAATCGGCCAATTAACTACTAATCGGCCAATTATAATTGATTAAATCGCTAACTATTGAAATATTATAAATTGTTAGAAAAATAATCGCTTGGCCTCTGATTAGAGATTAATCGGGGATTAACCGGGCATAATCGGGAATTTTAACTACTTAGTCGAAAAGTGGGTCCGTACGGTAAAAAATTCGCCTACATCCAAGCAGGTGCTTTTTTGACTTTTTGAGGGAGTCTCGAATGACAATCCGATGACCGAGGCAGTAGGAGGATTCGAGGCTATATGGCATTTGGAGGCCGAGGTAGTAGGTTGATTTGAGGTTAGTAGGAGGATCCGAGCCCATGTCCAAGCGGGCGCTTTTTCGACTTTTTGTGGGAGGCTCGGATGACAATCCGAGGACCGAGACAGTATGAGGATCTGAGGTTAGTAGGAGGGTCTGAGCCCATGTCTAATCATGCGCTTTTTCGACTTTTTGAGGTGGTCGGATGACAATCCGAGGGCTGAGACTGTAGGAGGATCCGAAGCTGTAGGGGTCCGGAGGCGAGGCAATAGGAGGATACGAGCTCACTTCTAACCAGGAACTTTTTTGATTTTTTGAGGGAGACTTGGATGAAAATTTGAGGACCGTGGCAGTAAGAGGATCTGAGGCTGTAGGGGGATCCAAACCTATGCCTAGGTGGTAGGAGGATCCGAGGGTAGTAGGGTGTTTAGCAATCTGAAGCAGTGAGAGGATCCGAACCTCCTTTGAAGTTGGTGTTTTGTGCCATTTTGGGATGCTTCGAATGAAAATCCGAACGACGAGGTGTAGGAGCCTCTTTCGGAAGTTGGGATTTCGAGGGCATAAACGAATCAGCTTTGAAATTGACATTTTGAGCTATTTTTGTGATGCCTCAAATGACACTCTGAGGGACGAGGCTGTAGGCGCCTCTTCTACAAGTAGGGATTCTGAGAGTGAATGAATCACCTTTGAAAACGATGTTTTTGCGCTATTTTTGTGATGCCTCAAATGATAATCCGATGGAGCCTCTTCTAGAAGTAGGGATTCCGAGGGCATTAACTTTCCTCTTTTGAACATGTCATTTTGTGCCACTTTTAGGACTCGAATGACAATCTGAGGGACGATGCTGTAGGAGCATCTTCTAGAAGTATGGATTTTGAGTGCGTGAACTCCTCTTTTGAAGATGGCATTTCATGCCACTTTTGGGGGGCCTCGTATGATAATCCGAGGGACGAGGATGTAGGAGGATCCGAAGCAGTAGGGGTCCGACAACCCAAAGCGATAGGGTCCGAACTTCTTTTGAAGTTGGCATTTTGCACCATTTTGTGGTGCCTTGAATGACAATCCGAGGGACGAGACTGTGGAAGGATCTGAATCTCATTAGAAGTTGGTGTTTTGCGTCATTTTTGGGTGCCTTGAATGACAATCCGAGAGACAAACCACTAGGGGAGTCCGAGGGACGAACCCGAGGGGGTTCGATTTGGCCGAACCTTGGGACTTGTTGTGCCTCTTCTGTGAGGGGCTCAAACGACTGGATGAGCGCTAAGCCTACCACCTTCGGCCACTGCTATTGTTAGGGGTTCAAATGTTTGGGACCCTGATAAATGTACCTTCGAACTTAAGAAATCTTCTGCGCTTCATCTTCCTTAGTGTAATAACTAATTGTTTAGAGTTGCCAAATTGTGGGAGTAGCTTTATTGGCGAGCTGGACCCTGAACTTAATGTTCTTGGGCCAGTGAGTTGTGGGAGCAGCTGTAGGGACGGGCCGGGCTCCGTACTTACTATATGAGCGTTAGCGAGTTGCGGGAGCAGCTCGAGTGATAAGTCAAACTCTGAAGTGGGAGTAACTTGAGTCACAGTTGGACTCCGAATTGTTTGAGATTTCGCGAGTTGCGGGAGCAGCTCAAGTGACTAGTTGCATTCCGAAATGCGAGTGACTTGAGTCACGAGTTGAACTCTGAACCTGGTGTTTGAGAGTTAGCGAGTTGCAGGAGCAGATCGAGTGACTAGCCGGAATGCGAAGTGGGAGTGGCATGTGTCACGAGTTAGACTTCGAACCTGCTATTTAAGAGTTAGTGAGTTGTGGGAGCAGCTCGAGTGACAATCTGGACTCCGAAGTGGGAGTGACTTGAATCACGAGTTGCACTCTGAACCTGCTGTTTAAGAGTTAGTGAGTTGCGGGAGCAGCTCGAGTGACAAGCCGGACTTCGAAGTGGGAGTGGTTTGAGTCACGAGTTGGATTCCAAACCTGCTGAGCGGCGAACGGAACTCATTGTCTAATGAGTTGTTGGTGTAGCTCGGAAGAGAAGCTGAGAACGAAACTTACTATCCAATGAGTTGTTGGTATAGCTCGGAAGAGGAGCTGAGCACCGAACTTATTATATGGAGCTAACGAGTTGTTGGTGTAACTCGGAAGAGGAGCTTAGCATTGCATTCGTTTGCATTCGAAAAACAGTACAAGAATTTATAAAAGAGTGTTGTTTATTTTTGAAAAATCAAACTAGGTAGCTTTTATTACATGCTTTCACCATTATAGGGGTTGGTTTTATTACAATTTAAGAATCTAGTGGAGGGCGTTAATCACCCATGTTAAACTTCACCAAGTCCTAGGTGTTTCATGTCCTTCTCGAAGAATCGAAAGGGGGATCCTCTTAGTTCATAACCCGGTTTTGACTCAACCTGGTTCCACTATTGGGGAAGCTCTAAGGCTTCTAGCGGGAGGACATAAGAGTAGGAGGAGAAATTGATCTTGCTTCAAGACTTCAACTTCGAGTATCAGTTTGAGGAACCAAGGCTCAACCCCTCATTGTAGTCATGTAGCACCTCATTGCTACTTCTTGACTCCCCTTCACTTCTCCTACCCTAGCTGGTGTGGGGAACTTCATCTTCATGTGGAATGCCGAAGTTACAACATGAAGAACTGCTAGGCCGTGGAGACCGAGAATGGCGTGATGAGCGGCTTTCACGTTAACAACCATGAAGTCCATGGCTTCGGTTCGAAGAGTAGGGGATTCTCCTTCTGTTACGTCGAGGGAGACCATCCCTTCGATTTGAACTGAAACCTTGGAGAACCCATGGAGGATGTAGCTGGCGGGTTTCAGATGGTCCCTAGACATCTTGAGGCCTTCAAAGCTTCGAGAAAGAGTATGTTCACTAAGCTACCATTACCCACTAGGATGCGATGCACTTCGTGGTTCCCCATGACGACGCTGATCACTAGGTTGTCGCAGTGAGGGGTTCAGATGCCTTCAAGATCTTGGTTGGAAAAAGTTACTAGGACCCCCCAACTTTTGACAGGGAAAACGTTGTGCACTGAGTTGACTTCTCGAACGAGTGTTTTCCGGGAGGAGTTAGGCTCCCCCCCATAGGACCTTCATGGATGGAATGGAGAATGGCTTGAGGCTCGGAGTCCTGGTCCTTGGGTTCATTCTTCGTGCGCTTGCTGGCTCCTCGAGTCAGCCGAGGTTCGACTTTGTTCTTCTAGGTGTACTCAGAAAGGTGATCACGGCAGATGAAAGCTTTGATTCCGTCTTTGAGAGCGCGACACTCATCTGTGTCATGTCCATGGTCTCTGTGAAACCGGCACAATCGGCTCTTGTTTATCATTTTGTTTGTTAGGTTCATTATATGAGGGGGGCGGACTTCGTCTCCTTCAATTTTCATAAGGATCATCGAGACGCTAACATTGAGAGGGGCGAACTTGTCGAAGCGAGGGACCAGAGGGGGTGCCGTTGTCCGGGCTTGTCCCTCTAGGACTTCCTGGGCCCCTCTTCATCTCCAATTCTTCGTTTGTATCCAGACGAGGGCTCACTTTGGTCCTGAGGATGAAGAATTTCTTCGGCTCATATGTATTTCTCACTTCGTAAGAGAAGTTTGGAGAAATCCGAAGGTGGCTTTTTGGCAAGGGAGGTTTTAAAGTGGTCCGCCGAACATTGTGTCGCCGCTGCAACACCGGAATCAGGAGAGGGGATGGATCAAACCTCTATCGTAAATCTCTGAACGAAGTCACAGAGCGACTCAACCTTCTGTTTTAAGCTTAGCAGAGAGGTACTTGTCTTTTCTGCCATTCGACTCGTCATGAAATGAGTGAGAAAGATTTCTTCGAGCTGGTCGAAGGAGTAGACGGAGCCGGGGAGTACCATTCCCTCACTGAGCCTTGGAGGGTAACGGGGAACGTCCTGCAGAGGACTGCATCTGAGGTATTATAGATCATTATGAGAGTTTTAAAACTCTCGATGTGATTTGCTGGGTTGGATTCGCCGCTGTATGATTCAAAGGTTGGAGGCTTGAAGTCATTCGAAATTGGAGCTTCGAGGATGAAGGAGGCAAATGGAGGTTGGACTGGGCGGAAGCCCTTGTTCTGCTGTCTTTCCTCTTGCCCTATCCAGGCGAGACGATCTTCTATCTGTTCGAGGTGTTTCAGTACTTCATCTTTACATCCCTCGGATCGGGTGGACTCGTAGGACGACTCAAGTTGGATGGGGCCAGTGCGGGTGTTACTTGGTTGCTAGTCACTTTTGGGCTCCTGATGAAGAGCTCGTAGGATCTCATTTCAGAAGTTTTGGAATTCAACTTCGGTCATGGGGACTCCTCCCTGGTTAGGGCCTGAGGCCCGTTGGCTAACGGAATGGGATCTCCGCTCTTTCCTCTGCCCTCGAGGGGAGGGCGACTTTTGTGGTCCCTGTTTTTGGGATGAGAGGCTTCTTCAGCTCCCCCGATGCTCTGAATAGGGCCCCCCATTCCGGGAGCGATTCTGTTCGTTCTGGTAGAGGAGGTCCTCCTACTGTCGATTGTTAATGAGGTCCCGGAGGTCCAACTAGGGGTGACATCCGGGCTTCATAGGCTGGGCCGGACCAAAAACCACCGGGCCAGACCTAGTCCCGGGCCTAGGCGGGCCGGGCTAGGGAATAAGCCGGTCCGGGCATGGTTGGGCTGGAGTGGCGGAAGGGTAGGCCCGGGCCCAACCCTAGGCCCCTGGCTTGTGGGCCAAGGCAGACCGTTGCGGGTTTAGGGGTTTTGGATTTTTTAAAAAAAAATTAATAGTGTAGGTTAATATTTCAAAGTTTATATATGCATGTGTATATATGTAAATATGCATATAGATATACTCTATAATATTTGAAAATTTTATAAAAATTATTGTGGAAATTAAAATTAATTGATTACTACCCACTACTCAATTATCTCACCCCACCCTAGCTATTTATAACCAATTCCACTTCACTTCTCTTATCTCACCAATGTGGGACTAAATGTATTTGGATTTTAAACATTGAAAACTTTTAGTCTCACAGTGGTGAGATGAAAGAAGTGTGGAGGTAGAGTTGGCTATAAATAGCTAGGATGGGGGTTTGACAAATTGAGTAATGGGTGGTGATCAATTAATTTTGATGTCCACACTCATTTTTATAAAATTTTGAAATATTTTAGTTAATATCTATATGCATATCTATGTAATAAAACACAAAGAAAGCTATCAAGTGGCTCTCATTCAATAGGGTTAAAATCAGTGGTCCAGATCTAACCTCACAAAACATATTTTCCCGCCCAAAAGTTTCCCCCAAAATTCAAATTCAAATCCCCAAAAACAACTCCTTTATTTATTTATTTCGCTCTCTCTCATTCTCTCCTCTATTTACTCAGAAATTTATATTTTCAGATTTCAGGTTTGTAAATTTTCAGATTTTTTATGCATTTTTTTATTGCTCATGTTACATTGAAAATAGCAAATATCTCATCAACAGTTAAATTTCATCGTTTTTCATACTCGAAGTTCTAAGAAGTTGGATTTTACACCCTCATTTATAATTATTTTTCAGCATATACTAATGGAAACTTGGACTTTTATTTGCAACTAATTATTGTTTTACTATTCAAATTTGAGCTACATAATTGTTGTTTTACTGTTTACAAAACTTTCATATGATGTATCGTTTCGAAGACGTGCCGTAGGCACGTGCCTGCGGGCAAATCTAGTATACATATATTTTGCAGTATATATATACTTATATACATGATGTAATATCCCTAGTATGTAATATGTTTCTTACAATGAAAATACATATACATTGTTATATATATACATTGATATTGTTATTGTTATTGTTATTTTTTTATCATACACTATTATTTCTATGTTTTTTTTTTCCTTTAGCATATCCATATGGTTAAGTTTTTAAAACCTAATATGTTTCTTTTTTAAGGCCCAACTTGTTTACAAAAAAAAGGAAAAGAAAGAAAGAAGAAGCCCAACCCAACAACAAAAAGCACAATCACAATTAGTTAAAGCTTGAGGGGTTAAATGCAAAAAAGGGAGACACCTAAGCATTTCCTAGAGATTTCCACACACACCCACACTTCTCTCCTTCTTTCTTCAGCTGGTCGGCAGCAACAACAGCCCTTTCCCCCTTTGTTTATATATATGCGTGCTACTGCCTCCTCCTCCTACTACTGCTGCTTACTACTACTACTACTACTGCTTACTACTACTACTACTACTACTATACTACTACTATTGGAGAAAGAAGTCAAGTAAGCTAAAGGTGCAAGGAGGAGAAGATAGCAACTTGAGGCAAGGAAAAGAAGGAAGCGTATTCTTGAAGTTCACAAGTTCACTAAGTAAAAAGTGGGTATTTTCCTTTCCCTCTTGAAATTAACTAATTGTTTATTTATGTAAAATTAGTTAAAGTGATTAAGTGAGGAAAATTATATAGGTAAAAGTAGTGTAAATTGTATAAGGAAATTACATGTATTATTAATTGTAAGAAATTACATGTATAATTAATTATAGAAAGTGTTGTGTAGAATTGCTACTAATTGTAGAAAGCGTTATGTAGAAGTACTACAAATTGTAGAAGCTACATAATAGTCATGAATGAGAATGGTAGTGTATATGTACATTACATAGAATAACAATGTTGTTGTATGTTAGTAGAAAAGATTTCTCCTCGAATGCTTAATTGATGTGAATGCATGAAACTACACACTTGTAGTAATATGCTTAGTGAATGTAGTTGCATGCTTAAGTTCATATATACTTGGTTCATACAAACAAATACAAACAAATATAACAAAAGAAAACTTGTAGTTAATATAATTGTTTGGTTATAGTAATTTATGGTAATAGGAACTAATCGTTCATGATAGTAGAAACTACTTGTTAATTAATAATGCATAATAGAAGTAATAGTTCATAGTAGAAGTAGTTATTCATAGTAGAATTAATAGTCACTTAAAATAATGGTAGTAAGGTAGAGAGAGGCTACTCGTAGTTGCATGCTTAGCTAATTAGAAACTCATGACAAAGTAAAGTAGATTGTAGTAAAGTAAAGAACTATTGGTGGTATAGAAGAGACTATAGGAATGAATACGGTGATTGGTGGAATACCGTATGCATGTGTATGCATGCTTGAATATATACATATGGTAGTATTTTGTGCACATTGAGTGCACTAATGTGGTGCATGATGGGTCGGCCTTTAACATGATTAGAAAGCTAAGTAGAACCCAAATTAGATCAAGATGAGACTTGTTGAGATTCAACTAGGTTGGATTCACTTAGAATCTAGTTAGTAAATTAAGTTAATTTAGTTAAGTAAACTTGCTAAAGGATGAAAGTGGAAACTAGGAGCACAATTCAATTAACTTAGAAAAAAAAAGTTGTGACAATAAAGCGATTAGAACCGGGTAAGTTGGTGAATTAAGAAATTAATAACTTCAACCACTAGTTATAGAGTTTCCTAGAAGATTGAGGTGATTGGTAAGGACAGATATTAGTTGGGCGTGTACTCACCTATCAAGGGGACACATGCGGCATTGTCTCGTCTGGGACACGTGCGGCATGGTCTCGTCTGTTAATTTCTGGGATTTAGTGATCAGAGTGGGATGCAGATGTAAGTTGTAAGTCCTATCGGAACTTAGGGGATTGATCCTTAAGTTTCCGTCTATGTTCTGGGTTATAATACGAACAAAGAGCAAGAGTGTAACTCTTAGTCTCTGGGCAGAGTAGGGGTGACCCTACGATTCGCTTTATGTTCACGATAACTTTGGTAGGGGCAAGAATGGAGAAGGACCATGATTCCGGCAGAGCTGATGATCACAGGCCTGACCGGGAATGGAGAGGGACCACGATCCTGTCAGAGTGGAGAAGGATCATGATCTGAACTGACAGAGTGATCACTGCCGTTCGGAGTGGAGAAGGATCACGATCTGACTGCAGGAGCGGGAATGGACCGCATGTACTGCAGACTTTACCAGTCACTAGATGAATGTCAGAAACAGGAAAGAGTACAAGAGTAGGATGCATGGCGATGGATTGAACCCTATCATCTGGAGAATACGAACTCAATTTGAGGAGTATGTAGTATTGGATGCATATGTTTCCAAATCAAGTTTGCATTAGATTAAGAGCATTGTGTGCATATGAGTTGTGCATTAAATTCTAGGTCATAACATACACCGACATTTATGTTTGTATGACTTTCACATTTCTTTTCTCCTGCATCAAATATTGATTGTTGAGGATTTTGGAGATTGCGGGTTTTCATCCGCATTGCGTCAGTTGTATGACGTGCCCACAGTTTCTTAGTTGTAGGATTGCTGATTGTGGAGCAGAGGACTCGAACTGCGTGAAGCATCGAAGTAGAGGATATAGTTTCATTGTGCAATGTAAGTCTTTAATTTCCTATGATTTCTGTGTTGTGTACTCATTGAAGTAAAGATTTCGGGTAAGTGTCACGAGTTTCCGGTGTGTGGAACTTGGGGCGCTACATATTTTGCAACAATTTTTTTTTATAAAAAAAAGGGGCCTTAACGGTCGGATTGGACCTGACCGGACGGGCTAGTTCAAGCCGGTCCCGGTGCAACCTGGGCCGGGTCGGCACAGATTTTTGAAGGTGAACTCCTAGTTCAACCAAGCCCACCTCGAGGGGGGGTGTGTTCCGGTTTGGAGCGGTTTGGTGGCGGGCTGGGCCGGGCTGGGATGGTCCTGGGCTGGGCCGGGTCCAGCCCTATTGGGCGCTCGACCCTGTGACCGGCTGAACGAATGGCGGTGGGGGCAGTACCCTACCGACGTTCAGAGAGTGGCCGTTGAGACCCTTGAGTGACCGTCCTGTTGCGGGACATGCACCGGTGGAGGAGGCTGGGGGTCCGCCTGATGACTTACAACTGTTACCTGTTTCGCTTTCGTGGCCATGGCCAAAGGAGGCTTCAAATCGTGGCACTTAATCGGAGGGCTGGATCTGTGCTTTTCCGCAGTCGACGCCAATCGATGCTGCTTTTTTCGGTGTGGGAGCAACAAATAATGAGTTCTTTGATGATTAAGGAAAGCTTCGATCTCACCCGTCTATCAGATCTGATGTGAGGCTAGTATTTGTGGATGGATGGGGAATGGATGTCTGAGATGCCGCCGGAAACCTGCAAGTCCAAAAAACTGGGATAGATCTCGGTGCAGACTCTCCGACGATCTAGTCAGTGACCAGAAGTGAAAAACTGGGTTTAGTGGGCAAAATGCTGATTACCTCTTAATGATGGAGAGGGAGAAGTATTTATATACCTTTAAGGGTGAGGCAGATAGGAAAGAATCTATGATTGAGAAAGCCGTTGTTCAATCCTTGATTTGGGGAGATTTGACTGACAGTTGTGGTTAGCTGGAAATCCCCCTTTGTTATGTTGTAAGCAAGCCCTGATTGCTGATCTGGGTGGGCTGATGGGCCTGGAGAACGCCCATGTTCTTAGTAGGCTTGCTGTTGATGTGAGATTACTATATTGCCCTTGGATGCTTTGAGATGCGAGCTGAGATTGTGCAGCTCTAATTTTTAACCGTTTCAAACATCATTCAAAAAGTTGAGTGGGCTTAAAAAGAATTACATTTCCCCCGACTTTTAGACATTTCCCTAAAAAGTTTGATTGAAAGTTTGTAGATGTACATTATCTATCCGCACTCACAACTTATATTTGTAAATATGTGTATCGATCTATTCACACTCAACCTATATATGTAAATGTGTGTGAGTAAATAGAGATAGCTTGGACCTGTTGATATAGATTTTTTCTTTCTATATTTCCATGCTCACAACCTTTACATTTAAATTTGTGAGTTAATGGTGATAAATAAATTTGACCTGTAGATATAGGTTTTGACTGTATATAGTCTTTTTTATCTGAGTCCTGCATTTGCTATTTAGTTTGTTTTGTTGTTTTGCCACTTTCTTACATAAGTTCACTTATATTTCATATTTTCAGGATGAATCTGTACTTATCTGGTTCTCTGGCAAAGAGGAAAAACACCTTAAATTGAGTTATGTGTCCAGAATCATGCCGGGACAGCGCACTGTAAGTTCTCAAAATTAGACATCTCTCGTTTTTAACAAGATGTATTTTTTAAAAAGTTCTGGTAAATGAAATCGACTGGAATTTAAACATTTTGTACTAGTAGCTTAAGTTGATCAAATTTACTCATGTATACCAAATTTTAGTCACCCTGAGATTCATTGACTTTGATGTCCTTACATTTTTCACTTTATAATATGTATGTGTATATATATACGAGAGACATACATACTGAGAGACACACATACACAGAGTAGTTGTACACACAGTGCCTTTTCCCTAAATACCACCGAACCTTCTGTAAGTTAACTGCATTCTTCTTGAGTTGATATCTATCATCTATGTTCACTGCCTTTTGTCTTTCAATAGTAACGTTGGGTCCAAACTTGATATGCAAAAAAATGTTTAATATATTGCTGACAGATTCATTAGATATAACACATTTTCCCAACTAGTTGCCCTCTTTCTAAAGTATACATTTATGGAAATTAATTTATTAAAACTACGTATTCTGAATCAATGTAAGAGCTTAGAGAGCCATTTCTTGTTTCAGGCAATTTTTCAGAGGTATCCTCGGCCTGAGAAGGAGTGTCAATCATTCTCCCTTATATATAGTGACAGATCACTTGATGTTGTAAGTTGTTTTTCTTTGATGATCTTCTGTTCAAATTTGGGTAATGCTTTCATTGTCTTAGTATGTTGTGCTTTGTTGATCTTTTATGCACAAACTTTGAAGATAGAATCTCTCTGATCTCGTGAAATTCACTCTTACCTATAACAGATATGCAAGGAGAAAGACGAGGCTGAAGTCTGGTTTGCTGGACTAAAAACGTTGATATCAGGTAGCCATCACCGGAGATGGAGAACAGAATCAAGAAGTGATGGGGTAGCATCTGGAGCAAATGGTCCAAGAACATATACCAGAAGAAGTTCCCCTATAAGTTCTTCAATTAGTAGCAACGACAGCATGCAAAAGGTACTTCATTATCTCTATCCTCTTGATGTGAAACTACTTGTGAGTGTATGATTTATCCAAGTAAATTAAAGAAAGTAGTATTCACCAACACGTTTAAGCACAATTATAGAATGAAATTTAAAACATTTACGGTTAATGGATTACAAGAGTCACATGTTCACTAGCAGTTCTATTTAATAACCTAGATAACAGTATTAACAAAGTTAAAGTTGTGCAATTTAAAACCGACAATATAAAAGTTTATAAGCAAGTAGGATCTCTCACTCTCATATATAGTAGCAGAGTCAACAGATAATAATCTAGAGACAATGAAAGTGAAATTCGATAGACTTAATTGCGTGAAAAAAAACTTACCAACTATGGACATGAATGAACCGGGGAACTGGGTAGTGGTTGAATTGCGGATCTACTATACATCACTAACCAACCCAATCAAGAAACAATTTATGCACTGCTGCCTAAGGGTTGCTTGGAATATAAAAAGGATACTAGTGATGGTAGGGGGATCGTATGTGGTTGGTTTGATAGGGGGCTGTTGGTGGGGCGTTGTAGTGGTCTAAGTGGAGTTTATGGGGTATGTAAAAGAGTGTCCAGATAAGTTGTTTGGAGGGATGAGGGTTGGCTCTTAATTGAAGAATGAAATGGAACGTTAGGATGATGATGGAGGTATGTTGGATGAGGAGAGGAATGGTGGAGGCGGCTTGTATCCTTAAATATGACAAATCAATAGAAGAAAGAAGGATAATAGTCGGTTTCACACCTTGCCTTGTAGTTTCACACATTCAAGATATGAACACAGAGACATCACATTTTCTTTGTTTTTTTTTCATTACAAATCATCCCCTTCTTTTTTTACAATATCCATACCTTTATATAAAGCTTGATAAGGGTCACATCACACAACACACAACTGTCTTACACACACACTGCCACTACCACACAACTGCACACTACTATAACTGACTGAACTGCAGACATACACCACATTACTGACTAATTGACTGACTACTACAGATGTCCACATAATTCCCTCAGGGTGAGAGAAAATCCGACTCTGTCGAGCCAATTTTGATAATGTTGTGGTGCCTGCGCTGTCTCAGAAATATATGGGAACCATATGTTGCCGGTGCCGATAGGTCCTACCAAATCTTTGGAATGAACTTGGTGTCGGCGCATCAAAGCTAGGGTGGCTCTCATATTGGTCCAGTCTATCTGGATCAAGTTTGAAGATCTGAACGGTCCAACCACGTGTCCTCAGTCTCTGGTTTGTTTTTCCACCTAATTTGAGTACCTACGAATTCCACCATTTTCTGTAGAGATAATTTCATCATCTAAAATATTATCAATATCCTCTGCTGAGGGGTATGTGATGTCAGGGAGTGGGGGTAGTGGGGGAATCTCACCATTAGGCTCTTGGGAAGGTTCATCTATCAGTGGGTTGTTAGGGTTAAAATTTGGGCCTTCGTAGCTTACTAAATCTTCGATATTAAAAGTTTTGCTAATGTTGAGACCTTCAAGAAGGTCGACAACATAAGCATTGTCATTAATTTTCTTTAAGATTTTAAATGGACCTGCACAGCGGGCATGTAACTTCTTAACGGCTCTAGGAGGAAACCGTTCCGGATGAATCCGGACCATTACTTCATCACCCATCTTAAAAGTTTTAAACCTCCTTCTAGCATTTGCTCACAACTTGTAGTTAGCATTACCCTCTTCAATTTTATTGTATATTTCTTTGTGTAATTCGTGTATGCATGATGCAAATGCAGATGCAGACTCAGACTCTCTGTGAGGTTCTAACATAGGTGCTAAGTCTATAGGTTGTCTAGGTCGATACCCAAAAACTATCTCGTGTGGATTCATACCAGTGGTTCGACTCTTAGATGAATTATATGCAAACTCAGCAATAGACAGTTTCAGATCCCATGTTCCCATGTTTTCGCCTACTAACGATCTCAACAGACTTTCTAGACTCCTATTCACAGCTTCGGTCTGTCCATCGGTTTGTGGGTGGAAGGCCGAAGAAAACTTCAATTTTGTTCCCATCTTGTGCCACAGGATTTTCCAGAAGTAGCTGGTGAACTTAACATCCCTATCAGACACAATAGAATTGGGGAGTCCATGAAGTTTAACGACGTCGTCAAAAAAAATTTGAGCAACACGTGAGGCATCGTAGATCTTAGAACAAGCCAAAAAGTGGGCCATTTTTGAAAAAGGTCCACAGCAAGGATGGAGTCATGCTTCTTTTGGGTCTTTGGGAGACCAAGTACGAAATCCATACTGACGTCTTGCCATGGGTAGTTAGGGATGGGCAACGGAGTATACAAGCCAGTGTTTTGCTTACGTTGTTTGGCTAATTGACAGGTATGACATCGTTTAACAAGCCTTACAATGTCTTTCTTTAAATTGGGCCAAAAGAAGCGATATTCGACAGCATCAGTTGTCTTGCTATGCCCAAAATGTCCAGGAAGACCACCAGCATGCAATTCCCAAACAAGATATTTTCGAAGAGGTGCGAGGAATGCATAGCCTAGGTAGATAAAATAGATAACCATTTCTAAGAAGGTAGTTATTAATCGCTCGAGTTACGCCATCCTGTAAAAAAGAATAAACTTCTTGGAAATCAGGGCAGGATGCATTCTCATCTTTGATTCTCTCAAAGCCAATGACCTGGGTGCACATAAAAGATATAAGCATGTGACAACAACTAAGTGCATCTGCGGCCTTGTTTTAACTCATTTTTTATGCCGAATAGTATATGAATATTCCTGAAGAAATTCAACCCATCGGCCATGTCTCGGTTTCGAGTTATGTTGGGAGTTTATAACCCTTAAGGCTTTGTGGTCAGAAAAGATAACGAATTCTTGCAGCAGAAGATAGTGACGCCAGTGCTTTAAAGACTGTATCACTGCATAGGACTCCTTATCATAGGTGGAGTAATTCTGTTTTTCTTCATTTAATTTTTCGCTAAAATAGGCAATGGGATGATTTTCTTGTCTAAGAACACCGCATATGCCAATACCAGAAGCATCGCAAGTCACCTCAAAGACTTTTGAAAAGTCAGGTAACCGCATAACAAGAGTTTGGACCATTCTTTTTTAATTCTCATTAAATGCTTTTATGGCAGCTGGTGTCCAAACAAACTCACCTTTCTTCAAACAGTCCGTTATAAGGGCTGTTATGGTGGTGAAGCCTTGTACAAACCTTCTATAAAAGGCTGCAAGTCCATACAAACTTCTAACATCACTAATATTACGGGGCTCGGGCCAATTGACAATGACTTTTACCTTCTCTGGGTCAACTGATATACCTTTAGCAAACACTATAAAACCCTGAAAGATGACATGGTCCGTAAGGAAAGTACATTTGGTGGGGCTAGCATAGAGTTCTTCTTTCCTTAAGACACTGCAAACCTGTCTCAGATGGTCCACATGATTCACTACAGATCGATTGTAGATGAGAATATCATCAAAATATACAACGAGAAATTTTTCCATGAACGAATGGAGGTCCTGAGTCATAATTCTCATAAATGTACTCGGAGCGTTGGTAAACTCAAATGGCATAACCATCCATTCATATAAACCATCTTTGATCTTGAATGCAGTCTTCCATTCGTCACCTAGACGGACACGGATTTGATGGTAACCACTCTTAAGATCAATCTTAGAGAAGATAGTGGCACCTGTCATCATGTCTAACATATCATTCAGTCGTGAAATGGGAAAACGGTACTTGACTGTTATCTTGTTAATGGCGCGACTGTCCACACATACGCCATGTTCTATCTTTCTTTGGCGTCAATAGCGCAGGGACCGCACAAGGGCTTAGGCTTTCTCGGATGAAGTCCTTCTTGATAAGTGCATCAACTTGTCGCTTGAGCTCAGCATGCTCAGTTGGGTTCATTCAATAATGCGGCAAGTTGGGAAGACTTGCTCCCGGAACTAGATCAATAGCATGTTGAATGTCACGCAATGGGGGTAGTTGGTTGGGGAGGTTTTCGGGGAGGACATCAGAAAATTCCTGAAGGACAGAAGCAACTTAAGGAGGAATTGGCATCACAGCTTTCTTGGGGACTTCTCTAGTGGCGAGAAAAAAAACTGGTGCCCCTTCTTTTAGCTTTTGACTTAGTTCTTTAATGCCAATGTAAGCAATTCCTTTTCCTTTCTTGTCACCTGTTCGTGGTTGGGAAGGGTTAAACTTTATCCTCTTGTTGTTGTGTTGAAAGACACACTCGTTGGAGCGGCCAAAAATGATTACATCATGGTCAAACAACCGCGGTCTACCAAGAATGACATGGCCTACATCCATGGTCAACACATCGCACTAAATTTTGTCCTTGTAGATGTTAAAATCAATGGGGACTAAACAACGTTGGTTGACTTGCATCGAGGTAGCGTCAATCCAACTTACTTTGTAAGGGTGGGGATGAGATTCAGCTTTAAGTCCAGTCTTAGAAATGATGGCAGAAGATACAGCATTGACACAACTACCGCTGTCTATGATCACCTTGCAATTCTTATCGCTAATTTTGGTAAAAGTGTGAAAAATGTTGGTGCGTCTCCAATCATCTTGCCCCTTTGGCTGTGAGAAAGCGCATCTAACAACTGATAGATTGGGAGAAAGCTCAAAATTGATGCAATTGAGGCTACCTTGATTGTGCAAGAACACTTGGCTGCAACATCTCCATAGCCTTGACATTTGTAACACTTGGTTAGTGTGCTATTCTTGAAAAAGTCTCTATCATGATTCTTTCCTTTGGGGTCACTCCTAGGCTGCGAAGAATTTGGGGTAGACTTACTAGGATAATGGGAAGAAGACTTGGATCTATAATTTTGACTTGAGGTCGACCTAGAATTTTGATCCCTAGAATCATTGGACCTATAAGATGAATGCTGGAGTACCAATCCCAGCTAAGGAGGTATCGATACCGGAAATAGCCTTTGTTCTCGGATTTAGTAGACAGAGCTTTCGTGTCATCAAGATCTTGAACAAAAGCATAAGCTTTCTCTAAAGTTTCCACATCTCGATGGATGAGTTCCCTGCGGAGGTCCTCTCGAAGTCCAGCTCGGAATTGAGACAGGGTCTGGACTTCAGGCTTGGTGCCTAGAGCATTGCAACGAATCGAGAACTCGTCAAACTTGGCAACATATTCTTTCTCTGATTTGCTGCCTTGATATAGTTGGTTCCACGAGTCGAGAAGACGAGAATGGAAAGAGATATGCACATATTTGCCCTTGAGTTTGTCTTTCATCGCTTCCCAAGTGGCGATGGGGTTTTGGGCTCGTGCTTGTCGAGTGCTTCTCACGTTAGTCCAATACTGGAGAGCTTGTCCAGTTAGTTTCATTGTCGCAAGCTTAACTTTTCGCTCTTCAGTCACATCGAACCACTCGAAGTAGTGGTCCATGGCTTGGATCCAATCAAGGAAGGCTTGGGGCTCTAAGCGACCGTCAAAAGTGCCAACATCGGGTCTAACACTTTTCAGGTATTGTTTGTCGGGGTCTCGAGCTTGTCTGTGATGATCTTGACCGTCATGTTGAAATTCTGTACGGTCGGGAGTTGGGAAATTGGCTTGAGTTTGTTCAATTCTGGCAAGCCGGTCCATAATTTCAATAAGGGTTGCTTGCAGGGCATCCATTGAGAGGTTGGATGGAAAGACACTAGAGGTGTCGGAAGAGGTGGAGGGACAAGGGATGTTTAAAATACTCTCCTAGAGGTGTTATCGTCCTAATCATACGTCTCCTACTTGAGTGGTTGGGAATAGCTAAGAAAGGTTTTTCGGGGTTCTTAACAGTGCTTCTTAGTCTCATGCGCTTGGCAGGGACGAAGGAGGGACTGAGAGGAAAATTCTGAAGTATCTAACTACTGAAATTCCCTTAGAAAATGGCTAAATGTACCTAAAACTAAATGAATTTAAGGCTTACGATGAATGCACAAACTAGAAAATAAATCAACCTAAATGAATGCACAAACTAGAAAAATCGACCTAAATGAATGCTTTTTTTTAATAATAATTTTAATTATAAACTAAATGCTTGCTAAAATTGAAACTAAATGACCTAAACGGAGTGATGCATTGACCTAAATGCTCTGATACCGAAATGATGTGAAACTACTTGTGAGTTTATGATTTATCCAAGTAAATTAAAGCAAGTAGTATTCACCAACACGTTTAAGCACAATTATAGAATGAAATTTAAAACATTTACGATTAATGGATTTTACAAGAGTCACATGTTCACTAGCAGTTCTATTTAATAACCTAGATAACATTATTAACAAAGTTAAAGTTGTGCAATTTAAAACTGACAATATAATAGTTTATAAGCTACAGGCAAGTAGAAACTCTCACTCTCATATATAGTAGCAGAGTCGACAGATAATAATCTAGAGACAATGAAAGTGAAATTCGATAAACTCAATTACCTGAAAAAAACTTACCAACTATGGACATGGATGAACCGGGGAACTGGGTAGTAGTTGAATTGCGGATCTACCATACATCACTGACCAACCCAATCAAGAAACAATTTATGCACTGCTGCCCAAGGGTTGCTTGGAATATAAAAAGGGTACTAGTGATGGTAGGGGGATCGCATGTGGTTGGTTTGATAAGGGGCTGTTGGTGGGGCGTTGTAGTGGAGTTTATGGGGTATGTAAAAGAGTGTTCGGATAAGTTGTTTGGAGGGTAGAGGGTTGGCTATTAATGGAAGAATGAAATGGAACGTTAGGATGATGATGGAGGTATGTTGGATGAGGAGAGGAATGATGGAGGCAGCTTGTAACCTTAAAGATGATAAATCAATAGAAGAAAGAAGGATAATAGTCGGTTTCACACCTTGCCTTGTAGTTTCACACATTCAAGACATGAACACATCACATTCTCTTTGTTTGGTTTTTTTTTCCCATTACAAATCATCCCCTTCCTTTTACAATATCCATGCCTTTATATAAAGCTTGATAAGGGTCACATCACACAACACACAACTGACACACACACACTGCCACTACCACAGAACTGCACGCTATTGTAACCGACTGAACTGCACACACAGGGCCGGCCCTGAGTTCCGGGGGACCCTAGGCGAACTTCCGAAATGGGCCCCCCTGCCCCATATTAAAAAAAAAAAAAAATTTACATGCGAAACGCGTGCCTATATTTACAAGGGAAGTTTGAAATCGGGGGCCCCAAAAATGGCGAATTCCGCGGGGGCCCGAGGTGGCCGCCTTCCCTGCCTTCATATCAGGGCCGGCCCTGTGCACACACACCACATTACTGCGTATAACTGACTGAACTGCACACACACACCACATTACCACATTACTGACTGCCTGCCTGACTGCAGGTGTCCACATCACCTCTCTTTTGCGTTTACATTCTTGTTGTTGATCACCATGTATTGGACTATCTTTTTTATATTCAGGATGGAAGTGATCATCAACGGTTTCGAAGTCCATATGGACGTCCCCCAAAGAATGGCTTGGATAAGTCATTTTCTGATGTACTGTATGCATTACCTCCTAAGGGTTTCTTTCCTTCAGATTCTTGTTCAGCTCATTCTTTGTCATCAGATAGCACAAATGGGAATAGTAAGGGCATTGCGATGGATGCATTCAGGGTAAGTTTATCAAGTGCTGTAAGTTCTTCAAGTCAAGGCTCTGGCCATGATGATGGTGATGCCTTAGGCGATGTTTTCATATGGGGAGAAGGTACCAGGGATGGGATTCTAGGTGGTGGGAGTAACAAAAGTGGAAACTTTTCTACGAAAATGGATTCTCTCACTCCAAAAGCTTTAGAATCTGCTGTAATACTTGACGCCCAAAATATATCTTGCGGTGGAAAACATGCTTCTCTAGTTACTAAGCAAGGGGAAATCTACTCATGGGGGGAGGAATTAGGAGGTAGACTGGGGCATGGGGTAGATTCTGATGTCTACCAACCGAAGCTTATTGATTCTTTAGCCAATATGAACATTGAACTTGTAGCATGTGGGGAATATCACAGTTGTGCGGTTACTCTCTCTGGATACCTCTACACATGGGGTGATGGTACCTTTGGGCTTCTAGGGCATGGAAATGAAGTGAGCCACTGGGTACCGAAAAGAGTGAATGGACCATTGGAGGGCATTCATGTTTCATCAATCTCCTGTGGACCTTGGCATACAGCTGTTGTAACTTCATCCGAGCAACTGTTTACTTTTGGTGATGGAACATTTGGTGTTCTTGGGCACGGAGATCGAAAAAGTGTCTCAATAGCCAGGGAAGTAGAATCGTTGAAGGGGCTACGTACAGTACGAGCATCTTGTGGTGCTTGGCATACTGCTGCAGTTGTAGAAGTTATGGTTGGAAATTCTAGTTCTAGTAACTCTTCTTCAGGGAAGTTGTTTACATGGGGAGATGGAGATAAAGGACGGCTTGGCCATGGTGATGAGGAAACTAAGCTTGTGCCTACATGTGTTGCTGCCTTAGTTGAGCCAAACTTTTGCCAGGTGGCTTGTGGGCATAGCATGACTGTGGCTCTTAGTACTTCAGGCCATGTTTACACAATGGGAAGTACTGTTTATGGGCAACTTGGAACCCTGCATGCAGATGGAAAACATCCTGTTCGTGTAGAAGGAAAGCTCCTTAAAAATTTTGTAGAGGAGATATCTTGTGGTGCTTATCATGTTGCAGTTTTGACTTCAAGAACTGAAGTGTATACTTGGGGTAAAGGTGCAAGCGGAAGGTTAGGTCATGGAGATACCAATGATCGAAATTCCCCATCTTTGGTTGATGCTTTAAAAGACAAGCAAGTGAGGAGTGTTGTTTGTGGCACTAATTTTACCGCAGCTATTTGTATTCATAAGTGGATGTCTGGTGTCGACCAATCTATGTGTTCAGGCTGCCGCTTGCCGTTCAATTTTAAAAGAAAACGCCATAATTGCTATAACTGTGCACTTGTTTATTGTCACTCCTGCAGCAGTAAGAAGTCCCTTAAGGCCTCCATGGCGCCAAATCTTAATAAACCATATCGTGTGTGTGACGGTTGCTTTAACAAACTAGGGAAGGCCTTGGAAACTGATTCTTCATCATCTCATTCTTTACTTAACAGGAAATGGAGCCTTACTCAGGGTTTCAGTGAGGCGATTGAAAGGGAAGAAAAATTAGATTCAAGATCTAATGTACAAATATCTAGGTTTTCTTCATTGGATTCTTTAAAAAATATGGATGGTAAATATAAGAGAAACAAGAAATTTGAATTCAATAGCAGTCGTGTGTCTCCAATTCCAAATGGAACCTCACACAGGGGTGCCCTGAACATTTCAAAACCTTTAAATCCTATGTTTGGATCATCAAAGAAATTCTTCTCGGCTTCTGTTCCTGGATCAAGAATTGTTTCACGTGCAACATCTCCCGTATCAAGAAGAACCAGTCCCCCACGCTCCACCACACCCACACTGACTCTCAGAGGGCTTACTTCTCCAAGGTTTGCTGTAGATGACAAGAAAAAAACAAATGACAGCCTCGGCGAACAGGTGGTTCGGTTAAAGGCTCAGGTCTCTAATAAATATTTTATATGTTTTATATGCTTATTAGTTCTAGTTTAGTTTTCTTTATTTGTCATCGTGTAATTAATATACCCATCCATTCATACAATCAGTTCATGTTATGCTCACTCAATTTCTTAACATTTACATCAGCTTTATTAATAATCTTGGATAGTCTGTTTCTGAAACCCTGGAGGTGTCTATAAACCAAAAGAAAGAGGGACGGGGTGCGGTATGTGTGTGTTTTGTGTGTGTTTGGGGGGGGGGGGGGGGGTAGGGACCAAGGGTAGTATATTTATTTTCTTGTGTTCTTATGCTCTATAATATTCTCAATTTCTCATGGTTATGAGAACTACAACTACCTATGAGAATTAGTGCTTATTTTTTTACATCAATATGTTGTTTTATCTATCTTCAAGAAACTTGTAGAACTTGATAACTATCTTGTATAGTGTCCGAATTCTTCTTGTGCATATCTCATCTCATTAATTATGTAGTGGCAATATCAGATACAAACTTCATTTTGAATTTGTTTTTAATATTCAAGTTTCCACTAGGTTGTGAAATCTTTTTCTTGTAATACTTCAACCTTTCCATGTAGTATGAAGTTATAATTTTGAAGTCCCTGATTATCATCATCCTAATTTTAATTGGCAGGTGGAAAATCTTACTCATAAGGCGCAACTTCAAGAAGCTGAGTTGGAACGAACAGCTAAGCAGCTGAAGGAAGCTATTGCAATCGCAGGGGAAGAGACTGCAAAGTGCAAAGCAGCCAAAGAAGTTATCAAATCACTTACAACACAAGTAAGATATTTTCTTTTGAACTATGCCTATAATTGCATTTTGATTTGTGATTCTTTATTCTATCATTTCTACTTAATAAGATGTTTTGTTTTGATTTATCACCGCTGCATTCTGACTTAATTACTTTTTTCTGCTATCCATTGAGATTGTGAGTGCAGATTGTTCAGCAGCTTGATAACTGCTTCTAACTGTTTCCGTTTAATTTAAAATTAGAGTTTAGGTAGATTGCATAAAGCCACCCGTGGTTTATTGAAGAATCTAGATAAACTCTGCTCACCTTTTATTTGCTGCTCTTGCAAATTCTAGGGGCAGTCAAGTTCAGAAATACGAAGGTCAAAAACTAATTTACCCCAAAAATTTAAGCTTCTTATGGATAAAATAAAGGCTAAATTAAAAAAAACCCCACTGAAGCATTGGTCATTTAAAAAAAACCCCACTAAACTTTTTTATTTTAAAAAAACTGCCCTCAACTATATTATCAAAAAACCCACACTAACGGAGTTAACTTCCGTTACGGTTTATGTCACCTGCATTGCACTGATGCAATAGTCCAATGAGGTTTTTTTAAACATCTGATTAGTTAAGTGATGTTTTTTAAACACAAATGAAAGATGAATGTGGTTTTTTGACATAAACCTTAATGGAAACCTAACTCCGCCAATGTGGGTTTTTTGATAACATAGTTGAATGCAGTTTTTTTAAAATAAAAAAGTTTAGTGGGGTTTTTAAAAATGATCAATACTTCAGGGGTTTTTTCAAATTTAGCCTAAAATAAAATATAGGAGATAAGGGCCACTTAGAACCAAGGTTTTGAAATATCAGATATCGGTATCGTATTGATTGACAAAAATTCATATCGGATATCGGATATTGGTGATATATCGGTGATATTTAAAAAATATTGGATTGTTATAACATAGGAAGATATACATCCTAAATGTGATTTAAAGTTTTAAATAACAATTACATATATTATATTTATGTATCACATATACTAACAACCTCCCACAAGCAATATAACAGTTAGAACCAAAATATATAATCACCAACATGTAATTGCACTATAATACATAAAAGAAGGATATCTACATATTAAAGACTAAACATACTATATAAGTTTATAACATAAGAAAAAAGACTTGGAAGAAGACAATTGGAGAGATGACGAATACAAGAGGCGGCATCGACTTGTTGTAAAATTAGGTTTGAGCAAAGAAGCTGAAGAGAACAATTGGCGATAAGGTTTTGCTCTCGTATTTTCTTTTTTACTAGCAAATACACGGATTTGAATCAATTAGATTTGGGTTCTCATTGGGTTTGAATCTAAAGCCAAAAAGAATCCAAATCACTGGTATTTTCCAATATTGGGTTGATATCAATCTTCCAGTTGTATCAGATAACGACTGTAGTCGTAACGGGTCAAAAATATTATCCGTTTTCTGAAGTCCACTTCGGTGACGATAACTTAGCTAAACGTTATAACGGCCGGTATAATGGTTGTAACAACCGTTATTTAAAACACTGCTTAGAACACACATGGTAGCCAGTACTTTCTGGACAAAAAAACACTGCTTAAGCAGCTTTTGCAATCTACTTTGAAATTGTTTGGGCTCTATATTCCTATAAATTTCTTTGAGAATCATAGATGCAGCATAACACATACTACCGATCAGGGTGCAATCGCCTTTTGCATTCTAAGAAAAAAAGTGTTTGTCATGGTTATTGAGCTAATCCAACGTTTTATTCAATTAAAAAAGTGGAAACTTTCTTCTGCATAGCCATCTTTGACTCTTTGTTATAGTGGGATAACTTTGTATTAAAACCTGAATGGTTGTTGTTCCTTTCTTCCTTCTCCACAAAAGAAACAGTATCTAGGGAAAACTTGACCTGTAAGTGCATCTCCATATTGTTTTCCTTGTAAAGTTGGAAGCATGTGCATGAAAAAAATTCATCATAACAGTATTCAATCTTTTGCAGTTTATCCGCTTAGAGCCATCAGAAAGTTATCTAAGAATAATGCCACAACTAGAATCTTGGATTCATTTGCTGTTTGAACTTTAATAATCCTTTCATGAGCATACTGATTTTCATCCTGCATAACATGATAAAGTTAATCTTTAATTTATAATTGAATTTGAACCATGGACTTGGAGCCTAAGCCTCCTGACACCTCTCACCCCTTACCTTAATATTTGAATTAAAATTTGGGTCTAAAATTGGTTAGGCTGCATTTGATTATGCACCTTATGTGTAGTTCATAACTTGTCCACCACTAAAATTCTACTTAGTACATTGGTGAGTGTACAAGTGTTAAACCTATATAACAAAATGAATTGTTACTCTAGCTTTGAATCTGAATGTTTGATTTCATCAAAAAATTTGGTTCTGGGGTAACACCTCAAGTCAGCTCGATTTCCCACATGCTTTTTGACTTGAAGAATTAGTTTTATATATCCAATAAATTATCTTAGGAATTCAGGGTAGTGCTCCTTCATCATATTTGTTATTTTTTTGCTCATTCTCTTGAAAAACAATACAAACTAGCAAGAGACCAAAACTATATTTGTTAATTGTTATATCTAACTTGCAAACTTATGAAAGCCTGATCATCTGATTCAGAACCATACCATTTTTAACTGCACATTCAACTGCTTTTGATAAACAAATACTGATCTCTGTGTTCCATATTTTGTTCTCACATCCGAGTCCTTAATTCAGCACTACCAAATTGGACACAGTATAGTTAATACTGTATTTTCCAAGTCGCGAGTGGGAAATAGGTTTTCAAGGAGCATGGGAAGGTGGAGAAAAAAAGTCAAAAGACCTTTAGTTTTTGAAGCATAGATGGCAATAAACCACCCTGTTTCATTATATAATGGAAGGACAACAAAGTGACAACAACAGGTTATAAAACATAAGTACAACACCACCCAACAAAAAAGAATACCCACTCCAACCAAGACACCACCCAAGCTGGCCCTAAATCATAATTTAGTTTTAGAACATAGAGAACAATAGGTTATAAAGAATAAAAGGAAACGACAAGACTAACCTTGTCACATATTCGGTCATCCAAAACTTCAATTATTGCTTTCCCACCCTCCAGAGAGTATGTTGTGCCATTGGATCATTCCTCACTTGTTTTGGTCTCCTTCGGCCCCTTGATCTTATGCAATTCTTTTCTGCATGTAATCATCCTTCCCCAATCATTAATGAACATAAAAACAATTTTGACAATATTCTAAATTTAGTGAGCTCTATTACAAACATTGACTATTCTGTCCAACTAAGCAGTCCAAAAAGTAACAGTAGAGATATCCCAAATTAGCATAACTAATATTAGATTTATGCCAATCCCCAAAGCCCATTTATCATTGATGGATTGCTATTAAAACTCGGATCTTTCTGCAAACTATCTCCGACATCTATCGAAGACATGCTCTAAAAGAGAATTGGTCACCACTCCCCATCTAACTCACTCATCACTCCTCAAATTGGCTTTTGTAAGAATATATTCATTTAATACCCACCTCAAGAAAACCCTAATCTTTAAAGGAGCAGAAGTCCACCAAATCACCTTAAAGTGTTCGTCACCCCTAACCCTTTATCATTTAAAAATCTATACACAAATCAACTGAAAAAATCTAGATTGCTTTTATTCCACATAATCCACACTTTCATCACTTTAAAGACTCTAATCCAAGTCCCGCTTGTTGATTATTATATGGAATATTAATAAGAACATCAAATCGTGAATCAAATAATCAAATTCTATATCTTTTGAGATGTAAGACCTTGACTCCCTTCCTCCCTTTTCTACACATCCCTCGCCTAGTTCCGTGTAATGACTCAAGACTCGACAAAAATTGATTTCAATGACCCCCCCCACCCCCTCAATTTTTTTTGAACCCCCCTAGAATAATTGAAATTTTAAAAAACACCCAAGGTTTCAAATCTCGGATTTCAGACTCATCTCGGCAAGGGGTGTTTCGTCTTTGGATCGGAGATATCGGAGATCTCGGGGAAATGTGATCATCTCAAATATTTATTTCGGATACTCAATAAACATTTTTTTGTTACTAAACAGAATATTATATGTTCTACATGTCGTTTATCATATAAAATATTGTATAATATAACTAATGACATGAATCAATCAGGTAAAATATTCGCAGAATTTAACAACAATATAAAAAAAGAATGTAATATAAGTATATAACTAAATTGAATTTGCATTAATTAGAAAAAATTATTAGTTAATAGACTTACCTGACTTTGTATAAACACAAAAATAGAGGTAAAATTCTCACATTATCTTAGCTTAAGGTCCAATATTGAAAAACTTATATGCAAAAGGTAAAACAAAAAAAAGTTATATATTCACAATAACATTAGTGTGTTGATTTCGGCCGATATTTTGGAAATTTCGGCCGAAATCTACACATTTTGGTCCAAAACGATATGGATTATAAAATCAGTGATTTCGAAAGGAAATTTCGGCCGAAAGTTAAAATAGTGAAAACACCTTTTTATGTTTTCTGATTTCCCCCCATAAAAATTATGAAAAAATCACAAAATATCTATATATATAGCTATTGAATTTTTCCTTGGTCCCACCGACAAAATTATTCTGGCTCCCCCCCTCACGCACACACCACCAACACCACCATGACGATATCAATCTCAGCCTACATCACGATCATATTCATTGGCCGATTCATATTGAAAATTTGTGTACTGATACTTCAAATATGTTCGATATTATCGATTAACGGCCACAGAATACACAATATTGAGATTTGATACCGTGCCTCTTCATGCCCCCAAAATGATTCCAAAAACTACTCTCTTTACAATTACTTACCACATTTTTTGTCACGTCCCACTTCCCAAAATACGAAAATATGGGCACACAACTAAGATCCAGCGAATGATATAAACAAATTATTCATAAGCTGTAATAATCAACTCAACAATATAAGATATAGTCACAACCACGTAGGCAAAGTACAATCACATAAACAATGAATAAACTTCAATAATCCATGAAATAAATCCACAAAATAATATCCAACATCTGGAATAAACTTCGGGATAAAAACGCCCGAAAAACAATGTATGAAAACAGCAATAGTGACTAGAAAAACATGAAAACAAAAAACTAAATGCAGGCTAAATAAAAGAATCTGGCTTCGTCATCTAGAATATTTGTTAACCATGTCCTTCAGTCAGTTCTTCTCCTGTACCTGCGATTTCAACATCTAGAGTTTGGGAGAAATGTCCGTTAGAGTAAGCTACGGACGACAAGTAACAACAAGCAGTGAATAATAAAATAGGACATAACATGGAACACGATTTAATACAAGGGGACAAGAACTAGTACTTCAAACATAGATTAAGCATAAATGGGTAGGATGCAAGTGGCTATTGACACCAAGTATTAAGTATAATAAATCGGGAACAAGGTACTATGATTACGGGAACTTGTCATATAACAGGAAACATGCAACCTATAATAGGAATTCATGTAACTTGTAAACAGAAGTCATACGCGTGATCAGTGTTAATCTTATGTCTAGTATTCTTTTATAAACCCTAATTAATGCACGCAATCCTGTGTTCCATACCACAAGTTCAGGTTCATACAAACATGTTAACGTTTATACTCTAATGGTGAATTCTCAGTGTTAATCTTATGTCTAGTATTCTTTTATAAACCCTAATTAATGCACGCAATCCTGCGTTCCATACCACAAGTTCAGGTTCATACAAACATGTTAACGTTTATACTCTAATGGTGAATTCTATAGGATTATGTACTTAGGTCTTTCAGTGACACTAACAAGAATCATATCATGTAATCCAGAGCATGTAATCATGTAATCGTGTAATCCTGTAATCATGTGATCATATAATCGTGTGATCATGTAAACATGGGTCACTATTACGAGAAACAAACCTCCTTCTGAGCATACTTTCCTATATTATCCACTATTAGGTCTTTTCTTTATTACCCCGACTGTTATTCTTTTTACCACAATTATACATGAACATGCAATCGATAAAAATGGGTGTCAGGACAAGATCAGGACGTTATCAGGGGATATGCAATGCAGGATATAGAATTCAATTTATAAAATGTGAGAAATAAATATATTTGTATACATGAAGATACAAATTCTGGACAGCAAGAAGTATGAGGGGCGGCTGTGTTCGGAGAGAGGAGATTAGATTAGGGTTTAATCAATATTAATATATATATAGGGGTTTAAGAAAGTAATATGCAGCATGGGCTTAAATGACTGGGCTTGGTTTGTGGGCTAATGAATTTGGATTTTGGGTTCAAACAAAAGAATAAAAAATCAAGTAGTAATAAGATACTTGGTTGGACTTCATGTTAATAAATAATAATAATAATAAAAGATAGATTAAGAAATATGGGCTTTCACAAATTAAAAACAATTAAGAAATAATATAACTCTTATTCTATCCTGTTGTCAAACCAACCATAATATATGGAACAAAAATAATAAAAAAAGAAGAGGATCAACCATCCCCTACAATCCTTTTTAGAAAGAAACAAAACCTTCAAAAAAATAGAATGTGAACCCTTTCTTTCCAAAAAAGGTGGATTTGATTTTTCAGAGGCCTTCTCTTCCCCCTATATAAGGAGAGGCCATAGTGTGTGTTAAGAAAAAAAGGCTTTCTAGCATAAGAAAAGAAAGAGTGTATGTGTACTACTACCCCTATCCAAGAAATAAAAGTTGTTCTTTTATGTTCTATCTCTACTTTCTTTGAATTTCCGCTGTCGATCTCAAATCTGGTATCAGAGCTTGGCAAAGAATTCAGAGTTCTTCTCTCGATCAGGTATAATCTCTAAACTACTCGTTGTAGTTTAGGATTAAGATAGAAGGCGTAATCTCCTTCATGTTGGTTAAGCTAGCTATGAAAATAAACGCTTGTTCTCAGGCTTGTTTAGTTAAGCCATGTAGTAAAACATTAATCTTTAGGTCTATAGGATGACATCGAAATGCTTTCTCCAGCCCGTACTGTTAACAACGACCTTATGCAAGAAGGAACTAGCGCTATCTAGAAGAATGGTGGGCCACTCCAACAGACAGAAGCGTGGTGATGTGTAAAGAAAGTGTGTCCATATGTAATAATACAGTGTGTCCATATGCATGTAATAATAATGTAGGTCCATATGTAATAATAAAGTGTGTTCATATGTATATGAAACTTACAAAGGAAGCTTCGTGCTAAAAGCTTACTAAGTAAGTTTCCTTTATGTATTTTAGTATCCTAAGGCTCCCTCCCTCTATATAAGGAGAAGCCATGGTGTGTGTTGCCAATAGCTGGACGGTTAGTTGCAGCAACCCGAATAAATTTGGCTTTCAATGTCGAAGATGATCATTATATATGTTCGAGATGTCATGATGTATATAATACAATTTATGTATCCAAGGCCTTCTCTCCCTCTATATAAGGAGAGGTCATAGTGTGTGTTAAGGGGAAAAGACTTTCTAGCATAAGAAAAGAAAGAGTGTATGTGTGCTGCTACCCCTTTCCAATAAATAAAAGTTCTTTTATGTTCTATCTCTACTTTCTTTGAATTTCCGCTGTCGATCTTTGGGCGGATCACGTTCGGATGGGTATAGGATGAAGTTGGAACATCGATTATCGGCGACACAAAATGGATGTGTGCACACTGTTTGCAACGCCATTGCGCCGCGATGTGCAACGCCGTCTGTCCCGTTCGGGCTGATCTTTCCACCGAAAATTTTTGTGGGCTGTTCCTGTTCGGTTGGGTATATGTTGGTATGTGGTGATGCTGGAGCATCGTCGGCAAGAAAGATTGGACGTGCAACGTTGTTTGCACCGCCCTAGCTGTGCGATGTCGACTCGGTCGGGGCGGTGCGACGTGCGTCGCCGCCGAATTGTGCATGGGGAAATTTTTGTGGGCGGATCATGTTCGGATGGGTAGAGGATGAAGTTGGAACATCGATCTGATCGGCAGCGGAAATTCAAAGAAAGTAGAGATAGAACATAAAAGAACAACTTTTATTTATTGGAAAGGGGTAGTAGCACACATACACTCTTTCTTTTCTTATGCTAGAAAGCCATTTCCCCTTAACACACACTATGGCCTCTCCTTATATAGAGGGAGGGAGCCTTACGATACTAAAATACGTAAAGGAAACTTACTTAGTAAGCTTTTATGCATGAAGCTTCCTTTGTAAGTTTCTTATGCATGTGGACACACTTTATTATTACATATGGACGTACATTATTATTACATGCATATGGACACACTGTATTATTACATATGGACACATCACCACGCTTCTGTCTGTTGGAGTGGCCCACCATGCTTCTAGATAGCGCTGGTTTCTTCTTGCATAAAGTCGCTGTTGACAGTACGGGCTAGAGAAAGCATTTCGATGTCTTCCTGTAGACCTTTTTCATCGTAGAAGCAATAAATGACATCTGTCCCAATGGGTTAGTTTCCAGGATTCTTTTAGTCCTAGAAAGAACTGCTTTTTTTCTTCTTTGAGATTTTCTTCACCTGTCCAATCGATAAGGAAGATATTATCTTGAACTTGTATATTTTTGCAGAAAGTATATTTTTCCCATAATTCATGGAAATTTTTTTTCTGTAGCTTCATACTTGATTTTTTCAGAATCAAATGTTTTATCATTTCCTTTTTCGATCTGGAGTGTTGGCTCAGTTTGTACGATGTCTAGCTCCCAGAATTGGATGGACTTAAACTGACGAATATACTGCTTCTCTTCCCAGATGCTCCATATTTGAAACTTGTATATTGTGTGAAATTTGTTTTCTTTGATAGGACAGTTTGTGCACTTATTTTGGGAATAGTTCTGAAAAAGTCTTCTGGTCTGGAGAGGTTGATGTAGAGTTCATGAATGATCCCGGCTTGAATTGCTCTTTCGAACTGTGGTATTTGCTCGAACCAAGCCAAAATTCTGTCTCTATTATATTTATTTTTAACCAGCTGATCAGAATTTTTTAGTAGACCTTCTGAATTATTTTCTCCCATCTTGTAAAGAAGTTCGATGAATTTTTCTGTAGGGAATACACCTATTGGATATAAATCTAAACACTCAAGGAGATGAAGGTCTCCTTCTATTCTTCTTAATTTTTCGTCTTTGATCTTGAAGAATTTTGCAAACTCTATAAATTCCTTGTTTCTGATGTTAACAAGGTCACTAATATCTATCTGAGACATGATAGCTTGTAGCTGTTTGTCAGCAGTTGTGTTTCCTCTAATCAGATTATCGTTCTTTCTATTTAAAGAGGATGAGGTAAAGGTGTTGCTGAATCTGATCATATTACTGGCAATGTTTTTTGCCTTTTCAAATCCTTCGCTCTGCTCTTGTGTTTTTTTCTTTAGCTGAAGGATTATTTTTTCTATTTGTGATAGGTGGTATGCTCCGGTTTTATCACTTGGGTGTAATGCCCTCCAAACATTGTTTATATGATTGTAAATATCTGGATTCCCATATTTTAATTCTTCGTTATACCAATCCTTTTTTGGGATAGGGTTGATAGAGTTCTGTTTCCATGCTGTTTGAGTGGGAGGTTTTAGATCGACAGCGGAAATTCAAAGAAAGTAGAGATAGAACATACAAGAACAACTTTTATTTATTGGAAAGGGGTAGTAGTACACATACACTCTTTCTTTTCTTATGGTAGAAAGCCTTATTCCTTAACACACTATGACCTCTCCTTATAAAGGGGGAGAGAAGGCCTTGGATACATAAAGCTTAGGATACTAAAATACATAAAGGAAACTTACTTAGTAAGCATGTATGAAGCTTTCTTTCATATACACCCTTTATTATTATCATATGCATATGGACACACTTTTCTTTACACATCACCACGCTTCTGTTGTGGGATTGGCCCACCATGCTTTTGGCTGGTGCTGGCGTCTCTGTCAGTGGGAGACATGGTTACTGTGGTACAAATATTCTTGGCATATCTGTCGTGTCAATGCTTTATTACGTCCTTGAGTTGTTGTTGGAGTAGATGGATGTCATCTCTGAGCTGATTGATGTATGTCATCAATTTATAATTGTCGTTTTGTAGCTGTTTGATATTAGTCCGTAGTCGACTGATATCCTTGGTTTACTGGTCTTCGATGTGCTGATCGACGATGCTGTGACTGTTCTTTACTATGCCTTCTCTGTCTGCATCCATGTGGAGTAGCTGCTGATTTGGTTCTTCAGAGTCATCCATTCTCTCAGGTGCTGGGGTAAAAACTGGCATTGGTGGACCGCTGTACTGTTCATCGCACGAAATTGAGTCATGTTCTTCCAGATATTCTTCAATTGTATTATATACATGACATCTCGGACATATATAATGATCATCTTCGACATTGAAAGCTAGATTTCTTCGGGTTGCTGCAACTAACCGTCCAGCTATTGGCAGTAGCCAGTTCTTTTTGCTTAAAAAATATGTTTTATGTTCTCGGATGAAGCTTTGTACTTCTTCCCTTTTGATGTAGACGAACTTTAAATCTTTTGCTTCCATAGATATACCTACAGAATTTTTAAACATAATAGTGTAAATTTATGTTTTGATATTTTTATAGGGACTTTGATAATCATGTTTCCAAGGTTATCAAAATCTTCTATTGATTCAGTATCATGTAGTTTTTTTATCATTTGAATAGTTGTTCCTTCGATAGGCTGAGTTTTTCTAAAGCTCAAGCTCTTTCTATGTATTTCTTTCAACATATTAGGAGTTAGTAATATAGAAGCCTCATTATGAAGAAGTAAGCTACTATCTCTTCTAATGGAGCAAGAACTTGACCTTTTAAGCAGAGGGGTTCGTTTTGAAGAAAATGAATCGTCTTCCTCTGTGTTTTTGTATATAGTAGTAATTTTATTTCCTGAGACTATAAATGTCTCTTCTGGGATTTTTGCTTGTTTAGGCTTTAGTTCATTTATGAATAAAACCATGTCATTATTAAAAGTAATGTGTTTTTGTTCAATTATCTTAGGTTGAATAACCTTTCCTGTTCCTACTTCAAAGAGTTGGATGTAATCTTTAGAAGTTTTTGTTTTGAAAGTGGCAACTTCATTCAGGGCGATGCAACTTTCCCATTGGATACTTAGGATTTTTGATCCTGGTTTCATTTCTATACCTTTCAAATTAATTGACAAGGTACAAATATCTGTAATGTTTTTATCTGTTAATGTAACAGAAAAATTTGGATGTATATTAAATGCAAATATTCTATTTGCTAGATTTGATATAGTTCCCCCAATTATAGATTCTAAAGGATCGTTAATTCTTTCATCTCTTACTACCATTAAAATTGGTGTATCTATTCCAGCACGAAATTGTGCAATGATTTTTATTTGTATTAATCCTAGATGAAGATAATTCATCTTTGGATATCTTTGTTTTATTTCTTTTTACCTTTTCATCACTTATAAGCTTTATTGATGAAAGGTCTTGAACTCCTTTTAATTCTATATTTCCTTGCATTTTTTCAAAAATGTAAGTACTTTTGGAATTAAATCTTGATATAATAGATTTCTCAGTTTTATACACATCCTTTTTATCTGGATGGGGAATCATTTCTAATAGTTTTGTTAAATCATCATCGGATATGTCGTAGACTTCTCCGATACTATTATCGATATCAATATTGGTGGTGTCTTCCCTTAGGACATTCATATTTACTGTGTAATCTGTACTAGATATATGAGTACTAGTACAACCGGTGTCTTCTGTTTCTCAAATTCTTCCTATTGGAAGTTCTTCATATTTGAGTATTAATAACTGTGCAATGATATCTTATTGATGTATTTGTAAAGCAAAGTGATTCAGACTTTTAAAGAATATTGAAACTCTACCCTTGTGTTCGGAAGTTATTATTTCATTTATAACAAAGAGTTGCTTTTTTGATACTGCGGTAGTGTTAATTATTTGCCCATAGTATCCCTTACGGATTATTATTCATAAGTCCAGTGGGACATCTAATACCGAATATCTTTCTATTATCATACTTTCAGCTGCTCGTAAATTTAGGGCAGGAGAGCATGAACTATCTCTTGTAGGTAGAGAGGCTCTTGAAGAAAGTGTTTCTACCCATATAGCATTAGCTATTTTGTTAATTGTTATCATATTTATCTTTAATGTAACCATTTCCAAAGAGGAATCAGAGTTATAATTGCTTTCATTAACAGAGGATAATTCGTAGACAGAAGTTTCACCATCGGTGGGAATTTTTTCTGGAGGTTGGGTATGAATACCATACTCATGTAGGTTATTTATGATGACATTATTAATCTTTTCAGTGCATTCATTTGCGTAATGTCATTCTTTTTCACATTTGAAGCATTTGCATCCTTTTCGGTATTTGGGAAATTTATTTTTTATAAATTTTTTTGGTTTAGAATAATTATTTTTTTGCCATTTTTTCTTGAATTCTAGCTTCCATTTTTTCCTTGTTATTTTAAATTGTTTGGAGGGTCTATTATAAGATCCATATTTGGGTTCACACCCATATTCCAGATTTATATCTGGGCCGTATCTGGGACAACATTGTATCCCCAGCTTAGAGTTTTTAACCCTATTTTTTATTTGTTTATGTGCATTAGCACTTTGACAAAATGCTTTAATGGTTTCCATACAGGCTTGTTTTAAATATCCTGTACTTTGACCTCTGAGTCTATTTCCAATAAGGCCAGCAGAATTAGCTGCCATTAATTTGGTATAATGATTTTTTTATCAAGTCTCCCCATAGTTCTGGGATTTTTAGAAAGAATCTTTCTAACCAAAATATTTTCCTATCAGGGTCTTCGAGTTTGAAGACTTGCCCAATATAATCTGTGACAAATGTTTCTAATTCATATATATCGCATAATTTCATCATTAATAACTTGTTTTCTTCATTTACAATCCTTTCTAGTGTTTCTCCTGTTAGATCACTATAGAGTGATGATAACAGTCGAAAAATCATTTTATCGGTAGTTTCTTGAGATTCAATATTGGCTTTTTCAACTGCATTAGTAGCTTCTAAGCTTCTTAGCCAATCGGCTGCGTATCCTTCCCATAAGGAAAATGTATATTTAAAAAAATCTCTGTTAGACATCCCTTTTAGGAGATATCTTATACCATGCATATGTTGGCCCCAATCTTTAAAATAATTTTTAAGATGTCTGTGGGGTATTCTATCAATATTAAAATATGTACCCATATGAGTACTTCGTTTGTCATATTCTCCGTGTATTATTCTGGCATGATTATCTCTCCAATTAAGGATATTATTTTGGTAAAGTGATCTTTCAGATGTTCTACCATATCGTAGAAATTCTTCCGGATTGGAAGGTTGAAAATCTGGTAAAGGATTTTCTTCAGGTTCTAAAGGTCTTTTTCCTCTATCACCTACTCGAGAATTTTCACCAACTTCTGTCATTTGTTGGTCGATCAAAGTTTTTTTATCAACGTTTACTTTATAAAAGTGTTTTTGTTTTAACTCAATATTGTTTTGCTCAGTAGAGCTGGAATTTTCTAGCTCAGTATAGCTTTTTGAGTCAGTAGACTCTGAAGATTCTTGCTCAATAGAGCTAAAAGAATTTGTTGATTCTATTTCAGAATTAGAATCAGATTCTTCCTTAGACATAAAGTATCTTATTGCATATTCATGTTTTTCAAAATAAGTTTGAAGATCATTGCAAGGAATGGTTCCTTCTAGTTCTTTTTCCTTAATTCAAGGAAACAATTGTAATACATTTTTTCTATTTCATCAACTGAAATATTATTTTCTTGTAGAGAGGAATACTTAACCATATTATTCATAAAATGAATATTAATTTTCTCTTCTGTCAGAGAAGATAGTTCAACTTCTGGTCTAGTGATAGATTGCAAAAGTTGTTTAGATTGACTATTAAGATCAATACTGTCGAGTTTAGGAATTTTTATATTATCAATTTTCTTTTCGATATTGCGTCCGATGCCAAGTAGGCTAGACTGAATATCTGACACCTTATCAACCAAAGTGTTTAACATACCAATTATGTGATTAGAATTGGCAGTTTTCAAAGTATTAGGAATATGCGAAAAATGACTGTAGTCATTAAGTTTTAGTGCAAGTGTGCACTCTTCTTTTTCGTAGGTATGATTATGGTGATTATCCATGGAAAGAAGAACTCATGTTGGTTTAGCTAAGCTATAACAAACGATATTTTTTGAAAAGATTTCTTGTTTAAAGATGCACTTACTGTAGTAATCATTGAAAGGATTTCTGATAAGGCTAAGCTCTTACTGCAATAGGTATTTTAAAGATTTCTTTAACTCTTTTTGCGCTTCGACCAATTCTAACATCACCGGCGTCATAGTATTTTTTTGTGCTTTGAATCTAACATCTCTGGCATCACACTCCCACACTGTGGATTTATAGCGGGGTTCAGCCTCAAATCTAAGCCACAACGGGTAATAGCAACACACAAGCAAGTCCCTACGGGCAACTAGCACCACAAGCTTATATGAATGCATTAGAGATGTAGATCACAACTCACTAAAAAATTATGACAACATTGGAGATGAAGATCACAACTCACAAAACTAATTGAAGCAGAGGAATGAATACCTAAAGCATGCTTTCGCTCATACAGCCTAAAGATTAATGTTTTACTACTTGGCCTAATTAAACAAGCCTAAGAACAAGCATTTATTTTCATAGCCAGCTTAACCAACATGAAGGAGATTACTCCTCCATTTTAATCCTAAACTACAAAGAGTAGTTTAGAGTTTACCTGATCGAGAGAAAAACTCTGAATTCTTTGCCAAGCTCTGATACCGGATTTGAGATCGACAACGGAAATTCAAAGAAAGTAGAGATAGAACATAAAAGAACAATTTTTATTTATTGGAAAGAGATAGTAGCACACATACATTCTTTCTTTTCTTATGCTAGAAAGCCTTATTCCTTAACACATACTATGGCCTCTCCTTATATAGGGGGAGAGAAGGCCTTGGATACATAAAGCTTAGGATACTAAAATACATAAAGGAAACTTAGTAAGCATGTATGAAGTTTCCTTTTATATACACCCTTTATTATTATCATATGCATATGGACACACTTTATTATTATCATATGCATATGGACACACTTTTCTTTACACATAGGGCTTAATCAATATTAATATATATAGGGGTTTAAGAAAGTAATATGCAGCATGGGCTTAAATGACTGGGCTTGGTTTGTGGGCTAATGAATTTGGATTTTGGATTCAAACAAAAGAATAAAAAATCAAGTAGTAATAAGATACTTGGTTGGACTTCATAATAATAATAATAATAATAATAATAATAATAATAATGGATTTAGGTTCGGTATTCATAATATCGATAAATAATCAAAAAGCAAAGAATAAGATTACAGAATGGAATAGGATCGGGGTTTAAATATAAATAATTAATCAAATAAGAAAATAAATAAACTTATAGAATGCAATAAGATTTGTGTTAAAATATATAATCATTTGAAAATAGTTACGAATACAGCGGAAAAGAATTTATAAAGAATCGAAATACAGAAAATACACAGGAAATATGTATAGGCGAAAACGGGAGTTACACTTCTCGTAGCACGAAAGATCTTCCTACACCTTAGTGGTGGAGGCAGTAATGGGCCAAGGGGAGCAGCCGCTCCCCCTGGATTTTGCCAGCCCCCCTAAATAGCCCAAGGCATTAAACCATGCCCCCCCTCACTCGGCCCAAACTGCTCCCCTCTTTGGCTCAAGCCCATGCTCCTTTTCTTTAGAGTTCCCCCGATCGGCTCCCTCTTCTTTCTTCTTTTCTTTCCTTCTTTCCGTGCTCTGAAACCCTAGCTCTCCTTTCTTCTTTTCTTTCTTTCTTTTCGTGCTCCAGCCTCCACCGAAACCCTAGCTCTCTCTTTCTTTCTATGCTCCAGCATCAACCGAAACCCTAGCTCATAATCCATGATCCAACTTCCAAGCCCTCAATTACAATTTCGAAACCGCCAAATCTTCAAGAGTACGACTGTACGAGTTCGAGTACCGAGTACAGAGTACCTCCGACGCCAAATCTCTCCCCTCCCAAGTCAATGTTAGTGAGCTTTTTTTTTTTTGAGAATTTTTTTTCCTTTTTCTCAGTGAATGTCCATAGGATTTAGCCTAGTTTGTAAACAATGTCTGGTTTATTCAAATTCTAGGAAGTTTAAAATCGTTTTACGGATAATTTTCTTTTATAAAATTGTAGCTAAAACTCTAGAAAGGAGGTTCTGGATTTTTCTTCGTTCTTATAGATAGGTATTTTGAGATGAGTCAGATGACTGATTTTCTTCTCTAGGCATCTGATGAGCATGTATTGGTAAACTCTTTGATTAAAAGCTTTTCCTTCGCAAGAATAATTTCCCTCCAATAGCTCAAAGTATCAATAAGGAGCTTGCGATTTGAATTTATAGAGGTATGAACATTGGACAATATTCGTCAATTTGATCTGACTTCATAGCCTATCGGGAATAGGGTTAGTCGAGAAGAAGTTTATTTTGGCTTAGTACATTAGGGATATGCCAAAGAGCTTCACATTTGACACTACTTCTAACATTAACGAGACAGTATGTCATACTGCTCACTAGCTAGAATCATATTCTCTTTGCAACTGATGCATAGAAAATTGAATGTTATCTAGATATTTTCAGGAAATTTTGTTGGAACTTAGCTTGATGTACTCCGAGTTTGTGAGTTGCATTGTAAAGCCATAATGCCTTACAAAAGGACTCGTGGATTCATTTTCGATACAGAATTAATATTCTTTAATCAACAACTGAACTGAGTCAATACATAGACACTTCATTAACATTGGAGTAACTGAGTCAATATAAGGTTCTAATGTGTAGCAACTAAATTAAGGATTTATAAATTAGATTTTTGTTTGATACTAATTTAATTTTTGAATAAAATTCAAACAGTTATGGATTAATTTTTGAAAAGAAAACCAAGGGGGGACGGTGATTCAAGTGTTCTTGTGATTTCGCTCCCGCCGGATGAAAATCCTGTCTCCGCCACTGCTACACCTTGCAATACCTTGCCACACATCTGAAGACCTTTTACGCGTCTTCAAACCTAACCTCCTTATAATTTGTACCTTTGAAACCGTCATTTCCAGTACCCATCATGAGTATTAAGGTCTTTCCACCACCATTTGGAGAGAGATTTATTCATCTTTTAAGTCTATGACTCCATCCCTACATCCAAACTACCTTCTCTTGCACATTTTCCGCTACTTCATCAACGACAAGCCCTTGTCATCTTTCCAGTTATCTTTCCTCAAAAAGTTCTACCTATTTCAGAAAATTTTGTTAACCACCAAGAAGCTGAAAGACACTTTCTATGTAAAAAGGCTAAAAATCACAGAACTGATCAGAGCCTCCCCCCTGCCTAATAACAGAAACAATCATTTCCATTCCATTAGTCTCTTTTTCAAACCTTTAAATTGTTGACAACCAATTTTTGTGTTCAACTTTCCAGATCTCGTCCACATGCCTAGCTATTTAATTGGAAAAAATATGTAACATTTAATAGTCTTAGGTAGTTGCCTCCTTATATATTTGTCCACATATTACATATCCACAGTGTGTGCTACTCTTTTGTATATTCATACTCAACCCTAGTCATACTTCAAATCTTGATAACAAACATATAATCACTCTAAAGAGATCCATAGGAAATGGTCTCATAAGCAAATTAAGTACACTGAGTGATACCCCGAAGGCTACCAATCTAATTAGTAATTAGCAAACTTTGTCCTCTAGATGGTGAGGACATCAGTTCGAGACGATTTGGGTGCTTCTGTCAGCGTAGGCATCGTCTAGGATGACTACTTCAGTAGCATAGTTATCTTTATTTCAGCAATTTTTATTTGTCCATATGTAGTAGTTTTGCAATTTGCATCATTTATTTTTTGCATTAATTTTTTTTGAGATTTGTATTGAGATTTTGTTTTGAGCCTATATATAGGCCTTGAGAATAATGAGAAGGTATGCTATTATTGATTAAATTTTTTTATTGTGTGTTGAGTTGTGTTCTCCTTTCGTGTGTGAGACCATAAGAGAACATTAGGGTTTGTGAGAAATCCTAAGAAAGTATTACGGTTTGTGAGAAGCTCTAACTACACCCCCAAATACCTAATTAATCTAACTCATTCTTCTCCTTCCTCTTCTGTCTTCTTCTACTGCTCCCGATCGAAACCCATCTCTTCTCTCATATTCTCCACACCCTAACTTCACCGAAATTCATCGCCGCATCTCCCTCTCCAGTCGACCACCTCGAGCCCCTTCTCATCGCCGCCGTCGACTGGAGAGGGAGATGCGGTGATGGGTTTCGGGAAAGTTAGGGTGTGGAGAGTCGACCGCTCCTACCGTCGTCGAACCCAACCCCGCTGCTTCTTGAACCCAACCACCACCATCGAAACCCCCGCCGCCACCTCCTTCCATCATCCCCGCAACCACCACACTCGAAGTCGACCCCGGCACCACCATAGGCCGCCGCCTCTCCTTCCACCTTGTTGCATCCCCGACAGCAGCCAACTCCACCACGCCCGACATTTCCACTGTCCACCACAGATCAGCGGTGTTTGGGCAAGATCCAGATTCAAATCCAGCAACATCACAGCACTGTTTACGAACCCGGTAAATCCTTTCCACTTCTCAAATATTTGTGATACTGCTTTATTATCTCTAGATTATTATCTGAATTATCTATCGCCCACAAATAAGTGTGCGTGCTTCTACTTGCTAATTAGAGTACGAATGTTAATTGCATATCTTACATAATAAAAACGATCAAGTATAATTGTTGATTGTTAGGCGTGAATCTACAATTAGGCTTGTTAAACTTATTTTAATTCTTGAAAATTCATCAAACCAATTAGTAGTTTTAATTCTAATTTAATCAACATTACATATTGATAAACTTAATATTTTAATATTCTTGGAAATTCTCTGTATAGGGTTAAGTTTACATCATTTTGGTATCAGAGAAAATATTTTTAAAACCATAGTTCTTGCATCATTTAGTCATAATTTTTGCATTCATTTAGGGTTACTTTTTTAGTTCATTTCAGATTTTTATAAAAATCATTGTATGTGCATTAAGGTCATGTTTCCCCTAATTTCAGCAAGCACACGCCCCCATGACCCCTGGTTCTCCGCCTTTGGTGAATGCGTCTTCACAACACCATCACAAATTTCGAAGAACCTTTCTTGTCTCTCCCAAACCACCCGATTAGGAACCCTAGAAATCAGCGAGCTCCTCCTCGAACTGAAATGGACAACTCTGACATTTCCACTACACTCGCTGCTATTCAAGAAACTCTTGCCAACATCAATCAGAGGCTTGAGTAAGTGGAATTGAATCAAAATGTTGCCCTTGAGCTTCATCGTCAGATCCCTTAAAGGAATGATCGTGATGACCGATGTCAAGATCGTGACCCTGACGAAAATACAAGAAGAACATTAAGGCTGACATTCCCAACTTTGAAGGCTATATGGAGCCCCAAGCTTATCTCGATTGGATCCGTGTCATGGACCACTAGTTCGTGTGGTTTAATATGAGCGAAGCCCTGAAGATCAAATTTGTCACCATAAAATTGATTAGTAAAGCTCAACAACAGTGGACCAATCTTGAATATGCCCGCAGAGGCCGAGGCCTGGCACCCATAGCCACTTAGGAGGCCATGAAAGAGAAGCTTACCGAGAGATATGTGCCCTTATCGTTCCACACCCGATTGCTAAATTCGTGGAACCAACTCTATTAAGGAAGCAAATCCACCCAAGAGTATGTTGACAAGTTTAACGACTTTTTCATTCGGTGTAATGTTTTAGGTAAAAAGAGCGAAGAATAAACTCTCTATAGGTTTAGAACTGGACTACGAGCTGATCTTAGGATCGAGCTAATTCATAAAAATGTGGACTCCTTGGCAGTAGCTTATGTAGCTAATTCATAAAAATGTGGACTCCTTGGCAGTAGCTTATGTCCTTGTCCTCGATATGGATTCCCTTAAAATAAGTTCCCACTACAAGTCCAGTGATTCGAAAGATCATTCCTCTAGAATGATCTCCACTGACCCTTCTAGACCTGAGCCTCCCTCTTCTCAGTACCCCAACAAGTCTTACCGAAGCAAGCCTACTTCAAATCCTTTTTCACTTAGAAATGACAACACGGGTAAGAACACTAAAAGAGGCTACTTTAAGATTGATCATCTCACTAAGTGCCATAAATGTAAGGGATATGGCCATGTTGCTGGCAACTGTTCCAGCCCCAGTAGGATCAACATCATAGAAGGTATCGCTGTCATTGCTGATGAGCCCAACAATGAGTTTACCTATGAACTTCATGTAAGTGATGACTTCGGTGAAGAAGAGGATGACCAGTCTCTCAAATGTATTCGGTCGATCTAATCACCTTCATTGAATGTACTTGAGTCATCCATTCCTTCCCAAGTCACTTGTCAGCCTGTATATTTTATTTCAGTGTTAAAACATCATAGAGTCTCAGAGTCTGCATCCATATCTGCACCCCGCATTCATGATTTGCATAGAGAAATTTCCAAGAAAATTAATTAGAATAATTTTATCTACAAGTTAATAGCAGATACTAGAAGAAAATTTAAAACTTTTGATGTTGGTGACGAAGTGATGGTTCAGATTCATCCGGAACGGTTTTCAGCTGAATCTATTAAGAAATTGAATGCACATGCTGCATGCCCATTTAAAATTCTGCATAAAATCAATGATAATACCTACGTCGTTGACCTTCCTGAAGGTTTTGGCATAAGTCTTTCAATTTTGAGGATCTAGTACCCTATGAAAGCCCAAAATTTAACCATAGAAATCCTTTTGTAGATGAGCCTATCCTGCAGTCCACTGGTGAGATTCTCACATTTTCCCCTTTATCTGATACTACTTACCCATCAGCAGAAAAATTGGATAATATTTTAGATGATCAGATAATCTCTATTAGAGATGGTGGTATTCATATGTATTTGGTGCGATAGAAGAATAAGCCGAAGTCAAAGGACACTTGGAGTGATCGTGAGAAGCTCCAATGCTTGGATCTATATCTTTTGGAGCACTATGACAGGATCACTGGTTTTGATTCGACTGGGTCAAGCTCTCTATCACCCGAAGAGAATGATGAGGACATCAGTTTGAGATGGTTTGGGCACTTCTGTCAATGCAGGCATCGTCTAGGATGACTACTCCAGTTTCATAGTTATCTATATTTCAGCAATTTTTATTTGTTTTTGGGCATTTTAGCCATATGTAGTAATTTTGCAATTTGCACACTTTATTTTTTGCATTAAAATATTTTGGAGATTTGTATTGAGATTTTGTTTTGTGCATATATATAGGCTTTGAGAATAATGAAAAGGTATGCTATTATTGATTAAAATTTTTTATTGTGTGTTGAGTTGTGTTCTCCTCTTGTGTGTGAGTGCATAAGAGAACATTAGGGTTTGTGAGAAATCATAAGAAAGTTGATGAGGACACCAGTTCAAGACGATTTTGGCGTTTCTATCAGCGCAGGCATCGGCTAGGACAACTGCTTCATTAGTTTAGAATTTTATTTCAGTACCATATTTGTTTTTGGCAATTATAGCCATACTCAACGGTAGTCAAAGTCGAGACCTCACCAACATACCCAACAGTCAAGAGGGTCTGCTCTTGGCGGAAAAGGTACCTGACCCAAAAAAGGCTTGCTTGGCAGACCCAATACTCAACCTTCAAACCTCCGTCAAACCAAAAGCCCAAAAAGGAAGTCCACCCCTACCAGCTACGGAGGTGGTGCCTCGAGGGGAACGACTGAGTCGTTCACCAAAAGGCAAAAGGCTACACACTTTTGGAAAGGAGAGTGCACAATGGTACTAATTTGGGGAAGAAGACGAACGGGGGCTCGCTCGAAACCAAAGAGCAGGGCTCATATGAGAAAAGAGGCAGCTTTTTGGAAGAAACACAGGAGCCAGCAAAAAAGATGGTAACTTTGGGAACTTTGGGAAAGGAGCGTCAGCAAAAGGGGGCTAATTTGGGGAAGGAGACGAACGGGGGCTCAACCGAGATCAAGGGGCTAATCTCAAATGAGAAAAGAGGAAACTTCGTGGAAGAGGCAACGAAGCAAGCAAAAAAGATGGCAACTTTGGGAGAGTTGGGAAAGGAGCAGTAGCAACAGGTAGCCAATCTGGGGAAGAAGACGAACCGGGGTGCGACCGAGACCTTGGTCATGGGTTCGAAAGATAATAGAGGAAATTTTTGGGAAGAGGAAGAAGGGACTTTGGGGAGATACAGATCTGAAGATGAAGGAGTCGACGCCTCAGTTCAAGTGTCGAACGCTCAAAAACATACAAACACCCCAAACGGCGTGGCAGCCACGAATGAAGACCGGACACGTGGCTGCCCCACGTGCCTAGCCTTGGATGCTACGCCTGGTGACAGTGATTCCCCTAAGTGCGTAAGGATCCTCTTAAGTAATGGGCCTAAAGAGGGACCCAATATGGAGGGAACAAATTTGTATTTGGAAAAGCCCATTTTGTCGGATACAAGCGCCGCAATTAATTCAGGAGTGTTCAACTACATGTTAGTGAACCACACTGAGGATGACGATCGCAGAGCAAGGCTAAACCTCAAAGATGATTGCATACTTTGAAGGGGAATTTCTGGAGTCAGAGGAGTTTGCTGATGATACACTACACTTGTCTCCTGATTTTGTCCCTTCCACCTTCCCTTCCACACAACCTACGACACCTACACCTACCCCTACCCCTACCCCTACCCCTGCTCGCTGCGACAAAAGTTTTAGAGTACAGAAAGTGGCTAAGAGGGCTATGGAGGAGTCCTTAGATGATTATCTTGAGATTGCTGCGGCCAAATCCGTTAAGACTAGCGATGGAGGCACGCGTTCCTTCCTAGCATCTATTTTTAATTTTATGTTTGATTCCGAGATTTTTAGTCTAGCTAATACCTGTGGTCTGGCGGTAGGCGATACTGACCGAAACGCATTTCTCCTAAATAAGATTAGGGGATGGGAAACTGATAAGGTTAACATTATTTCGAACTCGACTTCTAATTCGAGTCATGATCCTCCGCTTACTCATAGTTAATGGAGGCTCTATTGTGGAACGTTAGAGGCCTGGGTAGGCGGGGCAAACGGGAAATGGTAAGGGACGTCATCACTAAAGAAAAAGCTAATATTGTTGGTCTTCAAGAGACCAAACTAACCGATATGTCTAGACTTAGTAGATTGGGGGGTAAACGAATCTCTGAATGGAAAATGCGCCCATCTGTGGGGGCATTTAAGGGTATTGCTCTAGGTTACAACCCTGAGATGTTTGTCTGCTTAGACGAACGCCATGGGCAATTTTCATTATCGGTCGTGCTCCAACGTAAGGCCGATATGTGGACCCAGTCAATTACGGTGGTCTATGGTCCGCATAATACTACTGCTGGGATCGCTTTCTGGACAGAACTAAGAGCGATTCACACACACTGGCCGCACCCCTGGCTGGTGGAAGGAGACTTCAACATCACTAGGTTCGCCTCAGAACACAGAGGCAGAGGCTCTAGTGACTCGGATAAGGAAGCTTTTAATGAGGTTATTGCGGACCTGGAACTGGTTGACATCCCTATCACTGATAGGCTCGTCACCTGGTCTAACATGCAAGCGTCGCCCATTTTAGCTAAATTGGACAGGATCCTGGTCTCCGTTGACTGGGAGACCAAATTTCCGTTGTCTTCGGCGAAATCCCTTCCTAAACCCACCTCGGATCATGTCCCTATTATCTTGTTATCCGGTGAGGTGCAACCAAGGAAATCCCCAAAGTTTAGATTTGAGAGAATGTGGTTAGAAATTCAAGGCTTCCATCACATGGTCTACGAGAATTGGTCCCGTCCTACTAGAGGGACCGAAGCGACCACAATCTGGTGTGAAAAAATTAGAAGACTGTGGGGCAAGCTCAGGAAATGGAACCAGACCAGATTTGCGCTGATCTGGAGAGCAAAAGAATCACTTCTTGAAGATATAGAGGAACTTGAGAAAATGGAAGAAATTAGAGTCCTAATTCAGGAGGAAAGGAGTAGGCTGCTCCAACTTCGTCAGGAAATTGACCAACTCTATAGGCTGGAAGAAATCAAATGACAATAACGGTCCAGAATTACGTGGCTCAAAGAGGGAGACGCGAACACGGCATTCTTCCATCGGGTTGCTAGTGCTCGACGTAAATCTAACCTCATCCACTCGATCCATTCGGACTCGGGATTGATACAAGGCGACGAGGATATCAGAGTGGCGATCCAGTCCCACTTCAAACACCTTTTTGGACACAAAGCGGATTTGAGATTACCTCTCCACCACGAGTTCTGGCAGCACCCGACTGATAACCCTGACCTTAGGCAGCAATCTCTAGAAGCGCCCTTTACGGAAAAGGAAATTTAGGAGACAGTCTCCTTAACCCTGACCATAAGCTTAAATTAGGTAGAATTAATTTTGCGGAGGTGGTGTTGATTCCCAAAAAGAAGACTCCCGGCGGGTGGGAAACTTTCGCCCTATTAGTCTCCTTAACTGCTCAGTCAAGATCATAACAAAGACCATCGCTAATAGACTGGGAAAGGTGATGGATGAACTAATTAGTCACGAGCAGACGAGGTTCATTAAAGGACGGTATATTCAAGATAGCATAACCACGGCTGAAGAAACAATACACCATTGCCACTCGTCGAATGCGAAGAGCTATCTCCTGAAATTGGACTTCGAGAAAGCTACGACTCGGTCGAATGGGACTGTCTATTGGAAGTGCTGGTTGGACGAGGATTTGGGGATAAATGGATCAGATGGATTCACGCATGCCTCACCACCAGCAGAACTGCGATTTGTGTGAATGGGGTCCCAGGACACTCTTTTTCATGCAAACGGGGCCTTAGGCAAGGCGATCTGCTCTCCCCCCTTCTCTTCACCATTGTGGCAGACGATCTGCGGTCCATGATTGCTAACTGCAGTAGAGCAGGCTGGATATCGCCGGTGGCCAAGGGTGGGAATCGCCAAGTCTGTTCTATCCTACAATATGCAGACGATACTCTCCTATTTGGAAATGGCAACCTCGGGGAAACAATTGCCTTCAAAGCAATACTATATAGTTTTGAAGCTTGGTCTGAACTCAGGGTTAACTTCCACAAAAGTGCTCTTATCCCCATTGCCCTGACTACAGAGGAGGCACTAGACCATGCCATGATTCTCAACTATTCCATCGACAGTTACCCCAGTGAATACCTGGGACTGCCACCGAGACCGGGGAAGCTCAAGAAGGCGGACTGGCTACCTATCATCGATCGGGTAGAGAGCCGTCTGGCGAGTTGGAAAGCTAAAGCGCTATCTTTGGGAGGGAGAGTCACGCTTATTAATGCAATCATCTCAATTCTGCCAACCTATTATTTATCCTTTTTTGAAATGTCGTGGTGGGTTATTCAGAGAATTGATCAGACTCGAAAACAGTTCCTTTGGAAATGGGCAAGCCCGGATAGAGGGGGCTATCACCTTATCAGATGGGAAAAAGCTTGCATGAAAAAGATACACGGGAGACTAGGTATTATTGATCTTCGAGATATGAATCTTGCTCTACTGGGTAAATGGTGGTGGAAAGTCTTCCACCCTAATGGAGAAGGGTGGCAAGAGTTCATTCAAGGATACCTGCACGGGAATGGAACGAGAAATTTGGGCTTCAGGGTAGGTTCACGAGTATCCTGGTTCTGGAAAGGTATCGGTAAGGCCTACGAACCCTTCATTAGCTGTGTGACGTCGAGTACCAATAATGGCAGATTGACCAGGTTCTGGTGGGATAAGTGGTGCGGTGACCACACACTTAGAGCACTATTTCTCGATCTGTATGATCAAGCGTCACAACCGCATTGCACGGTCGCTGCAACCCGGAGAAGTACATGGAAACCTGTAATACCCCTAAAATTCTTACAATATATGTATATATATATATATATGTATATATGTATATATATATATATATGCATTGACATTATTATTTTTTCTATACACTACACTATTATTATTTTTTATATTAGTATGGTTTTTTTTTTTTTTGAAAGCCCAATATGTTTTCTTTAAAAAAAGCCCAACACCTTCTTTCTTAAGTCCAATCCAATAAGATTTAGGGCTTAAGTGCAATTTCATAAAGTATAAGGGGTTATGTGCAAAAAGTAGGGACACCTAAGCTATTCCACACCCTTCCACACAACTCTCCTTCTCTATTTTTCCTTCTTTCTCAGACAACCAGCAGACAACAGCAGCAACATCAGCTTTTTTTGTCCCTTTTTTTTATATATATACATGTGTAAACTCCAATTACTACTACTACCACTCACTACTACCTTACTACTACTATACCTCTCTCTCTTTCTCCTTACTGCCGACAGCAACTAGCACCATCAATTTTTCTTTCCCTCTCTTTTTCTATATATTTACTACTACTTCAACTACTACTACTTGCTACTACTTCAACCACTAGTACTTACTACTACTAGTATTACTTTACTGCACTACTACTACTACTCCTACACTTCTTTTCTTCTCTCTTTTCTCCCTTTACAGCCGGCAGCAGCAATAGCATCATATTTTTTCCCTTTTCTCTATATATATGCCTATTATTATTACTTCTACTTAACTTCAACTACTACTACTACAATTACTACTACTACTACTTTACTAATTCAACAACTACCACTTCTACTACTACTATTCCTACTACTTAGCTACTACTACTATTTCTACTACTTAGCTACTACTACTATTATACTATTATTGGAGCAAGGAGTCAAAAAGACTAAAGGTGCAAGGAGGAGAAGTAACAACTTGAAGCTTGCAAGCAATCAAAGTGGGTATTCTCCATTCCTTGTGTTCAATTTATGAATTTAATGATTGATGCTTGCTAGAAATTGTAGTGGGTGTTCTTTCTCCTTGTATGCTTCTTTAAGTTTTATTTTTTTGTATTTGATTGTTTGATTATTTGATTGATTATAATTTGTTATTTATATTTAAATAATTGTATAGTAGTTCATTGACATGATTGTGTAGTAAAAGGAAATTGTTGATAATAGATTATTTAGTAGATGGTATAGATTGCTTGATGAATTAATAGCATGAATTGTTATTGGTGATAAACATTAATAGTAATGATTGAAAAGGTATTAAAGTGCTAATGGTTATTAAGTGTTAATAGATTAAATACAAAGGGGTACAAATGGTTATGTATGCATGCTTGTGTGTATGGTTGACATGGCCGGATTAAGGAAACAAAGGAAACGAAAGAGGAACAAAGTAAAGAAGATAGAAAAGATATGTTTGTATAGATAATTACACAATTTTGAAATTAAGTGAATGGGTATTTGGTTGTTCCATGAATACAAGTTCACACTTGTGCTTGCCTAAACATAATATGGAAAGGTAGTTGAGAAATATGTATGAAAGATGTTCATGCAATTGTTGTATGTGTGACTGTGAAATAGGTTGATTACACTAAGGTGTTTACCATTATGTGGATGTGAGGTAGTACATACACATGCGTGCAATATCCTAGTATGGAAACAATTTTTTATAAGCATGGAATGCGGTGTTAGATGAAATACGGTTATGCATGTGTATGTATATAATCAATGCATGCTTATATGCGTACTTGTTGTGAAGTGTGGTGCACATTGAGCGCACTAGTTTGGTGCATGTGCGGGTCAACTCTTAGCATGATTGGAGGCTAGAATGAACCTTGACTAAATCTAGATGAGGCTTGTTGAGTTAGGTGAATTGAGAAATTAAACTAGGATGATTGGTAAGGACAAACACTAGTTGGGCGTGTACTACTCACCCGTCAAGGGGACACGTGCGGCGTCATCTCGTCTGGGACACGTGCGGCGTGGTCTCGACTGTTAATTTCTGGGATTTAGTGATAAGAACGGGATGCAGACGTAAGTCAAAATTCCTGTCGGAACTTAGGAGAGGGACTCTTAAGTATCCGTCTATGTTCTGGGTTATCAATACGAACAAGGAGCAAGAGTGTGACTTTAAGTCTCTGGGCGGAGTAGGGGTGGCCCTATCGATTCGCCTTATGTTCATGATAACTTTGGTAGGGGCAGAAGTGGAGAAGGACCATGATTCCGGCAGAGCTGATGATCACCGACCTGACCGGAAGTGGAGAGGGACCACGATCCTGTCGGAGTGGAGAGGACCACGATCTGAACGAACAGGGTGATCATTGCCGTTCGGAGTGGAGAAGGACCACGATCCGACTGCAGGAGCAGAAATGGACCGCATGTGCTGCAGACTCTACCAGTCACTAGATGAATGTCAGAAACAGGAAAAAGTACAAGAGTAGGATGCATGGCGAGGGATTGAACCCTATTATCTGGAGAATACGAACTCGATTTGGGGAGTATGTAGTATGAGATGCATACGTTTCCAAATCAAGTTTGCATTAGATTAAGAGCATGATGTGCATATGAATTGTGCATTAAAATATAGATCATGACATATACCGACACTCATGTTTTGACTTTCACGTTTCTTTTCTTCTGCATTAAATCTTGATTGATGAGGATCTTGGAGATTGTGGTTTTCATCCGCGTTGCGTCAGTTGTATTCAACTGACGTGCCCACAGTTTGATAATGCAGGATCGCTGATCGTGGAGCAGGAGACTCGAGCTGCGGAGAGCATCCAAGTGTAGGATAAAGTTTCCTTGCGCAATGTAAGTTTCTAATTTCCTGTAACTTTTCCGTGTTGTGTACTCATTGAAGTAAAGATTCTGGGTAAGTGTCACGAGCTCCCAGTGTGTGGAACTCGGGGCGCTACAAAACCGGCCTTTAAACTGTCGCTGGACTCGGCCTCTCAACTTAGACTCATGGAACTACAGACCTATATCGTCAATGCTGGAATCACTTGCTCTCAGGGTCCCGATAGGAAAGCTTGGGGACAGGAAAAGAATGGCAAGTTCACCGTTTATTCCCTCTATAACCACATTCACTTTAGGGGATGTAACCCAAGTTGGTTAAGCGTTATTTGGAAGACGAAAACACCACTGAAAATTAAAGTTTTCTTATGGTTGGTGATGAACGATGCAATTTTGACTAGAGTCCTGTTGTGGGTTCTGCAACGCTGCCCCCGAGACTAGAGACCATCTATTGCTAGAGTGTCCTAGGAGCAAAGCGGTTTTCGTTGAGATACTCAGTGCCTTAGGAACGAATTAGTTCCCTAGTGTGTATGAGGATCTGTGGGTAGGACCAAAGTTCGCCACTGAGAGACGAACTATGAGAGAAGCTTGGTATATCGCTATTGCCACCACGACCTGGGTTCATTAGCTAGACAAGAACAATTGCTATTTCCGTGGGACTAGTAATAGTATTTCTGGTAATTTGACTCACATTATGCACCTTTTTTCCTTTTGGGCTAATATTGACAGATCCCAGGGGAAGGATTGTGAGTGTCTTCCAGGTGGAGTACGATGATGATGTAGTCGAGATAGGCCCGACGATCGACTAACTGGCAGCTCGTCCTTCTACTGTTGATAGATCCCCACCACCCCAGGGTTTGTTTGGGGGATATGATGTATTTTGTTTAGATGCTTGTATGTTTTGCCCTATCTCTTTTATCTTATCCCTTATGCTCGAGGTGGAGTTATGTACTTTAATGTTGTAGGATTTTGTACTTGGCTCAGTACTCTGAGTTTGTTTTATTAACCTCTTATTAATGAAACAGGGTGGCCATACTCCCATCTTTCCTTCAAAAAAAAAATTATACCCATATTTAATCTTTCTTTTATGCATTAGAATATTTCTGAGATTTTAGAATATTTTGAGATTTGTTTCAAGATTTGTTTTTAGCCTATATATAGGCATTGAGATTATTGAGAAGTCATGCCATTCTTGATTTTAAAAATTATTAATGTTGAGTTTTGCTCTTCATCTCTTTTTGTGTGATACAATTGAGATCCAATTTTGGGGTTTGTAATAAACTTTAAATTACCCCAAATTTCCTAAATTAAAAAACTCTAAACCCTAACCCTAATTACAGCCGCCACCTCCCTCCTCTCTCCTTCGTTTTCTTTTCCCTCCTTTCCTCTCCCGAAACCGACAACCCCCACCCTACTCCGTCGTCATCCCCGTCGACCATCCCTCTCACGTCCACCATCAAATCGACTCACCTTAATCCCGCCCCACCTTGACGCCGTCGTCGATTCCCTTCTCCCACGTTGAAACCCTAATCCGTAACTCCCTCGACCTCCTCCACCATCCCCATAACCACCACTTCGACTCTTTCCACCACCCCGAAGCGCCCCGAACCTAACCCTATCTCCTTCATCCCCGCAGCACCACCCTCCTTCCTCGACACCCAAAGTCGACTGCCTGCACCCATCGCCTTCCCTTTCCTCGTCACCCCGAAGCACTCCCGAACCTTTGCGACCTCTCCACACCCAGACGCCTCCCTGTGTTGCTGCGATTCTGCAACCGCCGTCGCATTCACTGTTGGATCACAACTCTCTCCATCAACCCGAGTTCAGATCAGAAGATCCAGATTCGAATCGAATTTTTCCATTGGAAGTTTTTGGTGTTTCGTGTTCGGGGAACAAGAGGGGATCGTTGTTGCTACTATTTGTCGCAGATCTGATCCAGTTCTTTGTCCTGATTGGCTGTGGGATCCGTTTCGCGAAAGTTTCTTCGAGCCAGGTATACTCTTTCCGCTTTTCAAATATTTGTGTTACTGCCTTATCATTTCAATTATATTATTTGATTTATCTGTCGTCCACTAATATTGAGAGTGAGCATTTCAACTTGCTAATTAGAGTACAAATCAATATTGCGTCTTTTACTTGCTAAGAACGTTTGAGATATAATTATTGATTGTTAGAACTGAATTGTTAATTGGGCATGTTAAACTTAATTCAATTCTTGAAAATCCAACGAACCAATTAACTATTTGAATTTCTAACTTATCTGTATTACATGTTGGTAAAATTAATCCTTTAAAATTTTTGGAAATTCTCTATTTAGAGTTACATTTTACATCAAAAGTATTAGGGTTTGTGAGAAGCTCTAACTACACCCCCAAATACCTAATTAATCTAACCAAATCTTCTCCTTCCTCTTCCCTCTTCTTTTTCTTCTTCTACTGCTCCCGATCGAAACCCATCTCTTCTTTCATCTTCTCCAAATCCTAACTTCCAAGAAACCCATCGCCGCATCTTCCTCTCCAGTCGACCACCTTGAGCCCCTTCTCATCGCCGTCGTTGACCTCTCCCGCCGTCGTCGAACCCAACCCCGCTGCTTCTTGAACCCAACCACCACCATCAAAACCCCCGACGGCCACCTCCATCCATCATCCTCGCAACCACCACACTCGAAATCGACCCCGGCACCACCATAGGCCACCGCCCCTCCTTCCACCTTGCTGCATCCCCGACAATAGCCAACTCCTCTACCACGCCCGACCTTTCCACTGCCCTCCTCCACCACAGATCAACGATGTTTGGGCAAGATCCAGATTCAAATCCAGCAACATCGCAACACTGTCTACGAATCGGATAACTTCTTTCCATTTCTCAAATATTTGTGATACTGCTTTATTATCACTTGATTATTATCTGAATTATCTGTCGCCCACAAATATTGAGTGTGCGTGCTTCTACTTGCTAATTAGAGTACAAATAATTATTGCGTATCTTACATTCTAAGAACGATTAAGTATAATTGTTGATTGTTAGGCGTGAATCTTTAATTGGGCTTGTTAACTTTATTTCAATTCTTGAAAATCCATCAAACCAATTAAGAGTTTTAATTTCTAACTTGATCGGCATTACATGTTGGTAAACTTAATCTTTTAATATTCTTGAAAATTCTCTATCTAGAGTTAAGTTTACATCACTAGACATATGAACCATTTTAGTTATGAGGTGCCAGCGTCTAGGGTGAAAATAAACATGACAAAGAATGACCTTTCTTTTAAACTTTTTTTACACAATTTTTCTTCCATATTATGAGCTGCTATCTGCTAGGGTGAATAATAAATGTGATAAATGATCACCTTCTGTTAAACATTTTTTACACAAAATTTCTCTTCCCAGCAAGACGTTGACCCAAATAAAGGACTTATTACTCCATACGACACTTAATCGTCTATGCTTTCTGTTTTTTACCCAAAATCCCTATTACCTATTAGCTAAGATCTTCCATGCATAGAGAGAGAACTATATTGCTCTGTGAGGGGCCACAAATCTCAAGTAAAACTTAAACCCTTATAATTTTCTTTGGTTTGCCCCTGGAAAAAAATATGGATTTTCCTATGTCAACTCCTTAATCTTAGGAATTTAATTAATAAACTACGATTATGAAAGATATTTTCCAATATCAACCAATTTATCTCTTTAAATTTGCACCCAAAATCATCATTACTCTCACAACTCAATAATCGTAGAAAAAAATTCAATTGCACAAGACCAAATATACAAAAGAATAAAAAAATCTTGATTTTCTATTTTCATTATCTTCCCACTCACCTAGCCCTCCTTCAGGTAATTTATTCCTTCATCTTAATCTTATATGTTACTTTCTGTGATTATTATTTTTAGTTAATTCTAAGGATTCCTATTTATTAATTTTTATGCATCTACTGTTAATCTTGGATATCATTAATTAAGAGTAAATTTGTGGTATATGCAATAAAGTTGTCCTACAACTGTTAAACTTTTGCATTTATGAATCAAAATACACTAAGCATATTTAGGGTCTATAGATTCTTTTGTATACTTATAATTGATGTCTTAATGATATCTGGAGAGACTTACTAATGTTCTCTATTGCGGGCAAACCCACTTTGTAATACCTATATATATATGGAATTATAAATTCTTGGGCCTATAGAAGTATGGGTGTGGTTGGTTCTATGGAGCATTTAATAATATTGGATTATGGGCCTAGATTTGTATGGTGGCTTGTGCGTGGTTGATGTGTGGCCGGATGGCTTTGATCAAGCCATGCATCATGCTTCACGTGAAGAAATGTGAAGGTGTGTGGGATTGTATAATCCCACATCGGTTGGAACTAGGGATAGGAGAGTGTATATTAGGCCAATGAACAAGAGTTACCAAATAGCCATGAGACCTTTTGTGAGGCATGCTTGTGGTGGGCCGTTGTTAGGACTTGTTTTTCATGTTGCGCGCACGAGTAGTCGCGTGCGCAGCTGAGCCGGGCTCGAGGCATTACAAAATGGTATCAGAGCCGACTTTCGAAACCAATAGTGTGCAAGATGTACGCCTGAGATAGAGCTAGCGATGTACACTAGTAAAGAGACCAGCGATATACACTAGCAGAATCAGGGTATTCCACTCCACATTGGCTAGAAAGGCGATCCTGTGGTAGATTGCATGTCCCGAACTTAGTGAGGACGCTAAGATCAAGGTGGGGTGTATGTAATACCCCATACTTAAGGTATATATATATAGTATTATATTGAAGGATATATATATATATGGAATTATAAATTCTTGGGCCTATAGAATTATGGGTGTGGTTGGTTCTATGGAGTATTTAATAATATTGGATTATGGGCCTAGATTTGTATGGTGTCTTGTGCATGGTTGGTGTGTGGCCGGATGGCTTTGATCAAGCCATTCATCATGCTTCACATGAAGAAATGTGAAGGTGAGTGGGATTGTATAATCCCACATCGGTTGGAATTAGAGATAGGATAGTGTGTATATTAGGCCAATGAACAAAAGGAGTTACCAAATAGCCATGACATTTTTTGTGAGGCATGCCTGTGGTGGGCCGTTGTTAGGACTTGTTTTTCATGTTGCGCGCACGAGTAGTCGCGTGCGCAGCTGAGCTGAGCTCGGGGCTTGGGGCATTACACACTTAGTCTATTTGGATTTAAAATATTATAATATAACAATGAGTTACTTGAGTATAAATGTGCAGATAATTTTTTTAAAAAAATGCAAACTTTAAACGGTATATGTAAATCATTTAATTAGTTTTTTAATGTAAATTTTATGCTTGCTTCGATTCCTCAAGGACGTTCCATCCCTGCGCACATGCTATTCCCATTCCTTCGAATTATTCCAAGGTCAACTTTAATGAGAACCTTCTTATATTTCTTATTTTGGAAAATGACATGTACCACTCTCATACCATCTAAAATCTCCTTAGTTGTGTGTGTCAACAAATGCAATACTCTTGATAGCCTGTTTGCTAAAAAATTGTGATGATTTTGAAACAACTGTTCAGTGGACCAATTGGATGCAATTTTCCCACCTTAGGCACATCCTTCATTTTCAGTTTAATGACAACCCACACATAAAATGTTCAATCTTTGGTTTACCACTTTGAAACTAATTCACAATACTCATTAGTCTTTTTGATAACCTAAGTAGTTAAAATTCGATTAATCGCCCTATTAATCGCTAATCACAGGCTAAGCGATTTTGAATATTTCAATAGTTAGCAATTTAATCGGGTATAATCGGCCGATTAGTGGTTAATCAGCCGATTCGAAGTAATCGATTAACCGATTAAATCACTTCATTTAATTTTCGTGCTCGTTTGCATTATTTTGGCTTAATCCAGCCCAAACTCAAATTCAAATCCAAAATGTAAACCCCTTCTGGTCCTTGCACAAACTGAAACCCGACCCGTCACCGCGCTCTTCTTCCTCGCGCAACCCCAAACCCAACCCGCTACCGCTCTTTTCTTCCTCACACAAACCTAAACCCAACCCGCTGCCACTCTCTTCTTCTTCCTCATGCAAACCCAAACCCAAACCCAAACCCAGGGGGTGGGATGAATAAAGGAAAGTCTTTGGTTCGAGACCAGGCTACAACATAGTTTTTATATTATAATTTTTTAAAAGATTTTCTTCCAGTAGTTCCCATTCTTCTCTCCTGTATCCAATAGAATTCTTTCATCCTATTTTGCCCTCACTTTTTCACCAGATTACACTTTCTAGGTCTTCTCTATTTAGCTGGTCCACACCTTCGCTGTGTCTTCCACAGTTTAGGGCAAACCCCCCTGCTTAATAATGTCTTTGACTGAATCGTTTAATAGCCGTGTTATCTGAAAGCGGAAAATCCTCACCTCTGGACAATCACCTTGCAGGCATGTATATGATCAGAGGTGATCGTTTTAAGACTAAAGACACCCGGGAGCTTGGTCTACACTCGTAAGGACACAGGATACGGTCTGATTCGGCAAAGAGTCGGACACTCCTAAAATATTTGACCAAATATCTACCGATTCAAGCAGTTTTATTTGGAGGCTAAAAAATCATCCACAATAAATAAATAAGTAAAACATTACTGATAATATGTAACAGAATATTTTGTTATAGAAGTATAATAGAAGGATCAAAGCTCAAGAAAAAAAAGCTTTAGGGTATCTAAACACAAAAGAAAAAAAATAATCAACAGGGTGTATAAGTGCAAAGATACTGGATGTTTGGGAATTTTTTTCATCAATTTCTCCATTACTTTTGTAGATTTTATTGATATTGTTTAAAGATTTTGTCTCACTCCCTTCTTTTCATTTGCAATAGTTTAAAGACATGGCAGAAAGGCTGCCTGGAGGTGCAGTCAGAAACAGTACCAAACTCCCTTCTTTAGCATCCTTCAGCACAAGTTCTGTTTCAAGTTATTTCTCTGTTGCATTTAATGACCAAATGAGTACTGTAGTTTCCTCTACTCATGAATCAGATTCAAATGGTGGTTCAAATGGATTTGTAGCAAATGGACCTAGTTCTAATGGTCATCAAAGAAACAGAGTGGGTGGTCATTCAGAAGTACCAATGGACGGCACCAAACTGACAAATACTGACTCTAATCATGAGTCTGAATGGGTTGAGCAGAATGAGCCGGGTGTATATATTACACTGACTTCATTGCCTGGAGGTGTTAAAGATCTTAAAAGAGTTCGATTCAGGTATTTTTAATGCATCTTTATTTGCTTCAAGGAAATGCAGATAAATTAGAACCAAAAAAAGATTTCCAATTAAATTTTTTTTGATCATATGATTTCTAATTAATTAGCACTTGATTTATTAAGAATTTGAAATATTGGGTAATGAAAGACTAATCTGTATATGTTATCCTAAACGGCATGGGACACAACTGCATTCAAAGAATGATTACGTGCTTGTGATTTAGGGTTCTAATTAAATGCATTCTGAATTTCTGATGGCAATCATACCTTCAATTCTCTCAAATTTTTCGTATTCCACTATATGCTAAGCACAAGTTTCCAACCGAAGTACGATGCATTTAACCTTAATCGAGTACTTATGTCCAGTATGCGTATTCCTTTTGCTTTATCTCTGATTCTTTTTTGTATGTAAACAATTTTGAGGCAGTTGTAGGCTTCCATTTGTGTACTTGTCTAGGATAGTCTGTCCATTTGTAACCAACAATTAATATTTGTTTAGTACAAGATAAATAAATGTAGTTGAAAATAGTTGTCTTTTGCAAGAATATTATACTTCATTTTCAATTCTTAAAAGGTATTGATCCTGTGATATATAAAATGATGCCTCCCTCCATGGTTATTGGTTCTATGTTTGTTTCATATTGTTCTCCCTGCAGATTGAAATTTGACATCTTGAGTATCTTATGCAAAACAGATACAGCCCATCAAAAATTCAGAAACCAGACCCTTGTTATTTTATGCTTTTATCATCTCATTGTAGCCCCCAAACTGGCTGACGTTTGGTTACAAAGACCTGTTAAGTAAAAGCATGTTTTTGGTATGCTTCTCTACATCCGAATAGTACGACATAGATTTATCTTTTTGATGGACAATTATGTTTCTGAAATTGATCCCTTTATCAAAGTAGTAAAGACATGCAGGCTCAAATGTGCCAACTTTTTTCTTTATTTTTTATTTTTTATTTTTAGAATGACTACATTTCTATTGCCTTTAAAACAATTACACTTTGCACTTATGTTTTGCTACCAATTTCATTGATGGTACCGGTGTATTTGCAGAATGCGCACGTGTATATATTTGTTATAGAAATCAAATACTTTCAATGTGTGGTTAGAATGTTATTAATTGTTATTTGTTTCATGTGGAATTTAAGTAATCTTTTGGTATTCTGGAGTCCTGATTTGGTTTTCTTACTGGGCTATTTAAAAATGAATATTTTAACAGTCGAAAGCGGTTCAGTGAGAAGCAAGCAGAACAATGGTGGGCTGAAAATCGTGCAAGGGTCCACGAGCAGTACAATGTCCGAATGGTTGACAGCAGGTCAACTGCAAATTGATGAAACACGGAGAATTATTTTTGACCATTTTTGGAGTTCGGTCTTTTCCCTCTTTTTTTCCAACTGGAGCCGAGCTGCCATCTTGACCGCGAGCCTCACTAACCAAGTTGTTGTAAATATGGTTATATTTCATTTTGCCCTTGAAATGAACCAATGGCTGTGGTATAAAGAAATGTGATTTGGCTTTTCCATTCCTTTTTTTTATTCTGTGGAAAGTAGATGGGGATTTGGATGAGAATTGTATATATATAAATTTACTGTAAGTATGTTATATATATATATATATATATATATATATATAAATTTACTGTATGTATTTGTATTACATAGTAATTCAATTGGCATCTAGGCTAGTATGAATGAACTTCAGTCTTGACTAAGGTGCCAATCCCCCATATGTTTCTCCAAAATTTTGTAATTGAAGTATTTGAGATGGCGTGATCCAGCTGAGCAAGTCTTTTATCATTTTGATTATACTACAAAAAAAAAAACAAAAAACAAAAAACAAAAAACAAAAAAACAAAATAAGCCAACAATATATAATAAGTAAAAAGCACCATGAAAGCCCCCAACCCAAGACCTTCTCTCCACTCCTCCAACTCGAGACCTTCCCACCACTCCTACCACCCAAGACCTTCTCACCACCCCTCAGCTCAGACTTCCTTCAGGGACAGTCGCTACTCCCCGTCGATGGCGAAGCGCGGCAGAGAGGATGGCGAGACCCAACTACGAGAGGGCGGGCGAAGCAGATGGATGGGATCAGCCAGAGAGGTTCACAGGGATCCGTCGCCTCGTAGAGAGTGGACGGAACGTGCTGAACACGTCAGGGGCAGATCCTCCCGCCGCGAGCATCACAGTGAACCTGAGGAAAGGCTGAAGGCTACGAAGAGTTCGCTCAGGATTGAACGTTCGAGCCCAGGATGCGAAGAGAGCAACAAAAGATGTTGGACTTACGCTGATGTGACTAGAGGTAAAGCTGCCCTCGTCGACGAACATAGAGTTCGCCGACGCTCCCCAACACCAGAGTTGCAACGTCGACAAGCCAGAGAAGAGGAAGATGCTGAGTGGGTGCTTGTGAAGTCAAGGAAGCATAGAAAATCGACCAAGAGCAGCAGTGGCTCGGAAGCTTCTCGTCTCGACGGACGGCCAAATTGTCACAAGTGCGCGCGCCCCGGTCATTCTATCAGCAAGTGTCCATACGATTGGTTTTGCTACTTCTGTAGGCGCTCGGGACACATTTCTACAGCGTGTCCTAAGCGTGCCATAGGGTCTCCGTCCAACTCGAAAAATCACAGTGCGGCAATCCCAATGGTGTCGGTGGAGAGTAAGACTCAAGAGAGTGCTGCTGGGGACCGTCGAGTTGTCCAAGCAACTGTTGTTCCAACTCCGTTGATTGCCGATTTTGAGCGTAGGTTCAGTGGGGGAATTGTGATCAAAGCACAGTCGGGATCGCCTACTTCCAACGACATTTCGGAGTTGCTTACGGCAGCGTTAGTATTTACTCCGACACCAATTTGGATCGTTCAAGAGATCAGCTCCAATGTGTTTTATGCTCACTGTGACAATGAGGAGACTGCCAAAGAGACGGTCAGAGTAAAAGGGCTAGAGGGGAGAGATGCTCAGGGTTTAGAATTTTTTGTCACTTTTAGATGGTGGAGCAGAGAGTTCGGTGCGATGCAAGCGGAAAACTTACCGCCGGTGTGGATTCGTCTTTTCAACCTACCGTTCCACTGTTGGGTGCGATCGGGTTTTCAAAATGTAGTTCGCCCTTTTGGGATGCTGATAGACATCGACCGGCAAACTCTTACATTATCGGGGAGAAAATTCGCAAGGCTGAAGGTAGGGGTGGCGAACAAATCTGATATTCCCTCTAAAATCCTAGTTGAGTTCGACAACTTCATCTACGAAGTTAGAGTAATCGTAGAGGTTCAAAAAAACGTTTCTTTTAGAGAGATTTCGCCGGAAAAGGGTCAGAGCTTCAATAGTGGAAATCGAAAGACAGAGGAAGAAGAAGACGTCCAGCCGTTGGATAGAGGAGATGCTTTCGTCTTGAGATCGGTGCAAGGGACAGAAGGCTCCAAGCAGCGACCGTTGGATCTTGATATTCGCGGTCAAAAGAAGATCTCCACTTTCAAAAATAAGTCGCATCCGTCCAAATTTGAGCCAGGGACTTTAGCTGAGCCGAACTCCTGGCGCTGGGTCCCACACACGTCCAATCAAGTGCCTTTGTCAGTTGGATTAGACCCCTCCACTGTTCTTGATGGGACGGCGCGCGGCGATTTGACAGGGAATAGAGTCTCCCCTACTTCGAAAGCTGTCCCCTCTTTTCATGCTGGGCAGACAAGTCGCAAGTGTGCTGGCATTTTGAAATTACAACCGGATGTGGGCCATGATCTAGTGAAGTCTATGGGGCTTATTTCCGAACCGTGGATGGGCTTCTCAAAGGAGGATATTGAAGAGTCTGTGAAGAATGCAGTCTCAGCACTGCTTCAATCCAAAGTTGTTCCTATCGGTGGGCCTGAGCCCAAGAGCTTCCCAACTTCACAGCCTAGCAGTGATCCACTAGTCAAAATCAGATCGGGGGAAGTCCACACAGGCTTAGACTCTATTTCTCAGCAGAATAAGACTGTCAACATTCATCCTATATCGGGTCAAGCCTCAGGGAACGACATTATTGGAGCTTTAGATGGTATCCGCGAGGATAATATTGTCTCTGGGGCGGAAACTGAAGGGGAAGAGAGGGATGTTAGAGGAAGCGTGGGAAGTACTTCAACCAGGAAAATCACTGAATACCAGAGGAGAGGCAAAAGACAGATGATCAGTTCGGACAGTCAGAACAGTGAACCTGGGGGATGGGCCATTAGAGGAAACAAGCTGCAGGAGGAGACCACAACAACAGAAGGTACTTCTCATACTAATTGCTCTGTTCTTAATTCATTATCAGATGAGTCATTAATTTACTTCGCAAGCTTGTATGGAATAGCTATGGGTAGTTCTAGGGACACTCAACTTGCTAACTTAGCTATCATTAGAGAAGAAACCAGAATAATTAGTAAGTAGTTCCAAGGGGGCAGGGTCGGTGGGGGGAACGTTATTAGATGTCGTTATTGTTGTTTAATGGTATACATCTTCTGGAACGTTAGAGGGATGCGCCAAAAGCTGAAAAAGAGAGCTATTGGCGTTACGCTTAACAAGATTCGACCAGATGTCTGTGGGCTACAAGAAACTAGGATCGAAAACCCATCAGAAGAGGATTTCACTGCTCTTAGGGGCATGGCAGACTTCCAATGGAGATTTAAGTCAGCTAGGGGTTTTTCGGGGGGAATAGCGGTTGGAGCGAGTGCGGCACATTTCGAGATTGTCGACCAGTTCATCGGAGAATTCTCGGTGTCAATTAGAATTAGACGAAGACGCGACGGCTGGATCCAGACAGTTACAAGCGTCTATGGTCCGTACGACAGTAGGAGACGCAAAGAGTTCTGGGCGGAACTTAGACTCATAAGAAACAAATGGCGAGGTCCCTGGATTATAGGGGGTGATTTCAACATCACCAGATTTCGGGACGAGCATAGAGGTAGAGGTCAAAGTCTGTCAGAGCAAGACTCATTCAACGAGACGATAGAAGCTCTAGATTTATTGGAGCTAGAAATGGCAGACAGGAAATTCACCTGGACGAACATGCAGCGGAATCCGATATTGGCAAAGCTGGATCGAGTATTGGTTTCGTTTGATTGGGAGAATGTTCATCCACGAGCGAAAGTCAAAACGACTATTAGATACACCTCTGACCACCTGCCTCTGGTTATAGACTGTGGGGAGTTCAAAAAGACAAATTTCGTCGGCTTCAAATTCGAGAAAGCATGGACTCTGTGCGAGGACTCTCGTCAAATCATCGCGGATTCTTGGAGCGCAAGCATGCCTCAATTATCGGCTGTAGGAACTTGGGTGGAAAAGACTAAACGGCTAAGAAGGTGTCTTAAAACTTGGGCTAAGGATAAAGCACGCAACATCAATCTTCGAAGAGATGAGATTGCAATTAGGATCGCCAATCTGGAAGTTAAGCAGGAGGTGTCTGACCTTCAGGAGACAGAGAAAGACGAGCTGGCAAATAAAAGACTTGAGCTGCAACAGATAACTAAGATGGAGGAAGTCTATTGGCAACAGAGAGCGAGGATTCAGTGGTTGAGAGAAGGAGACGCTAACACAAAATATTTCCACAAGATGGCCAGCGGTAGGCGTAGACACAATCACATCACAGGTCTCACGATCGACGGAACCTGGACTGAAAACGAAGATCTGGTCAAGGAGCATCTGGATGACGTCTATCATGCTCTGCTCGGGAATAAGCAGGAGGCTAGATGCTCCTTAGCTCAGGATATGTGGAGTCACTCCAGAATAGATGGGAGCAATGACATGGAAATGTGTTTCGAGGAGAAAGAAGTTCTAGACGCTATCAAAAGCTTAGGTCAGGACAAGGCCCCGGGACCGGATGGTTTGCCGATTTTCTTCTACCTAACTTATTGGAATATTATCAAGAATGATTTGATGAGCATCTTTAATGAGGTTTTTGAGGGTACGGCGAACTTGGATAGATTAAATTATGCCTCCATCATTCTAGTGCCCAAGAAAAGTGAAGTCAGATCTCAGGAAGATCTTAGACCCATTAGTCTGCTGAACGGGTCGTTCAAAATTATAACGAAAGTTTTGGCTCAACGGCTAGCCCCGAACCTCAATGAGACTATTGCCCAATCTCAAAGTGGGTTCATTAGGGGTAGAGACATTATGGATAGCATCGCGTCAGCCCATGAGATTGTTTATAGAGGTCACAATACCAAAGCGGAAGGATTCATTCTGAATCTTGATTTCAAGAAGGCTTATGACTCTGTAGAATGGGACTGTGTGGAGGAAGCTCTGGCTCTGAAAGGCTTTGGCACTAAATGGAGATCATGGATGAGCAAGTGCATTAGAGGAGGCAAATCCAACATCATGATCAACGGATGGAAAGGAAAAACGATCCTTTGTAAGAGAGGGCTACGACAGGGAGATCCTCTGTCGTCCTTGCTCTTCGCTATTGTAGCAGACGGGCTCGCGGAAATGATTAATAGGGCTATAGAGAACAATACAATTAAGGGGATTCAGATCAAGGGAATTCATACTCCAATGTCGATTCTCCAATATGCAGACGACACAATGTTGTTCGGGAAAGCCACGACTGAAGAAGCTATGGCCATGAAGACGGTGCTGGCTTGCTTCCAAGGATGGTCAGGCCTCAAAGTTAACTTGAATAAAACCAGCATCATTCCGTTGACTGACCTTCCGAACAATGTGCTTGGAGATATTTCGGATATCTTTGATTGCAAGACTGGCGTTTACCCTATTAAATATCTCGGGACCCCGATTAGACCAGGAGCGCTATTGAGGGAGGATTGGAACCCGCTTATCGATAAGATTAATAGGAAACTCTCCGGATGGCAGAGTAGATTTCTTTCCCTCGGGGGTAGGATCATACTACTTAATTCGGTCATTAGCGCGATTCCTCTGTATCTTATGTCAGTCTTTGAGATGCCAAAGTGGGTCATCAATAGAATTGATAAGCTGAGACGGAGATTCTTGTGGAAAGGCGCCGATGAGGGTAACAAAGGTCTCAATCTGGTCAACTGGGGAAGAGTGTGCAAAAGAAGGGAATTTGGGGGATTAGGGATCATGTGTCTGCGCGACATGAACAAGGCACTACTCAGCAAGTGGTGGTGGAAAATCAATAATAATCACAGAGGGTGGTGGAGCTTTTCGTTCGCACAGTACAGGAAGAGGCGCAAAGTGCGGTTCGGAGGTAAAAGTCCGTCGGCTAAAGTTTCAGTTATGTGGAGGGGCATAGCTAAGCAGGGGGTATTGTTTCATTCCAACACTAGCTGTAAAGTAGGCGACGGGAGGAACACCAGGTTTTGGAAAGACAAGTGGTGTGGACCGTCCACCCTGCAAAACCAATTCCCTCTGGCCGCTGAAGCTTCTATCAATTTAGATCTTACGGTAGCAGACGTGAGAAAGAAGGGTAAACTCAACTTTGTTGTATCCCAGAATATCACCCCAGAGAGTGTGGTGCAATTCGAGGATTTAAACAATTTAATCGTTCAGTCTGGAGAGGGGGGCAGCTCGACACAAGATGAGAGGTGGTGGGACAGAGAAAACTCGAAGATATTCTCGGTGTCATCCATGTATAATTGGATCAACGATGGCGGGACGAGATGTCAGGCACAATCGATCATCTGGGGTACCAAAGCGCCGTTCAGAGTCAAAGTGTTTTGCTGGTTAGTAAACAAAAACGCGATTCTATCAAAAACAAACCTTAGAAGGAGGGGCTTGCATATTGATACGAACTGTGGGAGTTGCTTGGCGGCTGAAGAGGACGCCAATCATATTCTCTTCCAGTGTCCTAGAGCTAGACTAGCATGGGAGGTTGTCAGTAGAGGGTTTGGGTGTATTCAGCGTCCTAACTCAAGTACGGAAATTTGGGGTTCTTTTAGAGATACTCATATTAATATAGAGGATAGAAGGGCTTGGGATATTGCGATTGCTGCTTTACTTTGGTCATTGTGGATTCAAAGGAACGATCTTATTTTCCGCAACATTACATACAGATTTCCTCATTTTATGAATAAAATATTTATGTTGATCCATGATTGGGCAGGTGCCATGGAGGCAAACAAGAGACTCAGGACTGCGGAGGTAGAGTAGTAGCCATGGGATTGGAGCATTCCGGGCTACTTTTTGGGGGAATGCTTTGGATACAGCCCGCCTTGCCAGTGATCTTGTTTATGGGTTATTTGTATTTCGATGCTATGTTGTTTTTAGATCTTTCCATGCTTTGTTGTCTTTAGATTTCGTCACGTTATTTTGTAACAGTTTATGTATGTTCTACTGTGTTTCTTTAATTGTTCGTTAATGAAACGATGGATGTGACCATCTTTTTCTCAAAGGTAGGAATGAGTGAATGAATGATGGTGGAAGAGTCTTTACCTTAGGGACTCGTGAACGGGGATTGGGCCATTAGGGCAAGTATAAAGTGTTTTGCATATGCCATATATTTTTAGTAAAAGAGCATTTGATTTAATGAAAATTTGAGAAAGGAACACACCTCCTTAATATTGCATGAAGTACAACATATCTATCCACCGTTGAGATAAATTGATTTAAACTATCCACAACGAGCAATTTGTTTGAGGATTTTGATTGACCTTGAGGAAGGACAGCATGCATTAATGGTTTGTAGAGTGAAGAGACACGTGAAAGGAATTTACATATCCCTAGATCCTTCGTTCTGCTGCTTAAATCTCAATCTTCTTCTCTTTGCTTCCTTTCATGCAGACAGCTATATCGATATCTATGATTGCATTCAGTGCGTACAGTTTTTTGTTAATTAGTCCTTTATTTCTCCGACAAACAAACCCAATAACCCTGCTGGATGGACCCAATCGAGGCCAGTCTGATGGGATACAAAGTTAGAGGAAATCGATATTGCTCATCAATAGTCCCCGTATCATTCAGAGAGACACCAAACAGAGAGTGGTTAGTTCAACATGAAATACAGCCTTTTTTTAAGATAGCCACACAAGAAGGTGATCCATTCCATTGGCCATGAAATAGAAAATTAGCTATTGATCTCTACAAGCTGCACATCTCAGAGAACTCGACCAAAGAAAGAAGAGGTCGCAACTCGGTCTTAGCCCTCATAGGCTGTGAATCTGATCAACTGCAGCCCCATGATCTTGTAGCTTGATACCACTCACATGTACAGTTGCACTGATCGAACTAATTAAACCATGAAATCACAGGAAATTTCTGACCTAGGATTGGATAGGAAAGTAAAACATGAAAGTAGAAAGTACAATCCTAACACAAACTGGTGGCAGGGAAATGTTTTACCTAACAAAGCAAAAAAAAAAAAAATCCTTACTATCCCAGAAGAATTGAGTAGACTGTTAAGCACATTATTAGCAAGTTCATAGGAACTATTGAAGGACAATATTTATTACAGATCAATTATGAAACAAACCAAACCACAATATTCTTATCTGAGAAGCATGGACACAAAAACCACACTGACACAAGGAAATTCTTTAAAGACTGCACAAATATAACTAGTGTCGTGTCAGACACGATACAGCTACCAACATAGGAGCTAGTGTCCGGGCTTCACAGGAGGAACAAATTCTCAAGACAATTATTGGTCATACAGAAAGCATCAATCCTCAAGAGGCAGGTGGCAGCCGTATGGTAAAGATGGTATATACTCTTTGATCATCTATCATCTGTTTGAAGGCCAAACTGAAAAGATGGTCTGTATTACAGTGAGGATAAGGAGGAATGTTGCGGCTGCATGGGAATGGGATTGGTTCCCCCACTCGCTGAAATGGACTTTCCTCCTCTCAACATATGAAGCACGGATACGGTCCGTGTATCCGGTACGGTACGTATCGGGTACCCGATACGACGATTTTTCAAAAACTAAGATACGGGTACGTTAGGATATGCAAAATTAAGATAATTAAAAAAATTAATATTATAGATATATAAATAGTAAACTAAAATATTCAATTCAATACGAACATGAAAAAATAAGAAACAAGAATATGGTAATTAAAATTAATACAAGCCAATGTCAAACAAAACATATTAATTGATCATTCCAAGTTTCCAACGACACCAATATCAATATTACATGACCGAAATTTTTAAATAAAAGTAGGCTAGTCCTAAACATATTCAATATAATTAGTATCATAACTACATTTATCATAATTTCATAAGTCATAACCATGAACCAACCAAGACCCTTCAATACATCCTATTGTCCTATATCTAGCATCTTAAAGAAATCTAACACTCAAACACTAGAGTGAATAAAGATGCAGAAATTTATACAATAATACAAGTAGTCAATCAACCAAAATAATAGAAAGAACTACATCCTACATCTATCATTTTATGGACGTCTTTTAATCAAATGAACAAAATGATATCTTTTAATCAACTGAAATTAGGATTTGAAAGGAAAAGACGAAGAGAATAGTAGAATTGACTACTTGTATGAGGAAGGAATACTGAATCATAACTCCGAATTTACTTTGAGTCCATCCTAGCAAGCTCGACGCAAGAATCAGACTTTTGTGGGGTAACAACTTTTGTCAACATGTCCGACAGATTCTTATCCGTGTGAATCTTCTTTAACTCGAACAACTTATCTTCAACAGCTCCTCTAATCCAATGATATTGTATATCAATGTGTTTGGTGAGGGAATGATAAGTAGAGTTCATGTTCAAATCAAAAGCATTCTGACTATCATAATGAACAACATAATTATCTTGTTTCAAACCCAATTCTCTGAGAAATTGCTTCATCCATAATAACTCTTTACATGCTTCTGTAGCAGTTATGTACTCTGCCTCTGTAGTGGATAATGCAACACATTTCTGTAACTTAAAATGTCATGTCACAGCTCCCCCTACAAAAGTAAATACGTATCATGATGTAGAATTTTTACCATCAAGATCTCCTGCAATGTTAGCATATGTGAATCGTTCCAAGACTGGTTTGGAATTACCAAAGCACAAGCATAGCTTAGAAGTGCCTCTCAAGTATCTGGGAATCCACTTTATTGCTTTCGTGATCCTTACCTGGATTCGAGAGAAATATACTCACAATGCCTACAACATTGTGCGATATCTAGTCGTATGCACACAATGATATACATAAAACTTCCTACCACTGAAGAGTAGGGAATACTTGCCATCTTTCCTTTTTCTTCAACTATACGTGGACATGATTTCTTCCTCAATTTAAAATGAATACCTAGAGGTGAGCTCATAGGTTTAGCTCCTTTCATTCTTGAACCTCTCAAGCACCCATTCAACACACCTCTCTTGCGATAGCCACAACTTCTTGGATTTTCTGTCTCGAATAATCTGCATGCCTAGAATCTGCTTGGTTGGACCTAAGTCCTTCATATCAAAGGACATGGATAATTCCTCTTTTGACTTTCTATTCATAGAGGCATCATGACCAACAATTAACATGTCATCAACATAGAGTAATAAGATAATGAATTTACCTATGAAAAATTGAAGAATATAGACACATTGATCTATATTCGTCCGCTTGTACCCATGACTTACCATGAATGAGTCGAACTTCTTGTTCCACTGTCTTGGAGCATGTTTCAGTCCATATAGACTTTTCTTTAGCTTGCAAACCATGATTCCTTTCACTTTGAAGCCTTTGGGTTGCTCCATCTAATTCTCCTCCTCTAAATCACCATGGAGGAATGCGATCTTCACACCTAACTGCTCCAACTCAAGATCCATGCTAGCTGCCAAATCGAGAATAACTCGAATAGAAGTCATTTTCACCATTGGTGAGAAAATCTCATCAAAGTCAACGCCTTTCTTTTGCCCAAATTCCTTGTCCACCAATCAAGCCTTGTAATTTGTCATGTTTTCATCTCTTTTTAGCTTGTACACCCACTTATTCTTGAGTGCCTTTTTGCCTTCTGGATGATGTACCAACTCATAGGTACCATTCTTGATTAGAGAATCCATCTCGGACTTCATTTCCTTCATCCATTTGTCACCATCTCTACGAGATTTGACCTCCTCATATGTCTCAGGCTCTCTATTACCGGTTAACAAGATGTACTGAGATGGGGGTACTTGGTTGACGGGACTCTGTCTCTATTGGATCTTCTGAGTTGAGTTTCATCTTCTTGTGGAGCCGGAGGCCCCCCTTGATTAGGCTCCCCCTGATCAAGAATCTCTGGTTCTAAAGGTATCTCATTATTATCTGCTTCAAGAATGTTGAGAGCGACTTCACTTGTATCACCTTGCTGTCCTTTACCATCTAAAGCCAATGGATCAACTGCTTTCACAGCACTTCCTGTTTGTACCTGTTCATCAGTCTCCCAGTGTTTGATCTTCACAAAAGGTCACATCTCTGCTCCTTATGAACTTCTTTGCTTTCGCATCCCATAACATGTAGCCAAATTCTTCTTCACCATAACCAAGAAAAATACATGGTGCAGCCTTGTAATCTAACTTCGATCTCTGCACTTTAGGCACATGCACAAATTCCATGCACAAACACCTTCAGATGAAAGTAAGACGAACTTTTTCTGGTCCACACTCCCTCTGGAATATCAAAGCTCAACAGAATTGAAGGAGATCAGTTGATGAGATAAACATTGGTTCTCACAGCTTCAACCAGTACTGCTTGTGTAGCTTGGCAATATCCAGCGTACACCTCATCTTCTCCATGATGGTACGATTCATTCTCTCAGCTACACCATTATGTTGTGGAGTGTAGGGACAGTTTTCTCATGTCGTATTCCATGTTTTACAGAGTAGTCTCTGAACTTGTGGGATGTATACTCTTTGCCATTATCACTACGGAGACGCTTGAGAGATCTACCAGTCTCTCTCTCAACCTTAACATGGAAATCCTGAAATGTCTGAAACACCTGGTCGTTGGATTTTAACAAATAAATCCAAACCTTTCGTGAAGCATCATTAATATAAGTAACAAAATATTTATTTCCTCCTAGAGACTCCACATCCATGGGACCACACACATCAGAATAAACAAGATCTAGTAAATTGCTTTTTTCTAGTGGAGGTGCTAGAAAAACTAACTCGATTGTGTTTGCCAATTATACAATGATCACAAGTGTTTAGAGATGTGCCTTTGGAAAAGGAAATGAAAGACTTCTTTGCCATACCTTGTAGGCCTCTCTCACTCATGTGGCCTAACCTCTTGTGCCATATCTCTGGAAAAGAATCCTTCACTACATTCAACTCTCTCTTACAGACTTTAACATATCACCTGTATAGTGTGCAACAAAGCTTGGCTTTAGTAATCTCCATTGAGCCCTTTGTAGACTTCGGTTTTCCATGGCCAATGCAATGCTCATAACCTTGTATATCAAGTACACATATAGATATCAGATTGAGACACAACTCGGGAACATGTCTCACATCTTTTCGTACCAGCTTGCAACCAACATTTGTTTAAAGGCATATATCACCAATTCCCAGAACCTTGGAGTAACTTTCACTTTCATTTCCCATCTTCACCGTGCTGAATTTTCATTCTTTGTACGAGTAGAAGAACTCCCACTGGGATGCAGCATGAAATGAAGCACCGTTGTCAAAGACCCACTCAATGCCTTGGCTAAAGTTGCCAATGTGTAGGCATTCACTCATAGAAAGGATCTCAACTTCACTGCATAGGACTGTGGTGGTACTGTTGTTGTTGTCATCTTTCTTCGGGCAGTTGCCATTTTCTTTCTTTTGTTGTCACTTCCATGCTCGGCAATTCTTCTTCATATGGCCTTTTTTGCCACAGTTATGGTAAGTGCCTCTAAATCTTGGCTTTGATCGGTTTGGACTCCTTCCACAATCTCTCAGACCTCTACTCTTGCTCATTCTTCTGCTATCTGTCACATGTACTTGACCATTGTTAGTGCCTAAAACTTTTCTCCTTGTTTCTTCATTAAACATACTGTTAAGAAAACTGAGGATCTTGTTGAGTCTTCAACACAATCAACACAAACCACAAAGTAAAACTAGATCGTACCAATCACACAAAGCACACAAGGATTGTCCCGGGTGGGGCTTTTGCCTTAATTCGGGGGAGGAAGAACCGAGATGTTATTTCAACTAAAGAAGATACAAGATATTACAAATCTCACCACGACCCTCTCTCAAGCCTAACTAGAACTTGGTTGCTGCTTAAAATGGAGAAACTATCTCACCATCTCAGATGAAGTACTCTCTTCTTCTATTCGGCACTCAATAAAATCATATCGTTCTAGGAGCCATTCACATTGTATTTATAGATCTAGAGAAACCCTAGTTTGATACACTTGATACATTAACCATCCAATTACTATTGAAGAGATAACCCTGCATTGAGAGTCGTACGATCTGACTTGAAGATGAAGTTGGGCTTCTCACGAATCTCCAAGACCCGACCCAAATAACACATCAGCGCTGCGGGTGGTCGACCATACACAACAAACGGTCGACAGTTCCCCTCTCGAGAACTCTGTATATTCGAGGCGGTCGACCACACCTCAAGGTCGGTCACCGCAATTACTGTTGTTTGCTTTTGCTGTCTGCTTCTCATCTTTTTTGATGCCTCGCTTCGATCCATCTCAATGCTTCATCGTCTTCATCATCGGACATGTGTATACAAGACATACAAACCCAGCAATCTCCACCTTACATTGCATACTCATGAATCCATACCAGTGTAATTTAAAACTCTTCTAGAGCTTTCTTCTCTAGAATCCTGTAATTTCTCTGCGAGGATTTAAAAGTAATACTCAGCGAGGATCCTGCACTAGGTTATGTAATACCCTGTAATTTTTAAGATATATATATATTAAATAAAGTAAAAAAGGAGAGAGAAGGTGAGAGGGGGGCCCACAGTTTGAGTTGAAAAATAATAGGATGTGCTGTTGGTTTGGTGACGTCACCACCTAGGGGGCCACCAGGGAATTGATTTGTGAAGAGAGGGTTGTTGTCTTCAGTGGTGTATGACGTGGCATAGTGTACACGGGATTAGTAGAGAGAGTAAATTAAATATTCCCATATCGGGGATTGATCTAGATTAAAATAATATAAATAATAATGCCTATGATCAATAGTCACCTAATTGGTTAACCACCTTTTGAGAGACAACCTGTGGTGGGCAGTTGTACTATAAGTATAAATTTTTCTTTCAAAAAATAAATAAAATTGTCTGAGCATTGGGGCGGGGCGTTACACCCTTAATCACCCTGGCTACTGTAAGTGTCTTCTTGGCTGACTTTCCATGTAGCATGGTAGTTATCAGGTGATCATAAGAAGTTGGCAGTGAATAAATCAAGTTTAAAGCTTTATCCTTTTCACTAAGATCATCAACGTTAATCGTCTTCAGTTTAGATATTAACTTATTGAACTCAACAGTATGATCTTGAAATGGGTACCTTCCTTCATTGAGAACCTAAACGGCTTTCTCTTCCAATGCATCCGATCTAGCAACGATGACCCCAAGTAGTCAGATTTGAGTCTCGCCTATAAACTCGCCGCACTTTTCTCCTCAAGAATATTACAGTTGACTTCGTTCACCAATTGCAACCAGATTAGACTCAAGGCCTTCAAAAAATCTCATCTCACTTCTTTTGCTTCATGTCGGTTGGCTTATTCTCTTCTAGGGCAAGATGCAAGTCCTTCTGAACCAAAACATCATGCATGTCCACCTTCCATAGATTGAAGTTGATCTTACCATCAAACCGCTTGATCTTCGTCTTTTGATCTGTCATCTTCTCCAAGAAACTCGAACAAACCCACAAACTTGATTTTTGTGATACCACTTGTTAGGAAAACTGAGAATCTTGTTGAGTCTTCGTTACAATCAACACAAACCACCAAGCAAAACTAGATCGTACAAATCACATAAAGCACACAAGGATTGTCCTGGTTGGGGACTTTCGCCTTAATTCGGGGGAGGAAGAACCGATATGTTATTTCAACTAGAGAAGATACAAGAATATTACAATTCTCACAACGAATCTCCCTCAAACCTAACTAGAACTTGGTTACTGCTTACAATGGAGAAACTCTCTCACCCTCTCAGATGAAGTACTATCTTCTTCTATTTGGCACTCACTAGAATCATATCATTCTAGGAGCCGTTAACATTGTATTTATAGATCTAGAGAAACCCTAGTTTAATACACTTGATATATTAACCATCCGATTACTACTGAAGAGATAACCCTGCATTGAGAGCCGTACGATCTGACTTGAAGATGAAGTTGGGCTTCTCGTGAATCTCCAAGACCCGACCTAAATAACCCATTAGTGCCGCGGGCGGTCGATCGTACACAACAAACGGTCAACCATTTCCCTCTCGGAAACTCTGTACAATCAGGGTGATCGACCGCTCCTCAAAGTTGGTCGACCGCAACTGATGCTTTTTGCTTATACTGACTGCTTTCCTTCTTCTTCAATGCCTCCTTTGATCCAACTCAATGCTTCATCGTCATCTTTATCGGACATGTATATGCAAGACATACAAACCCAACACATACTATCTTTAACAGTGTCCATGATTAAAACACCATTAGGAGCAGAACTACTTACAGTCACTACGAAGGTCTCCCAACTGTCTGGCTAGGAACCCAACAATAAGAGTGTTTGCAGCTCGTCATCAATCACCATGTTCATAGTCGCTAATTGGTTACCTGTTATGGTAATTGTTTAAGTGCTCGGTTATACTCATGCCATCCTTGTATTTCACATTGATGAGCTTTTTGATCAAGAAGGCTTTCTTTGCAGCGGTCTTCTTCTCGAATAAGAACTCGAGCTTCACCCAGAGAGCATGATCGTCCGTTTCATTAGCACATGGTGAAAGATGTTGTCATCCACCCATTGTCTAATGTGGTCAATTACCTGACGATTCAACTTCCTCCAATTGGCATCAGACATATTCTCCAGCTAGTTGCAACACCTTCGATCGGCTCATGCACATTTTTGCAGAATAAGATATCCTACATCCTTGGTTTCCACGTCACCCAGTTGGGGTTGTTGAGTTTGATCATCGAGATTCTACCTCATTCCATTATGGAACAACAAAAGCCATCCCGGCCTGATACCACTTGTTAGGATTGATAACAAGACAATGAAAAATCACACAAACTCAACTGAAATAAATAAGCAAGAACACTAAATATTTTTACGTGGAAAACCCATTAAATAACCCACTAACTTAACTTGTCACCATATCCAAAGCATTGGAAATAAAAGAATATTAATTTCATGCATATACCATCCTAGAAGCCCTTTTGACTTCCCAAGACATGCACCTTTCCAAAGCAAGAGCTTTGGAAACACACACATCATCAAAGCAATAGTTTTGGAACTTCCATCATGGACTGGATCCCAACAATCAGGGGGAGTACTTGCTTAAGTAACAACATTTACTGATTTGGATAAAGGTTTTGATTCTTTGATAGCAAAACTGACCCAAAAGAAAGTGAAAAAGAAAAAACGAATTGGAAAAGAATGGGACGGAAAAGTTGTGTAGTGCAAGGTTAGCTATATTTGTCTACTATGGATAAACAGAAAATGTCATCTGCAATAAACCCTCGTTTTATTTAGTGTAAGGTCCAGAATCCAGAAAAAACTTCTTAGTTGTTCATCAAGGCATTGATTAGACACGAGTTCATAAAAAAGTCAAGGCATTGACGAAGAAAGGATGAATCTCAATTTACTGATGAATAATTAGATAATGTGCATCATACCTTTCGGAAAATAAAAGACTGCTAGAGAGCATCACAATGTACATTACATCTTCATAAACTGTAGTCCGAAATATACAGAGCTAGGACATGTTGCCATAGGTGTAAGCTCCCCCTCCACAATCATCTTAGGAAACACATTACAATATCCCTCATTGTTAAATAGATTCATGTAGAAAACTGGACTATTCTTCTCTAAAAACTAGTAATCCGCACGTGCAATGCACATTTTATTTTAAAAACCCTAATTAATTAAAAACCCTGAATCCAACTCTCTCTCCCCAACTCTTCACCTTTCTTCCTCTTCCATTTCGACTCCGAAGAAACCCAATGACAGCGGCCATCCCCCGCACTGCTCCTAGCACAACCTAACTTCGCCATCGTCGCCACCTTGTCTGTAGTGCCCCAAATCCCTATACCGGGGACCTGAGACCCTACTCCAGGAGTCGAACTTCAAAATAGCCAAAGCACAGAAGTACAGGAAATTTAAAAACTTTTATTCCATATAAATATTACATTTACAAGGGTTACAATGTCCAAATAAAAGTTACAATATTTACAACAATATAACAATGCTTGTATATGTCCCTTGGATCCTTGGACTAACTCGAGCTCCGTGGTACCTGTAGATCGGCTCCGAATACCTACAAGGTGGGAAACGTCGGTACTTCGACTGATGCAAAGCTGGTGATAACAGCGATCCTCTAAAATTCAATCACAACCAATAATTTATGCAAAAAAGGAAAAGTGTTGTGCCAAAACAAGGGTTTAGTGGATTCGGGTTCTAGTGCAGTGTTATGACATGACCCTATGACTAGATGCAGCAAACTCACATGCCTAACTTCTAATGCAAGCAAGACTTTGGAGCACGAATGCATCCCATACTACATACGCCCCCAAATCTAGTCGTCTTTCTCCACAATTTAGGGATTCGAATTCTCGCCATGCACCCTACTCTTGTACACACTCCAGTTCCCAATAGATTGTCTGTCGCCTATGGAGATTGCAGCGGTCGGTCTATTTCCGCCCTGCAATGCCCAAGTGGTCACCGCCAGTTGGTACCCGCGTACGGACCTCCTTAGAAACCACGTTGAACCTGGTCCTTACGACCCTTGGTTCCACATGTCCATTCATGGACTCTCGCATGCGTGTTCACCCCTGGCCCGGGTTATGAACAAATATATACCAAACACAAAAACACAAACCCGCGCTTTAGGGACGTGAGCACCACGGAAGGTCAATTCCTTCGGCCCTCCCGCGCCTTACTCCGGCAAACTTTGGGAATCAACAGATCGAGATACGAGCCGGGGACTCAATCCATGAGCGACCGAGAACGTATCCATACGACTGGAAGATACAACACCGACTATGGCTTACTAGGACTAATGCAATTTCCTAACCCCCTAATAAACCATTCTAACCCCTACCTTACTCTAATTATTCGGGTAAGAATTAACCGCTTCCACACTTGCCTATCAACCTCTGGCCCGTGGCGACACCGGTCCGGTATGCCACTTCCCCGACTTGGACTCGTCCAGCAAAATGGCCTACGCCTGCCGCTACTCCGGCTATAAATATAAAATTGCCCCATGAGCTCCACCCATGGCATGCTCGGACGTCCTACGCTCGGCAGAAGTCTAATAATATAGGCTTGATAGGTGCAGGGTATCCTTTACCCTAGTGACTAACTCGAGTCACACATCCCACTCGAGGAATCAACAACCTCAATAACAGAGATGCAACCATCCCTAGCCACGAGTCACCGACTCGGCTCACACACAAGGGAAAATGCCTTCACAATCCTTAGTCCTAACCCAGACTAAGCAACCTACGGGTTTCTGCCCGAATCTCAAAATGGTCATAACTCTATTGATACAACTCCGATGGAGTGCATGACCAAACCTGGAAAGGTACGATCCTAGGCTACAACTACCTAGTTGATCACGAGTTTAGATTCAACCATCTAAGTCCTCGACATAGCTTCTCAAGCTCTAGTCTGCGTGCTTCCTGCGCACGGGCTGCACCTCACCATTTACACAAAATCCTACTCGTTCATCAGAACGACACAACTCAATTTCGGTAGAAGGGTGTGGGTGTCCTCAACAACTCTCTAGTTGGTCATGAGTACAAATTATACCCTTAAGTCACCCTAACACACTAATCTACAATCAATACACCCATTACACAATTGGTCTCTCCAATTCAGAGCACACAGCTCTACTCTAGTCCTCTGTCCAGTCTTACAAAAATCATAATAATTCAACTGTTTATTGGATTTGCCTCAAACTAGTTTTGTTGGAAAGGTCTAGGTGTCCCCTACAACTATCTCCTGGGTCATGATCCTCAAAATATGCCTCTAACAGGCTCTCAATTTCCCAATCTTTACAGAGTGTCGAAACTGGCTGAAAACAGCACAGTGCTCAATCACAAAATCACAGTAAATTACACACTTGTCCAATTGACACAAAATTTATGGTGGTGGTACTAGACATCATGCCCAACATTATGAAAAAGACCTCATGTCAAAATTCTAATTATTCAGTGAATAATAGCTACTGCAAGTTATCTCAGAAACCATCCAGTTTTCTTAATTCAACCTCAGATACTGATCATAGATAGATTTTTCTCATGCCTCTAAAATCATCCAAATAATTTACTGATTTTTGTTTATAATCAACATGCATTCAGAAATAATGAGTAAAAATTTCAGATCAAAATCATGCTTCAATAAATTACGAAAATTCCTACGATATTAACCATTCTGTTTTTCTTTTCCTGAGTCTGCCTTACGACACATATCCATTTCTCAATTTTATTAGCATAACAAATGATCTAAAAAAAATCTGAAATAAATCATGGATGATCCTAACACATAAATGAACAAACTTTTTTAATTTTGTGGTCTAATTCAACACATTGTGCTCTCGGAAAAATCCACAACATGGCACTCCGAACCAGCTTTCTCTAGTTCCATTCTGATTTCTACTTCTATCTTTTGAAAAGCAATCCTATGCATTCTAACACACATTCATGCAACTAAATTTAATTAAGAGACAAGAATTTCAAGTTTAGAGAAACTTCCCACCTTAGGTTGTAGTAGTAGAGGGAATCTCTTCAAGCTCCTCTTGGAAATCTCCTTCTTGGTCCTTCTCCTTTCCTTCCTTCTTCTTTTCTCTCCTCCTTCTCTTGGGGTGTTCTCTTCTGAAAATTCCAGAGCAAATGGGAGAAATGAAGTGGAAAATGAGGGGTGATGGGAAGGGGTGACCGGATTTGATAAGGGGTGGGGGGTAGGTTAGATCATAGGTGGTTTTGTAGGCGCCAAAACCATGGCTAGCCCATTGGTTTTGTGTTAGGTGTGTTGGCTGCCCAACATAACTCTTAACGAGCTGCGATGAGTGTGAGACGCGTGTTTTAACGAGCGCACGCAATCTATATTCACTGCAGTACTATACCGTGTTATATTTGCATGTGCGACGTGCCGAAAACTAGCAGTTATACTAGTATTGGTCCGTCTCGTTCCCGTGCATCTTTGGAATGCAACTCTCCCAAAAACCGTACCGTAGACCTAACCATCTACCACGATGGCAAAATCGACCCATAATACTACAATCAATTGCACGCATACTAATAATATACATACACATATGCATATCTTCAGGTACCGTACAAAATGGGGTGTTACATCGTCCTCCTCGCACTGCCTGTAGCGCCTCCTCATCACTTTACCGTCCCTTCACCTTCCCCTGTCGACTTCAAAACCCAACCACTCATCTCGTTCCTCCGAAACCCATTTCCTCCAAGCCTCGACTCGCCTTCCTCCTCGCCAGAGTCGACGACCACCCTCTCCAGCATCCCGCCGACCATCCCCTACCTCGATCTTCATCACCCCTGCTCCTCGACCACCACTCGAGCCACCGTCGACCTCCTCCCTGCCACTCGTAGCCTTGCCTAGCATCTCTTCCTCTCCCTCCATCACCCTGATCGCCAATCACCACCTCCAATCCTCCATCGACTGCCAAACCCATCACCAGTCGCCCCCCGACCACAACCGCCTCATCGACTCTCGATCCCTGCACCTCCGTATCCATCCTCATCACCTTAACTGTTGCCACCCCGGAGCCCCACCTCACGAGCCCCTGCCTTCGCTAGCTGTCGAGCGCCACGGCACCCTAACGCCACCTTCCTCGCCTTTGCCCCACTCCGAAGAACCCCGCATCCCCATTGCCGTCGCACTTTCTGTCGTTGCTGCTCTTACTGTTGTGTGGCTACTACGTGCATTGCACGTGCTGTTACTGTGCTGTGCTCCTCTTGCTGTTGTTGTTGGTCAAGTGCACCTTTTTGTATATATATGCAGCTTGGAGGGAGAGCAAGAGACGGATTTGATGGAGGAAAAGGAAGAGACTATTTCGATTTTTGAGAGAACAGAATATTATGGAGACTTTAAATGTGAAGTGAAAATTACATAATTAACCTTATATATATATATATATATATATATATATATATATATATATATATATATATATATATATATATAGCTTTTTATGTATATGGGGGCATGATAGTAAAAAGCAGCCAAAATGGGAATTTGCTTAATAATAGTATAGATATATGGTTTTAATGGTAGTTTCCTCCGTCTAGCATCATATGAATGTAAATATATACTATTCATGTGAAATCACTTTTCTTAAATGTTTGTTCCAGTTGCCTCTTCACTATATCTAGTCAGAAATCCAACTCTATTGACTATACATTCGGAGGTGAAAGACCACTCTCACTGAATTTGGTGACCTTGGAGAATCGCATATTCCTTTAACCCATCAATTCAGCACGATGTGAGTATGAAGTATCTTAACCAACGTTGTGTTGAAATGTAGTAAGTACTAATATGTATATTATGTTTCCTTATCTATAGGAAACAGATTCCCCAAATCTCTCACCCCTCAATCTTCTCTCAATCTCCTTTCTTCTCCTTCAAGAATGTAATCCTTATATATAGATGTATACAGTAAAGAATAAACAATAAGAATAATAATTATTTTTCCCTCAAATCTGTTTTCAACACGTTGTTCCACTCCTCCATCAGTATTTTGAAATCCATCATTTTTGTCAAAGTGCTTAGTTGTGTAAGTATATTAATATTATGTATCAATTTGAAAAGAAATTAGGGTACACCGTGTTTCATATTGAGTTTGCAGATAACTCACCTAATATCTTTTTTTTTACATTTTGTCTACCAATTTAACAAACTGTGTTACGGATCGCCCACCTCCGTCACTGCTCCCCTAATTTTATGTTTTCTGGCCATTTTATCCTTACATTTAGTGATTTAATTATAGATTGACTCTCTCAATTACATAATATATCTCAATCGTTTAGTGAGGGTTAGATTAATCATTTAATTAGAGTTAGAATAATTAGGGTTAAATTATTCATTTAATTGGGGTTAGAATAATTAGTGTTAGATTAATTATTAAATTAGGGTGAGTTTAATCCTAGAATAGTTAGGGGGTATTTTAGGAAAAACACACCCACAAAGGCGACAAAAATGGTCATCTTCCGTCATGTGAAAAGTTTTTTAAGCGGAGGTGGACAATCCGCGACATAGTTTGCCAAATAAGTAGGCAAACTGCAAGGAAAAAAAAAAGATATGAGGTAGATTATTTGCAATCTCATGAAACCTGGGTTTACTGAAATTTACCCAAAAAATTGTTGGCGTCGTCCGACCCTCAGTTTGGGAATGGAATTAAGGAGCGAGTTCAGTTAGTAAGAAGATTTCATACCCGAAATTTGGAAATGAAAGGGGAGAGTTCAATTAGTAAGAAGAAATTATCATGCCCCAAATCATGTGCGCCGTGCGCTATATTAACAATGAAATTTTCAGATAGACTACTCTTGGGTCTAGGATCAGATACTAGGCAATCTCTCGGACTACGAAAGCTACTCTACTGCATAATCTATTGAAAATACATAATTTTCCAAATCACCAGGACTGTTCTATATCCCTTTTCTATTGTTCTTGTTAATCTAATACCAGTTAATCGAGCTCCAACTCCTTAACAATGCTCCTGTGAGAAAGAGGGGGAAGAACTAAGTGAATGCATAACCTGTTAAGGTTATTCATTTTGTTTTCTTTTAGTAGGTGTTTACCGCAGAGTACAGAAGTCGTGGTGAACTAGGAGATCAGGCGTTGAGTTTACAAAATCTGCGCCAGTCGTGCACTGTGGTTATGAGAAAATTTTGAGGGTATTTTGAGATTTCGCCATTGTCAGGAGATGTGTCACCTCCTACTAGGTTGAGCGATGGAAATAGCATCCACCAACATCGCCGAAAACATTTTTTAAGATACTCCTAATTAAGAGAAGGTTTTAGTGAAAATTAACATACTAGTAGCTAGCACCAATAATATAAATTTGAGCCTTAAATAGTTTCATTACTTAAAGCAGCTGAATTAGAATACTAGACTGCGAAAACACGTACGTAACTTCTTGTTCTTAATTACTAGTACTACCACCTAAGGCAATAAAACCACAAGAGAAACTCAACCATCAAGTCTTAAAAATATTAAACCAAGGTTATGGTTAGCTAGCAAAGTCCTATGGAAGCACCAAATAACTTCCAAAACATAAAATTAAACCCTAATCACAAAGGAGCACCATGCAGAACTCAAGTACACAACGGAAGATGCTGAACCTCAAAACAGTACAAAGATCTCTAATGCTGTCAACAATCTCCCCCATCAGACTCTGCAACCCTTGAACCTGAAAACATGTATTCTCTTAATATGTGAGCTCAATGAAAAAACAGTACAAAAATTAGCAATAATAACACTAGGTTGATTGATAGAAAGCGTAATGCTCCTTTCAACAAATAACCAGCAATCATATTTGCCTCTGTCAAACAGTGGCTGAAAAAAAAATGTCACACAGTTGGAATCATATTTGTAATATCATCAATCATAGACAATGTGTTCCATTGAGTATAAATGCTTGATAGAAACCCTTGATCCTATTAATGATTATAAGAGTCCCTCCACCCAACCAAAATTAACTGAATGGAGCAACTTTACCACATAACTGTCATTCTCGTCCGACATTCACCAGGACCATGTAGCTGGTAAAGGTGCAGAAACAGCTTTAACTTAAACATCCTTAAATACATAAAAAGCTTAAGTAATTAATACAAAGACAAAAAGAAAATAACTGGTATCAATAATGGATAGTGAATCCAAAAATTTCATTTACTATTCCTGATAAACATCAAGGGAAACAAATTGGAATAAAAAAACTGTTGATGACAACTCCAAGCTAAACCCAATAAAACGACATAATACATTATGCATACATATATATTATCCATTGGTAGCCCAGATTATGTATTTAAATGTAATCGACTGAAATGAACAACGAGTTTCTTATAAGCAGAGAAACAATCATGATGAATACTGAATAGAATGTAAGCGAGCAAAGATACAAAACATTCTAAGCAAACATTTCCTATATTCAGTGGTATCCACCACCTACAGATATTCCTGCAGTTGATTTTGCGGAGCAGTGCGGAAGGATAAGAGTGGTATTTCATTTGCTGCTGTAATGCTGCAGGGGTTATATTAATGTTAGTGGGGTATGCTGCAGGGGTATGCTATCGATTTTGTTTCGGTCCTGCTACTTTCTAAGATTTTACGGCTTTGTGTTTCGTCGTTACTGATTCATTTATGCATGATCTAAATCTTAATGGGTGTACTTAGTAGAACATCATAAATTGGAGGTAGTTAAGCCTGAGTAAATACACATGGTAAAGACATCTTATTAAAATAAAAAATTTTAAAAAAATCTATGATGTGGCCTAATTAATGAGAATTTCTTAAAAACTAAAATAGTTGTTTTTCTAGGAAATGAAAAAGAATAAATTCTAATCATTGAAAGTTTGTAAAGGTGTTCAGAAAGTAAAAAGACGACATGATTAATCAAAGAAGAAACTTTCTCCATAGTTTATATATAGATAGTATAATTTAATTTATTTATTGTTAGCTACAAGTCTATACATGAACTATATTCATTTACAGTTATAATGAAGGAGACATAACTTGAGATATATATTATAAGATAAGTATTTCACAGAATGGAATTATTTTGGATCTGGATCAAGTGTTGAAATAGCATTTTCTTATAAGAAGATTTTAAAACACTGATTACACGAAAGAGTGGAAGACAAATAGGTACGTGACTGATAGCTTGATTACATATATTGAGAAAGGCACACTCAACTGGATTATTGATGAGGCAATAATGGACTGCTTTCAAAATTAAACTATAAATATTATTTTAAAATAGAGAAAAGTTATGAGATAGCTAGATAATTATTTTGATCTTGTTCTTTGATCCCTTGAAGAAATTTTGCTGACTCCGTCGCTGAGTATAGAAGATATGAAAGTTCTCAGAAATTTCACAATTGAGTTTAACAATCCACTTTTTAGTTTAAACTTAATTGCATAACCCTCGCGCCCTGTGCGGGCCTATATATTGTTGGAGCATATTCGTGTGCATGATTTTTCATAATTGAATACGCTGGAGTTGCTTGATAATATGTGTATTTCTAAAAATTAAAGACAACTATGTGCCACAAGATCCCCTCAAAAGGTGTTCATCCCCGATCATCTCTAAAAATTAAAGACAATTTTTAGAAGGTGATCACGTCAAGGCTGGTGAACAAGAATGCAAACGCTAATAAAATATAGTTTCTCAATTGAACTTAACTATATATAATTAAACGGCAGCTAGCGGTATGTAGCTAATGTGATGGGGATGACAATAGTAAAAATCTGTTGATTCTCCAACAGACCATGCTTTATATATATTCTCTTAATTTATAGTAATAGCTATTATAAATTGTCAATAAGTACATCCAGCAAGGAAAATATCAAATACATTTATAACACCAACTCTTGAATATGATAATAAAGATATAATAAATAATCTGGAGTAGAGTGGGGTTACAAAATTTTTATAGTCCCACATCGCCAAAAATACAAATCAATAGGTTTCCTAAGTTAACTTTGCTGGTCCATACTGTTGCCGAGTCATGTTGTTGTGGCTTGTCACTCCAGCTTTGGAGGGCTATAAAGGTTAGGGTGGGTCTCCTCTTAAGAGGGGAATTTTGAGAGAGAGATTGAGGAGGTTCTGGTTTGTTGCCACCGAGGTTGTTGTGGCCCAAGATTGTGTGTGAGAGGTCCGTGATCGGCATTGGTGCCCGTTGTGGGGGTCCGGCCGGTGTTTGTAGAGGGCCGTCATCATGTTGGAGGGACCCGTGTGGGGGGTTCCCGTGAACAGGTCTCTCTCTCTCTCATGCGATCCCCTCCCAAGTCAACTCTACCTAACCTTTTTTTGTCACTTAGGTTTGGAGAGGGCAGCCTATCATTTTCTATACTAGTAGTTTAATTATTTGGTAATAGCTTTTTAATTATTAGAGTCACTTTAGTTTAATTTTTATTTGGTTGTAACTTTTTAATTATTAGGACGAAGAGGTTTGGAGAGGGCAGCCTATCATTTTCTATACTAGTAGTTTACACGTGCGATGCACGTCTTAATCAATATAATTTTCTTTAAAGGAAATATTCAGACAGTCTGGATTTGATCTAAAACCTCATTTACAAAAATTATGCACGTGTGTTGCACGGGTTGGTAGATGGACAAATAACACTAAGACCTCCCAATATAGTAGTAGAGATATCTACAAACTAAATGTAATGACATCCATGAGCCTTTAATTAAAATTTTATTTTTTGTGCTTCTAGTCTAGCCTTTGAATTATTAGGGAAGAAATTTTGAGAGTACAACCTATCATTTTTTTAGATATCTACAAACAAATAGTAAATAACATCCATAAGAAGTAATAGTACTTCATCCGAGTGTTCCATTGTAAACATAAAGAGTATCTTCTAGTGAAACTTGAGAGATAGATATATTCTTGGTCAGAGTATTGTAACTTTTATCGTTTCTAGTTGAATAATATCTCCATTATTTCACTCTCGTATTAGGTTCGCCGAACATGGATAAATTGTGTGCTTGGTGTGATCTACGTTTGCTTGGTTGGTCGTTATGATTGGTTGTTGCCTATCGCTCTTAACTTCTGCTACGCCGAAATTTCCAAAGACTTAGGCAGGTTGTTGTTGTTTCTGGCGAGACCGCGACTAGTTGAATAGTATCTCCATTATTTCTCCCCCGTATTAGGTTCGCCGAACCAGGATAAATTGTATGATTTGTGTTTGATGTGATCTGTGTTTGCTTGGTTGGTCGTTGTGATTGGTTCTTGCCTCTCAATCTTAACTTCCGATGTGCCAAAATTTCCTAACACTTAGGCAGGTTGTTGTTGTTACGGGCGAGACAGGAGGTGGATAGATTTACGCTGGAGACAACAGACAAGAATAGCGATATTCATGCGACTTTAGTTTAATTTTTATTTTTTGTGCTTCTAGTCTAGCCTTTGAATTATTAGGGAAGAAATTTTGAGAGTACAACCTATCATTTTTTAGATATCTACAAACTAATTGTAAATAACATCCATAAGAAGTAGTAGTACTTCATCTGAGAGTTCCATTGTAAACATCTGAGTATCTTCTAGTGAGACTTGAGAGATAGATATATTCTAGGTCGGAGTGTTGTAACTTTTATCGTCTCTAGTTGAATAATATCTCGGATTAGGATTTCTGGTTTGTTGCCACCAAAGTTGTGTGGCCCAAGATTGTGTGTGAGAGGTCCGTGGTCGGCTTTTGTGCCCGTTGTGGGGGTCCGACCGGTGTTTGTAGAGGGCCGGCATGTTGGGGGACCCGTGTGGGGTTCCCGTGAACAGGTCTCTCTCTCTCATCTGATCCCCTCCCAAGTCAATTCTACCTAACCTTTTTTGTCACTTTAGTTTAATATTTATTTGGTTGTCGCTTTGAATTATTAGGGTCACTTTAGTTTAATTTTTATTTGGTTGTAGCTTTTGAATTATTAGGACGGAGAGGTTTTGAGAGTGCATATCCTATCATTTTCTATACTAGTAGTTTACACGTGCGATGCACATTTTAATAAATATAGTTTTTTTAAAAGTAAAAATTCAGACGTAGTCTGGATTTGATCTAAAACTTCTTTTACAATAATTATGCGCGTGCGTTGCACAGGTTGGTAGATGGACAAATTACACTAAGGCCTTCTCCCATTATAGTAGTAGAGATATCTACAAACTAACTGTAATGACATCCATGCGCCTTTTGTTCCCACCGAAGTTGTGTGGCCTAAGATTGTGTGTGAGAGGTCCGTGGTCGGCATGTGGGTGGGTCTTCTTAAGGGGGAATTTTGAGAAAGAGATTGAGGAGTTCTAGTTTGTTGCCACTGAAGTTGTGTGGCCCAAGATTGTGTATGTGTAACACCCCAAATTCCAAATAAGGACGAATTCGAGATTCCACAGGATCTTTACTTCACTTCGTACAATTTTACAAGGAATTTTTAAAAACTTTTTCAATAGTACATCAGAGTTCCTTTATACTTGGTTTTTACACAGCAGAAGAAATAAAGATCACAACATTTGAAAACAAAATATAACGTGTACAACTTCATAAATTTAGTCATCGATTGCATCATATTGTCCTTCAAGAATAGTCCATTACCTGCATGTCAATCTGTGGGTACGTCAGTTACTTACAACTGACGAAATGTTATACACGGCTATCCTCTCTATGCCGGAAACAGTATAACGATCTCATTACTTTAACAAATCACAGAAAAATTGAATGAATAAATAAAGTGTCAAAAGTGATTATTCTAAACATAAGTGTATGCCATGCCTTAATGCCTAATGCACACAATTCTGTACTAGGATGACACTATTGCACACTTGTTCGGATTCTATGCATCCCATACTACATAGGTCCGAGGGCAAGCACCTACGTACTCCACAATAAAGGGCTCGATCCCTCGCCATGATAACTACCCGGTAATAAAACAAGATTCAGATCATTCTACGAATTTGAATCCCAGCCCCGGAGTCCACTGCTGACTGTTATAACAGATCCCACATCGTGCGAATCATTCCGCAAGTGACCCTCTAGCCCTGTATACGTATATACATTGGAGACGACAAACAAAAACTATCCGCCCGACTACTCAAGATCCCGGAGTCCACCGCTGACCCGTCCTCATAGTCCCGGAATTAAATAAAAAGCTCATCTCCCACGGAGCAACCTCAGTCCACCAACTGGGTCTATAGCCTCGGAGTCCACCGCCGACTATATAAAGCACCCCACTTACGTTTTCCCAGGTTTACTACAACTTCACCTAAGCGCCTAATTATCTTAGTTCAAGACATAATAGTAAATAACATCCATAAGAAGTTGTAGTACTTCATCCATAAGAAGTAGTAGCACTTTATCCGAGAGTTCCATTGTAAACATAAGAGTATCTTATAGTGAAACTTGAGAAATAGATATATTCTTGGTCAGAGTATTGTAACTTTTATCGTTTCTAGTTGAATAATATCTCCATTATTTCTCTCTCGTATTAGGTTCGCCGAACATGGATAAATTGTATGCTTGGTGTGATCTACGTTTGCTTGGTTGGTCGTTATGATTGGTTGTTGCCTATCGCTCTTAACTTCTGCTGCGCCGAAATTTCCAAAGACTTAGGCAGGTTGTTGTTGTTTCTGGCGAGACCGCGACTAGTTGAATAGTATCTCCATTATTTCTCCCCCGTATTAGGTTCGCCGAACCAGGATAAATTGTGTGATTTGTGTTTGATGTGATCTATGTTTGCTTGGTTGGTCGTTGTGATTGGTTCTTGCCTCTCAATCTTAACTTCCGATGTGCCAAAATTTCCTAACACTTAGGCAGGTTGTTGTTGTTGCGGGCGAGACAGGAGGTGGATAGATTTACGCTGGAGACAACAGATAAGAATAGCGATATTCATGCGACTTTAGTTTAATTTTTATTTTTTGTGCTTCTAGTCTAGCCTTTGAATTATTAGGGAAAAATTTTGAGAGTACAACCTATCATTTTTTAGATATCTACAAACTAATTGTAAATAACATCCATAAGAAGTAGTAGTACTTCGTCTGAGAGTTCCATTGTAAACATCTGAGTATCTTCTAGTGAGACTTGAGAGATAGATATATTCTTGGTCGGAGTGTTGTAACTTTTATCGTCTCTAGTTCAATAATATCTCGAATTAGGAGTTCTGGTTTGTTGCCACCGAAGTTGTGTGGCCCAAGATTGTGTGTGAGAGGTCCGTGGTCGGCTTTTGTGCCCGTTGTGGGGGTCCGACCGGTGTTTGTAGAGGGCCGGCATGTTGGGGGACCCGTGTGGGGTTCCCGTGAACAGGTCTCTCTCTCTCATCCGATCCCCTCCTAAGTCAATTCTACCTAACCTTTTTTGTCACTTTAGTTTAATATTTATTTGGTTGTCGCTTTGAATTATTAGGGTCACTTTAGTTTAATTTTTATTTGGTTGTAGCTTTTGAATTATTAGGACGGAGAGGTTTTGAGAGTGCATATCCTATCATTTTCTATACTAGTAGTTTACACGTGCGATGCACAATTTAATAAATATAGTTTTTTTAAAAGTAAAAATTCAGACGTAGTCTGGATTTGATCTAAAACTTCTTTTACAATAATTATGCACGTGTGTTGCACAGGTTGGTAGATGGACAAATTACACTAAGGCCTTCTCCCATTACAGTAGTAGAGATATCTACAAACTAACTGTAATGACATCCATGCGCCTTTTGTTCCCACCGAAGTTGTGTGGCCTAAGATTGTGTGTGAGAGGTCCGTGGTCGGCATGTGGGTGGGTCTTCTTAAGGGGGAATTTTGAGAAAGAGATTGAGGAGTTCTGGTTTGTTGCCACTGAAGTTGTGTGGCCCAAGATTGTGTATGTGTAACGCCCCGAATTTCAAATAAGGACGAATTCGAGATTCCACAGGGATCTTTACTTCACTTCGTACAATTTTACAAGGAATTTTTAAAAACTTTTTCAATAGTACATCAGAGTTCCTTTACACTTGGTTTTTACACAGCGGAAGAAATAAAGATTACAACATTTGAAAACAAAATATAACTTGTACAACTTCATAAATTTAGTCATCGATTGCATCATATTATCCTTCAAGAATAGTCCATTACCTGCATGTCAATCTGTGGGCACGTCAGTTACTTACAACTGACGAAATGTTATACACAGGCTATCCTCTCTATGCCGGAAACAGTATAACGATCTCATTACTTTAACAAATCACAGAAAAATTGAATGAATAAATAAAGTGTCAAAAGTGATTATTCTAAACATAAGTGTATGCCATGCCTTAATGCCTAATGCACACAATTCTGTACTAGGATGATACTATTGCACACTTGTTCGGATTCTATGCATCCCATACTACATAGGTCCGAGGGCAAGCGCCTACGTACTCCACAATAAATGGCTCGATCCCTCGCCATGATAACTACCCGGTAATAAAACAAGGTTCAGATCATTCTACGAATTTGAATCCCAGCCCCAGAGTCCACTGCTGACTGTTATAACAGATCCCACATCGTGCGAATCATCCCGCAAGTGACCCTCTAGCCCGGTATACGTATATACATTGGAGACGGCAAACAAAAACTATCCGCCCGACTACTCAAGATCCCGGAGTCCATCGCTGACCCGTCCTCATAGTCCCGGATTTAAATAAAAAGCTCATCTCCCACGGAGCAACCTCAGTCCACCAACTGGGTCTATAGCCTCGGAGTCCACCGCCAACTATATAGAGCACCCCACTTACGTTTCCCCAGGTTTACTACAACTTCACCTAAGTGCCTAATTATCTTAGTTCAAGACATAAATAGATTTCCAAGTCTATAATTAGTCTTATCTCTTACCGGTCTTAATCACCACTACCGAGATAGATCCACAACCCTATCTCAAAATTTATACATCAATTCTTTCATTTCAACATTTGCCGGTAACAAGATTTTACTAACTCAAAACTCAACCATTTATGCATAAGGATTATGGGCACACATACCCTTTTAATAAACATGTTTTAAACCTAAATAATTTCATCATTCACAATTTATCACAATCTTGTCTTAACACTTATCCACAAAGTAATCATTTCTTAGTCTTGCCACTATTCATGATCTAGTTATTCAAAGTAAATAATACTTCATTTTGTGGCTGTCTTACAAGAAATGAAGGGAGAAAAAGCATACATGTAAATCATCCCTAAATATAAGACAATGCTCTGTTACTGTCGTTAAACTAATTAGCGCAAGGCAACATCAATCAAAGATATAGGATTTAGCTAAAGATACAATTAGAATGGTATTACAATGAAGAATACAGCGATATGTAATTGCATCTCCAAGCTAACAAATACTGGTGCTCATGATTGCAAGAGTTCTCATTCATTAAGATGCATGCTATATAATAGAAATTACATATGCCCACCAATTTTGGAATAAATAATAAAGGTATTTTCACACTATCCATGTTATAACCTCAATTAGTACCCTGATCACATATAGCTTACCAACGTCATCTCCCTTGCTCTTATCCAAGCTAACATCACAACCTCCTCATTTAAGCAGTCCTACTTTCGCATGTCTAAATATTATTTTTGATAATCTATCTAAATATGAAATCTATTTCTTCTCTTTATTTATATGAATTGTAGTTCTTCATTTTAATCAAACTAGAAAAATTTGTATTCTCTTACAACAATTTCAAAATAAGCTATGTATACCCACTTTACTTTACAACAAAAAAATTCCTTTTTAACCATAATGAAATCTCTTCAAATATTTTCACAATTACTAGTTTCTATATTTGTAAATTAACATACAAATGACAAATTACTCCTTACTTTTTGTTCTCATTTCCAAGCAACATAACAATACTTTGTTTCTTAATCAATAGTAACATTTCTACAATTTGGCATACATAAAAGCATGGATTTACCTTCTAATTATCACATCAAATTTATACTACTCATTAAGCATGCAATCGCTACAATTAGAAAGCATAGGATCACCCACTAACAAAATGTTAATCTATTTGCCAACATAGCATGATTCACTATTTATCTCACCACATTCGTGGTATAGTTATTCTATTTTATCACCTCAAAACTACTCATTCTAAGAATTAGAAAGTAGGAGAACATCCACCTTAATTTGAAGGTTGAAAAAAACAAGATGAAGCACTCCTATCTCCAACCAAGCAATCCTAGCTCCTAGCAACTCCTAGCAAGACCTTCTCCTCCTACCAATGACTCCAAGCAAAGAGAACTCTCACTCTCTTTCTTTTTCTCTCTTTCCTTTCTCTTTTCTTTTCTCTTATTTTGTTGTTGTTTTTGGTGTGAGAAGAGAAGAGAAATAGTGAGCTATTTATAGGTCTAGGCTAGGGTCTAATGTGCAAAATTTCATAACCTAATAAATTTCCATTTATCATAATTTAAAACTCATTTTCATAACCCCCCCCCCCCCCCCCAAACCTTAACTCTCCTTATTTAATCTCTCTCTTTACTACTCTAAAAACTTAACCCCCACTCTAACTCACATTCATTCCTCCTCCCCTCATTTACTCTCTCTCCCGGCCATAACTCCAAAACCGGCCCCAGCACACATATGTGCTATTTTTCCCCCCGGGTGGGCCCACCCTACATGGCCACGTAAGCCTAGAGAAGACCAAGTCAACAGCACCTTAGTGCTTGTTCTTTCCTTCTCCATCTCGTGGGCCCCTAGTGCATTGCCACGTCACCATGGCCACACAGCATACAATGCTGCTACAAACACATCCTGTGGGACCCTCCTAACCATACACCATAATGACCATAACACACACTTAATCCCTTATGAACCAAATGTTTATAACCAACACTATCACACATTAATCCATTTATACACTTATATAATATACATTAATCCATTTATACACTTATATAATATATATATATATATATATATACTAGATTTGCCCGTGGCACGTGCCTACGGCACGTCTTCGGAACGATACAAAACACGAAAATCCTGTAAACAGTAAAACAACAATTATGTAGCTGAAGTTTGAATAGTATGACAATAATTAGTTGTACATAAAATTCCATGTTTTCATTAGTATATGTTGAAAAATAATTGTAAATGGGGGTATAAAATCTAACTTCTTAGAACTTTAAGTGTGGAGTTGAAGAGATATTTACTATTTTCAATATAACATGTGCAAAAAAAAACATTAAAATTCTGAAAATCTAAATTTCTAAGTAAATATAGAAAGGATCGGAGAGAGAGATAGGGAGAGAAAGAAAGAGAGAAATTTGAAAAAGTGAAGAGAGAAGAGAGAGATAGTAATAAATTAATAATATTTTTTAGTTTTGGGGGGAAAATTTTGGTTTTGGGGTTTAAAATTTTGGAGAGAAAATATGTTTTGTGAGGTTTGATCTAGGCCTTTGATTTTAGGGGGGATCGATTGTGAGCCACTTGATAGCTTTCTTTGTAATACACACACACACACACACACACACACACACACACACACACACACACACTCGGTTTGTCCGTTGACACGTGCCTACGGCACGTCTTCAGAATGGTGCACCTTGTTTGATCATATAAAATAGTTTTGGAGGTCCAGCAAATTAATTGAAGTAGCAAACATATTATATGAGAAACTTTTGGGGGTCCAGCAAAAAACATATTATATGATTTTTTTTGAATTATTTTTAAAGTTATAAAAATTTTAATTTTTTTTAGTTTTAAAATTTTTAAATTTTTTAAATTTTTTAAAATTTTTATTTTCTTAATTTTTTTGAATAGAAGAGGGAGGGAGAGAGAGAGGGAGAAATTTTTTTTTTTAATAAATATAAGAGTTGTTTTGGGTGGGGGATTTGAATTTGAGTTTTGGGGAAAACTTTGGGGGAGGGGACAAAAATATATATTGTGAGGTTAGAGCATCCACAATGGTGTTTCTCATTTTGCCAAAAATGGCTGCTACAGTAATAGCAAATAGGATAGAAGGCTGCAGTGGTTGTTTGCTATATTCTTCGTTTTTTTTAAAAAAATTGAGTGGGACGGTATAACATATAACGTCGCACAATTTTTTTAAAAAAAATTGTGTGAGACGGTATAACATATACCGTCTCTCTTTTTAAAAAAAAAATTTAATTATTGATTAACTATTAAAATATATTAATTAAATAAAATAAATTATATAATAATACCTAAACCTAATTAATTAACTACCTAAACCTAATTAACTATCCTAAACCTACCCACTACCTCCCCAATTCAAGGACGGTACATCATGTACCGTCTGAGAATTTATATATATATATATATATATATATATATATATATATATATATATATATATATATATATATATTAATCGGCCAAATCTTGGCCGTTCATTTAAAAATAAAAAATAAACAAAAAAGGAAAAATACAAAAAAAAATCTTCAGACGGGATATGTTATCCCGTCCGATTCAGACGGGATAACATATCCCATCTGAGGAGTTTTTAAAAAATAAAAAAATAAAAAAAATAAAAAAATCGGAGGGACGGTATATGTTTTCCCGTTTGACGGGATTAAAATATCTTAAAATCGGAGCGACGGGATATGATATCCCGTCCTTTATAATTTGATAATCACTATTCTGTTTCTCATATATGAGAAACGAATATAGCATGTTTGCCAAAAAATGGCAAAATAGAAAACCACTTCAGCGATTGATTTTTTGCCAAATATAAGAAACCACTGTGGATGCTCTTAGATCTTGGCCTTTGATTTTTTGAGGGATTGTAGGAGAGCCACTTGATAGCTTTCTTTGTGTTTTATTGGTTTTTTGAATTATTTTTAAAGTTATTAAAATTTTAATTTTCTTAATTTTTTTGAATAGAAGAGGAGGGAGAGAGAGAGAAAAATAAATAAATAAATAAATATATGAGTTCTTTTGGGTGGAGGATTTGAATTTGAGTTTTGGGGGGAAACTTTGGGAGAGGGAAAAAAAATATGTTTTGTGAGGTTTGATCTGGACCTTTGATTTTTTGAGGGATTGAAGGAGAGCCCACTTGATAGCTTTCTTTGTGTTTTATTATATATATATATATATATATATATATATATATATATATATATATATATATATATATATACACACACACACACACACACACACACACACACACACACACACACACACACACACACACGGTTTGCCCATTGACACATGCCTACGACACGTCTTCGAAACGGTGCACCTTATTTTATCAAATAAAATAGTTTTGGAGGTCCAGCAAATTAATTGAAGTAGCAAACATATTATATGAGAAACTTTTGGGGGTCCAGCAAAAAACATATTATATGATTTTTTTGAATTATTTTTAAAGTTATAAAAATTTTAATTTTTTTTTAGTTTTAAAATTTTTAAAATTTTTAAAATTATTATTTTCTTAATTTTTTTGAATAGAAGAGGGAGGGAGAGAGAGAGAGAGAACAAAAAAATTTAAATAAATATAAGGGTTGTTTTGGGTGGGGGATTTGAATTTGAGTTTTGGGGGAAAACTTTGGGGGAGGGGACAAAAATATGTTTTGTGAGGTTAGATCTGGGCCTTTGATTTTTTTGAGGGATTGTAGGAGAGCCACTTGATAGCTTTCTTTGTGTTTTATTATTTTTTTGAATTATTTTTAAAGTTATTAAAATTTTAATTTTCTTAATTTTTTTGAATAGAAGAGGGAGGGAGAGAGAGAGAAAAAAAAAAATTTAAATAAATATAAGAGTTGTTTTAGGTGGGGGATTTGAATTTGAGTTTTGGGGGGAAACTTTGGGAGAGGGAAAAAAATATGTTTTGTGAGGTTTGATCTGGACCTTTGATTTTTTGAGGGATTGAAGGAGAGCCACTTGATAGCTTTCTTTGTGTTTTATTATATATATATATATATATATATATATATATATATATATATATATATATATATATATATATATACACACACACACACACACACACACACACACACACACACACACACACACTATTCACTATTAAGTAAAAATTTGTTTAATTAAAATTTATAATACAAAAATAAATGTGCACACATTTTATTCATTTCGAGAAAGGATACGACCAAATGCGCGCACCGAAACAAACCCGTGCGTCACATGTAAAATATAAAAAAAAATACGAAATTCGACGTTTTAAATGAAAAATGTTAAAGATAACAAAATACAATATTAAAAAAATATGTTTATTAATTTTATATATATTCCACGACGTAATTGTCACGTACGTAGAAAACACGTGCATTTCATGTACAAAATCATTTTAATCAAAATGGAAAAAAAAATAAATTTCCGTTTTATATCATAGATTTAAATGTTTAAAAATAAATAATTTAAATACATAGAAAGTATATACTACAAAAGATACTGGTTTTACCGGCGATTATTCCCCGGCATTTTACTAGTAGCGCCGGGGTAGGGAGCGAGTAGGAATTGGGCGCCAGATGGGATGGTCATACGCCGGCGGCTGATTTAAAACGCCGGCGTATGTTAGTATTCACCGGCGTTTTACTTAAAAATGCCGGTGAAGTTTATTATTCACCGGCAATTTTATTATAAACGCCGGCGAATATACGGACACATTCACCGGCGTGTCTAATTAAAACGCCGGTGAATAACTGCGATAAAACCCGCGAACCCTAATCTTTCGCTCGCCATTTTCCCAAATCCCCAACCCCCCCCCCCCCCCCAAAAAAAAGGAAGGGACGCTTCGTTTCCCTCCTTCCTCGCTCTACTTCCCGCGCGTTTGCCTCCGCCGCTTCGTCCTCTTCGACGGCCTTCGACCTTTCGAAATCGTCCCTTCTTCCCTTCGTCCTTTTCGATTTCCCACTTTCCTCTCTCTATTTGGAGGTGAATCGGCGGTCGCCCTGCTCTCTCTCTCTCTCCTACGCCCCCGCCCTCGTCGCCCCGCTCTCTCTCTCTCTCTTCGGTATGATCTCTTGATTTCCTTTTTTTTTCAAAAAAAGCAGCTTCTTTCAGTTTATTCATCTTGATTTCCTTAACATGAATGGTTTAGTTGAGATGAAGAATTAATAGAAAAATATATGCTTAGATAATGGAAATTTTCATCTTCTTTTACTGTTAATGAAGCTGATTTCATGCATCTGATTGTCTTCATGGCATGTTTGTTTTTTTACCCAAAATGGGTTCACTGTGAACTAAGGATGCTCTAGGTACGTATGCCAATATCCTCCGGCCGGATATGCACAAAAATTGGATTTTAGATTTAGTTGGGCACAGTGAATTAGTAGAGCAACATATAAGCTCAGATAATGGGAAATTTTCATTTTCAGATACTGTTAAAGTAACCTGATTGCAATCTTTGGCATGGTTTTTTAACACAAAATGGGTTCACTTCCAAACTAAGTATGCTGCTAGCATACCCATTTTCTTTCACTGTTAATGAAGCTGATTTCATGCATCTGATTGTCTTCATGGCATGCATGTTTTTTTACCCAAAATGGGTTCACTGTGAACTGAGTATGCTATAGGTACGTATGCCAAAATCCTCCGGCCGGATATGCACAACAATTGGATTTTAGATTTAGTTGGGCTAAAGAAGTAGTAGAGCAACATATAAGCTCAGATAATGGAAATTTTCATTCTCAGAAACTGTTAGAGAAGCTGATTGCCATCTTAGGCATGATTTTTTTAACAAAATGGGTTCAGATAATGGGAAATTTTTCATTTTCAGATACTGTTAAAGTAACCTGATTGCAATCCTTGGCATGGTTTTTTATACCAAAATGGGTTCACTTCCAATCTAAGTATGCTGCTAGCATCCCCATTTTCTTTCACTGTTAATGAATTGTAGCTTATCCCATGCATCTGATTGTCATTTTGGCATTTTTTTTGACCAAAATGGGTTTACTGTGAATTGAGGATGCTATAGCTGTATGCCAAAATCCTCCGGCTATGTACAACAATTGGTTCACTCTGAAAAATATATGCTTACATACTAGACATTTTCATTTTTCTTTTACTGTTAATGAAGCTGATTTCATGCATCTGATTGGCATCTTGGCATGTTTTTTACCAAAAACCTCCAAATCTGTACAAGATTTGGGCTGAACAAACCTCGTGCAGGTTTCTTTTGGCGCTACAAGCATCAATGATTTAGTTGGGATGAAGAATTATTTTAGAAAAACTTATTAGTAGCCATATTAGTTTCTTTTGTTTATTATTATTATTATTATTATTATTATTATTATTATTATTATTATTATGAGATAAGTGATTATTAGTAGTCATGAACAGAATAGTTCATGAGTCATCAGTTCTTCTTGTTACCGTAGTTACAGCAGGACGCGCTCATTATTCGGCCGATTCCTCTTCATCAGCAAAATACCCTTTACCATCATCATCTCCTTGAACGGAAAGCCAAATACAGGGGAGACTATAGTCGATTTTTTTTTATGCTCGAACACAGGGTGTGCGATAAAATACCACTAAGGTGGTTGTGATAATTTCCACAAAAGGTAGTTTAGGGTTGTGTGAATATAGTAGATTGTGTTAAGATGTAGTTTTTTTTTTTGTACATTTTTTGGAACCACAATTTCTTTATTTTACAATTAAAGATTATATCGTTTATTTATTTGCAGCTAGGGATGGTTTTCAAATAGGTGAAATTTAATATACAAAATGCCTTTTACTGTTATTACTATTTAATATATCAAATTTTTATTTCAGACTGTGTGCTATTGATATAATGGATAGAAGTTGGATTAGTAAACCACGATTATCCAAGGAGTACCGTGATGGTATTAAAGATTTTATTATCTTTGCCAAACGACATTCCCGTGATCCCAACCTAATCCTTTGTCCATGCCTCCGCTGTAGAAATTGTATGCTGAGGACATGTGACGTAGTACATACACACTTGGCTGTCAACGGTTTTCTTCAAGGGTACACAAGGTGGTTTTGTCATGGAGAGGATCATACGGCAGCTCCTGTTCGTCCGGTTGTATTAGAAAATGAAGTTGAGCCCTTAGTGAACGAAGACTTAAGCGTTCCCGATGAGATGCATGCTTTGTTACAAGATGCCATGGGGATTCATAATGTTCCTTTCCACACCAATAACCCAACAACCGAAGTTCACAATGAGTCAACAGAAACAAACCAGATTGGTGGTGGGGTGGACGAGGAAATGTCTGGCCCCACCCCTGAAAATAATAAGCAGCAAGAATCCTTCGCTAAGTTACTTGAAGATGCTAGTACTCCGTTGTACCGCGACTGCACCAAATTTTCTAAGTTCTCATTCATTGTCAGACTATTTCAGATTAAATGTTTAAACGGGTGGTCTGCTAAGTCATTCACTATGCTACTTGAATTGTTGAATGAAACATTTCCTGAAATCTGTATTCCAAACTCAGCCTATCAAAATCAAAAAATTCCTAAGTTCCCTCGATCTAGGATATGAGAAGATAGCAGCATGTCCAAATGACTGTATGCTTTTCACGAGTGGTAAGGAAAGTCTGGAGAATTGCGAAGTGTGCGGTTCTTCGAAATGGAAAGAAAGACCAAATCAAGACGAAGGAGCCAGTGGATCTACTAAGCGAAGTAGGAAAAAGAAGCCTGCCAAAATACTGCGTTACTTTCCTCTGATTCCTAGGCTACAAAGGTTGTTTATGTCTACGAAAACTTCTTCTGATATGAAATGGCATGCTGAAGGTCGCACTAATGATGGGATTCTTAGACATCCTGCTGATTCTCAATCTTGGAAAAAATTTGATGAAAGATATTCTGATTTTGCGGAAGATCCTCGAAATGTGAGACTTGGACTAGCTAGTGATGGTTTCAACCTTTTCAGGCAAATGAGTAGCACATACAGCATATGGCCGGTTGTGTTGATACCATACAATTTGCCGCCTTGGAAATGCATAAAGCAGTCCTCATTTATTTTGTCCATAATAGTTCCTGGACCGAAAGGTCCTGGAAATGATATAGATGTGTACCTACAACCGTTAATAGATAAACTTCAGAAGTTGTGGGTGGGTGTTCCAACCTATGATGCTGTGGCTAAAGAAACATTTTCTCTTCGGGCCATATTGTCTTGGACAATCAATGATTTTCCAGCATATGCAAATTTATCTGGATATAGTACTAAAGGACGTTATGCATGTCCATGTTGTGCTGACCAAACTAGTTCAAGGTGGTTGTACAATGGCAGAAAGTTTTGCTATATGGGTCATAGGAGATGGCTGCCTGACACACATATTTCGGGCAGAGACAGCGACATTTGATGGTACCGACGAGTGGGAACATGCTCCTGGGTCTTCTTCTGGTTCAGATATTTTGAGGCGGGTAGATGGTCATCAATTCAAATATGGAAAAGAACCAGAAGTCAGGACAAAGGGCAAGAAAAGGGCAAGACCGGAGCAAGGTGAGGAGACCGATCTATATGGCAAAGATGAGGATCAAAACATGACGAGTTTAGGTGCATGGAAGAAGAAGAGTATTTTCTTCAAGTTGCCGTATTGGGAATTCAACTTACTGCGACATAATTTAGATGTGATGTATATCGGAAAAAATATTGGTGAGAATTATATAGGAACAGTTATGGGAGATGATCGGAAGACAAAGGACAATCTCAAGAGCCGACTTGATTTGAAGTCAATGGGCATCCGACATGAGTTGCACCCAGAAGAATTGCCGAACGGGAAAGTTCTCCTACCTCCTGCAATCTATTCAATGTCAAAATCGGAGTTGGAATTGTTTAGCAAAGTACTACTTGAACTTAAAGTCCCTGATGGCTATTCTTCTAACATGGCAAGATGTGTCAACTTTAAAGAGAAGAGGCTTCAGGGTCTAAAGTCACACGACTACTACATCCTAATGCAGGATCTCCTTCCTGTGGCCCTAAGGTCTTTAATGTGTGAGCAAGTCACTACTGTCCTGAAAGATCTTTGTAGCATATATAAAGGTATTTGCTCAAGAATGCTTCGTGTTGAAGATCTGGACCAATTGGAGCAGCAGGCGGCATTGACACTTAGTAAAATGGAGATGATATTCGTTCTTCACTATAATGATTCACTTGATAATCCACCTTGCTGGTGAAGCCAGAATCGGCGGTCCTGTTCACTATCGGTGGATGTACCCCATTGAGAGGTAAAAGAATTCATTCATCTTACGAAATTGAATTTTCAAAAGCTCATTTCTTTTAATCCCCTAATCTGCTCTAATTCATTAATTGTACATGTTCAGGTACCTATACCGGCTAAAGGGTTATGTGAAAAATAGAGCATATCCTGAAGGGTCAATAGCCCAGGGATATCTATCAGAGGAGTGCTCACATTTTTTTTCAGGTATTTGCCGGGTGTGGAGACATCTTCTAGTAGACCACGTAGAAATCCAGACGTTTACAACCTTGATGGTGCTCAATATCTTTTTGATACCGCTGGCACTACTGTTGGTAAAGTTGATGCATTTGAGCTAGATAACTTAGCGTGGGAACAGGCACATCGATATGTGCTAGACCACCATACATCAGTGGAACCATTTCGAAAGTAAGTTACTTTTGAATTTAAATCGAATACAGTGAAAACCGCGGAGTTTGATATTAACTTACTTTTTTTATTCCTTATTTCAATTGCTTGTTTTTTAGCGAATTTGTCAGGGACATCAAACGAAGGGCTAGACCAAGAAGACTACCACCACGTGAACAAAACAAATTGATGAATGAAAAATTTCATAAGTGGTTTGAATCTCATGTAGGTGAATTACAGTTATGCGAGTTAATCTTCATTCTATCTACATTTTTTATGGTGCTGATACGATTTGCGCAAAATTAATAGGTACATTCTTTGGGTCTTGAAGGTGCGTCATCTAAAATACAAGTACTTGCCAAAGATCCCTATAAGATGGTCAAAAGATACGGAGGATACATATTCAATGGTTTTAGATTTCGTACTAAGGATCGTGAATGTCATTTGAAGTCTCAAAATAGTGGAATGGTAGTGACGTCTAAGACTAGAAGTTATGCTTCCAAATCGGACACGAGGCCTGTAGATGGGATCTCGACTACTATGGAGTGCTCACGGATATCATTGAGTTGAATTATTTTGGTCATTTCCGTGTTGTCTTATTTCGTGGGGATTGGGCTGAGTTTGATAGGAATTTTGCTAACAACAAGGATAAACTTGGCTTCACAGTTGTAAACTTCTCAAAATTGATTCACATCGGTACACACATTAGCCACGAGCCATTTGTGTTTCCATCCCAAGTGCAACAAGTGTTCTACATTGAAGATCCAACCCTGCCAAAATCGTATGTGGCTCTCCCTATGCAACCAAGAGATGTATTCCAACTGGGCGATACTTCAGAAGATGAAGACGGTGAAGCTATGAACAGTTACATTGCTTCTGAGTTTCCTGTGTTTGATGTAAACACAACCGACGTTGGAATTTGCGGGACTTGGCTCCGCAAGGATGGAGAAGAGGGCGATGTACTGGAAGATGTCGTATTGTAGTTTACATGATTTTCAATTGGGTTTATTATATGTTTGTAATTTTATGTCTTAAATCTTATTGTAATATTACGTTCTGTAATTTCGAATATATTCATTGTGAATTTAATACACCGGTTTAATTATCTTTCTATTTTCTACTGCTTAGTATTATTTATATTAAACTATGCTTAGTGTCATTTGAACCAAACTATCGTTGTAATTTAATCTGTTACAGATCTCATTTTTTTAATTTTTTTATAATTACGCCGGTTTGTTAATCCTACTAAACTACAAATTTTATGATAGTTATTATAAACATGTTATTAATTAAATTTGCATCTCTAAGGAAGTTATCGGATCCTTGACAGGTACAACATGCCGAGGCGTGGAAAGAGGGTAAATATAAATGATGGCAACGAAGGCCATGGGAATGAGCAGCCACTAAATAATAGTGGCAGTCAAACATATGAGAGTGAGGGTAGCATGCCGCCCACTGTCAAAAAACATCGGTAAGTCTTTAAATTGGTATTTTTAAAGAGATTATGGTCTTGAATGCATGAAAGACACGTACTAGTGTTTGTAAATCGGACATTGTGGCTGTCGTCTATAAGCATTTCGTCTATGTTTCTTAAGTGGGCTGTAATTAGAAAGAAAGGGCTGGAGTGGAGATCTGGAAATCCAAGTAGAGACATCTCGTTTATTATAATCTACACTTATTGTTGGACCAACCCCCTCTTGCTGTTGTTGCTGATGTCTCTTTGTGTGCGTGTGTTGAAGAGAATGAAGGGATGAGAGAGAGTTGAGGAAAATGCCGCTATGTTAGCCTGGTGTGTCCTCATTCTCTACCATCCCTCTTTCTGGCTCCATATATGGCTTCTATATTAAGTTGGTTTCCTTCCACGATGTCAGTCCGTAATACTACACTTGATATGAGCCCTGTTCATAGCTGCACCCTATTGCATACTCACAAACAACTAATACGTGTCGGCCTTGCATTGTATGACCAACCCCACTTTGGCACATAAAATGGTATAGATGACATTGTATGACCTGCAAACAAGGTTTGTTCCGCCATGTTGTTGTACTGATTTGGAGGATTTTGGTATGCTAGCAGCATACTTAGTTTGGAAGTGAACCCATTTTTGCTAAAAAATCATGCCAAAGATAGCAATCAGATGCATGAAACCAGCTTCTTTAACAGTATCTGAAAATGAAAATTTCCATAATCTGAGCATATATGTTTCTTTAACAGTGACTGTGAACAATTGTTCTTAATTGGGCTGTGATTAGAAAGAGACGAGTTGGAGTGGAGATCTGGAAACCCATATAGAGACATCTTGTTCATAATAATTTATTATTATTGTTGTTCTTGTCGCTCTTGCTGTTGTTGCTGATGTCTCTATGTGTTCGTGTGCTGAAGGGAAAGAAGGGATGAGAGAGAGATGAGGAAAATGCCGCTATGTTAGCCTGGTGTATCCTCATTCTCTACCATTCCTCTTTCTGGCTTCTATATTTGGTTTCCTTCCACGATGACAATTCCTTAAAACTACACTTGATATGAGCCATATTCGTATTTTTCTTCAATGAAGAATTGATCTATGACTACAATCTCAATGGGTTAACTTCCAATCTAAGTATGCTGCTAGCATCCCCATTTTCTATCACTGTTAGTGAAGCTGATTTCATGCACCTGATGGTCTTCTTGGCATGTTTTTTCGTCCCATTTTCTTTCCCTGTTAGTGAAGCTGATTTCATGCACCTGAATGTCTTCTTGGCATGTATGTTTTTTTACTCAGAATAGGTTCACTGTGAACTGAGGATGGTATAGGTACGTATGCCAAAATCCTCCGGCCGGATATGCACAACAATTGAAATTTAGATATAGTTGGGCTAAAGAAGTAGTAGAGCAACATATAAGCTCAGATAATGGAAAATTTTTCATTTTCAAATACTGTTAAAGTAACCTGATTGCAATCTTTGGCATGGTTTTTTATACCAAAATGGGTTCACTTCCAATCTAAGTATGCTGCTAGAATCCCCATTTTCTTTTTTTGTTGTTAGTGAAGCTTATTTCATGCACCTGATGGTACTTCTTGGCATGTTTTTTCTTCCCATTTTCTTTCACTGTTAGTGAAGCTGATTTCATGCAACTGGTTGTCTTCCTGGCATGTTTGTTTTTTTACCCAGAATAGGTTCACTGTGAACTGAGGATGGTATAGGTACGTATGCCAAAATCCTCCGGCCGGATATGCACAACAAGTGAAATTTAGATATAGTTGGCCTAAAGAAGTAGTAGAGCAACATATAAGCTCAGATAATGGAAAATTTTTCATTTTCAAATACTGTTAAAGTAACCTGATTGCAATCTTTGGCATGGTTTTTTATACCAAAATGGGTTCACTTCCAATCTAAGTATGCTGCTAGAATCCCCATTTTCTTTTTTTGTTGTTAGTGAAGCTTATTTCATGCACCTGATGGTACTTCTTGGCATATTTTTTCATCCCATTTTCTTTCCCTGTTAGTGAAGCTGATTTCATGCACCTGAATGTCTTCTTGGCATGTATGTTTTTTTACCCAGAATAGGTTCACTGTGAACTGAGGATGGTATAGGTACGTATGCCAAAATCCTCCAGCCGGATATGCACAACAATTGAAATTTAGATATAGTTGGGCTAAAGAAGCAGTAGAGCAACATATAAGCTCAGATAATGGAAAATTTTTCATTTTCAAATACTGTTAAAGTAGCCTGATTGCAATCTTTGGCATGGTTTTTTATACCAAAATGGGTTCACTTCCAATCTAAGTATGCTGCTAGAATCCCCATTTTCTTTTTTTGTTGTTAGTGAAGCTTATTTCATGCACCTGATGGTACTTCTTGGCATGTTTTTTCGTTCCATTTTCTTTCACTGTTAGTGAAGCTGATTTCATGCACCTTGTTGTCTTCCTGGCATGTTTGTTTTTTTACCCAGAATAGGTTCACTGTGAACTGAGGATTGTATAGGTACATATGCCAAAATCCTCCGGCCGGATATGCACAACAAGTGAAATTTAGATATAGTTGGCCTAAAGAAGTAGTAGAGCAACATATAAGCTCAGATAATGGAAAATTTTTCATTTTCAAATACTGTTAAAGTAGCCTGATTGCAATCTTTGGCATGGTGTTTTATACCAAAATGGGTTCACTTCCAATCTAAGTATGCTGCTAGAATCCCCATTTTCTTTTTTTGTTGTTAGTGAAGCTTATTTCATGCACCTGATGGTACTTCTTGGCATGTTTTTTCTTCCCATTTTCTTTCACTGTTAGTGAAGCTGATTTCATGCACCTGGTTGTCTTCCTGGCATGTTTGTTTTTTTACCCAGAATAGGTTCACTGTGAACTGAGGATGGTATAGGTACGTATGCCAAAATCCTCCGGCCGGATATGCACAACAAGTGAAATTTAGATATAGTTGGCCTAAAGAAGTAGTAGAGCAACATATAAGCTCAGATAATGGAAAATTTTTCATTTTCAAATACTGTTAAAGTAGCCTGATTGCAATCTTTGGCATGGTTTTTTATACCAAAATGGGTTCACTTCCAATCTAAGTATGCTGCTAGAATCCCCATTTTCTTTTTTTGTTGTTAGTGAAGCTTATTTTATGCACCTGGTGGTACTTCTTGGCATGTTTTTTCTTCCCATTTTCTTTCACTGTTATTGAAGCTGATTTCATGCACCTGGTTGTCTTCCTGGCATGTTTGTTTTTTTGACCAAAATGGGTTCACTGTGAACTGAGGATGCTATAGATGTATGCCAACCTCATCCGGATATGCACAACAATTGGGTTTTGGATTTAGTTGGGCTGAAGCAGTAGTAGAGCAACATATAAGCGCAGATAATGGGAAATTTTTCATTTTCAGATACTGTTAAAGTAACCTGATTGCAATCCTTGGCATGGTTTTTTATACCAAAATGGGTTCACTTCCAATCTAAGTATGCTGCTAGCATCCCCATTTTCTTTCACTATTAGTGAAGCTGATTTCATGCACCTGATGGTTTTCTTGGCATGTTTTTTTGTCCCATTTTCTTTCACTGTTAGTGAAGCTGATTTCATGCACCTGATTGTCTTCTTGGCATTTTTTTTACCCAGAATGGGTTCACTGTGAACTGAGGATGGTATAGGTACGTATGCCAAAATCCTCCGGCTGGATATGCACAACAATTGAAATTTAGATATAGTTGGGCTAAAGAAGTAGTAGAGCAACATATAAGCTCAGATAATGGTAAATTTTTCATTTTCAGATACTGTTAAAGTAACCTGATTGCAATCCTTGGCATGGTTTTTTTAACACAAAATGGGTTCACTTCTAAACTAAGTATGCTGCTAGCATCCCCCTTTTCTTTCACTGTTAGTGAAGCTGATTTCATGCACCTGATGGTCTTCTTGGCATGTTTTTTGGTCCCATTTTCTTTCACTGTTAGTGAAGCTGATTTCATGCATCTAATTTGTCTTATTGGCATGCATGTTTTTTTACCCAAAATGGGTTCACTGTGAACTGAAGCTGATTTAGTTGGGCTAAAGAAGTAGTAGAGCAACATATAAGCTCAGATAATGGAAATTTTCATTCTCAGAAACTGTTAGAGAAGCTGATTGCCATCTTAGGCATGATTTTTTAACAAAATGGGTTCACTTCCAAACTAAGTATGCTGCTAGCATCCTCATTTTCTTTCACTGTTAATGAAGCTTATTTCATTAAGATCCAGGATGGCAAATTTTGATTGGGCTATGATTGGATTGTTTAGTGGATGTTGTCTATGTTCTTAATTGGGCTGTGATTAGAAATAGTGGCCTCGAGTGGAGATCTGGAAATCCATATAGAGACATCTTGTTCATAATAATTTATTATTATTATTGTTCTTGTCGCTCTTGCTGTTGTTGCTGATGTCTCTTTGTGTTCGTGTGCTGAAGGGAAACAAGGGATGAGAGAGAGATGAGGAAAATGCCGCTATGTTAGCCTGGTGTATCCAAAGTCTCTACCTTTCTTCTTTATGTTTCCATTTCTGGCTTCTATATTTGGTTTCCTTCCACGATGACAGTTTTCTAAAAATACACTTGATATGAGCCCTATCTTATTTTTCTTATTTTTCTTATATTTGGTTTCCGTCCACGATGACAGTTTTATGGATTGTCTGAACAATCCACGAAGGACATGCTTAGATACTGAATTTTCATTTGTTTTACTGTTTTAGATAGTGGATATTCCCAATCAGAGGAGAATATAAAGGTTTCAAGTTAGATACTGAATTTTCATTTCTTTTGTTATTTTAGATATATTTAAAAACAAAATTAAGTACTAGATTTTTAACATTGCAATGTAATTATTTTACCTCTGTATATATCATTAACAATTCCATTTGCAGTTGGCACTTTGATCTTATAATTTAAGATACAGGTAGTTCTTTTTGCAAGTTCAAAAAATATGTATATTCTGTATTGTGGTCTACTGTTCAATTAAACTATTGTTTTTTTTTCACAGAGCGGTCGTCCAGATGAAGGAAATTCTGATGATCAGAGCAGAAGCTACTCGAGGGGTATGAATTTGCGGTCCTCCTTGCTGTTCTTATGTCCTCCTTGCTGTATGGTTGTTGTTCTTATGTCCTCCTCCTTGCTGTTGTTATGTCAGACTGGTTTTTTTTAAGAGAGTTATGTCAGACTTTTAATATGGGATATTTTGGATATTTGTCAGACTGGTTTGTTTGAATATTTGGGATGTTAGTCCATATATTAATTTGTTAATTATGACACTGTTAATTAATCAATGAGTTTGGACGTTGATATGACACGTGTGAAACTTGATTATCTTTAATTATTCTTGTGTTTGGTTGTGATTTGCGCAGTAATATGCAACGAAATTGGTTGAATCAGTTGTGAAAATTAGTTTACAGGTTTTGTAACTGAAACTGTGAATTGAAATCGAACGGAAAATCGGAGTATCGAAAATAAACGGGCAAAGATAGACCGGCGTTTTAAGAAACGTCGGATTATCTAATCTAATTGTTGGAGTGTGCGATACACCGGCGTTCCAACGTACGCCGGTGAATGTTGCCAGCTATGACGGCACAGACGTACTCCGGCGTTTTATAAAATGCCGGCGTACATAACTACACCGGCGTTTATGGGTCGCGCCGGTGCTTGTAAGTAGGGAAAATCAGGCACTTATAAACGCACATACACCGGCGCAATTTGACCGCCGGTATACTTTCTTTCTACACCGGCATTTTCATAAACGCCGGTTAATAAACAAATACCGGCGGTTTACGACCGCCGGTGAATGCATATAGGGTGCGAAAGAACGGCACTCAGAGACCGACATACACCAGCGTTTTGTGACCGCCGGTGTAGTTGTCACATTTACCGGCGTCCATCAAAAATGCCGGTGTATACCCCTTCGTTTCCGCGATGCCCGCTTCGGCGGCATTTGGACCGGCGCTTTTATAAACGCCGGTGAAAGATTCACCGGCGTAAAAAAACGCCGGTAAAGACGTCAAAAACCGCCGGAAAATCTAGTTTCTTTTGCAATATATTGTACGTAGCGGTGGAGACATGCGCATCAAAAACACGTAGAATACAAAGATTGAAATATTATATTTTTGTTGACTTAAAATAGGGAAAAATCAATACGGAAAATGTATAAATAGTTGGTAACCAAAGTACGTGGTGAAAACACGTTACAAAATACACGCGCGTAACACACGATGGCAAAATTGTAATTTTCAATTTTGCGGGGTGTTACAGTGTGAGAGGTCCGTGGTCGGCAAGTGGGGCCCGTTGTGGGGGTTCGACCGGTGTTTGTAGATGGCCAGCATGTTGGGGGTCCCGTGTGGGGTTCCCGTGAACAGGTCTCTCTCTCTCTCATGCGATCCCTTCCTAAGTCAATTCTACCTAACCTTTTTGGTCACTTTAGTTTAATTTTTATTTGGTTGTAGCTTTTGAATTATTAGGACGGAGAGGTTTTGAGAATGCATCCTATCCTTTTCTATACTAGTAGTTTACACGTGCGATGCACGTCTTAATAAATATAGTTTTTTTAAAAGTAAAAATTCAGACATAGTCTGGATTTGATCTAAAATCTCATTTACAAAAATTATGCACGTGCGTTGCACGGGTTGGTAGAATGACAAATTACACAAAGGTCATGCCCCGCTTTCCAAAAACACGGAATACGAGCACGTGACGAAGCCCAGCGAATGATTTTAACATCATCCATAAGCTGTAGGATCGACTCAGCATCACAACAAGAATATAACAAAATATATATACAACCACGCATGCATAAAATATTTATTAAACAACAGAAATAATTGAAACAAATACTAGTGTCCCAAATAATTCTTAAATCTGGATCAAATGTGAAACTCGGGAACAAAAGCCCGTTACAAGTTTTAAGTAGCAAGAAAATAATTTACACAAGGAAAACAAATAATATAGCATGTCCTTTCTCCAATTGAAGCGTAAAATCTCTGCTCACCAATTTCAGCAGGCAACACGTCTCCAAAGTCTGTTTAATAATTATAAAAAGGGGCAAAATAAAGAAAACAAGAGAAACGCCCTTAGTGCAAGTTAGGGCCACAAATAGTAAAAACAAGTACAAAAAATATGGAACAAGATTTGGAATCAAGAATATAATAGGGATGCAACAAGTAGTGGGAATTCAAGAAACTAACTAGCAAGAAGTACAACTCAAGTGACCAGATTGGGTAACAAATACTAGTAGAAGAACATGGGGCCAGTAAACATATAATGGTATTAATGATCAAGTATCAAGTATCACGTACATGTGTCAAGTAACAAGTCTCAAGTATAGTGTCAAGTTACAAGTCTCAAATCTCAAGTCTCATATATCATGTCATCAAGTATCAAGTAAGCATGTATCGTGTTCATTTATCATGTATCAAGTCTTATAGTTATTACTATCTAGGTAGCACTTCATGTATCATTCTTTTATCACATGGTTGCTACAGTCAATATAATTTCGTTTAGGCTTAGTGGTAGATTTTATAGAGCGATGTACCCAAATCATGAAGAAAATACGAGCATTTGATCAACCATGAAATCTAGAGGTGGCCCCCGTAGGCTCTAGAGGTGGCCCCCGTCACCCATGATGTAGCACTTAGTTCTATGTGATCGCAAATACATATCATGTAGTCATATAATGGGCTCTAGAGGTAGCCCCCGTAGGCTCTAGAGGTGGCCCCCGTCACCCATGACGTGGCACTTAGTTTCATTTAACATAAGATCATAGATTACACGGGCCCCCTTCTGAATACACTTACCTATATTGTCCAATACTATGGTCTTTCCTTTAAACCCCGGCTTATTATTTATTATTATCATCAAGCAAGCATGAAAGTGTGCGAAATAAGTCAAGTAAACATGATCAAGTATATGGAATAAGTCTAGGCTAGGTAGGATACATGTTCGAGGGTCAAAACAAATCAAAATATCAAGAACAACGAGAATCCCAAATTTGGACAGTATGACGTTGCTGCACCAAAATTGCGATTCTTGTTGCTACAAGATAGCAAATGTGGATCCGTCAGAAGTTCTAGAAACTAGACTCCTTTCCGATTCCAACGCATATAATTACGGTACATAAAAGTTGTGGTAACATATGTCAAAACAGCAAACTAAACAACTTTTATGTTCAGCCAGAATTTGTGAATCTGAGTTTATACATATGAAACAGGGTTGAAACATTATCAATTAATTCTGAGAAAATTAGGGAATGTTCTCTAGGGTTTCCAGCAACATCATGAACAATTTCAAGTCAATTACTTACTGGTAGCATAGTTAAAATAATTTCACACTAAAGAGGCGCAGCAGTTTTTGTGAATCTGCGACTACCGACACAGCAGCAGTAAAATTGTAATAACTCCTAGACCGTAACTCAGAATTCAAAAATTCTGGATGTTATTGACAACTAGACATTTAGGGCTACATTTTATTTAGGGCTCAAGTTCAGATTTTGATTTTAAAGGGGTCGATACAGCAAGTAAAGTCCAGAACAGCAACAAGTGTGAATGTCTTTCATATATAAGTTGCATGATAATTGTTTATTATGAGTTTAGATTAATGTGTGATACAAATACTGATGTATTGGTTATCAAATCAGCAAGCAACATCTATTTCTCAACTCAAAGGAATGCAAGATCATTACACATGATACAACACACATCTACAAGTCTAGGATTTCTTAGTTTCATGTGCTCAAGTAACTAGGAGATAAATGAGTCCAAGTAGTCTGTATAATATATCAACGAAGGGTTGTGACTCTTGAGATCATGGGATCGATGATGAATAATTCAATATCAACAAATGATGAGATAAGAATGAGTCACAACTACAACCTATTTGCAGTATTTTCGATTAAACACTTGTACTAGAACAAAAATTTGTACAAGAAGAATACTTGCCTTAGGAGAGTAGTCAACGAATCCAACGGAGATCACGATCGGCACGGATCTTGACGGGATGATCAAGATCAAGGCGATCAATGGCCAAGAGCAGATCTGATGGTGAAGATCAGATCAAGATCAGATCAGATCTTGATAAAATCTAATGGTCCATATCAAATCCAAACTTTCCTTCTTCTTCCCAACTTCACCGTAACAGAGAGAGAGAGAGAGGGCAGCACTGGCGGTTGGCTGACGGTGCAGGCAGCAGCGATGTCAAGAGGGATGACGGTGCAAGGAGGCGACGGCGGCGACAGGGTGGTGCGATGGAGCTTGGTGGCGGTGGCGAGGTGCTCTGTTCTTGGGTTCAAAATAGAGTGAGGACAGCGGGGGAAGACTTCGGGGGGTTTCGGTTGACGATGGTGGTCGGAGCAGAGGTCGAGGTGATGGCGAGGATGTGCAGGGGAATGGGTTTGGATAGGCGATGAAGGTGGCGACGGGAATGGTGGTTGCAAGGTTGAAGAAGGCGATGGGTTCGGGAGTTTGAGTAATGGCGGAGGCAATGGCGATGGTGGATGGGCAAGGTGATGTGGCGATGAGGGCGATCGGAGGTGGCAGGGGAGTGGGCTTGGGCGTTGGGTTGAAGGAACAAAGAGCGAGAGGAAGAAGGAGACGGGGAGAGAAGGCGGCTATGGTGTTTTGGGTTTAAATAGTAATTAGGGTTTTGGGGTTAAGGTTAAGTGGGGTTAGGTTTAAATAGGGGGGGTTTGGGTTATTGGGTATTTGGGTAGCGGGTTTGAGAAGAATCCAATAATAGATTGAGTCAAAATTCATTAAAAATAGGGGGAAAGAGATAGATGAGATGAAACAGTCCATTTCTTCATGAAGAACGACACAAAAGAGCAGAAACGAACAATACAATTGAATTAAATATTGGCACCAAAATTGAGTTGAAACACAAGAATGATTTTATTCAAACTGGAACAAAAATACAGATCTCAAATTGAATACAAGAATACAAGGAATGAAAATACAGTAAAAAAAATACAGATACGGGAAATAGGAGTTACAAAGACCTTCTCCCATTATAGTAGTAGAGATATCTACAAACTAACTGTAATGATATCCATGTGCCTTTAGTTTAAATTTTATTTTTTGTGCTCCTAGTCTAGCCTTTGAATTATTAGGGAAGAAATTTTGAGAATACAACCTATCATTTTTTAGATATCTACAAACTAATTGTAAATAACATCCGTAAGAAGTAGTAGTACTTCATCCGAGAGTTCCATTGTAAACATCACATTATCTTCTAGTGAGACTTGAGAGATAGATATATTCTTGGTCAGAGTATTGTAACTTTTATCGTCTCTAGTTGAATAATATCTCCATTATTTCTCTCTCGTATTAGGTTTGCCGAACCGGGATAAATTGTATGCTTGGTGTGATCTAAGTTTGCTTGGTTGGTCATTGTGATTGGTTGTTGCCTATCGCTCTTAACTTCTGTTGTGCCAAAATTTCCAAAGACTTAGGCAGGTTGTTATTGTTTCTGGCGAGACCGCGACTAGTTGAATAGTATCTCCATTATTTCTCCCCCGTATTAGGTTCGCCGAACCAGGATAAATTGTGTGATTTGTGGTTGATGTGATCTATGTTTGCTTGGTTGGTCGTTGTGATTGGTTCTTGCCTCTCAATCTTAACTTCCGTTGTGCCAAAACTTCCTAACACTTAGGCGGGTTGTTGTTGTTGCTGGTGAGACCGGAGGTGGATAGATTTACGCTGGAGACAACAGACAATAATAGCGATATTCTTGCGACTTTAGTTTATTTTTTATTTTTTGTGCTTCTAGTCTAGTCTTTGAATTATTAGGCAAGAAATTTTGAGAGTACAACCTATCATTTTTTAGATATCTACAAACTAATTGTAAATAACATCCATAGGAAGTAGTAGTACTTCATCCGAGAGTTCCATTATAAACATCGGAGTATCTTCTAGTGAGACTTGAAAGATAGATATATTCTTGGTCAGAGAATTGTAACTTTTATCATCTCTAGTTGAATAATATCTCCATTATTTCTCTCTCGTATTAGGTTCGCCGAACCGGGATAAATTGTGTGCTTGGTGTGATCTACGTTTGCTTGGTTGGTCGTTGTGATTAGTTGTTGCCTATTGCTCTTAACTTCTGTTGTGCCGAAATTTCCAAAGACTTAAGCAGGTTGTTGTTGTTTCTGGCGAGACCGCGACTAGTTGAATAGTATCTCCTTTATTTCTCCCCCGTATTAGGTTCGCCGAACCAGGATAAATTGTGTGATTTGTGTTTGATGTGATCTATGTTTGCTTGGTTGGTCCTTGTGATTGGTTCTTGCCTCTCAATCTTAACTTCCGTTGCGCCAAAATTTCTTAACACTTAGGCGGGTTGTTGTTGCTGGCGAGATTGGGGGTGGATAAATTTACCCTGGAGACAACAAGCAAGAATAGCGATATTCATGCGACTTTAGTTTAATTTTTATTTTTTGTGCTTCTAGTCTAGCCTTTGAATTATTTGGGAAGAAATTTTGAGAGTACAACCTATCATTTTTATATATCTACAAACTAATTGTAAATAACATCCATAAGAAGTAGTAGTACTTCATCCGAGAGTTCCATTGTAAACATCCGAGATCTTCTAGTGAGACTTGAGAGATAGATATATTCTTGGTCAGAGTATTGTAACTTTTATCGTCTCTAGTTGAATAATATCTCCATTATTTCTCTCTCGTATTAGGTTCGCCGAACCGGGATAAATTGTGTGCTTGGTGTGATCTACGTTGGCTTGGTTGGTTGTTGTGATTGGTTGTTGCCTATCGCTCTTAACTTCTGCTGCGCTGAAATTCCCGAATACTTAGGTAGGTTGTTATTGTTGCTGGCGAGAATGCGATCAGTTGAATAATATCTCAATTATTTCTCCCTCGTATTAGGCTCGCTGAACCATGATATATTGTGTGACTTCTGTTTGATGTGATCTACGTTTTCTTAGTTGGTCATTGCGATTGGTTGTTGCCTCTCAATCTTAAATTCCGTTGCCCCAAAATTTCCTAACACTTAGGCGGGTTATTGTTGTTGCTGGCGAGACCGGGGGGGGGGGGGATAAATTTACGCTGGAGACAATAGACAAGAATAGCGATATTCATGAGAGTTCAGTTTAATTTTTATTTTTTGTGCTTCTAGTGTAGACTTTGAATTATTAGGGAAGAAATTTTGAGAGTACAACCTATCATTTTCTAGATATCTACAAACTAATTGTAAATAACATCCATAGGAAGTAGTAGTACTTCATCCGAGAGTTCCATTATAAACATCGGAGTATCTTCTAGTGAGACTTGAAAGATAGATATATTCTTGGTCAGAGAATTGTAACTTTTATCATCTCTAGTTGAATAATATCTCCATTATTTCTCTCTCATATTAGGTTCGCCGAACCGGGATAAATTGTGTGCTTGGAGTGATCTATGTTTGCTTGGTTGGTCGTTGTTATTGGTTGTTTCCTATCGCTCTTAACTTCTGCTGCGCCGACATTCCCAGACACTTAGGCAGGTTGTTCTTGTTGCTGGCGAGACCGCGACTAGTTGAATAATATCTCGATTTTTTCTCCCCCGTATTAGGTTTGCCGAACCGGGATAAATTGTGTGATGTGATGTGATCTACGTTTGCTTGGTTGTTCGTTGTGATTGGTTGTTGCCACTCAATCTTAACTTCTGTTGCGCCAAAATTTCCTAACACTTAGGCGGGTTGTTGTTGTTGCTGGCAATACCATGGGTGGATAAATTTACGCTGGAGACAGAAGATAAGAATAGCGAGCCAGTGATTTATCAGTGTTTCTAGTGCCACTCTGTCTGTAGCTGTTTGCGGTCTCTCTCTCCCCTATAATCCCGCTTCCCCTTCCCAAGTCGATCATAGCGGGGAAAAAGTGGTGATTAGACATATTATTGCTAGATAGATTGGCGATGGATAAGTTTATGCCAGAAATAGCAATTGAGTGTTGGTGACGAGACAAGGACAACGAGAGATAGATAGAGGAGGGTGTCCCTAGCGCCACTTTGTTTTTAGTTGTTTCCAGTCTCTTATCTCTCTCCTATAATTTCCCTTCCCACGGTGATCCAACCTGAACCTTTTTTTACTTTATTTTAATTTTTGGAGATGAAAATCGTGGATAGTGGAGAGGGTATATAGGTGCTTTGGTGTGTTGTCGTTGCTGGAGAGGTTGTGGGTGGGTAAGTTGGGGAGGGGCCCACAGGTGCTACACGATTTTTTAGGTGATGTGGTTTTCTCATCTTGGTGGCCTCGTATTTTAGAGAGATCCATGGCCAGAAAGTGGCATTTTTGTCATTCTGGTCAAAACGTGTACTCCTTTGGGCATGACATCAGAGAGGGAGTATGTCACATGCCCTTTGTCGATTAGTGCTTAGTATGCATACGTGGCATGAAGTTGGCACGGACATGGTGCTTGTGTGGTGCCTATATTTCGTTTAATAAGACGCCTTAGTGTCGCTTATGTGGAGCCGACATTTTTTTTTGTTTTTGTTTTTTGAGTTTGAATTTGAATTTAGAGTGTTTGGGTGGTCGGGGCAGTCTAACCGACTCCCCCCCCCCCCCCCCCCCCCTATTAAATCACCTCCTCCTCCTTCATTTCTTCTCACTTCTTCTCATTATCACCATTTCATCTTCTCTTCTCCAGAGCTTCTTTATCTAACAATTTTAAGAGACTTTGGTGACTTTTTCTTTGGGGAAGTTTTGTCATCTGACCGTGGTAGTCAAGTCAAGTAATATATAATTTATTATAAGATGTCCAGGTCTCATTGGGTGACAATTCCTTCTCTAGCGGTGATGTTGAAGAAGTGTATGTCTCCCTACCCACAGGAAAAGAGAAAGGGAAGAGGGTGGCCAAGTCATCTTCGGTTAAAGTTGTAACCCCTGTTTCTCTTTTTTTTTTTTTTTTGGGTGTATTTTCTCTTTTGGATATTTATTTAAATTGTATCTCTTTTTGGAGCCTGTTTTGGATCTTCATTTTTCAATATATATTCATTTATTTGTTTTGTCGTCTTTTATTTGAGATCTTGATTCTATTGTCTTATATTGCTTCATTCCTGTTCGATCGAGCTTGTATTTTATTATCCTCGTTATTTTAATATTCATGCCCTATTTTATTCGTTCATTTTGTTTCCCATCTCATTATTTTGGATCAACCTATTCTTTTTATTTGGATCTATTCATACCCAAAACCCTAATCCATTTAAACCCTATTGGATCCTATTTTGTCACCTCTTTAACCCATTAACCACACCCGTTCACACCCCAACCCAATACCATCTGCATAAACCCTAACCCTATCTACCCCCTACCTATGTTTACACAGCCTACCATGTATATCTCCCTACCCATCAAAACCCTAGCCTCCACCTTCAGAACCCCGACTCTTCACCCACTCCCGATCCTCTCCGCCTTTCCCTCGGCGCCGCGCTACACCTGTGTGCCCTCCTTTCTGTCATGACGCACCCATGGCAGCAGCCGACTCCCCTCTGCAACACCTCCCGACCTGCCGAACCCATACCCCTGCTCCGCCCTGCTCCACAGAACCGCCCTCTCATCCTCTTCCCCCCGTTCCCCTGTAGTGCTCGACCCGAACACCAGCTGATGTGCCCACTACGCCTCACCCCGCCGTCCCCTTGTGTGCTCCTCTCGACAATGCCGCCACAACAGCAAGCAGCCGCTCCCCGATGCTTTCCTCCTCCCGATGCCAGCCAGCAAGTCCCTTGGCCTCCCGCCGTCGCCGTCTTCTCATCCAGGTCTCTCTCTCGCTCTTGTGTGCGTGTGTGGTTCGCGGGTTTCGTTCGTTCGTTCGTTGGGTTGTGTTTGTGCCCCGGGAATTTGTTCCCGTTATTCTTGTGCTTGCTTCGTCGTTTTCGTCGACATTGATAAGGCAAGTAACTTGTATTAATTTCTGTTCCAAGTACAAGTACTAAATACCGCCTGTAGTGTAGTTATGTTCTAGAGACAATTCTTGTGCAAAACCCCTGTTATGGCTTGTCTCTATTGTGTTGACCTGCCCATAGTTGTCACATTACACACACGACATGAAATAACTTAGAGATATTTACTTCTTGGTGTATACATGCATGTTGTTCGTATGATATCGTATACTTGATTGTGCTAGTCATAGTATAACTCGTAGTAGACTTGTAAAATATCCTATACCATGTTGCTTGGAATATAGTTAACCATATTTCACGTTTTGTTGTGATTTGGATGTGTCTCATATGAACTGGTTGGTTTTATGCATAAAGAAGATTTCAGTTTTGTTGTTACCCCATTTTTTATAAGTATTTTAGACTCTATTAAGGTCAGTATATGAAAATTAATTGTGAATATGAATTGTAAAGAATTCTGTCTACTTTCCAGATTTTCTGACAAATCTCAGTTTCGATTTATGAGTTGCGAGTTATGACTATTTTACTACAGATGTGTTTAAAATTCTAGATCCAGTCCTATATAAATTTTGTATGGAAAATTATTTTTCTACTGATGTTAATGATAATATTTTGATCCTATATTTTGCTGAGTACAACTAGACTTGATTGGGATTAACCCCTAATTTTTGTGGATTTAATTAACAACTTTTACAAACTATTCTATACTTGCAGAATTTTCATGCTGTTCAGTAAAGAAACATAATTTCGACTTGATTCTATTTGTTGTTTACAAAAATTTTGTGAATATGAAATGTAGCCTACTATACCTATTTTATCACCCTTTTGATGGATCTGGATTCCGAATTATATTTTGTGAGATATTGTTGTTTTAGTACTGATGTGTTTATGATTCCAGATTTACAAAACTGCGGTATCTCGCTGCTTTCTTATTTTACTTGACTATTCTATCTATGTTGGAAAACTATGAAACTTTATAGTCTGATACTAAACATACTAGGAAATACTCCAGATTTTTCTTGGATTTAATCAGTAAGTTTTGATGCCGTTTTCCTGTTATGAATACAAACTTCTGATTTTTGGCTGAACATGTTTTCTGGATACAATTCTGTTTTGAGTCATGTTTTTGTGAAATACCATATGACTTATATATATTTGCTGGATTCGGCCGAGAGTTTATTTTCCAAATTTTCTGATGGATCCAGGTTTGCACATTTGTAGCAACGGAAATTCCAGATTTAGTGTAGTACTGTCTTGTTGTCTTGAACTAAAATTTTTGTTGTTCTATCCTTTTATGTGTTGTCTTTCATCTGTACCGGTTTATCTTTCAATCTGAACCTGTTACCTGTTGATGCCATGTTATTCTTGCCCTGTTTGTGACACATACATGCATGTCTGATAACAATAACAAAATAACTAAGTTAGGATTAAGGGAAAGATCTAGTAGTGGATAATATAGAAATGTGTACTTGGAATGGGGCCCATGTTTCCACAGGATTATCTGTTACGTGTTCATGACTACATAATACACCACTCTGTCTGTCTAATTACCTGACTGCACACTTCCCTATAGGAAGGTGTACTCAGAAGAGAACCCGCAGGTTCTATCTGTCTGTCTGAATCTGCATCTGATATCTGTCTGTCTGATACCTGAGTACTCGGCCCTATACAGTCCACTACAAAATCTAAACGAAACTGTTTGAATGTAGCAATCATGTGGTAAAAACCTGGGACGCATGAAGTGCTACCTAGATAGAACTAAAACACAAGACCTGTAATAACATGATATCTGCTACCTGTTTACCTGTATCTGTTATCTGTTTATCTGTTACATGCTACTGGACACCTGTTACCTGTTTACATGTCTGCATGATACTCGACATCTGTTACACGTCACCTGTACCTATTAGCACACCATGTTACTTGATTCTGTTCTTCTCATTCATGTTAGACATTCTATTTTGCTTTGTCATCTCTATTTCATGCTATGTTTGTTTTTGCTGTTATTTTATATTTGTTTATCCTTTCTTGTACTTGTACCTGCACTACAAGCAACCCGTAACTTGCATTGGCGGGCATTTTGTTTTCTTTTTCTCTTCCTGCAATTTGTTAAATTGTGGATTGTAGTGATCAGTTGCCCGATGGAGTAGGTGATCTGAGATTCTAGATGCTGGAGTTTTGCTATTATTATTTTATGCTACTTATTTTGAATAATTGTATCTGTTACTGGGATTATATTGGGTAATGTGACCCACAATTATTGACTTGTTCAAATCTGATTTATTTGAGATTATTAAATTTTGTTTCAAGTAGATTCTGTTGGTATATTAATTCGGTTATGCATGCATAGTTGACTTCTCTTGCTTCCTACTCTGATTATTCCTGTAAAATGTTGTAAAGATCCTGACAGCTTATGGATGATGAAAATCATTCGCTGGACTTAGTCACGTATCCGTATTCCGTATTCTCTTTTTGAGAAGCGGGGTGTGACTAAAGTTGAGACAATTGAGGAGAGGAATAGGAGGTCGGGTGAGTTTGGGATGTACCCCTCTACTCTTTCGGGTCTCACTCATGTCCGAGAGTATCCCGAAGACTTATGGGATCTTGTGAAACACGAGTTACAATATGAAGAGCCAGACTATCAGGAGATCACGAAGATAGACTGTACTTTGTCTATCTTTTTGGAGGGGGTTATGCAATTGATCCGAGCCATATTTGGGATTCCGTTGCAGTTTGAGTTACTTGTTCCATGTCCACAACTCAGGGCTTGTTCGATGCTTCTCAATGAGTATTGCATTTTCCCCTTTAACGCTTTCTATGCTGGGCTTCGTCTCCCTTTGCACCCATTTATGAGAGAGGTCTTGAGGTGATACACTTTTAGCCCAGTGCAGTTCATGCTGAATATGTGGAGGCAGGTGATCAACTTCATCTTGCATTGCTAAATGGCTGGGATCGAGCTGAATCTGAGCGTGTGGAGAGTGCTCTTCAAGCTCCATCAGAAGACTAAGTAAGAGCACCGTTATTACCTCTCTCCTCGATCAGGTGTGAAGATGGCTGGGATCCCCAACTCGATCAAGTTTTGGAAGGAGAAGTTCTTTGTTATCCATTAATCGTAACTGTGGTAGACCAGTGTGCCGAAGAGGAGAAAGTTGACTCGGCACTGAGTGAGAGTGAGAAGAAGGCATGTGAAGACCTTCTGAAGTGTGAGCTGCTGAAGTGGCGACAGATTTCGGAGGAGGTCCTCTTCACGAGGGATCAGAGTTCGATGGATCCAAGTACAAATTAGCTCTAGTTGCTCTACTTTGCTTTTATTCATCTGGTTTATATCATGTTCTCACATCTTTCCTTGTTTCCTTTTTGCAGAGGTAGAGGGTATAGATTTTGATGTACTCATGTCGAAGAGGGTCGGGTTCAGGACCAAAGCGCCCGAGGACAAGAAGATGAAGGGAGAGGTAAGCAGGTGTGGGTCCGTGAAGGAGGCCAATAGCTCCGCCACTGGAGGACTTACTCTGACTGTCATTCTCGAGAGAGAGAGAGTGCCCCCTGTTGATAATTGAGGCTGAATCGCCAATAGGCATATGTCGCCCTATGTGCCGGATTGGAGCATCAAGCGGCACGATGACTTTCTCGGAGACACGTATAGTTGTATGGAAGCTATCTGGCACCTCCCAACCCTGAAGGACCAAGGCCAGATGGCTTCAGAGACGGTTGGCTCTTCCGTCAATGGAGATTGCTCGCGCCAACATGACTGTAAGTCTCGTAACTTCTCATTATAGTCTGTTCTTTCATGTTTCCAAGTCCCGAAGCTCTTTTTTCACTTTTGTAGAACACTTGCCACTTCAGCCACTTGCTAAATGAGATTGAGAAGGAAGAAAAGGAGTGGAAGGTGGCTACTGATAGGGACAACTTGGAGAAAGAGATGGTTGTCAAGGTGTTGGAGGCATCGGAGATTAGGGGGGAGTCCCTTGGTGCTTGAGTTATCGAGCTTGAGGCGAAGCTGAAGAGGGCGGAGGAGGTGGCAGCTAATGAGAAGGAGGATGTGGTGGCTCGGGTGACTGTTGATGCCAAGGAACATGTATTTGCCAACATGTAGAGGGCATATGACAAGGCTATCCAGGATACTGTCAAGCATGTCCCCAGCTTTGATGGGAAGTGATACTACCTGGGGTTGAAGCCAGGGGAGGAGCCGGTCCTGGGGGAGTCAGATGATGAGGGAGATGATGAGGAAGAGGAGACGGTGTAGGGAGAGATAGCGGCCACGGGGGCGAAGAACTAGTAGGGAGATGTGGGAACAAAGGGAAAGGAGGTCATTGGGACTTCCTCTTCTTCGGCTTTGTCGGCTGAGGTGGATCTATGATTTCTCCTTGTGTTCAAGTTTTTTATTTTGTTAGTGTATGTACCTAATAGCAGACTGGCCATAGTTTGATGTATCTTCCCTTTTGAATGAATGAAAGTGCTTTTAATATTTCAACACTTGTGCTTGCAAGTTGCTAAAGCAACTTCAAGCCATGAGTATGGACTCCGAACAAGTTGTTTTAGAGTTTAAATGAGTTTCAGGAGCAGGATGAGTGGCAAGTTGAGCAATGAACTTGCTTGCTTGCAAGTTGCTAGACCAACTTCGAGTCATGAGTATGGACTATAAACTCGTTGTTTGGGGAGCATAATGAGTTGTTGGTGTTGCATGGGGAAAGGCTAGGCGTATAACTTATTGTTTGCATCCAGAGAGTTGTACAAGAATTTTACGAAAGAAAATACTAAGTTATTATTGAAAAATAAATCTAAGTGGAAGCTTTGATTGCTAGTCTTTATTACATCCATTAGTCGTTATAGTTGCTGGCCTTATTACAAACTAAAAACCTACTGCAAGTGGAGGGAGTTATGTGTCCTCATTGTACTTCATCAGGTGTTTGGTGTTCTACGTCTTTGATGTCTTCTTCCCCCAAGGTCCTCAAGTCAGTAAGCTCCCGGGTGGACCAATTGGGAGACCTTGTATGGTCCATCCTAGATTGGAGCGAGCTTTCCCTTCTTATGTGGGTTGGAGATTTCGAGCTTGTGTAGGACGAGGTCTCCTTCTTTGAGGTTGTCTGGGCTGACCTTTTTGTTGTAGAACTTTTCCAGCCTCTGTTGATATATGTGTCTCCATATGGTACTTCTCTTGTACTTATTTAATGAGATCAAGATTGGCTCGAAGTTCATTCGAGTTTTGCTATTTATTGAAGGAGAGAAGACGAAGGGAAGGTAATCCGACCTCTAAGGGGATGAGTTCTTTCGTGCCAAAGGTGAGGTTGAATGGGAATTCTCCTGTTGTGATTCTCTTCGTGGTTCTGTAGGAGCAGAATACACTTGGGAGTTCCTCGACCCATAGCCCCTTCGACACTTCATCAAACCTCTTCTTGAGGCCATCAAAGATTTTTCGATTGGCATTCTCTGCTTGGCCATTGTTCTAGGGGTGTGAGATAGAAAAGAAGCATTGTTCAACCCCTATATCAGAGCAGAACTAGCGGAATCCCTCACCACCAAGTTGTGTTCCATTGTCAGTGACTAGCGTTTGGGGGATCCCGAGTCGGCATACTATATTCTTCCAGAAAAATTGCTAAACCTTGTGCTAAGTGATCGAGGATAGCAGCTCTTCCTTGACCCACATTGTGAAGTAGTCGATGGCTACCACTAGAAAGTTCCTCTGTCCAATAGCGCGGGGGGGGGGGGGGGGGGGGGGGGGGGGGATTGTTGTTCCAAGTAAGTCATTTCCACATGGAAAAGGGGATGTGGCTTGACATGGAACTGAGATTGGCTTGGGGTATCTGCTTAATGGAGGAAAACTTTTGGGTTGGGGTGCATTGGCAGATGTATGCTTAGAAATCATTGAGGAGTGTAGGCCAATAATACCCATGATTGAGAACTTTTCTTGTGAAGGACCTCCCACCCATGTGGCTGCCACCTATTCCTTTATGTACATCTCTAAGAGCGTAATTTGCCTCTTTGGGGGACATGCATCATAAGCAAGGCTTGTCGTCAACCTGAGTGTAGAATGCTTGTAAATGTTTTCTTCGATAAGTGTGTATCTTTCAGCCATCACCCAGATCTTTCTTGCTTCTTTGTGGTCCACCAGGAGGTTTCCCTTGTTAGGGAAGTTGATCAAGGATTTCATCCAACAATCTCTAGGTGTTTGGGGGGTGACGAACATGAGCTCTAATGCTTCCTCTTCAATGCTTGGCTTGAGTAGGACTTCAATGAGTATTGTGTGATTGAGTCCATCGAAGAAAGAGGAGGAGATCTTACAGAGGACATCAGCTTTCCCGTTTTCTTCATGTGGGATGCGTTTGAATTCGACTTCTTCGAAAGTAGCTAGGAGCTTCTTCACATAAGCTAAGTATTTGACCATGCGGTCATCTCTAGCTTCATAATCTACTCGAATTTGGTTCAGCTGGAAGTCGTGAAACACCCCAACCCTTCATGCCCCTGCCTTTAGGCCGGCAATGAGTACTTTATAGTATGCCTCCTTGTTGGAGGCTGGGAAGTTTAGGAGTAGCGAGTACTGAAGAGTGGACTCATCGGGACCAAGGAAGATGACTTCGGCCCCATTCTGTTCGAGGCAAGAGAAACCATCAACGTAGACTTTCCAGAGCGGGGGGTTTCGCCTTCCTTGGGGATCATGGATAGTACTTTCAAAAATGAATTCATTCAAGGCTTGGGCTTTGATTGTTGCCCTTGGTAGATAGGTGATGTCATGCTACCTTAACTCAGTAGACCACTTCATGAGTCGCATGGAGCATTCCGTCTTGTAGAGTACTTGCTTAAGTGGTTGGTCGGTGAGGACCCAGATGGAGTGTGGTTGGAAGTCAGGGCAGAGCTTTCGAGCGGTCGTGACCAGTGCGCATGCCATCTTCTCTATTTTAGAGTATCGAAGCTCGGTGTCATGAAGTGCTTTGCTCACGTAATAGATTGGCTTCTGGCCCCTATCTTCTTCCCTTACCAAGATTACACTAAGGGTTTGATCAGAAGTGGCTAGTTAAAGATAGATAGCCTCTCCCGACTTGAGCTTACCCAGGATTGGGGGATTGATGAGGGGGGCCTTGAGATGCTCAAATGCTATTTTCCATTCTTCTCCTCACTCAAAATCTTTTGCACTGTGGAGAGATTTGAAGAATGAGAGGCACTCTCCATAGACTTAGTAGAAGAAACAACCAACTGAGGCAAGGTGTCCAGTGAGCTTTGGACTTCTTTGATTCTGAACGGAGGAGACATGTCAAGTATGGCTCGGATCTTCTCAGGGTTGGCCTTGATTCCTCTCTGGCTGACCATGAAACCTAAGAACTTCCCTAAGGAGACCCCGAAGGCACATTTCGTGAGATTCAATCTCATGTTATGTCTCTGCAGTACATCAAATGCTTCTTGGAGGTTGGGCACATGGCCTTCCTTCTTAGGTCTCTTGACAAGCATGTCATCTACATAGACTTCCATGTTTTTGCAAATGCCCTCCTTGAAGACTTTGTTTACTAGGCGCTGGTAGGTGGCTCTAGCTTTCTTTTGCCCGAAGGGAATGACCCGGTAGTAGTAGAGGCTTGGGTCAGTAATGAAGGACGTTTTCGAGATATCAGACGGAAACATTTCTAATTGAATCCTAAAAAGGCATCCATAAAGCTTAAGAGCTCATGCCAAGAGATGACATCGATCAAGACATCTAAATGGGTAGAGGGGGTCTTTCGAACATGCATTGTTGAGGTCAGTGGAGTCTATGAAGATTCTCCATTTTATGTTGCCTTTTTTTTTACCATTACCACATTTTCTAGCCACTCAGGGTAGCTAACTTCTTGAATGAAGCAAGCATTAGGAGCTTGTCAACTTCTTCCTTAACTGCTTACTGTCTGTAGGGGCAAACTTATGGTGCTTTTATTGGACGGGTTTGACATCTGGGTTCACACTCAAACAGTGCATGATTAGATCTTCAGAGATGTCAGGCATGTCAGATACGATCCAAGCGAGTAAGTTTCAGTTCTTCCTTATCCAAGATACACATTTCTTAAGGGAGAGCCCTACTTACCCGAAAACATTTGATCTGATGTTCTTTGGAAATGGGATCTATTTTCATTCATCCACGGGTTCGGAGTTAACTTGACCCCTCTTCTGAGGACTGAGCCCCCCATTGTATCTTTGTAACATGTTTGTGCTGCTTATTGGCTGAGGCTACAGTGTGAAGGGCTATCAGCCTGGGATGGCCAAAGATTGTATTGCAAGTGGCCTTCACGTTGATGATCATAGAGTTGAGTGCTTCCGTTCGAGCGGCTGGAGCCTTCCCCGGTTACATCAAGGGTGATTATACCCTCAGTCCGAACTAAAACCCCAGAGAAATTGTGAAGGGTGTACCTGATGGGTTTGATACGGTCCTGGGAGAGCTTGGGTCCTTCAAATGTATCCAAGAAGAGGATGTTCATCGATCTGCCATTGTCCACCAGGATGCAGTGCACCTCATGATTTTCCATGCAAAGGTTAATAACTAGCGTGTCATAATTAGGGGTTCGGACACCCTCTAGATCTTTTAAGGTTATTAGAACCCCAGAGCCTTCCTTGAGAGAAGGAGGGGGGTCTGTAGTTCTCAAAAGAATGCCTTACTTGAGGGTTCATACTCTCCCCCATTGGTCCTGCGTGAATGGAGTGGAAGAGCGCCACACATCCCGAGTCTTAAAGCTGTTCTTTCTTGATAGATAACCCCGACGAATCAGAGCTTGAAACTGCTCTTCGAGAGCTCAAAAATCATCGGTGAGGTGTCTGTGGACTTTTGGAATTCACACCATTTGTTCATGTCCCTTCTCTTGCTTGACGCTCTCATCTTAGCTAGAGAACGGAGAAGCTTGTCCTTCTCTACTTCCAGAAGGACTGCGATGATGCTGACGTTAAGGGGGGTGAACTTCTCAAAGCGAGATGCTAGACGAGGGCAATGCTAACCCGAGGCATCCTTCTGGGACTTCTTGGGTCCCTCTTCATTGGTATCCCTCTTTTTGCTCCCTGAGGAGAACCTTTTCTGTTATTGTGGATGAATGACATCTTCCAATCTTCCACTTGGATGTATTTCTTAGTCCTTTGTAAGAGGTTTTGAAGTCCCGAGGTGGCCTCTTGACAAAAGATGCTTTGAGGTCTATGTGGCTGACATTGTGCCTTATGACAATAGCGGCTATTGACGAGTCAAGTGAGGGGATGAATCAAGATTCGACTGTGAAGCACCGGACATGTTTCTTAAGAGACTCCCCATCCCTTTACTTCAAGTTGAGTAGGGATGCATTTGTCTTTTCAATCTTGCGACTGGTGATAAAGTGTGTGGGGGAAGAGGTCCTTACGTTGATAGAAGGAGAAGATAGACCTTAGAGAGAGAAGCGAAAAATATTCCTGTGTGCTAATCCCTTGAAGGTTGCGGGAAATGTATTACAGAGGGGGGATTTGGAGGCTTGATGGATCATCATGAGAGTGTTAAAACTCTCAGGTGATATACTAAGTCGGACTCACCATTATACTATTCGAAAGTTGGAATCTTAAAGTTCATCGGGACATGGGCTTGACTTACCAGTTCTAGGTGGCCCCTTATCTCTTTAAGGCGCTGAAGGACTGCATTGCCTTGTTCCTCAGATCAAGTAGACCCACTGGGATCTTCCTGTTGAGAAGGAGTAGAGCAACGACTACTAGTTTGCCAGCCCCTGCCAAGGGTACCATGGAGGGCTTGAATGATATCATCCTTGAAGTTAGCTCTGCTTTGGTGATCGGTGCATCTTCATCCCTATTGTTCTTGGGAACTGGTTGGCTTATTGGAGTCAGACTTTTTCACCCCCGAGGGGGTGGAAACCTTCTTTGTCTCCAAGGGGGGGGAAGGGGGGGGGGGGGAGAGAGAGAGAGAGAGAGAGAGAGAGAAAGAGAAAGAGAAAGAGAAAGAGAGAGATTTTCTTTGCCCCTTAGGAGAAGGAGCTCTTCTAGACCTCTGTCTTCGAGGAGAGGGGCTCCTTTTGCTTTTCTGGCATTCTAGATGGGGGACCTCTTCTTAGACTCACCTTTCATTCAGGAAAACTCAGAGATCAAACCCCTATTGTCAGGTGATAATGATCTGATTAAGGTCTTATTGCGGCTGGAGTGCCACAAAGGGCACCATAAAGGGAGTTGAGGTGTAGGTTGAGCCTCTATTTTCATCCACACATCGTATGGGACACTGTTCGGGAAGAGATGGAGGAAGATGGTTGGCTTGTCGACTAGCAGCAGCTGCCTTCCCTTTTTCACTTGAGCCATGGCTGGGAAAAATAGTTTTTTGCCAGCGAAATTTGATTAATAGTTAGATCTGTATTTGAAATACTCCAGATTTTTAAATAATGTTTTTAAGATTAATAAATGAATTAAAATAATTTTTGGAGATTTAATAAATATTTTTCTGAAAATTTATCTTTTTACACGTGCAAAACACGTGCAAATGTTTTCTTGGAAATTTCAAAGTCAAATTATTTTGGGAAAACTCATTATTTATTAATTGAGATTATTTTTGATTTTTCTATATTTTTTCGATAATTATTGAACCTATTTGCAAATATTACAAAAAGAATGACTTTTGTGCAAAATTACCAATTGGAGTGAAAACTCCAGATTTTTAGATTTTTGGGCTGGGTATAATACCTAGTCAACTCAGGGTTAAAAATTTTACTTTTTCTTTGATGAATTTGATTTATTTTACAAGTTTCGATAAAAGATGATTTTTTTGCAAAATTGTCATTTTGAGGGGTAAAAGTGCAAATTCGTTTTCTGGGCCTTTTAAACAGTGCTGGCTGACTTTATGATGGTTGTTTTGTTTTTATATCTCAAATAAATTGGTTTTATCAAGTTTCCAAGTATATGGATCTATATATGTAAAGATGGGTTTTAAAAGGAGTATTTTTGCAAATGTGTTCAAAACCCTAAAACCTTGGATCCCGACCTATTTAAGGGTGGAGTGCAGCCATCTTTCGCTGCACAACACAAGGGATTTCTTTATTTTATTTTCTTGGAGTTTTAAAGCAAAAGATCTTGGATTTCTTGCGAATGATGGATTTTTTGTATTGCTTTATTATCTTCGTTTGATCTCTTTAACAAGGTGAGTGACATATTTTGTTTTGTTTTGATTTGTTTTATGTATGCTGTATGTGATGATCTATCTATTAGAAAGCATGCTAAGAGTTTGTATGATGATATATGAAGTTTTGATAAGTAGATGAATTAAAAGTGAATCCTTTCGTGGAACTATATTATTGATAATTAAAACCCTAATTTGTTGACTTGAGATTGTTAAAGAACTGAATAGAAATCATGAGTAGGTTGTTTTCCCTCACATATTTGCTGTTTTGACTTGTTGAGAAGTGTTGTATGAAGGCAATATTATAAATGGCGGCCGCCTCGGACGCCTAGGCGGCACCTAGGCGCTTAGATGGAGGAGAACGAACCGCCTTTACCATAGGTGGTGGTCTAGGCGTTCAGAGGCGATTAAGGGGCAGTTTTGTTGAGTAGGCATCCGTGGCGCCGATGAGGCGTCCGCCTAATGTCCAACGCGTAGGCGTTTTATATTTTTTAAAATTTTAAATACTATTAAATAACACAAAAAAGAGAGCTACTATTAATCTATTAATCTATTATATACTATGTATGGATATTTAATAGTAGTGGAATTGTTTTTACTTTTTTTAGTATTATTGGTGATAGATTGCACATATTACACCTATTACACATACTAAAATAGCACATGTTACACATATTACACATATTGGCATATTGCACATATTACAATTGGACAATTATTTTTTTAATTGCACATATTACACATTAATTGCACAAGAAAGCTTTTTTTATGTATAAACACCATTTAATTACACATATTACACAAGAACATGATCAATATTTGCAATTCGATTATAATTATACTTACGATTGAAGAATAGGAGCTGAAATTAACTAAATTGTCAAAATAAATTCAACCGCCTAGGCGCTTACGCCCCTTGACCGAACCGCCACCGCCTAATGCCGTTTACAACCTTGTATGAAGGTATTGCATAAAGTGGATAAAAAATTACCTTTACTTGGGTATAAATGCATAACTCTACTTGGGGATTTTTCGTTGAGTAGAAACTTGATTAGTGATTGTTATGATTGCTCATATGCATGGACAAATTATTGTGAATGATTGTGGATGAGTTTGATGGCTATTGGATCTAAGGATCAAGTCTTGGAGTTTTGAGAAAGGGGTTTAGATTTGGATCTATGCATTATGATCAATTTGGGGATTTCGTGATTTTGTGAAGTTTTGAGAAGTTTTCAATTGGATATGATTGGTTTTAGTACTGAGATTAAATCTAAATATTCACTATTTCTAATTGATGAGTTTTGAAGTTTTTGTGGTACACAAATATGTGTATATATATCTTATTTCGTTGTTTTCGAAGAAATTGGGTTTTCGTGTGTTTTGATGGAGTTTTGATTGGATTCAATTGTTTTGGTTCTGAGATAGTTTTTAACTCTTTACTACTCTTATGGATGGATTTTTGAAGTCTAAACTGATGTTAAAATTCATATTCGAACATATATGTATATAAGATGTTGTTTTGAAAGATTTTTGAGTAAAACTCCTATTTCGAGATCTTGATATGTTTTGATGTGTTTTAATAACTCCTATATGTTATACAAGTTATAATTAATTATCTCATGAAATTAGTACTTCAAATTTGTGATTTTTACAAAGTGGAACCGTGTATCGGTTAAAACATGCACAACCTTTAAATTACAGTCTGGAGATCTGACAGTCGACTGTCGAGGTACTGGCTGAAGTATTTCTTGAGTCTCGAATTTTCTTGTGGGACAGTCGACTGACTACCTTATACAGTCGACTGTCTCTGCTCTGAATTAATGTTTTCTTTAAGTGTTGGATTACCCTGCGAGACAGTCGACTATCCAGATTACACAGTCGACTGTTACTGCTATGATTGTGGTTTTCTTGAGTCTTCGAATTTTTTTGCGGGACAGTCGAATGGCTACAGTATGCGGTCAACTGTCACTGCGCTGCTTGATGTTTTTCTTGAGTTTGGATTTCACGCGGGACAGTCGACCGACCACCCTATGAAGTCGACTGCTACTGCTCTAACTGATGTTTTCTTGGGTTTTCCGATGCTTCTTTTGAACGATTGTTCCTTCAATATTATATTGTTTTAAAAGATGTTTTGCCACAGATTAAAAATGTTTTACAGAGATTTATATTGGAGCTTTAAATGTATTCTTTTGGACCTTATTTGAGTTATATGTGCTTTCAAAGGAATTGATATTTTGTGATATTCAACAACTTAAAAATATGATTTTCAGTTACATAATAGATTTAATATTTATTTGGATTCTGGAATTTTATATAAGATTTGGATTTTTATTGATTTAAGAAGTTTCTTCATATAATCGTTTTAACGATGGATTTGTGAGTTTTATTGAAAGTTTTGGTCTTGATGGATGAGTTGTGATTTTTCTAGGAGTTGAGTGGGAGTCATGTGAACCGGCAGATGAGATTTGTGGATTTAGACCTGCGGGGTCTTGGATTTGTTTTGTGGATTTAAGTCCGGCAGGATACACTAACTCTAGAGATGAGGATTTTTGTTTTTTAATAATAACCAACTTAAGGACAGGCACTAGTGAAGATGTGATGGAACTTGGGAAACGTGAGTATATGCTCTTGGTCTATTTAGTCCAATGGATGCGTTCCAGGATTGTTTATGTTCTGTCTCGAGAGGACATTTGTATGTTCGCATGTCGAGGATCTGCAGGCCTATTCACGGAGCATGAAGAGTGCATTCGCGTGTCGAGAGTCGGCGGACCAATTCATGGGATGTACTCGGTATATCTATACGTAGAGGGCCTCGCAAGCCTATTCATGGGGTACATGGTTGGGAGGTAATTCTCCAGTTTTAGAGCTATTCTTATATGATGCTTGCGTGTCGAGGACTGTGGTGCCTATTCGTGGAGTATTCTGGATTTTGTTTCCATCACCGTAGTAGGATTAGTTGCATAACGAGGGATTTAACCCTATAAAGTAGAAATCGTTAAGGGCTTGCACCGGACCTATGTAGTATGGAATGCATAGAATCCGACAAGTATGCATTAGAGAGTCAGCATATAGCATTGATGTTTTTTGACTTGGTTTAATTCATGTTGTTTTCTGTTTTTCCTACACTTGACACTTAGTCTAGATTCACTTGTTGTTTTCATGATCTACTATTTACTATCTTATATTCCTTGATGTTTTTATGTTTTACTTATTATTATTTCTCATTTCATTTATTCTTGCTGTTAATACATGTTATTGATGACTCTATGCCTTATGTTTTATTTATGTTGTTTTCTTTTTATGTCACTCACACCGTTATGGCTGACCCCTGTAGTTTTGGAGGTTAGGATTATCTCTAGCCTCATGTTTTACAGGTAGGTGCTTATAGCTTGGGATTTGGATGCATGTGCTAGAATGATATTATGGCTTATGTAAAATTGTAAAAGAAAGTGTTGTAAAGAAAAGATTGTAATTCAAGCTGATTTGTATTCCACTTTGTTTTGTAAACAAGTGATGTAATAAAAGTTGAAATAAAAATTATCTGTGTTTTTGGCAATGTTTACTATTGCAATTGAAGTTGATGCTGAGAATTGTGCCACGTATTTCTGAGATATCATATTGGGAATTTGGGGCGCTACAGTATTTTTCCACAGACTGCACCAATATGTTGCTGCCATTTTTTGTGTGGGAGTAAACAGATGATGTGAATTCTTTAATGGAAAACTATCAAGATCTAACCATTACTTTGATCGGCATTAAGCACCGTTAACCACTCCTTAATATGATTTTCTAACTAATGTGGACGCTTAAATATGATTTGGATGGCTAAGATCGCTCCAGCAAACTTGCAAGAAGTCTAAACACCGGGGTGTTCTTTGGGGAAATACCCTGTGATGCTCAAAAGTCAGAACTCAGAAAAATAGTTGAGTTTTTTATGGAAAATAATGATTATCTGGGTATGAAAAGAGTGGAGGGTATTTATGGGCTAGAAGTTAGTTACAACATATTAGCTTAAAAAGATATATTTTATATTTAAACTGTTGATTATCATATGTAAGAGATAGAGTTAGTTGATAACTCTACTTTGAATAGAGTATTTAGTCGAGAGATTTTGAAATTTGTTAGGACTCTTCTTATTGGGCTACATATTAATCCTTACTTGTAGGCCTATATGTGTCGATGGTCCTTGAATTGATCCATGTTTTTCGTATAGGCATGTATTTAATGTAAAATTATCGTTCTGCCCTTAGAAGCTTTGAGATTTGTTAGGGATGGCAACCGAGTTGGCCCTCAACCCGCCTAGCCCAGCCCGTATCGAGCTGGTCCGGGTCCAAATTTCCCAAAAAAACTCGAGTGAGCCCGGACCGGATAGAGGCTCGACCTAAGCCGACCGTTGAGTTTGGCTTTTTTGATTTGTTTTAATGGTTTTATTTAATTACAAGATTGCCCCCCCAATGAAATCTATAAACATTCCATACCATTTTCCTCACCGCAAAATTTCTAAACAATTTTCTCAACCCTCTCAATTCATTCCAAACAATTCTCTCAAGTATATATGTTTTCCCAAATCAAGTTTCAACTAGAAGAACTGAAGAAACGTTCACCAAGCTATTACTTCTCTCTCAACACTCAAGTTACTACTCTTCCAATTTTTGAAAAATTCTTCAACAAGAGTCTACTACTCTCTCTCAACTATCGAGCTACTACTCTTGCAACAAGAAGTATTCTCTTCTCAATTTTCTTTTTGGAATCCTTCAAATATGGTATCATTTTTATAATTTAATATTTGTTAGTTCTAAATTGTTTTCTTGTTAATTTCATATATTCTATTTTCAAATCAATGCTTTTTTTTCTTCATACAATCAAATGACATCATCACGATCGCGTAGAAGTAGCCAAAAGAATGCATAAGAATCCACATCCATCACAGCTTATATTCCATATTTAGATCCTGATTGTATTAGAGAAGAAAAGAGTTATCCCGATTTTTCCCAATCTGCTAATTCACAAACACAATTTGGTGAAATCCTTGTTGAAGATACTGAAACCAACATCCTTGCCAAAAACATAGAGAATCTACTTCCAATGTCCACCGTCATTATATATGGGAAGAAAATGCACCTAATTCAAAAGAGGGAAAAAAGAAATGTAAGTATTGTGGAATAGCTTATAGATGGGGTAAAGGTTACCGGCACGAGAACACTTGCACGTCATTTAACCAGTAAACACCCAGAATTGAAAAAAGAGCTTACCCAACAAAAGATCAACCCTAAGGACGAGTTATTGTTTTCTTATTCCGAAAGTAGGAACCTAGAAGCATTTAACCAAACCGCTCCAAACCCCCATTTTAAGAGAATTTCTAAAAATACCATTAAATCCGATTGTTTTGAAGTTTATCAAAACCTTTAGGATTTTTTACTTGTTACTTTGATTAGTTTAACATGAAGGATTGCGTTAACCTCCAACTGTTGGAAAGGTATTAACGATCTTCCAATGATGTTCGTAACATGTCATTGGATTGATAATAATTAGATCCTCTAAAAGCGGATCATATATTTTGGATATATAATGTACCCTCATAATGTACATGTTATCTGTCACGCCCCGCTTCCCAAAAATACGGAATACGAGCACGTAACATTGGCCCAGCGAATGATTTTCATCATTCATAAGCTGTTCAGAAATCTTTACAACATATCACAAAATAATTAGAGTCGGAAGCAAGAGAATCAACCACACATGCATAACTAAATCAACATACCAACAGAATTTACTTGAAACAAAATGTATTAATCTAAAATAAATTAGATCTGAACAAGTCAAAAATCCTGGGTCATACTGCCTAAACACAAAGAATCAAGGTAACAGATACATTGTTCAAAATGAGCAACAGGAAATAAATGAAGATAGCAAAAGCTCCAGCCAACTAGAACTTTAGATCACATACTCCATCGGACAGCTGATCACCAAAATCTGCAATTTGACAAATTGCAGGGAGAAGGAAAAAGAAAACAAGTACCCGTCAATTGCAAGTTACGGGCCACTTATAATGTAAGATACAAGCACATGGGAAAACTAACAAATAACATGGAATAATGCATCAACAGTGATAACCAACATGAATTAGTAAAACAAGGTCAACTAGCATGGTATATTAACAGTACAGATGTTTGTGTCAAATGCAGTGTCATATGGAAACTAACAATGTCCAGTAACAGTAAGCTCAGTATACCAGTAAATCAGGATAACAGTATAACAGTATCAGTCCAACAGTATCAGTCTAACAGTATCTGTCTTATGTTCTTACAGTCATGTGTGTATTACTAGCTAGGTAGCTCTTCATGCAGCCCACCTTACATGGTTGCTACATTCAAACAGTTTCACTTTAGATTTTGTAGGAGATCATAGGGTCGTGTACTCAGGGTTCAGACAGATAGAACCTAGTGGTTCTCTTCTTCTCTACACCTTCCAATAAGAAGTAATGTAGACAGGGTCAGACAACAGATCCAGACAGACAGATAGAACCTAGTGGTTTTCTTCTTCCTTACGCCTTCCTATAGGAAGTAATGTAGACAGGATCAGATAACAGATAATCATATGGAAAACACGGGCCCCCTTCTAAGTACACATTTCTATGATTTCCTACTACTAGATCTTTCCCATAAACCCCGGCTTGATTACTTTTATTATGGTTATCAACAGACATGATAGTGCATGAAATAGTGTCAAACTAACATGGTATTATCAGCATTATGTTCAAGGAAACAAATAAACATGCATAGATGATATACGGTCACATAAACGATCAAAACAGTGTATGTTCACATTCAGGACAGCATGACAGTACAGTACTAAACCAGGGAATCTCGTTACTACAGAAATCCAAATCTGAATCTGTCAAAGAATCTGGAAAATAGACCTCCACACGAATCCAGTGATTATAAATAAGCTATATAGTACTTCACAAAATCATAACTCAAAATGGATTTGAATCCAGAAAATATGTTCGGTCAGAAATTAGTAAATCGACTTCTCAGTCAGGAAAACAGCATCAAGACATCTCAAATAAATCAGAAAAAATCTGGGGTAATCCCCTATATGTCAAGTATCAAAATATAAAGTTTCATAATATTCCAGTAAAATTAGTTCAGTCAACAAAAATTAGAACACATCAAAAAACGATACTTTGGCAAATCTGGAATTTCCAACACTGTTGTACGAAAACTGAAATATCTCGCAAATCGTGAAACGAAATCCTAATCCGCCAAAGGAAGATGAAAATAGACAAAGCAATCTAACTTTCATATTTCATAAATATTTTCCATACAGTAGAAGGAAATAGGGTGAAAATACGATTCTTTACAGAACAGCGAGCAAAATACAAGTACGGTTTTCATAAACAAGCATGAAACGGCGTATAAAACTTATCAATAAAATTTACCAAAATTCTGGGTAATCCCTAGATATATATATAAATATTGACCAAAATTCTAGATCAAAATAATATGTGTAGCACAAGTATCAAAATAATTAGTCATCAAAATCATCAAGAAACGAAATCTGTAATTGATTTACACCTCTGTAGTAAAATAGCCATAACGCACACATACGAAAACGAAATCGAGCAAGGTCATAGGGGTTGGAAAGCAGACGAATTTCTCTACAAATCATGTTTTATACTGAAATTAAGATACTGACCTTAATATGGTCTAAATTACTGATCAAGAGATTATCGACAAAACACAGAATTTTCTTTAGAAACAAAACCAACATGAATCACACGAAACTTGATCAAAACATAACTAAACATGAATTAGGGTCTACTAAGTGTCCAACCATCATGAAATAGGGTAATTAACATATCTAAAATAAGTCTATCACATGGTTCTCCAAAAATACCCAAATTCTCACAAGAAGTCTCACATTCATGATCAAATCAAGAACGGGCAAAGCCTAAGTTAATTCATGTCAATATTGTGTCGTGAGGCAACTATGGTCAAGTTTTCACAACAGAGACAAAATCCATCCAAGATAACACACACACGAGTTGTCTCTAGAACCCAACTACACTATAGGTGGTATTTTTTGACTTGTATCAAACAAAGAAATTGGAGTACAAGTTACTTGCCTTAACCAGAGACGAAAGTGAAGAACAATAAGAATAATGGGAATGGATTCCCGGGCACAAACTCAGTGATCGAATCATGAACTAATCACGAACACAAGGAACAACAGATCACGAACACGATCAGACGACTGGGATCAAAAGATCAAGAGATCAAGGCGATCGGATCAGATCGGACGACTCTGATTGAAGATCAAGATCAAGATTGAGATGTGAACAGTATCTTGATGATGATAATGATGATCGGATCAGATCGACGATCTAACGACCACCAATCAAAGTGATCAAAGAACTCCATGACGATGATCATGATGATCAAGAACGGACGGCCAAGATTCAAACCATCAAAACCCACATGATCAAGAAGATCAAGATGAGAGATCATGAAGATCCGACGGCCCACAACAAAGATGATCACAACCTCAAACAAACAGTAACCCAAAGGCAAAGGGGAGTGCACCGCGAGCGGAGGACGGACAGCGACGGGACAGGGCTGTCGATGGCGCACAGGGGCAGCACCGGTGAGGCAGACGGCGGCGACCAGGGGGAGCAGCACAGCGCAGGGAAGCTGTGCTGTGCGGCTGCTGCGGTAGTTATTTGCTGACACGGAAGAGGAGCACGGTACAGGGGACTGTCACGGCTATGGCATGGCAGAGAAACATCGCATGGGGAGGGGCTGCACTGGGCACTGCAGCGTAGCAAGGAGGAGACGGGGGTCGGCAGATGCTGGCGGCATCGCGAGGAGAAGAGGGAGTAGAGCGCGACTACAGGACGGGGGAGCACAGCTGAGGGGGAACCATGGCAGCCATGATGCTCGAGGGAGCACAGGAGCTGCTGCGGGGCGCTGGTGATGGGGTTCGGTAGCGAAGGGGTGTGCAACGCTGAGGCTGGGATGGAGGGAGAGAGAGATGAGAGTGAAGACGAGAGGCAGATGGGGGTGGCTATTGAGTTGGTTTTTTTTTCGAAGTGATGGAAGAGGAAACGGCGGAGTAGGGGTAGATGAAAAGGTAGTATACATGTGGGTTTATATATAGGGCTATAGTTTTAGGGTTTAGGCTGAGTAGGGGGAAACGGGTTTCGGGTTTGGTTTATAATTAGAGAATTTTTTCCCAAAACGCCCCATTTTTGCAAAGTTTTTCCCAAACCGCCCTACTTTTTTTTTTAATTCCCAAAGCGCCCCACTCGGTCTCTCAAAGACCAAGTCTAGTGCAAATAGACTCGGTCTTTGAAAGACCGAGTCTTGCGCTTTGAAAAATCAAAGAGCAAGACTCGGTCTTTCAAAGACCGAGTCTATTTGCACTAGACTCGGTCTTTGAGAGACCGAGTCTTGACTCTGCGCGTACTTGAAAGCGCAGATCCCCTTTCTTTCTTCTTCTTCTTCTCGACTTTAACCTATTCTATTTCTCTAACCCATCTTCCTAAATCTAGGGCGACCTCCTACCCACAAAATCTAATCTTAATCTAAATATATACACCAATATTTAGATTAAGACTCGGTCTTCCAAAGACCGAGTCTAATAATATTAACACCAATATTTAGATTAATCTAAACTTTGCTATCAGCTTCAAGACTCGGTCTTCCAAAGACCGAGTCTAATAATATTAAGCTCGGTCTTTGGAAGACCGACCCTTCAAGCTGTGTAATTTTTTTTGTATCAGCCATATGCTGAGTCTATTCTTATCAACAAATTTCACAAGCTTCTTTCAAACAAGCTTCAGAAGCTTCTTTCAAACAGCCATATGAACACATCCAATTTCTTTCAAACAAATTTCTTTTCAAACAGCCATATGAACACATCCAACTTCTTTCAAACAAGCTTCTTGCAAACAAATTTCACAAGCTTCTTTCAAACAGCCATATGAACACATCCAACTTCACAAAGAAACTCAACATACAGCCACACCACATCCAACTTCACAAAAAAACTCAACATAAAGCCACAAATAAACATCGCAACTTGAACTTCTCAACAACAATCTTCACAAACAAACACATCCACGCTTGTAAGAAGCACAAACAAACAAACACATCTTCACACACAAACAACTATCTTCACAAACAACTATCTTCGCAACAACAGTGCTCAGTTCGAAATAAATATTACAAACACAATAGGAAGCACAAATTCAAATTTTAATTGTTTTGTGATGCTCTGTTAGTACATCGACGCTTGTTGTGTCCTTCCAAGCCGCATCTTGAACATTTCATTTTTGTACCCCTACTAGAACTATCTCTCACATCCATATCGTTGCGTATTCTCGTGGATTTAGGCCGGCCTTTCCGTGAACGTCGCAAACTAGAATCTAGTACAAGTCGTGGACCGTCGATAGTAGGCCAATATGCTTCATCTAGAATAGGACTGAACACAAGAGCCCAAGTTTGTGCTAATGATGTGATAAGGTAAAATTTATCAACATAAGGCTTGTGATCGATTGCACGATAAGCACAGGCTGCTAATACATGAGAACAGGGAATATGATATAGATGAAACTTCATACATGTGCATGTTTTCGTACCCAAATTCACGGTGTGCAAGTTCCCACCCTTCCGTTCTCCATTTACCATGCGTATACCAGTTTTGACGGAAAAAATTCCAGGCTGATGATGAAACATTGTAACCACATGTTGATTTGCTCTTTCACGGCAAATATCAATTAAATCTTGTACTCGTTTAGCAAAAATTTTCCCTTCACATAATAGCTTATTAGCTTCCTGTCGACGAGTAGTAAAGTAAGAGTTGAGACGTAAAAAAATCGTCTCAACAATTGCAGTTACTGGTAAACTACGGACTCCTTTCAGTACTGAATTGAAGCATTCTGACAGGTTCGTAGTCATCATTCCATATCGTCGACCTTCATCTGCATAAAGTGCCCATTTCTGAACCGGTTTCTCTTTCAACCAGTTAGCCGCCTCGACATTGACGGTTTCAAGTTCGGCGAGTTTGGCCATGAACTTTTTGGGTTGGTGTTGACAAGCTATACTTTTGGCCTTCTTGCGCAATGCATTGCTACCAAATTTACTAAAAAAATTTGTGGCAAAATAACGCATGCAATAACGATGAAATCCATTCGGTTCGTTCCAAGCACCGTTTTGCAAATCCATAGCAGACAATATACCAGCATGACGATCCGAGATAACACACAACTCAGTGCGATCGGTGACATAATGCCGGACGCAAGTCATAAACCAAGTCCACGTGTTTATACTCTCTCCATCAACCAATGCAAATGCAAAAGGAAATAAGCAACCATTCGCATCCGGGGAAACAGCAATTAGCAAACAACCCTTGTACTTACCGTACAAGTGAGTTCCATCTACACTAATAACCGGTCTGCAAGACTTGAAACCTTCAATCGAAGGACCAAATGCCCAAAATACTCCCTTGAATGTTTCTTCGCTGGGGCTAGACTCAAATTTGTCCCAGTGGACAACGGTACCTGGATTTGCTGCTTGAATTGCTGTTAGTAGAAAAGGCAACTTCGTGTATGCTTCTTCGAAGGTACCGTACAACCTCTCAATTGCCTTTTGTTTTGCTTTCCAAGCTTTCTTATATGAAATCTGATAATTATATTCTATTTTCACAATCTCAATAATTGCCCCCGGTGATACAGCAATATCCTTCTTCACCACACCCTTAATCAAATTACTAACAAGGTTAGCATCAATTTTGCAGTGGTCTTGATTCAACGTGGGATTCGTACAAGTATGCGGGCCGACTATCTTCTTCACCACAAAATTTCTCCCTCCTTTTGGAACAATAGCTCGTAATCTCCAAGGGCATCCACCATCACTTACTCCTGGGGGACCTTGTACGATCTCCTCTATTGTACGTTTTCTAGGTGCCATTTTACATTTAACAGTGTATAGTGACGGTGATGTTTTCAATGTGACAAATTCACGATGTTTCTTGATAGAATACACCTTCACAGCATGTAGAAGGGAGTCTTTACTAACAAACTCCTGTCCAACGTAAAATTCGTCTACATTGGATGAACCAGAAGACTCTTGTGGAAATGGGGGTACTCTAGCAGCTTCAGCCATCTCCTCCGTAACATGAGCGTTAACATTAGCATACCTATCAGTAGCTCTCACTTCATTCGAACTATTGTTCGAAGGATTTACATTAGCTACATCATCATCTTCTTCTCCATCATCACTTTCTAGACTTTCATCATCGTCTGTTTCTTCCTCTTCTTCATCATTATCTAATAAGCTGTTGTTAATCACTGCATTTTGAAAGAGTTAAAACATACTGTCATTTGGAACAGAGTCAGGAACGGGGCTTGGTTGGCGTGGCAGCTCAACATTTACAGAATCCGGAATTGCTGTATTTGTGAAGGTGTTCTCTTGTGAGGATACCGGATTTGGTTGTGAAGATTGATCGGGGTTAGGCCTCGACTGCTGTGTAGGTACTACCCGTATGAAGCTTGCACTGGGGATATCATGGGGCTGAGCATTTACAACTCGAATTTGCTGAATATATAACTCTAATACAGACCAAGCACAATTCGGATCAAATGTCCTAGCAATCAATGACTTCAGCGCATTATCAGTAGGTACGGGCACTGTCATAAAATACTGAACACCTCCTCTTCCTGCTGCGTATCGAGCTAAAATTTTCGCATTCCATTCATTCCTATCCCAATTAGTAACTTCATAGATTTTCTCAACTAGTTCTTCAAATGTAATGGTACGGGGTACCCAAACTATTTCCGGTTCCAAATGACTATAACTACTACCAATCTTTGGATCAAGAATAATTTCACCACCAAAGTATAACCAAATAGGAATCTCAAGATCCATACCTAGGTATATTTATTAAAATATGCGAGTCATTATCTAAACGCAAACAAAATCTATACAAAATTTCAGAAAATTAAAGGCCAATATTCATCATACCTTCACAAGCGTCAAGAACAGAGCCGTATAGATTTCGTTAAAAGAGTTGAAGTTGCGATCCGCTCCAAATTTAGCAAAAATCAGAAAAATGGATCTTTCAAAATAAGGGTTTTGGGTTGTTATAGTGGAGATGGTTAGAGGGTTAGGAAAATATTGGTGTATATATTTAGATTAAGATTAGATTTTGTGGGTAGGAGGTCGCCCTAGATTTAGGAAGATGGGTTAGAGAAATAGAATAGGTTAAAGTCGAGAAGAAGAAGAAGAAAGAAAGGGGATCTGCGCTTTCAAGTACGCGCAGAGTCAAGACTCGGTCTCTCAAAGACCGAGTCTAGTGCAAATAGACTCGGTCTCTCAAAGACCGAGTCTTGCTCTTTGATTTTTCAAAGCGCAAGACTCGGTCTTTCAAAGACCGAGTCTTGCTCTTTGATTTTTCAAAGCGCAAGACTCGGTCTTTCAAAGACCGAGTCTATTTGCACTAGACTCGGTCTTTGAGAGACCGAGTGGGGTGCTTTGGGAATTAAAAAAAAAAAGTAGGGCGGTTTGGGAAAAACTTTGCAAAAATGGGGCGTTTTGGGAAAAAATTCTATAATCAGATGGGTATAATATAATGGGTATATAGGGTTATAGGTTGATGTTATTGGGTAATTAAAACAGGTTAGGTTTAAATGGGTTTTAGAAAAATCCAATAAGGAAAAATGGGTATTGGGTTTTAAATAGGGTAATGGATAATCCAATAAGGTAAAATAAATAATAATATACTAAATTTGTTAACACTCAAAATAATAATAAAAAAATAAAAATAATAATAACAATAGTAACAAAAATAATGGGATTGGAAATTACTACATAAATTCATTTGAAAAATAGCCACAAATAAAATCATCGATTATAAATAGACTTTAACGGAATATCTAAGAATACATTTTGAAAATTTGAAAGCGGTAAAAATAATAATAATAATAATAATAATAATAATAATAATAATAATAATAATAATAATAATTTACGAAAATTTTAAATACAGAAAATACATTTTTGGGGAAACACGGGTTACACAATCGCATCATATGTCATACAAGCATGCACTAATTTTTCTATTACTGATACATGCATGCACTAATTTTTCTATTACTGATACAATTCTTGCAATTGGTTTTGATAATGCCTCAAATAATATGAGAGCAATTTCTAGATTGAATGACGCATTACATCCTATAGAGCCTGGAATTTTTCATATTAGATGTGCATATCATATTCTAAATTTGTGTGTGCAAAATGTATTAAAGATGGCCGATACATCTTGAGTGCACTAAAAGATTATGTGAATTTTATAGATTTGAGTGGTCCTAATCTTCAAGCATTCAAACAATGGTGTAAGCTTAAGGGAATGAATTTTAGAATTCCTAAAGATGTGAAACACCGTTAGAATTCTACTTTAGATCTACTTGATTTTGTTAGAATACAAAGATGTTATAAATAAATTTTGTATTGCAAAAAAAAAAAACTTGAAAAATATTGAAATGAGGGATTATACTTGGGCTTATATTCAAAGTTTGTGTCCATTTTTAGAACATTTTAAAATTGCAACTTTTCAATTTTCAAAATCTTACGAATCCATTTCTAGCAGTATTTTAGTTTCAGTATTTAAGATGATGAAATCTTTTGAAAAATTGTTGAATGATGCTTATATTTGCCTTACTGTTACTTATGATAAATTTGTTTAAAAAAAAATTTCATCTTCCTATGTTCTATTGTATTGCTAGTGTAATGGATCGTCATATCAATTTAGATGGTACGAAGAATTTGATTAATATGTTTTATAGTATAGAAGATAATACTTATGATTCTGATGAATTTGATGTTGACTTTGAGTTAATATTGAATAATTTATACAATAGTTATGATAGAGAATTTGGATCTATTTCTCACACACAACACACACCTAAGACTGTATCTTTTTCAAGATGTAAGGTTATTGCAACTGATGATACCAATATATGGAGTCTTATCCTGTAACGCCCTGAACTTCATTTACATGTAATTTGTAGCACAATAAGATCTTTTACTTCAAATTCGTACAATTTTACAAGGAATTTAAAACTTTTCATTATACAACATTGTTCTATTACAAAATACACAGCGGAAGTTACAACAAAGAAATATACAACTTTAACATTTAAAAGTAACCATCAGTATCAATTTATCTTTATGCCCTTTGCTAATCCAAGTCTTGCACTGGAAAACTGTGGGCACGTCAGTTGCATACAACTAACACAATGTTATAATACAGCGAATCTCTTACTTTTGTAAACACAAACTTGAATGCACAATAAAGTGTAAAAAGTAACTATCCTAAACATGTCAATGTATGATATGAACTTAATGCCTAATGCAGACATTACACTACGATGCACTAATGCATACTTGTTCGGATTCTATGCATCATATACTACATAGGTCCGAGGGGAAGCCTTTATCGTACTCCTCATTATAGGGTTTAATCTCTCGCTATAAAATCCTACTACAGTGACTAATGTAAGGTTTAGATATCCTGTGAATATCTAGTACCGCCCCAATAATTCTTAAGAATCGCTCTCCCACCGCGAGTCGTAACCCCGATAATTCTGGAGGCGAAACCCACACTGCGAGCCATGACCCCGATAATTCTTGAGAGTCGTTCTCCCACCGCGAGTGATTTTCGGACATCACGCCTTACACCCCGATAATTCTGGAGACGAAACCCACACCGCGAGTGATAGGTACCTCATCACATCCTGGTAATTCTTGAGCGTCACCTCGATCCCGATAATTTTGAAGATAAATTCCACACTGCGAGTGATTTTGGTCGTCATGCCTCACACCCCGATAATTCTTTAGATTATCTCCCTCCGCGAATCTTGATCCAGATAATTCTGAAGAAATACCTACCACCGCGAGTCGTAACCCCGATAATTCCGAAGATAATCTCCCACCGCAAATCAAACAAGGCCCTCATACTCATGTTTGCACATACTTCATCACATCTCCCCTTAGTGTCTGTCCTTAGATTAAATTTTAATCATCACAACCTAGAGCTAGCTTACCCACCGGACTTAAACAAAAATAATGAGAATGTTAGCCCACACTGGCTACTTCTCAAAGAGAAGGTTAACCCACACTATTACTCCTCAAATTTCTTTATTCACAAATTGCCAGTTACTACGGGTCTCGCTCAGCCTCTAGATTCCAACAACCATCTCACTATAGAGATTAATTAGGTTGTATCTAACCTCAATATAACCATTTCATATATTGTTCATCCATTTTCTTTATGTTTATAAATCATGAAGTAACCAACTTCTTATAGCAACATAAATAATAATTTGTTAAATCAGATTCTTGTAGACAATTTCTCATTTTTCATACTTCTACTCTTCACATATATTTCTTAATACCACAAATCAATGAGATTAGGTCGACTAGAGATTCCATATTTCATCTCAATTCCTCACTTAAAGCAAAAGATTAATTATCCATGCAATTCCACATAAGAAAATTCTAAATTGTATCCTACATCCAACTCTTAAATCTTTTTTTTGAATCATGCATAACCCCTTCAATTTGAATGGTATAATATTTAAGGTGAACATGACTTCTAATTGCCATAATAGAGTCTTAAAATTGTATGGCATTATTTTTAAAGGCTCCAACAATACTCTAGAATATAAATACCTATTTTCCCAAATTTTAATAGCTTAAAAAACCCCCAAAAAATATTAATACACAAATCTGTGTATGGCCGGGCTCGAACCCAAGACCAACCAGCCAACCGCAAGCCCAACCAACAAACCAATTCATTTTTGTGAAGAAAACCCCCCTTCAGTTGTTTGTATACTGTTTCCACTGTGAGTTTATAAGAAAATGAATTTTGGAAAGAAAAAAAAAGACAAAGCCTCCCCCAAGACTCGAACCCATGACCAAACACCCACAGCACAGAGCCACGCCCACGCGCGCTAGCCAGTATGCCCAAACACCAATTCTGATTATATAGGTACTTAAAAATCTTTTAACCCAACTCTATGATTTCATCTCATTTTTATTTATTCGTCTATTTTGATTTCTATTGTTTTCAATCATAATTAATACTACTAAAATACATTTCTAAACTTCCAGAAATGCTTTTCCCTTAATTTTATCCAAAGTGGCATGAAGTTGTTCACAAATTAACTTAAATTGTCACTTTTAGAAATCTAGTACTCATATGTTTCAATTAGTAAAATTGACTACTATTTATGACAAACTATCAGGAATATATTTTCTTCTAGTGATTATTCTGAATTTATGAAAAATTCTCACCATCATTTCAAATCATAATCCACCCCTAACTTTATGTGATTTTTAGTCACAATTTTACATACACATACAATTCATATACATGATCCCCTCATGACATCATTACAAAACCCTCTAATAAAGTTATAGTTTAACAGCATGACAATTCTATATTATAATTCTTTATCTAGCAAGCATTAACATCTCATATTCATCTACTACTAAAATTCTAGATGACAAATACAACATGCATCAAAATAATTTTTTTAGAAGCTAAAGTACTCATATCAATTTCCTATTTCAAGCACAATGTATCTAAGCATGAAATCTACAAACAACAAGAAAGTAAAAGAAGCACCCACCTATTAGAAGATTTTAATTTCTCCCTAGAAAATGAACTCCGAGAAGCCTCCAAGCCCCTCCTCGAAATCCATGCCCAAAGGGAGAAAAGAAACCCCCAGCAAAGTATTTCGGCACTAACAGTAAACACAATTTCTTTTTTTGTTGTTGTTTGGCTGATGAAGGCCAAAAGGAAATGTTGGTTTTATAAAGGAAAATTAATTAATTAATAGAAGTTAATTTAACTAACCCCCTCTAATCATAATTAACTACCCACTATCCCTCTTACTCCACTCACCCTCTCTCCAAGCATTTCCGGCCACTTCTTTCTTTTGTGTGCATAAACACGTGCACGTGTACCCTATGTGCACACTCCTCATATAAATTCTTTTAATAATTTTTTATTAAATTAAATGTAGGTGTATGTTACACATGACAAGTGTACTGGATTTCAATATATTTATTTAAATGTAGAAATAATCATGGGCCTCATTTTATAATTAATTTTTAGTCGGGATTTAGGCCTATTGGATTTAATTAAAAATAAATCACATAATTTGACTTAAAAAGATGAGAAGAAAAATTCCTATGACTCAAAAAAATTTTAGGAATATAAAAATGCATATAAAATTTTGTACATCTGAATATCTTACAATATTTATATATTTATATGTTCAGAAAAAACTGAAAAAATTTGTCAATATAAAATTAAACTAGCTACAAGTATAAAAAATAACAAAAACACAAAAACACACAAAAAACAAAAAATATTTCAAAATATATAAGGGTTGGCTCGGACCGGGGGGGGGGGGGGGGGGGGGGGGGGGGGGGGGGGGGGGGGGGGGGGGGGGGGGGGCTGACCTCCTGCCTCTTTGAACCGTCCCGGGCCCAGACCACTATAATGTCGGATCCGCCCAACCCAGACTTGGACCGGTCCACCCTGCCCGGTTGCCACCCCTAAGATTCGTACCGTAATCGTGTGGCCCTAATTCGATTAGGTTTTCACCCTCATAACCTATTTTGTTTAGATACATGAGCGGAGTTCTCTAATTGAGGATCTCTTAAAGTTTTTTTTTTAAGGAAAAAAGTGGAATATAGCCACTCTGTTTCATTAATAAGTAGTTAACGAAACAACCCAAAGAATTGGGCAAAATACAAAGCAATAAAACAGTACAATAAATAACCCATAGTACCTCCAACTAGCATAGGAGGGTGGGAACAAAAGCAACTACATGAAATATTAAAAGTAAAAGTACATTCATAGCCTACGAGGGCTCTCCAACATGACCCTGTACCTGGAGGACCCTGGCAATCCTACCTCCCGTACCCTACACAGGCGTCATCTCCGGCCGGAATCTCCACTTGTTGATCCCACTACCCCCAGCCTCCTAAGTCTATTACCGTCCCCTGAAGACCCACAATGACAACCTTCGAGTTGGAGATTAGGTTTCTTACCATCTCCCGAGTTCCAAACAAGAACCCTAGTTAGCCACACCGAGTGATCCAAGTTTCTCACTTGCCAACTCCCAACCTCTAATCTCTAATATTATAATGGGAGACACGTATATTGCACGTGCATCACTAATATGAAGGAGGTCTCAGGTTCGAAGCCTCACTATGTCAAATTTTGTACTTTAATTCATTTTTTAATATTAAACATGCATCACATGTGTAAATTACTATCCATCTATCTAACTATAATATAATATATTTACTTACTATTTAATGGAAGAGTATGTCACAAATAAACAAATTTTAATAATTTTTTGTCACAAAAGAAATACCACTTTTGACACCAAACAAACACGTGCATCGCACGTGCAACTCCAAATCTATTTTTCAATACGTGCATCGCACGTACACATCAAAGTTTTTCTTTCTTGATTTTAAAAAATACATGTATCTCCCATTCAGCTCCATTTTTTAAAATTAAGGCATTTATCGCACGTGCTAATTACTTTTGACTTACATGTATTACACGTTTAATTTCAACTCTTTATCAAAACGTACATCGCACGTGAAAAATACTAGTCTTGTTAATGAGAATCGTATTTCGGTTCATATCATTAATTGCCAGACCACAAGTATTGATAAAATTGAGAATTTCAAACACCCCCCCCCCCCCCCCCCCCCCACCCCCCCCCCCCCCCCCCCCACCCCACCCAAAAAAAAGGCACAATGTTGCCTCTAAATTATTCAATAGCTGACCCACCTTATTACATTCTTGGGAAGCTTACTATAAACCACTTTCCCAGCAGCGTGGCACAAGGAAAGGGAGAGAACTTTTGGATATAAGCCCTTAAAACTTTCCCTAATTAAATAATCTCCCTCATTGAGACCACAAGTAATGCTACATCCACTACCAATTTCACTACATTTCACTTCACTACCTTAGGTGACACACTTCAATAGGTAGAGGAAGATAGAGTAGGTGGGAGAACTCTCCAATAGGAGTATGCCAACTAAGGTAGTGAAAAAAATGGTAGTGAAATTGGTAGTGGCTAAAGCATTACTCATAATAAATATAAGAATTTCCTTATAAACCCCTCAAATAATTATGTGCTCTTAAAACCTACAACAATTATGTATTCTTAAAATTATCTCCTCTTTTTGAGGGCATTCTGCGGCATATAATGGAGTGCTTCATGTAAGTCTCTCGGGCTTGGAAATGATGGGGGGGACTAATCAGACTAGCAATAGTTATATTCAATTCAAGATCCTTAACTTCAACGGGCTCAGAGATGGGGGGAGGTTGTTTAAAAATTGGAGACAGACGAGTCTAGTGGAACTATGATAGACTCGAGCAGTGATATTTTAGAGGCTTGGATCATTGGAACAATTTGAATGGAATCTGAAGCAGGATGAATGGTACCATTCGGAACGGGCTTATGACTGTATCATGTATGATATGGAATTATCGATTGGAGCTACTCCAAAGGTTTGGTTTCCACCCAGCTTTTCGGCAATGGATTATAGCTTAGTGTTTGAGGGGCCTCATTTTGCTGTTTATTAATGGCTCGCCATCAGAATGGTTCCAGTCAACTATGGGGTTATGGCAGTGATATGGCTAAAAATAGAACTGAATCGGGATCATTCAAATTGGACACGAATCTCAAAGCTCTTAGGGGTAAAATGGTAATTTCACCTGTAAACGGGTCCGAGAATAGGAACTTGGTCTTTTTCAAGCTCAATAACCCACAAGCGGATCTGTCCTACTGGGTCAGGGCGACAGCCCATTACGAACAAACCCAGAATATTCTAAAGAGTAATTCAAATTCGTGATTATCTTTAAGAGGCGGTTTAAACCGCCCCTCTAATAATAAAACGAGTAAAACTCTATCCATAAACACCGAGAAGTAGAGATAAATCATTATCTCGAAACTGGTCCCTAAGGAGACTATAAATACCCCTCTACCCCCACCATAAAAAAGGTAATCAATTATTTTTCCATAAAAAGCTCTATTTTATTCTTCCTGAATACTGACTAGAGCGTCGGAGGGCCTGTCGCCGGGATCAATCCTGGTGTTTCGGGCGTTTTGCAGGTCAGAAGCAGGAGATCGCGGCAGTCAACGTCAACGGAAGTCAAAAAGTCAGATTCTCAACTGTTCCACAAAAGAATCCACATCATCTGGTTACTCTCGCACCGAAAAAAGAAGTAACAGATTGGCGCCGTCTGTGGGAACAGAAAGAAATCCGACTGAAACTTCACTAGAAACCCAAGTTTCCAACATGCCTCCGAAAGGTAAAGGGAAGGTGGCGGCCTCAAGCCGACGAGCCAACCCTCCTCAACTATCGCCTCCTCTAAAGGAACCCTTACTAGCCATGCAACCACCACAACCAGAACCCCTCCTTCAACTAGCTCCACTTCCACCTGGCACGGTTGCTCTGAGGGGCTTTCGCCGCAGTCGCCCCGAGCCATCTACAAGGCCACTCGTCAAAAACAACGGATCAGTGTACACCTCTACTCCTTCCGCACCCCCTCAGTTACAACCCGACCTTCGTCAAATCATCGTCAATCGCCAGCACGGGTCTGACATCCGAACCCATCTCAATGACAGAATGGCTCAGGAGGAAGCCTCCCATCCAGGATAAAGGGAGAACAGCAGAAGCCCTTCTCCTAAGAGGTCTAGATCCAGGAGAAGTCCCTCTCTCAGGGGTCACAGGAGAAGTCTCTCTCCACGAAGGCAAAGAGGATCTCCCTCCCCCAGGGGGCGAAGGAGTCACCACTCTCCAAGAGATCACAGAAGAACACCTCCCCAGGAGAGGAGGCACCCGACTTCAATTAGCAGGACAACCCCCAGGGTGGAAATCGATTAAGAGAAGCCGGCTACCAGGGCAGAGCTTTGAGAGCTCAAGAATGAATTCCTCCAAGCCCTCAGCATAATTCCACCTCAGACCCGGCAACCTAGCCCTCACCATTCTTCTCCATCTCGACGCGAAGAGTCCCGCGGATCCACCAGATCTAATCAACAGGCAGACGCCATCCTCCGACGACTCCGAAAGATGGAAGATCGTCTAGCGTTGCTGAAGCAAGAAGGAGAAAAACATGAAAGAAGATACAGTCCCGTTAGGCCCCCCTTATCCAAGAATATTAATTAGGCTCATGTCCCTATTAACTTCAAGGTCCCAACCTTTGAATCATACAACGAGGAAACCGATCTGGTAGACCACATTGAGAGTTTTAAAACTCTCATGATAATCCACCAAGCATCCGACTCCCTCCTCTGCAAGACTTTCCCAGAAATCCTGAAGGGATCTGCACGAGAGTGGTTCTTTCGACTCTCTCCAGGGTCCATCTTCTCATTCGATCAACTTGAGGAGCTCTTCCTCACTCACTTCGTCACCAACCGTAAGACAGAGAAATCAAGTGCCTCTCTACTTGACTAGAAGCAAAGAGATAGGGAGTCCCTCAGGAGTTATGCCCGACGTTTTACAGTCGAGTCTCGATCCATCCCCTCACTCAACTCAGCCATAGCTATGGCTGCCTTCAGGCACAGTGTAAATCATGAGTACCTCAGAGCCCCTCTGGTCAAAAGACCTCCCCGGGACTTCTCTGACCTCCTTCAAAGAGTCGAGAAGTACATCCGGGTGGAGGATGCTATTCGACCTCAAGAACAGAAGGTGACCTCATCCAAGAACAAACGGAAGAGCACCAACGAAGACAAACCCAGTAAGTCCCAGAAGGATGTCACAGGCCAGTTTCGTCCACCCCCAATGCCTCAATTTGAGAAGTATATTACACTTAACGCCTGCATCTCTACAATCCTCATGGAAGTGGACAAGGAGGGACTCCTTCGACCTCCCCCTAAGATGAACGCCCCAATCAGAAGAAGAGATAGGAACAAGTGGTGCGAATTTCACAAAGATCACGGGCATCTCACTGATGACTGTCGGGCCCTCAAAGACAAGCTAGAAGCTCTGCTCCGACAGGGGTACCTCAACAAGTTTGCCGAAGGGAACGACACCGAGAACCTGATGAAGTACAACGAGGGCGCTTAATGCCCTCCCCAAGTATTTAGCTTCAAACCTGTAATAAAGGCTCGCATTCAAGCGGCCATCTAGTTTATTCAATAAAATCTGTCCTTTATTTCTTTTTTACAAAAAAGTTATGAGTGATTAACAGATCCAATGCCATGTGTACGGCATTATCTCTCTCACTAGAACACTTTAACGGACGATTACGAAGTCCATCCAGGATTCAAGGATCGCAACGGCATGCTTGCTCCCGAGCAAGCGTGTGGGGTGTTCTTGTCGTACAAGTGTCGCAGCTTCGATGAGTGAGGAATTCACTCATGGTTCATAGAGCCGCTCTAGCTACATGCTCCCGAGCAAGTGCGCAGAGTTCGACTCGCCATTCGAGTGCTCCTAAAACCCATCGTCACCTTGTTCGGAGTCCATTCATGGTTCATATGACCACTTTAGCCACTTGCTCTCGAACAAGTATGCGGAGTTCGGCCCGCCATTCGAGTGCTCCTGAAACAACCCCAGATGAGTACGGAGTCCACTCATGGTTCGTAGAGTCGCTCTAGCCACATGCTCCTGAGCAAGTGTGCAGAGTTCGACTCGCCATTCGAGTGCTCCTAAAACTCATCGTCACCTTGTTCAGAGTCCATTCACGGTTCGCAGGGCCACTTTAGCAACCTTCTCCCGAGCAAGTATGCGGAGTTCGGCCCGCCATTCGAGTTCTCTTGAAACAACCCCAGATGAGTACGGAGTCCACTCATGGTTCATAGAGCCGCTCTAGCCACATGCTCTCGAGCAAGTGTGAAGAGTTTGACTTGCCATTGGATTGCTCTTAAAACTTGTCGTCACCTTGTTCGAAGTCCATTCACTGTTCATAGGGCCGCTTTAGCCACTTTGCCCTCGAGAAAGCATGCAAAGTTTGGTCGCCGTTCGATTGCACCTGAAACAACCCTGAATGAGTACGAAGTCCACTCATGGTTCCACTCTAGCCACATGCTCCCAAGCAAGTGTGCGAAGTTCGACTCGCCATTCGAGTGCTCCCACAATTGGGTCACAATAAGAGTACAAGAGTTACAATCCTTTACTAAGCTCGCCTCTCAAGCGGCCCTCTTCTGTAACAAGTTTGGAGCTCAACTCTTCCCTAGAGTTGCTCCCTAAATCTCGCATACCAAACGAATCTTCCCAATGGTCTTGCGAAGACCTTCTTCATAGCTCCTCCATGGTAAAACTACCCTTCTTAGCCTATGGGAGCAAAGCTCCTCTTCGAAGACTCTGGACTCAAGGATATTGCGGGCCTATTTTGACCCTGAAGATGGATGATTCTTTAACTGACTTCTGAAGAGATATTTTAGAACTTCAAGTCAGCTTCGAAGCGAGTGGTCAAACACACCGATCGGGCCTCCGTAGCACCGTAAAAATTAGTTACAGTGATGCTCGCCACAACCGTTCGCCAAACATCGCAATGGTTCGCCAAGCAACACAACCGTTCACCATACAGTGCAATCGTTCACTGCATTTAAGCGCTCGCAAAGCGTTCTAAGCTTGCCGAGCAAACAGTGATCCGATCAAAAAATGAGCAAGGTGGCATTGACCAGTCAAAGATTAGATTTGACCAGTCAGCGGTCAAAAGTCATGAGTCACTCATCTGTAGCTCGATGCACAACTCACCATGCTCGCCGATTTGAGCCGAACAGATGTAGTTCCGAACAATAAAATGGAAAAAAAATCTGCCTTAAGATCCGTGCTCAAATCTAGCTCGACGGCTCAGGTTTGCACAACCAAAAAAAAGTTACTAAAGGGTTAACGGGTCGGGTTCGGACCCGTAAAGACCCAAACCCGCAACCCCTACTCTTCTTCTTCTTCGAAATTGAGAACCAAACCAAAAAGCAAAAAAAAAAAACAGTTCATCTCCTTCGTCAACTCGACAAACTCCAACCATTATCGAGCTCCTCCACCGTCGTTGAGGCTCCATCGAGCTCCCCTCCTCCGTCGCACACTTCCAATGTCGAGCTCCCCCACAGTCGAGCTTCTTCAACTCCAAGCTCCGTCGAGCTCGAGCTCCTCGTCGAACCCATCGCCGAGCTCCACACGTCGTCGACCTCCTTCATCGAGCTCCCCTTCCTCGTCGAACTCCATTCTCGCCAACCTCCATCATCGAGCTCCAATGCCGTCGTCAAGCTCCTCTCCTCGTCGCCCATGTGACGCATTCCTTCGCAGTCATCGAGCAGCAATGCCGAGCTTAAGCTCCTCCAATGCCGAGCTCGAATCACTCCTTGCCAAGCTCCCTCACCGTCGAGCCCCACCTCCACTGCTCGTCGAGCTCCTTCACTCCTAAAGCATCGAGCTCCTCGTCGCTTCCATCGCCGAGCTCGTATTCCCCTCGCCGAGCTCGTCTTCCCCTCGCCGGGCTCGTCCCTCCATTGCGACAAGCTCCACGCTGCCTTTGCCGAGCTCCAACCTCCAACCGAGCTCAAACTCAAAGCCCTTGCTGCGATGTTCGCCGCTCAATCCGAGCAAAGCTACCACCGACCCTCAAACGAGAGAAAAATGCGCCTTTTTAAGATTCGTGCACGATCACAATCAACGGCTGTGATTAATCAAGGTAATTTCTAATTAATTTATTTAATTATTTAATTGAATTAATATTTTAAAAAATCCAAAAAAGATAATTAAAAATTGAAAAAAATTAGTTAAAAAATCTGAAAAATATAATTATTAAATTAGAATAATTGATTAAAATTTTCGATAATTAATTATTTAAATTCAGAAATTGAATAAAAAATTCAAAAAATGATTAAAAATTGGAAAAAAAATCAGAAAAATCTGGAAAAATCACAAAAAATCCAAAAAATTCTAAAAATAATCCTGAGTATTTTACAAACTCAGGAAAACATCGTTACACTCCAAGAAAGCTCTAAATGTCCTCGAGAATGCTGATAAATTCTAAGAGCATTAAAAACGGGCAAAAAACTCCTCAAAAACTGTGAAAATCAGTCTTCGGGAGTGGGGGGCTTGTGATATGGATAAAAATAGAACTAAATCGGGACTGTTCAAATCAGGCACGAATCTCAAAGCTCTTAGGGGTAAAACGGTAATTTCACCTGTAAACGGATCCGAGAATGGGAACTAAGTCTTTTCCAAGCTCAATAACCCAAAAGCGGATCTATCTTACTGGGTCAGGGCGACATCCCATTATGAACAAAACTAGGATATTCTAAAGAATAATTCAAATTCGTGATTATCTTTAAGAGGCAGTTTAAACCGTCCCTCTTATCATGAAACGAGTAAAACTCTATCCATAAACACCGGAAAGTAGAGATAAATCATTATTTCAAAACTGATCCCTAAGGTGACTATAAATACCCCTCTACCCCCACCATAAAAAAGGTTATCAATTATTTTTCCATAAAAAGCTTTATCTTATTCTTCCTGAATACTGACTAGAGCATCGAGGGCTTATCGCAGAGATCAATCCCGGTGTTTCGGGCATTTTGCATGTCAGGAGCAGGAGATCGTGGCAGTCAACGTCAATGAAAGTCAAAAAGTCAGATTCTCAATTGTTCCACAAAAGAATCCACATCATCTGGTTACTCCCACACCGAAAAAAGAAGTAACATGCAGTGATGCCCTTTATCCCCTTATCTTTTCATCAATTTCTCTTAGGTACTCTCTCGCCTCATTAAACAATATTAGGTTATACCAATTGTCAACTCTATGGTATTAATATTGGGTATAATGGCACTTCTTTCAATCATCTCCTCTTTGCGGATGATATAGCTTACTTTTTGCTAGAGCCTACGTCTCTAAATGCAAGGTGACCGGCCTAAAGCTTGTTTGATGAGTACTGCAGCCTAAGCAGTCAGAGTATTAATCTCTGCAAGAGTAATTTCTTTTTGGGTGGAGTAAGATATAACAAAAGGCGGAGGGGCGGCCTTGCAGATTTTGCAAGTTGGGCAAGGATCTCTTCCCTTCAAATATTTGGGAACACAGACCAATTCTATTAAAGAGTACCGGCTTCAAACTACAATGATGTCTTAGAAAGAATCCACAATAAATTAACTGTTTGGAAGGCTAAAACCTTAACATTTGCAGGAAGAATTATACTCCTCAAATCAGCGGCGCGGGCTGTTCTGTTGTTTCCTTTATCTCATAACTGTTTCCCTCGACCAATTATTGACAACATCAATCGGTGGGGTGAGAGGAATGTTGAGTTTTACCCTCAACTCGAGATGAAAACAAAAGCAAACAAAAGCTAACAACACACAAACACATGAGATTTTTTCGAGGTTCACCCAATACAAACACACAAACTCCTGCGATTATCACAAAAAATATGAAAAGAAATAGGTTTTCAATCACTCAAAAACTCACAACCTAGGGTTTATCTTCTTCCCCCTCTCTCAAGAACGGCTGCTTGATATCTCTTCCTATTTTGGAATAACTTGCACTTAATACTAATAATCGTACACTATACACATATATAGGATTACAATAGAATAGATCTCAGTCGTAGATGGAATATTCTGATCAGTGCCATCGCAGTCGACTATGAATGAGAAGGGTCGACTGCAATGTGTCGCAACAAATGTGGTCGACTTCCCATTTGGCGTTCGACTGCAATTCGTCTCGAATCAAATCAGAGAGCAGACACAATCAACTACCCTCCTAACGGTCGACTGCTCTGTCTGCTGCATTTGATGGTTGACTACCCGTATTAGCAATTGACTCTCCTCCTGTTGTTCTTGCTTGTTGTTGCTACTGCAATTCTCACTTCTTCTTCAACCTTGTTCTCGTGCATTGGGTCCACCAATCTCAATAATCTCCCACTTGGATACATATACACGAAGTCTCTAACATGTTCTTCATTTTTCTTTTGGCCTATTCAAGACTTGTGCCTCTGCGCATCAATCAACATGGAGACAATCTGATAGCAGAATAGCAAAACCGAAGCTTCTTGCTGTCCACTACCTTTGCGAGCATGTCCGCCGAATTCTTTGTGTCAAAAATCTTAGATATCTTCTACCACTTCTTTTCAACTGTCATCCTGATAAAGTGATACCTCATCTGAATCTGTCGAGTCCTAGCATGGAACACAGAGTTCTTTTCTAAGAATACTGTATTTTGATTGTCACACCATAGATCTCCTATTAGTTGCTTTCTACACAACTGACCCATGAATCCTAAAATCCACAACATGTCCTTCGAAGACTCTGTAAGTGTCATATATTCTGACTCTATAGTTGACTGTACTACAACCTTCTGTATCTGAGAAGCTCATCTCACAACTGTACCTCCAACTATGAACACATATCCAATAGTACTCTTACAACCATCATGATCACTGTAAAAGTATGCATCGACATAACCATGTATATGCAAAGAATCACCCCCCCCCCATATATATATATATATATATATATATATATATATATATATATATATATATATATATATATATATATATATATATATATATATATATAGGAGTGATCCAATGAGAAACATCTTAAAATGAGAAAATGAGAAACATTAATTTTAACCATTGGATTTGAGAGAATTGAGATGAATGGCTCTAATTCATTTGGAATAGTAATTAAAAAAATCGGTTTATTTTAACTAATCTATAAAAAAAAACCACCAAAAAAACCCAAATGTTAATTATGAAATTATACATCAGGTTAGCTATAACTCGACTTCCTTGAATACTCGTAAAGTATGAATCCCCTGTTTCTATATTTGATTGCATGATACAATTAAACAGTCTTTTGACTTTTCAAAATTTAACTATAATAATTGTGTTCTTTCTCATTTAAAGCAGGTCTGAATCTAAAATAATACACATTAAGGGTATTTTTTTCTTTCAATTTTACTCATTATATAAGGTATAATCCTTTTTATAATGTAACATGAATTCAGAATAAGAGATTGTTCGATTTAAAATGAAAATTAAAATAAATTGTTACGAGCTATGAACAATCGCTTGCATACATAAGGAAAGTATATGTGGCTATGATTATAAAGAACATAAATTAGAAAGAACCTGACAATTTTCTAATGGCTAAACCTCTCTTAGTCAATGGAAAATTTCCAGTGGAGTTATATACTTATATTTGGATATAGACGGCGTTGGGAAGAAACTAAATTAATTTTGTTTTATTGTTAGGGATGGGAAGTTATATACTTATATTTGGATTTGAAGAGTTGAAATAAACTGGTTTTTTATTGTTATTTTTTTTGGTGGTTTAGTTTTTTGATAGATTAGTTAAAATAAACCGGTTTTTTTAATTACTATTCCAAATGAATTATAGCCATTCATCTCAATTCTCTCAAATCCAATGGTTAAAATTAATGTTTCTCATTTTCTCATTTTAAGATGTTTCTCATTGGATCACTCCTCTATATATATATATATATATATATATATATATATATATATATATATATAGAGGGGGGGGGGGAGAATGATCTGAAGTACTTGCAAGATATCTACGAATCCACTTCATTACAAACCAATGCTTTTCACCTAGATTCTTGATGTACCGGCTAACAACTCTCATTGCATGTGCGATATCTGGCCTTGCAGATACCATCTCATACATAAGACTATCAACGACTGAGGCTTAAGGGACTGCAGTCATCTCCTCCATATCTGCCTCTGATGTAAGACACAAGTCCATAGATAACTCGAAGTGTGCACCCAAGGGACAAGAATTGGCCTTGCACCATCCATATTGAATCATTTCAACACTTTCTTCACATAGTCCGTTTGTGAGAACCAAAGCTTCTTACTCTAATAACCATCCTCTCCTTGTGAAATGGACGATTCGTTCTAACCAAACAGTAGAATCCTACTAATTTTTATGTGAAGAATTTGCTTCGTCTCCCCTAGATCTTTCAAAGACAACTGAGAAGCGAGTATCTTTTTCACATCATTAATTTTCTTCATACACGAACCTGCCAATAGCATATCATTCACATACAAAGCTAAAATTACCGTATCATTGTCGTCATACCTACGCACATAGACACAATGATTTGATTCTCATCTTTCTAGTCGCTTTCCTCTCATGAAACAATCAAACTTCAAGTACCATTGTCGTGGTGCATATTTGAGCCAATATAGACTGTTCTTCTTTTTCTTTGACTTCAAAACCTTCATATACAACTATTCTTCTACATCACCAAGGAGAAATGTTGTTTTGACATCCAACTGCTCTAAGTGAAAATTTTCCACTGCCACTGTGTTCAGCAAAACCATCATCAAAGTCATCTTCACAACTGGAGCAAAGATCTCATTTAGTTAACACCTTCTCTCTGAGAAAACCCTTTAACAACAAGTCTTGCCTTGTACCTCTTTCTACTATCTACTTCATTCTTGATTCTGAAAATCCACTTGTTCATAGGAGCACGCTTCACTATAGGTAACTTGGTTAACACCTAAGTTTGATCATGTGTCAAGGAATTCATCTCATCCCTCATGGCAGACTCCCACTAAATTCGAGCATTACCTTTCAAAAGCTCTTCATGAATCTCTGGCTTACCAAAATCTCTGTACAGAACATGGTCGTGAACTGTGCTGGTTGATGGACCATATTTCACTGTCAGTCTTCTCTCTTGTATTGACCTTCTCAAAGTAGGTACTGGTTCACTGACAAGTTCAGGATCCCCCGAATGGCTCTGGCTGTACCTGTTCATTTTGGATATCCTATTCAATCTCATTAGGCTCCTCTTGAGCCTCATGTGCTACCAATGGTCTTTGTACCTGTTGCTGCACTCTAGCGGCCCCGCCATTAGGTTCGTCTTCAGAACCTAAATCTAAATATGAATCTGAGTTTGTATCTGAAACTGTTGGATTGGCATGACCTGTGTGTCGGTCTTTATACAATAGCTCTTCATTGAAGACCACATTCTGGCGGCGAATGACCTTTTTATTCCCAAAATTTCAAAATCTGTAACCATACTCATCGCCGTTGTAGCCAATGAAGACACTTGTAGTATTTTGAATTCAGTTTCTTTCTTTCTTCCATGTAAATTAGTGAATAGGTACTATAACCATAAACTCTCAAATGGGAATAATTAACAGGTTTACCGACCATAGTTCTTAAGGTATGGCCCCATCAAGGGCACTAGATGGGCAACAATTGATCAAGTACACTGATGTATCCACTGTAGATGCCCGAAGATGAACATGAAGACCTGCATGAAGTCTCATGCATCTCGACTTTTCGAGTATTGTGCAGTTCATTCTTTCTGCAACTAGATTATCTAGTGGATGGGAACTGTCTTTATTCCTTGGATACCTTCATGTGCCAGAGAGTCACTAAACTCTTTGCTTGTGTACTCACCACCATTGTCTGATTTTAATGCTTTCACCTTACCACCCACGTCATTCTCAACTTTGGCCTTCCAATCTCTGAATGTCTCAAACACGTTGGACTTTTCACGACTTGCAACTACCCTAACTTTTCTAATAGCATCATTGATGAATGTAACGAATTATCTCTTACTACCATAAGATAATTGCTAAGCCGGACTCCACACATCTGTATGTACCAACTCTAGCTTACCAAGCTTCTTCTCATACCCACTCATCTAAAAGCTAACTTTCTTTTGTTTTCCCATTACACAATTCTCACAGAAATTCATCTCAACTTTCTTCACCCGTGGCAGAAGATCTCTGGAACAAAGCTGTTTGACCCTTTTCTCACCAAGATGCCAACCTAATGTGTCATAAGATTGAAGCATAATTAACTGATGAAGTCGTGGCAATGAATTCATCAGAATCTTCTCATCTGAGTAGGTACAACGTGCCAATACGTTTTCTTTTTGCTACTAACCTAGCACATGTAGTAATCTTCTACTCTCCATGTCCAAATATTGTCATAAGCCCTTCTTTGTCCAATTTGTTGTTTGAGATCAAGTTTTTCCTCAATCCTGGAATGTGTCTCGCTTCATGCAAGACTAGTTGCCCACCATTGCGAGCATTCACTGTGATAGTTCATTTCCTAACAACTTGGCAATTATGCCAATTCCCAACTGTGATTGAACCAAAATCACATGTCATATAATTCTCAAAAACATTTCTCATGGATGTACAATGATAAGAAGCACTTGAGTCTATAAACTAATCATCTTGCATCATATCAATTCCAGCATGCAAACATAAATTATCAAAATAAGTTCCGTTGCTTACTACATTGGCTCCTTATGACCCACCTTGATGTCTCTTGTACTTTTCGCATTGGTCTCTCCTATATCCTTACTTATGACAGTGCCAACACTCACTTTTGCGATTTCATGCTCTTGAATTTTACCTGTGATTCTTGCTTTTCGACCTCCCTCTAATTACTTCTTCCACGGTTCTCAGCTGACAATACAAAGTTGCTACAAGATAATGAAGATTCTCCATTTCTTTTCCTCCTCACATCCACATTTAGTTGCATCAGTCATAGAACTTGTGATAGTCTGTTCTAACGAGTTGTAATTATCGGGAAGACTAAAAAGCAATAACAATGCTTGTGCTCGTTCCACGAACTTCAACCCTACCGATTCTAATTGATTGTATACTATACAAAAATTGTTCACATGTTCCGCCACTGAACCCCTCTCTAACAACTTCATGTTGACCACTTCTTCAAATGAAGAATATGGTTTGATGCAGATAGTTTCTCATACATATCTGTAAGGATCTCCATTGCCTACTTTACGGTCTTTGCCTTCTCAAAGTGGAATAACTTTTTCCTACTCACAAACATTTGAATTTGCCTAAGCGCCTTATGATCTAAACGGTTCCAAGCTGCCAATGCAACTGCATCTACCTCGTCCCCTTCTGCCTTCATGCCAAACAACGGATCATCTAGATATTTCTGTCGGAAATATTCTATCATCTAGATATTCCATATTATGAACTATGTTTCATTGAATAGCTCGATTGTCCCTTTGTCTCCATCTCTGCAAACCAACTTGGTGCTCTGATACCACTTTGTTGAGTTTAACCCTCAACCCGAGATGAAAACAAAGCAATGAAACAAAGATGCAAAAGCAAACGAAAGCCAACAACGCACAAACACATGAAACTTTTTCGAGGTTCACACAATGTATTGACTACTTCCCCACGCAGAAGTACTCATGCAATTTTCACTAGAAAATATGAAGAGAAACATGTTTACAATCACTCAAAGAATTCACCACCAAGGTGTAGGGTTTATCTTCTTCTCTCTCTCTCTTAAGAAAGGCAGCTAGATCTCCTTCTCTATCTTGGAATAAATTTAATTTGACCCTAATAATAGTACATTTACATATATATAGGATTGATCTCAGTCGTTGATGAAATATCCTAATTAGCGCCGTCGAGGCCTACTGCCAAGGAGAGCAGTCGACTGCAATGTGTCACGAGCAAGTCAGAGAAAAGATGTGATCGAATGCCCTCCTGGAGGTCGACTGCAATTCGTCTCGAATCAAGTCAAAGAGCAGACACGGTCGACCGCCCTCCTGGCAGTCAACTGCTCTGCCTACTGCATTTGATGATCGACTACGTGTCCAATCAGTTCCCACATCATCTAATATCTTGATTGATAGAAAGTCTTCGATTAATTATGAGACACTCTCATCTTTGACTACAAATTTCTTAAGTTTGCTGAAGAGACGAGGTAGGCAGCCTGTATCAGCAGACGACTGTCTTCCTACTGTTCTTGCTTGATGCTTCTTCTTAACCATGTTCTCATGTATTTGATCCACCAGTCCCACCAAGGAATTCATATGGCTTCACGGGAGAAATTGTGTTGTCCGATTGATATTGGAGGGGTAGGCTTGTGTGATATAAATGTTCTACAAGAAAGTCTTATGGCCAAACATTTACGTGTGTTTACTGTCGACCATAATCCTTACTCTATAAGTGCTTCATTGTAAAGTATAAGTTTCCCTCTGCTCCTTTAGATATCAAAAAGTCGAAGACTGTTTTTGTTTATGGTGATCTGTTTGTAGAGGTACAGATCTGCTTTGTTCTAGGCTGAGATGGGAACTCGAATCAGCTGCGCATATCAACACTAGTTCTGATCTGTGGTTTCTTAATGCTCCTTGAGTGACGTTGTGTTTGACTATCGACTATGATAATGTTGGTCGTGACATCTCATTCATATCCCCCTTCCAAGAATGTGACATTGTGCGCCTTAGGTTAGTTTTCCCTCCTCTCCTCAAGTTGATAACTAGTATCCTATCCATGTCAACCTTGTGCAAGATAGGCTACTTTGTTTTGACCATCGATTGGAAGAGGTGCCTCTAAAAGTTATTTATCAGGAGGCTAATGGAAAGTCCATGTCTCCTCACTTTCTGGTTACCCTTATATAGGGGCTGCGGGTGGCTCCAAAAGTGATAATATGGCTTTGGAAGTAGACAAAATAATACTTCTGTTGAATTTTTCCTAACCATTTTCTTGTGAAGGACTTGCGTACAAGGGCATCATTGGCACGAGGCCGCATTAGGAACAACTTGTACGAATGGCCAACACCAACTCAAAGATCAAACACAACACCTTCTACCTACCTAACCATGACATCTGACTTAGGGCATCAACGTCTTGGTCATCCCTCTATTCCCATTCAACAAAAGCTTCCTACAAGTTAGCAAATTTCAATCTCCGACTCTTCAAAATCTAGGTCTCATTGTGATTCCAGCTTTTGCAATAAAAGTCACAAATTACCTTTTAATGTTTCTTCCATTAATTGTTATGAACCTTTTCAAGTTATTTATTCAGATCTTTGGGGCCCATCTCTAATTATTTCAGTTGATAAATTTCGCTATTAAGTTATCTTTGTTGATTATTTTACAAAATATACATGGTTCTATCTCATTAAAGTCAAATATGAAGTTCCAATTATTTTTTCACATTTTAAAACCAGAGTACGACGCTAAGAATATAGCTATCTGGCAATACGCTTGGATAAGTAACGCGATGAACCGTACGTGTATCTCTAGGCGTTATGATGTCTTATTATGTAGATCATGTCTTGCTTGAGGGTTCCAAACCCCGCCCTTCTCTAATAGGGGAAAGTACAGACCCACGTCAAGGGATATACGAGCGTCATTCTTCAAATGGATTGAACTTCTGCATAGCACCCTAGTTTTTTGGTACAAGTAGCTAAGGGAGCTGGGAGGTACGACTTGCGTCAAACTTGTGAAAGAATACTTGATGCGCACCTGCTGAACAAGGCTTCTTTCAAGTCGAACAAAGATTACTAGTTTCGGAGTAACCAACCATTGTACTTCTAGGCGGTGTAATAGGTATTAGGTATCATCATCCTTTGATTTTCTCTTAGCCTTCTATTTACTCATCTTGTTGGGACTATCCTTGTACTGATTAGGTTGATCAAATAAGGTTGGTGTTACCGCTAAATCTGGTGTTGGGGCAAACAGATAGTATTTGTGGATTCTTGAGAAAACGAACAAGGCAAACCTGTTGACCTGTTGACCTTCACCGACTTGTTGACTTGGTCTCTTGCCGTTGCTGCGAACCTGCAAAAAGTGCGAGACACCGGGATGGATCCCGGCGACGCACCCTCCGACGCTCAAGTCAGTAACCAGAAGTGATTATGAAAGAACGTAAATTGGCAAAAAATTGATTACCTCTTAATGGAGATGGATGGGGGGTATTTACAGGCATCTCAGGGATCAGATTAGGCATGTAATTTCTGTGTATAAATAAGGAATGTAATCCCTAATTCCCAGTGAAAAGATAGATGTGAATCAGGGCCATTGATTAAGATTTAATCGGGGACCTTGATTTTATCTTGCTGAACCGGGTGTGCGACGGGTTGAAACCCGTACCCAGTTGATGTGGATCCGTTTATAGGTTATTGGGCTTTGAATAAAGACCCAGTTCCCATTTCAGACCCGTCAGTAGGTGAAATTACCGTTTTACCCCTGAGCTTTAAGATTCGTCTCCGATGTGAACAGTCCCGATTTAATCCTATTTTTAGCCATATCATGAGCCCCCCACTCCTAGAGACTGAGTTTTTCAGTCTGTGAGGAGTAGTTTTACTGTTCTAATGGCGTACGGGATTTTATCGGTGTTCTTAAGGGAGTTTTGGATCTTTCTTGGGGTGTAACGGTGTTATTCTGGGCTTGTAAAATGCCCAAAAATATTCTCAGAATTTTCCAGGATTTTTGGTGATTTTTCCAGATTTTTCTGAATTTTTTCTCATTTTTTAGAATTTTTTATTCATTTTCCGAATTAAATAATTAATTATCGAAAATATTAATTAATTATTCTAATTTAATAATTATTTTCCAGAATTTTTAAAATAATTTTTCTGAATTAATAATTATTTTTAGAATTTTTAATTAATTTTTTTGATTTTTTAAATATTTTTCGGATTTTTTAAATAATTAAAATAAATAAATAAATAAATTAAATAATTAAATATAACCTGGACACGTGGCGCGATCTGTGCCGTCGGATCCCGGCACGAATCTCGAGGAGGCACGTTTCCCAAAAAAATGTTATCTTGTCGTTTAGCGCACGTGGCACGATCTGGACCGTCCATCACCAGAAGCGCGAATTTCTGGAAGATCCAACGGTTGTAGTCGTTCGACGGCTTTTTTCTCCGTTTTGGAGCTTGGATGGGCACTTGCTCGGCAGCCGACCGGGGAGGTGACGCCACGTGGCATCGCCACGTGGCACACATTTTTTTCCTTCCTTCGCAATTTTTAAATAAATAAACGATTTAAATAAATAAAAAACGATTTTTAATACCGATTTATGGCGTGGTTCGATCTGAGCCGTTGATCATGGTCGAGCTCGAATTTCTAAGAGATCCAGTGGCTGTTATCGCTCGGAAGCTTTTTTCTCTGTTTACGGGCTCGGAAAGGCACTTGCTCGGCCGCCGACCGAAGACAGGGGGTCTCGGCAAGCCGAGCGACGTGGCGCAATCTGAGTCGTCGGATGATGGTTTGAATCCCAAGAAAACGCTATCTTGTCTTTTAGTGCACGCGGCACAATCTGGACCGTTTGTCATCAAGAGCACGAATTTCTGGAAGATCCAACGGTCGTAGTAGCTAGTTGTCTTTTTTCTCCGTTTGCGAGCTCGGAAAGGCACTTGCTCGTCCGCCAACCGGAGGGAGGGGGTCTCGGCAAATCCGAGCGATGTGGCACAATCTGAGCCGTCGGATGGCGACGCGCATCTCGAGACGGGCACATTCCCCAAGAAAACACTATCTTGTCGTTTAGTGTCCTCGGCGAGATCTGGGCCGTCTGATCAAGATCAGGCGCGATTTTTTAGGAGAAAGTGAGTTTTCTCCGTTTGCGAGCTCGGAAAGGCACTTGCTCGTCCGCCGACCGGAGGGATGGGGTCTCGGCAAATCCGAGCGACGTGTCGCAGTCTGTCTCGAGATGATTTTGTTCCCAAGGACATTAATGGTGCCTCGGGGTTTGTGCGGCGTTCCACCTTCCCCAGGTCATTAAGGATAACTCCTTCAATTAATGCGTGGCGTTTCAACTTCCGAGGGTCATAATGGCTAGTTCTTGGAGGGTAGGCTATAAGTACTCCATTCCCCTTGTTATTTCAGTCGCAGCAATGTTGAGTTTTAGACCTCGGTGGTGTCTGCCTCTGGCGGACGCCAGTCTTGTGGAGTCTTAACCTTGATGGGTTCGGAGGGGTGGTCACTCTACTGCCTTCTTCTTCTCCCGTTCCTGACGGCCCCCATTATGGGTGTCAGGGTCGGGGGAGAATGAGGCAGGAGTAGTGACGACGGTGATCCGAGCCCGAGGTATGAGTCGCTCCGGGATGATGGGTGGTCGTTCTTCCACCAAGGTCTTCTGCCGACTCCGGCTGCCCTGAGGTGGGTGGCGGGGTCGGAGGAGATCATGGTGGAAGAGGTGACGATCCAAATTCGGACCCGGGGGAGATCATGGCTCGGACTTCAGGACCATCGGTGAGATTGATGGGGAAGAAACAAAGGGCGTTTCGAGCTTGTTGTTTGCAACTGTGAAGGCTCTGTTGCCAGAGTCCTCTACCAGGCCGAACCTTCACAGTTGCAATCAACTAGCTCGGAATGGTGCGTTTCTCCCGATCTCTGAGTGTTGATCTGCTTTCGACCGGGGCCCGTGGGTCGGCGGACTTCTTCTTTCCTCTGTTGATCTTCTTCTTTCCTCTGTTCTTCGTTTGCTTCGTTTCTTTCCTCATCTTCTTGCCTCAACTCCGAGAGGAGTTTGGCGAACCCGGACGAGGGGCTTCGGCGAAGCTGGAGAAGCTCGACTGCCGTGGGTTGGGCGAGCATGGCGAACGAACTTTGAAGCTCGTTGAGAGGGCTCGGTGAGGCTCAGAGGTGAAGGAACTCGACGACAGTGGAGTGGGGCTCGATAATGGCGAGCTCAGTGAAGGAGAGACGGAAGTGCTCTTGGAGTGATGGTGATGGCGAGCTCGCTGAGTTGATGATGGAGACGGAGCGTCGAGCTCGGCGAGGGGAGCTCGCGATGGTTTGGCGAGCTCGACAGTGGGGTGCGTCGCCTCGTCGTGCTCGTCGTGGTGAAGGATATGATGGAACTCGGAGATGGTTCGACGAGGAGCTTGCTCGGCACCGTGGCTGGTGGTCGAGCTCCGCATTGTGGGCTCGACGGCCAAGCTTTGGCCATGGCAGTGCACTTGAGAGCTCGCCGAAGGAGGAGGGAGCTCGACTCGGCATGGAGAGCTCGGCGGGGCCTCGGAGCTCGTGCAGAAGACGAAGTCGAGCTCAACGTGGGAGATGATGGAGGTCGGCGATGGGCTCGAAGCTCAGTCGGTGAACTCGGTGATGGCGAGACAGTGGCTCGTCGAGATGGTGGAAGCTTGGGCTCGGCCTCGGAGCTCGGTGGCTAAGGGCTCGGCGAAGCCAAGGTGAGCTCGTCGAGGGGGTGGCGAGCGGCGTGGAGCCAGAGCTTTTGAAGAAGAGGTTGGTATTTGGTTCCCTTGGTTTTGGCGGGAAAGTGTTAAAGAGGAGAAGAAGGTGACGGGGTACGGGGTTCGGGTTTGGATCCCTTAACGGGTCCGAACCCGTACTGCCGACCCGTTTTCCCCTCTTTTTTTGGCTTCTTGTTCGGCAAATCCGAGCGCAAATTTTGAGGCGCATTTTTTTGCAACTTTGAAGCTCGGTAGGACAGTAGCTCGGATTGGAGATCCGAACTATGTGGCTTGATCTGGACGGTAGATCACGATCGTGGTGCGAATCACGAGACGGGCTCAGTTCCCAAGAAAACACTATCTTGTCGTTTAGCGACGCTGGCAAGATCTGGGCCGTCCGATCGAGATCTTACACGAATGTTGAGGGAAAAGTGATTTTTCTCCGTTTTGGGGCTCGGATGTGCACTTGCTCGGCAGCCGACCGGGGGTCTAAGCGACGTGGCGCGGCTCGGCTCGGTTTTTTCCCTCGCGCGAGTGGCTCGGCTCGGATTTCCGAGCTATTCAGCGCAGCTGGATTGCAATCCATTTTCCCGGTGCTACAGAGGTCCGATCGAGGCGTGCGACCGCTTGTTTCGAAGCTAACTCGAAGATCTACAACTTCTCTTTAGGAGTGGGATGAAAATTCACCCTCCTTCATGGTCAAAATAGCCCCGCAACATCCTTGTCTTCACGAAGTTGAGGAGTGTTTTGGTCTTGGGGTTTTTTGAAGAGGAGCTCCACTCCTAGGGGCGGAGAAGCGGAGAAGATGTGCTAGGAAGATCCTTGTGCTAGGAAGACCCTTGCCAGATGTGCTAGGAAGATGTGCTAGGAAGACCCTAGGGGCGGAGAAGGGGCGCGAGTGGCTCGGATCATTAGTCGCTCGGCTCGGAATACCGAGTGATGTGGAGCGATCTGAGCCGTCGATCTCAGCGCGGATCTCGAGGCGGGCACAGTTTCCAAGAAAACACTATCTTGTCGTTTAGCGACGCTGGCAAGATCTGGGCCGTCCGATCGAGATCTTACACGAATGTTGAGGGAAAAGAAATTTTTCTCCGTTTTGGGGCTCGGATGGGCACTTGCTCGGAATCCGAGCCAGACTCTTTGATGTTGGGGTCGGATCGCCTGTCGCGCGGATTTTGATTTCGAGGGACGTGGGAAGTCATTTGGGAGACGAGTTTGAGGAGGAATTCTGGGAGAGAGTTGTGCTCCGAACTCGTTGAGAAGAGGTCCGCCTTGGAGGCGAGCGGAGTGAAGAGCTCGGCTCTGGAAGAGAGCTATTTGTGAGACAAGTGTGAAGAAGAACTCTAGGAGAGAGTTGTGCTCCAAACTTGTCGAGAAGGGGTCCGCTTTTGAGGCGAGCGGAGTGAAGAGCTCGGCTCTGGAAGAGAGCTATTTGTGAGACAAGTGTGAGGAGGAATTCTGGAAGAGAGTTGTGCTCCGAACTCGTTGAGAAGAGGTCCGCCTTGGAGGCAAGCGAAGTGAAGAGCTCAGCTCTGGAAGAGAGCTATTTGTGAGACAAGTGTGAGGAGGAATTTTGGGAGAGAGTTGTGCTCCGAACTCGTTGAGAAGAGGTCCGCCTTGGAGGCGAGCGGAGTGAAGAGGTCGGCTCTGGAAGAGAGCTATTTGTGAGACAAGTGTGAGGAGGAACTCTAGGAGAGAGTTGTGCTCCAAACTTGTCAAGAAGGGGTCCGCTTTGGAGGCGAGCGGAGTGAAGAGCTCGGCTCTGGAAGAGAGCTATTTGTGAGACGAGTTTGAGGAGCAACTCTAGGGAAGAGTTTTAGCTCCGAACTCGCTGCTTATGTGAGAGAATCAACGGTTGTGGGAGCAATTCCGAATGGCGAACCACTTCTTACCCGCTTATGAGCGAGTAATTTGAAGTAGAATCGAGCCAAGCGTTGGACTCCGAACTCGTCGTTTAAGAGAGCATCAACGGTTGTGGGAGCAATTCCAAATGGCGAACCACTTCTAACCCGCTGAAGAGCAAGTTATTTGAAGCAGAATCGAGCCAAGTGTTGGACTCCGAACTCGTCGTTTAAGAGAGCGTCAACGATTATGGGAGCAGTTCCGAATGGCGAACCACTTCTAACTCGCTGAAGAGCAAGTTATTTGAAGCAGAATCGAGCTAAGTGTTGGACTCCGAACTCGTTGTTAAAGGTTAGTAAGTTGCGGGAGGAGCCATGTAGAAGAAGCTGGACTCCGAACTCACCATTTAGCGAGTTGTGACTCGGAAAGATCGAGAAGCATGAGCAATAATTTTCAATGAAAAAATATAAAGTTTTATTGAAATAAACTAAGTGGCTGCTTCAATAGGGCGAGCCATTATTACATGCTATTGGTCGGGTTATAAGCATCGGCCTTATTGAAAAATCAAAATCCTACTTCTACGATAAGGTGAAGACCTTTTGGGAGGAGCAGGGAGGTTCTGAGTCTTGAAGCTCGGCGGGCCTTTCTGTTCGTTTGTAGGCTCCTCAGGGGGGAAGCTCGGCCCCCTCTTTGTGGATGAACTTCGTCAAGAGCCCCCGCCGTATGAGTTCTTCGATCTCCTCCTTGAAAGCCCGACAATCATCCGTGTCGTGGCTGTGGTCCCTGTGAAAGCGGCACCACTTATCCATGTTCCTCTTCTTGCCAAGGGTATTCATTCTAGGGGGAGCGCGGAGTAGTCCTTCCTTGTCCACCTCCATAAGAACTTCTGGTATATTAGCAATGAGGGGGGTGAACTTCTCGAAACGTGGAGTCGAGCGGCGCTGGCCATTACTGTCCTTCTGGAATTTTTGGGACCCTTCTTCACTTGTGTTCTTCCGTTTGCTCCCGGAAGATGTCTCCTCAAGAGCAAGGGGGTTGAGAGCCTCTTCCGCCCGTATGTACTTCTCCACCCTGAGTAGGAGCTCTGAGAAGTTTCGAGGAGGTTTCTTGGCAAGGGATGCCCTGAGGTTGGCATTAGTGACGTTGCGCTCGAATGCGGCAGAGGCTACTGACTGGTTGAGGGAGGGAATGGACCAGGCTTCGGCGGTAAAGCGTTGAACGTAATCCCTTAGGCGTTCACCCTTTTCTTGGTTGAGGGTCACCAGAGATACACTTGTTTTCTCGGTCCGGCGGCTACTTACGAAATGGGTAAGGAAGAGCCCTTCGAACTGATCGAATGAGAAGATGGAGGCCGGGGCGAGTCGAGAGTACCATTCTCATGCAGACCCCTTCAGCGTGGCAGGGAAGATCTTGCAGAGGAGGGTGTCTGAAGCATGGTGGATCATCATGAGAGTTTTAAAATTCTCTATGTGATCCGCGGGGTCTGACTCCCCGATGTACGACTCGAAGTGAGGCGACTTGAAGTTCTCTGGCATGGGGGCCTCCATGATGGTGCGGGAGAATGGAGGTCTGCTCGGATGGAGGTTTATCACTCGCTGCTCTTCTTCCCTGTCAATTCGGCCGAGGCGCCTCTCCATCTCGTGGAGACGGCGGTAGACCGAGTCTTCTCTTTGATCATACCTTGCCGAGCCCCGGGACTCATCTTCGTACGAGGGTGGACTGGGGCTGCGGCGATGGTAGCTTGGAGATGGACGAGGACTGAGAGTTTGAAGGCGATGGCTCCTAGTTGGCTCATGAGTAGGTGGCCTCTGGTCGTTCTTTGGAGCGATATTGAGGGCCCTTAAGACTGTCGCTTGGAAGTCTTGAAGATCTGCCCTTGTGACTGGTGCCTCTCCAGCTTGGCGGTCCCTATGTGTGGCTCGTCTTACTGGAGAATGAGTTCTCCGCCGATGATGCTGAGGGGACTCTCTTTGTCTCCTCGGGGGAGGGGATCTTCTAGTCCTCGGTCGTCGGGAGGTTCGGATTCTTGAAGCGCCTGAGTTCTCGGGTTGATGGACTCGACCAAGGGCCCGCTATCCATTCAGACGAGTTCTAAGGTCGACCCCCTTTTGGCGGTCGGCAATGATTTGACGAAGATCCCGCTCGGGAGGGCTTTGAGAAGCCAGGGATTCAACTGAAGGATTGGGACCGTGACTCGGTCATGAGGAGGATGTTGCTTCGGATGACTCTGACGGGAGCCCCCCTGGGCAGCCCCCCGAGACCCTTGAGGGGCCTGTTGAGTAGGAGCACCTTGAACCGGAGGAGGGAGAGGAGGAAGGGAAGTGGTTCTTCGGTTGGAGACCGCTGCCTTCCTCTTCTGTTTTGGATGCATGGCTTGAAACTAGTATCGTTGATGAAGAGAGGTCAGGTTACTTTTTCATTTCCCACAGACAGCGCCAATCTGTTACCGCTAAATCTGGTGTGGGGGCAAACAGATAGTATTTGTGGATTCTTGAGAAAACGAACAAGGCAAACCTATTGACCTGTTGACCTTCACCGACTTGTTGACTTGGTCTCTTGCCGCTGTTGTGAACCTGCAAAAAGTGTGAGACACCGGGATGGATCCCGGCGACGCACCCTCCGACGCTCAAGTCAGTAACCAGAAGTGATTATGAAAGAGCGTAAATTAGCAAAAAATTGATTACTTCTTAATGGAGATGGATGGGGGGTATTTATAGGCGTCTCAGGGATCAGATTAGGCATGTAATTCCTGTGTATAGATAAGGAATGTATTCCCTAATTCCCAGTGAAAAGATAGATGTGAATCAGTGCCGTTGATTAAGATTTAATCGAGGACCTTGATTTTTATCTTGCTGGACCGGGTGTGCGGCGGGTTGGAATCCGTACCCAGTTGATGTGGATCCGTTTATGGGTTATTGGGCTTTGAATAAAGACTCAGTTCCCATTTCAGACCCGTCAGTAGGTGAAATTACCGTTTTACCCCTGAGCTTTGAGATTCGTCTCCGATATGAACGGTCCCGATTTAATCCTATTTTAGCCATATCAGTTGGTGAATCTGAGGATGGTACATCAGTAAGATTAGCAGCTACATCCATTGATAGATTTGTGTAAATTTATGTTTCTTTATTGTCAATCATTTGAGATTCCTTTTTTTTGGGGGGGGATATAATATCACTAAGTAATGCACATTTCTTCTTCTGTTCATTATTCTCTATTTTTATAATTTTATTCTCTTGACCACCAAAGTCAATTATTTTTTTAAGAATTGTATCTATCCATTTATTCTCATCAATCAAACGTTCTCTTTTTGTACTATAGAGTAAAATTTTCAAACTCAAATTAAGATAGTTTACCCTGATGGCGGTGGTGAATATCAATCCTTATCAATGAAACCTCTTTCATACTTATCCATATTTCAATTATAAATTTCAATTCTATTCAAAAGATAAATTCATTATTTTTATAAAAGATTCTACTATAACTTTGTATTTAAAAATACTTAAAATCATCCTCAATTATTTCATCTAAATTTATTTGCAAAATAATATGTTCAAAATCAAAAACTGCAGTTCATACTTCTTGTAAAAATCATAGAAAATTATAAACTTCACGAAACTTTGTGTTCTTTATATCAAAATAAAGGTATATCAGTCTACTACAATTTCTTAGTTATAAGCTTTCTCCAAAATATTGTATCTTTAACCCTTGAATTCTTTGAAATCTACAGTAGGGTCGAAATATTGAAATACTGTCACTTGTACAGTCTTGAAAAATTCATTACAAATTCAATTATTTGTGAAAATTTAATTTCTTAGACTTTAAAGGTTAACGAGTCTACTACAAGTTCTTAGTTTTGACTTTTTTCAAATTACTTTATTTACGATACTGAAATGATCAAAAACCGAAATGTGGGCAAATTTCCATAACTAGTCGACTGCCAATCAGTCCTAGGTTTAGATTTTATTAAATTAGTAAACGACCTCCAAATCTTATGCAATTTTAAAGGGATATTCCTGACACATACAAGATGCTCCCAAAAAAAAATTAGTTCTAGATTCCAACTATTTTATTAAACATGATTTTCTGATGTGCAAACAAAACTTAAAATTGCATGATTTAGCAACTTTGTGTACAAATTTATATCCAATTCATTTAATCTAATCATGATGTATTACCATGCACCCAACATCAATTCAACTTTTCTTCATAACAATCTTTCAATTAGCATACATTTCTTTTCATACTCATATCTATCAAATATTCAAAATAATATCATCACAAAATTAACTACAATTTATATGAATTATCAATTCATGCATCAATATTCCTACACATGCATACTACTATATTTTAGAAAGTTCAAGAATCACCCACCTTATAGTTGCAAAAAAAATAGGAACTCCTAGCTCCAACAAGAATGAGACTTCCTTCTCCTCCTTAGCAAGCACCGAAAGCTCTCTTTCCTCCAAGCAAGAACTCAAGCCACTTTTTTTTCTTTTCTCTCTTTCTTTTCTTCTCTTTCTTTTCTTCTCTTTTGTTTCCAGGAAGTAAGAGGTGGTATTTATATGGTATTTGGGTGAATGAAGAGACACCCATTACCCAAAAATAAATACTCATTAACCAAAATAAATACTGACTCACCATTACTACCACAAACCCCCCAACTCTTCCCCTTCTTATGCATGGCCAAGCCCTTTGAATTTCCCACATGTGCACACTTGTGCACGTGCACTTTACGTGCACACCCCCCTCATTCATTTAATTACTTGTCTATAGCCTAAATGTATATATTTGTTACATGACAAGTGTGGTGACACATTTAAAAATGTATTTAATATAAAATTTTATTATGGGTCTTTATTTTGAAATTAGTTTCTTTTGGACTTTTAAAATAGATTAGGGTCTATGGATTAAAATCAAAATAAATAACTTAGATAAAATGAGAATAGATATGCATGATTCTTAGAAAATTCTTATGGACTAAATTGCTTTAAATTTGCGCGTGAAATGCACGCATAAAAACAAATATTCAAAATATGAAATAGATTTGATTAACGGAAAAATATTTATAAATACTCGGAATATAATATACAAAAAAAACATTTATTTGGTAATGTTACGAATATTTCGCACAACGAAAAATTTACGTAATCAACACGTGTATTGAAAGCACGTGTAATATATGTAAAAACACAAAGATTAAAATTAATATTTTTGAGTTGGCTAAAAATAGAATTGAAATGAGTTTTGAGAAAACGGAAAATATATAAATAATCAGAATATGACAATTATATAAAAATACGTTATGAATATTACTCGTAACGGTACAAAATATACATGTGTAACACACGAGGACAAAATTGTCATTACTCAATTTTGCGGGGTGTTACATAAGCTATTGTCTCTTTTCATACAAAAATGAACCTAGAAAGTAAAAGAAGTTCACGGCGAAGATGGTTATAAATTTTATCGATAGATGCCTTAATATCGGTACTGGGGGGCAAGCTAGGAATTAATACAACTACGCACAAAACTATATGTTATTCGATTTTCGTTTATATATGTGAACTAGCCGAAGTGATGGATTTGTTTGGAAACAAAGTACTTGTAATTCTCCTAGTCCTTAACGACGCGAGAAAATCTGGCCGAAAGATAACCGACCATCCGAAACACTTGTTGTGGGTTCTGCAGAACTAAGAATGAGACCAGAGACCATTTACTGGTCGAATACTCTAGAAGTAAGGCAGTGTGGACCAACTATGAAGAGCTTTGGATTGGTCTAAAGTTTACAATAATTAGGAAAGCCCTGGAAGAGGCTCGGCCCATAGCAATAACAGCCACCAGCTAGGTTCTCTGGCTAGACATGAATACCTTTTCTTTCCGCAATACTACCTCTTCTGACCAAGGTAAACTGCACTCAATAATGACTTTGATTTCCTTCTGGGTTGAGGGAGCAGCCGCCCAAGCGAGAGATAGCATTGCAGACACTTTTAGGAGCCAGCAGCACTATGGTGATGACGAGGTCGATTTCGGCTTTATCTTTTCTTGCTTTCTAGATAGATACTTGAACCTACCCTGCAAGGTTGTTGGTTATGTTGCATTGTTTCCCAAGTTCCTGTGTATAAATTAGTATTCACTCATTAATAAAATATGGTGGCTGTATTCCATATTTTCCATGATTATCAAGTACTTTTAGGGCCATTACCATGTAAATCCAAGGTAAACACAGAGAGATCATATAAGGTATCGAAAGGTTTCTGAGGATATATCTCTATAACGGATCCATGAGGGTTCATTATGTGTAGTCGGGAAGGTATTGATGATTGATGAAGCCATATAAATATGTATTGAAGCCATTAAATAAATGGTTTTTTTTTTTTTTTCTCCCAAAAGGGCATTCACAACTTTTTAAATTTCAAATAAGAAACTCACAATTCACTACTTCCATATACAACACCCACAATATTAGGTACACTCTAAAACCAACACTTCGTTTAAGAGGTAATTTAGATATTCTACTCATCTTCCATTAGGTTCACAGAATATTAATCTTTATTTTAATAGCAGAAAACTCGAGTGTTATTTTTGGAGTGAGTCTAACATTGTAAGTGTTGTTACTGTTGTATATAAAAATAGTGAATTATGAATGTCTTATTTAAATTTAAATAATTGTGAGTGTCTTTTCTGGAAAAAACCAGAGATATAAATATGATACAAGAGAACAGGAAGAGACCATTGGTAAGAGGCATGATTTTCTTATGAGTATCAAGGAGAAGTCTTCTATTTGGCATATAATAAGTCTAATATTTTCTTCTCTACAATTTTATTTTAATTGTTGCTTTTTCTGAATAGTTTTCCAAGTTCTGCGAAGGCATGAGATTTGTTGAAATCCACAAAATTCCCTAACACGGGATAAAACAAGAACCAAATATATAGACCCAACCCTCAATTATTTTTCATCCTTCTGGCTATCTGGAAAAGAATTCTTCATAACTAAAAATCATTACATCTTCACTTTCCCCCTTACGGACAAAATGATTTTGCATGGGAGATTTCTGTAAATGTTAAACAACAAAGAGTTATCTGCTTCTGATATAATTGCCGTGACAACAATACAAATGAAGAACAAACTGTATTATCTATTACAGGCTTTACAGCATAACCCAGCTGTAAACAAACACCAAAAAATGATAACAAATACTAAGAACATTTGATCTCTTGCTATCAGTTAATTCGGTTCTAGTGTTCCACATCCAACAGGGTTTCTGATGTTTCCTCCAAAATTTTCACTGCATTGATATTCTATTGTGATGCCTTGTCTTTAACCCTTGTGTCAAAGAGCAGGAAGAACATAAATTAAAATTGCATTCTACATCGTATATCAGTTTAATACATTCTATATGGAATAAGAAGGATGTTGTTTTCCCCCCAAAATTTTCATTGCATAGAAATTCTCTTTGATGGCATGTATTTGATCCTTGTGTCACAGAAGTATTATACAGTAGATAATACGATATTACTGCAAGATAAGCAGAACAAGATAAGCAGAAGTTCTACCACTTCATAAGGTTACATGCAAAATATCAGACTAATCATTGTCTTTGCAATGTAGAATTAAGCCATTATCAAAATTATCAAAAACAGATGTTTATCACCGTGCACTTATAGCAGAACTATTATGCACAAGTATGTTCTTACATCACTGCTCCTGGCTCTTTCAGCACCGACAGGTTGCTAATTCCCCAAGCAAAACTCACAAGACAGCTCAGACACTTCAACTGGAAAATCAGTATTTATACAAAAGGAAGAAACACTTTTAAAGAACACTCCTGGTGACGACTCCATTATCTGCACGTTACAGTATATATCATCTAAGATACAAACCACAGACAGAAGCATCAGACAATCTGTGCAAGCATGCATTTGCATTTATGCATGTCTTATATTCTTAGTATGTATGAGTGCAAAATTTCAGAATAACACTTACACTTGTCTGTAATGCACAAAATGTTGGACAGGCCCAGCAGGAGCGCGAAAGAAAGTTCATATGGACAACACAGTAGTTGCCATGCGGAGGCTTGGGGATCAGTTAGGTGTCTTCTCGGTTGACACGTAGATGTGATTTAGTCTACTGTGGATGTATCTGTGTCTATATCTGCTTTCATTCTCGTAGTATATGATGTATCTAGTTGTTGTATTTTGATTGCAAGGGTTACCCGACTAGGGCGGGTACCCTTTGTACTTTGATTTGTAGTCGGATGGTATGTAGCTACTTTTGTTAGCTGTTTCATTAATGGCTCATTAATGAAACCAGTGACCAATTGTCACCTTTTATTCACACAAAAAAGCACAAAATGTCATACATCACCCAATTCATTGAATACATAAGGTCATATTTCTACATTGCAGTGTCAGATTTGGAACTATATTATGAACTAATAAGTGAATTGTGATCCATAAACACAGTAATGAAAGTGCCCAGGACATAAAAATTTCAAGATGGAGAAGGAAATGTTGATCTGGATAATTTGGCGGTTCCTAAATTGAGTAGCCATCAGCAATTAAACTCGGTGCAAATATAATTGCATCACATCCTAGGCTACTGATAAAATCTTTGGTGTTTTCATTTACAGATTGGAGAAGACATGCAAATCCTAGACTAGTGATAACATCTTTGGTTTTTTTCATTTATAGATTGCTGAAAACATGCAATATCTAATCTTACTACTGAAAGAAACATGAAAGTACAGGACAAACAGACCTTCTAGATGAGCGGGTTGCCCGTCTTACATCTGCACCAACAGTTCTGTCTTGCATCATGGACCGTTTTTGTACCTTCAATTGGGCCTTGGAGGTAGCTGGAAATAAATGAATTAAGTCAAAGAAGGATACAAGATGGCATTTAAACTATCAATTAGGGAGCTTATACCTCTGAGAGGTGCTTTTGGTGACTGAACCTCCAAGTCATCTGCTTCCTTTTTCACAGCATTTGAAACACAACTTTCTTCTGACTCAGTATCATTACCATGGGGAAAACATTCCTCAACTGTGATATTTTCCACTCCTATTGCAGGGTTCATTACTTCACCATCTACATCTATGGAAAATTAGAAATTTTAATCAAGTGCAAGCATAAATAAAAATGCTGTAATTTAGAAGGAGAATGCAATCAAAGAAGGCTGACCAACAGTTATGGACTTGGAAATTCATATCAATAAATGTTAATTGACTGCCATATGAATATATGTATTATGAATACTTTCTTTTTTTAGTGTAAAACTAGGGCTGTGTGTATATCTCACTAGACAGAAATTAGGTTACTTAATCCTATGCTTTCTTAAGTTTTTGCCCATGGCCAAATTCTTCAGTAAGGAATCCTGCATAAGTTAAGTCTTTGGGAAAGTGTGGACTATCAGTGTTTCGACCAAAATAAATTTTGACGTGATCCCTTTTTATAGGGAGCGAATGCACTTTACACTAAAGCTAAAAAAATCGAAATGTGGTAGAAAACGAAAGAAGCCTCCAACTCTGACAAAATGCTTTGGGCTGAACACACTTTCACACAGTTATAGCAAACATCAACATTTTAACCCTAAAAGTGACTTTGGACCCAACAATATAAATAACAAGCATTTATTAAGCTAGCCATCTAAACCTGCTCAGAGAGGTAAGGGGGGCGGAGGGCTGATTATAGAATCTTCTTTTATATGCCTTCAACAAGATCCGGATAGCCTTCATTAGCTGCTTAACTACTTGATCATTTGATAAGAATAATACTTTAAGTGATCCACCTAGATGAAGCTATGATTAATATTTGATGTTTCATTCTTAGGAATGTTAACACTCTTGACGGGAGAGGAAGAAACAAAAAATTAATAATAATAATAATCTTAGGAATGTCATGCAAGGCAGGAAATAAGGCCAAGAGAAAGAAGCTGCAAGGAAATCTGAGTTGATAATTTTAAAAAATTTTAAGGAAACTTTGCACTTTGCAAAAGAAGAGGTTCAAGAGATGGAGATTCCAATTGAGTCATTACCTTCAGTACTGGTTGCATCTTTCTGCCTTTCTGTAGTACTGTTCTTGGTCGTCATGAGACCTTGTAGAGTGCCAAGTCTCTCTTGATGAACCTGAGCATTTTTGGCAGTCACTTCCTGTTCCTTTCTCTCCAAGTGAATCTTGTTGAGCTTCACCTCAAATTCCTCAATGCAGGATTTAAGCTCGGGCTTTGCGAACTTTTTACACTGATTTAGGCAGATATAGAGGTGAGGATGACTAATTTGTTTAAGTAACAAATGCTGAAAGAATTCTTTTTTATTTTTAAAACAAATGCTTGGGTAATTTCTTTGGCATATCCAACAAATAAAAGTACTTCACCATTAGATTAAAGTATATGGATTTGATTACCTTACTAATGATAACTCTGAAGTAACCCATCACAGAATCTTCGCATAAAGCATGCTCATACACTTTGAAAGAGTCAATGAGTTTCTTCAATCCTTTCTCACTAAAGGTCAACTGAGAAAGGCAATAAGCAATATATTCCCACTGTCTAATATCTGCAACAAAAGAAAATATTAGAATAAATAAGAATTATGGTTTAACAAAAAGGGTATTAAACGACACGAACAAACAATTTGAGATTGAAACAGCAGTATTTGCCATTCTCTACATGGTAGGTTATTCCTAAGATTAGGGACAGACCAATTTTCTTGAGGTATATGATTTCTGGACAAAATCGCAAACTTTTAGGAGGAATTTGCTGAGGTTAAAGGGTAAGAAGTTCAAGAGATATACAAAACCTCAAAGATATGAAAGCAATCAGTAGAGAATGGCCAACTCACACATAGACATGGACACACTATGGCTAAACATTCTTTCCTTGAATCAACATCCAAATTATATATGGTGGGCAACCCAAATAAATGATCTACACCATTCATCATTATATTTATCATGAAATGCAGGAAAAGATTCATCGCTTTTCCCGAAAACCAACAATGATACTTTTTTTAATATAGTAATATTACAAAGCAGTTCATTTTGCAACCAAATATTAAAGTCTAGAAGAGACAGTTCTACCGAGACGTGTCAAACGGGCAGGCCCGGTCGGATTAAAACCCAAAACAATCGGGCTTTTCAGTTTTCGGGCCTAGTTCGGGTTTGCCAGGGATTTTTCGGGTTCGGGTTCGGGTCTGACTAGAGTAATGGAGGGGATGACCAAATTCGACTCGTTACCCAAAGTCCAATGGGCTCGGGTTTGGGCCAAATGGATTCGACTTCGGGTTTAAATTGGGTTTGATATTTTAAATTAAATTTTAAAAAAGTTCAACTCACTTTTCCAATCTTAGATGCTTAAATTTAAGTTCACCAGCCTTACGCCAATTCATAGGTAAACAAAACTAATTAAGGACTACCATAATTAGAATGAATTAGAATGTTTAGGTAGAAATTCATTATACTTGGATGGAAACATTATGATTTAAAAGTCTCATTCCCCACTAATTTTGATATATACTAATTTTATCTATTGTTATTTTTCATTTCTATGAAGAAATAAGTCATATTCGGCTAGTTTGTTAAGGATAGAGGCTTAAGGAACAAGGATACTCAAACGAGTTTTGAATTTGGGCTAAATGGGTTTCGGATTGGTTCGGGATCAGGCTTAGACAGGCTTCGGGTCGGGCTTAGCAGCTTAGGGGCTGACCAAACCCGACCCATTATCCGGGGTTCGGGTGGGCACAGCCCAATCGGGTTCAGGTCAAACTAAACCCGGAAAAATCGGTTTCGGGTCGGTTTTGGGTAGCCCAAGCCGTTTGACACCTCTAGTTCTACCCATATGTTTCATGACAAGTACATCAGGACAAACATAGCATCATCCATTGGGCTGGCCTTCCCTATGCACAAACGTAAACATTATACATAGATAGGTGTGTGTGAGTATATCTAAACCTTCTCTTTCTGCCATACTAGAAAATTAACAATTAAGAAACTATATGATAAGTAATTCAGTATTTTATTTAAAAAAAGCTAACATTTCCACACACAAAAAATCATGATTGTGTAATCATAGATTGTAGTTTCTTTTCAGCTAGAGCTTAATTTCACTGTTATCCTAGCTTTCAAGTCCATTTTATAATCCCGCTTATACATATAATCAGTTTTGGATGCCAGATATGAACAAATCTGAACTCATAGCTCAGACTGAAAATATAATCTGCCTGTTTCTGTACTCATTTTTTACCATTATTTCTTTAATTGACATTTAAATAATTTTTGATTCTATAAAAATGTATTTATCCATTGCTAGTGCCTAGAAGTTTAATATTAAAGTCTAGAAGAGTTTGCTAGAGCCTGGAAGTTTCTAGAACCATTTAAATTTCAACTTGAACTTTGAATATATATCGGGATTAGGGTCACAAACTCGCAAACTCCTCATGCTCGTTCTTGAACTATGTTTTGGAGAACATTATGGTTGGACATCCAGAGGAGCATCCATGTTGGCATGTTCATCTTGATTTACATGTCAAATGTAGTATGAGAAAGAAAGATCTAGTGGTGTTGAGCGTGTTTGCCCACGCCTCAAGTGTATTTCATTTTTGTGGCTATAAGAACATTTTGCCTGCACCACTTAAGTAAATAGGCCAAGAGTTTAACGCCGCGTCATTTCTCTTTAATACATTATATTTGACATTCACACGTAGATCTAGTAGTTCCCGTTAGAAAGAGTGATTTGATAAGTATTGAGGGTAGAGTTAGGGGCAGAGGAAGACCTAATTAACTTGGGTGGAAACGGTGAAAAAAGATTTGATAACTTGTGACCTTACAGAAGATATTGCACTAAACCGAGCAGAATGAAAAAACCAGGATTTATGTAGCCGACCCCAACTAGTTGGGGAAAAGACTTTGTTGTTGTTGTTGTTGTACATTATATTTGACATGCAGTTCAAGATGAACAGCATGGATCGTCCATAGGATGTCCCACCATAAAGTTCGCTCCACAACTTAGTTTGAGAATTGGTTATGTGAATATTCAAGATAATAAAGTAAATAACGTTACACTAATAATGTATATATTTGGCTTCATAAATCACATGAAAGTTCTCATTAAATTATAACAATGGAATGGGGAAACATTGTCAGTGAGAAGAAAAAAAATCTACATATGCAAAAGCAACCATATCTCCCTGTAAAATTATAACGTAATCATTTTATTGAATCAATTGTCCAATGTAGTATGAGTTACCTATGGTCAGTCAGGCTGGATTTGCATCCAACCCCTCGTTTTCTAAAAAATTCAAACCTTCCCAATTAATTTGAAATGGCTTTTGAAGCTTACAAATCCTATTTAATTTGGATGGTTTATTTGGTATTCAGCTTAAACCAACCCGGTGCACAAGCCTACTACAGAGCAGAAGTTCTTTATGGATCTATCTTAAGCCAATGATAGCCTAATAGATATACTCTTTTCATGTTTTTATATTTTGTATGAAATATGTAGAAAATGTCCAACTGCTATTTAATAATCACGAACAGAACCAAAAAAGATTGCCTTCAGTGCTCAGCACCTCTTAAATGTCAGACTCAGGAACTTTGTGGGTGCAGTACGCCTTAGTCCTTACACATAAACTACACTGGTTCCAGTTATTTTTAGTTTTTAATGGGTGAATGTGCTTCCACAATTGCATTCATTTAGGTGACAGAAACAATTTTGTGAATGGCAAAAGAAACTAATACATAAATTAAGAAGGCATACCAGTGACACCACTGAATCTATTGCAAAGCTTTTCGACAAGGGCTTCCATTTGTTTGTCCTAAAAAGATTAATAAGACAGTTACGTAAGAAATGAGGCAAAAATTTTGATCTATTACAGGTAAACCATTGTTACCTTCTTGATAGAAGTAATCAGAAACTGCATAACGTTGCAAAAGGCTTCCTCTTTAATATTTTGCGTTGACAATCTGCCAAGGATATCTGGAAGTAAATTATAAATTGGATTGCTACCTGCAGAAATAAGGCATGGTCCAACATCAGATATGAGGGCAATATTAATAGTATAAAATTTTAAAAGCATCTCATTATTGTTCTACCTTTCTTAGACAATTCGTGAAAGAAAAGTTTCGCAAGGCTTGAAATTCTTTCATCTTCATCTTCTATACAAATGGCCATTTGATTTATGTACCCTTTCACCTGATTGAATAAATTTAACTGTAGTTACAGTAAAATAGCAATAATGAAGGCCATAATGAGTTTAGCCAGCCTACCATACCTTCATCATGTCATTTAATATGAGATGAGAAAGCACAAGAACAGCATTTTTCCTAACAGCTACTGAAGGATCTTGCAAGCGAGCATACATGTTTTCAGTCCAAGGTTCTAAGAGGTTTGGGAAACGAGCAGCCAAATCTCCAAGAGCCAGAGTGCAGTTGGAACGAACTATCTCTGATGGTGCATTCTCCACAACAGTAAACAAAAGTTGAAGATTTTCTTCACTGAAAATTCAGTCAGTCAAAAATATTTACTTCATTGATTGAATTAAACAGGAATATGACGCAACCATTATGTAAAAGAATTACCAAAAGTCCGCATCAATAATCATCAGTTTACAAAGAGCAAGCATTGCAGAAGCCTGTAATCCTGGGAACTGGCTTATATAGAGAGAGATTAGTTATCATAAAGTTATAAGATGAAATACCAAGCACTTAAAATGCAATAAAAGCAATCACCTTTTGAATCAAATTAAAATTTCTACAAAGCTTTGAGAGAAAAGGTGCACAATGACCAATGAGATTTCTTTCAATCACACCGCCAGATACAATCTCTTTCTCAGTTCTCTCGGAAAGTGAATCAATCATCATATCTTCAGATATACCAACACCCAATTCAGCATTTATGCCTTGCACCTGTCACTCAGACAAACATTTTGTAGATTTCAAAATATATATATATACATATAACTGATCTTTCAGAAGCATCGTTCTGTAACTAGTTCCTATGACCCACATAATGAAATTTGAACAGGTTAGTTGACAAAGAATGGAACAAAATAACTCACTCACCTCGGTAGCTTCATTGGCACAATCACTGCCAGCCTGATGTTCAAGCCTTGACTTCTCTTTCTTCGATTTTTGTTTCCGGATTTTTCTTATGCAAGATTCAATATAAACTAATTGATTCAGAGAGATATGACTTATAACGAACAGAAATCTACCGAGCTTTCCTGCTGAAATCGTTGACAGGAAATTACTTCCCTCAGCCAATTTGTTGGGAACTTCACTTCTGTCACAATCAAATACAGAACTGAAGGACCTTTTTACTATATCAGCAGCAAATGTTTCAGGAGTGGGATGGATGGAGTATATGGTGCTAATGGCTTTATCAGCAGCAGCATACCAAATGTTTTCAGGAAGCCAAAAGCCAGTTATTAAATTCTGAAGAGCACCAAAAGCCCTGGTCCCGCTACGTCTCAGTTTTTCCTTATCTTCCTCTGACAATCTTTCTAGAGCAACGCATGCAGTTCTTGCAAGCAAAGGGTCCTCCTTAGCCCAACGCCCAAAACCAATGTCAATAATATCTTGCAAGTGAGAACTTAAAATGCCTGGAGATGATTTTGCTGCCATACAGAGAACAGATAAAGCACCTCGACTTTGAATGGCAACAACCCCACTAATGTTAAAGCTAAAGAAATCCCACAAGGCTGATATCTGCTAGTCAAAGAAATGATTCGTCCAGTAAGAACCAAGTAGGACTCAATAGTGCCTTTGTAAGTAATCATAAAACATACATGACAGATGCGGACAAGTATCAACTTATTACTAAGAATTAGCCCCATAACCACAATTATATACATGAAACAGCAATAGCATATGTATCAGGCCATCAGCTGGCCATGTCTATCATATAATAGCAAGATATTATGAAACAACATGGCTGGCTATAACATAGTCAGCACTAACTAATATGATGAACGTATTCTATGGCTAAACAACTACCAATTGTGTTATGTGGCTAAATAACCACCTAGGAAGCACTGATACTTTCCGCAAGGCAACGTATCTGATATGGCTAAAAATAGAACCAAATCGGGACCGTTCAAATCGGGCACAAATCTTAAAGCTCTCAGGAGTAAAATGGTAATTTCAACTATAAACGGGTCCGAAAATGAGAACTGGGTCTTTTCTAAGCCCCAATATCAAAAACGGGTCTGTCCTATTGGGTATGGGTGGCAGCCCGACACAGACCAGCCCAGGATGATTAGAGAGTAATTCAAATTCATGATTATCCTTAAGATGCGGTTTAAAATAAATCTCTTATCATGAAACGATTTAAACTCTACATCTTATCCAAAAACACCGAGACATAGGGATAAATGATTATCTCTAAACTGTGTCTAAAGACAACTATAAATACCCCTCTCCCCCCACCATAAAAAAGGTAATCAATATTTTTCAACAAATCGCTTTCATAATCGCTTTCATAATCTTCCTAAAATAACAAACTTGCTGTCCATTAAATTCCTTGGCTAAGAAATTGGGACCCACTTCAATGGACATCAGGTTGACTATTGGTCATAAAATTTTGACAAGTCTTGCACAGAACTGTGTATTATGAAGTTGCAAGTGAACCATCAACAATGATACGAACAATCCCTACTTTATTTTGTAGTCAAGCTACCGCTTTCCTCCAAGACCTTTTAAAATAATGAATGTTGCAAGTTATACGGACGTGAAAATGAATATTCCTCAACTTCGACTTCAACATTTAAACATATGTTCTGAATTCATCTTCTCCTGGAGTCTATGCAGCTTTATTGAGTTAATCATACTAGTAAACAATAGTACTATACCCAAATAATCAAATCAAAATGATTTGTTAAGGTTGTGTGCAGTTCAATAATCACCTTTCCATGCTAAAAGAGAAGTAATAGAAAGAAAATCAAAAGAGGTCAACATAAAACTGTACCGTGCTTGTAGAAATTTCCCCTTTGGACACCAAATTACCAATCAGACATTCTAAAGCAGCAAGATCACCAATGCTAGAATCAATCACAAGTGTTAGCAAATTTCTCGCCGTTTCTGCTGGATTGTTTCTAATATATATGTTGATGAATGCATTCTCCACAGCTTCATATATAAATTTGTCCAGAGAAAATACCTGAAAGTTTCAACAAATATATATCGTTGTTTAATGCATAGCTATGTATCTGTCGATATGAAAAGCAACAAAACTTTACATATTTAATACATAAGAATAGTTTGTGAATTTACCAGAGGCAACATTTTGCGAAGGCATTCTTCTGAACCATCAATCTGAAATTGTCTGCACCTCATCAGCAAAAGAATAGTGTTCTCCACATCAGTAGCAGAAGAGGAAGCCAACAGTTGAACCAGAGTTGTCATTATAGAAGTTATGCACTTTGAAAACCGCAATCCAGCCTCGAGTGATGCAACTAATGCCCTAATCTGTTCCAAATTCCCAATATCAGGAACAGTAGACTCTTCTTGCTCTTGGCTTGAAGGCAAACAACTATCACTAACACTTTGTCCTTGCACTTCTCCTGCTTGTTCATGTACAACTTCAACATCAGGATCTTGCTCTGTAGTACTAGACGGTTCCATCCCTTTCAATTTCTCTCTATACTTATCTAATGTAGCCTCAAAGGCAGCTACACGAAGCTGAGGTCCAAATGGGTTATGTTGCAACATCATGATGAGAAGGTTCAAGGCTGACTTCCTCACAATTGCAGACTTATCTTCCAGTCTCCCAGAAGCTACCTCTGCCACCTCATTCCAAAGCCCAATTGAAAGGGCATGTTCCTCACATAACTCTGCCCACACTTGAAGCACTCGACTCCTTGTATATGCCGACACATCCCTACAGCGCTCAATCAAGATCTCAAGCATAGCTTGCTTTCCCCGTAACCTTAGAGACTTTGAGCTCACATCTCCATCCACATCCTTGTAAGCCTTTACAACCAACTTACCAAGGACCCCGACAAGAGCATTTCGAATTTTATAAGATTCACCTCCAAAATGAGGAACTAAAACCCCGACATTCGTAGAGACCAACTTAGGTGAGCGGTCAGCAAGCTCCACAAGGAATCTCCCAACATTCTCGGCTCCGGCCCCATCCCTTGCATAGTCCTTTGGATCAGTTCGACCAACATCACGAATAAGAGCGATGGCTAGGCTGCCATCACCATACTTCTTCTCGGCTTCACAGACTGCTTCTACAATGTGAGGTACAGTAAAGTCAAATTTGTAAATCAAGTGAAAGATTGAAGCACAAGTTTGGTCTGTCTGATGGAACTTGGTAGCTATGGTGCCAACGATTCGGCCAAGACTATCTCTTGCATTAGCATCCTTCAATAAGAGTGCATTCTCATACAAAGTAAAAGTACACCTGCAAATGTTTGGAATTTTTTTCAGCAAGAAATTTAAAATCAGACAGTTGTTCCAGACGTGAGCAGAACTTACTTTAAGATAAAGGATAAATAGCTTTGATCAATATCACTTGATCCAAAGAGTAGAGAAAGGTTGATTTCAAGAGAATTAGCAATCAAATTGATTATCCGGCTTCTATGTGTCTCCCAATTCCATAAATTGGTAGAACTTTTCTTCCGTCCATGTGCACCAACCTAAACCCAAAGATCAAATATTAATGTTTCAGATTGATACACAAAACTATAACAGCAAACTCACCCAGAAAATATGTGAACGCCACATCTGATAGAAATATTAGCCTACAAATTTCCAAAAATGACAAATCACCAAACTTTCCAAGAACAGAATAAATCCACCGCCCAATATATATATATATATATATATATATATATATATATATATATATATATATATATATATATATATATATATATAAATCAGTAAATACAGCCAAATTGTCTGGCATTAACATTATTCTTTTTTGGCATTAACATTATTCTTTTTTTATTGTCTGGCATTAACATTATTCTTTTTTATTATAGTTACTCGGTTAAGCATAGGAAAGTATATATATATATATATATATATATATATATATATATATATATATATATATATATATATATATATATCAGTAAATACAGCCAAATTGTCTGGCATTAACATTATTCTTTTTTTATTATAGTTACTCGGTTAAGCATAGGAAAGTAGAACATAATTAAATTGGGTATATTGCAGAAATCCTCCTGTAGTATTGCTCTATTGCAAAACCACACTATGATGCTCCAAATAACATTGAAAATAAACTATGTTCAATTAATGGGTATGACATTAAAACTCTGTTAAAGATAGTTGTGTGCATCATGCTCCATTGACTTGCTTGAAAGACCAACTTCCCCTCTGTGAATCCCTCTCCTAGTTTTGGATCCCTCGTTCCCTCTCCCTTATTTGATTTCAAATCATGGCAATCCCAACAAATCCCCTTGCTCTCTTAGCCCACGTGAAGCATTCCACCTCTAAATCTCGAATAGTGTCATATCAGCGGACTCCGTTGTCTCTAGCACTAGCATCACTTGCCATAACCGCCTCCAAATAGATTTAAAAACCTTCTTCCAGCACCACCACCCTCCATATCCACAAACACTCTCCTCTCTAACAGTCTTAACACTATAAATTAGCAGTTTAGCACTAGCAATTATCTCAACCTTTCAAGCTAATCTCCAACACCACTAGTAACCATATCCTCCACAATCACAACACTTCTTTGCGTAAACTTTGAGAAACCCACCAACAATTTTGTGAAGATATAGAGTGATCTGAACTAGTAAAAGTTATAGCACGGAGATGGAGAGTGTGCTCATCCTTGAGTTGGACAAAGCACCGAAGTAACCCAAATATTATTGTATATTGGAAACATCACTGACTACTAATTTTTTTATTGTTTATAATTGGATTTATAAAATATTGTACGTATACACTACTTTCATAATTCGCATTGTATTTAACTAAAATTTGGCATTTCCTTTTCATCGAACAGATTCATACCTTGGAGCCCGTAGCGGAATCCTGACTCCCCGCCTCCTCTGCAAGCACAATCGAAAAAAGAAAGTACACATAAATCTTGAGCGCATTCCGGTGCGAGGCCACCCTATGGGCCCCACCACCTCCACCAGACCCAGGCGAGGCGGCCACGTGCGTAGCCCGGGAAAGGGAGTCGACATTGGGGAGCAGAACGCTGAGATTGGACCTGAGGGTCTCGGCGAGGTTGAACTTGGAGGAAGGGGAGAGGAGATTGAAACCCTTGACGAGGGAGTAGACGCGGTCGAACACGTCCTGTTCCTCGATGCAGAAGATCTCCCTGTCGGAGAGGTCGAACGCCACGCCTGCAACGATAACAAGAAGAAGAACACTGAGGTCGGATCTTAGGGTTAGGGTTTAGGGATTTGTTTTACCTTTGACGAGGTCGTCGAGTTCGGAGGGACGGAGAGAGGTGACGTCGGTGGGGGAGGAGACGTAGAGGCGGTGTTCGTCGGGGAATTCTTCGAGGGATTGGAGTTCCGAGGGGATGAGGAACGGAGGAGCCATGGATTGAGGAGGAGAGAGAAAGGAGTGGCTTTTGCTTTGGGGGGAATGGAATTGGGAAAGTTTTTTGGATTTGAAATTGAGATGAGAGAGAGAGAGAGAGAGAGAGAGAGAGAGAACGAGCGGGATATTTGATTAATTCGGCCGAAATTTTTGTGCTTTGGGATCTGCACAATGCTACTTATCTTTTCGGACTAACAACTCCACCAATGCACTAGTCATTTGCGCTATCATTTTTATTTCTACCAACTTATTAAAGGTTAACTTTAACAAAAAATTGCAATAGGATCTGCACCCATGATTGTCATTTGGGTTTATATATATACTATATTTGCCTCTGGACTGACCGGTGTTTATGGTACGTCTTCGGAACGATACTACATATGAAAAGTCTTGTAAACAATAAAACAACAATTATGTAGCTTAAGTTTAAATAATATGACAATAATTAGTTGTAAATAAAAGTCTATGTTTCCATTAGTATATGTTGAAAAATAATTATAAATAGAGGAGTAAATCCAACTTCTTAAAACTTTGAGGATGAAAAATAATGAAATTTAATTGTTGAAGATATATTTGCTATTTTCAATGTAACATTAGCAATAAAAAAGTATAAAAAATATGAAAATTCACAAACCTGAAATTTGAAAATCTAAAGGAATATGAAAAAGTGAAAAGAGGAGAGAGATAGTCATAAAGTATGAGTTTTTTTTGTTTTGGGGATAAACTTTTTTGGGCGGGAAATTTGGGTTTTTGGGGAAAATATGTTTTGTCATCGTGAATATGGACCGTTGATTTTGTTCAACTGAAGGGGAACCACTTGATAGTTTTTTAATTCAAATTGTCTTGTGTTTTATTATATAGATATACACACGCACACACTATATTTACCGTAGAGACGTGCATATGGCACGTCTTCGTGAACGATGCAGCATATAAAAGCCATGTAAACACATAAAGAAAATGCAGGTAAAGCAAAACACATTAAAAAAGTTGAAGAAAAACCAGCATACTAGTGTTACTACTAACTATCCAACTGTTGAAAATGTCTAATTTTGTAGCTCCTTATTTTCTGAAAAATGGATAAACATGAGAGAGAGGGGTCTAAAAAAGTGAAGAAAGGAGATAGAGAGATAGTAATAAAGCGAGGATGATTTATGTTTTTGAGATAAAATTTTTTGAGGGAAATGTCTTTTGGGACGGTGAATGTGAACCATTGATTTTATTTTTTTCTATTGAATGAGAGTTACTTTATAGTTTTTTTTTTCCAAATTGTCTTGTGATTTATATATTTCTATTGAAGAAAATGCGAGTCATTTATTTTTATTTCTATTGAAGAAGAGTCACCTGAAAACTTTTTTTCAACCACTGACTTTATTTCTATTGAAAAATAGTCATTTGATAGTTTTTTTTTTCAAATTGTCTTGTGATATATATATATACTAGATTTGCCCGTGGGCACGTGCCTACGGCACGTCTTTGGAACGATACAATATAGGAAAAAACCCTTGTAAACAGTAAAACAACAATTATGTAGTTCAAGTTTGAATAGTATGATAATAATTAGTTGTAAATAAAAGTCCATGTTTCCATTAGTATATGTTAAAAAATAATTATAAATGAGGGTGTAAAATCCAACTTCTTAGAACTTTAAGTGTGGAAAATGATGAAATTTAACTGTTGAAGAGATATTTGCTTTTTCAATATAATATGTGCAATAAAAAAAGTATAGAAATTCTGAATATTTTACAAACCTGAAATCTTAAAATCTAAAATTTCTAAGTAAATAAAAAAAGAATGGGAGAGAGAGAGAGAGAGAGAAAGATAGAAATATGAAAAAGCGAAGAGAGAAGAGAGATAATAATAAAGTAATGAGTTTTTTAGTTTTGGGGGGAAAAATTTAATTTTGGGGTTTGAAATTTTGGGCGGGAAAATATGTTTTGTAAGAATCAATCTAGGCCATTGGTTTTATGGGAGATTGAATGAGAGCCACTTGATAGCTTTCTTTGTAATTTATTATATATATATATATATATATATATATATATATATATATATATGTACACTAGATTTGCCCGTGGGCACGTATCTACGACACGTTTTCGGAACGATACAAAACACAAAAAGCCCTGTAAACAGTAAAACAACAACTGTGTAGCTCAAGTTTGAATAGTATGACAATAATTAGTTGTGAATAAAAGTCCATGTTTCCATTAGTATATGTTGAAGAATAATTATAAATGGGGTGTAAAGTCTAACTTTTTAGAACTTTAAGTCTGAAAAATGATGAAATTTAACTATTGAAGAGATATTTGCTATTTTCAATATAACATGTGCAATAAAAAAACATAAAAATTCTAAAAATTTACAAACCCGAAACCTTAAAATCTAAATTTATAAGTAAATAAAGAAAGAATGTGATAAAGATAGGGGGAGAGAGAAAAAGAGAAATATGAAAAAGTGAAGAGAGAAGAGATAGATAGTAATAAAGTAATGAATTTTTTATATTTTTTTTATTGTTTTTATTTATTTTATTTTTTTGGGGGGGATGTGTTTTGTGATGTTAGATCTGGGCCTTTGATTTTGTTGAGGGGGGGAGGGAGAGGGGGGTTTGAAGGAGAGCCACTTGATAGCTTTCTTTGTGTTTTATTATGTACCGTATTTACCCGTGGGCACGTGCCTACGGCACATCTTCAGAACGATACAACATATGAAAAGCTTTGTAAACAGTAAATCAACAATTATGTAGCTCAAGTTTGAATAGTATGACCATAATTAGTTGCAAATAGAAGTCCATGTTTCCATAAGTGTAAGTGTGTGTGTGTGTGTGTGTGTGTGTGTGTGTGTGTGTGTGTGTTGTGTGTGTGTGTATACACACACACAAACAGTGAGAGGGGGGGGGGGGGAGATAATTAAATAAATAAAAGAGTTGGGGAGGGGGGGGGGAGAGAATGTGTTTTGTGATGTTAGATCTGGGCATTTGATTTTGGGAAGATTGAAGGAGAGCCACTTGATAACTTTCTATGTGTGGGGATGTGTTTTGTGATGTTAGATCTGGGCCTTTAATTTTTTATTTATTTATTTATTTTTTTGGCGGGGGGGGGGGGGGGGGGGGGGGGGGGGATTGAAGGAGAGCCACTTGATAGCTTTCTTTGTGTTTTATTATGTACCGTATTTACGCGTGCGCACGTGCCTACGACACGTCTTCAAAACGATACAACATATGAAAACAGTGAGAATAGAAGTCCATGTTGCATAAGTGTAAGTGTGTGTGTGTGTATACACACACACAAACAGTGAGAGGGGGGGGGGGGGAGATAATTAAATAAATAAAAGAGTTGGGGGGGGGGGGGGGGAATGTGTTTTGTGATGTTAGATCTGGGCATTTGATTTTTGGAAGATTGAAGGAGAGCCACTTGATAACTTTCTATGTGTGGGGATGTGTTTTGTGATGTTAGATCTGGGCCTTTGATTTTGGGGGGGTTGAAGGAGAGCCACTTGATAGCTTTCTTTGTGTTTTATTATGTACCGTATTTACGCGTGCGCACGTGCCTACGGCACGTCTTCAGAACGATACAACATATGAAAAGCCTTGTAAACAGTAAATCAACAATTATGTAGCTCAAGTTTGAATAGTATGACCATAATTAGTTGCAAATAAAAGTCCATGTTTTCATAAGTGTAAGTGTGTGTGTGTGTGTGTTGTGTGTGCACACACACACAAACAGAGAAAGGGAGGGAGATAATTAAATAAATAAAAGAGTTGGGGGGGGGGGGGGGGGGGGGAATGTGTTTTGTAAGGTTAGATCTGGACATTTGATTTTGGGAAGATTGAAGGAGAGCCACTTGATAGCTTCCTATGTGTTTTATATTATATATATATATATATATATATATATATATATATATATATATATATATATAATGGGAGAGTTGGAGTTGTAATTTGTCAACATACAAATCCGTGCATTGCACGTTCAGCTTCAACTATCCCATTAATTATAGCAAAAACAAACAAACTGACAAACTTCCACCTACTTAAACGTGAAACGCACGTGAAAAATAAATTTTCAATTTGATTTTAACACTAAACAAACACATATGTTGCATGTACAACTCCAATTCTACTTATGAACACGTACATCGCACGTACAAATCGTAGCTTTTTCTTCAAAATAGTTTTCTCAATTACGTGCACTGCACGTCCAACTCTAAAACTATTTCTTAACATGTATATTGCACGTTAAAATCCTCCAACTCTTATCAAAACGTGCATCGCACATGAAAAATACTAGTACTGGTAATAATAATAATAATATTATAATGGGAGAAGGCCTTAGTGTCATTTGTCAATTTATCAACGCATGTAACGCACGTACATAAATAATATGAAGGAGGTTTCAGGTTCGAGTCATCACTATGTCAGTTTTAATTTAAAAAACAATATTTATTAAGATGTGCATTATCCTTGCATCAATAATATGAAAAAGTCTCAGGTTCGAGGACAGACTATGTCAAAATTTTTATTTTAAAAAATATACCTTTATTAAGAAGTGCATCGCACGTGTAAATTATTAGTATATATATATATACACACACACTATTATATGAATAAATTTGAAGGGAAAAGAAAAAAATGATGGTGATGTGACATATGGCAATGCCATTTAGTTTGTCAAATTTACCCCAAAAAATGGCAATTTCTAAATTTGGCAACTCAAATGAGAGGTTGGTATGGATGATTTTTGCCATTTGGGTTGAAGAATAGTCAATGGCTTTATATATATTGAAGAATAGCCATTTAATAGTTTTTTTTCAAATTGTCTTGTGATATATATATATACTAGGTTTGCCCGTTGACACGTGCCTACGACACGTCTTCGGAACGGTGCACCTGGTTTGATTATATAAAATAGTTTTGGAGGTCCAGCAAATTAAATGAAGTAGCAAACATATTATATGAGAAAGCAGTATATCTACCTTTAAGCTCAACCATCGCCTTTTTGATCATTAGCTTGAACTTACCTGAAATGCATATAGTTTGTTAGAAACACTGCATAGAGTTTTTTTTAACTTCAGCATCACTTTTAGATGTTTGTAATAGTTATGCAAGGACATTATCATATATGTTTTATAGAGCTTACTCTAATCCTATAACCACTATAAGCATGTCAAAATACAATGGTAATGCAAATGCATGTGTGAAGGTATCTACAATACCAATAATCTAAATATTTATTTGTCTGAGACTTAGTTTGCAATTTAAATACCTCTTATTATTATTTCAATTAAAATGAAATACATGAAATTCTCAAAACTCTAATCCAAGCTAATCATTTCTTTTATCTCCACTTTGTCTCCCCATTGCACCATTATAAATAAAAAAAATTAAATGAATAAATAACAAATTTACTTTAGCTGTCTTTCTTGAGTGGAGATTTTGCACCCTTCACTGGTAAACATCAGTCATCTCAATCCTATATATCCAAACATACACTAAAAGTTCTTATATGTTATGTTATTCATGGTTTCTGATAACCAGTGAAGGGAACACTTCACGATAGTATTTTCTCTTATAGTAAAGATATTAATGTTGCATATTTGCCAAGTTATTTTAGGTTGCTAGTCAGCTTACCTGTCCTACTATGGTTTGGAAGCCCAAATTGAGGCCACCAAGTAACCCATTTCTCACTTGTGTACACCTTAAATCAAAACCAATAAAAAAACTCATCAAATAAATCACCAAATTAAAAAAAATTTAAACCCAAAAATAAAACAATCATACCTCTCTGAACTTAAATCCCATGCACACACAACATTCGAGTCAGAAAAAAACTATGTAATTCCCTACACACAAAAAATTAAAAATGAGAATGAGAATTCAGTTAATGAGATAAAATTAGAGTCGTCACATCGCATATAGAGGCTCTCGATTCGGTGGAGGGGAGTCGCCGATACGGAGTCGCTCGATATTCGCACTCGATTTGGTGGAGGGGAGTCACCGATACGGAATCAGCAGCGGATCAGATGTCGGTGACGACCTCTTGATTAGGGTTCGACATTGATTTGGTTTTGCTTTGAGATTTTCAAAATTTCAAAATTTCAAAAGTAAATTTTTTTTTATTTTTTTATTTTTTAAAAAATTGAAAATTTTTAAAATTTTTTAAAAAATTTTATATTCTTTTAATTTTCATTTTTTTGTAGATTTCTAAAATTTCTAAAATTTAAAATATTTTTAATATTTTTTAAAAAATTATTTTAAAATTTTTTTGAATTTTTTTACAGTTTTTGCTTTTTTTTTGAATTATTTTTACAGTTTTAATTTTTTTTTAAATTTTTAATTTTAAAAAAAATTTTATTTTCTTAATTTTTTGAATAGAAAATTGAGAGAGATGGAGAGAGAGAGAGTGAGAGAAATAATTAAATAAATAAAGGAGTTGTTTTAATAATAATAATAATAATAATAATAATATTATTATTATTATTACTACTATTATTATTATTATATATAATGGAAGAATTGAAGTTGTAATTTGTCAACATAAAAACCCGTGCGTTGCACGTTCGGCTTCACCTCTCCCATTAATTACAGCAAAAATAAACAAACAAACCAAATTCCTCCTACTTAAACATGCAACGCACGTGAAAAATAAATTTCCAATATGTTTTTAACACCAGACAAACAATGAGATGAGGCGCCTTGAGAAAAGGACTCGTGAAGTGCCACCCGAAGGCGAGGATTCCTGCCCCTTGATGGCGGTCAGTCAAGGTTTGAGACTCAAATTCCTACGTCACTCTCTATTCGAGGCGAGATCCGAGAGGGACGAGTTGAAGAACGTGGTGCTGGATAAGAGCCTGGAGGCAGCGCATCTCCGAAGGATTGTCTCCGATGTTTCTCGCGGGGGTAGTTCAGGCCGAATGCCTCGCTCGAAGATTAAAGTGACGGACGACTCATTGAAAGAGCGGGTCGTTGATCTAGAGGCGGAGAACCTTCGTCTGCGACGGCTTTCTGAGGGAAGTAACGTCAGGAGCACTTCCTTCCCTCGGGGTTAGTATGCTCAAGGAAGCTCGTTCCACGAATTAGCGCTTCGTTCGCCTCCCGTTTTGCGACATCCTGGGGATGTGCAAAGTGGAGTGGTCGGCTCGTCGAGTGGAGCGTCTGTTGGGGCAACTGTTAGGCTCTCGGGAGCCGACGACCCTACTCGGCTCGCTGCGTTAGGGACCTCTGCGTAAACAAGGCGACAACAACACAGTGCCCGCCGGCCCTGCGTGTCGATTAACCGAAGTATCCCGCTCCTTAGAAGGGGTTAGGGCAGAATTTTTTAATCTTGTAGTCTTTGTTTCATATGAGTTGCATCCTGAATCTTGATGAAAATAATGTATGAGTTCTTGGTCTAGAATTAGACTTGTATCCCAAATCTTGATGAAATAATATATTGCATCCTTTGATCTGGTAACGAGTTTTTTTTCCTTTTTCGAAGAGTTTGTGTTTATCTAACTTTCGGAAGAGCAGTTCAACAGTTGTAGGAGCAATTTCGAATGGTGAGCTACTTTGCACTCATTCGTTCGCGAGTAGCAAAAGTTGCATCGAACCAAGTGTTAGACTCCAAACTTGTCGTTTAGGGAGTATCAACGGTTGTAGGAGCACTTCCGAATGGTGAGCTACTTTGTACTCGCTCGTTCGCAAGTAGAAAAAGTTGCATCGAACCAAGCGTTGGACTCCGAACTTGTCGTTTAGAGAGTATCAACAGTTGTATGAGCAATTCCGAATGGTGAGTTACTTTGTACTCGCTCGTTCGTAAGTAGCAAAAGTTGCATCAAACCAAGTGTTGGACTCCAAACTTGTCGTTTAGAGAGTATCAACAGTTGTAGGAGCGATTCCGAATGGTGTGCTATTTTGTACTCGCTCGTTCGCAAGTAGCAATAGTTGCATTGAACCAAGTGTTGGACTCCGAACTTGTCGTTTAGAGAGTATCAACAGCTGTAGGAGCAATTCTGAATGGTGAGCTACTTTGTACTCACTTGTTCGCAAGTAGCAAAAGTTGCATCGAACCAAGTGTTGGACTCCGAACTTGTCGTTTAGAGAGTATCAACAGTTGTAGGAGCAATTCCGAATGGTGAGCTACTTTGTACTTGCTCGTTCGCAAGTAGCAAAAGTTGCATCGAACCAAGTGTTGGATCCGAACTTGTTGCCAAAGAGAGCATGTGCTAGGTGAAAGAACATTAAGACAATAGTTTTTCTGAGAGAGAGAGAGAACTTCTTTTTATTAAAAATAACTACCGAGTGGCTGCTTCTGAGTTGCAAGCCACTATTACATTTGCCAAAAAAAAGAAAGACTAAATAAGAAAGGAACGACTTAGGAATGCTCTAGAGCTAGATAGAAGTTGCTTGGAGCGGTGTTTTGACACCCTCTTGGTACTTCAATAAGTGCTCCGCATTCCATGTCCTTGGCACTCTCTTGCTCCCCGGGTCTTCAAGTTGATAGGGGCCAGGTCGAACAAATTTGGATATCATGTATGGACCTTCCCAATTAGGTGTTAGTTTGCCTCTCTTGCTTGGAAAATAGATTGACAACTTCTTGATCACTCTACCTCCTTCTTTGAGATTTGTTGGGCGGACCCTCCTGTTGTAGGATTTCTCGATCCTACGTCGATAAATTTCTTGCTGAATGGAGGATCTATCGCGGATCTCATCAATGAGGTCCAAGTTGACACGAAGCTCATTCGCGTTTTGCTCTTCGTTGTAGACGATCAAGCGGGGGAGGGTAGACCGACCTCTTGTAACACCCCGTGTTATATATATATATATATATATATATATAAATTATATGTTGAAAGTATAAAAAATAATTTAAAAATGTGACTGTTGGAATATATGTGTATGGAATTAAATGGAATGGTGTGGTGGGGGGGGGGGGGGGCACGGTGGAGGTTTGAAAATAGCAAGTGTTGTTGAAGGCCATGCTGACATGGCGATTGCCATTGGAGCCCACCTGATTTATAGTGTTGTGTATCTCTTCGGGAGTGTGAGAACGAGAGTAAGGTAAGTGTAAATTATCCCACATCGGGAGTAAAAAGAAATTAAATAATATTAAAATATAATAGCCTATGATCAAGAGTCACCAATTCGGTTAACCACCTTTTGAGTGGCAGCCTGTGGTGGGCAGTTGTACTACATAGTATCTAATTTGTCTTATAAATTGTATAAATTGTCTGAGCTAGGGGCAGGGGCATTACAAATGGTATCAGAGCCGACTTTCGATACCGGGTGTGGGGCATGTCTATATAGTCGGGCGGAGGATTCTGGGACTATAGACCCAGTCGGGTGGTGTACTCCAGGACTGTGGTGAGCCCTCAATTAAATCCGGGACTGTTATTGTAACGCCCCGAATTCCAAATAAGACTGAATTCGAGATTCTACAGGATCTTTACTTCACTTTGTACAATTTTACAAGGAAATTTAAAACTTTTTCAATAGTACATCAGATTTCAATATAATTTGGTTTTACACAGCGGAAGAATAAAAGATTACAACATTGAAATAAAATACAACTTGTATAACTTTAACATCAATTGCATCACAACATCTTCACTCCTTCATGAATAGTCCATTACCTGCATATCAATCTGTGGGCACGTCAGTTACTTACAACTAACGAATTGTTATACTCTGCTATCCTCTCTATGTCGTACATATAACGATCTCATTACTTTAATAAAAACACAACAGTTGAATGAATAATAAATTGTTAAATGTGTCTACGCTAAACATATAAGTGTATGTCATGCCTTAATGCATAATGCACACAATTCTATACTAGGATGACACTAATGCACACTTGTTCGGATTCTATGCATCCCATACTACATAGGTCCGAGGGCAAGCACCTACGTACTCCACATTGAAGGGTCGATCCCTTGCCATGAAACTACCTGGTAATAAAACAAGATTTAGATTATTTCACGGATACGGATCTCAGCCTTTCTAGCTAGCCTCCCTGGCTATTATATCGTGAGAATAATCCCGCAAATGACCCTCTAGCCCCGGTATACGCATATCATTGGAGTATGGTAAATATCCGCCCGACTACCCTAAGTCCCGGGTAAAATACAAGTCCATCTTCTACGGAGCAATCATAGTCCACAAACTGGATCTATAGCCACGGAGATCCACCGCCGACTATATAAAAGCACCCATTTACGTTTGCCCATGTCTATTACATCTTCACTTATGTGCCTAATTATTTAGTTTAAGACATGAATAGTTTTTCAAGCCTAGAATTAGTCTTATCTCTTACCGGTCTTAATCACCACTACCAAGATAGATCCACAACCATATCTCAAATTTTTATCCCAACTATTTTATTTCAACATTTGCCGGTAGCGAGATTTTACTAACTCAAAACTCAACAATTCATGTATAAGAATCACGGGTACACATACCCTTTTATCATATCTCAAAACTAATCATTCTCATCTTCAAATTATTCACTAATACGATCAAGTCTCATCTTAATTTTTCATTCTTGAAGTCTCATTTTAGTACTCCTCATGAGTCTTGTCACAGCCCATCAAAATAATAGTTCTCATATCCTATTCTAAGTCTCCTTAGTAATCAACTTTTTTATACACAAAAGTAAAAGTGTAGTTTCTTTGAAAGAATTAAATTTACATTACTCTTCAAAAGTAACAACAAGTTCTTTAATCTAATACAATTCAAAATTTATTTAAATCTCTTTTTTTTGTTCTTCAACTATACATTAAAATCTCAAAAACTATCTTTTATAACTTTTGATTATTTTATATGAACATTAGGACTTTTCACAAATTTTAATTAGCATTAGAACTCCTAAATTTACATTCAATCCCTAAAAAAAAGGTATGCTAAAACTGGGTTTTACTAACTCAAAACTCAACAATTCATGCATAAGAATCACGGATACACATACCATTTTATCATATCTCAAAACTAATCATTCTCATCTTCAAATTATTCAATAATACGATCAAGTCTCATCTTAATTTTTCATTCTTGAAGTCTCATTTTAGTACTCCTCATGAGTCTTGTCACAACCCATCAAAATAATCATTCTCATATCTTATTCTAAGTCTCCTTAGTAATCAACATTTTTATACATAAAAGTAAAAGTGTAACTTCGTTGAAAGAATTCAATTTACATTACTCTTCAAAAGTAACAACAAGTTCTTTAATCTAATACATTTCAAATTTTATTTAAATCTATTTTTTTTGTTCTTCAACTATACATTAAAATCTCAAAAACTATCTTTTATAACTTTTGATTATTTTATATGAACATTAGGACTTTTCACAAATTTTAATTAGCATCAGAACTCCTAAATTTACATTCAATCCCAAAAAAAGGTATGCTAGAGCTGGGTTTCAAACCCGTGAAGCTCCAGGCAGCGACCAAAGAAACCCACACCAACCACTAAGTCCATATGGACTTGTTGTCTCAATTACAAACCGAAACCATTTTCTTATCTCCCTAGAATCTAGTGTTAATTTAGTTAGAGAATTAAACAAAAAAATATTTTGGCCATACTGAGTTTCGAACCCAGACTCAACAAGGAGGCCAGCGCACGTTAGACCACTAGGCCGGATGCGCCTAACAAAATAAACTCAGTTCGTGGGTTTTTGTCTCACTTTTATTATCTTATTATTTTTAAAAGAACTAGATTTCCCATTTGGTCGAATCCTCTCCATTTGTCTACAAATGGTTTATTTAACTGAAATTTATTTACTACAAAAACTCATAGGTTTAAAACTCATATTTGATAATATCTAAATTTCAAATCTCTCTTTCTTCTCTTTTATTACAAGAATTACAATTATTCATTTTAATCAACTAGAAAGTTTGTATTCTCCTACAACAAGATATATAAGCTATGCATGCTCATTTTATTTTACAAACACTTCTTTTTAATCATAAAGAAAAATCTTTTCAAAACATCTCCAAAATACTAATTTCTATATTTGTACATTAACATGCAAACTACAATTTCTCTTCTCATTTGCAAGTAACAAGACAAATACTTTGCTCTTTAAACAAATGTTAACATTTCTATCATTTAACATATATGAAAGCATGAATTTATCTTCTAATTTTCATATCAAAATTATACTACTCTTTAGGCATGCAATCCCTACAATTAGAAAGTATATGATCACCCACTAACATGATATTGATCTATTTACCAACATAGCATCATTCATTACAACCAATGCATAGATTTGTTCTAATTTATCATATAAAAATACAACATTCATTTACTATCACTAGCATGCAAAATTTTAAAATTAGAAAGCATGAGAACACCCACCTTGATTTGAAGGTTGTAAACTAGAAGGAAAGGGTTCCTTCTTGCTCCTAGCTACCTTCATCTCCTAACTATGACTTCTCCTCCTAGCAAAGCTCCAAGCTAGAGAACTCTCACTCTCTTTCTTTCTTTCTCTCTTCCTTTCATTTTCTTTCTTTTTCTTTTGATTATATTTTTGGTGCAAGAGAAGTGTAGAGAATATGGCTATATTTATAGGATTTAGCTAGGGTTCATTATGCAAAATTCACACCATAATAACTCACAAAATTAATTATTATGACCCTTTATTTTCCTAACTCCTAAAACCTACAACTCTCCACCTCCCCACTCTTTCAAGCTTAACTCTCTCATTCAATATCTCGCCTCCTCCCTTCATGAAGAAATCTGGTCTCCCCTAGCCCACAATCCCGGCCTCATTCATTTGGGTGTGCATATGCACACAAGCACATACAACTTAGGTACAAATTGTTATGTTTCTAAATGTGTACTAACATTAGTAACTTGTTATGTGTTAGTGCATGACTAACTTAATTTTGATTTTATTAGTGGGCTTGCTACATGGGCTCATTTCTTAGTCAATTAATTTAATTGTCTAGTGGGCTCTCCCTCCTAAAGGGCTAGATTCTAATCTTTTGGTCCATGAATTAATTAAAAGGCCAAATAAGCTATGCATGCTAAAAAATAGATAATGAGAGTAATAAAATGAGAATAAAAATTTGCACGTGCATCATACGTGCAAAAATAAAAAAAATGCATTTTTTAAATTAAAATAAAAAGTAGGGTGTTACAGTTATTGATCGGGCAGTGGACTCCGGGATCATAATAGTTGGGCGGATAAGAGGGCAGCTCAATTAAAATCCGGGATTATGATTGATCGGGAGGTATTTTTTGGGATCATGAATAATCAGGCGGATAGAAGAGCATATGCTCCAGAACGGCTAGAAAGAAGATCGTGCATTAGGTTGTGCATGCCCGTGGTCAGCGAGGACGCTGATTTCTGAAGGAGGGTGTTACAAACACCCTGTGTGAAATATTATATATATATATATATATATATATATATATATATATATATATATATATATAATGTTGAAAGTATAAAAAATAATAAAAAAATGTGGCTGTTGGAATATATGTGTATGGAATTAAATGGAATGGTGTGATGGGGGGGAGGGGGGCACGGTGGAGGTTTGAAAACAGCAAGTGTTGTTGAAGGCCATGCTGACATGGCGATTGCCATTGGGGCCCACCCGATTTGTAGTGCTGTGTATCTCTTCGGGAGTGTGAGAACGAGAGTAAGGTAAGTGTAAATTATCCCACATCGGGAGTAAAAAGAAATTAAATAATATTAAAATATAATAGCCTATGATCAAGAGTCACCAATTCGGTTAACCACCTTTTGAGTGGCAGCCTGTGGTGGGCAGTTGTACTACATAGTATCTAATTTGTCTTATAAATTGTATAAATTGTCTGAGCTAGGGGCAGGGGCGTTACACCTCTAGTGGGATAATGTCTTCGGAGCCATAAGTGAGGTTGAAGGGAGACTCTCCCATGGGGGTTCTCGTTGTAGTGCGATAGCTCCAGAGCACATTAGGGAGCTGCTCTACCCATAACCCCTTAGCAGACCTGCTCAGTCTCTTTTTCAGACCGGAGAGAATTTGCCGATTGGCGTTCTCTGCCTGACCGTTAGACTGTGGGTGGGAGACCGAGGAGAATCGTTGCTGAAAGCCCAGATCTGTACAAAAAGTGCGGAAGGCTGCCCCCGTGAACTAGGTCCCATTGTCCGTTACCAAGACTCGAGGAACACCGAATCTGTAGACACCGAATTAAGGGATCGAATAAGAAGGGATCAAAATGAATGTAATAAGACTAGTATCCAGATCAAGTTGATTTTAATTCATTCATGTTTGCATGGTCTGTGTACTGTTGAGCAAATCCCAGATCGAGCCAAGCTTGTCTAATATATCAGTCAAACTAATACATTAGCCAAACCTGAGCTCTGATACAACTAAAAACCTTATCATGTCCCACTTCCCAAAAAGGAGATACGGAATACGGATACATGACTAAGTCCAGCGAATGATTTTCATCGTCCATAAGCTGTCAGGATGTTTACAACATTTTACAGGAATAATCAGAGTAGGAAGCAAAAGTAGTCAACCACGCATGCATAAATAAATCAATATACCAACAGAATTTACTTGAAACAGAATTTAATAATCTCCAATAAACCAGATCTGAACAAGTCAATAATTCTGAGTCACATTGCCCAAAACAAATAATCCAAGTAACAAATACATTTATTCAAATAAGCAACAGGAAATAATAATAATAGTAGCAAGAACTCCTGGGCTAGAATCTCAGATCACCTACTCCATCAGGCAACTGGTCACCATAATCTGCAATTTAGCAAATTGCAGGAAGAGGAAAAAGAAAACAAAACGTCCGTCAATGCAAATTACGAGCCGCTTATAGTGCAGGCACAAGTACAAGGAAAATAAATAGGTATAAATAATAACAAAAATAAACATAGCATGAGATAGATATGACAGAGCAAAATAGAATAGCTAACATGGATCAGAAAAACAAAATCGAGTAACATGGTATGCTAACAGGTACAGGTAATATGCAACAGATGTCAAGTGTCAAATGGTATGCAGACAGATATACAGATAACAGATGTCAGATAACAGATACAGGTAAACAGGTAATAGATATCCAGTAGCATGTAACAGATACAGATAACAGATGTCAGGTTATGTCAAGTCTTGTATTTATTTCTATCTAGGTAGCACTTCATGCGTCCCAGGTTTTTACCACATGGTTGCTACATTCAAATAAATTACGTTTAGATTTTGTACTGGACTGTATAGGGCCGAGTACTCAGGTATCAGACAGACAGATATCAAATGCAGATCCAGACAGACAGATAGAACCTACGGGTTCCCTTCTGAGTACACCTTCCTATAGGAAAGTGTGCAGTCAGGTAATTAGACATACAGAGCCGTGTATCATGTAGTCATGAACACGTAACAGATAATCCTATGGGAAATACGGGCCCCCTTCCAAGTACACATTTCTATATTATCCACTACTAGATCTGTCCCTTAACCCTGACTTGGTTATTTGTTATTATTTTCAGACATGCATGTATGTGTCACAAAACATGGCAAGAATAACATGGTATAAACAAGTAACAGGTTCAGGTTAAAAAAACAAACATGCACAGATGAAAGACAACACATAAAAGGATAGGACAACGAAAATTCTAATTCCGGACAGTCAGACAGTACTGCACCAAATATGGGATTTCCGTTGCCACAAACATGCAAATCTGGATCCATCAGAAAATATGAAAAATAGACTCTCGACCGAATCCAGCAAATATATATAAGTCATATGGTAACTCACAAAAACAAGTCTTAAAACAGATTTTTGTCCAGAAAACGTGTTCAGCCGGAAATCAGAAGTTTGTATTCATCAACAGGAAAACGGTATAAAAACTTATTGATTAAATCCACAAAAAATCTGGGTTATTCCCTAGTATGTCTAGTATCAGAAAATAAAGTTTCATAATTTTCCAATATAGATAGTATACTCAATTAAAATAAAAAAAATAGCAAAATACAGCAGTTTTGTAAATCTGGAATCATAAACACTGTAATACTAAAACAACAATATCTCACAAAATATAAATCGAAATCCAGATCCGTAAAAAGGGTGATAAAATAGATACAGTAGGCTACAATTCATATTCACAAAGATTTTACAGAAAGTAAATAGAATCAGGTCGAAATTATGTTTGTTTACTGAACAATATGAATATTCTGCAAGTATAGTGGTTGTTTGCAAGTATAAAATAGTTTATAAAAGCCATCAATTAAATCCAAAAAAGTTAGGGGTTAATCCCAATCAGGTCTAGTTGTACTCAGAAAAATATTGGATCAAAATATTATCTTTAACATCAGTATAAGAATAAATTACCAAACAGAATTCATATAAAACTAGATCTGAAATTTTCTACACATCTGTAATAAAATAGCCATAACTCGCAACTCCTAAATCGAAACTGAGATCTGTCAGAAAGTTTGGAAAGTAGACAGAATTCTCTATAATTCATTTTCATAAATAGTTTTCATATACTGACCTTAATAGAGTCTAAAATACTGATAAAAACGGGTAACAACAAAAACTAAAATCTTCTTCATGTACAAAATCAACATAAATCTTATGAAACTCATCCAAATCATAACAAACGTGAAATATGGTATACTAGGTGTCCAAGCAACATGGTATAGGGTATTTTACAAGTTTACAACAAGTTATACTACGAATAACACATCAAGCATGCAAGATCATACAACACATCATGGATCACGAATATCATGCATGTATACAAGAATTGATTATCTCTAAGTCTAAATTTATGTCGTGTGTGTAATGGGTTAACTACGAGCAAATCAACACATCGAGAAAAGATATAACAGGGGTTTAGCACAAGAATTGTCTCTAGAACACAACTACACTACAGGCGATATTTAGCACTTGTATTTGCAACAGAAATTAATACAAGTTACTTACCTGAAGATTGACGACGGAAACGAAGAAGCAAGAACAAGAATAACGAGAACGGATTCCCGGGCACGAACACAATACCAACGATCACGAACGAGATGATCACGAACAAGATGAACAACTGATCGCGAACAAGATGAAGACGATCGAGATCACGAACAGTGTAACACCCCGAATTCCAAATAAGACCGAATTCGAAATTCCACAAGATCTTTACACTTCTCTTCGTACAATTTTACAAGAAATTAAAACTTTTATTACAACAGAGTTTACATCAATGCAACGAAAATATAAATTACAACACTTATACATGAATTGAATAATAACTTGAACATTTCTTTAAGCAACAATCAATCTTTAGTCTTGTCATTCACTTTATCCTGCATAGAAACTGTGGGCACGTCAGTTCATTCAACTGATGCTAGGATATAATACATCAATTTCTCTTACTTGGAAAACACATACTTGTCACAAAACAAACTAAGGGGGACTATCCTATTGATGTCGTGTGTGAAAGTGCACTTAGTCCTTATGCAGTTATTTATATTACATGACACAACTGCGCACTTGTTCGAATTCTATGCATCCCATACTGTATAGGTCTGAGGGCAAGTCCTTAATCGTTCTTCATCTTGTAGGGTTCAATCCATCGCCATGAATTAAACTACTACGGTAACTATGGTAAGTATCCTAGGTATTCTATGAATTACGAGCCCATGTCTAGATATCCGGAGAGAACCCCACGCACTGATACATGACTCATCATGCAGGCATCTTGTGGTCAATTCACCTCCGCCATGGACCATGGTACCACCCGTAGTCACCGAAACACCCCACAAGCATCGCCACCGGGACGGTACTCTGTAGTAGTATCCATGCCCTAATCATGACGTATTATGAGGACATCCTGTGAACACTCTCACGCCGCCAATCCAATGGCCCTCATACTCATGTTTTTCTCTTACTTTCATCACATCTCCACTATGTATCTAAATCCTTAGGTAATTGAATCATGAATAAAAAATCAACACTCTAGAATTTAGCATTACCCCTACATCGGTCTTAAATATCAATTATTATCCACGACCCAAACTTGGTCACAATTATCATATTTTCTTTTCAAAACTTTCATTCTTGCCGATGTGAGGACTTAACTATAATTATAGTCTAAATTCTCTTTTCATGTTCATTATACTTGTTCACCATTTTCACAATTCATCATGTTTATTTTTAATCAATTCCATGCATAACTTGCATATTCTTGGACAATTTCGCATTAAATTCTACTCAATAATTTATAAGTCAAAAATCTCATCTTGAGCTCTTCACAACTTTCTATGTTAATTAAAAATTGTCTCATCTTTAATTACATAAGAATTATATTTTAAAGAAACTTTATTAATCTCTTTTCCCAAAATTTGCTTCTAAACCTCACAATAATAAATCAAAATGTTGTATAAAATTTTCCATAAAGTTTAAATATATTTCTGATAATTATAGAAAATTTTCTCTATTTTTAAAAACACTTAAAAATCCCAAAAATATAATTTTTATCAAAAAAAATCAAAAATTAAAAGTTGGCCGAAGCCAGGATTCGAACCCACACACAACAGACCCGCGGGTGAACAGTAACGCTCTTAAGGCGCCACCGAAGACCAAAAAATCCACAGTGACTTGCTGTCTAAAAGGGGACTCAAAGTATACTTAAATATCAGTGTTCGGGTTTTGAGTAAAAATCAGATTTTGGAAAAATAATGTTTCTGCCAAGACTCGAACCCAAGACCTCAGGCTCCGCTCGCTACAGTAACCGTTTTAAAATGCACCCGATGACCAGTAGGTCCAAGTGACTCACCCGTAAAGAGTTTTGATCAAAATACTTTTGTTCGTGACTGTACTGCTTCTAGACTACTTTACAAAACTCAAATTTTCTCTTTTGAATAGTTCTTATAAAAAGCAAATTTTTCCTGAGTAAAATTTCTACAGCAAAACAGTAACTCGCATTTTCATAATTTTCATGGAAATTCATTTTAAACACAAAATTCTCTCTCCCTTAGTTAGTTTAAAGCATGGATTAAAAACTAACTCATGACATAAAAACATTTGTTTTTACAAAATCTTCTTGTTAGCAATTTTCTCCATTCCTATTGAATTAAAACACAATTTTCTTTTCTTCATTCCTCACTAAAGTATGTAATCGATCAATTTAATCTTGGTTTCTCAACTACACAATTTAGGAGACACTAGGGCTAAATAAATTCAATTATCACAATTCTACTTGTATAAAGCACATGAACACATTTTTATCACAATTTCATTTATTTAACATTTCATGCTAATTAAATTAAATTCAATAATATATCCATAATCACAAAGTCCACATATTGTATCTTTCAATTCATGCATAGATAAGTTTCACAACAATTCATAATTCACCCAATTTAGCATGCAATTAAACTACCAATTCATCATACACAGTCAGATACACATTCTATTCATTCTACTATTTTTTCCATGTGGATTATTTTGGTGTTTCCTTCTAAATTTCCTTAAACAAAAGCATGACAATTTCTTTCTTATTCATTTTAGCATGATCACAAATTCAATCCTAGCATGGTATCTAACTAGAAGTTCGAGAAATCACCAACCTATTTTGAAGAAACACAAATGAAAAGAGCTCCTAGAAATCTCCTTGAACAAAGAGCGATCATTCTCTTTCTAGATTGTGCCACAAATTGCCTTCTCCTCCTTGATTTCTTGATGGAATCCGAGCCTCCCTTCTTGCTCCTTGGTGTAATCCAGCCTCCAAAGAAAAGGGACACACACACACAAACTAGCACACAACTCAATCTTTTTTTTACTCACAATCTCTCCATCTTTTTCTCACTTTTCTTTCTTTCTTTACCAATTTTCTAATGTATTACATGAAGAGAAACTAGGAGGGTGTTTGTAATAATTTTTGAGTGAAATGGAGGGCTAAGATTGATCTAGATGGTTAAAGATAAAGGGCTAGGGTGCATTAGGGAGTTGTAGCAACCACCCAAGAACAAGTAACCACATCTCCACTACACCAACTCACTCATCCCCTCTCTCTCCATTTCCGGCCTACTATTCATGCACCAATGCACGTGCTAGTGCAATGCACGTGTCAAAAGTAGCACCCCTAGTTACTAGTTGTACATGATTAATTAATTAATTGTCTACAAAACAAGTCTACACTACAAGTCATGATAATTAAAAGAGAATTAAAATAGTGGGCTCAAAATTAGTGGGCTTTAGAACTCATGGGCTCCTAATTAAAATAAATAATTAATTAGAGTGGGCTAAATTCAAGCAATTAGGCCTAGGATTTAAAATAGGCTTTAAAAATAAAAGAGAAGAATTAAAATATTTGTTCATGTTATAAAAATAAATAATTTTCTAGGAAAAAAAATGCACATGAATTTGTACGTGCAAAACACGTAAAAATCAACAACCTCTTATTTAATTATAATTAAAAGTTGAGGATGTTACAAACACAATCAGACGGCTGAGATCGAAGATCAAGATCAAGATCAAGATCAAGATCAACAAGATCGGACGGATGCGGTCAACGATGCTTGATGATCATCATGATCGTGATGATCAATAGAAGATCGGACGATCGTGATCACTTGATCAAAACCCTAATCAACAGCAAACGGTAATGGGGTGCACTGGCTTGGCTCCGACGGCGGGCGGCGGTGCTCAGGGCGAGGCTGACGGTGGATGGTGACGACGAGATAGGGCTACTAGCATGAGCAGCACAGCACAGGGTCGGCACTGGGGCTGGTGTCGACTGCTAGGGTTGGGGCTGTCTGTCGCAGAGATGTCCTGACAGGGAAGAGCACGGGGGGGGGGGGGGGTGTTGCGGGATCATCGCTGGCTAAGCGCGATGCAAGAGGGTGGTCGGCAGACAGGAGGAAGGTGGTCGAGAGACAGGGCAAAGGAGCGACGGAGAGGAGGTCTGGAGAGACGGAGGTCGGGGGTGCACACAGGTAGAGGGAGAGATGATCTGGAAGATGGGTAGCGGCAAGAGGTAGGGGGTGATGGAGATGAAGTGGCTGGGGTTTAGAATAGGGTAAACAGGGGTAGGTTATATAGGGTTGGGGTTAGGGTTTGGGGTGTTTTTATTGGGTTTCGGGTTGTAGGGGTTTTGGGTTAAGATGCTATAGGGTTATTGGGTATTAATGGGTTAAAATCTAATAGAAAATAATTATAAAAATATTTGATAAATTAGAGTATGTTCAGGCTAAAAACAAAACAATAATAATGATAATATTAACAATAAAAATAATAATAATGCAAATAATAACACTAACAAAATAATACTGATAGTAACAATAATAATAACAATATTAATAATTAGAATAATGATAAAATAATGATAGTAATAATAATAATAATAACAACAATAAGATTTATATTACAATATAAAAATTATAGAAAATAGTTACAAATAAAATTATTGATCAAAAATAGATTTTAATAGAAGATCCAACAATACATTTTAACAAAAGAATTTGAAAGCGGAAAAAATAATTTACAAAAATTGAAATACTGAAAATACACAGAAAATGCATATTTGCAAAAATAGGGGTTACAAGGCTAATAGCTGATATCATGCTAGCTCAGCTCGATGAACCACTTCATAAGGCGTTCCGAGGTCTTGGGCTTGTAGAGGACTTGTTTGAGCGGCTGATCAGTAAGAACGACCTCCGAGTGAGACTGGAAGTAGGGGCGGAGCTTTCGAACCACCATAACCAAGGCATATGACATCTTCTCTAGCTTCGGATAACGGAGTTCAGCATCCCTAAGGACTTTACTCACATATTTGATAGGCTTCTGCGTCTTATCTTCTTCTCTTACTAGAACAGCGCTGAGGGTCTGCTCCGAAGTGGCAAGGTATAAGTAGAGGACTTCCCTGGGCTTTGACTTGCTCAAGAGTGGGGGTTAACTAAGTAGGCCTTGAGCTGATCAAAGGACTCTTGGTGCTATTGCCCTCACTCAAAACCTCTAGTACCCCTGAGAGCCTTGAAGAACGGGAGACATTTTTCTCCAGATTTGGAGAGAGAACGCTCTATGGCCGCAAGGCGTCCGGTGAGTCTCTGCATATCTTTAACATTGGAGGGGGAGCCATGTTGAGTATGGCCTGAATCTTCTCGGGGTTGGCTTCTATGGCACTTTGGCTATCCATGAACCCCAGGAATTTTCCGGATGAGACGCCGAACGCACACTTTTTCGAGTTTAGTCTCATATCGTGTCTCCTTAACACGTTAAAAGCTTCTTGGAGATTAGAGACATGATCTGATTTGCTGACGCTGTTCACCAACATGTCATTTACATAGACTTCCATGTTCCGACCGGATCTATTCCTTGAAGACCTTGTTAACAAGGCGTTGATAGGTGGCATCGACGTTCTTGAGCCCAAAGGGCATGACCCGGTAGTAATATAGATCCTGGTCGGTGACGAAAGAGGTCTTCGGAATGTCTGGAGGGAGCATTCTGATCTGATTGTACCCAGAAAATACATCCATGAAGCTTAAGAGTTCATGGCCCGAGGTTGCATCAATCAGGGCGTCAATGCTCGGGAGCGGGAATGGATCTTTGGGACATGCCTTGTTCAAATCTGTGAAGTCAATGCAGATTCTCCAGCTCCCGTTGGCTTTCTTGACCATCACGACATTGGATAGCCACTCTGGATAGTTGACCTCCTGTATGAACCGAGCCCTCAAGAGTTTCTCAACCTCTTCTTTGATGGCTTGTTGGCACACGGGGCTGAATTTGCGTTGCTTTTGTTGAACAGGTCTGGCCCTCGAAATGACACTGAGGTGGTGCATGAGGAGCTCTTTGGAGATTGCAGGCATGTCAGTCGCAGTCCAGACGAATAGATCGTGATTCCCCCTTATACAGCATATAATGTCAGACCGGGCGGGAGGGGGAAGGGCTTTGCTAATCTGGAAAGTCCTGGTCGGATCCTCTTTCGAGAAGGCCACCTCTTCCAACTCATCGATCGGCTCTGATATAGGTTGGCTACTCCCTTGGGGAGTTCAAGAGCTTCAAGGGAGAGGACCGATCCTCCCACCGAGGTCATGTAGAATTTACGGGCTGCCTCCTGGCTCCCTCTGACTTCTCCCATGCCTGTTGTGGTGGGAAATTTCATCTTCATGTGATAAGCCGAGGGTATGGCCTGGAGGGCAGCTAGGCCTGGTCAGCCCAGGATGATGTTGTAAGCGGCCTTCACATCTACCACCATGAAATTCATTGGCTCGATCTGGGTGGTTGGGGTTTTGCCAGCAGTTACGTCGAGGGTTATGACACCCTCGATCGTCACTGGCACCCATGTGAACTCGTGGTGAGTGTAGCCGGTGTGCTTGAGTCGATCCCTGAATAGCTTAAGACCCTGAAAGTCCTCGAGAAAGAGAATGTTGACCGAACTATTGTTGTCGACTAGGACCCGACGCACATCAAAGTTAGCCATGTGGAGGTTTATTATCAATGCATCACAATGGGGCATTCGGACGCCCTCCAGATCTCTATCTGAAAAAGTGACATGGACCCCTGGGACCTTGGGGAGAGGACGGTTCTGGATAGAATTTACTTCCTCGATGAAGGCTTTTCGGGAGGAGTTCGAATCTCCCCCCATTGGGCCTCCATGGATGAGATGTAGATTGGCCTCTGGTTCGGAGTCTAGGGTCTTCGCGTGCCGCTCGGTTCGCTTATTGGCCCCCTAGAACGGAGGAGGATCTAGCCTATCCTTTCTTACGAACCTGGAGAGTTGCCCTCTCTGAATAAGGGCCTCGATCTCGTCTTTTAGGGCCCGACAGTCATCCGTGTCGTGGACGTGGTCCCTGTGGAAGCAGTACCACTTGTCCCTGTTCCTTTTTTGCTCGAAGTGTTCATCTTTGGAGGTGGTGGGAGAAGACCCTCCATCCCAACCTCCATCAGGATGGCTGAGACACTCGCGTTGAGCGGAGTGAACTTCTCGAAGCGGGAAGGAGGGCGACACTGGCCTCCGTTGTCTTTCTGGAGCTTCTTAGCTCCTTCTTCTTCAGCGCCCTTCCGTTTGTTCCCGGAGGACAGTCCCTCAAGAGCGGGGCGAGTGAGAGCCTCTTCCGCTCGGATTATTTCTCACTCCTAAGCAGGAGTTCTGAGAAATCCCGAGGAGGTTTCTTGGCAAGGGATGCTCTGAGGTTATCGTTAGTGACGTTGGATTGGAAGGCTGCAGAGGCCACGGATTGGCCCTAGAGGCGATGGATCTGGCCTCCGCGGTAAAACATTTGACATAGTCTCTTAGCCGTTCGCCCTTCCTTTGATGAAGCAATAGCAAATAGGTGCTCGTCTTTTCAGCCCGACGGCCACTCACGAAGTGAGTAAGAAAGAGCCCCACGAGTTGGTCAAAAGAGAAGATAGAGGCCGGGGCTAGTTGTGAGTACCATTCTCTTGCTGGCCCCTTCAGAGTGGCCGGAAAAGTTTTGCAAAGAATCGCGTCTGATGCTTGGTGTATCATCATGAGAGTTTTAAAACTCTCGATGTGGTCAGCGAGGTCAGACTCCCTATTGTATGATTCAAAATGAGGGGGCTTGAAGTTATCTGAAACTGGTGCGTCCATTATGGTCCGAGAGAATGGAGGCTTGCTGGGGTAGAAATTCCTCGCCCGTTGCTCTTCTTCTCTGTCCAATCGGCCAAGGCGCCTCTCCATCTCATGGAGACGGAGGTAGACCGAATCTTCCCTAGGATCATACCTTGCCGAGGCCCGGGACTCGTCCTCGCACGGAAGGGGACTGGGAGTGCGACGACGATAGCTCGGGGCAGGTTAAGGACTAGGAGTACGATGCTGATAGCTTGAGGTAGGTTGAGGACTGGGAGGACGACACCTATGGTTTGGGGCAGGTTGAGGACTGGGTGCCTGCTGACCGTGGTCGGGAGCAACATTGAGGGCCCTCAGGACTGCCTCTTGAAATTGCTGGAACTCTGCCCTCGTAACAGGTGCCTCACGCTCTCGGTTGTCCCGTGGGGGCGGGTCGACCGAAGGGAGAGCTACTTCTCCTTTGAAGACGCTGGGGTGACTCCCTCTACCACGTGGGGGAGTTGAATCTCCTGCGATCTGGTCTCCCGGGGGATCAGGCTCTAGGGGATCGGATAGCTGGACCCCTTTAATGTTCTTGGCAGGGTCCGTCATGGGTCCGCCTCTCATCCAAGCGGGTCTGAAGATCTATCCCATGCTGTCTATTGACGATAATGTGTTGGAGACCCTTCGTCATCAAGGGACTATGTGAGGCCATGGAGTCAGACGAAGGGTTATGTATCGACACATGGTCGTGATGAGGAGGTTGCCCCTGTCGACTTCGGCGGGAGGGTCCGGCATCAGCCCCTTGTGGCCCTTAAGGAGCCTGCTGGGGCTGAGGTTGCTAAGGAAGAGGCCGACCAGGCTGCGATTGCTGGACGGGTTGAGGGAGAGACTATCCAGGCTGCTGGACTTGTTGAGCGGGTTGAGTTGGAACCTCCTGGACATGAGGAGGAGAAGGAGCGGGAGTGGCTCTGTGGTTAGAGACCGTCATCTTCCCTTTATTGGGAGGCATAGCTTGAAATTGCTTTTGCTGATGAAATAGGACTGGATTGCTTTCTCTGTTTCCCACAGACGGCGCCAATCTGTTGCTGTTGATTTCTGGTGTGGGAGCAAACAGATGAATTTGTGGATTCTTGAAGGAAACAAGTAAGCAAACCTGTTGACTTTCACCTACATGTTGACTGGTTTCCCGCTGCCACCGTGAACCTGCACAAAATTTGATACACCGGGATGGATCCCGGCGACGAACCCTCCGGCGCTCTTGTCAGTAATCTGAAGGATTATGAAAGAGCTTTAGGTAGAAAAAGATTGATTACCTTGTTATGGTGGGGGGAGAGGGGTATTTATAATCGCCCTAGGAACCAGTTTTGAGATAAGGATAAATCTCTACTTTCGGATATTTATGGATAAGAAGAGATTTTGACTCGTTTCGTGAAAAAGGGGACAGTTAAAACTGTCTCTTAGGGATAATCACGAATTTGAGCCACTCCTTATCCACCTGGGTTGGTTTGTAGCGGGCTGCTGCCCATACCCAGTAGGACAGATCCATTTTTGGGCAATTTGGTCTTGAAAAAAACCCAATTCCCCATTCGGACCCGTTTGTAGGTGAAATTACTGTTTTACCCCTGAGAGCTTTAAGATTCGTGCCCGATTTAATCCTTTATATATATATATATATATATATATATATATATATATATATATATATATATATAATAAAACACAAAGAAAGCTATCAAGTGGCTCACCTTCAATCCCCACAAAATCAAAAGTCTAGATCGCTATCAAGTGGCTCACCTTCAATCCCCCCAAAATCAAAAGCCTAGATCTAACCTCACAAAACACATTTCCACCCCCAAATTTCAAACCCCAAAACCAAATATTCTCCCCCCCCCCCCCCCCGAAACAAAAAAAGGCCATTACTTTATTACTATCTCTCTTCTCTCTTCACTTTTTCATATTTCTCTCTTTTTCTCTCTCCCTATCTCTCTCTCCCATTCTTTCGTTATTTACTTAGAAATTTAGATTTTAAGATTTCAGGTTTGTAAATTTTCAGAATTTTTGTGTTTTTTTATTGCGCATGTTATATTGAAAATAGCAAATATCTCTTCAACAGTTAAATTTCATCATTTTCCACACTTAAAGTTCTAAGAAGTTAGATTTTACAACCCCATTTATAATTATTTTTCAACATATACTAATGGAAACATGGATTTTATTTACAACTAATTATTGTTATACTATTCAAACTTGAGCTACATAATTGTTGTTTTATTGTTTACAGGGCTTTTCGTGTTTTGTATCGTTCCGAAGACGTGCCGTAGGCACGTGCCCACGGGCAAATCTAGTATATATATATATATATATATATATATATATATATATATATATATATATATTATTGCTAAATCTGGTGTGGGGGCAAACAGATAGAATTTGTGGATTCAAAGATAGGATTAAATCGGAATCGTCCAAATCGGGCGCGAATCTTAAAGATCAGGGGTAAAATGGTAATTTCACCTACAAACGGATCTGAAATGGGTTCTGGGTCTTCTCTCCAAAAGCCCAATAACCCACCAACAGATCCATTTCTACTAGGTGTGGGTCCCAACCCACAAGAAACACGGTCCAGCTGGATAGAATTAAGGTTTCTGATTATACTTAATCAACGGCCCTGATTCGCTCTATCCTTTCACTAGGAATTAGGGATTTCATCCCGAAACTGGTCCCTATGGTGGCTATAAATACCCCCCGACCCCCACCATTAAGAGGTAATCTATCTTTTCCAGTAAAAGCTCTTTCTTAATCATTCAGATTACTGATAAGAGCGTCGGAGGGTGCGTCACCGGGATCCATCCCGGTGTCTCGCACTTTTTGCAGGTCGCCGGGATCCATCCCGGTGTCTCACACTTTTTGCAGGTTCGCAGCAGTGGCAAGAGACCAAGTCAACACATCGGTGGAGGTCAACAGGTCAACAGGTTTGCTTTATTATTTTCTCCAAGAATCCACAAATTCTATCTGTTTGCCCCCACACCAGATTTAGCGGTAACAGATTGGCACCGTCTGTGGGAACTCACGAATAGTAGTCCTTCCTCTTCCCTTGGTTAAGATCAACTCCAGCCATGCCTCCTCGAAAACTGAGATCCAAAGGGTCCAACTATGGACCCACTCCTCCTCAACCACAATAGGAGATCCCCCTCCAAACCGTCCAGCCACAGGGGCAACTCCCATGAAAACCTGATTAGCCCCCGCAGCAGGACCAACCTCCTCTTCAGAACCTTCAATCCCAAAGGGCTCCGCTCGGGCCCCAGAATGCCGGCGCAGGAACCTCTCGTCCCAACCCTCAGAAGAAACCTCCTCATCGAGACCGCATCTCCGTACACAACCCTTCTACCGACTCAATGGCATCTCATAACCCCCGGCCTTCTAAAGACCTCCGCAATACCTTGCTCAATCGGCAGAAAGAAGAGGACCTTCGCCACCATTTGGATGAAAGACGGGCCCGCGAGGGAGCCTCCTGCCCGGAACGTCCAAATGAGCGATCTCCTCGTCGCCGCGACCACAGGAGGTCCCCTCCTCGCAGGGGGCAGAGAGAGTCCCCTGAGTACCATTAAAGAAGACACCATTCTCCCGCTGGTCGATAGCCCCCGAGGGCGATAACGGACCTATCACCCAAGCTGAATTCCAGGAGTTCCAAGCTACAATCCTGCAGGCCCTCAACCTCCGGCCGAACAACAATGCTCAGAGGGTCCCCACTCCTCCTCCGGTCCAAAGTCCTCACCATCGTCCTTAACCCCTCCTCAAGCTCTGAGTCACCACCATCACAATCCTCGTCATTCCCCTAGCTACCATCGCCGAACTCCACGCTCCCCTTCTTACAAAGACGAGTCCAGAGGCTCATTTGGCTACCGTTGAAGGGACGATGTGGTCTACCGCCGTCTCTACGAGATGGAGAGGCGCCTCGGCCAACTGGATAAAGAAGAGGAGCTGAGAGGAAGGACCCTCTGTCCAAGCCGACCTCCCTTCTCTCGAACTATTATGGAGGCGCCCGTTCCAATAGGCTTCAAGCCCCCACAGTTTGAGACTTACTCTGGGGAGTCAGACCCCGTGGACCACATCGAGAGCTTCAAGACCCTTATGTTGATCCACCAAGCTTCCGATGCTCTACTGTTTAAAACCTTCCCAGCTACTTTCAAGGGTCCGCCCCGAGAATGGTACTCTCGTCTTGCCCCATCCTCCATATTCTCCTTTGAACAATTTGAAACCCTCTTCCTCACCCACTTCGTGAGTATCCACCGCACCGAGAAGACTAGTATTTCGCTACTCTACCTCAGTCAGAAGAAGGGTGAGAAGCCGAGAGATTATGTGAAGCGGTTTACCGTGGAAGCTAGGTCCATTGCCTCTCTCGACCAATCGGTTGCTGCTGCAGCCTTCCAGTCGAACGTCCTCAACTCAAGCCTTCGATCCTCCCTTGCCAAAAAGCCCCCACAAAACTTCTCCGACCTTCTTCTCAGAAGCGAGAAGTACATCCGGGCCGAGGAAGCTGAACATCGCCCCACCTTTGAGGGCTCTTCCTCCGGGACCAAGAGAAAGGCAGCTGAAGAAGAGGGAGCTAAAAAGCTCTAGAAAGACAACGGGGGCCAGCGCCGCCCGCCTCCCAGATTTGAGAAGTTTACCCCTCTTAACGCCAACATTTCAACCATTCTCATGCAGGTCGAGAAGGAAGGAGTTCTACCTCCTGCCCCGAAGATGAATACCCCCGGCAAGAAGAGAGACAAAGAGAAGTGGTGCCGATATCACCGGGACCACGGCCATGACACCAATGATTGTCGGGCCCTGAAGAATGAAATTGAGGCCCTCATCCAGAGGGGGTAGTTGTCTAAGTTTGTGAGAAAGGATCGAGTTGATCTTCCTCCACCCCCCAGGGGGGCTAACAAGCATCCCGAAAGACGCGACGAGACTCTCGAGTTTGAAGAGGAACGCATCTTGCATCTCATTCATGGAGGTCCCATGGGAGGAACCTCCAACTCTTCTCGGAAGGCTTTCATATGAGAAGTCAATTTGGTTCATGGCATACCCCCTTCCAAAGGCCTCGGAGTCCCGGTCACTTTCTCAGATGAAGACCTGGAAGGAGTCCGAACCCCCCATTGCCACGCACTAGTCATCAACCTCCATATGGCAAATTTTAAAGTGGAGAGGATTCTGGTGGACAATGGTAGCTCCGTTAACATCCTCTTCTTGGCAGCTTTCCGAGGGCTCAAGTTATCGCGGGACAGGCTCAAGCCCGCCGGCTACACGCTCCATGGGTTCACGGGAGTGCCAGTGACTATCGAAGGGGTGATCACCCTCGACGTAACTGCTGGCAAAACTCCTACTACCCGGAAAGAGCCGATGAACTTAATGGTTGTCGACGTCCCAGCTGCTTACAATGTGATTCTAGACCGACCTGGCCTAGCTGCTTTAGAAGCCATCCCGTCGGCTTATCATCTCAAGATGAAGTTTCCCACCAAGTCAGGTGTTGGGAAAGTAAGAGGTAGTCAAGAGATGGCCTGCAAGTGCTACATAATCTCCACTAGGGGTCCTGTCCTCTCCTTCGAGACCCTCGAGATCCCCCAGGGGAATGCCCAACCTATGTTCGAACCGGTGGATGAGCTGGAGGAAGTGCTCTTTTTCGAGCAAGATCCGAACCGCAAGTTCTTTATCAGCAAGACCCTCCCGTCTGTCCTATGTTCCGACATAGTCCAATGCATCAGAATGAACCATGACCTCTTCACCTGGTCGGCTGCCGACATGCCAGGAATCTCCGAGGAGCTCCTCGTCCACCACCTAAGCGTTGCTCTGGGGTCCAAATCGGTCCAACAGAAAAGGCGCGAATTTGCCCCTGAGCGCCAATAAGCCATAAAGGAAGAAGTGGACAAGCTCTTGAAGGCTCGATTCATACAAGAGGTTAACTATCCCGAATGGCTCTCTAATGTTTTTATGGTTAAGAAGGCCAACAGAACTTGGAGAATTTGTATCGACTTCATGGACCTGAACAAAGCATGCCCTAAAGATCCATTACCTCTCCCAAGCATCGACACCTTGATCGACGCTACTTCGGGCCATGAGCTGCTCAGCTTCATGGATGCCTTCTCCGGGTATAACCAAATCCGAATGTTCCCCCCGGATATCCCGAAGACTTCCTTCGTCACCAATCAAGGGCTCTATTGCTATAGGGTAATGCCCTTCGGGCTGAAGAATGCCGGTGCCACCTACCAGCACCTAGTCAATAAAGTCTTCCAGAATCAGATCGGCCGAAACATGGAAGTGTATGTTGATGATATGCTCGTTAAGAGCATCCATGGGGCCGACCATGTTACCGATATCCAAGAAGCATTTAATGTGTTGAGAAAGCATGATATGAGGCTCAACCCGAACAAGTGTGCGGTCGGAGTCTCGTCGGGAAAGTTTCTAGGCTTCTTGGTCAGCCAAAGAGGAATCAAAGCCAACCCCGAGAAGATCAAAGCCATACTGGACATGGCCCCTCCCAAAAGTGTGAAAGAGGTTCAGAAGCTCACTGGTCGCCTTGTAGCCATAGGGCGCTTCCTGTCTAAGTCAGGGAAGAAGTGTCTTCCTTTTTCAAAGCCCTCAGGGGGGCTAAGGGCTTCGAGTGGGGTCAGCAGCAGCAAGAATCGTTCGATCAGCTAAAGGCCTATCTAGTCAATCCCCCTCTTCTCAGCAAGCCTATCCCCGGGGAAACACTCTACCTCTACTTAGCTGCCTCCGTGCAAACCCTCAGTGCTGTCATAGTGAGGGAAGAAGACAAGGCCCAGAAGCTCATCTATTACGTGAGTAAGGTACTTCGGGATGCCCAACTTCGGTACCCAAGATTGGAGAAGATGGCGTACGCCTTGGTTATGGCAGCTAGGAAGCTCCGCCCTTATTTTTAGTCCCACTCGGTGGTCGTACTTACCGACCAGCCGCTTAAGCAAGTCCTACACAAACCCGAGACCTCCGGCCGTCTGATGAAGTGGTCGATCGAGCTGAGTCAGCATGACATATCATACCAGCCTCAAACCACAATGAAGGCTCAAGCTTTAGCCGAATTTATTGTTGAGAGCACCATACTAGAGGTCAGTCAAGCAGCAAACGGGCCTCCTATCTGGATGGTGTATGTAGATGGGTCCTCTTGCACCGAAGGGAGCAGAGCCGGGGTCATTCTGGCAGGCCCAGATGACTTCGTTCTCCAATACTCCCTCTGCATCAATTTTAAGGCCTCCAACAACGAAGCGGAGTATGAAGCCCTTATAGCCGGCCTCGGCATGGCTCGCAAGGTAGGGCACAACATCTCCGGATATTCAGTGACTCGCAGCTGGTTGTGAACCAAGTCTTAGGGGAGTACGAGGCATGAGACGATCGAATGGCTAAGTACCTAGCCAAGGTCCAAAGTCTCATGGCTTCATTCGAAGAGGCCCAAATCCAGCGGATCCCCAGAGAAGAAAATTCCCTAGTAGATGCCCTCTCCAAATTGGCCTCCTCCTCCCTTCAAGGTCTCGAGCAGACCATCCTGATTGAAGTGCTCCTAAGACCGAGCATAGAAGAAGAAACCCCCGACTCAATGGAGTCGCTGCCCGTTCAACTTCAGGACAACTGGATGAAACTTTTGATAGAATTCCTCAAGGATGGGATCCTCCCCGAAGACCCTAAAGTAGCCCGTCGAGTTCGAACGAGAGCGGAGCGGTACACCCTTGTTGAAGGAGTCTTGTACAAACGCTCCTACACCCAAATAGACGGCAGGCCTTACTTGAGATGTCTCTCCCCGGAAGAAGCCTCATATGCCTTGCAAGAACTTCATAAAGGTATAGGCAGAGCCCATTCAGGGTCGAGGTCCCTTGCCAGGAAAGTGTTAAACTACAGGTACTTCTGGCCTACTCTCCTACAGGATGCCGAACGACATGTCCGGCAATGCAGCTCCTGCCAGCAGTACTCCAACATTCGTCGCCTACCCCAAGCTCAACTCACGTCTCTCTCAAGCCTGATTCCCTTCGCAATGTGGGGGATGGATTTACTGGGCCCATTTCCACCAGCTCCCGATCAACTTAAGTTTCTAGTCGTGGCGATCGACTACTTCTCTAAGTGGATAGAGGCTGAGCCATTGGCTACGATCACTGAGAACAAGGTACTGCAGTTTTTTTGGAAAAACGTTATCTGTAGGTTCGGCGTGCCTCGGGTCCTAATAACAGATAATGGAACATAGTTTACGGGAGCCGCATTTCGATCTCTGTGTGAAGACCTCGCCATTCAGCAACGCTTCTCCTCTGTCTCCTATCCTCAATCAAATGGCCAAGTGGAAAACGCCAACCGGCAGATCCTCTCCGGTATCAAGAAGAGGCTAGATAAGGCGGCCAAAGGCTTATGGGCGGAACAGCTTCCCAACGTACTGTGGAACTACCGCACTACGAAACGGACCCCCACAGGTGAGTCACCATTCAATCTTACATATGGGTCCGAAGCTGTAACGCCCCGAATCCCAAATCACTGAATTCGAGATGTTCTACAGGATCTTTTCACTTCTTTCGTACAATTTTACAAGGAATTTAAAACTTTTATTTCAACAATAATTACATCAGAGTCTTTTACATCAATAAGCAGCGGAATTAATAAAATACAACAATAATGAATGTACGATTATTACAACTTTAACATTAAATAATCAACAGCATCATCAATCATCTTTATATCCTCATGTAACTCCAGATCCTGCATATAAAACTGTGGGCGCGTCAGTTGCTTACAACTGACGAAATATTATACACGGCCATCCTCTCTATGCCGGAAACAGTATAACAATTCTTAAATACTTTAGCAAACACAAACTTGATCACAAACAAAGCTACAAAGGGACTATCCTGTTGATGTCGTGTTGTGCGGTGCACTTAATCCTTAATGCAGTTATTATATTACATGACACTAATGCACACTTGTTCGGATTCTATGCATCCCATACTACATAGGTCCGAGGGCAAGCCTCTTAATCGTCTTCATTATTGTAGGGTTCAATCCCTCGCCATGACTTAATCTACTACTGTAACTACGGTGAGTATCCTAGATGGTCTATGAGTACAAGCACGTGTCCTGGACCCTGGAGGGGAATCCCGCGCCATGTCTTGACTCATCAAGCATGCATTCTGCGGTAATTCAGCCTCCTCCCTGAACACGATCCTCTTGCAGTCACCAAAACATCCCACAAGCGTGGCTAAAGTCCGATCATTACTGAGTTGCGCCTGCGCCATGTCTTGACTCATCAAGCATGCATTCTGCGGCTCACACACCCGCACCGTAAACTCTAGTTCTCATACCCGTGTTTTCTCTCACTTTCATTACATCTCCACTATGTATCTATCTGTAATTTCAGCAAGTGTCATAGACGTCCCATGATTACAAGCACGTGTCCAAGACCCTGGAGGGGAACCTCGCGCCATGTCTTGACTCATCAAGCATGCATTCTGCGATAGTTCAGCCTCCTCCCTGAACACGATCCTCTTGCCGTCACCAAACATCCCACAAGCGTCGCCAAGATCCCGATCATTCTGGAGTATATTGCCCACGCCATGTCTTGACTCATCAAGCATGCATTCTGTGGATCACATCCGCATCGTAGACCCTAGGCTCCCATACTTATGTTTTTCTCTTACTTTCATTACAGCCTTACAATGTATTAATTATTAGAATCATGAATAAAATCAAAGCTCTAGAGTTAGCCTCTCCACTAAACCGGACTTATTCATTCATTACAATACATGACCAACCTTGGTCTTTCAAATTCTCATTTCATTTCATTTCATTGCCGGGGGAGACTTAGCTACTCTTTGGTTTCAATTTCCCATTCACAATTTCCAATTGAGCACTTTCAGCTCACAATTCAATTTAGAGTCTCACAGACTTTCTTTATCATGATCTTAGCCTTTCATATTCATTTAATTCTCAATTCTCATTTATGATTCATTTCATGTAAATTCTCAATTCAACTATGATTCATTTCATATAAATTTATGCAGCAACAAATAGAGTTTACCAATATCCAGATTCACAATCTTTACCACAAACAATTCACAAGATTTCAGATATATCAAAAGCACTCTGGACAGTCGACTGGGAACTCTTCCAGTCGACTTGTTCAGTCAATTCACATTCTTCACAACCACTCGGGAGAGTCGACTGCTACACACGGCAGTCGGCTGTTCCGCAGTGTTCCAATTTAATTTCTTTGTCAATTTCATCTTTCATAACCTTGTGTACATTTCACAATAAGACTCAATCAAATATTAATAATAATAAAATCTTGTATTCCAAAAACTTATTTAACTTTCATTTGTCAAAATCAATTTCAAACTCAAGAACCATAAACAGTTCGGTTCAGTCGACTGGTGGCAGTATCAGTCGACTGTCCCGCAAATATCTTGAAAACTCAACATCAAAGCAGCAGTCGACTGTAACTGTATTCAGTCGACTGTCCCGCTGATGAAAACCAACTTTTAACACTTACCAGTCGACTGTGGAAGTAATCAGTCGACTGTTAAATCCACAATTTGCATCTTTGCCTACACTTTTCGACCTTTTAATCAATTGGTACTTCCATATACAAAATATAAATCATTTCCAGAATATATTCCTTTTAAAACATTATCATATATACTATCAAATTCTCAAGTTTCTCATTTTTCAAATGAAGTCCCCAAAATTCATCAAAACACATATTCAATCGATTTTCAAAAATAGACTGTTTTCTTTTATCAAAATCACTTTACAAAAATCTCTATATTTTATAAATAACATTTCGAGGTTATATTTTATAAATAACATTTCGAGGTTATAAATAACAAAAATCTCTATATTTTTGCCACACTTTGCATTATTCCAATAATGTATCAATATGCATCAATTTCATACAATCACTTCAATTCTAGCAATTCAACTAGCAATCGTAACAAGCATAGCAATTTGCATTTACCATAATCAATTTCATGCAATCAATTCAATTTCAACCAAGTAAATCACATATCATCTATCATGCAGATTATATTCCTAAATTAGAAAGCATTTAAGAAATACCCACCTAAATTGAAGATTTGTTACCCAAATAAACCCCTAGAATTAGGAGCTCCAATTGCAACTCCTCGAAATCCGTGCACCAAAGCAAGCCTCCAAGCTCCATATCGGCAAGCATCCATCATCAAGAGCATCTCCATCCCCACTCCATTCGGCAACAACAATGGCAATCTCCCATCTTCTTTCATATACATGTACTATGTATGTTCATATATATACATTAGTATATGAATATAAGCAAGTGGAATGGTGATTTAGGTGGAGAATGGACAGAGCTTTGCTGGTTGGGTTGCTTTCGGATTAGCAAGAGAGAAGGAAAAAGAGATGAGGGAAAGAGAGATTAAGGGTGCACTTTTATAAGAAAGCTAATGGGTAGTTATAGCAACCACCTCCCACATGAACTCCACTCACCCCATTATAAAAATTGTAACTTGTTTTCCCTCCCATTTCAAAATCAAAACTTCAGAATTTTCCCTCCTCTAAAACAGCCCGGCCCCAAAAGTGTGCACATCGCACGTGTGCACGTGCACGTGCTTTGTGTACAAAAACAATTTATTTATTTAATCCTTTTAAAATAATTATCTATATATGTAACAAATATATAAAATTAACTTTAAAAATTATACTTTTCATGCACAATTAAAATAGAAAGAAACATTTCATGAAAATTTATTTTGAAAGAAAAACGCGCTTAAACACGTGCACCAAAACACGTGCGTCGCCCGTAAAATCTCAAAAATACAAAAATTGACTTTATGAACCGAAAAATATTTATAATCAATTGGAATGCAATAGAAAGTATATTTAATATACATATTTGATAATATACTCAAACGTACAGAAAACACGTGTATTGCACGTAGAAATTTTATTTTAATAAAGATAGTCGAAAATTGAATTTTCGTTTTCAAAACAAATTCAAACATGTTTATAAAAATAAATGATTGAAATCCATTGAAAACTTTGCACGTAACGGTGGAATGCCCAAAATCGACACGTGCATCGATAATACGTAAAAAGCACGTAAAACTCAAAGATCGAAATCTAGCATTTGAGTTGTCTCAAATGTGATTTTAAAAAAATACGGGATTGCATAAATAATTGGAATTCAAAATACATATCAAAATGCGTTATGGATATAATCAATAATAGTACAAAATGCACGTGCGTAACACTCGAGGGCAAAATTGTCATTTAAATTTTGCGGGGTGTTACAGAAGCTGTGATCCCCATGGAAGTCGGTCTACCATCTCCTTGCCTTATGGCCTATGAAGAAGAGCAGAATGCCAGAGGGCTTCGGGCGAATTTGGACTTAGTTGATGAGCTTCGTGAAAGAGCTTCAATCTGCCAACAAAACTACCGAAGAAGAATTGAGCAGGCCTACAACAAAAGGGTCCGTCCCACCAATCTCAAGGAAGGGGACTTGGTCCTCAGAAAACTAGCTATCTCCTTCCCCAGCCAAAAGAGTAAGCTAGCCCCCAACTGGGAAGGACCCTACAAGATCACCAAGGTAGTTTGGCCCGGGACGTACCATCTTGAAGACCTTGAAGGCAGAGAGATACCCAGGACTTGGAATGCCGACCACCTACTGAAGTACCAAGAGAGCGCCTTAACGCCTCTCTGAGTAACTTCAAGTGTCGAGCCATTCCCATCTTTTCACTTGTATTTTGCTCCGTTATTTTTGTCATTGTAATAACGACTTGCAACTTAGAAGCAACCGATTAGCAGTTATCAATAAAGATCCTCTTTTCCCCATATTTTCCTTTGTGAATTATTTTTATCTTTCTGTCTAAGGCCTTTAATCAAACTTACTCAAACGACGTGTTCGAAGTCCAAAACTTGGCTCGATTCCGCTTCGCAAGCTCGCTCTTAAGAAAGCTAGAAGTGGTTCGCCATTCGAAATTGCTCCTACAACCGTTGAAATTCACTCAAACGACGTGTTCGGAGTCCAAAATTTAGCTCGATTCCGCTCCGCAAGCTCGCTCTTAAGCGAGCTAGAAGTGGTTCACCATTCGAAACTGCACCCACAACCGTTGAAATTCACTCAAACGACGTGTTCGGAGTCCAAAACTTGGCTCGATTCCGCTCCGCAAGCTCGCTCTTAAGTGAACTAGAAGTGGTTCACCATTCAGAACTGCTCCCATACCGTTGAAACTTACTCAAACGACGTGTTCGGAGTCCAAAACTTGGCTCGATTCCGCTCCGCAAGCTCGCTCTTAAGCGAGCTAGAAGTGGTTCGCCATTCGGAACTACTCCCACAATCGTTGAAACTTACTCAAATGACGTGTTCGGAGTCCAAAACATGGCTCAATTCCGCTCCGCAAGCTCGCTCTTAAGCGAGCTAGAAGTGGTTCGCCATTCGGAACTGCTCCCACAACCGTTGAAACTTACTCAAATGACGTGTTCGGAGTCCAAAACTTGACTCGATTCCGCTTCGCGAGCTCGCTCTTAAGCGAGCTAGAAGTGGTTCGCCATTCGAAATTGCTCCCACAACCGTTGAAGCTTAAACGACGCGCATGAAGTGTCTACAACTATACAAGACATGGGAGAAGAGTACTTGGTGGTGCTAAACCTTTGGTTCCTATGGTTCGTTTAAAAGTAGAAGTTAGACATTCCGTGCCTGTAAGAAGAAAGATTTGCTTCTGATTTTAAGTGTTTGTTAAGAGTTGGAGGAGTTGTACTTGAATAGATGCCTACCAACAAAACACACAAACACAGAAGAGAAACAAGCTTTCACTTGTATGAAATTTTAGCGCACAAGAGCGTTCAAGTTACAAGACCAAGTTGTTACTACAAGGTACTACAAAAACTCGAAGAAACATAATTACTGCAACTTATTCAGCATTTCTTCAGAACAGGAACGTTTCGATTCAAAGACACCCGGGGATGGCGTTGCCTAACCTCGGAGCTCATCTCTAGACCAACGAACCGAGACACCTCTTCAGCACTGCCTCTGACCGTGGCCCCAACCGAAGCGCCACTAGACGAAGCAGCCACCCCACTCTGAGCGTCAGTCGGACTCCGCCTAACGGTAGGCTCATGAGTCGCGAGCTTATAAAACGAGATCCCCCTTTCGCTCTCTTCACGAGTACATGATGTACTTCTGACATTAGGCCGCACGGGTTGAGGTTTAAGTCGAGCAACTTCCTCCTCAAGTTCGACGATCCGACCCTTCAAAGAGTCATCTGTCACGGATATCTTGAAGCGAGGAAGCTGATTAGAGCCTGCCTCACCAGAGCTATCGGCGATGATTCGAAGAAGATGGGCGACTTCGATACTCTTGTCAACTGTAACCCTCTTCAACCTGTCGACCTCTCCCGTCAGCTTGTCGCGCTCGACGATCAACTTACCCACGATCGCCGTTAATTCTTCCTCCTCTGCCGAAAGCTCTTCTTTAACTATCCTCAGGTGGTTCTCTTCCACCAGTAGTTCGCCTTTCTCTGTCTCGACGTCGAACAGCGCCTTTCGGAGCAATTCCACCTCGCCTTCAAGACGAACCTCGCAACTCGGAGAAATACCCTCTCGCCGTTGCCTTAAGATCCTCTAAGTCCAACTCACTCTTGAGGAAACACTCTCGGCTACGAGAGAGGGCCCGCTTCGCTGCTTTTAAGTTAGCACGAAGACGAGCAACTTCAGCTACTGAACTCAACTCGACTACCTGAAAAACGAGAGCATATCAACACGAAGTACAATAGGCAATGCCCAACACTTAGCCAAATCTCGAAAAAACTTAAGGTCAAAACACTCCAACACTTAGCCAAATTTCGAAGAAACTTCAGAAAGATTTCAAACAAAAATTTCATTCATATCAAAAAAGCGGTGGCCAGTCCGCTACAAGGCAGTACAAAGAAAAAAAAGGGGGAATTTTTTTTGCAAGAGTAAGAAGATCAAGGAGCCACCTTGAGCGGTGACTCGGCGACAGGCACCTCGGTGGATGGCCCCTCGTCCCCCGTCGCTCCGGCTCGGGGGTCGGCCGTGCCCTCGTCGTCCCCTACCTCCACCTCCGCTCCGGCCCAGGGGTTGGCAACCACAGTCTCGGGGTCGGCAGGAGCCTCGTTGCCTGGCTGCTCATCCTCCTCCTCTTCTTCCTCTTCCCCTTCGTCTTCTTCTTCACCACCAGGGCACAACCTGTACCCCAGCCTTTTGAAGCTGGGGACTCGAGCCTCGACGTGATCGAGCGCTCTGGCGTAAGACAGCTCCATGTTCGCCGCCATGTGCTTCTTGGCATCCGCCTCTATCTCCGTCCTCGCCTTCTCCACGGCCTTGGCTTGCTGCAGATTCATCGCCTCCAAAGCCTTCGCCACTATAGCCTTCTCCTCGGTTGCCTTTGCGACCTCTGAAGCAAGCTTTTCCTTCGCTTGCGCCAAAGCCACCTCGAGGTCGGCGACCTGGGCCGCCAGAGTGTCCGAGCAACGCTGCTCAGCTTCGAGCTGCTTCACAGCCCTCGCCCTCTCTGCTCGGTCCTTGTCGCTGAGGGCCTTCAGCTCTCTCTCTTGCTCGGAATACTCCTCAAGAAGATGGCTAAAGTGGCAAGTAGCCTGCACAAAGAAGTAGTTAGAACACGACAAAAGCCGAGCTAAAGACTTAGAAAATTTTTTAGGGAAAATGCGGAAACAGCCAAGAGACTTACCGACATAAGTGACCGAGCAACCTCAAGGGCGTCATCGCCCGTCGTCCCCGCCTTCAACGCGGCTTGGTCCTTCGGGGTCGGTAGGTGTCGGACAGCTTGCATGCTCATCCCCGAGTCTCCCAAGAAGCCGTCGTGATTCTTCACCCGCCAGTTGGGGACGAACAACTTCTTGTGAGCCTCGGTCAGGATGACCTTGGCCTGGTCGGTCAGTGGCGGGACCTCAAGCGCCAGCACCGCTGAGACGAAAAAATTCTCACCTACGGGAGCAGATGGGGTCGACTGGACATCTACCGCCGAAGATGGATTCTGAGGAGAAGTGGCGACGACCGCCGAAGGTGCTTTGCTGGGTCGGCCAGACGAGGGACCCATGCTCATCCTCTTCCTCTTCTTGCCGTTGGCGGCTTTGCTTCTTTCGGCTATCATACCCTTGAAGTCCATGTTCGGCGCCTCTGTCCAAGCGAAAAGGAAAACAAGTTAGAAAAAAAGTATGCAAGGCATTAAAGAAAAGAAATCACAAAGTGAGATGTCAGGAGCGTACTTGGGTCGATCAGACTAAGGCCCGACCCGTGCAACACCTCCTCGGTCATCTCCCTCTAACTCAACATCGGGAGACCAATTAGCTTTGTCGCCACCTCCGCCTCGGTCGGGGTCAACACCGGCTCGGCCTTTGCGTACTTCGGCACATCCTCCTTCCACCGGGTGGGGAAGTCCCATACCGAGGGCCCCTTTATCAGGAAAAACTTCCCCTTCCACGACTTTATCGAGTCAGGATTCTCTATCAACTTAACTCCCTTTCGAGGCGACAGGTAGTAGCGAGGCTCGAGCTTGTTCATCCTGTTGATTCGGTATAGACTTCGGAGGATGACGAGCTCCGGCTCCACTTTGGCAGTTCGACATTGAAGTAGAAAGCCGAGCACGTGACGCCAAGTGTCCGGCATGAACTGTATGGGGGACAGACTATACCACCGAAGGACTACCATCACGAAGGGATGAAGGGGGAAGCACAGTCCGGCATTCAGGGCGTCGTAGGCGAAGACGCATGTGCCCGGGGGGAAGACGGTGTTCGCTCGCACCCCGGGGCCGGGAAGAACCAGTGAGTACTCCTTGGGGATGGCGAAACCCTTCCTGATCCGAAGTAGATCCCGCTCGGTTAGCATCGAGGGGAGGTCGTCCACCTCGGTGACCTCCCTCGGATCGTTCTCCTCGTAGGTCTCCGCGCGACCAATGACAGCCTTAGTCAGCAGCTCGCCGCTATACTGCCTTATCCCGGTGTGTCCGGACAGCACAGTCGGCATCCGACCTGACTCGCCCGCTCCTCTCACGGTCTCCACCACCTCCTCGACAACCGAGGACCGAACCACTTCCTTCCCCTTCTCCTTCCTTCAGGCTCGCCACTTCTCTCCCCTCCTTGGCCATCTGACCTCCCGAGGATGGTGCCTCACTACCCGAGGACACTCGTGACATCTCTAATAAGCAACTGAAGTTAAATAAACTGACCTTTGATTTGACGTCTACGGTCGGAAAAAGTTCGCCGAAATTGCCTGGCCTTCACGACAGCTAGCACGACCGCCCTTGAGCTCAAATCTTCGCTAGCAGAGCAACTCGAGAGCAAAAGTAAAAACTTGAGAGTAAACGTGAAAGAATGAGCTTTAAGGGGTGGGGGGTGAGAACTTATAGCTAAAAGAGAGGCGACAGTTGGGCTTTTGTAACATTTGGGGGCCCATTAAGGGAGATAAAATAACAGAATAGAGAAAGATGCGACGGTTCGGAGGAAGGTCGCGACGGTTTACTTAACATCGCAGTCCGATGACTCGTAACTTGCCAAGCCACCGAGGTACTCTGCCGAGCTACCGGGGCACCGACCTCCACATATGAAGAAAAATGCCGCTGAGACACTTTCACAGTCAGATTGTCTCAAAATTCGTGCCCAAATCTGATGAACGATTCAGATCACGCCACGCCCACAAAATGACAAGATAACATTTTCTCGTGATCTGAACCTCGTCCTCGTGATTCGCGCCATGATGAACGTTCCAGATCAAGCCACGTGGCCCAACGACTCGACCCGATCTGCCGAGCTACTTCAGCCGTCCGATCCTCCTGAAATTCGCGCCCAACGCTGATGAAGGGCCCAAATCGTGCCACGTCATAAATTGGATTAAAAAATTAATTTTTATTTATTAAAATCAAATTATTTATCTATAAATTGCAAAAAGATGATTAAAATATCGGAGAAATTAATTAAAAATTCTAAAAAATAATTATAAACTCGGAGTAATATTTTTGAGCCACTGGGTAAATAATTATTGCTTAGAATAGTTAATTAAGACCCCCGAACAACGAATCACCACTTCGCAAAATTAAATAAATTTTCCGAAAATAGATAAAAATTAAAAGAAATCATCAGACGTCCAGGAAAGCTCGAGAACAACCTTGAGCGCGCAACTGGCTGTGAAAATCACCATAATACCTCGTACAAAGATCCGACACCCCTCATTTGGACTCCGATACAACTCCGCAAGCCATTAAAACAGTAAAACTACTCCTCAAAGGCTGATTAAACTTAGTCTTCGGGAGTGGGGGGCTCGTGATATGGTTAAAGATAGGGTTAAATCGGAACCGTCCAAATCGGGCACGAATCTTAAAGATCAGGGGTAAAATGGTAATTTCACCTACAAACGGGTCTGAAATAGGTTGTGTGTCTTCTCTCCAAAAGCCCAATAACCCACCAACGGATCCATTTCGATTGGGTGTGGGTCCCAACCCGCAAGAAACCCGGTCCAGCTGGATAGAATTAGGGTTTCTGATTATACTTAATCAACGGCCCTGATTCGCTCTATCCTTTCACTGGGAATTAGGGATTTCATCATGAAACTGGTCCCTATGGCGGCTATATATACCCCCCAACCCCCACCATTAAGAGGTAATCAATCTTTTCCAGTAAAAGCTCATTCATAATCATTTCTGATTACTGACTTGAGCGTCGGAGGGTGCGTCACCGGGATCAACCCCGGTGTATCGCACTTTTTGCAGATATAACACAAAGAAAGCTATCAATTGGCTCTTATTCAATAGTGTTGAAATCAATGGTCCAGATCTAAACTAACAAAACATATTTTCCCGGCCAAAAGTTTTCCCCCAAAACTCAAATTCAAATCCCCCCAAAATAACTCCTTTATTTATTTATTTATTTCACTCTCCCTCTCCCTTTCATTCTTTCTCTATTTACTCAGAAATTTATATTTTCAGATTTCAGGTTTGTAAATTTTCATATTTTTAATGCATTTTTTATTGCTCATGTTACATTGAAAATAGCAAATATCTTATCAACAGTTAAATTTCATCATTTTCCACACTTAAAGTTCTAAGAAGTTGGATTTTACACCCCCATTTATAATTATTTTTCAACATATACTAATGGAAATATGGACTTTTATTTACAACTAATTATTGTTTTACTATTCAAACTTGAGCTACATAATTGTTGTTTTACTGTTTACAAGACTTTCATATGTTGTATCGTTACGAAGATCAGATATATACACTCCATTTCAAACGAGTCTGTTCACACAGACCTGTTGCAAACTCCAGGCTGAGCCATTGGACCGATCTGATCTTCATTTGATGGCTCACATCGAGCCCGCCCAAATCCCCCCCACCACTTAACTCACTTAGGGGTATAATGGGTATTTCACCCCATTATACCCCTTCAACTCTGTGCGTGTGTGTGTGTGTGTGTGTGTGTGTCTGTGTGTGTGTATGCGAGTCCAAAACACACCTAAACCCAACTCGATCCCAACCTTCAGCGCGCCTCCTCCTCATTGCAACTCTCTCTCACTCCTCCCACTCTCGCTCGTTCCCATTCCCGACTGAAATCTGAACACCCAAAACCCAACCCCCAAACCTTACCCTAACCTCGGCGCCTCCTCCTCCTCACCCCGACCTCTAACGCCTCCTTGCAACTCTCTCTCACTTGCTCTCACTGTCACTAATCTCTCTTTCTTGTTCCCAATCCTACTGAAACCCCTCTTCCTCCAATCTTCAAAATATATTGAGTAAATCGAAACCCTAGTTATCCTATTAAATCTGAACACCTCGCCGACAACACATACTTCGTACAAATCTCCATTGTGCAAGATAATTATTAAATCCTAGCTTTGTAGTTTTATTCATGTCGGTTTTTATTTTTTTTTAAATTACTTTAATTTATTTTTGTGATGCGTAATTATATAGATGTAGTAGTTTGTGTCTAGTTATTTGATGATTGTAGATGGCAGAATTGTAGACGTAGTTGTTGTTGTTCGCTCAAATTATAGATGTTTTCATTGTTTATTTTGTTCGCAATTAGTAAAACAGCGGCAACAAATAAATTCAAAACTTTGTGAGTAGGTCAGATTCACAACACACAAGGTAACGCAACTTTTATACGTGAGTTTCGACTCACGGTTTGCGAGATACGGCCGTGTATCTCTTTCATTAAGTTTTTCGTGAATGAAAGCGAAACACAGAAGTATCTTGCAAACCGTGAGATGAAACTCACCTCTAGATAATGCGTTGACTTGTGTGTGGTGATTCCGACCTACTTGCAAAATTTTGAAATTTTTGGATGTCGGTTGTGCGGTTTTATATGTTTTCGCAACAACAACAATTAAATTAACTAATTTTGGATATAATGAGTACGAAAACGAAGAAAACCTCACAATCGGCAACAAAAAATTCCGAAACTTTGTGAGTACGTCGGATTTTCCCACACACAAGCTAACACAACATGTAAAAGTGTGGATTGACTCACAGTTTGCAAAATACAGACATGTATCACTTTATTTGGTTTAAAAGCAAATAAAGTGATATACGGCCGTATTTTGCAAACTGTAAGTCGAAACGCACATCTACAAGTTGCGTTAGCATGTGTGGTGAATCTGACATACTCGTGAAGTTTCAATTTTTTTTGTTGCCGTTTGTGTATCTTGTTTCGTATGCAAATAGTGTGATTCAGTCTACATGATTAGTGTATTGATAATTTTTATATTATTTTTTAAGTTAGATATGGACTATGATGAAGGAAGTTATGTTGCCGGCGATAATTTTGTGTGTGCACAAGAAAGTGGTGAATCTCCACCTTAAGTTAACGAGCACCTTAAACCAAAGATAGGTATGACGTTTCATAATTTAGATGAGCTGAAAATTTTTATATAGCATATGCTAGATGTGCAGTTTTTGTAATGCGTAAGGGTGAGAATAAATACAAGGGAACTGATGTAGTCAATAAATCATATTTATGAAATAAAGTCGGGGAGTCACCAAGTCATCTTAATGATGCTAGACTGGGAACTATTTCTAGAACGGGTTGCAAAACTTTTAGTCGTGTAAAACTAAACAAACAAAGTAATACATGGGTTATTTATTCATTTCATGAACCACACAATCACGAATTTACTTCACCGGGTAGAAGATATATGTTACCTCAGTGTGTCAAAATCCGATAAAAGAATAATGGATCAACTTACCCAAGATAGTATCCCTACGTGCAAACAAATTCTTTTTCTTTGAAAGAGCTAGTGGAGGTCACGATAAAATAAGATTCACCGAAACTGATACAAATAAATCAAATAATCAATCAAATAATTTTATCGATTGAATTAGGATTTGGATCCAAACAAAATAATCGAATATCGGGAGAATGCAATTGGGCAAGAGAACAACACCATATATATATATATATTCCAGATAATTGGAATACAAGATTTGAAGAAGAAAAACAACTACAGGTAAAAATTCATACAATCAGAAACGGTGGTTACAATCCTACCCACCTTACAAAAAATTTCGTCCTCAAAATTCATTCAGGTGGAACATTGAACATAACCAAAGTAGGGCTTAAGAGATAACGAAGCAAGAAATGAGAGGGAGAGAAACAAAGTGGTGGCAATACCAGAATAAGAAGGAACATGAAAAGGAATGGAGTGATTTAGAATGATGTTAAATAAAGATTCAATGAATGATGACAAATAAAAATGTATGAGGAGAAGGTAAATGATATCAGAAGAAGAAGAAACAACCCGAGACTTGTGAGATAACGAAGCAAGAAGATGAAGGAGTAGGTAGAATTAGAATCAAAGAGAAAATGCATATAGAAGAATTGAACCAATTAAGGAGTCGATGGATGAGGATAAATGCAAGGAATGGAAGGAAGAAAACAATGCAAAGAAGGAGAAACAAAAGAATCTGGGACCTATGGGTTATGGGCCCACACACATCCGCTGTGCCACTCTGATCGGGAAGACTCCGTCATCAGCGTCCATTATCACATGGAGTAGCCTACACACCTTATAGCGAACGACAATGCCTCATATCATGGTGATGATCCAAGCCGCTGACATGTCATAGAAGATCAAGCGATGCCGATCGACGAATTGTGAAGAAATAGTAGGGAATAAGGCAAGTATCCAGGTTGTAAGATGGTCATTACATGTTCATATGATTAATGCGGTGTGCATATTGTTGAGATTAATATGGTTCGAACCTAGCTAGAGTCTAACAGATTAGGGCGTAAACCCAACCTGGCTAACACATTAGCCTAACCTAGGCTCTGATACTACTAGAAACCTTGTCACGCCTCGCTTCTCGTTATACGGATACACAAGCACGTAACTGAGTTCCAGCGAATGATATAAGTATACCAACTCATATCATTCATAAGTTGTACAATACCAGCAAACTCAATTATACAATAATGATAATCACATGAACAAGAATGCAATACAATAACCAATATCTAGGATACAAGAACTTACAGAATGCCCAAGAATACACAATGCAATAATAGTCTGTCGAGTTCTTTCAGTAACCCATCATCTGTACGGGTATAACATTTACTCAATAGAAAGATAGATGGTACTCGTTAGAGCAAGCTATGGGCCGCAAGTAGTAACAGGCAAAATAGGGATATGAAACAAGACATAATCGGGAAAGCAATAAGAAATGACAATTCATATATGGAACAACCATGATAACGAGAAATAATATATATATATATATATATATATATATATATATATAAAACAAGAGAGAAACATGAACTGGACAGGAAGGGAAACAAGAACTAGCGATGCAATTGTAATACAACATAATCAAGTGTAATACAAGTAACAAATGGAACAAGTCTCAAAATATAACCAATTGGGAACAAGGAATCATATAATAAGAAAAGTGTCATGTAAACAAGAATCTTGTAACTTATAAACATGTAACATGTAACTTGTAAACTGGAATCATGTAATCTTGTAACTAGTAACATGTAAATTGTAAACAGAAATCAAGTAACTTGTAAACAGGATTCATATAACTTGTAAACATAAGTCATGCACGTGTTCAGTGTTAATATCAAGTCTAGCAATCTTTTATAAATCCTAACTAATGTACGCAATCCTGCGTCTTATACCATAGGTTCGGGTGCATACAATCAAGTTAACGTTTAGACTCTAGTGGTGAATTCTATAGGGTCATGTACTCGAGTCTTCCAGTGACAATAACATAAATTATATCATATCATATCATATCATATCGTATCATGTAATCAGGAATCATATAATATTATATAAACATATATAGAGTTACTATTATGAGAAACACGAGCCTCCTTCCGAGTACACTCTCCTATATTGTCCACTACTAGATTCTTTCCCTTATTACCCCGGCTTTTGATTTTTTTACAATAATTAAACATGAACATGCACATTGAGAACGAGTATCAGGACATGATCAATGAGTATAAGGCTATTCAATGCATGATATACAAGTTCAATTAATTAAATACAAGAAATAAATATATTTACAATTAAGGACATGAAGTTACAATTCTGTACAGCATTACATTGTTGTACAAAAACCCAGTTTTTCATTGCTACAAGAAAAAAATCAGGTACCGTCAGAGGTTCCAGAAAGTAGACTTCATCCCGATTCCAACGCATATTCACACAACATATTATAGATAGAATATCTTGGTCCACCAGACAGTTCTTTACTGGTATACTGTTCAGGCAGCAGCTTAGTACGAGGTTATTATATATATAAATTTACCGTAAAATCATTTAAAAATCTTATAAAAATTATAAAGTGACTGATAATCATGTCTAGTAACAACCTGGTAAAATTCAAGTCTTTACTCTACTGTTAACATAATATTTTGGTCAATAAATCATGGTAGTGTACTTGAAATCAGTAATCTGGAAATTAGAAACCATATAGTATTAAAAATGTGATAACTTACAGACTACAACTCAGAAATCTATATCCGTAAGAAGTTCTAGAAACTAGATTCATGGAGCTACAACAATCATTCATAAAGCTTTAATTTATTCAAACTGTAACTAGGTCAAAATCTCGCTGCGAGTTAGCACAAACAGCAGGACAGAAACACACAAATTGATATTAACGATCTTTTGAGGGGCATCAAATCAAAGAGGCAAATGGGTTGATTTGATTCAATATATCGAGTGATTTAATCATGAGAAGACCACCAAGTATGAACAATACAATGGATCAAGTAACGTGTTTCTAAATACAATAATCAATTATAAATACTAATTATGGGAGGTCAAATAAAATGCTTGTAAGGAACAATAGAAATGTACAAGATACTTGCCTTAGAGCGTGAAAATTTTGAATGAGAAAGAATCCATGGAAAGAGAGGATCTCCAATGGCAACGTCACGTACAATGGCAGTAACACGACAACAAACAACAAAAACGGGCAACGGCAGCACAGCAATACGGCGACGTCAGTGGCACGACAATGATGAGGACGACGGAAGCAACACAGGGTTGTTGTCGACGGTGTTTGGTGGTGAAGAAGGTGATGCAGCAAGGAGTGGAGCTCGGGTCTATGAGTTGTCAGCCTCGGCTTCGAGTGTTTGGCGGCACGGTGGTAGAGCAACAATCGGTGAGCAAGGGTTGTAAGTTGGGTGGTCCGCCGGAGGACTGCGGCAACTGTGGTGGTGCTCGCTGGCTGCAGTGATTGGGGGAAGGCAGGATGGGGGCACTTGGGGTAGTAGCAGCAATGGTGGGGCTCGGCGATGTGGGTAAGGGCGCAATAATGGAGACATCGAGTTCGAGGTGCAGCAGGGGGTAGAGCAATGGTGTGTGGTGGTGATAGTGAGGTGCGGTGATGCTCGAGCTGAGGGCGTGGCTGCTAGGTGGAGAGGTGGAGGAAGAAGACGACGGTCAGTGGCAGAGTTGCGAGTTGTGGTGCAGTCGGGGATGATCGCAATGGAGGTGGAGGCTTGATGGTGTTGGAGGGGTGCAGGAGAATGACAGCATGGAGGAGCTGCAGTGATTAGAGAGTGGTGCAGTCAGAGACGGGGAGCCGATGGGGTGGAGGACGGAGGTTGCGAGGTGCAGGCGATGGGGTGGCTGCAACGGGAGTGGACCGCGGGGTGAGTGAAGGCAGGGGCGTGCGGTTGCGAGACAGGCAGGACGAAAGCGAGGTGGAAGAGAGGTGATGGGTAGCAGTGGTGACGAGGCAACTTGGAGGTGGTGGGCTCGACGAGGAGGAGGAGAGGTGCGTAGTAGGAGGAGGTTGCGGGGTCGGGGATGAGGAAGAAGGAGATGAAGAGAGAGAGAGAGAGAGAGAGAGAGAGAGAGAGAGAGAGAGAGAGAGAGAGAGAAGATTAAGGGGTTGATTGTGATTAGGAGGGGATTAAGGGATTAATTAGTTTAATTAATGTGGATATGAGTAATTAGTGGGATAGTGGAAAGATTATTGGGGTTGAGGGGTTACGGAATTGTTAGGATTTAGTGGGGTTGTGCAGTTGGGGAAATTTGGGTTGATGGGTTTGGGTTAGGTTCCAATAGGATTTATGTAGGATTTAAGGGTGGGGGGGGGGGGGGGGGGGGCTTGAGTTGAGCTAAGAAATGAATTATGGGCTAAAACAAATAAATATGAATTAGTAAGTAAGAATGGGCTAAGTTGGTTTGGATTGGATTGTTTACAAATAAATCAAATAATCAATCAAATAATTTTATCAAATGAATTAGGATTTGGATCATAACAAAATAATTGAATATTAGTGTAACCCCTATTTCTGTAAATACGTATTTCGAAATATTTTTTTTTTGTATTTTGATTATTTATAAACTTGTTTTGTGCTCGACTGATTTCAGGTCTTGTACTAAGTATTTTCTACTAGACGATTATATATACTTTGAACAACAATGTAATTTTCTATTTTTAATTGATAGGTTATTTATATGTTATATTATTACGTTTGAATTCTAATAAATTGTTAGTCTCAAATTCTACTTTTATATACATTATTATCATTATCATCGTCATTTCTATTATTATTATTATTATTGCTATTGTTATTATTATTTTACTATTGAGATGTATTATTATTATTCTTCTTATTATTATTTTTGGTTAAAGCCCTGATTTTGATATATGTTATATTATTTAATTGTTTGGTTTGAAACCCAACAATTATTATTGTATTTATATTCATTTGAAGCCGAAAGAGTAGCCCATCTCTTGTTGGATTTTAGCCCATTGGTTTTTGATATATGTTATATTATTTAATTAATTGATTTGAAGCCCAATAATCAAGCCCATCTCCTATTGGACTCTACCCTAAACCCAAACCCATAAACCCATATACTCACACGTATACAATTTCTCCACCTTTTCTCCACTCTTCCCACATCCCCGTAACTGCATCCCCACTATCTAGTAACTGTCCCTAATTAATATATATTATTTGATATGGGTTAGGAATGACGTGGCCCGTCCTGGGCCACAGGATCCCCTCAGGATACGCACGCCTCCTGAGCCTCCGGATCCGCCACGTCAGCGTCGGAAAACCGCCCGGGCCGCTGCCACGTCAGCCTGGAAACCGCCCGGGCATCTGCCACGTCAGCCCTAAACCGCCCGGATTTCCACCGCTTCAGCTTCACGGGCAACCGGGTCCAGACCCGGCCCCAAATGGGTCCAGACCCAGTTGGCTTCTTCTATAAATACCAGACCCCTACTCCTTCTCCAGGTAATGAATCTTTTCCCACCAAAACCCTAGTTACTGTTACTCTCTCTTAGTGACTGACTAGATCGTCGGAGGGTCTGCCACCGGAACCACCCCCGGTGTTCCGAGACCGTCTACAGGTACACGAGACCCTCAGATCCGAGCCTCAAAGATCCGAGCCGAACATCAGCCTCCACCTCACTACCACCTACCTCAGTACCGTTCGTCCAGTTGAGGGTCGTCTGCATAGGAGTCTCCTCCATCAATACAAATCGAGTAAGAACTCACGCCTGGTGCATCCACACGCCTCCCAAAAACAATCGCATCAGGATGGCGCCGTCTGTGGGAATCTATCTATCGTAGATGCCAACCCGAGCCTCGCTTCTAACGGTACCCTCGTAGACGCCGACCCGAGCTCTGCCCACGTCGGCACCCCCGTCGACCCGAGCTCACATGGCGCCCAAGGCCGCAAAAACTGTTACCTCCGCACGCCGACAGGACGTGCCTCCGCAAGGCATCGCTGCCGATGCTCAGAGACCGAACAACAAAGGGGTCAGCCACGAGCCCCGAGCCAAACGCCTCCTGTCCGGTCCTAGAGCGACCTACGGGGGGTAATCTCGAACCGACAGGCCAGCCATGGCAGGGGAGGAGCCGCTTCCAACAAAGCTCCGAACCATCCGAGACCCCCGTCCCAAGGGCGGGAGCCTGTGCTCAGCCGGATCGGTCGGCGACAGCCCGCCCAACCAAACCGGGCCGAGGGAGTGTAGAACCCCGTATTTTTTTTAAAAATATTATTTTTAAAGGTTTATAAATGACTAAAATGATTTTTGGAGAATTTATAAATATTTCAGAAAAATTTATCTTTTTACACGTGCAAAACACGTGCAAATACTTTCTTGAGAAGTTTGAAAGTCAAGTTTTCTTCATGAAAAATCATTATTTAATATTTGGGATTTATTTAGTACTAGATTTGCCCGTGGGCACGTACCTACGACACGTCTTCGGAACGATACAACACACGAAAAGCCCTGTAAACAGTAAAACAACAATTATGTAGTTCAAGTTTGAATAGTATGACAATAATTAGTTGTAAATAAAAGTCCATGTTTCTATTACTATATGTTGAAAAATATTTATAAATGAGGGTGTAAAATCCAACTTCTTAGAACTTTAAGGATGGAAAATGATGAAATTTAACTGTTGAAGAGATATTTGCTATTTTCAATATAACATGTGCAATAAAAAAACATGAAAATTCTGAAAATTTTACAAACCCTGAAATCTTAAAATCTAAAATTTTAAGTATATAAAGAAAGAACGGGAGAGAGAGAGGGAGAGAGAGAAAAATATGAAAAAGTGGAGAGAAGAGAGAAGAGATAGATAGTAATAAAGTAATGAGTTTTCTAGTTTTAGAGGGGAAAAATTTAATTTTGGGGTTTAAAATTTTGGGCGGGAAAATATATTTTGGGAGAATTAATCTAGACCATTGGTTTTAGGGGAGATTGAATGAGAGCCACTTGATAGCTTTCTTTGTAATTTATTATATAGATTTTTCCAGATTTTTCTGAAATTAATTGGAACTATTTGCAAATTTTGAGAAAAGAAGGACCTTTTTGCAAATTTGTCTTTTTTAGGGGTTAAAATGTAAAATGTATTTTCTGGACGTTTTGAGCAGTACCGATTGATATTTAGGATTATATTTTACTTTTAAATCCTAATTTAAATGAATTTTATTGAATTTCCAAGAATAGAGCTATATATATAAAGTTGTATTTTGAAGGGATTATTTTGCAAAAGTGGGTAAAACCCTAAACTTCATCCCGGATATTTAAAAGGAATTTGCAGCCGTCATTCGCTGCACAGTATAGAATTTTGTGATATTTTTGGAGGATCAAGAGGAAGTTTTGGATCTCGCAAAGGAGAGACTTGTTTGTTGGATCTCGTCGTTTCCAAGGTGAGTGATGTAAAATTGTTTGTTGTTTGCTTTATGTGAATGTTGTAGATTTGGTTGTTGTTTCGACTTATGTGAATGATCGTTCCGTTGTTTGTTTTGACATGTTTGTTTAAGCAATGCAATGATTGTTGTCGTATTATGTATGTGTTATCTATGAATGTTTAGTAAATCTTGGTTTATAAATTTGTATCGCTAGAAAGCATGTTTAAGATATGAGTATGGTTATGATAATAAGGGATTGGATGGATGAACATCTGGTTCTCGTGAATACAAATCAGATTTTGGTTTTGAGTTGTGAAAGAAATTCAGTATTGAGAAACCCTAATGGAAGAATTAGGAATTTAGAACATGAGAACTTGAGTTTTGAGACATGGGTTGATTTGAGTAATGTATCCAATCTGAGGATACTTTGAGATTGTCATTTTTACCTGAATACGAATTATTTTCATAAACAATGATTTCTTTTAGAAAACTCTAATTTTGATGATCATGTACAACCAAAATTAGGCAGATTGTAGGCCGATAGTCGACTGTCAGACCTTTCAATCGACTGGCACGACCCAGCTGCTAGATCTTTAGTTTTCTTGAAAATCCGTTCTGGACAGTCGACTTAGACCCTTTTCAGTCGACTGGTACACTTAGAATTTATTTTTCAAAGTTATCGTAAATTTTTCTCTGGTAAGTCGACTTATGACTTTACAAGTTGACTTATTACACTTAGAATATTTTCTTAAAGATTTCTGGAATTTCTCTCTGCTAAGTCGACTTATGACTTTTATAAGTCAACTTATATTTTTGGTAAGTCGACTTATGACTTTTATAAGTCAACTTATATTACTTAAACTTATTTTCTTAAAATCATGGATATTTTCCCTCTGGACAGTCGACTTACTACAGTAATAAGTCGACTGGTACTGATGAGTTTTCATAAACTTGAATGTTCTTTCAAATGATTAGTCTTCAAATATTTTAGTCTATACTTTGTCTTCTGTTAAGCATATGATTTTAAGATATTCAGTTGAGCTATTTATGGTGGAAAGTTGGTTTAGACATTGAGTTTGGGTCTCTAGAGGATGTGTGTGACCCTAGTATACCGGCGTTGAGTTCTTTTGTTGAGGCCTGTTGAGGCATTTCAATTGTTCAGTTTTGAGTTAAGTCCGGTAGGGTACACCAACTCTAGAAGATTCGTTGAGTAATTAAGTAACCCAAAAATAATAAGGACAGGCACTAGTGGTGATATGATGAACGGGAACATGGGTCAAGTACCTTAGTATGGCTTTCGGTGTGGGATTTAATCTCCGGAATTATCCAAGTATCTTACTTGTGGTGTGAGATTTATCTCCGGAATTATCCAGGTAAATTACCTGTGATGTGGGATATATCTCCGGAATTATCCAAGTAGTTACTTGCGGTGTGGGATTGATCTCCGGAATTATTGGAGTCGAGGCGACGCACATGTGATATTCATGTGGTGATGTGTCAATGTTTCGGTGTGTGATGATCTCCGGAATTATCCAGGTAAATTACCTGAGATGTGGGATCTATCTCCGAAATTATCGGGGCATGGGCTACTACTCACAACTTATCTTTATCTCGTAGTAGTCATCGTGTTAGGATTAGTTGCATAGCGGGGATTGAACCCTATGAAGTGGAGACGTTAAGGGCTTGCACCGAACCTATGTACTATGGAATGCATAGACTTCGACAAGTACGCATTAGAGAGTCCGCATATAGAAATTGTGTTTCTTGACTTGGTTTTCATGCATGTGGATTTCCTGTTTTCTACACATGACACTTGGTTTAGTCTCACTTGTTGTTTACTTTTCCTTGCTACATCGTATTTTATGTATTCATGTTTACTACCTGTTGTTTAAGGATTCATGACTAATGTTCATTTAAGTTGTTTGTTGTTTTATGTCACTCACACCATTTATGGCTGACCCCTTTAGTTTTGGGAGTTATGGATCATCTCTAGCCTCATGTGTTGCAGGTTGTTGCTTAGAGTTTGGAGGTTTGGATGCTTGAGATGGTTTTGAGATAAATTAATTTTATGGAGTTTGTGTAAATTTGTAAGAAAAGTATTGTAATAAGACTGTGTTGTAAATAAAAGAAAACTATGATTGAGATGTTTTCAAATTCCGATGTGCTATGTAAAAGATTGTTGTAATAAAAGTTGAAAATTTCATTGGTGTTGGTTGTGTTTAATGTTACATTGAAGTTGATGCTGGGATTGTGCCACATATTTTCTAAGATATTATATTAGAAATTCGGGGCGCTACAGGGAGCCCCGGTTACCCACTAGGAGTTTCAGGACTTCCGGAAGGAAATATTGGGTGCCATCCGAAGGGTCCCCGTCGATGAGAACGCCCGCCGTTCCCACACACGGTCGGAGGCCGAGGCTAGCGTGTCTCGCCCCTCAACAATCCCCCCAGAATATGATGGCGACATTTTGAAGCACCTCCAAGAAATGGAGGAGCGCCTCGACCACTTTGGCAACGATGACCCAAGGACAACTCAGGGGTACAGGCCAGTTCGCCCTCCTTTCTCCGCCCTCATCCTGCAGGCGGAAATACCCCGCAATATCCGTCTGCCTCAGTTCGAGACATATGAAAGAGAGGGCGATCCTGCTGATCACATGGAGGGCTTCAAAACCCTCATGATGATTCACAGCACATCGGATCCCCTCCTGTGCCGAGCCTTCCCCGCAACACTCCGGGGTCCGGCTCGGGAATGGTTCTCCAAGCTCACCCCCGGCTCCATCTATTCTTTCGACCAGCTAGAGGGCAGCTTCCTCGCCTACTTCGTAACCAGCCGGAAGGCCGAAAGAACGAGTGCGTCCCTACTTGGACTCCGGCAAAAGGAGTGGGAGTCACTCCGAGTGTTTGTCTGAAGGTTCATGGCCGAGGCAAGGTCAGTCTCATCCCTTGACCCCGGCGTTGCCTCGGCAGCCTTCCGGCACAACGTCCGACATGGACAGCTGAAGGCCTCCCTGGCAAAGAAGCCGCCGATAGACTTCCCCGACCTCCTCAACCGGGTCGAAAAATATATTCGAGCCGAAGAGGCCCTCAATCCAGAGGACCAGAAGGAAGTTCCTAGGAAGGGGAAGCGCAAGGCAGATGAGGTTGAGCCGGCGAAAAAAGCTCCAAGAGACGGGGGCTCCGCGAAGAAGGTTCTACCGATCCCCCGCTTCGAGAGGTACACTCCGCTAACGCAGAACGTGTCGACAATCCTCTGAGCGATTGAAGAAAGCGACCACGTCCAGTACCCTCCCCGACCGTCCAACAACACCAGTAAGAAGAGGGATCAGCGGTTCTATTGCCATTTTCACCGGGACAACGGGCATGACACAGATCACTGCCGCGCCTTGAAGGACGAAATTGAGGCCCTCATTCAATGAGGGTACCTCCGAGAATTCAAATGGGAAGGCACCCATGAACAGAGGGACAACAGAAACAGGAGGGATTCCCCTCCTCCTCGAATGCACCGTCGGCGTCCCGAGCAAGATCCGAATCCCGAAGTACCTGAGGGACAGGCAATCCTGCACTGCGTCCATGGAGGGCCCATGGGAGGGGAATCCAACACTTCCCACAAAGCCTTCGTCCAGGATGTCAACACCGTACAGGGCCCTCTCTCCCCCCAGGTCCAGCAACTTCCTGTCTCCGTCTCAGGAGAGGATCTAGAAGGAGTCCGGCTTCCTCATTGCGAAGCACTGGTCATTGGCCTCAGCATGGCAAACTTCGAGGTTCGGTGAATCCTCGTGGACAACGGGAGCTCGGTCAACATTCTGTTCCTGGAAGCATTCGAGAACTTGAAGCTCTCCCGTGAGAAACTAAAACCCGCCGGGTAGACCCTGCATGGATTCTCCGGCGTCCCTGTGACCAGTGGCGGAGCCAGACGAATCAAAATGGGGGTCCCAAATTTTTTTTCTCCCAGCATCGACATAATTGAGCCTTTAATAAGAGGTGGATTAGACTTGGGGGTCCCAATTTTTTTTAACTGGGGGGGCCAAATAAAAATTTTGGTCTATAATAGGGGGTTTTACAAAATTTTTGGGGTCCCAAATGTCCCCCCTCCTCTCTACCTCCCTCCGCCACTGCCTGTGACTATAGAGGGGATCGTCACCCTCGACGTCACGGCAAGCACGACCCCGAACAGAAGGACCGAGTCCATGGACTTCATGGTTGTGAATGTCAAGGCAGCCTACAACGCCATCCTCGGTCGTCCGGGGCTCTGCTCCCTCCAGGCGGTTCCCTCGGCCTACCATCAGAAAATGAAATTCCCTACTAACATTGGCGTCGGAGTTGTTCGAGGAAACCAAGAAGCAGCACGTTCGTGCTACATGACGGCGATCGGAAGCGGGGTGTTTCCCCTCGATGCCGTCGAGCTGGAGCCCGAAAGAACCCAGCCAGAGCCAGAGCTGGCGGACGAGCTGCAAGATGTCTCGTTCGAGACAGGGGATGCGTCGAAGCACTTTCGAGTAAGCTGCTCCCTCGCCCCCGACCTCAAGTCCGCCCTAATTGCCTGCATTCGGCGCAATGTCGACCTCTTTGCCTGGAAGCCCTCTGACATGCCCGGTATCTCTGAGGATCTCATCATGCACAAACTCAGCGTGATCCCCGGGTCGAAACCAGTTGTCCAAAAACGGCACAAGTTCGTCCCAGAGCGACAACAGGCGGTAAACACGGAAGTAGACAAGCTCTTGTTCGAGCGTTTCGTGCAAGAGGTCAGCTACCCGGAGTGGCTAGCGAACGTCGTCATGGTCAAGAAGGCGAGCGGGAGTTGGAGGATCTGCATAGATTTCACCGACCTCAACAAGGCATGCCCCAAGGATCCGTTCCCTCTCCCCAGCATTGACACCCTGATCGATGCGACCTCGGGCCACGAGCTCTTATCGTTCATGGATGCCTTCTCAGGCTATAACCAGATCCGGATGTTCCCTTCAAACATCGCCAAGATGTCCTTCGTCACAGACCGGGGACTGTATTGCTATCAGGTCATGCCCTTCGGGCTGAAGAACGCCGACGCCACCTACCAGAGGCTCATCAACCGAGTCTTTAAAGATCAAATCGGGTATAACATGGAGGTATACGTCGATGACATGCTCGTCAAAAGTCAACAAGGACAGCACCACGTCGCCGACATGGAAGAAGCCTTTGGGGTCCTTCGAACCCACAACATGAGGCTCAACCCGGCGAAGTGCGCCTTTGGCATCTCCTCGGGGAAGTTCTTAGGGTTCATCGTCAGCCAGCACGGCATCGAGGCGAACCCCGAAAAAATCCAGGCCATAATAGACATGGCCCCTCCTAGGAATGTCAAAGAAGTCCAGAGGCTAATGGGGAGACTGGCGGCCATTGGCCGTTTCCTCTCCAAGTCTGGAGAGAAGTCCCTCCCGTTCTTCAAGGCGCTACGCTGCACTGGAAGGTTCGAGTGGGGTACTCAACAGCAAGAGGCCTTCGCACAGTTGAAGGAGTACCTCGCCAACCCTCCTCTCCTCAGCAAGCCCGAACCAGGGGAGCCACTCTGGCTCTACCTTTATGCTTCGGAGAACGTGCTCAGTGCCTTCCTTGTCCGAGAAGAGGAAGGGGTTCAAAGGCCCCTCTACTATGTAAGCAAGGTCCTGCTTGACGCCGAGACCCGGTATTCCAGTATGGAGAAAGTGGCGTATGCCTTGGTCATAGCCGCGCGGAAGCTTTGTCCTTACTTCCAGGCACATTCGATCCAGGTACTCACGGATAACCACTGAAGGCCTGCTCTACAAACCCGAGAGCTCATGTCGATTAGTCAAATGGTCGATCGATCTCAGCCTAGTATGACATCGGCTATCAACCAAGAACAGCCATCAAAGAGCAGGCCCTCGCAGAATTCATCACAGAATGCACCATCTCCGAGCCACCCATGAGCCAGGAAGTCGACCCGACTTGGGAAGTTTACGTCGACGGCTCCTCTTGCGAAGCAGGAAGCGGTGCGGGCATCATTCTCCGGGGTCCAGAGGGTTTCCTTCTTCAATACTGTCTCCGCCTCAACTTCCAGGCGTCAAATAACGAGGCGGAGTACGAGAACATGATCGTCGTACTCAACTTGGCTCACCAGGCCGGTGCTAGACAGATCAGGGCCTTTAGCGACTCTCAGCTGGTGGTCAACCAGATCATCGGGGAGTACGAAGCCCGTGACGATCGAATGATCAGGTACCTGGCCGTGGTCCAACGCCTATTAACGTCCTTCGACGAATCAGCCGTATTAAGGATCCCCCGAGAGCTGAACGCCCAGGCAGACGCCCTATCAAAACTGGCTTCCTCCTCCTTTGAAGGCCTCGACCGCACAGTCCTGATTGAAGTCCTGTTAAAGCCAAGTATCGACATCCCGGAGGTTCTGTGCGTTGAAGACGAAGCCCCTCCCAACGACTGGACCACTCTCATCAAGAAATTTCTAGTCAAGGGAGAGCTCCCCAAAGACCGGGCCGAAGCAAGGCGGATCAGGGTCCGATCTGAAAGATTCGCGGTCATCAATGCCACCCTCTTTAAAAGGTCCTATACAACAACCGATGGCAGACCCTACCTCCGCTGCTTAAGCCCAGACGAAGCCAAGTACGCCCTCAAGGAGCTGCACGAGGGGATTGGCGTGTGTCACATGGAAAGCCGTTCGCTAGCACGGAAGGCGCTAAATCACGGGTACTACTGGCCCACTATGTTGCAAGATGCCCTCGCCCTAGTGAAGAAGTGCGGCCCCTGCCAACGGTTCTCCCCCGTGAAGAGGGCTCCCCAGGCGAACCTCCGGTCAATGGCTAGTCCGACCCCCTTTGCAATGTGGGGGATGGATTTGGTAGGCCCATTTCCAAAAGCAACGGGCCAGCAAAAGTTTCTCATTGTGGTGATCGACTACTTCACTAAGTGGGTCGAGGTCGAGCCATTAGCAATGATCACCGAGCGACAGACGCATCAGTTTTTCTGGAAACACATCGTCTGTCCGTTCGGGATTCCGTAGGTGCTCATCACAGACAATGGGACCCAATTCGCGGGTAAGCATTTCCGCAAGTTCTGTGAAGATCTCGGGATCCAGCAGCACTTATCCTCAGTATGCCATCCCCAGTCTAATGGTCAGGCCGAGAATGCGAACCGCCAAATCCTCGACGGCCTCAAGAAACGGCTCGATAACTCTTCCAAGGGGTTATGGGTCGACGAATTACCCAGCGTTCTCTGGGCCCACCTAACAACAAAGAGAATCCCCACGGGAGAATCCCCTTTCAATCTGACATATGGTGCAGAGGCTGTCATTCCCTTGGAGATCGGAATCCCTTCACCCCGAATCATGGCTTTCAACGAGGCCGCCAACTCCCAACAGCTGCGAGCCGACCTGGACCTCATAGACGAGGTTAGGAAAAAGTTCGCCATTAGAAGAAGCATCTACCAGCAAAGAATTGAGAAGTTCTACAACAAGAAGGTGCGCCCAACTGACATCAAATTCGGAGATCTTGTCCTCCGAAAGCTGGCGGTATCCAATCCCGGCCAGAAGAGAAAGTTGGCACCAAACTGGGATGGTCCCTACAAAGTATCCGAAGTCGTGTGCCCAGGCACGTACCGCCTGACCAGTGCCGAAGGCAAGCCCATCAAGAGGCCCTGGAACGCGGAACACCTAATCAAGTTCTTAGGAGGAGAGTAGCCTCCATGTAAATTATCATGATTGTAATCGGCACGTCGTGCCTGGTCCTTTGTAAAGTTCAAATATATTGTAAATATGCCAGCTTTCTTAAAACAAGCCCATGGCTCCTTATTTTGTTACAGGTGAAGAACATATCTCGAGCTTGACGCTTGGATAACAGCGCGAGCTAGAAAAGCTTCTCTTACAAGCTTGGGCCTCGGCGCACGGATAACAGTGCGAGCCAGAAAAGCTTCCCTTACAAGCTTGGGGCTCGGTGCTCGGATAACAGCTCGAGCCTGAAAAGCTTCCCTTACAAGCTTGGGGCTCGGCGCTCGGATAACAGCGCGAGCCTGAAAAGCTTCCCTTACAAACTTGGGGCTCGGTGCTCGGATAACAGCGCGAGCCTGAAAAGCTTCCCTTACAAGCTTGGGGCTTGGGGCTCGGATAACAGCGTAAGCCTGAAAAGCTTCCCTTACAAGCTTGGGGCTCGGCGCTCGGATAACAACGCGAGCCTGAAAAGCTTCCCTTAGAAGCTTGGGGCTCGGCGCTCGGATAACAGCGCGGGCCTGAAAAGCTTCCCTTACAAGCTTGGGGCTCGGTACTCGGATCACAGCGCGAGCCAGAAAAGCTTCTCTTACAAGCTTGGGGCTCGGCACTCGGATAATAACGTGAGCCTATAAAGCTTCTCTTACAAACCTGGGGATGGACGCTCAGATAACAGTACCGACCAGAAAAGTCTCCCTACATATTTGGAACAGCTACACACTCTGAGAACAACTGCGGGAGCTCGGCGTCGGCCCCGAGCAAGGCGGGTGCCTTCTTCAAGGAACCACGACCTTGATGCTCGGCGACGACCCTCTGCTACGCCTGCAACTCTCTTTCTCACCGGTATGGAGGCTCGACACCCGTCCCTCGCTCGGTTTGGGCTTCTTCAAGCTCATCAACCTATGTACGAGGCGACATCTGCCAGCCATGCCCACACCATCTCTCCCTGAGAACAACTACGGGAGCTCGGCGTCGGCCCCGAGCAAGGCAGGTGCCTTCTTCAAGGCACCGCGACCTTGATGCTCGGCGGCGACCCTCTGCTACGCCTGCAACTGTCTTTCTCACCGGTATGGGGGCTCAGCACTCGTCCCTCGCTCGGTTTGGGCTTTTTCAAGCTCATCAACCTATGTACGAGGCGACATCTGCCAGCCACGTCCCGCACCGTCTCTCCCTGAGAACAACTGAGGGAGCTCGGCGTCGGTCCCGAGCAAGGTGGGTGCCTTCTTCAAGGCACCGCGACCTTGATGCTCGGTAGCGACCCTCTGCTACTCCTGCAACTGTCTTTCTCACCGGTATGAGGGCTCGGCACCCGTCCCTTGCTCGGTTTGGGCTTCTTCAAGCTCATCAACCTATGTACGAGGCGACATCTGCCAGCCACGCTCGCACCGTCTCTCCCTGAGAACAACTGAGGGAGCTCGGCGTCGGCCCCGAGCAAGGCGGGTGCCTTCTTCAAGGCACCGCGACCTTGATGCTCGGTAGCGACCCTCTGCTACGCCTGCAACTGTCTTTCTCACCGGTATGGGGGCTCGGCACCCGTCCCTCGCTCGGTTTGGGCTTCTTCAAGCTCATCAACCTATGTACGGGGCGACATCCGCCAGCCACGCCCGCACTGTCTCTCCCTGAGAACAACTGCGGGAGCTCGGTGTCGGCCCCGAGCAAGGCAGGTGCCTTCTTCAAGGCACCGCGACCTTGACGCTCGGCGGCGACCCTCTGCTATGCCTACAACTGTCTTTCTCCTCGGCGTGGGGCTCGACACCCGTCCCTCACTCGGTTTGGGCTTCTTCAAGCTCATCAACCTGTGTACGAGGCGATATCCGCCAGCCACGCCCGCACCGTCTCTCCCCGAGAACAACTGCAGGAGTTCGGCATCGGCCCCGAGCAAGGCGGGTGCCTTCTTCAAGGTACTGCGACCTTGACGCTCGGTGGCGACCCTCTGCTACGCCTGCAACGGTCTTTCTCCTCGGCGTGGGGGCTCGACACCCGTCCCTCGCTCGGTTTGGGCTTCTTCAAGCTCATTAACCTGTGTACTAGGCGACATCCGCCAGCCACGCCCACATCGTCTTTCCCTGAGAACAACTGCGGGAGCTCGGCGTCAACCCCGAGCAAGGCGGGTGCCTTCTTCAAGGCACCGCGACCTTGACGCTCGGCGGCGACCCTCTGCTATGCCTGCAACTGTCTTTCTCCCCAGTGTGGGGGCTCTACACCCGTCCTTCGCTCGGTTTGGGCTTCTTCAAGCTCATCAACCTATGTACGAGGCGACATCCGCCAGCCACACCCGCACCGTCTTTCCTGAGAACAAGTACGGGAGCTCGGCATCGACCTCGAGCAAGGCCAGGGCTTCCTTTGAAGCCCCTCGGCCTTGGCGCTCAGTGGCGACCCTCTGCTATGCCTGCTACTGGCTTTCTCCAAGGTGTGGGGGCTCGGCACCCGTCCCTCACTCGGTTTGGGCTTCTTTAAGTCCCTCTACCGATGTGCGGGGTGACGACCGCCCACACCTCTATCCCCAAGAGATTACGGTACGTCGACAGCCCAGAGCTAGGCCGCGACTTCCTTCGAAGCCGCTCGACCAATGCGCTCGGCCACGACCTAGTGCCGCGATTCAGCAAAATTTGATGTTAAGGTTTAGAGCATCCGCCTTCGGCAGACGCCCCGAGCTTCAATTTGTTTGGTTGACCACTCTCTCGCCCGCGAACAACTCGGGGTTTACGGCTTTCGCAAGCCCAAACCCCGAACTGTTCGAGGACGGCAGGGGAGCCACCGACCCTCTGCTCTCTCCATCCCGGACTGACCCTCTGTTTTCAATCGACCCTCCTCTCGCCCGCGAACAACACAGGGTTTCCTGCTCTTGCGAGCTCGAAACCCCGAACTGTTCGAGGACGGCAGGAGAGCCACCGAGCCTCGGCTTTCCCCGAACCCCCAAACTGATCGGCCGGCCCACCACTCACCAATGAGCAACCCGGGGTCTCGCGGCTCGTCAAGCCCGAGCCCCGAATAGTCTGAGGGTGATTGGTGTGCCACCGACCCGAAGCATTCGAAGAATATTTTGTTTGTGGGCGCCCGCCTTCGGCAGGCACCCAAGTCAAGCGACTTTAATTTCTTAACAATCAGTTGGGGGGAAGTGGGGATTATATAACTCTCTGAGGGGGGCAGTTATTACGTCTGGGAATGCGAAACGGCGGAAGGCGAAATGTCGCCATTAATGCTCATAGGAAGGCGAAACGTCGCCATTTATGACCCAGTCGCCTCGGCGATGACCCCTTCACATCAGACACAGCAGCCACCTTCGGCAACCGAGACAATCAAGGTTCGAGAAAATGAATGCTATTATTATTACTCATTGCTTATAACTCAATGAACATCGGTACCAATACAAAGAACAACTCACAAACTCACTCACACTCGGCCTGAAATTCAAACTCGACGCCTCCTTCGGGGCTCTTCTCATGCTCGGTTGGACCGGCCCGGGAAGATACTCCCGCCACCGAGCTTCCTGCATCGCCGGACTGGGCCTCATCCAACAGGATTGTCGGAGACCTGCCTCGGGGTTGAGTTGCTGGCCTCTTCCATCAGACCCGCGCCTAACACTAGCTTCAGCCTGCGAATCTCCAGCTCTTTCTCTACCACGGCCTCGCGAAGGAAAGACTTCGAAGCCGACCGCCCGCTCGAGGCATCCGATAGGGACCAGTCCGTCTCGATTACCCACCAGTCCCGGTCGGCTATGGCCTTCTTCAGGCGCGCCACCTCTAGACCGAGCTCTCTAGATTTGTTCAGGAAATAATTAACAGTGGCCGCTCGGTCCCGAGCCTGTTTTCGCTGGCGAGCCAAAGCTGCCTCCATGGCCTCCTCCCCCGCTCGAACTGGAGGTACCCCGGCAGCAACAGGGGCGGCGACCCGGGTCCCGTGTGTCTATCAAAAGACGAGAGGAAACATCACAAAAAATGCAAGTGATGAAGCCTCGGCCCAAAAAAGTAAATTTCATTTCTATCAAAAATTGATACAAAAGCTGCGGTGGCCAGTCCGCTCAAGGCATTTACATCAAAACGAGCAAAAAGAAAAAAAGACTATTCTATTCTTGAGGGGGGGTGGCACCTCATCATCGACCTGGTCGCACCCCGCTTCGTTGCCCCCCGCTTCGTTGCCCCCCAGGGTGGGAGGAAGGTTCAGCGCCCATCCGTAGTAAAGGTGCTCCACATTCTGCTCCGGATAGATCTGCTTAAAGTGGCCCTTAGCCTGCTCATATGCCTCGTCCTGAGCGATGATCAGCGCTTCCGCCGAGGCCGCTTCCATCGCCTTCAGGGCCTTCCGCCCCTTCTCTGCCTCCTCCTCTATCCTCTCCTTGAGACGATCCACGTCCTTCTTGTGGATGTCGCAGAGCGAGGCTATCCGGGCCTCGTGGACAATGACCATAGTTTGGGCCTCCTTCAGGTCGTCTTTGGCCTTGTTCAGCTTACGGAGGTACTTCTCCGCGTTTCTCCTCTCGATGAGGATCTCCTTCTCCAGGCACTTTTGGAAGTGCTGGCCATGGAGCATCGCCTGTCCGAGAGCAAAAAGGTTAGAGAGATTCCAAGTTCAAAACAAAGAAAAATGTATGCGCCGAACTGGCTTACCGAGATGTGCGCTTGGGACCACCGCATGAAGGCCTGGTTCGCCGTCTGCACTGCCAGCGCCATCCGATCGCGTTCGGTGGCGGCCTTCGTGACGAATTCAACCGACACAGGCACATCGAGCAGACTATCCCCCTGCACGATCGACCAGTCAGGGGCATAGGGTCGCAGCCCCTGCTGACTCACCATCTCCTCGGCAAATGGTCGCAGTGGTGGGAGTCTTTTTTCTGTGGCCTCAACGGTCTTGCCCGAGCTACCCCCTGTGTCTCGAGCTGCCCTCGATGCATGGGGGTGATGCTTCTTGGCCCTCTTCGCCGGGGAGGGCTCCTCTGCCACCGGGGCCACCCCCTTGGAGGACGCCCCGACTGTGGCCGCCGTCTTCGCCTTCTCAGCCGTCAGCCTCTCCAGCTTGGCCTTCTTCCTTTTCTCCGACCTCGTCTTCTCCGCGGTGGCCAACAGCGCCCGTTTGGTGTCTACCTGTTTAGAAGTCATCCCTGCAAAAATAAACGAGGAAAGACTAACGTCAACACGAAGGCTGAAAGATGCAAAAATTTGGAAAGAAATATACTAGGGTCGGTAGGGCTCAGTCCGGTCCGGGCAAGGTGTAGCTCGGTCACTCGAGGCCACGCGATGCTGTGCCCCTCGACTATTTTTTCCCCCTTCTTCCACTCCTTGGCTGTCAAGTCACTCTTCTTCGGGGGCTTGTGGTTCGGTTTGAAAAAATTCCAACTGGTGGGTATCCCCCAAGGCCTCTCGTTCCGAACCACGAAATACTTCTCTTTCCACCCCTTGATGGAATCCGGATGGCCGTGCATGATTTTCTTATGCGGCCTCGGCAAGAAATAAAAAATCCCCTCCTGATCTACGAGCGAGCTAATTCCTAGGATGGCTCGGAAATACGTCAACCTCGGCTTCACCCTCTTCTCTTGACACCTTAGGATGAAGCAGACTAAGTGCTTCCAAGAGTTCGGCCCATACTGCATGGGGCACAGCTTCGCCCAATTCAAAACCCTCATAATGAAAGGATGCAGTGGCAGCTGTAGGCCCGAGAGGAAGGCATCCTCGGGAAACATACAGTAGCCCGGCGCGAGAACCGTTGTGGGCCGAATGCCTGGGCTCGGAATAAAGACTTCGAACTCCCTCAGAATGAAGTAGGCAGCCCTCAGAATGTGGAGGTAGTCTGCCTTTAAGATACAAGGGATGCTATCCATACGAATCTTCACCCGGCATAGGAGGGATTGGTTCGATGTCCTTGATATCATCGGGATACATCCGAATCGATCCCGGATTCTGGAAGGAGACCCGGGGAAACTCAAGACCCGGTCTAGGTGCATACTCATCTGGTGAAGATGGACTGTGGGGAATGGTCAAGGCCTTCTTCTTCCGACGAGGGCGAGCCTTCCGCTCCGGAGACGGCGTTGACAAAGGGGGAAGGGATGGAAGGTCTTCTCCGACCCCGACCGACCTTCCCTGCCGTACCCTGGCCAGCGCCTTCTTTGGCAGCCTCCCGTTCATCGCCATCATCCTCCTCATCGTCAACATCCTGGGCCTCGGGATCCTGACCCACCTCATCTTCCTCTTCACCCTCGGTACCCTGCTCCTCCTCTTCCTCGTCACCACCCGCCTCCTGATCCTCCTGATCCAGCCCCTCCACGTCCTCGCCGACCCACTCTTCCCCTTCCTCCGCCTCTTCGACCTCGTCCATGGGCTCCTTTCCTGACCTTCTGGATCTCAACGGGGACACCACGAAGACTACGTCGTCACCACCATCCGACCCAGGGTCGGTGAAGACCTCCTCCTTCACCTTATACTTGCTCAAAGACGAGGACGTCTCTGACTCGGACTCCTCTGCAGAACGACCTGACGAGCTAGCCTCGGATCCGGACTGAGTGCACGACATTACTAAAATGGAAATACTAACCTGAAGCATAAGAGTGTACGATCACCGGAAAGTATCGCCGACGGCAAGTAAGATCCCGTTCTAGGGCAAAGTGGAAAGTGAGTGGAAAAGTGAAGAATAGAAAACAGGGAGGGGGGAAGGGGGATTTATAAGGAGAAAGCGACTCCTCAATTTTCGCAATAAAGATCTAGCCATTGGATCTTAATCATCAAGATCTAACGGCCGCAAAGATCTAGAAACACTTTGATCCTTGCGCTCCTGACGTCGGTAATGGGCGTAAAATTACCCCACTACCCCGGGCCTTTTTTCTCCTATAGACTTTTTCGACAAGTCAGGGGAGCTCGGAGCTCGGATGGTATCGCGAGCCAAAATTTCATCTTCTATCTCACAGAAGGGTCGACGCTCGGATAGCATCGCGAGCCACACTGCCTCCTCTGTTGCTCAAGGGAGCTCGGAGCTCGGATGGTATCGCGAGCCAATAATTCCTCTTCTATCTCACTGAAGGGTCGACGCTCGGATAGCATCGCGAGCCACACTGCCTCCTCTGTTGCTCAAGGGAGCTCGGAGCTCGGATGGTATTGCAAGCCAATAATTCCTCTTCTATCTCACAGAAGGTTCGACGCTCGGATAGCATCGCGATCCACACTGCCTCCTCTGTTGCTCAAGGGAGCTCGGAGCTCGGATGGTATCGCGAGCCAATAATTCATCTTTTATCTCATAGAAGGGTCGACACTCGGATAGCATCGCAAGCCACACAGCCTCCTCTGTTGATCAAGGGAGCTCGGAGCTCGGATGGTATCGCGAGCCAAAAATTCCTCTTCTATCTCACAGAAGGGTCGACACTCGGATAGCATCGCGAGCCATACTGCCTTCTCTGTTGCTCAAGGGAGCTCGGAGCTCGGATGGTATCGCGAGCCAATAATTTCTCTTCTATCTCACAGAAGGGTCGACGCTCAGATAGCATCGCGAGCCACACTGCCTTCTCTGTTGCTCAAGGGAGCTCGGAGCTCGGATAGTATCGCGAGCCAATAATTCCTCTTCTATCTCACAGAAGGGTCGACGCTCGGATAGCATCGCGAGCCACAACTGCAAACTGCTATTCAGAGGGGCTCAGATCTCGGATGACACTGCTCGCCCTAACCACCCTCCTCTATTCAGAGGGGCTCGGAGCTCGGATAGCACCACGAGACCCAAATCCCCTCCGCTCAGAGGGGCTCAGAGCTCGGATGACACCACGAGCCCCCAACTACCCTCCTCTATCCAGAGGGGCTCGGAGCTCAGATAACACCGCGGGCCCCAACTCCCCTCTGCTATTTAGAGGGACTCGGAGCTCGGATAACACCGCGAGCCCCAACTCCCCTCCGCTATTTAGAGGGGCTCGGAGCTCGGATAACAGCGCGAGCCCCAACTCCCCTCCGCTATTTAGAGGGGCTCGGAGCTCGGATAACAGCGTGAGCCCCAACTACCCCCCACCATTCAGAGGGGCTCGGAGCACGGATGACACCGCAAGCCCCATGAGCCTTCCTCTAGTCACAAGGGGCTCGTCCGCCGACCCTTAGTGCTCGACAAACCGGGGCCCCAACAGGAGACCTCGATGTCCCCTCGCTCTTCCAACTAGCAAGGGGATCATCCACCAACCCTCAGAGCTCGTCCGCCGACCCCTAGTTCTCGACAAATCGAGCCCCAACGGGAGGCCCCGACGTCCCCTCGCTCTTCCAACTAGCGAGGGGATCGTCTACAGACCCTTGAAGCTCATCCACCGACCCCGAGGGCTCGTCTGCCGACCCCAAGCCTCGGCGAGCATCTCTCTGACTCTCCTACTCTTCTACACAGCCTCTCGCGCAAACTCCAAGAAGGGATCCCTTCCTCGTACCCCCTGGCCTCTTCGGGAGGTAGCAGATCCTACTTTCTCACCCAAACCACCCTGCTCTTCCTACAGAGGTGAAGAATCACTCCTACATGACTAGTTAACCCAGCCTTATAGGAGTGTGGGCTTGTGATATGGGTTAGGAATGACGTGGCCCGTCTTGGACCACAGGATCCCCTCAGGATACGCATGCCTCCTGATCCTCCGGATCTGCCACGTCAGCGTCGGAAAACCGCCCGGGCCGCTGCCACGTCATCCTGGAAACCGCCCGGGCATCTGCCACGTCAGCCCTAAACTGCCCGGATTTCCACCGCTTCAGCTTCACGGGCAACCGGGTCCAGACCCAGTTGGCTTCTTTTATAAATACCAGACCCCTACTCCTTCTCCAGGTAATGAATCTTTTCCCACCAAAATCCTAGTTACTGTTACTCTCTCTTAGTGACTGACTAAATTGTCGGAGGGTCTACCACCGGGACCACCCCCGGTGTTCCGAGACCGTCTGCAGGTACACGAGACCCTCAGATCCGAGCCTCAAAGATCCGAGCCGAGCATCAGCCTCCACCTCACTACCACCTACCTCAGTACCATTCGTCCAGTCGAGGGTCGTCTGCATAGGAGTCTCCTCCATCAATACAAATCGAGTAAGAACTCATGCCTGGTGCATCCACATGCCTCCCAAAAACAAACCGCATCATTATTAATCCCCCACTCTCTTTCTCCCCGTTATTCACTCTCTCCCGTTATATATCTCTCCCCCACTCTCTCAATTCCGTTACTCCCTCTCCATATCCTCTCTGTTTTTCCCCAAACAAAACAAAAACCAAACCCACAGAAACCCAAATAAACCCAGATACCTCCTTCGTCTTCCCCACCGAACTCCCTCTTCAACCTCGACAATGCCGCTCGCCCTCAACTCGAGCACCAGCCTCGCCGAAGCAACCTCGCAACCCCTCGTCACTCTCGACCACCGCTACCATCACCCCAAGTCGTCGACCACAGCCCCTGCGCTCCCCACAGTCGAGCGACTCTGCCCCTCACCTGCCTCCGACCCACCACACCACCATTGCCGAGGCCCCGTCTTCCACGTCGAGCCGCTCACCTCGAGCCATCGTCGTCAACCTCCATTCTCACCGCTGCCTTCTCTCGAGTCCCTCCAACGTCGTCTTCCTCCCCTGCATCGCCGCACTCATCAACTCCGAGAACCGAACCTTTGTCTTCTCCGTCGAGCTCGCCCCACTCGACCTCCTCCGCCGCCGCACTCCGAATTCGTCATCATCGCAAAGCGCCGCCGCCTGAGCCCTCGCTCCGTCGTCCTCTGTTTTGAGCGAGGAAATAGAGCACCGTTCATCGAAGCTCCGTGTCGCGTCGCTTCCCTGACCAACACCGCCACCGACGTCGCCTGCCTAAGTCATCGTAAGCCCCACCGCACGTCGCCAGGGTCACCGCTGCCTCTCTCCCTCCTCTGCTGTCGCGAGGTGGAAGACGAATAGCGATTCGTCGCCCCCATTGTTTGTTGTCCCGGGCTCTCGATCCGCTGCTTTGCTGCTCGGTGTTTGGGGTAGATCCGCTGCGTGGACGAATTTCGATTGGTTGCTTCTTTGCTGTTCCGTGTTCGGTGCACACCAAATCCCATTTTTGGCTGTACTGCGTTCTGGCCGATCCGCTGTGGGGGTGTGATCTGATTGGTCGGATTTTGCCGTTTCGTGTTCTGCCACACCCGATCCCTCTTGCTGTTTGCTGTTTTTTCTGGATCCAGTGTGGGGAATTATTGCTAGTTGCTATTATTGCTTGGATTTTCTCACTCGGTCTTCGCACGTGTTTCATGGGATTGCTCCCCGGGATTCTGATCCCGTTATTCTTATTAATTATTTGAATCGTCTACAAGGAAGAAAAGGCAAGTCCACTTGAACTTTATTATTTATTCTAGTTCAAGGTTAATTGACATCTTATGCAAGTAGTTCCAATTCATTTATCGTTAACTTTGCCTTGTGTCCTTTCCGTTAGGAGTATCGAGGGTTTACACGAGCTAACCCGATGTACTCTTGACTTCTTTTATTATCCATTGACTCAAACCCAAACCTAGACATACATTTGACATGAATAAAATAAATAAACTTGTACATGAGAAAACACATCATGATTAAATACATGTTATTACTTAAGATCTTGCGACTTCAACTTGACGTGGTAAACTTGACTTGTTTACTGAGAAAATTCACTTGACTTGTTACTGGGAAAAATTCACTTGACTTGTTTACTTGAAAAATTCACATTACTTGCTTTACATTAATCTTGGTACATGTATGATGCAATGACTCGATAACTACCCACCTGATGAATATAAACGTGATAGCTTTTATAAAATTCTTGTTGCATGTACTGTTTAGCACAGAGGTTTCGACCCTGTTAACTTGAGAATTAGCACACGGGATATAAGAGAAAGTTTTAGCCTACTGAGTCTAGTTTCCAACCCAAGTGACAGATCCTAATTCGGAGTCACGAGTCATGAGATATCACCTTTTTAGTCCTTGTTGGTCTGCATTTTCTAGACTGCAGAATTATTGTAATATCGACATATTTAATAGTGAAATACCATGTAAACAGTATTAGAATGTTATGAAATTTACCAGGAACCTTACACACATGCTGAGGGTTCACCTCAATTTTTTGTAGATTTTTATAATGTATTTATACCATGTTTTCACCCCTTAAAAGTTGACATCTAGTTGCTGCCAGAACAACTGAACTGTAAAGAGTAGAGTATTTAACCTAGCTACAGTCAGAATTAGAATAAAGTTTCTGAATATAACTTGTAGAACTATCTGTCTAGATGTCCACAACATCCTGGAAGTTTGAATTTGGAGTTGTAGTTTAGGAGTTATGCCTGTTTTAGTGTAACTGTGACAGCTATTTCAGTTTTGCTACTTCTTGCTTATTATTGTGTAATACATCAGTTGCTGCATTATCACCATTCACTTGACATTCTTATAACCACTCGCATGTACATATATGATTTAGTAATAAAATAATAAACAAGCCGGGGTTTCTAAGGGTTGACCTAGTAGTGGACAGTCTCAGAAAATGTACTCGGTAGAAGGTGGAGAATTACTTGTGAAGACGTGAACTTGTTATCTTGTTATCTTGTTACATGAACTTGACATGGAAGGTGGAGAATTACTTGTGAAGACGTGAACTTGTTATCTTGTTATCTTGTTACATGAAAACTTGACATGGAAGGTGGAGAATTACTTGTGGAGACGTGAACTTATTATCTTGTTATCTTGTTGTCGTGATACACCGAGTACACGCTCTGTAGATCCCACCACAAAGTCTAAAACGAACACTGTTGTGCGTGCATCGAACCTGTAGTATGGGATGCAGTAGTACGTACACTAGATAGGAGAAACAACTTGACAATAGACCTAGCTGACATGTGTATTTATACTTGATAAAGACCATTGCTATTAGTACCATTATTGTCCTTCAAATTTGATCTTGATTCATATTTCCTACATGTACCTTACTCCTTTACTCTCTGTTTTCACTACTTGCTGTCCGTACTTGCTCTAAGGACATTTATTTTTCTTCTTTAGTTAACCCAGCCACAGGTGAACATGAGGATCTGCCAGAAGGAGTTGGCTAGCAGTACTTTTAGATTGGAGCAACTGCATAATAATAAATTATTTCTTTTCATGTTCTTCTTCATTCATTGTAATTCATTTGTTTATTTAGACTTGTATCCCGGGCTTTTGACCCGTAACTGCTACTTGTTTCTCAATATTGATTATCATGTTGGATTATTAAATTCTTGAATTCAAATATTGTTCTGTGATGTTATTAATTGCGTGGTTGTGATTTAATTTTCTGAGTGTTGTTGAGTTGAGACTAGTACATCTTATGAATGATATTAAAATCATTCGCTGGGCCTTCGTCACGGGCTCGTATTCCCGTATTTTGGAAGTGGGGCGTGACAATTAGGAGAATGCAATTGGGTTCAAGAGAACAACATTATATAAATATGTATTCCAGATAATTGGAATACAAGAATTGATGAAAAAAAAGAAATACCGTACAATCAGGAACAGGGGTTATAATGGTACTGCTAGGATGGATTATGAAGTATTTGGGGATGTACTTTGCTTTGATGCCACACACAACACAAACAAATATGGAATGTTATTTGTTCCATTTGTTGGAATCAACCATCGTTGGCAATCAACGTTCTTAGGTTATGGGTTTATTCCAAATGAGAAGACAACTTCCTTTGAGTGGTTCTTTGAAAAGTGGTTAGGAGCAATGTGACATGCTCCGATCGGCATCGTGACGGACGAGGATCTTGGGATCGGTGTTGCACTGAATAATGTTTTCCCTAAAAGTGAGTATAGGTATTGCATTTGGCATATTTTTGATAAGTAACCACAGGAGGTGAGTATGTCGAATGATAGTGATGAGTTTAGGGATGTTTTGAAGAGTATCATCTATAATGAATAATATAAAATTGATTTCAAAGAGAAATGGAAATTATTTCTTTTGTAATACAATGTTGAGAATAACAAATGGTTGAATGATAAATTTAAAATTCGTGAGAAATGAGCCTCGTCTATGCAAGAGAGTCATTATGGTCTGGCATGTTGAGTAGGCAACAAATCAAGTCTCTGCATTCTTCCTTGAAGCAAAATGCCCAAAAGAAATACTTCTTACATGAATTTGTCGTCATCTTCGACCGAGTCTTAGCAAGGCAAAGACACGAAGAATTTAAAGAAAATCATCGTAATTGTGAGATGAGACAGAAATTGAATACCGAATGGGCTACGGATGAACAAATGGTGTGAATCTACACATTGAAGATTTTCTACAAATTCCAAGATGAAGTGCAGAAAAGCTTATTATTTAATGTGACTTTCATTGCCGATGTTGAAACACCAGATATTGCCGCTTTCTTTGTGAAGCTTTTTGTGGAAATTCAAAACCGAAGAGGGTAGTTCAATTCTGCAAACTCCGTCAAATGGCTAGATGTGCTTGTTTAATGTTTTTATTCATAGGTATTCTGTGCAAACATATTTTGGCAGCTCTTCGGTTCATCCATCACACAACACTACCGGAGCAATATATTACAAGAAGATGGACCCTTGATCTCATGAGAAGAAGCTATACATCCATTCACGATGGTACTAGCGACAATTTTGATTCTCGCTAATGTGAATTGAGCCATCACTCAAAATAGATGGTCGATCTTGGTTGTTCTTCCGAAGAAAGTTACAAATACATGCTCCACAACATGCTTAATGGTATTGAAGGTGTTTCTCTTCTGTAACTCGGAATTAGCGGACATCACGAAGGTAGTGCACAACCCGAGAGTGGTGGAGAACATGATGAAGGCAGTCGACATGCACATGTACCAGTTGGGGAGCCTCGACAATGTAATACCCCACAAAATAGTATATAACTATTTTGTATATTAGTCTGTGCACTTTGAGATTCGCACGTATCAATGAGTTTTTCTCAATTTTAATTGAGTAAGTACTGGGACATGTTATTTGATATGTTTTGAACCTAACAAAGGTGTATTTGTTGAGCTAAAGTTGGGGTATTTTCTCAGTTAAATTAATATAGAATGTATAAAATCCCCAAAATAATTAACAATTATTTTGTACAGTAATATTTGATACATGGATATGATTGCACGTGCTAGTAAAATTTGTCTTAATTGATTATGTGTGTTGCTACAAATTATGTGTACAAATTGTAGTTGGCAATTGTTGTGCATGTTGTGACCCAACACAATTGAATTTTGGTTTGGGTTCAACCTAATCTAACCATATTGACTTGCATGGTTAAGTTTGGAGTGGACTGACTCATTTGTTTATGTGCACATGTGTACACTAGAATACACTTACATTTGTACACTACATTTACAAAAACAAAAACAAAAACAAATGGAGACAAGGGGTGACAAGTTGTCAGCTAGGAGGAGGATTTGAATTGATTTTAGGGTGGCTAGGGATCCTAGGGTGGCTCCATGTCATAAAGAGACCTAGGCACTTGAGTGGGTGGGAAACACTAAGCCACACCATGTAGCGCCCCGAATTTCTAATTTAATAACTTAGAAAATACGTGGCACAATCCCAGCATCCACTTCAATGTAACAATATTCACAGCCAACACCACTAAAATTTTCAACTTTTATTACAACAAACTTTTCCAAATCACAGCAGAATTCAAAACAACTCAAACAATATTTACTGTCATTTACAACTCAAATTATCTCAAAACTGCTTTTACAGATTTACACGAACTCTTATAAATCGATTTATCTCAAATATGCCTCAAGTATCCAAACCTCCAAACTCTAAGCAATAACCTGCAACATGTGAGGCTAGAGATGATCCCTAACCCCCAAAACTAAAGGGGTCAGCCATAAATGGTGTGAGTGACATAAAAACAATCAATATAATTTAATCATAAAACATAAAGTCATCAACATGTATTAACCACAATAATAATTGAATGAGGAATAACAAAGATGTAAAGCATGGAAACGTCATAGAATGGAAACAACAAGTGCATCTAGTCTAAAGGTCAAGTGTAGGAAAACTGGAAAACACATGCATAAAACCAAGTCAAGAAAACACAATTTCTATATGCGGACTCTCTAATGCATACTTGTCGAAGTCTATGCATCCCATTCTACATAGGTTCGGTGCAAGCCCTTAACGTCTCCACTTCATATGGGTTCAATCCCCGCTATGCGACTAATCTTAACACGATGACTACTACGAGATAAAGATAAACTGTGAGAATCAGCCCATGCTTGATAATTCCGGAGATGGATCCCTCATCTCAGGCATTTTACCTGGATAATTCTGGAGATCATCCCTCATCTAAACATTGACACATCATCACATGAATACCACATGTGCGTCGCCTCGACTTCGATAATTCCGGAGACCAATCCCGCATCTCAAGCAAACCACTTGGATAATTCCGGAGATATATCTCTCATCTCAGGTATTTTACCTGGATAATTCCGGAGATAAATCCCTCATCTCAAGATAGCTACTTGGATAATTCAGGAGATTAAATCCTCATCTAAAGCCGTATTGAGGTGCATAACTCATGTTCCCGTTCATCATATCACCACTAGTGCCTGTCCTTATTATTTGTGGGTTATTTAATTATTCAACGAATCTCCTAGAGTAGTGTACCCTACCGGACTAAAATCAAACTGAATAACTGAAATGCCTCAATGGGCCTCAACAAAATAACTCAACACCGGTATACTAGGGTCACGTACCTCTAGAGACTCAAATTCAAAAGTCTAAACAAATTTCTACTAACAAGAGTGGCTCAACTGAATATCTTAAGATCAAATACTGAACTGAATATCTCAAAATCAAATACTGAACTGAATAAGGTATAGACTGATTTATCTGAAACCAATCATTCGAAATAACACTAAAGTTTACAAAGATCCTTCAGTACCAGTCGACTTATACTGTTGTAAGTCGACTGTCCAGAGGACAACTATCCAAAATTTCACAAAAATTTACTAAGTCATACCAGTCGACTTAAAAGATAATCGGTCGACTGTCCAGAAGGGACTGAACAAAATAATCTCTCAACAGACCAGTCGACTGACAGCAGTCTAGGTCGACTGTCCAGAACAAATTTTACAAAGCAAAGACCTCAGGACACCAGTCGACTGCCTAGGGGTCTAGTCGACTGTGCAGACAAGAACTGACATAATTTTACAAAATATGTTCTAAGTATACCAGTCGACTGACAAGGGTCTCAGTCGGCTGTCCAGAACGGAATTCAAAAGGCTAATGATACATCAGTAGGATCGTACCAGTCGACTGATAGGTAGACCAGTCGGCTGTCGGCCTACAGTTTTCATATTTTAGGTCTAAATACAGAATCCAAACTGGAGTTTCTAAAGATTTGTTGTTCATGAAAAATAGTTCGTTCTCAGGCAAAATAATCAAACCTCAAATAATCCCCATTAAGAATACATTACTCAATCACCCAAATGTCGAAATTCAATTCTCAAGATCCATAATCACTAATCTTTCCATTAGGGTTCCTCAAAACTAAGTTTCTTTCACAACCATGATTAATAATCTGATTTATAACCACGAGATCCAGATGCTCGTCATCCGATCCAAACATAATCCATTCTTAACATGTTTTCTAACACTATGATCTCGAAACTCAAGATCTACTCAAAATCCATAGGTTTCACAAACACGGTCCAACAATAACAATGGTTCACATACATTCACATCACAATACAAGGATCATATCATTCATATGATGGAACAAAGCAAAACGATGTCGTTCACATAAATCAAAACAAACAATTTCATATCATTCACAAAATCAAACAACAACACAAACAATGTCACTCACCTTTGTATTGAGAAAATCCACGAAAAGTCTTCCTTTTGCTAGATCCAAAAATCCTCCTCCCGATCACCAAGAAAACAATATTATAATAAATCTCGAGTTGTGCAGCGAATGACGGCTGCATACCCTCTTTTATACAGGCCGGGGTTGAAAGGAATTAGGGTTTTGAAGTACCTTTTGCAAAATAGTCCTTTTTCAATTTATTACTTCACATATATAACATTTCTTAGTTAAAATAAGTTAAATAAATCAAAACTAAATAAAATCCTTTTACCACTAAGTTTTCCAACAACCCAGCACGGCCCAGGGATAAGAAAATCTCGGATTTACACTCAGGGTGGCAATTTTGCACAAAAGCCCTCCCTTTTGTAATATTTGCAAATACATCATAAAATATTCATAAAAAATCCAGAAAAATACGAAATAATATATAGTAATACATATTATAGTTTCCAATAAAAATATTTGACTTTTACCTTCCAGAAAAGCATTTGCACAAGATTCTACATAAATTTCATATTTGCAAAAACACCCTTTTTTGACTAAATCTTCACCAAATCGATTTTAAATAAAATCTAAATATATTTAAATTTAAATGCTAACCATGGGAAGCCAAAATATTAGTAAAAACGAATTTTCATAGTTTATTTAAGATCCAAACGACTTTTTACATAAAAGCCCCTCTCTTTCGAGATATTTGTAAAAATAGTTTCTTTATTCAGAAAAATCCCAAAATTTAGAATACAATCCATAATAAGTATGAGAACTTATTAAAAATATAAAATTGTATATTTACACCAAAATTATTTGCACGTGTTTCGCACGTGTAAAAAGATAAATCTTTTAGAAAATATTTATTAAATCTCCAGAAATCATTTTAATTCATTTTCAAATCTTTAAAATAATATTTGAAAATACGGGGTTCTACACACCAAGCCCACACTCCATCTTCGCCTTGTCTTGGCCAGCCTAGCATAAGAAGGAGCAAGGGCATGAGGCCCTAGCTCATTTTTGACCCCCTATCCATTCTACAACTCTCCAAAACACTCTCTTATCCATTAGGTACTGATTTGGAGTAAGAACAAGGAGTAGAAAGAGCAAGACAGCTATGAGGAGAAGAGCAAGAAGGCTAGGAGGAGTGCAAGCTTGGAGACTAGTTGGATTTGTACTACTTGCTTTCATTCAAGGTGAGTGTTCCTCAAAACCTTCTTCTGCATGTTAGGTTATGAATAGATGTTGATAAAATGATTTGCATGAACTATGAATTGATTGTTTTGATTGCTAAAATTTTACTTTGAAAGCATGCTATGAATGCAACAATTTTCATGGTAGTTGTAGTTGTGTTTTAAAAAGAAACAATTTCTAAGTATGAACATCTTGTGAATATCCTTAGAGTAATTTTTATTCAATTAAACATCATGTTAAACATGTAAAAGAGTAGTCTCGAATTGGTTTGAACAAAGAGAACGAGTAGAATTTCTAGTTCATGGTAGAGATTGTTAGACAGAATTTCATGTTTTTGTTGTGTATGTTCATGCATGTTAATAAAGCAGAAATTGATACTTAAATTTGAGTTTAATGAATTAAAATCATGCTATAATGTGTTAGGAAGGTTCTTGAGTAGATTTAATAAAAATTAGATGATTAAGCATGTTTTTACTAGAGCTGCTATCGGGTCCTATTGGGTCGATTAGGGATGGCAATCGGCCTGGTTGATCTGTGACCTGCCCAATCGAACCCGGCCCACAAAGAGGCGGTTCGAATCCGAGTCGAAATCGCGGATTGATCCGGGTCGACCCAGGTCAAAAAATTCGTAAACCCAACCCGCTCGACCCGACCCCCGAACCCGTTGACTAGGTCAAACACGTCCGCAACCCGCCCGCTCAACCCGCGGGTTTGGACAAATTCGTTCGACCCGCGGGTCGAACGGTCCAAAACAGAGCCACTGTTTTTTTTGTTTTTTATTTCCCCCCTATAAATACCCCCTTAATTCAATCTAAAAATTTCCACACCTTACTCTCTTACTCTCTCTACTACTACTACTCAATTCAATCTCAATTCAATCTAGTTTTTTCAACAAAGAAGCAAGCAACAAAGAAATGAAATTTTTTGATCATATCGAATTGTGTTGATTCAACTCTCAACTACGTCTACTTCAACTCCTCCAACAAAAAAGCTCTCTCTATCTCTATCTTTCAAGTTTCAATGACTACTGGACTACGTGACGTCATGACTACGTCTACTACATTTCTCTATTTTTATTTTCTCTCTCATTTCTATATTCGATTATCTGCGAAGTACGGTATCAAAATTTCACAGCTCTCCTATTGTCTTGATTTTTGTATCATATTTGTTTGTTGGTTTTTTCGCTTTTCTCTCTCTTAACCCTCCTATTGTTTTTTAGATTTTATTTTTTAACATATACCTCCTAGATTGTTTTCGATTATTTCACATATACTAGTAAAATACTAGAAATTATTTTTTTTCTTTCACATACACTTTTACCATGTCTAGATCACGAGGTAGCGGCCGTAGCCAAAATGGACCAGATTCCACCGGTAATTCACGTCGGCCTCTAATAGACCCACATGTAGAGCCCGAATTTATACTAAATCGTATGGTAGGATATCACGATGTCCTTCCATACGACATAGAAGAAGAAATGCATAATGTTAACACACAAACACAACAAACCGAATCCACTAGTAGTAGAAAATTAGGGGAGAAACAAGTGATTGACACAGATTTTATGACTATATCCGCGATGAGAATAATCGGGATTTAGGGCATAAGATTTGCAAACATTGTGACAAGAGTTTCAAATGAAAGAAGGGTGAGGGAACATGTACATTTAAAGACACATTTTAAATGTACACAAAGAATTAGTATAAGACTAACGAGGCCAACAAAAAATTAACCCTAAGACCGGACAAATAGATAGCCAACCCTATGATCCCGAACTTGTTCGTCGGGAAATGACCCGACTAGTTATTAAGGATGAGCTACCTTTTTTCTATTCCGAGAGTAGGAATGTAGAGTCTTTCAATCAAAATGCACTAAATCCACATTTTAGAAGAATTCTTAGAAACACACTAAAGTCCGATTGTTTTAAACTCTACAACGAAATGAGAGACGCTTTAATTGCATTATTGTATTCTTTAACTTGTAGAATATCGTTAATTTCCCATTATTGGAAAGGTTGTAACGTTATTCCGATGATGGACTTAACTTGTCAGTGTATAGATAGTGATTTGATGATTCAGAAGAGAATCATCTCACTTGCGGCTTTGCCGTATCCCCATAGTGGACTAGTTATTGCAACACATATTTTAGAAGTTTGTGATAAAAAAATCACTATTAGTTTTGATAATGCATCTAACAGCAATGTTTCGATTAGTACATTAAAAACACAATTAGCATGTAATAAAATGTTTTAAGTTTGTTGTGCGTGTCATATTTTAAATTTATGTGTACAAGATGCATTGAAAGTAGCCGATTCATATATAGTTGCAATTAGAAATTGTATACATTTTATTGCTTTGAGTGGTCCTATGCTTCAAAAATTTAAAGGATGGTGTAGAGCTAGGGAAATACATTTTAGAAAATTTCCTAAAGATGAACACCGATGGAACTCTACTTTCGATTTACTAAATGTTGTTGCTCAATACAAAGATATTATAAACGGCTTTTGTTTTGCAAAAATATGGAAAATTTTCAATGACTCCTCAATCATGGTATTTTTCGAATCTTTATTACAATTTTTGGAACCTTTTAAAACCGCAACTTTGAAGTTTTCTACATCTTATGATTCTAGTTCTAGTAGTAATTTTATTTCAATCATTACTATGATGCAATCTTTTCAAGAAATGATTTCGGACGAATACATTAGCCATATTGTTGTTCCCGCTTATACAAATTTTTTGAAGTATTTTAATTCGCCTCCTATGTTGTATTGTATTACTACTGTTATGGATCCTCGTATCAAATTAGCGGGTACGAAAAGTTTGATTGAAATTGTTTTTTACTTTACTTTGAGATGATTTCGAATATGATTGTAATGAATTTTTAGCTGACTTTGAATCAACATGGAATAACTTGTAAGATTATTATGATAGAACTTTTGCATCTAGTAGTACAACTAGTATAATTATTTCTTCTTCTTCTACTTCTAGAGGTAAGGGTAAGAGTACATTAGAAGATACCACTGCTGATTTACTTGCTCGTATTCAATTAAAAAAATCTAGGATTAATGCACCTAATGAATTAAATTTGTATAATCAACAAGATAGTGAAAGTTCTAGTACTAAGAATGAATTGCTATATTGGTGGAAAGAACATGAAAATCTTTTTCCTATTCTTTCACATATGGCTAGAGATTTACTAACTCCTCCTATCTCCATAGTTGCTTCAGAAAGTGTTTTTTCTACAAGTGGCAAAGTTCTAACAGATTACATGAATCGCTTGAAGCCAGATTCGTTGGAGATGCTCGTGATGAAAGTTGAAGACAAGACTCAAGGAAAATCAGAATCTACATCAACAAATGGAAACAACTCGCCACAAGTCCAACAACAAGATTAGGAAATTTAGAGCAATGAGATCCTAGGTTTATGTTAAGTAGAGATGCACGACAGTAGTCCAATGCACTCTCTTTAATCTAACTCTAGGCTATCTCAAACTCTATATTCTGATTATCCGCTCAAACATGTAAATGTAAAATTGTAAATCAAGAAATATTGTATGATTTTTATGAGTTTCTATTATTTGTATTTATATGTAAAAAACTTGTAAAAAATTCATAGAACTTGAAATGAATAATATATGCATTTTTTCACTCTTATACAGTTATAATTGTTGTAAAAAAAATGTAAGTGCAGTTGTAAAAACAATTTTTTTTAAAAAAAATTAATCGGGCCAACCCGCCACCCGGCCCGACCCGAAACAAGTTCGACTTAAATGGGTTCGCAGGTAGACTAGTTGAAATTTTGGATTTCGAACCCAGCCCAGTTAAGCACGTGACCCAACCTGAACTCGCCCTAACTTGGCTGCAACCTGCGCAGGTCCTGCCCGACCTGGCCCGATCAACCCGAATACCACCCCTAGGTCGGGTCCTCCAGTACCCGGACCCGGACTTGCGAGAACTAGGTCCGGGTCCGATTAAAAATATCTACCCGTAGGGTCCGGTAGCGGGGAATAAATATGTGCACTTAAGTATTTTTGCACCTGATACCTTACGGTCCCAACAATTGTTGCACTCAAGTACATGAATAAATATTATATTTACACATATACTTCAACAATTACTATTTGCATGTATATCTTTATAACCCTATTATTCAAATTCTATATTTTTTGCAGTATTTTGTAACGGGTCCGGGTCCGTTTTATTTTGAGCGAACCCGAACCCGAACCCGGACCCGGACCCAGACCCGAGCCCGAACCCAGACCCGGACCCGGACTCGTATAGATCTGTTTGATTCCGGTCCAATGCCAAGTCCTGATAAATGTGACAGTGCTAGTTTTTACTTCACAGAAATCGAAATGAGTAGCTTATGTTTACTGTTTTTGCACACTTGGTTCACCACTAGTTTAGGGTGTTGTAATGGACCTAAAAAATCTCGTTTTAAAGCTCTAGAATCATGTTATAAGTTGTAGGTTGAGTTTTACACCACTAGATTTCGAAATGCATGTGAATATAGTAGTTATTCAAGCTCAATAGTACAAAAAGAATTGTGTCAATGCCTTCGGAAATATCAAATGTCCACTTAACAATACATGCAATATATACCGATATATATAAAGTACACTAACCATGACTCGATGCTTAAATGCCTTCGGCTGATACATCGGTTAAGAAGAGGAATCACCGGTGGTTATTCCTCCTCTATCGGGGGAATCAGTATCTAGATTTCCGCTGGTACAACGGTATGCGGAGATACATACAATCTTATAAAGCACTTGTACCACGTCATATACACTTCTTCCCTTGAGCCATCGTAAGGTATCCGATATCCGAAGTAATTGGGTACCATATGATATATCCGATCCCAATTTTTCACATGTACCAGATGAAAATCTGCCCAGTCGAAATTGGGCATGCAACTCGTTCCTTTCACTTCGTGCAATTTCTTGTTGTATGAGCGGCCTTCGGGAATCCTCTGCTGATATCCAAATTGTCGTAGTACTCTATCTGGATAGCAATTTCCCACAACAGAGAAGTTAACGAGTGGGGCAATCATCAACCAATGCTCGCTAGCGGCCAAACACACGGGTAGAAGTCATTGCAATCTATCGGGGGTGTACAGAACCAAATTAACGCACTCATCATGCAACGCATCAAACTCATCTTTATAGTACGCCAGATATGAGTGTGGGTTATCAACCCATATATGTCGCCATGCCCAGTACACTCATAAAGGAGGAAACATCTTTGCAATTGGCAATTCGACCAACCAAGCCGGAGATAGCTCAACAATGCGAGGACGACTGATGTGCATGTGTTCCTAACTCCAAATGTCACGCCCCGCTTCCCAAAAATATGGAATACGAGCACGTAACATTGGCCCAGCGAATGATTTTCATCATCCATATGCTGTTCAGGAATCGTTACAACATCTCACAAAATAATCAGAGTCGGAAGCACAAGAGTCAACCACACATGCATAACTGAACTAATAAACCAACCGAATTTACTTGAAACAAAATGTATTAATCTCAAATAAATCAGATCTGAACAAGTCAAAATCCTGGGTCATACTGCCCAAACACAAAGAATCCAAGCAACAGATACATTGTTCAAAATGAGCAACAGGAAATAAATGAAGATAGCAAAAGCTCCAGCCAACTAGAACTTTAGATCACAACTCCATCGGACAGCTGATCACCAAAACCTGCAATTAATAAATTGCAGGAGAAGGAAAAAGAAAACAAGTACCCATCAATTGCAAGTTACGGGCCGCTTGTAATGCGGGATACAAGTACATGGGGAAGAATAACAAATATAAAACATCAGTAGGAATAGACAAGGATGGTATAAGTGTGTCAACATAATAAATTATATGTCTAACATGAATCAAACAAAAGAATCAAGTAGCATGGTATACAAATAGGTACAGGTAACATGTATCAGGTGTCAAGTAAATAGGTAAACAAGTAAACATGTAACACGTATATAGGTAACAGGTATGCAGGTAACAGGTAAACAGGTAATCAGGTACACAGGTATACAGGTAACAGGTACAAGTACAGATAATCATGTAACAGGTATCAGGTTATGTCAAGTCTTGTATTATTACTATCTAAGTAACACTTCATGCATCCCAGCTTTTACTACATGGTTGCTACATTCAAACAGTTTCTATAACGCCCCGAATTCCAAAATATACTGAATTCGAGATTCCACGGGATCTTTACACTTCTTTCGTACAATTTTACAAGAAATTTAAACTTTTTCACTTTACATAAGAGTTACAAGAAATCTTTACACTTTACATTTTACAGCAGAAGCAAATTTACAACATTTATATAAAGGTACATCCACATTTGAATAATCGCTAAGCATCATTTCTCCTTTAATCTTTATCATGTCATTTACCCTGCATACAAAACTGTGGGTACGTCAGTTTATTCAACCGGCGAACATTATACACGGCCATCCTCTCTATGCCGAAAACAGTATAACTGATTTTCCATATTTAACAAACACAAACTTGTCACATATCAAACAAAAGGGAATACCCTATTGATGTCGTGTCGTGATTGTGCACTTAGTCCTTAATGCAGTTATTTATATTACATTACACTAATGCGCACTTATTCGGATTCTATGCATCTCATACTACATAGGTCCGAGGGCAAGCCTCTTAATCGTTCTTCATCTTGTATGGTTCAATCCTTCGTCATGACTTAATCTACTACTGTAACTACGGTAAGTATCCTAGATGTCCTATGAGTACGAGCTCATGTACAGAAAAACTAGAGGGGAATCCCACGTCATGTCACGACGCATCGTGAAGACTATCTATGGACAATTCAGCCTCCTTCATGGCACACGATCCTCTCGCAGTCACCAAACAGCCCACAAGCGTCGCCAAGATCCCGATAATTCCGGAGTAGTGCCCACGTCATGTCACGACGCATCGTGAAGACAAACTGTGAATCACACCCACATCGTAGACTCGAGGCCCCCATACTTGTATTTTTCTCTCACTTTCATCACCTCTTCACTATATACTAATTCTTAATGAAATCATGAACAAAATCAATCTCTTAGAGTTAGCCCTCTCACTACTACCGGTCTTATTTCTTTCATTTTACAATGACCCAAACTTGGTCTTTTCAATTTCAATAATCATATCTCATTACTTTTCACTTGCCGGTGTGAGTTTTGGCTACACCCTAATTTTCGTTTTCAATTCGCAAATTCACATATTTGAGTTGTCATACTCAAATAACATTTCTCTTTTTCAATCACATGATTTTTAAATTTTTCATGTGTCAATAACGATACATGGAGTTCAATTATACATCATGTATTTCATAACCAACATTTATTTCCACATTAAAATCGTATCACAAAATATCTAGTCAAAGTGAATATTCACAAACTCGTTATTGTCACACTATTCTTTATGAAGAATAATTCATACAAAACTTCACAACATATACTTTCTTTCTTCCAATTTTTCCTTTTCTAATACTTATCTTACTTTCTTCACAAAGCGCATTTTTACGAAAATGTACGAGTGCAAAACTATAGTCCCAACTACACTTTTATTTTCAAAAATACACTTCATTTCATTCTAATAATTCCCAATAATTTTTCATAAGTCACACATGATTTTAAAATAATAATAGTATTTTTTTTCCGGAATTTTTACACATCAAGAAACCCAAAAAAAATCACTTTTTCATAAAAATTAACATTCTGACCAAGCCAGGAATCGAACCAGCGACCCTTAGAGAACACAGCCGCGCGCACTAGCCATCTGGCTACTTGCGCTCATCGATACAAGGAGAAGTCAGAGAGTTTTATACTCTCGGTCTGAAAATTGGTTTGATTTTAAACGCACATAAAAAGAATGGTGTTCTCAAGTATCGAACCAGTGACCTCAACCCAACACACCCGCACTACTGTAGCGCTAAAGAGCTCACCGACCCCTTGAGCTATAGGCTCAAGTTGTCTTGACTACAACTCGTATTTTATTTAAATTAACTCTTTGTTCAATTAGAACATTTCGATGTTCAAAAGCTCTTATTTTATTTTTGCTTTTACTAAAATTCCTATAAATCTCCAAAATGTCTACTTAAACATAATTTAACACTCCAGTGATTTAAAATAAAATTTCCATTAATTAAACACATATTTTTCATACAATTAATTTAGATTGTATACTACTATTTCCATATCTCATTTTGACATTTCTCATACGACTTAATATTAATATTTCCTACATTAATTCCCTGTTTGTCTTCCTTTTATAAACCCAAAAGCATATTTTAATTTACTCATTCTAAACAATATCACGAAAGTCCATCTAAGCACATAAAGCAACAATTTCCTCCTACTAGCATTTGTACTTAGTTTTGATATTGACAACAAATTTTAATTCACACATTCCATAGCTACAACCGATTCACATACAACTTAAGATTCATGACGAAATAACATGCAATCTATTTAACATCAATTCAATTAACTAACAAGTCCTTTTTCCAATTAAGTGTACTCTTATTAATTTCTTTCATGCATTATTGTTTCAATCAACCTTAACATGGTATCTAGTTAGAAATATAGAAAATAACCCACCTTATTTGGAGAGAAAAGATTTTGCAACACCTCCTAAACGAAAGAGTCCTTCGCGAGCTTGCCAAACGAACGCTCCTCCTCCTCCTAGATGTGCAATCGAACCTTCCAAGATTGCAACCCGAGAGCTTCTAGTAGTGCAGTAGCCGGCCTCCCTTGTTGCAAGCACACACTCACCCTCTCTCTCAATCTTTTATCTCACTTCTTACTAATAAATTACTACTAACAATTGTATTCTCTACTATAGGTTTTTGGAGAAATGAAGAGTGCGTTCAAGAATAACTAGGCTAGGGGGGGTATTTATACTAAATTTTGGAGCAAATGAAGGGCTAGGATCAATCTAGGGGTTAAGGATGAAAGGCTAGGATTTAAGTGGAAGTTGTAGTAACCAACCATGATCCAAACAACTACCACCCACAACTCCACTTCTCTTTTTCCCTTTCCCTCCCATTCAAAACCGGCCACACAAGGTGCCCCATGCACGTGTACGTGCAATGCACGTGCATTTACTAGTTCCCCATATAAAAAGTTGTACATTTTATTTTTTACAAAAATGATCTATAAAAATAGTCTACATTACAAGTTGTAATTAAAAGGAAAAATAAATTCATGAGCCTTTATTTAATTGGCCAAATTTAGTTTACAAAATAAATTAGATTTGGGCTATAAAAGGACTTATGTTTATTTGAAGAAAATGGGCCTTAATAAAAACAATTAGAGAACACACACACACACACACACACACACACACACACACACACACACATATATATATACACACTCATTGTCTAATAAAAATAATTATAAGATTTTATACTACAAAAATTGGACGTGCACAATACGTGCAAAAATAATAATTTTCATAAATGAAAATCGGGGTATTATAACACTCCCTCCTTAGAATAGTTCCGTCCCCAGAACTACAGTCAAGAGCGAGAAACAAAACACTCACAACAAGCACAAGAAAATACAAAATACAAATAAAGCAAAAAGCTCAGGATAATCCTTCAACATCCTCTCCTCAGACTCCCAAGAAGCCTCTTCAACCAAATGGTTTATCCAGACTACCTTGACCATCGGTATTGTCTTATTCCTCAAGACTTTCTCTCGACGATCAATAATCTCGATAGGAGACTCGATGTAATTAAGATCCAAATGCAAACCTTTCGGCACTTCAGGCAAATGATGACTCGGATCTGGAATATAACCTCTTAGCATAGACACATGAAAGACATTGTGCACCTAAGATAACTCTTCCGGTAACTCAAGTCGATAAGCAGTTTTCCCGATCCTTTTCAATATCTTGTATGGGCTTATAAACCTCGGGGCTAACTTCCCGCCTTTGCCAAATCGAATCACACCTTTACTGGGTGATACTTTCAGAAAGACGAAGTCACCTTCCTCAAACTCAACATCCCTTCTCTGGTTGTCTGCATAGCTCTTCTGCCTTCTCTGAGCCTCTACCAACCTTTTCCTGATCAGATCAATCTTTTCAGAGGTTTTCTACACAAGCTCAGGCCCAAACAATTGACGCTCCCCAACTTCAAACCAACAAACAGGCATTCTGCACTTCCTGTCATACAAAGCCTCGTACGGCGCCATTCCAATGCTAGTCTGAAAACTATTGTTGTAGGCAAACTCTACCAAAGGTAAATGCCTTTCCTAACTGCCTCGAAAGTCTAGTACACAACACCGAAGCATATCCTCAAGAATACGGTTGACTCTCTCGGTCTGCCCATCGGTTTGCGGATGAAAAGCAGTGCTGAAATCCGTCTTGGTTCCAAAGCTGTCTGAAGACTCCTCCAGAAATGCGAAGTAAACCGCGCATCTCGATCAGACACAATAGTTGACGGAACACCATGAAGCCTGACGATCTCGCCAACATACAACTCAGCTAACTTGTCCATCGAAGCAGTGAGTTTCATCGCCAAAAAGTGAGCGGACTTGGTTAGTCGATCGACTATAACCCAAATCACATCATTGCCTTTAGGACTCTTGGGCAATCCCGTAATGAAATCCATACTGATGTTATCCCACTTCCATTCCGGAATAGGTAACGACTGTAATAGACCTCCGGATCTATGATTCTCATCTTTGACTTGCTGACAAACCTTACACTTTGCCACAAATTCAGCCACATCCCGCTTCAAACCTGACCACCAGAAATGCTGTTTGATGTCTTTGTACACCTTAGTACTCCCAAGATGTACCGATGAAAGAGTAGCATGCGCCTCCTGAAGAATACTCTCTTTCAGGTCCGCCTGATTTGGAACACACAGTCTATCTCCGAACCACATCACTCCATCCCTGATTCGAAATCCGGGCAACCTGCTCCTTCATCTCCATGATATCGGCATCAACCTCTTGACTTGCAATAATCCTTCCATTCAATGTAGGCTGAAGCCTCAACTGAGCTAAAGCTGCTCCCAATCCTTGCAAGACAACTTCAATACCTGCTCGATCCAATTCTTCCATCAGATGCTTCTGAGTTGTAATCAAACTGGATAAACTGCTCTTGCGACTAAGTGCATCAGCAATAACATTAACTTTCCCAGGATGATACTTAATCTCAGGTCGCATGTCCTCAAGCACTTCCAACCATCTTCGCTGCCTCAAATTCAGATCCTTCTGCTGGTATATGTACTTTAAACTCTTGTGGTCCGTGTACATGTTCAATTTCTCACCGTACACGTAGTGTCTCCATTGCTTCAAGGCAAAGATAATCGCAGCCAACTCCAGATCATGAGTCGGGTAATTCTTCTCATGCGGTCGTAGTTGCCTAGACCCATAAGCTATTACTCTTCCTTCTTGCATTAAGACACAACCAAGCCCACGATGTAAAGTATCGCTGTAAACGTCATACTCAACACCTGCCCTAGGCAAAGCTAAAATAGGTGCAGTAGTCAGTTTCTCTTTCAACTCCTGAAAGCTTGCCTCACATTGCTCAGTCCACTTAAAGTTCACATTCTTCTTGGTCAAACCAGTGAGCGGCACGGCTAACTGAGCATAACCTTGAATGAATCTCCGGTAGTATCCAGTTAATCCAAGAAAACTTCTGACTTCCTTTACTGTAGTAGGCCTTGCCCAATCTCTCACTACCTCTATCTTCTGAGGATCAGTTGCTACTCACTCCTTAGAAAGGATGTGACCTAGGAATGCCACTTCAGATTTCCAGAAATCGCACTTGGACAGCTTGGCATACAACTCCTGCTCTTCCAGCTTCCTCAAAACTGCTGCCGGATACTCGGTGTGCTCCTCTTCTGACTTAGAGTACACGAGGATGTCGTCGATAAACACTACGACGAAAGAATCAATGAACGGCCTCAGAACTCTGTTCATCAAATCCATTAAGATTGCGGGTGCATTCGTCACTCCAAATGGCATGACTAAGAATTCGTAATGCCCGTGTCGAGTTCTAAATGCAGTTTTGTGCACATCCTCAGCTTTCACTCGAACTTGGTGATATCCTGATCGAAGATCTATTTTGGAGAAAACAACTGCTCCTTGTAGACGATCGAACAAGTCATCAATTCGGGGAATAAGATACTTATTCTGAATAGTGACCTTATTCAGCTCTCGATAGTCGATACACATTCTCATCGATCCATCCTTCTTCTTTACCAAAAGCACTGGTGCTCCCCAAGGTGACGTACTAGGTTGAATAAAGCCTTTCTCCAACAGTTCCTCAATCTGCCGTTTCACCTAATCCTGTTCCACTGGAGCCATCCTATACAGTGCCTTAGAAATGGGTTCACTTCTCGGTTGAATGGTGATGCTGAAATCTACATCACGTTGCGGGGGTAACCCAGGAAAATCATCCAAGAACACAGTCGGATAGTCCCGAACCACAGGAATCCTTTGCACTTCCACAGGAATCTCTTCCTTGTAGATAGCTGCCACCAGCCTGGAACACTTCTTCTTCCCTTGGAAAGTGACTTCAGGTCCACCTGGAGCCTTCACTGTTATTGTCTTGGTCTTGCACTCGATGCTTGCACTGTACACCGACATCCAATCAATGCCAATGATAACATTGACTCCCAAGATAGTCAGCTCGATTAGATCAATCCCGAAGATTCTGTCCCCAATCACAATCTCGCAATCAGCATAGTACCGATCAGTGGTTAAAGTCTCCCCTGATGGAGTAGCTACTGCTAAGATCTTGCCTGAAAAAATCTTCGGTTTAAATCCCAACACTTTAGCAAATTTAGGAGACACAAAAGTATGAGAGGATCCAGTATCGAACAAAACAATATCTTTCATTCCATTCAAATAAAGTTCTCCTGTTACATAATACACACTCATTACGTAACAGTTCACTAAATAAACGGGAAAAAGAAACAACATGAACCTCTAAACATCTGCCCTCGTACCAGTGATGACATGATCTACCTCATCGGCATCAGCTTCGGTCAAGGCAAATACTTGCCCTTGTTGGTACGGTCTCTTCCCAATCTGTTGCATTGGTACATTGCGATTACCATTTCGTGGTTTAGGGCATTGAGATTGGTAATGTCCCGTCTCACCACAGTTGTAGCAATTTACCACAGGAGGTCTCACAACATTGTTTCCGGGTCCTCTAACCACATTGATAGAATTCGCCCCTGTCGGTTTGAACCTTTGTGCCGATGGTTGACCCTTGAAATTCCCAGAATTTGCGGGCCTCTTCCCAAACTACCAGTTGTTCCTCCGATTTTGAACAACACGAAACTGCTCCATGTCTACTTACGTGGCTGCCGCGCGTTTAACCAACTTATCAAACCTTCTGATACCAAGAGGTATCATTCGGGACCTCAAGCTCGGCCTCAATCCAAGCTCGAACTTACGAGCCTTCTTCGCCTCATCCATTACCAGTTCGGGAGCATACCTTGAGAGCAGAGTAAATTTGGTCTCATACTCCCTAACTGACATGCCACCTTGTTGCAGTGATAGAAACTCCATGGCCTTCTTCTCCTAAACGTCTGAAGAAAAGTAATGACTGCGGAATTCCTCTAAAAATTCCTCCTAGTCAAGAATAATACCTCCCATCGTCTGCTTCATCGACTGCCACCACACAGCCGCATCCTTCTCAAATTACAGAGTCACCAACTTCACCTTGCTGCCTTCAGGGGTCTCCAAGACTTCGAAGATAGTCTCTACCTGCCTGATCCAGTTGTCAGCCGTATCAGGGTCTGACTTCCCTTCAAACACCGGTAGTTTCATCCGCTTGAATGATTCCACGAGTTTGATTGCTTCGGGCACCGGATTCGCAGGTACCCTTCCTTGGTTCTGATTCATGGCCACGGCATTGAGTGTCTGATAGACCCTCGCGAGTTCCATTTCCAAGTCCAGACCTTCACCATTTCTTGCTCTTCGTCTAGCCATGTTCTGATGCAAAAGATCCATTAAATTCGAAGTGTGAAACATGAACTTTTAAGTCAATAATTCCTTTTCATTGAATTTCAAACTTTATACATTCGAATTTAAAATATTTTTGACGTCAAAATGGAAGCAGTAGACGATACAATGGTCTAACTCCTACGGTTCCTCTTGGCTTCACGAAGCTCTCCCCGTAGTTCTTCAATTTCTTCCTTCAGCACATCGGTCATATTTTTCTTCTTCTCGAGTTCCCATACACGATGACTGAGAACCGCGAAATCATCCTTGCGCTTTGCCAACTGAGCCTCCAATAGTCCGACTCTCTCCCGCAGTGTTTCTACCTGCCTTTGAAGAGATATCACAAGACTACTTGGAACTGGTTCTTCTTCTTCGTCAGAAGAGTCATCAGATGAATCCGGAGGTGGAGTGATCTCTCGGGACTCAGGCCATTCCTCTCCATCGAAGTCTGCTTGCCCCGGGTAGTACTTTTCCTCGGAATCTGCTTGTCCAGGATAGTAATCTTCCTCTATGATATGCCAATTGTCATCTCCAGTAGGGTCGAAGTGATCAGCCATCTTAGAAATAGGGAGGAAGAAGCATAAATCATAGAGCAACACAAATGTAAGTAACTTACATTTAAATCTCTAGACTCAACACACACTCTAATGTCCACTTCTAGGGTGCCGTTCCTTATAAATTTGTACTAGTGTGAAGCGTGGCTCTGATACCACTCTGTAACTCTCCGAATTTCAAAATACACTGAATTCGAGATTCCACAGGATCTTTACACTTCTTTCGTACAATTTTATAAGGAATTTAAACTTTTTCACTTTACATTAGAGTTACAAGAAATCTTTACACTTTACATTTTACAGCGAAAGCAAATTTACAACATTTATATAAAGGTACATCCAATTTGAATAATTGCTAAGCATCATTTCTCCTTTAATCTTTATCATGTCATTTACCCTGCATACAAAACTGTGGGTACGTCAGTTTTTTCAACCGACGAACATTATACACGGCCATCCTCTCTATGCCGGAAACAGTATAACTGATTTTTCATATTTAACAAACACAAACTTGTCACATATCAAACTAAAGAGAATACCCTATTGATGTCGTGTTGTGATTGTGCACTTAGTCCTTAATGCAGTTATTTATATTACATGACACTAATCCGCACTTGTTCGGATTTTATGCATCCCATACTACATAGGTCCGAGGGCAAGCCTCTTAATCGTTCTTCATCTTGTAGGGTTCAATCCCTCGTCATGACTTAATCTACTACTGTAACTACGGTAAGTATCCTAGATGTCCTATAGTACGAGCTCATGTACAGAAAATCTGGAGGGGAATCCCACGTCATGTCACGACGCATCGTGAAGACTATCTATGGACAATTCAGGCCTCCTTCATGGCACACGATCCTCTCCCAGTCACCAAACACCCCCCACAAGCGTCGCTAAGATTCCGATAATTCCAGAGTAGTGCCCACATCATGTCACGACGCATCGTGAAGACAAACTGTGAATCACACCCACATCGTAGACTCGAGGCCCCCATACTTGTATTTTTCTCTCACTTTCATCACCTCTTCACTGTATACTAATTCTTAATGAAATCATGAACAAAATCAATCTCTTAGAGTTAGCCCTCTCACTACTACCGGTCTTATTTCTTTCATTTTACAATGAACCAAACTTGGTCTTTTCAATTTCAATAATCATATTTCATCACTTTTCACTTGCCGGTGTGAGTTTTGGCTACACCCTAATTTTCAATTTCAATTCACAAATTCACATATTTGAGTTGTCATACTCAATAACATTTCTCTTTTTCAATCACATGATTTCTAAATTTTTCATGAGTCAATAACCATACATGGAGTTCAATTATACATCATGTATTTCATAACCAACATTTATTTCCACATTAAAATCGTATCACAAAATATCTAGTCAAAGTGAATATTCACAAACTCGTTATTGTCACACTATTCTTTATCAAGAATAATTCATACAAAACTTCACAACATATACTTTCTTTCTTCCAATTTTTCCTTTTCTAATACTTATCTCACTTTCTTCGCAAAACGCATTTTTACGAAAATGTACGAGTGCAAAACTATAGTCCCAACTACACTTTTATTTTTCAAAATACACTTCATTTCATTCTAATAATTCCCAATAATTTTTCATAAGTCACACATGATTTTAAAATAATAATAGTATTTTTTTTTCGGAATTTTTACACATCAAGAAACCCAAAAAAAATTACTTTTTCATACAAATTAACATTCTGACCAAGCCAGGAATCGAACCAGCGAACCAAGAGAACACAGCCGCGCGCGCTAGCCATCTGGCTACTTGCGCTCATCGATACAAGGAGAAGTCAGAGAGTTTTATACTCTCGATCTGAAAATTGGTTTGATTTTAAACGCACATAAAAAGAATGGTGTTCTCAAGTATCGAACCAGTGACCTCAACCCAACTCACCCGCACTACTGTAGCACTAAAGAGCTCACCGACCACTTGAGCTATAGGCTCAAGTTGTCTTGACTACAACTCGTAATTTATTTAAATTAACTCTCTGTTCAATTAGAACATTTCGATATTCAAAAGCTCTTATTTTAGTTTTGCTTTTACTAAAATTCCTGTAAATCTCCAGAATGTCTACTTAAACATAATTTAACACTCCAGTAATTTAAAATAAATTTTCCAGTAATTAAACACTTATTTTTCATACAATTAATTTAGATTGTATACTACTATTTCCATATCTCATTTTGACATTTCTCATACGACTTAATATTAATATTTCCTACATTAATTCCCTGTTTGTCTTCCTTTTATAAACCCAAAAGCATATTTTAATTTACTCATTCTAAACAATATCACAAAAGTTCATCTAAGCACATAAAGCAACAATTTCCTCCTACTAGCATTTGTACTTAGTTTTGATATTGACAACAAATTTTAATTCACACATTCCATAGCTACAACCTGATTCACATACAACTTAAGATTCATGACGAAATAACATGCAATCTATTTAGCATCAATTCAATCAACTGACAAGTCCTTTTTCCAATTAAGTGTACTCTTATTAATTTCTTTCATGCATTATCGTTTCAATCAACCTTAACATGGTATCTAGTTAGAAATATCGAAAATAACCCACCTTATTTGGAGAGAAAAGATTTTGCAATACCTCCTAAACGAAAGAGTCCTTCGCGAGCTTGCCAAACGAACGCTCCTCCTCCTCCTTGATGTGCAACCGAACCTTCCAAGATTGCAACCCGAGAGCTTCTAGTAGTGTAGTAGCCGACCTCCCTTGTTGCAAGCACACACTCACCATCTCTCTCAATCTTTTATCTCACTTCTTACTAATAAACTACTACTAACAATTGTATTCTCTACTATAGGTTTTTGGAGAAATGAAGAGTGCGTGCAAGAATAACTAGGCTAGGGGGGGGTATTTATACTAAATTTTGGAGCAAATGAAGGGCTAGGATCAATCTAGGGGTTAAGGATAAAAGGCTAGGATTTAAGGGGAAGTTGTAGTAACCAACCATGATCCAAACAACTACCACCCACAAATCCACTTCTCTTTTTCCCTTTCCCTCCCATTCAAAACCGGCCACACAAGGTGCCCCATGCACGTGTACGTGCAATGCACGTGCATTTACTAGTTCACCATATAAAGAGTTGTATATTTTAATAGTCTACATTACAAGTTGTAATTAAAAGGGAAAATAAATTCATGGGCCTTTATTTAATGGGCAAATTTTGTTTACAAAATAAATTAGATTTGGGCTATAAAAGGACTTATGTTTATTTGAAGAAAATGGGCCTTAATGAAAACAATTAGAGAACACATACGCATATATATATATATATATATATATATATACATATACACACTCATTGTCTAATGAAAATAATTATAAGATTTTATACTACAAAAATTGCATGTGCACAATACGTGCAAAAATAATAATTTTCATAAATGAAAATCGGGGTACTACAGTTTCGATTTGGATTTCGTAGTGGAGTCCATAGGGCAGTGTACTCAGAGATCAGAATAACAGGAAACAGGAACAGGTAGAACCTAGTAGTTCTCTTCCGAGTACACCTTCCTATAGGGAAGTATGCGGTCAGGTACAGGAAACAGGTAGGACCTAGTGGTTCTCTTCTGAGTATATCTTCCTATAGGGAAGCTGCATTCAGGTACAGGTAACAGGATCGTGAATCATGTAGTCATGAACACGTAATAGGCAGGCAGGACACATGTCATCTTCTCAGTACACGTTTCTATATTTTCCACTACTAGATCTTTCCCTTAACCCCGGCTTGGTCATTTATTATTATAATCAGGCCTGCATGTATGTGTCCCAAAACAAAGCAAGAATAACAGGATACAAACATGTATCAGGTTCAGGGTGCAAGATAAACACGTACAGGTACAAGATAATACATAACAGGGTAAAACAACTAGTTTTCTAATTCAGGACAGCAAGACAGTGTTGTACTAAAATGGTGATTCCTGCTCCTACAAACATCCAAATCTGGATCCGTCAGAGAATCTGGAAAATAGACTTCCAACCGAATCCAACAAGTATATAAGTCATATAGTGTTTCACAAAATCATAACTCAAAACTGAATCTAAACCAGGAAATGCGTTCAGCCAGAAATCAGTAAATTATATTCAAGTACAGAAAAACAACATGAAAACATCTTAATTAATTCCAGAATAAATCTGGGGTATTTCCCTATATGTCCAGCATCAAAATATAAAATTTCATAATTTTCCAGCAAGAATAGTTTAGTCAACGAAAATCAGAAAACATCAGGAAACGGTAGTTTTGCAAATCTGGAATTCCCAACACTGCTGTACGAAAATAGTAATATCTCGCAAACCGTGAAACGAAATCCAGATCCATCAAAGGGAGATAAAAATAGACAAAATAAACTAAATTTCATATTTCACAAATATTTTTTCATACAATAAAAAGAAATAGGGTGAAAATACGATTCTTTACAGAATAGCGAGCAAAATACAGCAGGTATAGCTTTTATAAACAAGCATGAAACGGCATATGAAACTTATCAATAAAATCCACCAAAATTCTGGGTAATCCCTAAATAGATATAGAAATACTGAACAAGGTTTCAGATCAAAATAATATGTGTAGCACAAGTATCAAAATAGTTTAGTCATCAAAATCATCAAGAAATGAAATCTGGAAATGAAATACACCTTTGTAGTAAAACAACCATATCTCACACATACGAAAACGAAATCGACCAAGGTCAGAGGGGTTGAAAATAAGAAGAATCCCTCTAAAACTCATGTTTTATACTTAAATTAAGATTTTGACCTTAATATGGTCTAAATTACTGATCAAGACAGATTATCGGCAAATTACAGAATTTTCTTTAGGAACAAAACCAACATGAATCACACGAAACTTGATCGAAATATCACTAAACATGAATTAGATTCTACTAAGTGTCCAAATATCATGAAATAGGATATACGACATGTCCACAACAAGTATATCACATGGATCTCACAAGCACACAAGTTCTCATAATTGTTTCACATATACATCACGTCAAGAAATGGTCACTCCTAGGTTAATTCATGTCATATGTTTCGTGAGGCAACTATGGTCAAATAGCACAATAGAGACACCTGTCAAACATAATACACACACAAGTTGTCTCTAGAACCCAACTACACTACAAGTGGTACTTTTGACTTGTATCATACAAAGGAATTTGAGTACAAGTTACTTGCCTAAGAGACGACGATGGAAACGATTCAAAAGCAAAAATAAAGGGAATGAATTTTCGGCACGAACACAAACATAACGAACGGATCACGAACCAATCACAAACACACGATCACGAACAAGATGATGACAATCAAGATTATGAACACAATCGGACGGTCAGATCTCCCTGATGATGAAGATAATGATGAAGATCAAGATCAATCGATCGAACGGCTGCGATCAAAGAAAATTGATGATCATCATGATCGTGACAATCAAGAAGAGATCGGATAGCTAGGATCTAATCGGATGATCAAGAGGAGATCGATGGCCCACATCCAATCAAGCATGATGATCAAGATCCAACGGACGGCCAGAATTCAAACCATCAAGATCAAGATCAAGAGATCGATCAAGATCTGATCAAACAGATGGCTAGGAATCAATCAATCAAGATGATCAAGATCGCGTTGAAGCAGACGACTCACAATCAAATGATCAAGCCAACATCAAAACAGAGCAATGGGGAAAGCTCTGCGATGACTGGCTGGTTGCACGTCGGCGGTAAAGGGGCTGCCGGTGACAGGGGTGGCGACGCAGGCTCTGACGTCTGGCTGTGTCGCGAGGTGGCGCGATGCAGGGGAGCACATCGGGGGCTGGCTGGAGGCAGTGTTGTGCTGCCGCTGGGTGGAGTCGCGACAGAGGGGAATGGTGATGCTGACGATGCACAGGGGAGCACCGGGGAATGTTGCTGTCGTTGTCTGTGGAGTTACGACATGGCCACACGACTGGGCCTGGTGTTGCGGGGCTACGGCTGTCACGGTGGCCTACTACTGCGATGGCTGAGGAGAGCTGGGAGGGCGGAGGCAGAGAGGAGGAAACAGGAGGATGAGGTGGATGGGATGAGGCTAGGGAGGCTTAGAGGTCGAGCGGCCAAGAGAGAGAGACGGGAAGGAAGATGGTTTGAAGAGGAATGAAGATGAAACGGTAGGCAGCTGTAGGGTTAGCATGGGGTAGATGAACAGGCACACAGGATGATGGATTATATATAAGGTTAGGTTTTAGGGTTGTAAACGGGTTAAACAGGATATGCGTAAAAATCAAAGATCCAATAGGGTTTTAAATAAATGGGTAATGGGTTTTAAAGTATAAATGGGTATTGGGGTTTGGGTATCTTGGTTCAATAAGAAAAAAATACAATAACTGGTAAAATATAATTTTTATAAAATAATGTAATTTAAATTACAATATAGAATTTATTTGAAATAAGTACAAATATAATTAATACATAAAAATGGATTTTTAATAAACATTCAAAAACAACAATAATAACAAAATACGAATTGTGTTACAATATAAAAATTATAGAAAATACTTACAAATAAAATTATTGATCGAAAACCGATTTTAATAGGAGATCCAATAATACAATTTGACAAAAGAAATTGAAAGCGGCAAAAAATAATTTACAAAAATTTTAAATACACAAAAATATGTTTTTGGGAAAACAGGGGTTACACCAAATCTGCAACAAAATTATTGGCCCCACCATCTGTCGGGAATTCAATGCACATGCGCACAACGACATATATAATGACGCTAAGGCTGCACTTCCCTAACTACACCGGCCGCCATAGTGAATTCGCCCAAAATCCGTACATACATTAGTGGCACGCTCGCACCGGAGGAGTTTGGGAAGAGCAAACCTCCTAACAAACTTACAATGTATGCACGGTGTATTAGTGGATGTCTTCGTTAGTGGAGTCATCCTTCAAATACTCGGTGAACCTTGATTTAATCCATGCAAGTTGGAGTAATTTACCGCCGAAAACTTCTTTCCAAATTTTTCTTCTTCTTCAACTTTAGCTTGCTCTATGGATTGCTCTACAACTTCTTTGTCATAATCTGACGAAATATCCGCTAGAATTTTAGCTTCAACTTTCTCTTTCCTTGCATCCAACTCCTCATCTAAATCGACACCAAGGTATTCATGTACAACTTCCACTCGTTCGAAGTCCATGTTCCCTGTCACAGCTACCCCATCTATAGAAAGCTCGGTAATCATTGCTACATCTTGGAGAGTGACAACCACCTTTCCTTTGGAATGTGTGTGTTCCCGGCCTCCATAGCTCCATAAGAGTTGCAAGTAAAGGTCGATCGAGCTTCACACCCCCATCAATCCTACTCCATAAAAACTGGTTTGGACCAAGTACGTAGTGGTATGGGGATCCATGGGAAGAGTCGCATGCGTCCAGAAGTTATACTACTTTGCAGACCCATCCCATATTGCAACGTGAGTATGCTTGAGTCTTCCGGTCCTGGAGGTGTAAGTCCAACTGAAGATGACAGAATGGCCTCTACGGATGAAGAATGGCGGCCATTAACCTACACGAACGAATATAAATCTCGTTACTATTGATACAATGTTACATATTCGTACTCAAAACTAATAATAATAATCAATCTTACATCTGTAAACCGTTCACCACTACCGCTTCCATAAGGGCCTTTCGATCACCTCGTTCTCGGCATTTCTCTATCAACAATAATACCAAGATTAATTGATAAGCGGTTCAATTTATGTTAAGTTGCTGGTATTATAAAAAGTGAGCAAAAAAGTGAGAAAAACCTCACAAACGGCAACCAAATATTCAGCAACTTTGTGAGTATGTCAGATTCCCCACACACAAGCTAACACAACTTGTAGAAGTGAGTTTCGACTCACAGTTTATAAGATACGACCACGTATCACTTTATTTCAAGAAAAAGCAAATAAAGCGATACATGTCGGTATCTTGCAAACTGTGAGTCGAAACTCACTTCTACAAGTTGCGTTAGCTTGTGTGTGGTGAGTCCAGCCTACTCGCCAAGTTTCTTAATTTTTGGATGCCACTTATGAGGTTTTCTATATTTTAATACTCAAAATATCCAAAATTAGTTATTTTAGTTGTTGTTGTTGTTACGAAAACATATAAAACCGCACAAACGACATCCAAAAATTACAAAACTTTACGACTAGGTCGGACTCACCACACACAAGCCAATGCAACTTGTAGAAGTGAGTTTTGACTCATGCTTTGTAAGATACGGCCGTGTATCACTTTCATTCACGAATAAGAATGGAAAGCGATACCATGCAGTATCTCGCAAACCGTGAGTGACAACTCACTTCTAAAAATTGCATTGATTTGTGTGTGGTGAGTCCGAACTACTCACTGAGTTCCTTAATTTTTTGATTTTGTTTGTAAGGCTTTCTAGTGTAACTGTATTAAAAAATTCCAGAGTTTAGTTGTTGTTGTTTGAGATACGTAAGGAAACCACATCAACGACAATGAAAAAACTCGAAACTTTGCAAGTAAGTAGGATTCACCACACACAAGATAACGCTACTTCTAGAAGTGAGGTTTTGACTCATGGTTTGCGAGATACGATCGTGTATTGCTTTATTTTGGTTTTTCTTGAGAAAAACCAATACACGACCGTATCTCGCAAACAGTGAGTCAAAACTCACTTCTAGAAGTTGTATTATCTTGTGTGTGGTGAATCCGACATACTCACAAAGTTGTGAAATTTTTTTTTTGCCGTACGTGCGGTCTTATTAGTTTCGAACAAAAAGACGACTACATCTATAATTTGAGCAAACAACAACAACTACGTTTACAATTCTACCGTCTACAATCATTAAATAACTAGATACAAGCTACTACATATATATAATTACGCATCACAAAAATAAATTCAAGTAATTAAAAAACATGAAAATCTACATAAATACAACTACGAAGCTATGATTTAGTAATTACCTTGCACAATAGAGATTTGTACGGCGTATGTGTTGTCGACGATGTATTCAGATTTAATCGGCGAACTAGGGTTTTGAGTTTATGATTATATTTCAAAGATTGGGGTATGAGGGGTTTTAGTGGGTTTCGGGAAAGAGAGAGACTAGGGAGAGTGAGAGAGAGAGTTGGAAGGAGGTGGCCGGTCAGGATGAGCTGGAGGAGGCGCCAGAGGTTGGGGTGTTTGGAGATGGGGAATTTCGGTGTTCGGCTGTTCGGGGACTTCAAGAGAGAGAGAAAGAGTGTGTGTGAGAGTATGAGATAGATAGAGGTGCCAAAGGACGGTCAGGAGAGGTCGGAGGGATTTTGGGTTGGGTTTCAGTCGGGGTGAGAGACAGGAAGGGAGGAGGGACTGTAAGTGAAAGAGTAAGGAAGAAAAAAGAGAAAAAAAGAAGAGTTGAAGGGGGTATAATGGGGTGAAATTCCCGTTATACCCCTAAGTGAATTAAGTGGGTGGGGGGGGGGGGGGATTTGGGCAGGCTCGATCTGAGCCATCAGTTCAAGATCAGATCGATCCAATGGCTCAGATTGGAGTTTGCAATGGGTTTATACAAATGGACCCATTTGCAATGGAAGAAACCTCTATGGTGGCGTTTGGTACGCGGTAACATACAAGGAAATCAAGGATTACCCTCTCGATTACTTGGTTCGGTAAGATATGAGTATAGTTTTGGAAAGATTATCAAAATTTCCATGTGAATCAAAATCTTTTATTGGAAAGAATATACATTCCTCTTTAAAATGGTGGGATCCGTGGATTCCTCCACATAAAAAAATAACTGCGATTATCACTTTACCTAATCACTCTCCCCAAATTTGTGATAATCTTTCTGCCTTATCATATTGCCACTCTATGTTCCCTCCAACAAATTTGTTACTCTGCTTTATTTGGGTGGGATTTGTGCATATTTTTATATAAAGAGGAACATCCAATTAGAGACTGAATAGAATTAAATAAGTATGATATATGTTTCAGTATAATGTATCAATTTAAACAATAGTACCCACCATTATTTAAAAAAAATTGAAGGAGAAACCCTCGGTCTACTAAGTCATAAATAATATATTTCATTGATAATTATAATCCATGTATGCCTAAGCTCATGTGTTTGTACTGCATGCATTTCATTTTTTAATGTTTTTTATCTACCTGGTTGAAATATATTAGAATCATAATATAACTTTTTGAGTCATCTATTTGATACTGTACTCAGGTTTTATAAGATATATATCAATATTGGTTTGCACATGTCACACATATGCATCGATTGCTACAGTAGATAATAATTATATTGGTTTTTTTAAAAATAAAACCAAAAGTGTATTTTTGGTAATGTCTACTTTAGCGAATGATTGATGAGAATGAATTGGTCTGTATCAAACCCAGTAATAAAATTGTAACGCCCCGAATTCCAAACACATGTAATTCGTAGCACAAACAGGATCATTTACTTCAACTTCGTACAAAATACAAGGAATTTTAAACTTTTTATTTACAACATGTTCTTTACAACAGCACATCGGAAATAAATGAATACAATACAATCTACAACAATGAAAATTCTTCAATCTTGTAACAACTCATCATAGTGACTTCAAGCCCTTACCAAGTCCAATCCTGCATCTGGAAAATTGTGGGCACGACAGTTGTTACAACTGACGCAATGCTATAATACAATGATTCTTTTACTTTAGTGAGGAGCTCCCCGTAAAGAAGCAGGGGCTGCGGTAGCTGCCGAATCAAATACAAACGTGAATGCAAACAGGAAAAGTGACTATCCTAATCGTGTCAGTGTATGATATGAATTAATGCCTAATGCAGACATTTACACTACAATGACACAAAAGCATACTTGTTTGGATTTTATGCATCCCATACTACATAGTTCCAAGGGCAAGCCCTTATCGTACTCCTCAATATATGGTTCAATCCATCGTTATGAAAATTCTACTACGGTGACAAAAGCAAGGTTTAGACATTTCACGAGTACGGATTCCAGTCCCGGAGTCCACCGTCAAACTATACAGAATCCTCGTCGTGCGAACATCCCGCAAGTGCACCTCTAGCCCCGGTATAAACATATATATTGGTGACCTGGCTTCCATCCGCCCGACTATTCATGACCCTGGAATCTTCTGTCAGATCAATTGTAGTCCCGGATCTAATTGAGGCTCGTCTCACTCCGCAAGTAACCACAGTCCTGGAGTCCACCGTCAAACTGGGTTTATAGTCCTGGAGTCCACCGTCAGACTATATAGAGGCGCCTCACTTACGTTTGCCCAAGTTTCATAACATCTTCTTCTAGTGCTTATCCTTAAATTTAAACAAAAATAATAATACCACCTAGAGCTAGCTTATCCTCCTACCAGTCTGAAACAATATACCGAGATCGATGGCCCATATTGGCCACTTCTCAAATTTCAATAATCATTTTCATCACTTTGCCGTACTTTGGGTCTCACTTAACCAATAGAGTCAACATAACTCATGCTCACAACATCATAGGTTATTCATACCCTATTTATTCACATTTTCATTCATTCACATATCCAATCAATCTCTTATCCACTCAACTCAGTTATTTACATAACTAGTTCATAGTCTTATTGTAACACCCCGAATTCCAAAATACAACTGAATTCGAAGTTCCATAGGATCTTTACACTTCTTTCGTACAATTTTACAAGGAAATAAAAACATTTTTTATATCAGAGTTACGTTACACCTTTACATTATTACAGCGGAAGCAAATATACAGTAATTACATAAAACAATGAATCAATCCTTGAGCAGCATGTATACTTCAATTTGTCAAGCATCTTTACCCTGCATGTAAAACTATGGGCACGTCAGTTCATTCAAATGACGAAATATTATACACTGCCATCCTCTCTATGCCGGAAACAGTATAACGATTCTCAATACTTAGCAAACCACAAACTTGTTCACAAACAAAGCTAAAGGGACTATCCTATTGATGTCGTGTTGTGAAAGTGCACTTAGTCCTTAATGCAATTATTAGTATTACATGACACTAATGCGCATTTTTTCAGAGTCTATACAGCCCATACTACATAGGTCCGAGGGCAAGCCCTTAACCGTTCTTCATCTTGTAGGATTCAGTCCCTCGCCATGACTTAATCTACTACTGTAACTACGGTAAGTATCCTAGATGTTTTCTGACCTACGAACTCATGTCTAGGCGCCCTGGAGGGAATCCCAACGCACTGAAACATGATTCATCATGCATGCATCCTGTGGTAATTCAGCTCCTAACATAGACATGACACCACCCGCAGTCGTCAAACACCCCACGATCGTCGCCACCGGGATCGTGGAGCAGTATCCACGCCCTATCATGGCACATCATGGGACATCCTGTGAATACTCTCACGCCGCCAATCCAATGGCCCTCATACTCAATATTTTTCTCTTACTTTCATCACATCTTCACTATGTATCTAATCCTTAGTTTAATTGAATCATGAATAAAATCAATCCCTTAGGGTTTAGTACTTCCACTATATCTGTCTTATTCATTTATTTCACATGACCCAAACCTTGGTCTTTTCATCTCAAATATCATTTCCACATTTCTTTTATTGCCGGTATAAGGCTTGGCTATACCCTAGTTCTCAATTTCCACTCATAATTACAACATCGAGCTTTTCATGCTCATAAGGTTTTTTTCATGATTAATCACAATTCACATTTCATAAGCATAGTATTCACGTATCCGCATCTTTCATAACTCATCACAATCAATAATTCAATTTCATGTACAATTTATGCGTAAGAATAATAAGTTTCAACTAGTAGTATTCCATAGTTCATTTGTTCCAAGAATCTATTATTCTCATTTCAATTCATCCTAAAAGCACAATTTACATGTCCAATTAATTACACGAATCACGACTTCAAAAATTCCTCCTTACTAATTCTCATCTTTATAACTTTAAAAAAAAATTCATTTATTTTTCCTTTGTTTTAAAGACAATTTAATTTAAAAAGAAGTCCATTCTTGCAAAAAGCCTCAATTTCTTAATTACACTATATCAAAAGTTATACAAATTTTTCTCATAAAGTCCAAATAATTTTCAGTAATTTATTCCATATTTTCCCTAAATTTTAATCTATTTTTAAAACTCAAAATAATATTAAATTCCCAAAAAAACATTTTTTTTTTAAATCCAAACCCCCAACCGGATTCGAACCCACAACCAGCGGCCCAAAGGACAGCGCACAAGACCACTACGCCAAGTCACCAAGGCGATATGAATAGGGGTTACAATCCCTATGTATCAACTCCCGGTATTTCGAATTTTTCTATAAAAACAACACAAAACGGAAAGCTCCATTCTCGGTATCGAACCCGAGACCCATGACTCAGCCCCCCTTATTGTAGCGACTGAAGACTCTACCGACCAATTGGTCTAAGTGGCCATATCGATTTGAAAGTAATTTAATTGGGTTTTGAGTTGGTTCTCTGTTCATATCTACAATTCATGAATTCTCACAACAAATTGTTTCTTTTCTTCTCTTTTGAAAGCAAATTTTTCCAGAATTAAACACACATAAATCTACAGCAAACCAGTATTTTTATAAGCATTATTAGCTCTATAAAACATGTATTTTAGTCCTAGTTTGTGTTCCATGTCCACAATTTTGACATTGAGAACAATAGCACATCTCTTCATAATTAGAGTTAGGTTTTCACCAAATCACTACGTTCTTTCGTTTTCTTTCTTATTGACATCATATTACATTTTTAGAACACAAAATTCATCTTTTCTAAAAAAAGAATTAAAAATTCTATTTTTGTCAACTAATTACACATGATGCATTCAATCAACTATTTGCAATTACAATTCTTTTTATTTATTATAACATTCATGAAGCACATACAAAATGGAGAATTCTAACACATAAATTAACAATTATTCATTAGAAATCAATCCATCAATTAACCTCTAAATTATCACTCTACTTTAATTAAACAAGCATGGTTGTCATTTCTCATTAGTTGATTCATATAATTTCATTAAAATATACCTAGCATGATGTCTAGTTCCAGAAATACGAGAAACATCCACTTTCATTCATGATTAATCAATCTAGCAACCAAATTAACACACATATACTAGATTATCAATTTCTCTCTAATTAGGCAAACATTAATTTTAACTAGTTGCTCTTTAATAATTACTTAATTCACTCCTAGCATGTTCTCTAATTAAGAAGCATGAGAAACACCCACCTCTTTGGAGAAAACGAAATAAAAGCTCCTAGAGTCTCCTAGAATGCAAGAGAGTAGCCTTCTCCTCCTAGATTGTGTTGCAAAAACTCTCCTTCTTGTTCCTTGTGCAAAAACCGATGCTTCAATTGTCGATGGATGGGGCCGGCCTCCTTGCTTGGGACACACCAATGAACACTTAAACTTTATACTCCCTAATGTATTTCTCTCTTTTATAATTTCTTCCTTTCAATTAATTTTTTTGTGTAGTATGGATGAAGGTAGGGGGTATTTATACTAGTTCTAGGATGGATTGGAGGACTAGGATTTTACTAGATGGTTAGAGATTGATGGCTAGGATAAGAGGGGAAGTTGTAGCAACCACCCATAAACAAGTAACCACCCACGCACACACACACCCACTCTCCCATCTCCTTAAGCACAATCCGGCTTCCAAGGTGTGGAATGCACACTACGTGCATGCACGTGCCCTCTAGTACCCCCCTATTTGAAATTTGTACAAATTTAATTAATCAATTGTTCACCATTTGTGCCTACATGACAAGTTGTGACAATTTAAAGGATTAATTAAGTTTGTGGGCTTCACAAATAGTGGACTTAGGTTTATGGGCCAAATAATAAAATAATTAATTATTAAATTTGGCTCAAAATATGAAAATAATGTTTAGGCTTTATAAAATAGGCTTTTTAGAAAAATAAAGGAAAAGAAAGAAATAATTGTTCATACTACAAAAGGAAATTTTATAAAAATAAATATGCAAACGAAATTTTGCATGTGCACAATACGTGAAAATCAACATTTTTATTAAAATGAAAGTTTAGGGTTACAACACTCCCTCCTTAGAATAGTTCCGTCCCCGAAACTACAATTAAAGAGTGAGAAAACAAAACACAATAAGAAAATACAATCAAACAAAGAGCTCAGGATGATCCTTCATCATCCTTTCCTCAGATTCCCAAGTAGTCTCTTCAACCAACTGGTTTTTCCAGACTACCTTGACCATCGGTATCGTCTTATTCCTCAAGACTTTCTCCCGACTATCAAAAATCTCAACTGGAAGTTCAATGTAACTCAGATCCAACTGCAAACCCTCTGGCACTTCGGGCAAATGATGACTTGGATCTGAATGTAACCTCTCAGCATAGACACATGAAAGACTTGTGCACCTGAGATAACTCTTCCGGTAACTCAAGCCGATAAGCTGTTTTCCCGATCCTTTTCAATATCTTATACGGGCCTATGAACCTCGGGGCTAACTTTCCACCCTTGCCAAATCGGATCACGCCTTTGCTGGGCGATACCTTCAGAAAGACAAAGTCACCAACCTCAAACTCAAGGTCCCTCCTCCGGTTGTCTGCATAGCTCTTCTGCCTACTCTGAGCATCCACCAACCTCTTCCTGATCAGATCAATCTTTTCAGAGGTCTGTTGCACAATCTCAGACCCAAACATCTGACACTCTCCAACTTCGAACCAAAAGACAGACGTCATGCACTTCCTGCCATACAAAGCTTTGTACTGCGCCATCCCAATGCTAGTCTGAAAACTGTTGTTGTAGGAAAACTCCACCAAAGCTAAATGCCTTTTCCAACTGCCTCCAAAGTCTAGTACACAGCACCGAAGCATGTCCTCAAGAATACGGTTGACTCTCTCGGTCTGCCCATCGGTCTGGAGATAAAAAGCAGTGCTGAAATCCATCTTGGTATCCAAAGCTGTCTGAGACTTGTAGTGGTGCCTATCTCTCCACAATTGAAACAAGTCACTGGAGGTCTCACCTAAGTATTCCCGGGTCTTCCTGCCACTTGAACAGCGTCGCACCCGTAGGCTTGAACCTTTGAGCCGGTGGCTGTCCCCTGACATTAACAGCAACTGCAGGCCTCTTCCCCGCATTCCAGTTGTTCCTCCGATTCTGAATAGCGAAGAACTGCTCCATGTCTGCCTCCGTGGCTGTCGTTTGTTTGACCAGCTTGTCAAACCTCCTGATACCGAGGGGTATCATCCTGGATCTCAGACTTGGCCTCAAACCATGCTCGAACTTTCGAGCCTTCTTCGCCTCATCCATCACCAGTTCGGGTGCATATCTTGAGAGCTGAGTGAATCTGGTCTCATACTCCCTAACTGACATGCCACCCTGCTGCAGTGCCAGAAACTCCATGGCCTTCTTCTCCTAGATGTCTGAGGGAAAATAATAACTGCAGAATTCCTCCAAGAATTCCTCCCAGCCAAGAACCAAGTCTCCCATCGTCAACTTCATCGACTACCACCACACAGACGCATCCTTCTCGAACTGCAGTGCAGCCAGCTTCACCTTGCTGCCCTTCGGAGTCTCCAAGACTTCGAAGATAGTCTCTACCTGTCGGATCCAATTGTCAGTCGTGTCAGGGTCTGACTTCCCCTCAAACACCGATGGTTTCATCCATTTAAATGATTCCACAAGTTTGATTGCTTCGGATACTGGATTCACAGGCACCCTTCCTTGATTCTGATTCAGGGCAACGACATTGAGTGTCTGATAGACCCTCGCTAGCTCCGTTTCCAAGTCCAGACCTTCACTATTTCGATCTCATCTTCCAGCCATATTCTGATGCAAAAGATACATTAAATTCGAAGTATAAACATGGATTTTAAATCAACTTTTCATTTCATTAAATTTCTAACTTTATACATTCGAATTTAAAACATTTCTGACATCAAATGAAAGCAGTAGAAGATACAACAGTCTAACTCCTACGGTTCCTCTTGGCTTCATGAAGCTCTCCCCGCAATTCCTCCACTTCCTCCTTCAGTACATCGCTCATGTTTTTCCTCTTCTCGAGTTCCCAAACACGAAGACTGAGAACTGCAATATCATCTTTGCGCTTCACCAACTGAGTCTCTAGTAGCCCAACTCTCTCCCATAGAGTCTCTACCTGCCTCTGAAGAGACACAATGAGATTACCCGGAACTAGTTCTTCCTTGTCAGAAGAATCATCAGATGAATCCGGAGGTGGAGTGATCTCTCGGGACTCAGGCCATTCCTCTTCCACTTCTTTGGGATCTTCCTCGTCTGAACCAGCTTTCCCGGGGTAGTAATCTTTCTCAATGAGGTGCCAATTGTCATCTCCAGCTGGGTCGAAGTGGTCCGCCATCTTAAAGATAGAGAAGAAGAAGCATAAATCATAGAGCAACACAAATGTAAGTGACTTACATTTAAACCTTTAGACTCAACACACACTCAAATGTCCACTTCTAGGGTGTCGTTCCTTATAAACTTGTACTATTTAGAAGCGTGGCTCTGATACCACTCTGTAACACCCCAAATTCCAAAATACAACTGAATTCGAAGTTCCACAGGATCTTTACACTTCTTTCGTACAATTTTACAAGGAAATAAAAATATTTCTTACATCAGAGTTACATTACACCTTTACATTATTATAGCGGAAGCAAATATACAGTAATTACAGAAAACAACAATTGAATCAATCCTTGAGCAGCATGTATACTTCAATTTGTCAAGCATCTTTACCCTACATGTAAAACTGTGGGCGCGTCAGTTCATTCAACAGACAACATATTATACACGGCCATCCTCTCTATGCCGGAAACAATATAACGATTCTCAATACTTAGCAAACCACAAACTTGTTCACAAACAAAGTCAAAAGGGACTATCCTATTGATGTTGTGTTGTGAAAGTGCACTTAGTCCTTAATGCAATTATTAGTATTACATGACACTAATGCGCATTTGTTCAGAGTTTATGCAGCTCATACTACATAGGTCCGAGGGCAAGCCCTTAACCGTTCTTCATCTTGCAGGGTTCAATCCCTCGCCATGACTTAATCTACTACTGTAACTACGGTAAGTATCCTAGATGTTTTCTGACCTACGAACTCATGTCTAGGCGCCTTGGAGGGAATCCCAACGCACTGAAACATGATTCATCATGCATGCATCCTGTGGTAATTCAGCTCCTAACATAGACATGACACCACCCGCAGTCGTCAAACACCCCACGATCGTCGCCACCGGGATCGTGGAGCAGTATCCACGCCCTATCATGGCACATCATGGGACATCCTGTGAATACTCTCACGCCGCCAATCCAATGGCCCTCATACTTAATATTTTTCTCTTACTTTCATCACATCTTCACTATGTATCTAATCCTTAGTTTAATTGAATCATGAATAAAATCAATCCCTTAGGGTTTAGTACTTCCACTATATCTGTCTTATTCATTTATTTCACATGACCCAAACCTTGGTCTTTTCATCTCAAATATCATTTCCACATTTCTTTTATTGCCGGTATAAGGCTTGGCTATACCCTAGTTCTCAATTTCCACTCATAATTACAACATCGAGCTTTTCATGCTCATAAGGTTTTTTTCATGATTAATCACAATTCACATTTCATAAGCATAGTATTCACGTATCCGCATCTTTCATAACTCATCACAATCAATAATTCAATTTCATGTACAATTTATGCATAAGAATAATAAGTTTCAACTAGTAGTATTCCATAGTTCATTTATTCCACGAATCTATTATTCTCATTTCAATTCATACTAAAAGCACAATTTATACGTCCAATTAATTACACGAATCACGACTTCAAAAATTCCTCCTTACTAATTCTCATCTTTATAACTCTAAAAAAAATCTCATTTATTTTTCCTTTGTTTAAAAGACAATTTAATTTAAAAAGAAGTTCTTTCTTGCAAAAAGCCTCAATTTCTCAATTACGCTATATCAAAAGTTATACAAATTTTTCTCATAAAGTCCAAATAATTTTCAGTAATTTATTCCATATTTTTCCTAAATTTTAATCTATTTTTGAAACCCAAAATAATATTAAATTCCAAAAAAAAAACATTTTTTTAAAAATCCAAACCCCCAACCGGATTCGAACCCACAACCAGCGGCCCAAAGGACAGCGCACAAGACCATTGCGCCAAGTCACCAAGGCGATATGAATAGGGGTTATTATCCCTATGTATCAACTTTCGATATTTCGGACTTTTTTAAAAAAACCAACACAAAACGGAAAGCTCCATTCTCAGTATCGAACCCGAGACCCATGACTCAGCCCCCCTTACTGTAGTGACTGAAGACTCTACCGACCAATTGGTCTAAGTGGCCATATCGATTTGAAAGTAATTTAATTGGGTTTTGAGTTGGTTCTCTGTTCATATCTAAAATTCATGAATTCTCACAACAAATTGTTTCTTTTCTTCTCTTTTGAAAGCAAATTTTTCCAGAATTAAACACACATAAATCTACAGCAAACCAGGATTTTTATAAGCATTATTAGCTTTATAAAACATGTATTTTAGTCCTAGTTTGTGTTCCATGTCCACAATTTCGACATTGAGAACAATAGCACATCTCTTCATAATTAGAGTTAGGTTTTCACCAAATCACTACGTTCTTTCGTTTTCTTTCTTATTGACATCCTATCACATTTTTAGAATACAAAATTCATCTTTTCTAAAAAAAGAATTAAAAATTCTATTTTTGTCAACTAATTACACATGATGCATTCAATCAACTATTTGCAATTACAATTCTTTTTATTTATTATAACATTCATGAAGCACATACAAAATGGAGAATTCTAACACATAAATTAACAATTATTCATTAGCAATCAATCCATCAATTAATCTCTAAATTATCACTCTACTTTAATTAAACAAGCATGGTTGTCATTTCTCATTAGTTGATTCATATAATTTCATTAAAACATACCTAGCATGATGTCTAGTTCTAGAATTACGAGAAACATCCACTTTCATTCATGATTAATCAATCTAGCAACCAAATTAACACACATCTACTAGATTATCAATTTCTCTCTAATTAGGCAAACATTAATTTCAACCAGTTGCTCTTTAATAATTACTCAATTCACTCCTAGCATGATCTCTAATTTAGAAGCATGAGAAACACCCACCTCTTTGGAGAAAACGAAATAAACGCTCCTAGAGTCTCCTAGAATGCAAGAGAGTAGCTTTCTCCTCCTAGATTGTGTTGCAAAAGCTCTCCTTCTTGTTCCTTGTGCAAAACCGATGCTTCACTTGTGGATGGATGGGGTCCTTGCTTGGGACACACCAATGAACACTCAAACTTTATTCTCCCTAATGTATTTCTCTCCTATATAATTTCTTCCTTTCAATTAATTTTTTTGTGTAGTATGCATGAAGGTAGGGGGTATTTATACTAGTTCTAGGGTGGATTGGAGGGCTAGGATTTTACTAGATGGTTAGAGATGGATGGCTAGGATAGGAGGAAAAGTTGTAGCAACCACCCATAAACAAGTAACCACCCATGCACACACACACCCACTCTCCCATCTCCTTAAGCACAATCCGGCCTCCAAGGTGTGCAATGCACATTACGTGCATGCACGTGCCCTCTAGTACCCCCCTATTTGAAATTTGTACAAATTTAATTAATCAATTGTTCACCATTTGTGCCTACATGACAAGTTGTGACAATTTAAAGGATTAATTAAGTTTGTGGGCTTCACAAATAGCGGGCTTAGGTTTATGGCCAAATAATAAAATAATTAATTATTTAAGTGGGCTCAAAATAAGAAAATAATGTTTAGGCTTTATAAAATAGGCTTTTTAGAAAAATAAAGGAAAAGAAAGAAATAATTGTTCATACTACAGAAGGAAATTTTATAAAAATAAATATACATACGAAATTTTGCACGTGCACAACACGTGAATATCAACATTTTTATTAAAATGAAAGTTTAGGGTATTACACTTATTCAACAATTTCAAATCAACATTCTTTACGTAATAGATAGTTTATTCACATGTTAAACCTCATAATACAACCCTTGAAAAGATAATTAAATGCCTCTTAATTCCTCATAAGGTACATCTTACTAACATTCCAATTTTAAATCAAATCTTATATGCTGTAAAAGTTTTAGGACTCTTAGATAAAAGACATCAACCCAATGGTATTGTAAAAATCATATAAATTCCAATAATACTCCAAAAATAGATTTGTTAGTTTTATAGGAATCATGAATGAGTCTACTAAAACTTTTTAGTTAATATCATCTACATTCATCCTCAAATGCTTCGTCTAAATTTATTTGCAAAACAGTAGGTTCAAAATCTGGAAACTGCAGCTCATGCTACTTGTAAAAATCATAGAAAATTCTATACTTCATAAAAAATTGTGTTCTTTAGATCAAATTAAAGGTATACAAGTATACTATAACTTTGTAGTCATAAGTTTCCCCAAAATATTGTGTCTATAACCTCGAATTCTTCGAAATCTACATTATGGTCGAAATGTTATACAGACTGTCACAGTTCAAACTTGTAATATTCATTATAAATTCAGTTCGTCATGAAAATTTTATTTTTTATACTATAAACTTAGGGATAACGAGTCTACTTCAACTTCTTAGTTGTGACCTTCCTCAAAATACTTCATCTAAGATGATGAAATGATCAAAATCCGAAATGTGTACAAGTTTCCAGCAACTAGCCAACTGCCAACCAGTCCTAAGTTTGAATTTTATTAAAATAGTAAACGACATCCAAATATTATAAAATTTTAAGGAGATATTCTTCACATATACGAGACGATCCTATAAAAATTTTGGCTCTAGATTCCATCTATTTTAATAAATATGATTTTTTGAAGTACAACTAGGACTCAAAACAGAACCTTAAAAATGCCTTCAAATCAAACATATCATAATTTCATACATTCAGTCAGCAACAAATAATCTTAACATGAATGTCCAATCTATATAAGTTATCATGCATCTAACAATTTATACATGTCAAGTATTATACCAATAAAACTATATTAGAAAGTTGAAGAAACACCCACCTCAAATGTAGACTTCCTAGTAGAAGAATTACTAGAAATTAATGCTCAAAAGCTCCAAGCTCCCTAAAAAATTATCATGCCCCGCTTTCCAAAAATACGGAATATGAGTACATTACATTGGCTCAGCGAATGACTAACGTCACCCATAAGCTGTTTTCCCATCAACTCAACAATATAATCAATACAGAATAATTGCGCTGACAATAATAATAATCTCATGAACAATAATACTTAGATTGAAGCAATATGAAATATCCAAATACAATAAACCAATGCCTAGAAACAATAATAAAATCTGGGTCATAAGCCCAATACATTAATATTCCAATCACGAATAGATAATAAGTCTCAATACATTATGTTTGATAAAACACCATGCAATTAAAAGCATTAAAATCTTCAGAATCTTTGTTCTCCAATCCCAGCAGACAATTCTTCTAAATTACCTGTGAACACTTCATCTAAAAAGAGGATAAAAATTATCCTTAGAGCAAGTCGTGGATAGCAAGTAGAGAAAGCAAGGAACAATGGAATAATGATATAACAATGAGTTCAATGAATCAATAGGAACCAATAACATGAGACAATAATACTAATCAATATCATGATAATCAATGCAATGGTTATAAACAATGATTCAATATTTGATAACAATAATCAATGATCAATAACGATAACACTTGGCCAATATTCGATATAAATAGGAACAATGATGTACAATATGCAATGTTGATGTTGTGTCAATTCTTATGTCTATTAATCATTTTAATCCTAACTAATCCACGTACTACTGCATCCCGTACTACAAGTTCGATGCATAAAATCAATTTCGTTTAGACTAAGTGGTGAATTCTTTAGATCATGTGTCAGTACGATAATCAATGATATGATAACAATATTATTGCACGGTTCATCATTATGATACACTGATACATTGATTCACTGATTCACGGATTCACGGATTCACGAGTTCACGGGTTCACGAGTTCACGACACAAAAGATTGGGGTGCCATAGTCAGCGCTCCACAGTCAATCGATAAACACTAGTCGAAACAGTCACTATATTTGTAATACCCCGCAAAATTTAAATGACAATTTTGCCCTCGGGTGTTACGCACGTGCATTTTGTACTATTACTGATCATATCCATAACGCATTTTGATATGTATTTTGAATTCCAATCATTTATGCAATCCCGTATTCTTAAAATCCCATTTGAGACAACTCAAATGCTAAATTTCAATCTTTGAGTTTTACGTGCTTTTACGTATTATCGATGCACGTGTCGATTTCGGATATTCCACCGTTACGTGCAAAATTTTCGATGGGTTTCAATTATTTATTTTTATAAACATGTTTAAATTCATTTTTTTGTAAATGGAATTCAATTTTTGTCTATTTTAATTAAAATAGTTTTTCTACGTGCAATACACGTGCTTTCTGTACGTTTGAGTATATTATCGAATATGTATATTAAAAATACTTTATGTTGCATTCCAATTGATTATAAATATTTTTCGGTTGACAAAATCAATTTTTTGTATTTTTGAGATTTAATGGGCGACGACGTGTTTCGGTGCACGTGTTTTTAGCGTATTATTCTTTCAAAATAAATTTCATGAAATTGTTTGTGTCTATTTTTATTGTGCATGAAAAGTATAATTTTAAAGTTAATTTTACATATTTATCACATATATAAATAATTGTTTTAAAGGGACTAATTAAATAAATTGTTTTTGGGTGTACACAAAGCACGTGCACGTGCACACGTGCAATGTGCACACTTTTGGGGACCGGACTGATATTGAGAAGAGGGAATTCTGAATTTTTGGATTTCAAAATAGGAGGGAAAGCAAGTTACAAAATTTTAATAATGGGGTAAGTGGTGTTCATGTGTGGGGTGGTTATTATAACTACCTATTAGTTAATCTCTAAAAATGCCCCTTAGTCTCTCATTCTCTCATCTCTTCTCCTCCCTCTCCCCTGACATTTCCAAAAAGAAACCCCCCAAAACCAGCAAAGACTTTGTCCATTCTCCACCTAATCATCTATCCCACATGCCTATATACATATACTAATGTATATATATGTACATACGTAGTATGTGTATATGAAAGAAGATGAGAGTTGTTCTTGATGTTGCCGAATTGGAGTGGGGATGGAGATGCTCTTGATTATTGTTGCTTGCCGAAATGGATTGAAGACCTTGCTTGGGTGCGCGAATTTCGAGGAGTTGCAATTGGAGTTCCTTTAGGAGCTTCTAATTCTAGGAGTTCTATTGAGTACAAATCTTCAATTTAGGTGGGTGTTTCTTAAATACTTTCTAATTTAGGAGTAGAAATTGCATGATAGTTGATATATGATTCATTTGGTTGAAATTGAATTGGTATTATGAGATTACATGCACATTAATGAATCGTTAAATTTTGATTGATTGTGGTAAATGCAAATTTGCTATTCTATTCCTTAAATTGTTATGATTGCTAGTTGAAATGCTAGAAGTGAAGTGATTGCATGAAATTGATGCATGTTGAGACATGATTAGAATAATGCAAATATGTTGTTTGTTGAGAATGTGGCAAAGAAGTGTGATTATAAACTCAAAATATTATTTATACGAGTATAGAGATTTTTGTAAAGTGATTTTAATAAAAGAAAACAGTCTAATTGAAAAATTGATTGAATATATGTTTTGATGCATTTTAAGGATTTCATTTGAAAAATGAGAAACTTGAGAATTTGATAACATATACGATATTGTTTTTAAAAGGAATATATTCTGGAAATAATTTATATTTTGTATATGGAAGTACAAATCGATTAAAAGGTTGAAGAATATATGCAAAGATGCAATTGGTGAAGTTGACAGTCGACTGTCTAACTTCCACAGTCGACTGTCAAGTATAAGAAATTGGGTTTTCGTCGGCAGGACAGTCGACTGACTACCTTCACAGTCGACTGCTGCTGGTGTTTTGGTTTTTTAAAATATTTGCGGAACAGTCGACTAATACTGTCACCAGTCGACTGAACCGACTGTGCTATTATTGATGTTTTAAAGTTTTCGTAAAACAGTCGACTGATACCGACTGAGATGTTTTGATGTTCGCTGGACAGTCGACTGATATTGTCACCAGTCGACTGAACCGAACTGATTTTTGGTTCTTGAGTTTGGATTTGATTTTGACAAATGGAAGTTAATTAAGTTTGAATACGAGATTTTATGATTATTAATATTTGACTGAATTTTATTGTGAAATGCACACCAGGCTATGAAGGATGAAATTGATAAAGTTATCGAATTGAATTGTTCTCATGTTATGAGATTATAAAAGAAATGTTTTGAGAAAAGAATTTGTGAACAAAAGAAATGGAATTATTATTGGAGATTGATTATGAAATATTGTTGATCTCTAGAAAGAGATAGTTGTTGTAATCTAGAGGCTAGGCGAGACCCTAGTGACCGGCAGTTTTATTTATGATTTGAGAGCTAACCGTTGAGGGTTGAGCGTCTCTTGAGAAGTAGCCAGGTAGGCTGACTGTCTCTGTTGTTGATTTAAGTCCGATAGGGTAAGCTAGCTCTAGGTTGTGATGATTTTCTTTTAAACAAACTTTGTAAGGCTGTGATGGAAGTAAGAGAAAAACATAAGTATGAGGGCTATTGGGTGGGTGTTGTGAGGGTATGCACGAGCTGTCTTCACGATGCATCGTGACATGACGTGGATACTACTCCAGAGTACCATCCCGGTAGTAATGCTTGTGGGATGTTGGGTGACTGCAAGAGGATCGTGTGCCATGAAGGAGGCTGAATTACTGCAGAATGCATGCTTGATGAGTCAAGACATGGCGCGGGATTCCCCTCCAGGTTTTCTGTACACGTGCTTGTAATCATAGAACATCTATGATACTTACCGACATTACAGAGAGATACATAGTGAAGACGTGATGAAAGTGAGAGAAAACATAAGTATGAGAAGTAGAGTTTACGGTGCGGGTGTGTGAGCCACAGAATGCATGCTTGATGAGTCAAGACATGGCGTGGGTACAACTCAGTAATGATCGGACTTTAGCCTCGCTTGTGGGATGTTTGGTGACTGCAAGAGGATCGTGTTCAGGGAGGAGACTGAATTACTGCAGAATGCATGCTTGATGAGTCAAGACATGGCGCGGGATTCCCCTCCAGGGTCCAGTGCACGTGCTTGTACTCATAGATCATCTAGGATACTCACCGTAGTTACAGTAGTAGATTAAGTCATGGCGAGGGATTGAACCCTACAAAAATGAAGAACGATTAAGAGGCTTGCCCTCGGACCTATGTAGTATGGAATGCATAGAATCCGAACAAGTGTGCATTAGTGTCATGTAATATAAATAACTGCATTAAGGACTAAGTGCACTGCACAACACGACATCAACAGGATAGTCCCTTTGTAGTTTTGTTTGTGATCAAGTTTGTGTTTGCTAAAATATTTAAGAATCGTTATACTGTTTCCGGCATAGAGAGGATGGCCGTGTATAATATTTCGTCTGTTGTAAGCAACTGACGCGCCCACAGTTTATATGCAGGATATGGAGTTACATGAAGATATAAAGAGAATTGATGCTGTTGATTACTTAAATGTTAAAGTTGTAGCAATTGTACATTCATTATTGTTGTATTTATTAATTCCGCTGCGTATTGATGTAAAAGACTCTGATGTAATTATTGTTGAAATAAAAGTTTTAAATTCCTTGTAAAATTGTACGAAAGAAGTGAAAAGATCCTGTAGAACATCTCGAATTCAGTGTTTTGGGATTCGGGGCGTTACAGAGTGGTATCAGAGCCAGGCTTCTACGCTTCTAAGTATTACAAATTTATAAGGAACGACACCCTAGAAGTGGACATTAGAGTGTGAGTTCAGTTTATAGATATTTAAATGTAAGCGATTTACATTTGTGTTGCTCTATAGGCTGATGTTTTTCTCTTCCCTTTTTCCTATTGGATGGCTGGAGTCATGAATGGAAATTGTTATTGAATTTGCATTCGGATTCATTCATGATGCTCTCCTCGTATACATTGATTTGAGATTGTATGCGAGCTCATTTTCCCTGGGTATCAGAGTGGCGCAGTGGAAGTGTGGTTGGTTTGAACCTTCATTCATGATGCTTTACATATAAACACACTTTCCCCTCAAATTATTTTATATGGATTTTCATCATAGTACTTTCCAACATTTAATACTTCTCGAATAAATATTTTCCTATACTATTAAATCATTTCAATGCCTAGTATTTTGTCTATTTTCCTTAGTCTTGATTTTGTTGAACTTATTTTAATTGTGTCTCCATCTTAAAGTTTTGTCTTTCGTGTTTTATGTCACCTTATGCTCATCCGTTCATATGTGCTATTACTTTACGTATTTTGTTAAATTTATATTACAACCATTATTTTCATTTATTATTACATTTTGAATTTCGCTTGTGAATTTTGCTTATGTGCATTCATTTTTACAGATTTGATTTTCTGATACGATATTCTTTCGTTATCTCGTATTGTCCTATATACTTCAATATATTTTAACAAGATTGAAATATTTTATCCGTATAGATACAACATACTAATTCGATTTATTGTCTGCATTCAATATTATCGTTATTACATGTTGTCTACTAATTTGTTTTGTTATGTTTATAAAATTTGGTAATTTACGTTTTCTTAAATATAATGTGTATACTCGCTATTCATACTTTACTCTATCATCTAATTTTAAATTGTCTTTACATCATTGATTACTACATGTGTTTTCCATTGAATTTTTTATGTATTTCAAGATACTTACTATACATATAATTTCACCATCCTCCAATTATTACATTACTATTTTTATGTATAATTGTTTGTGTCTATTGTCCTAAATTGCTACACTACATCATTATTGTTTTTAATTTTATTTCCGACATGTGCATATATATTACATTATTTTAGTGTTATAAATAATTTTTCCATTACTACTAATTAGTACCCTCTATGTTTGAATATGTTCTATGCACCTTGTTTGATATTTCATTGTTTAAATTCTTTTACTCCCATTTTTATATCATTGATTTCAAACATAACCCCATACTTTATTAAACATCCCATATCTAACCTAAGTATACATGGAAGATTACATCTTTCCATCTCCCGCTTTGGTGCAACTTAATGTCGAGAGGGCAAATATGCAACTAGACATCATTGGATGCAAACTGCAACTGGAGGTCGGGGAGGCAAAATCTGCAACCGAATGTCCAGAAGGCAAACTGCAACTGGAAGTCGGTGAGGCAAAGTTTGCAACCGAATGTCCAGGAGGCAAACTGCAACCGGATATCGTAGAAGCAATTATGCAACTTGAGATCAAGATAGGCAAGTCTACTATTGGATACCAGTGAGACGAACCCACACCAGAAGGAAATATTATACTTAGATAACCCCTACCTTGTTTTCTATAATATTCACTTATAACTATTTCATTTTGTACTAGCTTGAACTATTTTATAATATTTTGCAACCTAGCATTATGCTGTTTATACTGATTTCATTATTTATCAAACTTGTGTATCTACCGCTTAATCTCAACTATCTTGCCGTCTTCCCTGTAGTACTTTGTATTTTATGTGAGTTAGTATTTCATACAACTTTATTGTATTTTGCTATTTTAAATTTGGTGGCTACTCACCTAACAGTTTTATACTTCTGTTATAATTCATGATTCACTTCTATATAATTAGTTTTGTATTGTTACTACCATAATGTAGTATTTTTCTCCTACACATCATTTATAAATTTTGTATCATGATGTTGTTGTTTCGCCCTATAATTTCCGTCTATGTATATACATAATTTGGTATGCTGATTTTCTTGGTCTACTTGACAAATCGAAATTATTTGGATTTTTGCATTTTTCATTGTTATCATACATATATGATTATTGTATTTACTTTACAAATCACCTTATGATATCAATTTATATACAAAATCATTTTTTCATTGTCTATACTTTTCTTTGTTATATAACTAGTTTTCGCACTACTTTCAATAGTACGTTTTACTACTACGATGTCTTGTTTGACTGCTACAAATCATTTATAATTTTCATATCATGCTATTTATTTCACCTCTATAATTTTTCGTCTATGGGATTTTTGTAAGTTGGTTTTCTCACTCTACTGAATAATTCAAAAGTATTTCGATGTATGCCTAATTTTCAAAATTGTATGTATAATTATTAAAGTTACCTTACAAATTATTTTATGATACTAATTTGTATACAGAATTATTTTATGTTGTCTATACTTTTACTATATTCCCTTCTTATATATTTCTCAAACTGTTAAATTGCTAGTTTTTGTCATATAGTATCAATTTGGTTTGCGACTTTTTACCATTTATTACATTGATGAATTTGGAGTATTGAATCTATTTATGAAGTACCCATTAACTATGTTTTTCTTCATTGCATTATTTCTGAACTAGTTCTCAATTAACGACTAAGTTTATTTTATCATTATATCTAATGGTTTACTTGATAGTAATTTATATGTAAACTCTTTCCTCTATTTTCGTATTTTTGTTTTCTTATGCTACTTTCCTAGTTTTCTTGTTTAGTTCTCGTAAAATTTTGATACTCACAATTTTCTTAAATAGATTTTTGTCTATTTCAACCACATTGCTTACTTTTATGCTATATGTATTTTCTTGATGTTTGTGATTTCTATATGTTATACTGATATTTTCTTTAGTGTGTACAAAATACAGCCTTTACCATAGTGAGTTCCGGGGACGGAACTGTTATAAGGGGGAGAGTGTAACACCCCGCAAAATTTAAATGACAATTTTGCCCTCGGGTGTTACGCACGTGCATTTTGTACTATTACTGATCATATCCATAACGCATTTTGATATGTATTTTGAATTCCAATCATTTATGCAATCCCGTATTCTTAAAATCCCATTTGAGACAACTCAAATGCTAAATTTCAATCTTTGAGTTTTACGTGCTTTTACGTATTATCGATGCACGTGTCGATTTCGGATATTCCACCGTTACGTGCAAAATTTTCGATGGGTTTCAATTATTTATTTTTATAAACATGTTTAAATTCATTTTTTTTAAATGGAATTCAATTTTTGTCTATTTTAATTAAAATAGTTTTTCTACGTGCAATACACGTGCTTTCTGTACGTTTGAGTATAATATCGAATATGTATATTAAAAATATTTTATGTTGCATTTCAATTGATTATAAATATTTTTCGGTTGACAAAATCAATTTTTTGTATTTTTGAGATTTTATGGGCGACGCACGTGTTTCGGTGCACGTGTTTTTAGCGTATTATTCTTTCAAAATAAATTTCACGAAATTGTTTGTGTCTATTTTTATTGTGCATGAAAAGTATAATTTTAAAGTTAATTTTACATGTTTATCACATATATAAATAATTATTTTAAAGGGACTAATTAAATAAATTGTTTTTGGGTGTACACAAAGCACGTGCACGTGCACACGTGCAATGTGCACACTTTTGGGGACCGGGCTGATATTGAGAAGAGGGAATTCTGAATTTTTGGATTTCAAAATAGGAGGGAAAGCAAGTTACAAAATTTTAATAATGGGGTAAGTGGTGTTCATGTGTGGGGTGGTTATTATAACTACCTATTAGTTAATCTATAAAAATGCCCCTTAGTCTCTCATTCTCTCATCTCTTCTCCTCCCTCTCCCCTGACAATTCCGGAAAAAAGTCCCCCAAAACCAGCAAAGACTTTGTCCATTCTCCACCTAATCATCTATCCCACATGCCTATATACATATACTAATGTATATATATGTACATACATAGTATGTGTATATGAAAGAAGATGGGAGTTGTTCTTGATGTTGCCAAATTGGAGTGGGATGGAGATGCTCTTGATGATTGTTGCTTGCCGAAATGGATTGAAGACCTTGCTTGGGTGCGCGGATTTCGAGGAGTTGCAATTGGAGTTTCTTTAGGAGCTTCTAATTCTAGGAGTTCTATTGAGTACAAATCTTCAATTTAGGTGGGTGTTTCTTAAATACTTTCTAATTTAGGAGTAGAAATTGCATGATAGTTGATATATAATTCATTTGGTTGAAATTGAATTGGTATTATGAGATTACATGCACATTAATGAATCGTTAAATTTTGATTGATTGTGGTAAATGCAAATTTGCTATTCTATTCCTTAAATTGTTATGATTGCTAGTTGAAATGCTAGAAGTGAAGTGATTGCATGAAATTGATGCATGTTGAGACATGATTAGAATAATGCAAATATGTTGTTTGTTGAGAATGTGGCAAAGAAGTGTGATTATAAACTCAAAATATTATTTATACGAGTATAGAGATTTTTGTAAAGTGATTTTGATAAAAGAAAACAGTCTAATTGAAAAATTGATTGAATATATGTTTTGATGCATTTTAAGGATTTCATTTGAAAAATGAGAAACTTGAGAATTTGATAACATATACGATATTGTTTTTAAAAGGAATATATTCTGGAAATAATTTATATTTTGTATATGGAAGTACAAATCGATTAAAATGTTGAAGAATATATGCAAAGATGCAATTGGTGAAGTTGACAGTCGACTGTCTAACTTCCGCAGTCGACTGTCAAGTATAAGAAATTGGGTTTTCGTCGGCAGGACAGTCGACTGACTACCTTCACAGTCGACTGCTGCTGGTGTTTTGGTTTTTTAAAATATTTGCGGAACAGTCGACTAATACTGTCACCAGTCGACTGAACCGACTGTGCTATTATTGATGTTTTAAAGTTTTCGTAAAACAGTCGACTGATACCGACTGAGATGTTTTGATGTTCGCTGGACAGTCGACTGATACTGTCACCAGTCGACTGAACCGAACTGATTTTTGGTTCTTGAGTTTGGATTTGATTTTGACAAATGGAAGTTAATTAAGTTTGAATACGAGATTTTATGATTATTAATATTTGACTGAGTTTTATTGTGAAATGCACACCAGGCTATGAAGGATGAAATTGATAAAGTTATCGAATTGAATTGTTCTCATGTTATGAGATTATAAAAGAAATGTTTTGAGAAAAGAATTTGTGAACAAAAGAAATGGAATTATTATTGGAGATTGATTATGAAATATTGTTGATCTCTAGAAAGAGATAGTTGTTGTAATCTAGAGGCTAGGCGAGACCCTAGTGACCGGCAGTTTTATTTATGATTTGAGAGCTAACCGTTGAGGGTTGAGCGTCTTTTGAGAAGTAGCCAGGTAGGCTGACTGTCTCTGTTGTTGATTTAAGTCCGGTAGGGTAAGCTAGCTCTAGGTTGTGATGATTTTCTTTTAAACAAACTTTGTAAGGCTGTGATGGAAGTAAGAGAAAAACACAAGTATGAGGGCTATTGGGTGGGTGTTGTGAGGGTATGCACGGGCTGTCTTCACGATGCATCGTGACATGACGTGGATACTACTCCAGAGTACCATCCCGGTAGTAATGCTTGTGGGATGTTGGGTGACTGCAAGAGGATCGTGTGCCATGAAGGAGGCTGAATTACTGCAGAATGCATGCTTGATGAGTCAAGACATGGCGCGGGATTCCCCTCCAGGTTTTCTGTACACGTGCTTGTAATCATAGAACATCTATGATACTTACCGACATTACAGAGAGATACATAGTGAAGACGTGATGAAAGTGAGAGAAAACATAAGTATGAGAAGTAGAGTTTACGGTGCGGGTGTGTGAGCCACAGAATGCATGCTTGATGAGTCAAGACATGGCGTGGGTACAACTCAGTAATGATCGGACTTTAGCCTCGCTTGTGGGATGTTTGGTGACTGCAAGAGGATCGTGTTCAGGGAGGAGACTGAATTACCGCAGAATGCATGCTTGATGAGTCAAGACATGGCGCGGGATTCCCCTCCAGGGTCCAGTGCACGTGCTTGTACTCATAGATCATCTAGGATACTCACCGTAGTTACAGTAGTAGATTAAGTCATGGCGAGGGATTGAACCCTACAAAAATAAAGAACGATTAAGAGGCTTGCCCTCGGACCTATGTAGTATGGGATGCATAGAATCCGAACAAGTGTGCATTAGTGTCATGTAATATAAATAACTGCATTAAGGACTAAGTGCACTGCACAACACGACATCAACAGGATAGTCCCTTTGTAGTTTTGTTTGTGATCAAGTTTGTGTTTGCTAAAGTATTTAAGAATCGTTATACTGTTTCCGGCATAGAGAGGATGGCCGTGTATAATATTTCGTCAGTTGTAAGCAACTGACGCGCCCACAGTTTATATGCAGGATATGGAGTTACATGAAGATATAAAGAGAATTGATGCTGTTGATTACTTAAATGTTAAAGTTGTAGCAATTGTACATTCATTATTGTTGTATTTATTAATTCCGCTGCGTATTGATGTAAAAGACTCTGATGTAATTATTGTTGAAATAAAAGTTTTAAATTCCTTGTAAAATTGTACGAAAGAAGTGAAAAGATCCTGTAGAACATCTCGAATTCAGTGTTTTGGGATTCGGGGCGTTACAATATTATTCACTACTCAAGTCAATCCCTTAAACCCCAGCTTGTTAAATATTTTATCAATGCAACAATACAGTATGCAATTTGAGATATTGGGTGAACAATAGTAACAATAGAGTAACAATAAGATGGTAACATGAAGTAGGACAATTGGAATGATGAAAATAACTCATTAGGATCATGCAATGCAACATACACACTTCGATTCATGCAATACAAGGATATAAGATTAATTAAACTATTAAAAAGTGAAAAGTGAAATTCTGGACAGTAAGAGTAGTCTGTACAAATATACAGTTTCCTGCTATTTCAGAATTCAAAAACTGAATCCGTCAGAAATTCTAGAAACTAGACTTCCACACGGTTCCAACGCATATTTAAAGTTCAAAATCCGACAACAGTAGCTAGGTCAATTACACCATTCTTTACAGATTTCATGTTCAGGCAGAATTTTAACATTATGTTGTTAAAAATTTTAAAATCAGCAAAAACTGAATAATAAATTTATTAAAAATATTTTCTAGACTCCTAAACATGTTAAGTAACAATCTAGAAATTATCAGAGTAAAATTTTATCATTTAATCAGCCTTTTAACAGTTTAAACATGAAAGATACCAGAATATGAAAATCTGGAAATAAAAACACAGCTGTAGTAAAACGGGCATAACTTTTGCTACATAACTCAGAATTTAGAAATTCAAGATGTTCAGAAAACTAGAAAGATAAGGATACAATTCTAATTCAGAAAGTAATTTATTTTAAGATCATTTACTGGGTAAAAATAGCAGACAACATACAGCGAGCAAGCAAGATACAGGTTTTAGGGTATTTTTCATGAAATAATTTAATTAAGCATGATGGGTATCAATTCTATTGTCAATAAATTTTAAAATCAACATAATTAAGCATGATAGGTATCAATTCTCGGTAATGGATACTGGTTCTTCACTGTAACATTGTTCAGCTCACGGTAGTCGATGCACAACCTGCGACTACCATCCTTTTTGTTGACGAACAGTACAAGAGCTCCCCAAGGCGAGACATTCGGCTTGATAAAACCCTTATTCAGCAACTCCTGAATCTACTCCTTCAACTCTGCCAACTCAACTGGCGCTATCCGGTACGGGCTCTTAGAAATAGGAGCTGTACCCGGCTGGACATCAATCCCGAACACAACTTCTCGGTCTGGCGGTAGCCCTGGCAAATCATCCGGAAACACATCAAGAAATTCTCGCACAATCAAAGGTGCGACAACACCATCAGCATCCACTTCCTACATTACTCTAGTTTCAAGACTTGCCGACTTCTCAACATGGCCAAGCGGCGTTTCACCAGCGTGGAATTCAAATTCCCGATGTTCTGGTATTTGGAACACCACATTCTTCTTACGGCAGTCAATCATAGCATGAGTAATACCGAGCCAGTTCATGCCCAAGATCACATCGAAATCCGAATTGCTGATGACAATAAGGTCGGCTACAAAATCAACTCCTCTAATAACCAAAGAGCTCTGCTCACAGATCTGAGAGCACAAAATGGTACTTCCACTATAGTGATGTTCCAGGCTGCTGACATATCGTTGTAGATCCAGCGATGCCATCGATGAACCGAGCAGGAGGGAAAAGAATGGATGACACCGGAATCAAAAGAATATGGGCACAAGAGAACAAAATTATACCCAATAAGGAATCAATGAATGTGAATGAATGGAAGGGACGAAACAAACGAGAAATGAAGGAACTGAATATGAAGAAATCAAAAAGGAATCAAATAAGAGAAGTATCCAAATATATGTTGGTTATTACATGTTCTGATGTTCATGTGAATGACGTGGTGCTCATATTATTGAGCTAGGCTGGCTAGAGCCAAACTTGACTATTATATTAGCCAATCATGACCAACACATTAGCCAAACCTGGGCAAACTCCAACGTAGTTAGAGCCTAACCTGGCTCTGATACCACTAAAAACATGTCACGTCCTGCTTCCCAAAATACAGAAATACGAGCCCGTGACGAAGGCCCAGCGAATGATTTTAACATCATCCATAAGCTGTACCAGTCTTAACTCAACAACATGAAAAGAAATAATCACAACCACGCAGAAAACATAATCATATAAACGAGAATAAAATTCAATAACAAAATCTGGAATACAAGAACCATACCAAATAGTTCGAGAATATGCAATGCAGTGACAGTTCGACAAGATCCTTTCAGTTACCCATTACTGTACCTACATGACATAACTCAGAAGAAAGAGGAAGAGACCCCATTAGAGCAAGCTTCGGGAGAAAAGTAGTAGGAAGCAGTAAAATAGGAAATAAAGGACTATATAACAAGAACAGAAATTGAAACGATATCGGAGTCAATAAATGATAAATGATAACAAAATCAAAAGTTAATAATCAATAATTCAGAATCAGGAATCAATGTTTAATAACCAGTATTCAGTATTAGTGTCAATGTTCAGTGTTCATTTATGTCTATAAGTCTTTTTATCAATCCTAACTAATGTAGCACTTCATGCGTCCCATCTATTTACCTCATGGTTGCTACATGCAAACAAGTTACGTTTTAGACTTAGTGGTGGATTTTATAGGGTCGTGTACTCAGGCATCATTATATCATGTCCTGTAATCAGGTAATAGGTTCTAGAGGTGGCCCCCGTAGGTTCTAGAGGTGGCCCCCGTCAACCCCTGACGTGACACTTAGTTCCATTCAACTTGTAAACAGGAAAACCGATAAACACATTCATGAATCATGTAATATTTAATGGGTTCTAGAGGTAACTCCCGTAGGTTCTAGAGGTGGCCTCCTTCAATCCTGATGTGGCACTTAGTTCCATGTAATGGGATCTAGAGGTGGCACCCGTATGTTTTAGAGGTGGCCCCCGTAAATCCCTGACATAGCACTTAGTCCTACGTGGCACTTAGTTCCATTTAACTTGTAAACAGGAAAACCGATAAACACATTCATGAATCATGTAATCATTTAATGGGTTCTAGAGGTGGCCCCTGTAGGTTCTAGAGGTGGCTCCCGTCAACCCTGACGTAGCACTTAGTTCTGCGTGGCACTTAGTTCCATTTAACTTTAAAACATGGGAAATACGGGTCCCCTTCCGAGTACACTTACCTATATTGTCCACTACTATGGTCAACCCTTAACCCCGGCTTGATTATTTATTATTATTATCAATCATTTATGAACATGCATGTGATCAATGTGGACGATGGTATCAATACTCATGCAACAGGTACAATTGATGAGACCGGTAGCACTAGTACAATTTCAAGATGATATCAAGACTATACAATACATGAAATATACATGGTCCAATGCATTAAATATGAAAAACACGATTTATATGCAAAAACATAACAATATCTGGACTCAGTGTACTATAATTTTCATGTGCAAGGTTTTAAGTTACTGTGTCGGGAACGTGGTCGAAACCTCAGTACAAAGTCAAGCAATGACATGGCAGTATATGTGAATGTTCCATAGTACAATAAATTTACGGTTTGGGATTGAAGTCAACAATAATAGCACGATGAGAAGACTATGAATCAATAATATGGTACAATAAATAAACAATGGAGTTCAATTAGATATGATATTCAATTTGATTACTACTTGCCAGATTTCAAAGAGTGTTTTCTTGAACTAGAAACAATAAAAATAAGTTCAAGAGGCACTTGCTTATTAGGAGAAGATTATATCCGATATATTGAGAATAGAGGGATTAGGATCCCGGGCGAAAACCACGAACAAGAAGTACTAACACGTGTGAGCTACGCACAAAACACCAAAACAGCAACTCAACAAAACACTAAGACAACAACCCATAGCGGATCAAAAAGCACACACGGATCCCAAGGCAAAATAGCAAACTCCAACTTCCTTCACATAAACAGCAAACAGCAAGAGCAGGTCCCCTCTTCCAAACACCAAACAGCCAAACTATGAACAGTGGATACCCTCTTCCAAACACCAAACACACAAATCAACCAACTGTGCTTCGCCTTCTTCCTCGACTTCGACAGAGAGAAAAGGGCGGGAGAGGGGACAGCGACCACGGAAGTTGGGGGCGACAGCAGCAGCGACTACGGTAGAGGCGGCGACTACGTCGCTGCAGTCTACAAGCGATGACGACTAAGGGACGGCGACAATGGCGTCGCTCTGTTTCGCACCAAAAACTGTGGAGCGAGGTGGCGGGCTTTCGGGGCTTGGACGACGATGACGACGAGGCAAGGGGACTTCGGTGGTGGGGATGGTGGTGATGACGACAGAGAAGGTGAACGGATATGGGTTCAGAGGTGATTGCGGTCGAGGGGGACGAGGGCGGCGTGATGGTGGAGACGAGGAAGAGGGTGGGCAAGGGGGCTATCGTCGTTGTGGGGTGCAGGCGCGGCACAGGGCGGCAGCGACGGGAGGTCGCCAAGGTGGGAACCAGGATGAGCGGCAATGGCGATATCAGGAGGTGATGGAGGGGATGAGGGCGCCGAGGAATGTGAAGGGGTTTCAGAGGTCGGGGATGAACAGTGCAAGGGGGTAGGTCTGCACAGTGGAAGGGTACGGGGCGGCTACTGTTGAGAGGTAGGGTTAGGGTTTTTAGGGTAGAATAGTATATATAGGATATTGGATGGGTTTGGGTAATGGGTATGGATCCAATAAGAAATTAGGCCATAAGGTTTTTGGTTAATGTAGTTTAGAATCCAATAGGAGGTGGGTTAAAGGGTTTTAGGTACAATATGGGTCAAATAGAAGGACAATCCTCAACCCAACAAGATAAATGACAATTTCATGAAATTAAATTTGAATTAGGAAAAGGAAGGGTAAGATTCAAATAATTAAACTGAGATCAAGGAAAAACATGAATAATATTAGAATTGATATTATTTGATACAACAATGAAACAAAATGAAATGTTACAGGATTACAAAAGAGATTACAATGGGGATAAATGATAAAAGGGGAAATTTGAAAACGGGAGTTACAGCATTACTCTGATATTCCAGCATCTGCTCGAATGGTAGGCATGTACACTACCGCTCCATTTGGATGCCCTGCTTGTCTTGAGTTCTCCTGCACTCGCGACCCGGTATCCAGTACCTAATTGAGTGGGCACGTCAGCATATATACTGACGCATTACTGATAAGAAAACAACGAACTCCAACTAGCAATCACAACCATCCTTTAATGAAAACAGAAACATGCATCCTAATTTCCTAGTGTCAGTGTGTGTCATGACCTGAAGTCTAATGCATAGTACACAATGCACAGAAAACAGATGCACTTAGTCTAATATCAGCAAGACTTTGGATACGCATGCATCCCATACTATATACATTCCAGATCAAGCCATCTTTTCTAGTTTCAGGGGTTTGAACCATCGCCATGCAAATACATTCTACTATTGTACTCAACCTGTTCCTGATAGATACAATCGTGGTCCCGTAGTTATTACTGCTAAACATAGTGGTGTCTCTGTTTGCCACTAGTGCTCCAAATCGGTCTGGATCACACCAAATGTCGTGACGATCTTAAAGATATGCATTCGCATATCTAAGGCGTCGAAGATCCATGGGACGACAGACCCATGGTCCGTTCGTGTCCACTCAACATAAGAACATGACGGCCTCGAAGGTCTAAGCCCCCTATCCGACAAGGAACCTTCTGTTCTTACCACGACACTTCAGGAATTAATAGTGCGAGATACGCACCGTAGCACGTATCCCTAATGTCAGGAAGAGACAATCCTAGTTATCACCGCCTAGTGCTGGCTCTTTAGAACAAGTCGAATTACAGGGAATCACCCCTATCACCAACCCGTTCTTTAATCGAACAGTATAGAAAACTTAATTAAATACAGTTGACTGAAAATACGTTTATCACTCAAATCATACACGGAGTCTCATTAAACAAATGTTGAGCCTGACTGGTCGGTCCAAAAATAGCAATTAACCACGGTAAACCATTCATTCATCGATTTCCAATACCTTCACAGGTCTTCGACCATATCCCTGGCCCGTGACCCTCAGCGAGTAGTCCAACGATGCCCAAAAGATGCATGCAAATTTATGAATAAAGGTAAACATACACAAACACCAACACCCGACCATTGACAGACTCAGGCATCAAAATACCAATCACAAATCGACCATATAACTATTTCCCCAACTTACTCATGTGTCCACCATGAGTACTAAGCACAGGAATCTTTTCTAAGTTCCAAATTAAGCATTTAAAACATCTTAAAACTCAATTAGCTCACAATCACCACATTGCGGTATGTAGAGATTTCCATATCAATCTTCAAATAATAAGCAGTTCAAGACATAACAGTTGCTGCGACTCAAGCTACCCTCCTCAGAATCCAACAAATTTAGGTTTTCTAGAAAGGTAGGAAACTCTACTGCAATTCCCTAGTTGAAAACTCCCTCAATTTCATTATAGAACACTAGTTCCCTAATTTAACACAGACATGAAGTAGATCAAGATAGCTGGTTGTTGAACTTGTAGCATCCATAACTTCCAAAATACAAATTGGAATTGCATGATATTATCCATTCTGGAAAGCTAAGAGTCTAGTCTACAACTTTCTAGTTGACCACTACATCAGATTCATCCATCTAACTGCTTTAAAAGGTCTCACAATTATCAGCCCGTGTACTTCCTGTACAATGACTGTACCTTACTGATGGCTTAAAAACCTACTTGCTAATCGGAACGACACAATTTTGGTTTCTATGGAAAGCTGAACATGTCCCTACAACTTTCTAGTTGAACGCATCCTCGGATTCATTCATTAAAGTCCTCTAAAACTCCAATTTTTATGAGTATACACACAAGGAAATGAGTTTCCTTTACAAAAATTAAGTCCTTCAATTTAGACTGGTTCTGCCCAAATCTAAAAGAAATCATAACTTTTGCTACACAAACTGGAATTGCATGATTCCAGATGTTTTTGAAACGCCTCCCTACTACAATTCTCTAGTTGATCATTCTTCCAAATTCTTAACACATAATTCCAGATTTACACAAATACACAGACTATGCAAACTGAGCTAGAAACTGAACCCAGTCTAGTTAAAATTCAATAACAAATCAACCCTAAGTCCAAAGCTTATGAAATTTCAGGTTCTGAAACTAAACATATACCATTCCATTGTGTCCAAAAATTGAATCTAGATTCATAATACACAAAGAGTTATGACTCTTCAAACTTAACATAAAAATTCTTCTATTTTTCAGACAGGGTCTCTACCTCTTTCTAAAAAAAGTTTTTGACACTTCATCAAATGTTACCAAATAATTCTAAAATTTTACAATCATGATGCAGACTCATACTCCAAGCTACTGTAAAAGTTTCATTACAATATCATGCACACAAAAGTAATTATGAATTGATGAACTTCAATATCAAAATAGACAGATTCAGCTTCTGACTTCCAGACCAGTTGCAACTTAAAAAATTTTTGAGGCATCAAACGATCTCAGAAAAATGCAAAATTTGAAACTATTGTTGTAAACACATATAAGAGCATCCAGTAAAATTTTTAGCTCAAAATAACTTATCAATATCGAGTTATGATTTTTGAAAGAAACACCAAAGTTTTCACTCAACAACAGTTTTTCAACCTACTAATGTGTGGCATCGACGGAAAAGGGGCGCAGCGGCTTGGCTGCCCTGTTGACGATGAGGACAGAGGAAGAGGCAGTTTTGGTGGGTTGTTGTGCTGGCGCTGGGCGAGAGCGGCGATCGGGGGTGGTGGTAGTGGTGGGGCGCGACTGGGGGGGGGGTGTCCGGAGAAGAAGCACAGGGGATTGGGTCTTGGGATTTTGTGCGGGAAACCAGTCGGGGAGAGAGAACCGAGAGGAAAGAGGAAGAAGAGAGAGAATAAGCGGCTCTAGCATTTGAATAATGTGCAATTTTAGGGTTTACACAAGGATTGTATTTATAGGGTACAATTAGGATATTGGGTTAGTGGTTTAGGATCCAATAATAGTGGTTTTAGGTCAAGAACAATTGAAATTAGGTTTTAGGGTTCAACAACAAGAGGTGGGTTTGAAGATAATAGGGTTCAAATAAAATAATCATAATCCAATTCAATAAAATTCACAAGATGGATGGCCCAATAAAAAGATAAAATAGTTCATGAACGAAAATTTAAATCCAATTAGATAGATGAATAACACAAATGCAAAAGAAAATCAATTGGGCTTGAAAATAGACTGAAATTTGTCAGAAAAATCAGAACAAATAAAATAATAAAATAATTCAATAGATGGATTTTAAATAGATTAATCAAGGAATAACAATTAATTATTATAATTATAAAAATAATAATATCATGCAACAAAATAATATTCGGGTTTAATAATTTCATTAAAATAATCCAATAATAATAATATATTAGATTTTAGGCTCAAATATAAATAGTCGATTAATAAGATATATGAAGTAAGATCAAAACACACAATTATTCGGAATAATTAGAGTTTTCGTTTAGAAAATAATTTAATAAAAGATCCGAACAGAATTTAGAAGAAAATAAATTTATAAAAATCAAAATTTAGAAAATACACAGAAAATACTTATTAGCGTAAATGGGGGTTACAAAAATGGCCGACCTCTTCCTAGAACAACCCACAAGCTCTTCTTCCTTTTTCTCTCTTTTGTTTTTGTTTTGAGTTGTGTTGTTCATGAAAAAAGGAGGGACTATTTATAGAAAAATTGTGTGGTCAAAATAGCTTCCCACTTCCCAAAATAACTCATCACTTCCTACTAACTCACACCACTCTCCCTCATTCTCAACCACAGGTAAGAAACATGTGCACGTGTATCAAATGTGCACACTACTTCATACAAATTTTATTATTAATTTTTATTAGGTTAGATGTGTGTGTTACACATGACAAGTGTACCAAACTAACTATATTTTAAATATACACTTTAGTGCACACAAAATCAATTATGGGCTTTAAATTAATTTTAGTGGGCTACGAAATGGATTTAGGCCTAATAGATTTTAATTAAAAATAAATCACACAATTGTGACTAGAAAAATGAGAAGAAAAATATTCATGACTCAAGAAAATTTGGGAACAAACATGTGCACTGCAAACACGTGCGTTGCACGTATCAATACGAAATAAATTTGAGAGAACGAAAAAATAGTCAAAATATAAAATACATAGAACATGTATATTAATAATATTACGGATATTTCACGTAACGGTAAAACATACGTAATCGACACGTGTATTGAAAACATGTGCAATACACGTAAAAACACAAAGATTAAAATTAATATTTGAGTTGGCTCAAAATAGGATAAAAATGAATTTTGAGAGAATGTAAAACATATAAATAATCAGAATATAAAATACGTATGAAATTTATATAAAAATACGTTATGAATATTGCTTGTAACAGTACAAAATACATGTGCAGAACATCCGTGGGCAAAATTGTCATAACTCAATTTTGCGAGGCATCTCAAAAATATTCTTGAAATGCAATGTATTGTACCAACATAGTATTGCAACATCTTGAGAATCATAATTTCTACCCTCACATTTCCGAGAATCTGCCAATTCCAATAAATTCTTCAATCCGCGTACCGAATGCTTTCTCTCTCCCTCTTTATATATATATATATATATATATATATATATATATATATATATATATATATATATATTGTGACGAAATGAAAAAAAATAAGAAAAAAACCCTACAACTCATGCAATTGCACGAACACACACATGCACATGCACACGTAACATCTAGCATCCTCCAACAAATGTCATAAATCCACATCATTAATAGTGGTCCATAAAAATTCGCAATTGCTCACCTTCCAAGTTAGTGGTTTAAAGTGGGAAAAAGTCATATGGACCGCGATCCATGAACCAGTGGGCTTACACACCACTTAATTTACTTTGAAATGTGTGCTTTGTGTGAATCATTTAGTTGACACAGTCTTCAAAGCAGATAAAATTGTGGGTAAGTCCATTGGTTCATGGACCATGGTCCATACTATTTTTTTCTTTAAAGTTCAAATAACCTAGGGGTGGCATTAGGGTCGGGCTCTGGTCCATACTATTTTTTTCTTCAAAGTTCAAATAACCTAGGGGTGGCATTAGGGTCGGGCTCGCCCAGGACCGGCCCGGCCTACCCAAAATCAAGAGCCGGTTCGGTCCTCAAAAATCCCAAAAAAACCCGCAATAGGCCCGACCCGCTCAGACTCGGTACTGGGTTGAACCGGCCCGGGCTGACCCGCGGGCCTACCGTTGTGTTTTTTTTTTGCAGATTTTTTTTAAAAAAATTGTGTTTGTATAATTACTAAAATACCCCCAACGGATCTATATTAGCTAGTTTTTGAGGGTATTTTGGAAAATTCAAAATATACGTATTCTATATATATAACCTCATTTCATTCAATTCTCTTCACAAATTTACTCAACTCTCTCTACCATCTCTCATCTTTCTCAACAAATCAACTACATTCACCTACTCTCTTGCAAGGATCAACATCAACAACATCAACAACAATAGTACAAGCTCTCAACTCTCTCTACCTTCATTCTTCAATCTACATTCTACACTCATACGATATTTTTGTATTTGTATAATTTTTAGAATTAGCATTGTTGTTTGTTCTCATTTATTTCTCTTAATTAGATTGAGTTTTTTTGTACTTCTTCTTATTCTTTTTTTTTAGATTTTTTAAAAAAATTTTGGTAAACATACATGATGTGAATTATCAAGTAGTATAGTTAAGTGAAAAGAGTGTCGAACCCACAAGGACTAATTATTTTACTGAGTACCGAAATTATTAGATTAACTACTATTTGGAAAATCGAAATTCAATAAAGAAAGCAACTAAATTAAATTAGTCTAAAGAACTAACTAAATTAATTAAAAGCAACGGAATCTGAAATTTTTGTGATTTGTTAATGTCAAAATTAATTCTAGGGCTTTTGATTTCTCCTAGTTAATCACACACAATTTATAACTCCATGTGAATAAAAGCATTATTTTTCCAAGTGTAGACAAAAATCTCCTAAGTATTCAATGCTTTCTCTCGAACAACACCAAAAATATCTCCAACTAACAGTTTGTTATAGTTCATGCAAAAATTTAATTAATTGAAGACTCATTAAGTTCTATGAATTTCTTAACGGTCACATCAATCGCAGTAAATCATCTCTAATTTCGCTCAATCAATGCTGTTTAATTCTATAATTCAAAATCACAAATTACCAGTTCGGTCTCTCCATAATTTAATAGATCATACAAAAGTCGTTCAACCAATTGTAAGCATTAAGAACAAAAATCAAACACACAGCCATGAAAAAGTAGAAAAATAATATGGAATTAAAAATTGTGTTCTCAAAACTAGGCTACATCGAAGCCTTAGAAAAATAAAATTTAGTTCATAATAAAATTGCAACTAACAAATACTATTTTGAATTGCATAATAAATTTAGACAAAGAGAAAATTGATACAGAAAAAACTATTTTGTAAAAAATTAAAACTGCAAGGCTCGAAACACGTGCCACACAGTCTGCCTCTCTCTCTTTCCTCTGTCGTTTTCCCTGCCTTGATTTGCGAGCCGAAGCCCACGTCAGCAACGCTGAGCAGTAGCGCCTCTCCTCTCTTCTGTCTCTTGATCTCTTTCTTTCTTTTTTATTTGCCTCTCCTCTCTTCTGTCTCTTGATCTCTTTCTTTTTTTTTTATTTTTTTATTTTTTATTTTTTATTTTCTTTTTTTCCTTCCTGGTATTTGTCATGCCGCCACCTACCCTTCGTTTCTCCTCCTGTAGCCGCCTACCAACCAAGAGCCTATTTTCCTTCACGCGCTCTTCTCTACAACCCACTTCTTCATATGTATACATAGGGCAGTGGATTATAATTAGGGCTGGCAACGGGCCGGGTTTGGACCGGACTTATACAAGCCCGAGCCCGAGCCCGAATTTTTTTTTAAGATCCAAGCCCGGCCCGAATTTGGATCGGGTATCAAACTTGAAGCCTGGACCCGGGTCGGAATTAAATCCAAAAGCCCGAGTCCGACCCTATTTCTTAACAAACAAATGAAAATAAAAAAACTAAAATACATACTAAAATAGGAGAGCAGCGGCATACCAAAACAGATAATTCAAAAAAAAAAATGAGATCTCTACCATGAGATCTGGTCAAAACATACTAAAACAGATAATTCAAAAAAAAAATCTGTGTATCCGGCAGACAATAGAGAACCATAGAGTTACTTATCCCCACTGAGGCTATATACATAGAAATTCAACCTAATGGCTTTAAGAATCCATCAGAAAGGGAAAAAAAACATAAAAAACTTATAATACTTAACATTATTACATAAACAGAAATCATAATGATCCTTATCTCACAAAAGGGATAATCGTCTAGACTTGATGCTAATGTACGAGTTGCAGTAACATAAAAAAAAAATTATAGTTGAGATTGCGGGAGGCAGCAGATGGAGGGGGGCGACGACGGCGGATGGCGTGTGGCAGCGGCCGGAACAGATGAGATTGCGGGAGCAGTGGCAGCGGCTTCGTCTGCGACAATGGGAGCAGCGGCACTAGGTCGGGGTGGATCTGGGAAGTGGAGGAGAAAGAAAGAGGGGCTGGAATCGCTGGATCTGGAAAGTTGAGGAGAGGAAATAAAGAGTTGAAATAAGGAGAGAGAAAGAGTGGGAAATAATTATAGTTGGAAGAGTAAGAGATAAGATATGCCTGAGGTATATGATAAGATTAAGAGTATTGTTTTCAATTAATGTGCAGTCGGGTCGGACCTATATAAACCCGAACCCGGCCCGAAAATTAATTCGGGCTCAACTTTTAAGCCCGGGTCCGAAATTGTACAAAATTTTCAGGCCCATAAGATATTAAAATCGGATCGGACTTGATCGGGCTCGGGTCGGGTTCGGGTCAATTGCCAGCCTTAATTATAATTAGGGATAAGTTTATTTATTATTAATTAATTAAATAATTAATTTTAAAATTCATAAATTAAAATTAATCTATTAAATTGTAAACTAATCAATTAACTAACCTAATTAAATCCACTCCTCTTTAATTTTTTTAACAAAATTTTATTTCACCCCCTAATTGATCGAAATATTTTTTATTGATTCTCTCATGGACCAATTTGTAAAACCGCGTATTCGAGTGCTCAAATTATAAAATCTTCATCTTTGTTTTCTTCCTTAATTTCACACAAAATGTCTATTTTTTGCACTTATTCATCTCATTCCTACAAAATCAAACAAACAAATAAATATAAGTATAAATATGATAAATGTTAAATAAATAGACGAGAAATGCAATTTTAATGCATTAAAGAGTAATAAAAATTATATAAAAATTCCACTCATCAATACACTAGTTTATTTATTTAATTGTTGTTGTTTTATTGAAATACTTGTTCTTTTTATTTAGAATTTTTTTATTAGCATACACCGATTTATAGTAAAATTTTATTTAACTTTATTTGTTTTGTAGAATCATTTTCTATAACATACACTACTTTATCTATCTTTACTTGTTTTGTAGAATTAAATTTTAAAACATACACTACAATTAATTTTTAAAACATACACCAGAATTATTTTTTAGAACATATACTAGAATTTTTATAACATACACTAGTTTAGATGACATCTAACCGATCACGAGGTACACATAGTAGCCAAGAGTCCACTAGTAGTCGTCGCATTCCCTCAATTTCAATTCTATATGTAAAGAGTGAGGAAACTCTTATGAATTATGATAGCATTCCCGATTTTCATGAAACGCACATGGATGAAGTAGAAGTAGAAGACTTAGAACCATCTGAACAAGGCCCTTCTCAGTCCCGTAAAACAAGAAGGACCACATCCGAAGTACACAAATATTTTGACTATGTCCCTTCACAAAATGATAAGAGTGTAGGATTATACATTTGTAAGAAGTATCAAACACCCAATGTAACCCCTCTTTTTTTAATATTTTATTATTATTATTATTATTTTCTGTTTTGGATTTTATTGTATTTTATTTTCTTTTTTTGACTATTGTATCTAAATTTCCTTTGAATAATAAATCTTGCTTTTCTTTGGGCTCATTTATTCTGTTTTTGATGTTGTTGATTGCTGTTGGATGTTGTTGATGTTGGTCCTTGCAAGAGAGTAGTTGAATGTTGTTAATTTGTTGAGAGAGATGAGAGATAGTAGAGAGAGTTAAGTGAATTTGTGAAGAGAATTGAATGAAATGAGGTTGTATATATAGAATATGTATATTTTGAATTTTCCAACACACCCAAAAAACTAGCTAGTATAGATCCATTGGGGGGTATTTTAGTAATTATACAAACACAATTTTGTAAAAAAATTATGGAAAAAAAAAACACAACGGTCGGCCAGCGGGTCGATTCAACCTAGTCCCGGGTCTGAGCGGGTCGAGTCTATTGCAGTTTTTTTCTGAAATGTTCGAGGACCGAACCAGTCCTTGGTTTTGGGCGGGGTTCAGCCCGGAGTTGGGTGGGCCGGGCCCTAATGCCACCCTTACCCGGCCCCCGAGCCAGGGCCCTAGGGCCAGGTCCGGGCCGGCATTTGGCTGGCCCAGCACGCCCACTCTCTCGGCCCAGCCCACGAAAGCCCGGCCCGGGCCAAAACCCGTGGGTTCCCACCCGGCCCGGCCGGCTAGATCCGAATGCCACCCCTAAATAACCTAACAACTTGAGATCAAACCCGGTCCATATCGATGAGTGTTCGGGTCTTAATATAAAGGCTTAAATACGGCCCATATTGGTGATCCTGTTCCAGTCATTTTGTAGTCTTATTTTTGGGGCAACCGACATGTCATTGGTCCGAAAACGTGTTCCGAAATCCTTAGATTAATCGGGTTGGTCCGTTTCTTTTCTTGGTTCCTAAGTCTGCTCCCCTTCAAACCCCCCTTTTATAAATCAACAAAACCATAATTAAATCCGCACAAATCATTTTAAAAAAAAATATATCAAAAGAAAAAAAGGATGGACGCTAAGATCAGCAAATTCTTCGATTCGGTCGGATCGTTCTTCTCCGGCGGCGATAACATCCCTTTTTGCGATCGCGACATCATCGCCGTAAGTACTCAAAACCCTAGATTCTTCTGAATTACGGGAATCTTGTTAGATTATGTTCTTGATATTTATCTTTGTATTTTTCTTTGCAGAATTTACTTTTGTTATATATCGCTTGTGTTACTTATTGGGCTTTTAGTATGATGAATTAAGCTATTTGTTAGTAGTTAATTGAAGACTGTTTAATCTTCGTCATCATCTCGAGTAGAGTTATGTAACATTTACTTTTAGTATCAACACAGTACGTTCAGCGTTATGTTAAGCTCCCAAACTGTGGCCTCTCTGAAGGGGGAGGGGGCGGTGGAGGTGGAGGTGGAGGTGGATCACGTCTTGAGCGTGTATCCACCATGGCGACCTGTAATAGCACAGAGTACTAGAGAGAAGGGGAGAAGAAGTTAGAAGGAAAGAGAAGATTCAGTGTATTTCATTTCATAGCCCCTTCTTTACAGCTCACTTTGCATCATTCAAAAGAAAGCAAAAAAAAGAACAAAAAAAAAGAGAAACGCCAACTGCCAACCGTCGTCACTGTAGCGTGGGCCCCATCCTGAATCTGCCATCCACTCTTAGGTGGACAGCTTACACTGGGCCCACTCGTGAGGATTAAACCCAGGGATTTTATTGCAAAAACACTGCTACTTATTCATTCTAGTCCCGGCAAGACATATAATTCCCGAGGGACTGATACTTAAGCTTCGGAGCTCTGATATGCGATGTGTGCAGCTCGCAGGTCTGCATCATTCTCCCCCGTTTGAAAAGGAGCTTCCACAATACTAAGAAAATTAGGGAAGCGACTGTGTATGTCCCAAAATTCCTCCCAAGTCGCGTCATCCTTACTTCCTCCTCGCCATTGGATTAGGATTTCTGTAATCGCCGTTCCTTTCTTCCCCACCATACTCCAATCCAAAATACACAGGAGTTGTTCATCCTCTTCCTGAAAATAGGCAGGGTGAGTGGTTGCAAGCTTACTCTCATTCCTGGCCAGTAGGCCACCTGTTTGAGCTTCAACCAGGTCTTTTCGTAGCCAGAGTGGCCCCCCTGTAATGAATCATGGTGGATTTGCAAGAGTTGGGTTGTTATCGGAGATGCAGGATTAACGATCACCCTCCCTTTGTAATAGTAGAGGCCGTGTTGGATGCAGTACCCTAGGGCTTCTCCTTTGTCTAGCTTCGTTTGGATCTCTTTATAGTAGGGATCTTGCTGCAGTGCAGCCTTCAATGAAATCAACCAAGTGGGATCCACGACGGAGATGGCTTGCAACTGACAATTTTCAAACATGCGAGAAAGACTGTCTGCACCCTTATTTTTCCTCCCCTGCTTATACTCAACCTTGAATTGGTATCCATGGAGTTTTCAAAGCCATGTATGTTGAGCCTCCGTGTCTAGTCTTTGTTCCAAGAGATGTTTCAAGGGTTTGTGGTCGGTTTTAATAAGAAATTCTCCACTCAGCAAGTAATGCCGCCACTTCTTTATCGCAAGTAGGATAGCTAACATCTCCTTCTCATATGTGGATAGATACTTACTTTTTCCTTTCAATTCCTTGCTAAAAAAGACAATGGGATGTTGTTTCTGCATCAAAATAGCCCCAACTCCCGTTCCAGCTGCGTCGCACTCAAGTATGAACTTATCGCCAAAATTAGGCAGGGTCAACACTGGGGAAGTCGTGAGAGCCTCTTCAGGGCTTCGAAGGCATGTTGGGACTTGAGGGACCACTTGAAGGCTCCTTTCTTGGTGAGGGATACTAAAGGAGAAGCAATGGAGACGTAATTGTTAATAAATTTTCGGTAGTAACCTGCTAACCCAATGAATCTCGCAAAGCTTGAAGGGTTTTAGGTTGGGGCCAGTGGTTAATGGCGGAGATCTTGCTTGGATCCACGGAGACACCCCTCGCAGATACTATGTGTCCCAGATAAGCTATTTCGCTTACTCCAAACACACATTTGCTTCTCTTTGCCTTCAAGGAATTTTATTGCAGTCGCTGCAGTACTAAGCGCAGGTGCTGAGCATGCTCCTGGGGGGTTCGGCTGTATATTAGGATATCGTTGAAGACGACGAGCACAAATTTGTGGAGATAAGACTTAAAAACTTCATTCATTAAGGTTTGGAAAGTGGAGGGCGCATTGATAAGGCCAAACGGCATCACGACATACTCGTAATGCCCCCCGTGAGTTTTAAAGGCCGTCTTGTGGATGTCCTCCGCCTTCATACGAATCTGATGGTACCCGTTGCGGAGGTCCAACTTGCTAAACACGATGGAGCCTTGCAGCTCATCTAGTAATTCGTCGATAACAGGGATAGGGTACTTATCCTTGATCGTCATCTTGTTCAAGGCTCTATAGTCCACACATAGTCGCCACGTTCCATCTGCTTTCTTCACCATTACGACGACAGAGGCATAAGAACTGGTGCTGGGTCGTATAACCCCTGAGTGCAGCATTTCTTGAACCAATCTTTGTATCTCGTTCTTCTGGTTCCAAGGGTGCTTATAGGGCCTTTGGTTGACAGGTTGGGCATTGGGAATGAGGGGAATACTGTGGTCTTGGGGTCTTGCTGGGGAAAGGTTGATCTGCTCCTGAAAAACCTCTTCGAAGGAGCTCAAGATAGGAGCAAACTCTTCTGAGCAAGCAGTTACTGTAGCATCCTGTTCAGCGCTTGAGCTAGTCACTGCGGTGTCTTGGAGGAGTCCTCTCTTCAAATGCGCAAGGTCTTCTGAAGCGCCTTTGGCTCCACCACCTGCAAGCTTTCGCCACCGACTCCTCTCAACACCCTTACCTCACCACTGTGTTCAAAGCAGACAGAGTTGTTCTTGAAGCTAAGCCAAATGCCTTCTAAAGATTGCATCCATTGAGCCCCCAAAATAAGCTGACTAGTTCTCAGGGGGAGTACATAGAATGTGGTTCGGATAGGTACTCCTTGACAATTGAACTCTAGATTTCGGCAGACACCCTCGCATTGCAGTTCTTTGCCGCTAGCTACAGTTACAGAGAACTTGATACCATCATTGACAGGTATCTTCGCCTTCTTCACTACCTGCGAGTCTACGAAATTGTGGGTGGAGCCTGTATCTATAAGGGCATACACCTCATAACTCATTATGCTACCCTTCAATCTTAAGGTTTTAGGTGATTCAAGACCTGTGATGGCGCAAAAGGAGATGGTTGGAGGGGTGGATTCCAGTGGTACCAAATGCATACAGTTGAGCTGGGGCTCTGCTTGGTCACCATGCTCATCACCTGGTTCCTCCGAATGCTCATTCATGGCTGCTTCCTCAGTATCGAGCTCCCCTTCAATGTGCAGAAGTGATCTTCCCCTACACCTATGGCCCTTAGTCCACTTCTCGTCACAACGAAAACAGAGGTTTTGAGCCCTCTTCTCAGCCAACATTCTATCGAATTGAGTTTGTTTAGGGATCTCAGATATAGTACTCTTCACTACAATCGGGGGGTTAACGGGAGGGGATGATTTGTTGGGGGTGTTGGAGATGAAATTGCCTGGCTTAGAGCTGTTACCCAAATACCTCGCGGCCTTCCTCTGACACATAGCAATAGTTTCTCGCGTGACAGCTTCTCTATAAGCTTTCGTAACAGATTGGGGGTGTTTGAGCAACACTTCCTGTTGTATTTCCTCTTTGAGGCCAGAAACAAAACAGTCGACCAACACCGACATCTCCAGAGATTTGCTTAAGTGACTATATTTCAGAAACTCCTTGTGGTAGTCCTGCACTGAACCTGTTTGTTGGAGTTTGAGTAGAGTAAGCGGTAGGATTGTGGAGCTCAGTTGGCCCAAACTGGAGCAGCATTTCCCTCTTCAAGAAATTCCACGTGATTTCTCCTCCATGTTGCCTCTTAAACCATCTCCACCACATCAAGGTGTCGTCCCATAAGAAATAAACACTAAAGTTTACTTGATATTTCTCCTCAATCTTTTGGGTATCGAAATGGTGTTCGAGGTGAAAAAACCAGTTACTAATATCTCCAGATCTGTCAAATAGGGGAATCTCTAGCTTGGTATGCTTGGGGAATATAGTCTGATACCTGTCGACCTCATCGTCTCTTCTTCTCCATCTGGGGTATGGGAACGAGTCAGGCATGGGAAGGAGGGGGCGAGCGCGGTCATTAGGTGAGGTTTGGGGTGCAGGGGGTTTCTTTCCTGCTTCGGGGGTCTCGTTCCGCAAGGCGACGCAGCAGGCTCCGGATCCCGTCGTTCTGCAGTTGTAGGCCAGTCATCTGAAGCTGTAGGGAACCAATAGAGACCTCGAGGCCCTCTACCCTTTGGTTTAGATCGATCGGCTGTTGAGGATCGACACCATCCAAGGCGGATCCCCGCGCCAATGGGCCCTGAGATCCGATTCCAGAGTTTTCTCCGGAGTCGAGGATCAGCGAGCGCTCGATCGATTTCCCAAGGATTTCGGGCTCTGATACCATTGTTAAGCTCCCAAACTGTGGCCTCCCTGAAGGGGGCGGTGGAGGTGGAGGTGGATCACGTCTTGAGCGTGTATCCACCTTGGCGACCTGTAATAGCACAGAGTACTAGAGAGAAGGGGAGAAGAAGTTAGAAGGAAAGAGAAGATGCAGTGTATTTCATTTCATAGCCCTTTCTTTACAGCTCACCTCTTTATAAAGAGAGCGAGAGCGCAGTACATTTGCATCATTCAAAAGAAAGCGAAAAAAAGAACAAAAGAAAGAGAGACGCCAACTGCCAACTGTCGTCACTGTAGCGTGGGCCTCATCCTGAATCTGCCCTCCACTCTTAGGTGGACAGCTCACACTGGACCCACTCGTGAGGATTAAACCCAGGGATTTTATTGCAAAAAACACTGCTACTTATTCTAGTCCCCACAAGGCATATAATTCCTGAGGGACTGATACTTAAGCTTCGGAGCTCTGATACGCGATGTGTGCAGCTCGCAGGTCTGCATCATGTTAACATATGCTTACCCCTTTACAATTACGGTTAGAGACAACTAAAAACTAATCGTTGCATAACTTCTAATTTTTATAGTTGTTGATTTTGATGTATGCAAGCCCAAAATTAGTTCATACATATTTTCCGTTCTTATATTTAATCGGAGATATCTCCAACTTCTTATCAATGCATTTGTTTCGTAACTGCATTTATGTTTATACTGGAAGTCTTCTTTCTTACTAATATACATTTTAGCTTCCATAATGTGAGATTCTATTGGGGTGATTACAAGGTTATGTAATAAGATGTTTTCGGGTTCTTTTGAACTTAATTTGTGTATCTATGACTATTATGTTGATTTCTTACCCACATTAGGTCATACTGAAGAGAAGAAAAACTAAAAAACTGTCTTTCATCTGTAGCTTAAGATTATCCAAAACTGTTCTCTCTCTCTCTCTCTCACACACACACACACACACACCAAAAACCCTTGCTCTCGTCTTCTCGTATGCCTTCCTCCGTAGCACAATATAGGGGTGCAGGAAGGCCTTGTTGTTGCAGGTGGAAGAAAGGGCTGGGTTTAGGTAACAAAGACAAGAAGTAAAGGGTACAATATTAAGTAGAGTGAAATGTTAATTTTACGCATTTAGCAGGAAGTATTAGTTAAGCTAGCAAATCGGAGTAGATTATACTCTTTTGGTTCCTCCAAACTGACGGATTTGGTTGTTTTAAATAAATAAAAGATTTGATTCATTTGGAGGGAAATATTTAATTCCAACAATTTCGAGAGAGGATATATAGATAGCCTATATTTAAATGTCTCGGAGCTGTGACTTCCAAAAATAAAGCTACATGGACGAGTAAATTATCTTAATTTGTTAGTAAAAATTGATCGGATTAATTCTTTTCCTAGTCTTCTGGGTAGTGTTTGTTGATTCTCATGTTGTTCATTCTCCACTTTTTCCCATTTGACTTTGTTTAATGAGTATATGTTATCGTCTGAATCTATATTTTAACTCTGCTGAGTAGGAATTACACAATTATTTATTCTACCAATTATGACTTGGCTCAATATTTTAGTCTTTCATTTTTTAATTATAAGAATATCAGGTATTACTATCAGGTTGTCTTATCATGGAGACACCTGCCCCTTATCTTCTATTCATCAAATATGCTGATTTAGTGGTTTTTTGCATATCTAACAAATTTACAATATTATAAGTGTACATATTGTGACCTAAGAGAATGTTGATGTTTCTGATATGGGTTTATTATAGTGCACAACAGCTCATACAGGTTCGAGGTTGATGTGATATATTCATTTCAGTCTAAATAACTATAATCTGATTAGCTGTATAAAAAGTGGTTTGAAGTTCTCACTTCAATTAAATGGCCGAAGGTCTGGTTGTTTGAGGAACCCCCAAGATCAGATTACTATTTTGCGCAGGATCTTATAGTAGTTAATTGAGACTTCTTCTAGAGCAGATCAATGTCAAAAAGATAATGTGCGACTGTAGACATTCATGTCTATCTCCAGCATTGTTCATTTCTTATTAATTGTTCTTACGTTCATTGAGATATTATGCTTATCTATGTAGGGTTGTGAGAGAGAGGTTGCTGAGGGTGGAAGTGCAGAAAATAAGAATGAAAGTATCATGAGGTTGTCTTGGGCCCTTGTCCATTCGAGACAGACAGAAGATGTGAACCGTGGGATAGCCATGGTAGAAGGTGAAATATATCATGTTTAGCATTGATGATATGTTATGTTGTGTATGCAATGTTATTGTATTTCAAGATACTGTCTATTTCCTAGTATAGTTGTGTCCTCATTCTGAACATGCTTTTGTTGTGACAGCTTCCTTGGACAATTCCAGTACTCCCCTACAAATGAGGGAGAAGCTTTACCTTCTAGCTGTTGGACATTATAGAACTGGGGACTATTCGAGGAGCCGGCAGCTCCTGGACAGGTGCCTGGAGGTAATATTTATCTGGTTATGCTTTGTATACTAGTAGTTAATTTGGGTCAGAGGTTCTGTTTATTGTCGAGTGCATTTTTGCTTGTAATCAGAATCTTTACCAGTATTAGCAACATGGTTTTAAATCTCGGATTTCGGACTCGTCTCGGCAAGGGGCAAGGGGTGTTTCGTCTCGGATCGGAGATATCGGAGAAGATCTCGGGGAAATGTGATCATATCGGATGTTCATTTTCTATACTCAATAAATATTATTTTGTTACTAAATAAGATATTATATGTCCTACATGTTATTTATCATATAAAATACTGTATAATGTAACTAATGACATGACTCAATAAATATTATTTTGTTACTAAATAAGATATTATATGTCCTACATGTTATTTATCATATAAAATACTGTATAATGTAACTAATGACATGAATCAATTAAAGTAAATCTGCGCATAATTTAACAATAATATTGAATAGAATATAATATAAGTATATAACTAAATTGAAATTGTGTTGATTAGAAAAAAAATGTATTAGTTAATAAACTTACTTGACTTTGCAGATATACAAACAATTGCGATACGAAATCCTCACATTATTTTAGCTAAAGGTCTTATATTGAAAGACATATATGCAAAAAGTAAAATATATATTTTTTAATATATTCACAATAATATTTGTGTCTATTTTGGCTGATATTTCGCCAATTTCGGTAATATTTCTGTAATTTCGGCTGAAATATACACATTTCGGTCCAAAACGATGTAGAGTATAAAATATGTGATTTCGTATCGGCAAGCTAGCCGAAACGAAATTTCGGCCGTATCGGAAGAAATTTAAAACAGTGATTAGCAAAGTAGTTACAGAACATGCATATTGTTTATGAGAGTAAGCGGACTCTTGTCATGTAATAGATGGCAACCCTTGCTTCCTCACAATCCTGATATACAAAAACTTGTTTAATCTTGTGAAATTTTTGATTGAAGAAAAAGAGTCAGTTTGCATTTTTGGATTCACCTATTGTATGCTATTTATAGAACATGCAACTAGTTGTTTCTTTAGATAGTTAAATGATTAAATATTGCACATGGCCACTGTGTACTCTCAATATGCATAAGTTCCATCTCTTTTCAAAGTATAGAGCCATACCTTATGTTTCGTGGAAATTCAGAATGGGCTTCAAATAAACAAAATGGATTTGACTACTTATTTAAACAAAAGTAATACCTGATAAAAACTATAGAGCAGAAACTATATAGTTAGCATCTTTGAAAATTTGAATTATATTGAATTCTATATTAGAATGTATTTTGAATCTAACTATCATTGTAATCTTATCAAAAACTCAAAATACAACTTGTCATGATAGTCTGTCACTCAGATATGTGGTCTTACCCATCTTTAAAATTATTTTGTAGATTGCACCAGAGTGGAGACAGGCCCTGTCTCTGAAGAAGGTGGTGGAAGATAAAATTGCAAAAGGTGAGAATATTTCTTTCTTTATCTAGAATGATCCATTACATAATTCGGGCAATGTCTTGCATTCCTTAATTATTGTCATTGTTATATTTTATTTATTTTGAAAACAACTTGACATCTATTTTTGGATCAGATGGTGTGATTGGCATTGGCATTGCTGCCACTGCTGTTGGACTTTTGGTTGGTGGAATTGCCGCTGCAGTGGCTCGCAAGAAGTGAAAAAAATAATAATAATAAAAATTTGTTCTTCAGCCACACTGTAGAACTTGTTACAGATTTTCATGGTTTTATCTTTTCTGCTCATTATGGCCTTACATGTTTACTAGTAAATTCAGTGAATTTAATTTTGTCTTTGTACGTGTAAAATGTTGCTGCACTTTTTCTTTTTCTTTAAGAAAATGATATATATTCATGGTTTATAGTGAGTTGTTATTTGAATGCAGATTTCCTTGTCCATATAAATGGGTGATTGTTTTTGTTACCTGCATGTGTATTCTGAAATGTATGCAGATCATCAGATAGATAGCTTTGTTATGTTGTTTTATTTACTGAATTGAACTAGATGATGAATATTTGATTGTGACCAGAAATCGGAAGACTGTTCACTTGTTCTCATGACCCTGCAATTTATTCGTTGAAGGGATGCTTACAACATCTCCTGTTCCAATCAGCTAATGGAGTGGGTCATCGTTCGCTGAATGTATGAGCTTGACTGTATATCATTTGTGAAATATACAGTGCTGCCTGACGATTATATTTGCTTACACAAATTGTTGGGTTCTATTTTTCACGCTAGCAGAGCCTTTTTCAACCATCTGCTACTGGTAACCACCCACATTGCATTTACATTGAGGTCAATATGCACCTGGCCTTACTATAACTGAGCAGTATGTTCTACTGCCTTGGTGATCAGAAGTCCTACAGGACATTTGATTTGCGCCACTTTGCAACATAACTGTTTGCAGAGTGATGAAGGCTGTTACAAAGATACATACGCTAGTCACCGGTTTAATCCAAGCATTGTCATTACCTGATTCTTCTCTCAAGACAAGATACTTTCGTTTTATTTATATATATACTAGATTTGCCCGTGGGCACGTGCCTACGGCACGTCTTCGGAACGATACAAAACACGAAAAGCTATGTAGACAGTAAAATAATAATTATGTAGCTCAAGTTTAAATAGTATGACAATAATTAGTTATAAATAAAAGTCTATGTTTTCATTAGTATATGTTGAAAAATAATTATAAATGGGGTATAAAATCTAACTTATTAGAACTTTAAGTGTGGAAAATAATGAAATTTAATTGTTGAAGAGATATAATTTCTATTAAAAATTCTGAAAATTTACAAAACCAAAATCTATTTTAATTTCTAAGTAAATAAAGAAAGAATGAGATAGAGAGAGAGAGAAAGAGAGAAATATGAAAAAGTAAAGAGAGAAGAGATAGATAGTAATAAAGTAATTAGTTTTTTAGGCGGAAAATTTTGGTTTTTGGATTTGAAATTTTGGAGGGAAAATGTGTTTTGTGAGGTTTGATATAGACCTTTAATTTTGGGGGGATTGATTGTGAGCCACTTGATAGCTTTCTTTGTAATTTATTATATATATATATATATATATATATATATATATATATATATATATATAGAGAGAGAGAGAGAGAGAGAGAGAGAGAGAGAGAGAGAGAGAGAGAGAGAGAGAGTTAGTCTATTATGAGATGGTGAGCGGGGCTCCTTATCTTGAGCGGGAGCTTCCAGCCATCCGATCTGAATTGATTCAGATCGAATGGCTGAGATCAGATCCCGTTCTCAGCCTGTTTTGTTGAGGGTAAAATGGTCATTTCCCCCCTCCTTATCTTTTGGCATGCTGGCTCCCAATTCACTCCCGCTCTCCTTATCATTTCCCCCCTCTTCCTCACGCTCTCATCTTTCTCACGCCATTCTCATCCTCATCCTCATCTTCTCATCCATACCCAAAATTTGAAAACCCTAGCTCCAAAAAATCCCCTCATCCCTACCCCGCTCATCCCCAAATTGACTCACGCTCGAATCCTTCTCGCGCTCATCCGTTCGTTCCTTCCTCGTCGCCTTCTCATCGCACGCCATTTCGAAAACCCTAGCTCCAAAAATGCCCCAAATCGAAACCCCCCACCTCTCTGAATCCTTCAATTCGGGGCCTTGTCAATTCGGGTCCAATCGATATCAGGTATAATATTTCCCCCTTTATTTGAGTTCAATCGAAACCCTAATTTACTGGTTTTGATATTGTTGCTGAGCTACTCCTTAAACTTTCACTTCAACAATGGATCAAACAAGCTAAGGATGCTCAAGCAACAGTTTTCATTGCAGGTTCCATTCTAAAGCATTTGCGATATTTTTCAGTCTTTTCTAATCTCAAGTCTTGATTCATATTAGTTTTTCATGTTAATAGTGGGTGTTTGGCTCCTCTGCTGTTGCAATTATTATTGCAAGTTGCATGCATGTCACTGCAACCAAAATCCCCTTGTAGGTGGTGGATGGTACAACTTACAACTAAGTAGGGAAAGTTATAAAAAGGTTGCAGAACTTTGAACTTGCAAACCTTCCCCACAATTGGAATCAGGTCACTGGCAGGATTCCATTTGGGAAGTAGTGCTATTGCTACACAACCAAAGACCCCATGAAAGAGAGAAAATTTCGGAGATTAACATTATATAAATTGAGCATGATCTTAACTAAGACTTTCATGTACAAGTACATGATTTCAGTATTTTCATAGTCTATAACTTGTTCATAGCATTAGCATGTTTGTCTATATTACTTTCTAAATGTGGATGGTTTATAATTGCAAAGATTGTTGAGGTCTAATAAAGAAATCAGTAACCGAGCTCAAAGTAGTAATAGAAAGTTAGTAACTGAGCTCAAAGTAATAAAAAGTTAGTAACTGAGCTCAAAGTAGAAAGAATGATAGTGCCAAATCTTGCTTCTATGTCAGTTCAATTATATACCAATGATTCTCATGTTCATTAATGTATTAAATGCCATAATAAGAAAATGAAGTAAACTATTGGAGTATATTAGCACTACTTTATGCAGACTCTAAAAAATATATATAGAGTTGTGTTCGGTTGTGCACTCGCCTAGTGCACACAGCTGTGTGCACTACTCGTGAGCCGTCTAATCTGTCGATTGATCATGATCGCCATCTAATGGCTGCTAGAAGCTCCCGCTCATCTCACTTACGGGGGGGGGGGGGGGGGGGGGGGTAATTGCGTCTTTTCGTAGTTGCCTTCTCGAAACCCCTCCTCACGCGATCATCCTCACGCTCTCACCCTCTCCTACACAGCTTGATAGGTATAGTCTTTCATATTTACTGCTCAAGTTTCATATTTTTTGTTTATCCAAAAATTTGAATTAATTTCATCTTTATTGTTATTTTTTTTAGTGCGTTCACTGCACAAGAGGTGGATTCTTCCACCGAAGTAAGTTCCGATGACAATGCCGATTATATGGGTTGAGGGAAGTGTTCGATTCACTGTTATTTTTTAAATTATTGTGTTCCCATTGTATTTATATTTTTGTTTGGTTCGTAGGCAGTGATGAATAGTTTGAAACACATGTCATAATAATGCATGATAAAAAAATTTCACTTGCTGAATGAATGTGGGTTATTCTGGCTATTTGAATAACAAGGCAATACTGTTTGGTTTTTGGTTACATTGGAGAGTGATGAGTGAGAGTGTCTGGATTCTTGCTATTCTGTTACATTGCAAAATCCTTTTTGTTTAGCAGCTTAACTTCTGCTGCTGCCTGCAACCTTTCACTCTCATTTACTGAATGTCATTTTGTCCAGTTGTTGGGTTTTGGTTACATTGGTCCCTTCATTGTTTATATTTAAGAGGTGGGGGTGCTAAAAACTGGGTTGAACTATTAGGCATGGCATAATAATGCTGCCATAGTGCTTCCAAATTTTATGCATTTGATACGTTCATGTTAGATTGAAAATTTCCTTAAAAACAAACTTTTATTCTGAGCCTACAATTTTTTGAGTATTTTATAGCATTGTGAAATTATACTTTCTTAACACTTTCAAGATCATGCTTTAATGTCATTTTTTTGGTTTTTTTTTATTTCGTACCATATGCAAGCCATGAAGTTGGAGAGTGAGTGGCTGCATGGAGCAGCAGAGGTGAAGTTGGAGGGTGAGAGGTGAATCTGCTGGCAACAACAGCAATTTGAAGCAGTTTGAAGCAGTTAGCAGCAATTTGAAGCATTTTCATAGTCTATTTACCTTGGTCTTTATATTGTGTACACTTAGCAGCAGTGACTCTACCATTGAAACTTTTTTGGTCAAGGTGATCCTGTCTGTACTAATTCAGAGTTGTTGTATTTTTTTCATCAAGCACGCAAAGTTGTATACAGACTTGATTTACTGGATGTTACCAGTCATCTGTTTAAATCATGTCATTCCTCTCAATTTAAGTAGTATAAAAGAATGATGCAATTTAAGTTTTAATGCTACAAGTGAAACTTGTAATGTAGTATGGTTTGTTTCCAGGGTGCTACACTTTCTTTTCAGCCCAATTTGGCATATCATGATACTGCTTCTTTTGTTTTTTAACTTTCTTCTGTTGCTTGAGAATGCAGGTAAGAAGTGAGACGGAAAAAAGAAAAAGAAAAAAAATCTTCTTTCGTAAAGCTATTGGAGTTCTCCAGTCGCACAAGAAAGTAGCTGATGAACTATTCTCAAGTAATTCCGACAGTCAATACTCTTCAATCAAATTCAGAAAGGAAAATTATTTGTAGAAGTGTTTTGAAAGGGATTGCGATGGAGATGGAATCGGCATGCATCATTTGTTGATTTCCCTGTCTCAAGTTCATATTGGAATATCTCACCCAACACCTGTTTGGTTGTTTTCTATAAGACCGAATGGAGCGAACATTGGATCAAACAGTTTCACAGAGACCCAAATCTGAAACCTCTAAAAGTGCTATCAAACATCTAATATTGGTAGTTCATCTCCAGACAATCACGCAAGGCCCAAGCCTAACCTGGAAGAAAGTTTAATACAGACTTAAATCAAGATTGAGAATCTCTGAAAGTTTCAAAAATTCAGGAATTTTCAAACAGTCAACAGGTTTTGATTTACACATCGAACACACCAACATCCACGATTAAACGCATTCAACTCATGCAAAAGCTCGGCACTCACTTCTCCAGCTTGCAAAGTATACAGTACATATTGTTAGTTCAATGTATATATCATATCATAAAATCAAATTCATATCAGTACAGAAGCTTCATATTGAACAAACAATTGCCCGCAGCAACATTCAGAACACTACAACTTGATTAATAAAGGTGTTCATATCATCAACCTCTCCTTTTAATAGGCTACAAAGCCAAAAAAAAAACATAATTCTTTCATCCTTTGCTAGCTCTCGGATCATAGAAGAAATAGTTAATCATTTGAATCAAGCATTTACCCAAGTATATTCTAAGAACATGAATACACCCTCACAACTGGTGTAGAATATAACCTCAAATGAAACTCTAGCCACATATACAACACAAAGAGGATAACCAAATTGATGTGAAAAAAAAAACACATATCTGCATAAGGGCCAGCTGATCTGGCCCAACTTTAAGATTTTTCATGTCAATCTCACTTACTATACAAGGATTTTCCATTAGAAGTTCCACAAAGTTATAACTTCCACAGACCACTTAGACCTCAACTTCTGAAAATATTGTCTGCAAGCATTTGGGATTATCTTTTCTGATTCCAGTCTGTAATGATCATATATCCAACTCGTGCAGGCAAAGCATGAAGGTCTGATCAAATAGTTAGCAGAAACAATTAGCTGAAACTCCGCAGTATCGATATTTGCACCTGAAGATCAGCAGTATCCATATCATGACCACCTTCAACTAAGGCCCATCGGTCAACCTGGCAAGCAAATTATTAGCAAGTTATGAGCACACACAATTACAGATCCAGCAGTTTCAAAGTGAGACTAATATTCACGAATGATGCAGGACATCTAAGTATTGGTCAGACTAGTATATGTTATTGGAAAGTTTAGAGGAGAATTATATTAGAATGTATGCTTAATTTTCTCGCCAATTGATGTGGCACAATCTCCGCACAAATTTCTGAAGATACAGAGGGAAAAGAAAATTGTGCCTCTTCATTTAGTGAAAAAGATTGAATTCACATAGTCAGCGACTAAAAGCATTATTATTCGAGTTCAGAAAGTTAGTAACTAATGGATTATAATTTTATGCTATGGCATCGATGGTAGCTATTAAGGTATCAATAGTACTGCTACTCTTTTGTCTTTGATACATGAGCTAACATAAAAGAAGATCATTGTTTCATTACAAATTTGATGATCCTAAGGCAAAAAAGAAAAACAAAATCAGAAACAAACAAACCAACCTGATGATTGGATATACCATTTGTTAGTGTATCTAATGTTGCTGGATTGTACAGAGCTCATATATTTTGAATTGAACAGGAAGATTCTAAAAAAAGGATTGCCTATTGCTCGACATTTGTTCCTCCATTACCCAGAAGGCCAGCATATCCACAGTCTGACCTATCAGCAGTTCTTGGTTGGTTCGGAGATTCTGGTTGTTCCTGTCTTAGATAAGGGGAAGAAACGAGTTAATGCATATTTCCCAGTTTCTAAAGGGAGTTTGTAGCAGCATATATGGACAGGTAAAGTATATTGGCACGCAATCATTTATTTTCTTAAGAAAGTTCTGCAACCTTTTTATAACTTTCCCTACTTAGTTGTAAGTTGTACCATCCACCACCTACAAGGGGATTTTGGTTGCAGTGACATGCATACAACTTGCAATAATAATTGCAACAGCAGAGGAGCCAAACACCCACTATTAACATGAAAAACTAATATGAATCAAGACTTGAGATTAGAAAAGACTGAAAAATATCGCAAATGCTTTAGAATGGAACCTGCAATGAAAACTGTTGCTTGAGCATCCTTAGCTTGTTTGATCCATTGTTGAAGTGAAAGTTTAAGGAGTAGCTCAGCAACAATATCAAAACCAGTAAATTAGGGTTTCGATTGAACTCAAATAAAGGGGGAAATATTATACCTGATATCGATTGGACCCGAATTGACAAGGCCCCGAATTGAAGGATTCAGAGAGGTGGGGGGTTTCGATTTGGGGCATTTTTGGAGCTAGGGTTTTCGAAATGGCGTGCGATGAGAAGGCGAAGAGGAAGGAACGAACGGATGAGCGCGAGAAGGATTCGAGCGTGAGTCAATTTGGGGATGAGCGGGGTAGGGATGAGGGGATTTTTTGGAGCTAGGGTTTTCAAATTTTGGGTATGGATGAGAAGATGAGGATGAGGATGAGAATGGCGTAAGAAAGATGAGAGCGTGAGGAAGAGGGGGGAAATGATAAGGAGAGCGGGAGTGAATTGGGAGCCAGCATGCCAAAAGATAAGGAGGGGGGAAATGACCATTTTACCCTCAACAAAACAGGCTGAGAACGGGATCTGATCTCAGCCATTCGATCTGAATCAATTCAGATCGGATGGCTGGAAGCTCCCGCTCAAGATAAGGAGCCCCGCTCACCATCTCATAATAGACTAACTCTATATAGATTAAAAAAAACCAGTAGGCTCAGAACACACTATTCAAAACTAGGGCTGCATTAGGGTGTCGTGCCAACTAGAATATGATAGATAAATAATCAAACATAAATACAACAAGCTGAAAAAATAAATACAACTAGAATATGATAGATAAGTAGACTCACTCCTATTAATCATTAATTCATAGTGTGCAACTTCAGAAACATAATCCATTTCATCATCACTTATAACCAATGAGGAAAAATAAAGCTCAGATAGGATTAATTCATCACTAGTCACTCCTACAAATCATTAAATAAATGATTCATAGTGTGCAACTTCAGAAACATAATCCATCTCATCATCACTAGTAAAACTAGAATCCAAATTATCCAATGAGGAAGCAAACTCACAATCACATGAATATAACAGACTAGTAGACTACTATAGCATAATAAAGTCATGGTTAACAGTAAACCAAACATAAAATAGAATGATACCGATTTGTTTCACATCGTGAACCACCACCATTCGAACTATCAATAGTCAAACCTAAAATATAGAAAGACCAAACCCCAAAATGGATAAATGGGATTCAAATACTTCCCTGGGATTCAAAGCAAGCAATTAATTTACAAAATAAGGGATTTGAAAAAAAAATTTGGAAAAAAAAAAGTTCACAAAATTATACCTGATTCGAAGATGTCGGGGTGGAGAAGAAAGGTGGAGTTAGGGTTTCGAATGGGTGGGTTTCGATAGCAGCCAAACCCATCAATGGACCAAAATCAAAAACCAAAAACCCTAGCTTCGAAAGAGATAGAGAGAACAGGAGAGATGAGCAATGCATCGAAGAGAGAGAGAGATCACGATCGGGTGGGTTTCGATAGCAGCCAAACCCCTCAAAACCCCAACACTCCATTTGCCATTAAAATGGTCCCAAATCAAAAACCCTATCATCGAAATGCTCAGGAACTGAGATGGGCGACGCATTGAAGAGAGAGAGAGAATGGGAGACATACAGTGACGCATCGAAGAGAGAGAGAGAGAACGGGTGAGATGGGCCTTCGAAGCTAGGGTTTTTGATTGGGACGGGGGGATTTCTTCGGATTCGTGAAAGGAGAGAAAGAGAGAGAACGGGAGAGAGTAGTTCAGATGAGAAAGAGGATAGCTGAGAAATGACTGTTTTGCCCTTCAACATATCAATTGATAGCCAGATCAAATCTTGACCATCAGATCGCAATCGAACGGCTGAGAATCTCAGCTCTCGTTAAGAATCTCAGCTTCCCAGCTCTTAATAGACTTACAATATATATATATATATATATATATATATATACGAACGGCTGAGAATCTCAGTTCTCGTTAAGAATCTCAGCTTCCCAGCTCTTAATAGATATATATATATATATATATATATATATATATATATATATATATATATATATATATATATACGAACGGCTGAGAATCTCAGTTCTCGTTAAGAATCTCAGCTTCCCAGCTCTTAATAGACTTACAATATATATATATATATATATATATGTATATAATTGTCAGTGCAAATGGTGCAAGATTTGTGCTGTCGATCAAAACCAAATTAGTTGCTATTCTTCTCATGCTTACAGCTCGGAGGTTCGTCAAGGTAAAATTCCAGGTTGAAATTTTGGGCTGATCAACTATGGTGAACATTAGCTTAGGTTTATTGTATAGCTCTACTAGTAGTTGTGTTTTGAGCATTTTAGCCATAATCAATAAAATGTAAATTTAAATTTTATAAAAAAATAGCAAGAAAAACAAGAAACAATATTAAAGAAAAAGAAAGAAAAAGAAAGAAAGAAAGATTTTTTTTTTTTTTTATTTTTTATTTTTGATATCAGAGAGATAGACAGATGGGCACAAACAAGCAAAGACAACCATGTATAGGTTAAACTGCCACTTCCTTCAGAAACAAATTTTTTTAGGGTAGAAATCATCAACATTTGTTACTTCCACAGATTACAATTATATATGCTAGCGATATATAGGGGGGGATCATGCCAATGGTTTGTATTGCCGCTGAATCTGGTGTGGGGACAGTAGACAGAATTTGTGAATTCGTAGGAACTCGAAGGACTGAATCTGACTTCTTCCTTGTTGACAAGTTGACTCCTTGGTGCTCCCGCGGACCTGCATAAATATTCGAAACACCAGGATGGATCCCGGCAACGAACCCTCCGACGCTCTTGTCAATACCAGAAAAAGTAAAGAGAAAGAGCTTAAGTGGACAAAGAGTGATCACCTATGACAGTAGGAGGTAGGGGGTATTTATAGTCACCGTGGGGATCTGTTTCAGGATCAGAATGAATCCCTACTTTCCGGTGTGGCTGGATATGGGTGGTTAGAACCACCTCCTCAGGATAAGGACGAGCCAGGATTTCCTCCTATTCTGTTGAACTGGTCCCTAACGGCTTGAGACCCGTTCTCAGCTGAACAGATCTGTTCATGGGTTAGTGGGTCTAAGAGGAGAGACCCGGTTCCCAATTCGGACCCGTCTGTAGGTGAAATTACCATCTTACCCATGTGACTTTAAGATTCGTGCCCATTTTGAACGGTTCCGATTTAACCTCATTTTTAGCCATATCATGAGCCCCCCACTCCCAAAGACTGTGAGTTACAACCTTTGGGGAGTAGTTATGTTGTTTTAATGGCATATAGGGCTTTATGGGGTTATCAAAGGGTGTTCGAATCCCGTTTAAGGGGTGACGGTGCTTTTTTGAGCTAGTAATGTACCAGAGTTTGCTTTTAGGCCCTTCTGGATTTTTGGTGATTTTTCTCGATTTTTTAATTATTTTTTTCAAATCATTTACTCAATTTTGCAAAGCGATGATTTATTTTGCGGGAGCTCTAATTAATTATTCTAACTAATAATTATTTACTCGGAGGCTCAAAAATATTTTCCCAAATTTATAATTATTTTTCAGAATTTTTAATTAATTTTACTGAATTTTTAATTATTTTTTAGCAATTTTTAAATAAATAATTCGAATTTAATAAATAAAAAATAGATTTTATCACCTATTTATGACGTGGCGCGATCTGGATCGTCCATCAGCCTTGGGTGCGAAAATTTGGATGATCGAATGGCGAATCAGCACTTGATGACGTGGATCATTCTGGGACATTGATCAGATTGTCGCGCGAGTTTTGGGGTGATCCGACGGCTCACGTGGTACGAAGGCGTATTTTCTCCCGTTTGGAGGTTGGTGGCAAGAATGCTCGGCAACGGTTACCGACCCCCATCAGACACCTCGGTTGGCTGACACGTGTCAGGGTGGAGACCGAAGTCGAGGGTGTTCGGCATACTCTACCAAGGTCTAGGGGTGCTTCGAGATGGCAACACGTGTCAAAGGGGTTCGGTGAGATTTGCCGAAGTCCAAGAGAGATAATTTTTCTCATGTTTGGACGTCGGTGGCAAGAACGCTCGGCGAGGTGTGCCGAAGTCCAAGAGAGATATTTTTCTCACGTTTGGACGTCGGTGGCAAGAACGCTCGGCGAGGTGTGCCGAAGTCCAAGAGAGATATTTTTCTTACGTTTGGGCGTTGATGGCAAGAACGCTCGGCGAGGTGTCTCACGTTTGGACGTCGGTGGCAAGAATGCTCGGCGAGGTGTGCCTCCAAGAGAGATATTTTTCTCACGTTTGGACGTCGATGGCAAGAACGCTCGGCGAGGTGTGCCGAAGTCCAAGAGAGATAATTTTCTCACGTTTGGACGTCGGTGGCAAGAACGCTCGGCGAGGTCTGCCGAAGTCCAAAGGAGATATTTTTTCTCACATTTGGGCGTCGGTGGCAAGAACTCTCGGCGAGGTCTGCCGAAGTCCAAGGGAGATGTTTTTTCTCACGTTTGGGTGTCGGTGGCAAGAACGCTCAGCGAGGTCTGCCAAAGTCCAAAGGAGATGTTTTTTTCTCACGTTTAGGCGTCGGTGGCAAGAATGCTGGCGAGGTGTGCCGAAGTCCAAGAGAGATATTTTTCTCACGTTTGGACGTCGATGGCAAGAACGCTCGGCAAGGTGTGCCGAAGTCCAAGAGAGAAAGTTTTCTCACATTTGGATGTCGGTGGTAAGAACGCTCGGCGAGGTCTGTCGAAGTCCAAGGGAGATATTTTTCTTCACGTTTGGGCGTCGGTGGCAAGAACGCTCGGCGAGGTCTGCCGAAGTCCAAGGGATATGTTTTTTCTCACGTTTGGGTGTCGGTGGTAAGAACACTCGGCGAGGTCTACCGAAGTCCAAGAGAGATGTTTTTCTTACGTTTAGGCGTTGGTGGCAAGAACGCTCGGTGAGATCTGCCGAAGTCCAAGGGAGATGTTTTTTCTCATGTTTGGGCGTTGGTGGCAAGAACGCTCGACGAGGTCTGCCGAAGTCCAAGGGAGATGTTTTTTTCTCACATTTGAGCATCGGCGGCAAGAATGCTCGGTGAAGTGTGCCGAAGTCCAAGAGAGATGTTTTTCTCACGTTTGGACGTCGGTGGCAAGAACGCTGGGTGAAATCTACCGAAGTCCAAGAGAGATGCGTGTGGCCTGTTGATAATTCACCGATGACTAGTCAAAGACACGTGGCACGTTGATCGTTTGACCGTTGACCAGTCAAGAGTCTATCGAGTTCCTTGTCGTTTTGTGGTAAATGGGCTTGCCTCTTGAGATCTTGAAGCCTATTAGTCTCGATTTGTGTGCAGCCTCTATAAAACTTCACCCCACCTCTGACTTGGTCATTTCTCAAGTTTTTAATCAGGTGACAAGTTTTCACCAACGGGAGCTTCAGGCGATATCTTATCGATCTCCGGTGATCTTTCCGACCGTCGTTGTCACTTCAAGGTAACTCAACACTTAGCTTATTTTTTTTAGCAAATGTCTAGTTTTCTCCCGAGGACAGAACCCTCCCCCCCCTGTTTCCGATAAGCCGACTCTGAGCCAGGTTCCCCCTGTCGACAAGGGCAAAGGCGTCAAAGGACCTACTTCGGTAATCGTGGAGACCGTAGTCGAGAACCCACGCTGGATAGGGGAATTCGGGAGATTGCCTGGTGTTCTGACCGAACTCCAGAGGGTTCAGGAATTTCTGGAGGAGCATGTCGAACGAATAATGTACAGAAGGGGAAAAAGTTTTGAAGAGAATGCCGCAAGGGAGACTTCGGAAGTTGATGACACCATCTCCATCCTCAACAAGGCCGACCTCGTAGCGATTCGGGGATGTTTTCTAGTCCTCAAAGAGTTCGAACTGATGTTGTTCGGACCTGGAGTAAGGGCTTGCTCTCGAGTTTTGTAGTGGCTGTGTTTGAACTTATCAGTTTGACTTGGCCTTTTCAGATCGTCGAAGTGCTGCCACTCGCCGAAGTGCCTCGGGTGGCTGAGGTGGCACGTCTCGAGGCTGGTCTAGGGGCGACAAGGTTGGGGCTTGCTAGGAGCCGAGAGCGGCTTTGCGAAGTGGAGTGTGAGCTTCGCTAAACGAAACGTGAGCGGAATCATCTGAGATAGATCTTAGTTCGTCGAGACCTAGAGATCAGACGATTAGAAGAGAGGATTAGCGAGACGACCCCCAAAGGCGATGATGTGGGCTCATCGGCGGCTGCTAACCTCGGCTTGAGACTTAGGTGCCTTCGTCATTCTCTGACTAAGGTTACAGCAGAGAGGGACGAGCTGAAGAAGGTAACTGTCGACAAGACCATGGAGGTTGCTCATCTTCGGCGGACAATCACTGACAGCTCTCGTGGCACAGGCTCGGTGCAACTGCCACACTTGAAGATAAATGTGACGGACGACTCGCTTAAGGACCGAATTGTCGAGCTTGAGACGGAGATCGTGTCGAGCTTGAGACGAAGATCGCTCGTCTTCGACCGCGATCTGAGGGAAGCACTGTCAGGATAACGTCTTGCACTCGTGAGGAGTATAATAGGGGGATGACATTCCATGACCTCGTGCTTCGCTCTCCCCCTATATATCGGGACCCCGGAGATGCACAAAGTGGGGTGGCAGCTTCGTCGAGTGGAGCCTCTATTGGGGCCACTGTTAGATTGGGTGCGGAAGATGCTTCTCGGCTCGCTGGCCTAGGGATGACCGTCAAAGCAAGGCGTTGGCAGCACAACATTGATCGCCCCCGTGTATCTCTTAACCGAAGTATCCCCGTCCTAGGAGGCGCTGAAGTAGCTTTTTATAATCTTGTAATTTTGGTTTCACAAGTTTTGTATCTCGATGTAAAGTTGAGTCGGTTGTCTGTAATTAAACTTGTCTCTCAGACTTTAATGAAATAATACTTGTTTTGTGAACTTGTGTTCTTTGCTAGCATTTGCAGTTGTCAACAGTTTTGGGAGTAATCACGAATGGTGAACCACTTTGTACTCACTTATAAGCAAGTAATTGAAGTGGAATCGAACCAAGTGTTGGACTCCGAACTTGTTGTTTAGAAAATATCAACAGCTGTAGGAGCAATTCTGAATGGCGATTCGCTTCGTACTCGCTTAGAAGCAAGTAGTTGAAGCGGAGTCGAACCAAGTGTTGGACTCCGAACTTGTCGTTTAGAAAATATCAACAGCTGCAGGAGCAATTCCGAATGGTGATCCGCTTCGTACTTGCTTAGGAGCAATTAGTTGAAGCAGAGTTGAACCAAGTGTTGGACTCCAAGCGTGTCGTTTAGAAAATATCAACAGCTGCAGGAGCAATTCTGAATGGTGATCCACTTCGTACTTGCTTAGGAGCAAGTAGTTGAAGCAGAGTCGAACCAAGTATTGGACTCTAAGCATGTCGTTTAGAAAATATCAACAGCTGTAGGAGCAATTTCGAATGGTGATTCACTTCGTACTCGCTTAGAAGCAAGTAGTTGAAGCGGAGTCGAAGCCAAGTGTTGGACTCCAAGCATGCCGTTTTAAAGCAAAAAAGTTTTTGTAAGTAGAGTTAGACTACTAAAAAATAGAGAACTTGCGGGAAACAATTACTTTTATTGAAAACAATTTGGTGGCCGCTTCTAAGTTGCGAGCCGCTTTTACACTTTGATTAAAAGAAAAATACAAGTAAGAACTTCAGACATGTCTTATAGAGCGCTCTTGGGGAAGTTGCTTGGAGCGGTGCTCAGACACCCTCTTGGTACTTCATCAAGTGCTCGGCGTTCTATATCCTCAGTATTCTCCTTCTCCCCGGGTCTTCGATTTGATACACGCCTAAGCGAATAACTCTGGAGACTCTGTACGGTCCTTCCCAATTGGGTGACAACTTGCCATTTTTGCTTGGGTTGGAAATTGACAACTTTCGGAGCACTAGGTCTCCCTCTTTAAGGTTGGCTGGCCTTACCTTCTTGTTGTAAAACTGGGTGATTCTATGGCGGTAGGTCTCTTATCGAATTGCAGCTCTCTCGCGGACCTCGTCTATGAGGTCTAGGCAGTTGTGAAGCTGGTTCGCATTCTGTGCTTCACTGTAGGCTATCAGTCGGGGTGAAGGCAGGCCCACCTCTAAGGGGATGAGAGCTTCGGAACCATATGTGAGGTTGAAGGGGGACTTTCCCGTCGGAGTTCTTTTGGTGGTGCGATAGTTCCAAAGCACGTTGGGAAGTTGTTTGACCCACAGCCCCTTAGTGGATTTGTCAAGCCTCTTCTTTAGGCCAGAGAGGATTTGATGATTTGCGTTCTCCGCTTGGCCATTGGACTGGGGGTGAGCTATCGAGGAGAATTGCTGCTAAATGCCGAGGTCAGCGCAAAAGTTGCGAAAGGTTGCTCCTGCGAATTGAGTCCCGTTGTCGGTTAGGAGGATGCGAGGTACCCCGAACAGGAAAACGATGTTCTTCCAAAAGAACTTCTGGACCTTGTGCTCGGTGATTGTCGAAAGAGGTTCAGCCTCGATCCATTTTGAGAAGTAGTCTATTGCTACAACTAAGAACTTCAGCTGGCCCGGCGCTAGAGGGAAGGGTCCGAGCAAATCCATCCCCTACATTGCAAAGGGAATTGGACTCGCCAAGGAGGTAAGTTGTGCTTGGGGCAGGCAACGGATCAGGGCAATTTTCTGGCAGGAGTCGCACTGGCGGACGTACTCCTCGGAGTCACTCAGTAGTGTGGGCCAGAAGTAACCGTAGTTCAAGAGTTTTCAGGCAAGGGATCTCGCTCCCAAGTGCGCACCACACAGACCGTCATGGTCCTCTTTTAGGGCATAAAGCGCTTCCTCCGGGGAGAGGCACCTCAGATAGGGTCGACCGTCGATATGGGTGTAAGAGCATTTGTACATGACTCCGTCAAAGAGTGTGTACCGCTCGGCTTGTGTCCTGATCTTCCTTGCCTCTTTCGGGTCTTCAGGAAGGACTCTGTCTCTGAGGTACTCGAGGAGGGGCTTCATCTAGTTCTCCCCAAGTGTTAGGGGGTAGGCTTCCATCGGCTCTGGGCTATCTTCATCAATACTTGGTCTGAGAAGGACCTATATCAAGACGGTCCGCTCCAGACCTTGGAGGGATGAGGAGGCGAGCTTAGAGAGAGCATCCGCCTGCGCATTTTCCTCTTGAGGAACCCGCTGGAGTTGAACATCTTCGAATAAGGCTAGAAGCACCCTAACCTTTGCCAAGTACTTGGCCATACGCTTGTCCCTTGCCTCGTATTCTCCCGGAATTTGGTTGACGACCAATTGCGAATCACTGAAGACTCTGACCCGCTTGGCCCCGGCTTTGCGAGCCATGCAGAGTCCGCTATGAGGGCCTCATACTGTGCTTTGTTGTTTGATGCCGAGAAGTTTAAGCGGAGGGAGTATTAGAGGATGAAAGCGTCTGGGCCGGTCAAGATAACGGTAGCCCCACTTCCGTCGGCGCAAGAAGATCCATCCACATAAACGGTCCAGACCAAGGGGTTGGCAGATGACTCGCAAGGGTCAGGGATGGTGCTTTCCATAATGAATTTGGCCAGAGCTTGGGCCTTGATTGCTGTTCTTGGCTGGTATCTGATGTCATGTTGGCTTAGCTCGATAGACCACTTCATCAGGCGGCCGGAGGTCTCGAGCTTGTGGAGAACTTGTTTGAGCGGCTAGTCGGTAAGGACGACCACCGAATGAGATTGGAAGTAGGGGCAGAGCTTTCGAGCCGCCATAACTAAGGCAAGAGCCATCTTCTCTAGCTTCGGGTAATGGAGTTCGGCGTCCCGAAAGACCTTACTCACATAATAGATGGACCTCTGCGTTCTATCATCTTCTTTTACAAGGATTGCGCTGAGGGTTTGCTCCGAAGCAGTGAGATATAGGTAGAGGACCTCCCCAGGTGTTGGCTTGCTCAAGAGCGGGGGGGGGGGGGGGGGGTTAGCTAAGTATACCTTAAGCTGGTCGAAGGACTTTTGTTGCTGTTCCCCCCATTCGAAGCCTTTAGCCCCCCTGAGGGCCTTGAAGAAGGGGGGGCATTTTTTCCCAGACTTGGAGAGGAACCGGCTAATTGCTGCGAGGTACCCCGTGAGCCTCTGTACCTCTTTGACGTTGGAGGGAGGTGCCATTTTGAGAATGGCCTGAATCTTCTCGGGGTTCGCTTCTATGCCCCTTTGGCTGACCATAAACCCCAAGAACTTGCCGGATGAGACTCCGAACGCACATTTGTTCGGATTCAGCCTCATATTGTGTCTTCTGAGCACCTCGAAGGCTTCTTGGAGGTCGAGGACATGTTCCTGCCCTCGGGTGCTCTTGACCAACATGTTGTCTACATAGACTTCCATGTTTCGGCCAATCTGGTCTTGGAAGACCCTGTTCACGAGGCGCTGATAAGTAGCTCCCGCATTCTTCAAGCCGAACGACATAACCCTGTAGCAATATAGGCCCTGATCTGTCACGAAGGAAGTCTTCGGGATGTCGGGAGGGAACATCCGAATCTGGTTGTACCCCAAGAAAGCATCCATGAAACTGAGGAGCTCGTGCCCGGAGGTTGCATCGATCAGGGGTCGATGCTTAGAAGGGGAAAAGAGTCCTTCGGGCACGCCTTATTAAGATCAGTGAAGTCGATGCATATCCTCCAGCTCCCATTGGCTTTCTTGACCATCATGATATTGGATAGCCACTCGGGATAGTTCACCTCTTGGATGAACCGAGCGTTGAGGAGCTTTTCAACTTCTTCTTTGATCGCCTGTTGACGCTCGGGAGCAAACTTGTGGCGCTTCTGCTGAACAGGCTTGACACCTGGGGTAACGCTAAGATGGTGCATTAGGAGCTCCTCGGAGATCCCAGGCATGTCAACCGCGGTCCAGGTGAAGAGATCGTGGTTCTCCCTTATGCACTGGGAGATGTCTTCTTTGATGGAGGGGGAGAGTGTCTTGCTTACCCAGAACGTCTTGGTGGCATCTTCCTCTGAGAAGACCACTTCTTCTAGTTCATCCACCGGTTCGGAGATGGTCTGGCTACTCTCCGATGGGAGCTCTAGGGCTTCTAAGGAGAGGACCGGGCCTCCTATTGAGGTCATATAGCACCTACGAGCTGCCTCCTGACTCCCTCTCTCCTCTCCTACCCTTGTGGGGCTGGGGAACTTCATCTTCATGTGGTAAGCCGAAGGGATGGCTTGGAAAGCGGTAAGGCCTAGTCGACCCAGGATCACGTTGTAGGTGGCCTTCACGTCCACCACCATGAAGTCCATTGGCTCTGTGCGAGTGACCGGGACTTTGCCAGCGGTGACGTCGATAATTATAACTCCCTAGATCGTCATCGGAATCCCAGTGAACCCATGATGGGTGTAGCCAGCTGGCTTGAGCCGGTTTCTTGATAGCTGGAGGCCTTTGAACGCCTCCAAGAAAAGAATGTTGATCGAACTTCCATTGTCCACCAGCACCCAGCGAACGTCAAAGTTGGCCATTTTGAGGTTGATGACGAAGGCATCGCAGTGGGGTGTGATGCCTTCCAAGTCCCTATCGGAGAACGTCACTGGGACTCCTAGGCCCTTAGGGGGAGGATGGCTGTGCACAGAGTTGACTTCCCTAATGAAGGCTTTTCGGGAGGAGTTAGATACTCCCCCTATTGGGCTTCCGTGTATCGGGTGTAAGATGGCCTCTACTTCGGCCTCCGGAGTCTTCGCGCACTGCTCTGTTCGCCTGTCAGCCCCCCTGGGTGGTGGAGATGGATCAGCTCTTCCCTCCTTACAAATTGAGCGAGCTGCCCCCTCTGGATAAGGGCCTTGATCTCATCCTTCAGGGCCCAACAGTCATCAGTGTCGTGCCCATGGTTCCGGTGGAAGCGGCACCACTTGTCCCGATTTCTCTTCTTCCCGGGGCTGTTCATCTTCGAAGGTGGCAGCAGGAGACCTTCATTCCCAATCTCCATTAGGATGGCGGAGACACTCGCATTAAGCAGAGTGAACTTCTCGAAGCGGGGGAGAGGACGCCGCTGACCCCTGTTATCCTTTTGGAGCTTCTTAGCTCCTTCTTCCTCTGCAATCTTCCGTTTGTTCCCGGCAAATGACCCCTCCAAAGTGGGGCAATTGAGAGCCGCTTCAGCTCGGATGTACTTCTCGCTCCTAAGGAGGAGCTCGGAGAAGTCCCGAGGAGGCTTCTTTGCCAAGGAAGCCCTGAGGTCGGGGTTGGTGACATTGGATTGGAAGGCAACCGAAGCTACCGACTGATCCAAGGAGGCAATGGACCTGGCTTCTGCGGTGAACCGCTTGACATAATCCCTTAGCCTTTCACCCTTCTTCTGGCTGAGGAAGAGCAGCGAGGTGCTCGTCTTCTCAAAACAGCGACTGCTCACGAAATGCGTGAGGAAGAGGCCTTCGAACTGGTCGAAGGAGAAGATAGACACCGGTGCAAGCTGAGAATACCACTCCCGAGCCGGCCCCTTGAGTGTGGCCGGGAAGGTCTTGCAGAGGAGGGCGTCGGATGCATGATGGATCATCATGAAAGTTTTGAAACTCTCGATGTGATCTGCGGGGTCCGACTCCCCGGTGTAAGTCTCGAAGTGTGGAGGCTTGAAATTGTCTGGGACAGGGGCCTCCATGATGGTAGGGAGAATGGGGGCCTGCTTGGGCGGAGGTTCCTCGCCCGTTGCTCCTCGTTTCTATCTAGTTGGCCGAGGCGCCTCTCCATCTCGTGAAGACGGTGGTAGACCGAGTCCTCCTTTCGGTCGTACCTTGGACTCCTTCTCATGTCGAGGGGGGCTGGGGCTGCGACGGTAATAGCTCTGAGTAGGTGGTGGACTGATAGAACGACAGGGGTGATTCGGAGTAGGCCGCGGACTTCGGGAGCGGCAGTGGTGATCGGGAGTAGGGCGGCGATGGCTCGAAGCCGTCCTAGGAATTAGGGAACAACGGTGATGGCTCGGAGCTGGCATGGGACTTCGGGAGCGGGGATGATGGTGAGGAGCTGGCTGAAGGCTGTGAGCCCGATGGCCGGTGTTGGGGGCGGCGTTGAGCGCCCAAAGGACCGCCTCCTGGAATTGCTGAAATTCCGCCCTTGTGACGGGGGCCTCCTGCTCGAGATTTACTCGAGCTGCAGGACGACCTGCCAGGGAGCGACTTCGCCTTGGGCGATGTTGGGGTGACTCTCTTCGCCTCCGAGGAGAGTTGGACCCTTTACGGTCTGATCGGCGTGGTGACCGATCCTCGCAGTGCTTCTTCCCTTACATCATCGGCCATGCCCGTCACTCCAGCCTTGCCATCTCCTGCTGATTGGACTAATCTTCAGCAATGCCTCACTCAGCTAGAACTACAGCTCATGAATCAGTCTATCAATGCTGGCTCTTATGCTCTTGCATTCTCTGCCACTCCCAGTATGAATTCATTCTGGATTTTTGATTCTGGTGTATCACATCATCTCACTAGGAATAAGATATTGTTTACCACCTGCACTGCACTTCCCTCTCACTCTCCATCTCTATACACAGCTGATGGTTCACCACTTCTCGTTACACACTCAGGGGAAATTAACTCTCCCACTCTCACATTACCATATGTTCTTTATGCTCCTTATTTATCCGTAAACCTTATTTCTATTAGTGCGTTGTGTGATAGTGGTCTTGTCGTTACTTTTGACTCTTTCGGTTGTTCTATTACTGATTCATGTACCGGTGAGGAGTTTGGGCGTGCTAGTCGTCAGGGTTGTCTATATCATCTAGATTTTCTTCGTGCACATCATTCTTCTTTTGGTTTTGCCGGTATTATTTTATCTGATGCTGATCTGTGGCACAGACGTTTAGGTCATATTAGTGCGTCTCGTCTCCAGACTTTAGCTCGTAGTGGTGCCCTTGGTTCTCTTACTTTCAAACATTTATCTGATTGTCAGGATTGTCATTTGGCCAAACATATCGCAATACCCTTTAGTCACAAAAGCACTTCTCAAACCACCCATCCTTTTCAACTTATTCATTCTAACATCTGGGGACCCTCTCCTGTACCTTCCTGGAAAGGCTATCTCTATTATGTTGCCTTCATCGATGACTTCACTAGACATACATGGATTTTTCTTATGCGTCAGCAATCTGAGATACCTGGTATTTACAGACTCTTTACGACTATGATTCACACTCAGTTCGGTGTGTGTATTAAGAATTTCCGATCGGACGGTGCTCGTGAGTACACTTCCCCAACTATGAGATTGATCCTTCAGTCTTACGGCACCCTTTTTCAGCAATCATGCCCTCACACATATGAGAAGAATGGTGTAGCTGAACGCAAGCATCGTCTCATCCTTGAGACAGCTTGTGTTCTTTTACTCTCCTCTTCTGCTCCTCGTTCTTTCTGGGCTAAAGCTGTCATGACATCTGTTAGTCTCATTAACATTACTTCCTCATCTGTTCTAGCTGGTACGATGCCTTATAAGGCTTTTTATCACTCACCTCCCGACTACAGTATGCTCCGTACATTTGGGTGCACCTGTTATGTCCTTCTCCCTCCTACTGAGGGCACAAAGCTCTCCGCTCGTGCTGCTAAGTGCGTTCACCTAGGTCTCAGTCCCGAACATAAAGGTTATCGTTGTTTTAATCCATCGGCGGGTCGTGTCTGCATTTCTCGACATGTATCCTTTGTGGAAGACTGTCCTTACTACCTGACTCCCCCTGAGGATGCTAGATTTCTTGATTCTCCAGTTTTTGCTAGCTCCCCAATCCCATCTTCCTACATTCCTTTTGATCCCACTCCTCTGGCTCCATTCACATCTCCTGCAGTCCTTACACCTATTGTTCCCCCTACTGAAACACCACCTGTATCCCCACAGCTGCCAGCACCTACCCCACCTACTTCCCCACCAACACATGCATCCACTCCACTGCCCTCACCCCCACACACTGTCCATCCACCACCACTCCGTCAGTCTACACGTTCCACTTCTGGTATTCCTCCGGCACGTTATACACCTGATGCCACTGGTCCTTCTGACCAGTTTGGTTTTGCCACCCTAGCTTCCTACTCACCACAGTTTCATGCATATCTTACTGATATACACTCTACACGTGAGTCTGGAACCTATCAGGACGCAATTCAATATTCCGAGTGGAGGAAAGCTATCGCAGAGGAATTCAGTGCATTTGATCAGACTGGCACTTGGGATGTCATTCTTCTGCCAGAGGGCGTTCAGCCTATTAGCTGCATGTAATGCCCCTGCCCCGAGCTCGGACAATTTATATAATTTAGAAGACAAATTAGATACTATGTAGTACAACTGCCCACCACAGGCTGCCTCTCAAAAGGTGGTTAACCGGATTGGTGACTCTTGATCATAGGCAATAGTATTTATATATTATTTATTTATGTTCACTTACCGATATGGGACAAATCACTTACCTCTCCCCTGTTCTCTCTCTCATCCGAGAGAGTACACAGAGTCACGTAGGCCCCAAGCATTGGGCGCCACGTCATCAGAGCACACAGAGAAGCATCCTTTCTCAGTCTTTTTCTGCGTGTAGGCTCCAAGTTCGGGATGACGTCATCGCCAACAACCAGCACACAATTGTGCTGTTGCTCCTCAACGTGGGCCCCCTTTTTACTATTCTTTTTCAACATTATTTACATGAAATACCATTCTCTTTTTACCAAACAGCCAACATTCATACATTATATATATAATACTCTTTTGAAAATTACGGGGTGTTACACACACCCCCCTTCAGAAATCAGCGTCCTCGCTGAGCACGGGGCATGCACAATCTAGTGCAGGATTTTCTTTCTAGCCGATGTGGAGTGGAGTACCCTGATTCTGCTAGCTGCACAGTACCCTGATTCTGCTGTACACGCTCCCTCTCAGGCATACTTACCCGTACATCTGCTAGCTCCATCTCAGACATACATCTCACCCACTCTTACCCACACTCGGTATCGAAAGTCGGCTCTGATACCATTTGTAACGCCCTGCCCCGAGCTCGGACAATTTATACAATTTAGAAGACAAATATGATACTATGTAGTACAACTACCCACCACAAGCTGCCTCTCAAAAGGTGGTTAACCGGATTGGTGACTCTTGATCATAGGCAATAGTATTTATATATTATTTATTTATGTTCACTTACCGATATGGGACAAATCACTTACCTCTCCCCTGTTCTCTCTTTCATCCGAGAGAGTACACAGAGTCACGTGGGCCCTAAGCATTGGGCGCCACGTCATCAGAGCACACAGAGAAGCATCCTTTCTTTGTCTTTTTCTGCGTGTGGGCCCCAATTTCGGGATGACGTCATCGCCAACAACCAGCACATGATTGTGCTGTTGCTCCTCAATGTGGGCCCCCTTTTTACTATTCTTTTTCAACATTATTTACATGAAATACCATTCTCTTTTTACCAAACAGCCAACATTCATACATTATATATATAATACTCTTTTGAAAATTACGGGGTGTTACACTTTGTAACGCCCCTGTCCCGAGCTCAGACAATTTGTCCCATATCGGGATTTGTACTAAATTAAATAATATAAATACTATTTCCTATGATCAAGAGTCTCCAATTCGGTTAACCACCTTTTGAAAGGCGGCCTGTGGTAGGCAGTTGTACTACATAGTATCTAATTTGTCTTCTAAATTGTATAAATTGTCCGAGCTCGGGGCAGGGGCGTTACAAATGGTATCAGAGCCGATTTTCGACACCGAGTGTGGGTAAGAGTGGGTGAGATGTATGCCTGAGATGGAGTTAGTAGATGTATGGGTAAGTTTGCCTGAGAGAGCAAGGTTGGGGACAAGTCGCCCAGGTAAGGGGACTGTACAGCTAGCAGAATCAGGGGTACTATGCAGTTAGCAGAATCGGGGTACTCCACTCCACATCGGCTAGAAAGGAGATCCTGCACTAGATTGTGCATGCCTCGTGCTCAGCAAGGACACTAATTTCTGAAGGGGGGGTGTGTGTAACACCCCGTAACATATGTTGTAAATATATATTGAAATGTGTATTAAAAGAGGGGGGGGGCACTTCGTTGAAGCACAACACAGATGAGTGCTGTGTTGGTTGGGCTGACGTCTGATGACATCAGCAGGCTCCTGAGGCCCACTCGGTTGGAAGTGAGACAGAGGCTGTCTCTGTGAGTGCCACATGGCACTGGGGCCCGCCGCTGTTGCCTCTGTCTTTCTCTCAGCGAGAGAGAGAACGGAAGAGTAGTGGGGGAAAATTGTCCCATATCGGATTTGAACAAAAATAAAATAATAATAAATATAATTGCCTATGATCAAGAGTCACAAATTTGGTTAACCACCTTTTGAGAGACAGCCTGTGGTGGGCAGTTGTACTACATAGTATCTAATTTGTCTTTTAAATTGTATAAATTTGTAATGCCCCTGCCCCGAGCTCGGACAATTTATACAATTTATAAGAAAAATTAGATACTATGTAGTACAACTGCCGACCACAGGCTGCCTCTCAAAAGGTGGTTAACTGAATTGGTGACTCTTGACCATAGGCAATAGTATTTATTAATATTATATTCTTTGTTGAAATCCGATATGGGACTAAATCCCTATACTCTCTTTCCTTGCAAGTACACAGCGGAATGTGCTGCCTTCACAAACCGAAGGTGGGCCCCAACACAATGCCACGTCACCCCTAGGTGACACCATCCATCCAAGATACACAGCACCAAGTGCTGTTTTACTCTCACGTGGGACCCCCCATCACTATTCAACTTTCCAAATATTTATAAACCATGCCATCATGCATTATCTTTACCAAACAGCCATATATATATATATATAATACACACACACACACACACACACTCTTTGAAAATTACGGGGTGTTACAGACACCCCCTTCAAAAATTAGCATCCTCGCTAAGCACGGGGCATGCACAATCTAGTGCTGGATCTACTTTCTAGCCGATGTGGAGCATCTGCTCTCCTATCCACCCGATTAATCATGATCCTGGAATCCACCGCCGGATCAATCATAATTCCGGATTTAATTGAGGCACCACAATCCCAGAATCCACCGCCCGACTGGGTTTATATGCCCCATACTCGGTGTCGAAAGTTTGCTCTGATTCCAATTGTAACGCCCCTGCCCCGGGCTCGGACAATTTATACAATTTAGAAAACAAATTAGATACTATGTAGTACAACTACCGATCACAGGCTGCCTCTCAAAAGGTGGTTAACCGAATTGGTGACTCTTGATCATAGACAATAGTATTTATTAATATTATATTCTTTGTTGAAATCCGATATGGGACTAAATCCCTATACTCTCTTTCCTTGCGAAGTACACAGCGGAATGTGTTGCCTTCACAAACCGAAGGTGGGCCCCAACACAATGCCACGTCACCCCTAGGTGACGCCATCCATCCAAGATACACAGCACCAAGTGCTGTTTTACTCTCATGTGGGACCCTCCATCACTATTCAACTTTCCAAATATTTACAAACCATGTCATCATGCATTATCTTTACCAAACAGCCACTTTATTTCAACATATTATATATATATATATATATATATATATATATATATATATATATATATATATATAGGGAAAGTTTCGGTTGTGCACTCCTCTAGTGCACACGGGCCTTCGGACGTTCATATCGATGATCCGAACCGTTCACATTGATCTACACATCTAAATTAGTCTAAATATGTAAAATCAAATCATTTGAAATTCATTTATCCATCCATCACGTGACTATAAAAAACAATAATTTTCAACCATACAATTTTGTAACACTTCAATGGATGGGTAAATGAATTTCAAATGATTTGATTTTACATATTTAGACTAATTTAGATGTGTAGATCAATGTGAAGGTTCGGATCGTCGATATGAACGCCCGAAGGCCTAATGCACATGCCGTGTGCACTAAGGTAGTGCACAACCGAAGCTTTCCCTATATATATATATATATATATATATATATATATTTATATATATATATATATATATACTCTTTGAAAATTACGGGGTGTTACATTGCAAGTGGATCTTCAAGGTCAAATATCAACCTTATGGATCTATTGAGCGGCACAAGGCTCGTCTAGTAGCCTGAGGATTTACTCAGGTGCATGACATTGATTATGATGAGACATTTGCTCCTGTTGCACAAATGACTACTGTTCGCACTCTTCTTGCTGTTGCAGCCATCCAGTCAGTGGCCATTATACCAAATGGACGTGAAGAATGCTTTTCTTCATGGTATCTTATCTGAGGTTGTTTATATGGATCCTCTTCCTGGCCTCCCTACTCCTCGTCATGTTTGCCGGCTGTGTTAGGCTATATATGGTTTGAAGCAAGCCCCTCGAGTCTGGTTTGAGTGTTTTCGCCTTGTCATCACTAAGGCTGATTTTAGTCAGAGTTCTCAGGACCATTCTATATTTATGCAGTCATCACCGCAGGGGAGGGTACTTCTATTACTCTATGTTGATGATATGATCATCAATGGGGATGATTCCTCAGGCATTACATCCACCCAGAAATACCTTCACCAGCAGTTCCATATGAAAGATCTTGGCAGACTACGCTATTTTCTGGATCTAGAGATTGCTCATGGATCTCGAGGGATACTCATTTCTCAACAGAAATACACATCAGATATTATCTCCGCTGCATGCCTCTCTGACAGTCGATCAGCCGATCACCCGATCACCCTTAGAGCTTCATGTGAAGCTTTGTCCCACTGATGGTGAGCTCCTTCCTAATCCCACTAGATACAGATAGATTGTTGGACAGCTTGTCTACTTATGCATGACCAGACCCGATATTTCTCACACAGTCAGTATTGTCAGTCAGTTTGTTTCTGCTCCTACGTCAGTTCACTACGGTGCTCTTCTTCGGATTCTCAGATATCTTCGGGGCATTATTACTCGCTTATTATTCATGTTTGATATATCTAAACTAGAGCTGAGTGTATATTCTGATTCAGATTGGGCAGGTGATCCTACTTGAAGACGGTCTACCACAGGTTTCTGTCTATTTCTTAGTGTTTCGCTGATCTCATGGCGAAGTAAGAAACATGCAGTTGTTGCATATTCTTCGACCGAAGCTGAGTACAGAGCAATGACAGCTACTACTAGAGAGATTGTTCATATTCGTTGGCTGTTATCAGATATAGGTGTCACTCTTTTAGGAGCTACTCCTCTTCATTGTGATAACCGGAGTGCACCACACATTGCAAGCAACCCGGTCTTTAATGAGCGAACGAAGCATATAGAGATTGATTGTCATTATGTTCGTGAGTGTTTTGAAGCAGTGACCATTTCTCTTCATTCTATTACCTCGTCACAGGAGACATCAGAGTTCTTCACCAAATCTCATACTGTTCAGAGATTTCGATATTTAGGGGGCAAACTCATACTGTTTGACCCACCGTGAGTTTGAGATGGGATGTTAGATATTATAGTCCCACATTGGGTATTTAGCTAGTTTTGTATTTGGTTCACTCCTATATATAGGAGATATTATACTCATTTATTTCTCAATTCAATAATCAGTATTGTTTTCATTTTTCTGATTTATCTTAACAGCTAAATTTACATGAAGTCATCAAGGCAGTGTCGGGCAAGTACGATCCTTTGAAAAACTTCTTCTACTGTGACGCTGCTGATGCGAAAGGTGTGATAGAGGATGTATCTCCACCTTCTACTGATATGAACAATAATACTACTAATGGGCAGCACTACTGAACCTTTTTCGAAGAGATTCGTGTCTTATGTAGGGAGGTGATACTATTTCTAACGCTAAGACTTGCAAGTTGCAAGTGTAGCTTATGTCACTTTTTGCGGATAATTTGTAGGTTTGAATTCTTAATCTAAAATTTTCTTCCTTTTCCTGTACACTTGCACACACACAAGGAGAGAAAGGTGGATAAGTCTTTGGATTATTCACATCTTGATTTTCATACCTACCATAGTAAATGGATGACCGATGAGGTGGTTTTCGAAACTTTACCCAAAAATCAAATGTTTGAAGATATTCATCAACTGAAAGTAACATGTACATGTTCTGATTGAAAGACATTTCCTTCTTAGATTATTATTGGATTTCCAATAGATTCGGTGCCGACGGTTGACAAGATGATGAAATTGAGATTTGATTTTATTTAATATTTGAGAATGAAGAAAGAAAAAAAAGAAGAAAAAGATTGAGATATGAAAGGATAAGGATAGAAATGTTTAATAATTCTAAGTTAACGGTGGAATGAGTATAATGTATTTTTCCAAAAATTATATGGACATTTTTTACTCAGGCTAAACGTTGGGGATAATTTGATTTTTTAATATTATTTGTAAATGCAAAATATATATACAAGGTTGCATTTAGATACCCATCACCAACACTTGATAAATGGTGATAGAGTAACATATTTATCATTAAAAATATCTCTACTATTTTAATGGGAGAGATGGGGTTGTAAACAAGCAAACCCTAATTTTGTAACTGAGTAAACCCGTGCAATATACGTGCAAACTACATCCACTAAACATTCCCGTGCCATGCACGTCAAATCAAAATATACAAATTTATTTAATTTAATGACTAAACTTTTTTATAGACGTGCATCGCACGTGCATTATACTAGTATATATTAATTTGTTTGCCATATTTAATGTGATATTAGAGCATCAAAGTTGGGTGCCAGTGCTCTCTGGTTGTTTAATCTTAGCTCGCAGTCCCACAATGTTCGAGATATATGCTTCGAGCTTGGATCGATGTCTTCTGCTTAGGAGTTTTGGATGTTTTTTGCCTTTGCGCTGTCTATGTAGCTTTATTTCTGTTTCGTTAATATCTTTTTAATGAAGCGATGACTTTGTCATCTTTTAAATCCCCCAAAAAAAAAAAAAAAAAAAAAAGGTATAGCCATTTTTTGGGGAGCATTTTGGTGAGTTTTTGAGAGGTGGTACAAACCTTTTGTTTTCATATCTACTATTCAGGCCATCTACTTTTATCTTTGATTTTGTTGCAAATCATAACGAGAGAAATCGAAGGAACCCAGCATCACCGAATCCTGACCCACCCATTAATTTTCATTAAAGGATAATAGTAGAGTTTCTTAAATCTAATACTGTTTGTAAATGCAAAATATATATACAAGGTTGCATTTAGATAGTTTTATTTATTCATTCATTCCCATACTGCTAATGCAACAACAATCAATTTCTGCTTAACAAGGTCATTTATCCATAACAGAAACCAAGCATGCATACATTTATATATATATATATATATATATATATATATATATATATATAGGGAAAAGATCCATTGCACACTACTTTGGCGCTCCCCGCGTGAACACTACGTCTTCGGACGTTCATATCGAAAATCCGAACCGTTCACATTGATCTACACATCTAAATTAGTCTAAATATGTAAAATCAAATCATTTGAAATTCATTTGCCCATCCATCATGTGACTATAGAAACAATGAATTTCAGCCATACAATTTTGTAACACTTCAATGAATGGGCAAATGAATTTCAAATGATTTGATCTTACATATTTAGACTAATTTAGATGTGTAGATTAATGTGAACGGTTCGGATTTTCGATATGAACGCCCGAAGGCGTAGTGTTCACGCGGTGAGCACCAAAGTAGTGTGCAACGGATCCTTTCCCTATATTATATATATATATATATATATATAGAGTCTCCTTCGGTTGCACACTACTTTTGGTGAGCACTTATGAAATAAAGACCCTATGAAAAATCCGAACCACTCATATTGTTCTATATGCCTAAGATAGCCTAACAATAAAAAATCAAGTAATTTGAAGTTCATTTGCCCATCCATCATGCTGTTAGAATTTTCAGCCATACAATTTTGTGATGATGTAAATCATGGACAAATGAATTTTAAATTAATTGATTTTTTATTGTTAGGCTATCTTAGGTATATAGAACAATATGAGCGGTTCAAATTTGTCATAGGTGCTCTATTTCGTGAGTGCTCACCAAAGTAGTGTGCAATCGAAGATTTCTCTCTCTTTCTATATATATAAATATATATATATAGGGAAAGGATCCGTTGCACACTACTTTGGTGCTCACCGCATGAACACTAGTTATGTATATTATTTAGACAACAGGGTTAGTTAGGCTTTGCTGGTCAAAACAAAGGCACTGTAGGTGCAAAGGAGACACCAGCCAAGATCATCACAGACTTCTAGTTGGGATCAAAATTAGTGAGAGAGAACCTGACTACATTTCACTTTTATTTAAAAATTAGTAATTTGTTCATCTTTTCCGCTATTTTTTTGGCCTAAATTTTCTTGAAATTTGGCAACCGTGTTTTTTAATTTCATGTATAAGTTCTTTAAATGCAAGCGATAAAGCTTTTAGTTTAAAAGAGGTGGAACTTATCTTCTTGTTGACCTTCAGTATTATATGGATTGGAAAACGTCGCACTTTCTAGCAAAATCTATGTTGCATTAATACTTTAAAATGTGTTGTCTGTGTCATTGATAGTCATTTGTTGAACACTTGCTTAACTCATTAGTGCCACTGTGACACACCATGGTTAAAACCTTACCCAAATAAGTGTGCATGACAATATCTTTGATGTATATTAGTTATCTATATTTATGGTATATTGTTGTTAGCAGTAGAGACACAACATATAAGAGAGAGAGGAGCGAGAGAGTGACATGAGAGGTGTTTACAGAGTGAAAGGGGGGTAATTTTGGGATAGGGCCTGAGGGGCTATGGTTAATTTAGGTAAATAGTCATGATCAGTATGCACTATTAATCTAAAAAACATATAGGTGTAGAATAATATCATAATGAGCAATATAATTTATATGATCTAACAATAATTTATATGATTTATTAATTTATTTAATTCAATGTATAATTAATAGACTTTGGTGCTTTGAGCTTGGAGGTTGTTTTGTGAGCAAAGTTTGGATAATGTACAGTCATAGCAAATACTATAAATATCAGTTTTCCCTTTTTATCTTTTTGATTCTTAGTTCATAATGAATGTGTTTTCCATGTTTGTGTTGTTTTGTTGATGGTTGTCTCAACTATTGCTATTGTTGATGCCTATCTCGGACGAGTTAAATTTTTTGTGAATTTTGATTTTATAATGTTGTTGCAAGAGTTGTAGGCCCTGTTTGGGAATCAACTTACTGTTGGGTTTGATGGAGATTGAAGGTGTACCTTCAAAGGTTATACAGTTAGTGTTTACTTCGAAATTGAGGGTTTTATGTTACATTTTGTAGGGAGAAAAGGTGGTGATGAAGGGATTATTGGATCCAAACTAGAACATTTTCAAGTTCAACATCTTCTCTCATAACATAGGGTTTGTAAATTTCTCTGCTTTTGTTAATCCTGTAGTTTTAATGGTGCTTTTAATCCCTCATTTGATTGTGTTTGTAAATAGTTTAACCATTTTTATTGCACTTTAGTTGTCGGTGGAAAGTGGCTAAACAAGGAATAGGAGAGGATTTACAAACAATTCAAACTGTTCAGCTAATTAAAATTTTATTACTCACTGTAGTTAATTCATACAGGCTTATGATTTTTTCATTTAATAATAGAGCTAATTTTTAAGTTCACATTGTTTCTATCAAGAAAAATGGATAGTATCTACCAAATAATCGACAGGGTAATGACATAGAAATAGTAAACTAAAGAGAATTACAATATCAACGGGAAATTGAATCATCAACTGAAATACCTCAACTATTAGATATTCAACATTTAAGCAAGTAGCTGAGATGTTGGGTTTGTTAGAGAGCGATAATAGAACCAACGGTTGTCTTCTAGAAGCATCCAATACTCATATGTCATCAGCTTTAAGAATACTTTTTACAATAATATTGATATATTGTTAGTCAGTTGGAGAAGGCAACTCTGGGACCAATTCAAATATATATGTCCGATGACTATTCATCTTCAAGCAAACTAAGTGGATTATGTGAAGTACGATTGCTGAAAGAGTTCAACAGTCTCTTAAACCAGTATGGCAAGAACATTGATGACTATGACTTACCTGCAATCAATGTTAATGAAGAGGGTCGATATCCCGCAACTAATAGAAGATGGGAAGTCGATACCCATTTCTGATGGAGATTTGTCTTCAATTGAAAAACTTAATGTGAATTAGAAGTATGCATTCAGTCTTGTCACAGAAGTAGTCATTAATGGGGAGAGTAAAGTCTTTTTTGTTGATGGTTTTGGAGGTACTGGAAAGATATTTCTTTATCGCTGCATTTTGTCTTTATTGCAGTGTAGAGGCCATATTGTATTAGCAACTAAATCCTCCGGAATAGCTACTATAATGATGCATGTAGGTCATACAACAAAGTCAAGATTCAAGATTCCTATAAAGTTATGTTCAACTTTGCCATGTATGTGGGCTGGAGTCTTTAGACTCCATCCGCTTTATCAAAAAAAAACTTTGCCATGTATGATCTCTATCCAATCTGATGAGGCCAAACTTTTACATATTTCGAGTGCTATCATTTGGGATGAAGCAACAATGACCCATCGTCATGCTTTTGAGGCTTTAAAGAAAACAATGAAAGATATAATTGGAAATGAATTGCCATTTGGAGGAAAAGTTGTGGTTTTGGGTGGAGATTTCCGATAGATTATTCCAGTTGTTCAGTATGGTCCAAAAGCACAGACCATTGACGCATGTATACAATCATGGACAATTATATGTCGCTCTTTCTAGAGAAGTTTCGAGATCTACTACAAAACTTTTAATCATGAATGGACATCTAGAAAGTCGGTAAGACATATATACAAAAAATATTGTCTGCAATGATGTATTGATGAAATGTCATGGAACTTCAAATTAAATGATAAGTTGGTGTTTATGTTTATATGGTTTTTCAAGTTTTACACCTTAAAATATTTACACATACTTTTGTGCATAACTACGAGGAAAAAAAAGAATTAGATTATCAATGTACATTATATATTGGCTAAATGTGAAAAAACCTCACTCATGTATTGCACGTCTTCAAAAACCCACACATAACTTTTTTTTATAAAAAATTCCCATCAACTAAGCCTTAGCCAAAGTACATTTTTGCTTTTTTTTTCTCAACACAATTTTTTTTTTGAAAAAAACCTCACTCACCAATGCCTTGAAAACATAGTTGAGAGAGGTTTTTTTTTAAAGTTTAGTGTGATTTTTGAAAAAGGACAATACTTGATTGAGGCTTTTTCACATTTAACCTCGTATAATATATCTCTTTGTTAACTACACTTTATATGATATGATATAAATATTGATGCTTATAATTATTCTATGCAAGAAAGCTTATTTTTAAGGAGAAAGTCAAGAAATCACATTGATTTTGTAATTGGTTGGTTGTTGTTGCTTCTACTTTAGTGGTTGGATTGGATTAATGTAAGTATGCTTCTATTTTTTTTTGTTATTTTTGTTGCCAATAGATTTGCTTATAGAAGATTTTATTTGTTCTCAAAATTTGATCTTTCTTAATAATTTACTATCTTTTCTTATGGTCAATTTATTTAATTTAATGACTACTAGTTGAAATTTACTGTGCACCAAGTGCACGTGACTTGGTGCACATAAATGTTGAAATTTTTTATCTAAACATACTTGCATTTAGCACACCCATATTCTTCAAACTACAAATTCGACTAAGTCAATCATCTTAAAAAGCTGTCACGCCCCGCTTCCCAAAAACATGGAATACGAGCGCGTGACGAAGCCCAGCGAATGATTTTTACATCATCTATAAGTTGTAGGATCGACTCAGCATCATAACAAGAATATAACCAGATTTATATATAACCAAGCATGCATGAATAATTTATTAAGCAACAGAAAACAATTTAAACAAATAATAATATTCAAATAGTTTCCATGTCTGGATCAAGTGTAAACTCGAAAACAAGTCTTATACAGCAGAAGAAATAAATACCTTAAGGAAGAGAATTATTTAAACAAGTCATTGCTTCAAGCGAAGCCTAAAATGTCTGCTTGCTAATTCCAGCAGGTAGCTCGTTTCCCAAGGTCTGCTTAATAAATATAAAAAGAGAAACCAGGGGAAAACAAGAGAAAATGCCCTTAGTGCAAGCTAGGGCCACAAATAGTGAAAACAAGTACAAGTATGGGGAACAGGAACTGGAATCAAGAATGTAACAGAGTTATAACAAGTAGTGGGAACAACCAAGAACTAGCTGGCAAGGGGGGACTTCCTAGTAAACAGGCTAGTTAACAACTGCTAATGGTAAAACATATGTCAGGTGAACTTGTAGGGGTAACTAACATCAAGTATCATATTTCATGTGTCAGGTTTCACATATCAGGTTTCTTGTTTCGTATCATCAAGTATCAAGTAACAGGTGTCATGTTCAAGTTTCATGTATTAGATATCAGGTAACCAGGTAATCAGGTAACAGATAATCAGGTAACAGGTAATCATGTATCAGGTATTAAGTTCAAGTTTTGTGTGATTACTATCTAGGTAGCACGACATGCATCCATCTTTTTACTACATGGTTGCTACAGTCAAATCAATTGCGTTTAGACCTAGTAATGGAGTCTATAGGGCGGTGTACTCAGGCATCAAACAAGCAGGTGATCAAACCATGGGCTCTAGAGGTGGCCCCCGTAGGCTCTAGAGGTGGCCCCTGTCACCATGACGTGGCACTTAGTTCTACGTGGCACTTAGTTCCATGTGATCGCAAATATACATCATGTAATCTTGTAATGGGCTCTAGAGGTGGCCCCCGTCACCCATGACGTGGTACTTAGTTCTACGTGGCACTTAGTTCCATTTAACATACAACTTGGAAACACGGGCCCCCTTCCGAGTACACTTACCTATGTTGTCCACTCTATAGTCCTTCCCTCAAACCCCGGCTTGTTACATTTGTTCAGGCAGAATTGTGTACTTGTATTTATACATGTGAAACAGGGTTGAAATAATATAAATTAATTCTAAGAAAAATTGGGGATGTCCTATAGGGAGTCCAGCAACTACATATAAAATTTTGAGTCAAACGATCGCTGGTTATGTAGCTAAATTAATACGTAAAGTAATTGTGTGCAGCAGTTTTGCAAACTGCGTCCACCGACACAGCTGCAGTAAAACTGCCACAACTCCTAGACCGTAACTCCGAATTCAAAACTTTCGGAAGTTATCGATATCTACACATCCAGATCTACAATTTCTATTCAGGGCTCGGGTCCAGATTCAAATGATAAGGGGGTCGAAACAACGAAAGGAAATTCAGGACAGCAACTCGTAGAAAAAATTAACTAGCGTAGGTTACATGGGAAAATGTTATTTGGTGTCTAAGTTATTATGTGGCATAAATACCTGATAATGGAGGTCAAAACAGCAAATAATAAATGTTTTTCAAGTTATAGGGTTGCAAGTTCGTCAAATATTAAATGTAACATGTGTCTACGAATTTAGGGCTCCTAAATTCATAAGTCTATGTGTTCATGTGTTCAAGGGTAAAAGAGTCCAATAATTATAAATTAAATACAAGGAAATTTTGTGACTCTTAGAATTTTCAATTTGGAGGTTTAATATTGATCTACAACGAATTTCAAGGAGGAGTCACAATCTAACTATTTGTAGTATTTCAAGGGTGCTTGTACTAGAACAATAAAATGTACAAGGATACTTGCCTTAATTTGACGACGATGAATCCGACGGATGACGGAATGGATCCAGACGACACGGCGATGAGCAAACGATCACGATAATCACGATCGGTCACGGATCTCGATGATGATCAAGATCAAGATGAAGATCCAGCGAATCCAACGGTCGAGATCGGAAATAAAACATATTAGAATTAGAAGGGAACCAAAATATACCATGATTGATAATTGATGAGTGAGAACAAAAATGGATCAAATAATTTACTTACCAAGTAGAAGGCGAACGAGACGGTCACGATCAAGGGTCGAGATCAGTGGGATCGATCGGACGGCTGAGATCGAAGATCAAGATCAAGATGGTGATCACGATTGCGAAGATCTAAAGAGATCCAACGGTCGAAATCAAGATCTTGATGATGATGGAGACGATAATCACGATCGCGATGATCGGCGATCGGACGACCTAGATCCAATGGCTTGGTGATGATCAAATGAAGGATCGGATGGCCTGTGATCAAGATCTGCTATTGATGATCGATCTGATCTGATCTCAATCACGATGAGATCAAGCAGATCAAATGATCAGGATCAAGAGATCAAGATCCGATCGAACGGACGACCCACAATGACTCTGATCAAAACCCATATACACAACAACCTACAGTTCGAACCTGGCTTGGCTCCGACTACCAGGGAAACTGACGGCGGTGCTGGCAGCACGGCGAACAGGGGGCGACTGCGGCTAGGCGGAGGAGGCAGGGGCACGACTGGGGGAGAGCACCGCAGGGGGGGCGGTCGACGGGAGCTGCCTGCTGCCGCAGGTGGCTGCAGTGGGCGCTAGTGGGCACCGCGACTGGGATGGTCGTGGCGCGTTGCCGACAGTGTCGCGAGGTGTACAGGAGGAGGTCGGCGACTGGCAGAGCACGGGGGGGTCGAGGCGATGGTGGGCATCGCTGCTGGCGCTGGTGCTGTCGTCGCGGGCTTCTGCGGTGTGGGCTAGCGTCGATTGCGGCGTCGTGGCATTGCGACGCGCTGTGACGGATGGGAGAGAGAGAGGCTCGCATGGTGGCGAGGAGATGGTAGGATGGGTGCACACAGCGGGGAGAAGGGGTTTCGAGATGAGAATAGAAGAAGAAGGAAGTGTTGGTGGCTGTAGGGTGTAACAGTAGGCTAGGGTTTTGGGTAGGTTAGATTAATAGGGTATTTATATAATAGGGTATTGGGTTGTTAGGGTTATTTGGTAATGGATCCAATAAGAATAGGGTGGGGTTTCAGGTATTGGGTTAAGAAAATTCAATAAGAAAAATATACGACTAGAGAAAAATAAATAAATAAATAGATCAACAATAGTATAGTAACAAAATAAATAAATTTGTGTGCATCAAATTAATACTCAAACACTACTAACTACAATAAAAATAGGTTTTCCATTCGACAGTCAAATATAATAATAATATTGATAACAACAATAAAAATTTTGATATACATATCAAAATGGGATTTGTGATAAACAAGTTCATGGAAGCCCAAATAGTAATAAAATAAGTTACAAATAGCCGAAAACATTAAAGTTGGATTATACTATTATTCGAAGAAAATACAATTTCCGGTTTGAAAGGATTTTAATATAAGGTACAATTCGAGTTTAAATTAATACTGAATTTATAATAAATCAAAATACGAAAAATATTCACAAAATTAGGAAAACAGGGATTACAAATCCTACCCACCTTACACAAAAATTTCGTCCTCGAAATTTGCTTAGGTGGTACATAGGACGAGGCAAAAGCAAGTGGGGGGTAACAAGGTAGAAAATTAAAGGGGAATGAATAAAGCAGAGGCAACCCCAGGAAAAGAAGGAAGATAACAATGAGGTCAAATGGATGGCATGGAAAGGAATAAACAGTATCAAAAGGAACGAAATAGCACAAGATAACAATATAATAAAGAAATAAGTAGAACTGGAATCGGAGAGAGAAAAGACAGGAAGAATCGAATCAATAATGGATGAGTGCATATTGGCAAAATGGAATGCAAGACGGAAGTAATCGGTATCAAATGAAGAAGAAACAACACAAGTCTTGCAAGATAACAAGGCAAAGAAATGAAGAATAGATAGAGCTGGAATTGAGGAAAGAATGGACAAGAAAAAGATGAACCCAGCAATGAGTCAAGGGATGAGGACAATGCAAGAGATAGGGAATAACAAACAATGCAAGGAGAGAGAAACAATAATAGAATCCTGGGACCTGTGGGTTATGGGCCCACCACGCTTCCGCTGCGCCACTTTGATGGTGGCGTTCCAAGCTCCAGACATGTTGTTGTAGACCACGTGACTCCAAGCGACGATCCGATCAGGAAGAAAAGAATGAGACACCAAGATCAAACAGAGTATGGGCTCCAAATAGAGATAGGCAATAATGCAAAATGGATATAAGGCTTGAACTTCAATCTTCATAATTAAAAGATAAAATACGTATCAAAACTAATGGCTTTTAACAGAAATAATAACACAACAAATATCAATAATAATAATATCAATTGAAACGACAATGATAATAATAATACCAATAATAACGAAAATATTCCTTTACTATCACTTTCATTATATAAGTAACGAGTCTTGAAATATCAATTAGTAATAGGAAGAAAATCTTGCCTCCCTAACATCAAGTTGCATGTTTGCCTTCACGACATCAGGTTGCAGGTTGCCATCCGGATATTCGGCTGCATATTTTGCCTCGCCGATATCCAGTTGCAATTTGCCTCCATTGACATCGAGTTGCATATTTGCCATCTCGACAATAGATTGCACCGAAGTGGTGAAATGTATATAAAATTGAGCATGCTCAAGCTCAAAACAAATTAATAATAATAATAATAGTAACGATAAAAATAATAGTGCCAATAATAATAATAATAATAAAATATTGATACTAATAACAATAAGAATAACAATGATAATAACAATGATAATAACAGTAATCGCAAAAAGAATAATAACGATAATAACAATAATAACAATAATATTAAAATATTAACAATACTAGAAAAAGTAGTAATGTAAGACAAGATATAGTTTGGGCCCAACATTTTGTGGAAGTAATTTAATATCAACAATAATAATAAAATAATAAAAACAACAATAAGAATATCAACAGTAGTAACCATAATAATATTACTAGTAATGATAATGAAAATAATAGCAAATATAATAATAGTAGTAGTAATAATAGCATTATACAACAAAATAAGAATTTGTCTTACTAAAATAATTCAGTAGAAATATATAGTCGATCAAAAATGAAAAGTAAAGTTAAAATACATCATCGTTCGAAATAACAAAATCTTTGTTGAGAAACATTTTTATAGAGATTGAAAATAAATATAACAAATAATAATCAAAATATAGAAAGTATTTGGAAAAAATAATTATAAAGAGAAAATAGGTAGGAGAAAAATGAAGCTACACCCAATAAGGAGTTAAAGAGGAGGATGACTAGAAGGGACAAACGAAGATTAAGGAATTGAATATAAAGGAAGAAGGACGAGGGACAAAATCGGAATTGAAGAGAATATAGCAGGAAAGAAACAACCAACATAACACTCAATATGAATCAACAAATAAAATGAATGCAAGGCAGGGAAAGCAATGAACGATACACGAGTTGAAATAAGAAGGAATTATCGAGGCAAGCAGAAGATAAGAGATCGCTTGCACTGGAATCAAAATAATAGGGATACAGAAAGAATAAATTGTACCCAATAAGGAATTAACAAATCAGGACGAATGCAAGAGATGGAAAGAAGCAAAGAATCAAAGAATTGATTACGAAGGGATCAAAATGAATGGGATAAGACTTGTGTCCAGACCGAGTTGACTATTAAATTATTCATGTGGTTGCATGGCCTGTTAAATGTTGAGTTAATCCTGACTGAGTCAAGCCTGTCTAATGTATTAGTCAAACTAACACATTAGCCAAACCTGAGCTCTGATACCACTAAAAACCTTGTCACGCCCCGCTTCCCAAAAACATGGAATACGAGCGCGTGACGAAGCCCAGCGAATAATTTTTACATCATCCATAAGCTGTAGGATCGACTCAGCATCATAACAAGAATATAACCAGATTTATATATAACCAAGCATGCATGAATAATTTATTAAGCAACAGAAAACAATTTAAACAAATAATAATATTCAAATAGTTTCCATGTCTGGATCAAGTGTAAACTCGAAAACAAGTCTTATACAACAGAAGAAATAAATACCTTAAGGAAGACAATTATTTAAACAAGTCCTTGCTTCAAGCGAAGCCTAAAATGTCTGCTCGCTAATTCCAGCAGGTAGCTCGTCTCCCAAGGTCTGCTTAATAAATATAAAAAGAGAAACCAGGGGAAAACAAGAGAAAATGCCCTTAGTGCAAGCTAGGGCCACAAATAGTGAAAACAAGTACAAGTATGGGGAACAGGAACTGGAATCAAGAATGTAACAGAGTTATAACAAGTAGTGGGAACAACCAAGAACTAGCTGGCAAGGGGGGACTTCCTAGTAAACAGGCTAGTTAACAACTGCTAATGGTAAAACATATGTCAGGTGAATCTGTGGGGGTAACTAACATCAAGTATCATGTTTCATGTGTCAGGTTTCACGTATCAGGTTTCTTGTTTCGTATCATCAAGTATCAAGTAACAGGTGTCATGTTCAAGTTTCATGTATCAGATATCAGGTAACCAGGTAATCAGGTAACAGGATAATCAGGTAACAGGTAATCATGTATCAGGTATTAAGTTCAAGTTTTGTGTGATTACTATCTAGGTAGCACGATATGCATCCATCTTTTTACTACATGGTTGCTACAGTCAAATCAATTGCGTTTAGACCTAGTAATGGAGTCTATAGGGCGGTGTACTCAGGCATCAAACAAGCAGGTGATCAAACCATGGGCTCTAGAGGTGGCCCCCGTAGGCTCTAGAGGTGGCCCCCGTCACCATGACGTGGCACTTAGTTCTACGTGGCACTTAGTTCCATGTGATCGCAAATATACATCATGTAACCTTGTAATGGGCTCTAGAGGTGGCCCCCGTCACCCATGACGTGGCACTTAGTTCTACGTGGCATTTAGTTTTATTTAACATACAACTTGGAAAACACGGGCCCCCTTCCGAGTACACTTACCTATGTTGTCCACTCTATAGTCCTTCCCTCAAACCCCGGCTTGTTACAATTGTTCAGGCGGAATTGTGTACTTGTATTTATACATGTGAAACAGGATTGAAATAATATAAATTAATTCTAAGAAAAATTGGGGATGTCCTATAGGGTGTCCAGCAACTACATATAAAATTTTGAGTCAAACGCTCGCTGGTTATGTAGCTAAATTAATGCGTAAAGTAATTGTGTGCAGCAGTTTTGCAAATCTGCATCCACCGACACAGCTGCAGTAAAACTGCCACAACTCCTAGACCGTAACTTCGAATTCAAAACTTTCGGAAGTTATCGATATCTACACATCCAGATCTACAATTTCTATTCAGGGCTCGGGTCCAGATTCAAATGATAAGGGGATCGAAACAGCGAAAGGAAATTCAGGACAGCAACTCGTAGAAATAATTAACTAGCGTAGGTTACATGGGAAAATGTTATTTGGTGTCTAAGTTATTATGTGGCATAAATACCTGATAATGGAGGTCAAAACAGCAAATAATAAATGTTTTTCAAGTTATAGGGTTGCTAGTTCGTCAAATATTAAATGTAACATGTGTCTACGAATTTAGGGCTCCTAAATTCATAAGTCTATGTGTTCATGTGTTCAAGGGTAAAAGAGTCCAATAATTATAAATTAAATACAAGGAAATTTTGTGACTCTTAGAATTGTCAATTTGGAGGTTCAATATTGATCTAGAACAAATTTCAAGGAGTCACAATCTAACTATTTGTAGTATTTCAAGGGTGCCATTACTAGAACAATAAAATGTACAAGGATACTTGCCTTAATTTGACGACGATGAATCCGACGGATGACGGAATGGATCCAGACGACACGGCGATGAGCAAACGATCACGATAATCACGATCGGGCACGGATCTCGATGATGATCAAGATCAAGATGAAGATCCAGCAAATCCAACGGTCGAGATCGGAAATAAAACATATGAGAATTAGAAGGGAACCAAAATATACCATGATTGATAATTGATGAGTGAGAACAAAAATGGATCAAATGATTTACTTACCAAGTAGAAGGCGAACGAGACGGTCACGATCAAGGGTCGAGATCAGTGGGATCGATCAGACGGCTGAGATCGAAGATCAAGATCAAGATGGTGATCACGATTGCGAAGATCTAAAGAGATCCAACGGTCGAAATCAAGATCTTGATGATGATGGAGACGATAATCACGATCGCGATGATCGGCGATCGGACGACCTAGATCCAATGGCTTGGTGATGATCAAATGAAGGATCGGATGGCTGTGATCAAGAGCTACTATTGATGATCGATCTGATCTGATCTCAATCACGATGAGATCAAGCAGATCAAACGATCAGGATCAAGAGATCAAGATCCGATCGAACGGACTGCCCACAATCACTCTGATCAAAACCCATATACAGAACAACCTACAGTTCGAACCTGGCTTGGCTCCGACTACCAGGGAAACTGACGGCGGCGCTGGCGGCACGGCAAACAGGGGGCGACTGCGGCTAGGCGGAGGAGGCAGGGGCGCGACTGGGGGAGAGCACCGCAGGGGGGGTGGTCGACGGGAGCTGCCTGCTGCCGCAGGTGGCTGCAGTGGGCGCTAGTGGGCGCCGCGACTGGGATGGTCGCGGCGCGTTGCCGACAGTGTCGCGAGGTGAATAGGAGGAGGTCGGCGACTGGCGGAGCACGGGGGGGTCGAGGCGATGGTGGGCATCGCTACTGGCACTGGTGCTGTCGTCGCGGGCTTCTGCGGTGTGGGCTAGCGTCGACTGCGGCGTCGTGGCATTGCGACGCACTGTGACGGATGGGAGAGAGTGAGGCTCGCATGGTGGCGAGGAGATGGTGGGATGGGTGCACACAGCGGGGAGAAGGGGTTTCGAGATGAGAATAGAAGAAGAAGGAAGTGTTGGCGGCTGTAGGTTGTAACAGTAGGCTAGGGTTTTGGGTTGGTTAGATTAATAGGGTATTTATATAATAGGGTATTGGGTTGTTAGGGTTATTTGGTAATGGATCCAATAAGAATAGGGTGGGGTTTCAGGTATTGGGTTAAGAAAATTCAATAAGAAAAATATACGACTAGAGAAAAATAAATAAATAAATAGATCAACAATAGTATAGTAACAAAATAAATAAATTTGTGTGCATCACATTAATACTCAAACACTAATAACTACAATAAAAATAGGTTTTCCATTCGACAGTCAAATATAATAATAATATTGATAACAACAATAAAAATTTTGATATACATATCAAAATGGGATTTGTGATAAACAAGTTCATGGAAGCCCAAATAGTAATAAAATAAGTTACAAATAGCCGAAAACATTAAAGTTGGATTATACTATTATTCGAAGAAAATACAATTTCCGGTTTGAAAGGATTTTAATATAAGGTACAATTCGAGTTTAAAATAATACTGAATTTATAATAAATCAAAATACGAAAAATATTCACAAAATATGTATTTAGGGAAACAGGGATTACAAAAGCAAACCCTGAAATTCAAAATTACTCCAATGACAACAAGCTCATCGAAATCAAATTTGAAGCAAGCACCAATAACCGATGTTTAATCAATTCTAGCACAATTCCAATCAAAACAAAGCACAAATGGATCAAAATTCGGACGATGTAAGAGAGATATATGCGTAATAGTTTCATGTAAAACATAAAGATATAATCATTATATTTTTCATAAGATTAATCATCCGTTTCGACTTTAACTTTCTTGAACTTAAAACTGATATTAAAAAAAGTTATTAAAAAAAACAAATTAGTAAATCCTAAACTGATATCATCGTATTTTTCATCAGATCAATCATCACTTTCGACTTTAACTTTCTTGAGCTTAAAGTTGCTTGTAATTTCTTGTTCATCCTTTTTAATTTTGCATCCGGTCAATTTTCTTGTAGTTGTTCTTCCAAATTTGACATCTTGTGATTTGATCAAAAAAGTATACTCATCTCCAATGCATTTCTTGGTTCTTCTATCAAATTCTTCAACATTTTTTTTCCTTTCATATAGAATTAAGAAATTAGCTTTTAATTATTTTTAACACTATGAGAATAACATATTATACATTATTTTTTATATCTTCCAGGTCTTTTGCGGAACAACCAATGATGCATCTTGCTTCCTCATCAAATAAAGTCAATTCTGCCTTCGCATTTGTATCTTTTATTATGATTTTGAAAACATATCTGAAATAGTTTATTTTTAGTTTTTTTAAAAATTTATTGTTTATTATTTTTTTAAATAATTTGATTGAAGAATGGAAAGATGGGAAACTAACAATATGGTGTTTTGTATACCTTGGCTCATATTCAACATTATTCTTTTTACATTTTCGACAATAAGCTTCATCATTTTCAAAATTGACTTTTGTTGAACAGATTTTGCATGCAATGTACCATGGATCTCTAACATCTTTGACACTTTTGATCAAAACTTTTCAATAGTAGTATTTTGCCTTGAAATATTAATTTTTTTTGAAGTCATCAAAATATTTATAGACATATAGAGAATTGAATAAAATATTTTAAAATAATTTCTTTATTCATAATACCTCAGAAGAATCATCGTCTACACAATAGAGAATGTCAGATAATTTCACTTCTTCCACATCCATTACTTTTCTTTTGTTTATTTGCAAGGAATTATTTTTTAACAAAATTTCATTACAGTTTATCCTGAAACAAACAAAAAAAATTATGTTAAATGATACTCCAAAAGGCAACAATTAAAGGATTAAATATACAAAATAAATTATACCATTCTCGAATTTTATATGCTTCTGGTTCATTCAGATTTATCTCTATTGTAGTGTTGTTTGTTGATGTGAGAGTGTTTGTTGATGTGAAAGAGAATCCTGTTTATAAAAAATCAATGATAAATAAATATATAAAATATATAACAAATAACATTATTTATTTTTATTGTATATAATTACCTCCAAAGTTTGAGGTTTTTATAGAGGTAATTGCAATAATTGGCATGTTGGGTGATAATTCTTTCAGAGCTTTTCCTTCTTTGATTGCTAGTTCTCTCCATAATGTAAGTAAGATTGGTTTTGACCTTAAATTAAGACAAAGCGTATGAATTGCAAAACAATTTTGTAAATTATTATACAACTTAATTAATCGATATTACCTGAATCCTACAACTGTAAGATTTCGCTTCTCTACTTCATTTCCATATTTTGAGTCTACCTTATCTACATCTCCTACATTAATTACTGTTAAATAGAGATCTGTAGTTCAATGCAATTAGTATTTGATGTCCTTTATCAGTAATAGGCAATTTGATATATATATGTATAAGATTTCGCTTCTCTACTTCATTACCATATTTTGAGTCTACTTTATCTACATCTCCTGCATTAATTACTGTTAAACAAAGATCTGTAGTTCAATGCAATTAGTATTTGATATCCTTTATCAGTAATAGGCAATTTGATATATATATATATATATATATATATATATATATATATATAGAGAGAGAGAGAGAGAGAGAGAGAGAGAGAGAGAGAGAGAGAGTTTTGCTCAGTTGAAAATGGGTTTGTTTTCAACGGGTTAGAAAACAGTGATTTGAGCCATTAGATCGCTTTTGATCAATGGCTCAGATCGCTGCCGCTCAGATCCGCTCAGATCTCCTATTAAGAGCGGAGGGGCATTTTAGGAAGTTCACGCCAAAAATGCTTCAGACTTAGCGTTATTTGGTGTGATTTTTTTTTTTGCCGAACAACGGCCTAGGTTGTTTTCTTTTAAAAAAATTCAACCTAGGCCGTTGTTGGGAACAACGGCCTAGGCATGTACAAGTGTTTTTCCAAACACTTGTACATACTCAGATCTCCATCTCCCTCACTTCTTCGACAACTCTCACTCTCTCTGGAGCTCGCGATACTCATTCCCCAAACCCTAGCTCTATTCTGACCTCCTCTTCTCGATCTCCCCCTCTTTTTGAAGTCTCTCTATCTCTCTCTCCCTCTCCCGAATACCCCAAACCCTAACCCAACCCAAAATTCCAAATCACCCGAACCCTAGCACAAATTCTTCGAAACCCTAGAGTCTAAAACTTCTTCGTCTACAGCAGCGGCTCCTCACATCTTCGACAACTCTCTCTCTCTGGACTAGGTATTCACTTTTTCACAATTTAATAGAATGAACTATGTTAATTTATTGAATTTATTTTAAATTTTTGAGTTTAATTTTTGTATTATGCGTAGTAGTCTACAATTTAGAGAGTCTACAATTTTTGTACCATGAGTTTGGTATATATTTTGTTGACATTTTTGTAGATGTAGTGTTAGTTGTAGTTGTAGAATATAGGAAAAATAAACAAACGAGATACAAAAATTCCCAAATTTTATGAGTAGGTCGGACTCACCACGCACAAGGCAACACAACTTGCAGATGTGATTTCTGACTCACGGTTTGCAAGATACGTCCGTTAATCACTTTTATTCAATAAAATGGAAATAAAGCGATACACAGTCGTATATTACAAACCGAGAGTTGGAACTCACCTCTACAAGTTACGTTGGCTTGTGTTTGGTGTGCCAGACATAACGGCCAAATTTCAAAATTTTTGCATCTTGTTTGTTTTGTTTTCTCGCGTATATGAAAGAACTTCTATATACATCGGAACCTTTTTAGTACAGTCGTCTCACTAGAAAACCGTTCAAACGAAGTCCAAAAATTACAAAACTGTGCAAGTAGGTCGAGCTAACCAATCACAACCCAACGTAACTTCTAGTTGCGAGTTCGGACTCACGGTTTGCGAGATACGTCAATGTATCGCTTTCCGCTCTTTTTTTAAGAGTGAAAGCAATACACGGCCGTATCTTTCAAACCGTGGATCGGAACTCGCTTCTACAAGTTGTGTTGACTTGTGTGCGGAGAGCCCGACCCAATCGTAAAGTTTCGTATTTTTAAGAGATCGTTTGTGTGGTTTTCTCACGTATTTTGTTATATTTTTAGCGAGTTTTCAATAGAGAACCCGCTTATAAATTACGAAATTTTGCGAGTAGGATCGGTTTTGCCACTCACAAGCCAAAGCAACTTGTAGTTGCAAGTTCTCACCCACGGTTTGCTATATGCGTTCGTGGATCGCATTCCACTCTTTTTTCAAGAGTGAAGGCGATACACGGCCGTATGTTGAAGATCGTGAGTCCAAACTCGCTTCTACAAGTTGCGTTGGCTTGTGTGAGGCAATTTAGACCCAATCTCAAAATTTGGTATTTTTTGAAAGTTGTTTGTGCGGTTTTCTCACGTATTTTGTTTCGTATCTATATATATGGCAATTTTTTGTTAACAAATTATTTTATATATGCGAACTTTCTTATAGAGAAATGGTTAGAACGAGGGGAACCGGAAGGCCATCTGTTAGTGGTTGGGGCGAACATTCCACAGAAATAAGAGAACTATTAATTTTCATTGTGAATTTTGTATATAGTGGTATTGTTATTACTACACTAATAATAATTTATTGTGTTGGTGCAGGTTGGTGCATCCTCTTCGGCAGCAAAACGAGGTCCAGGACCATTATATAAAGATGAACTCACTTTGCAAGACCGCCACAGATCGAAGGCAGTGTGGGGTGGGACTACATGGAGGTGTAATTTCTGCACTCACGAAACTATGACGGTGCACCCACGTTTTGTCGAGTACCTAGTTTAGGCCGGTTTCTACGGAATCAGTATGATGGGTCAGGTGAAACTCGACCGAACACTTCTTGCAGCACTCATTGAGCAATGGAGGCCGGAGACGCACACCTTCCATCTACCTGTCGGAGAGATGACGATAACGCTATAGGATATAGCGATGATCTCTGGTCTCCAATAGATGGGATGGCCGTAATGGGTAATATAAATTTTGATAAGAGAGAGTTGTGCAATGAACTCTTCGGCACAGTTTGATAAGGAGGACGAGGACGACAGGGCTATTTTTGTCGGACAATCAATCCGACTAGCTTGGTTGAAGGAGTATTTCGAAGGGAGGTTGACTGAGCAATCGAACAACCACGAAGTGCAGTGCTACACCAGAGCGTACATTCTAACGATGCTTGGAGGGGTTATCTTACCTAATTCATTCGAAGATACCATACCGCTTATGTATCTACGATTGCTCGCCGACCTAGGCTTAGCTGGCCGGTACAGCTAGGGAAGCTGCGCGTGAGTAACGTTGTACAGGATGTTGTGTTCGGTAGCGTTAGATGGAACCGAGATGACGGTCCGATGGTCTTGTTACAGATTTGGTCATCGGAGCGTCTACACTTGGGTCATCCTCGAATTACGAGACTAGCAGACGGTTGGATTATCGAAGCACCAAATGTGGATATGTTAGCACCTTTAGGTATATATTGGGCAGGTAGACGGAGTTATAGAGATAACCCAAAAGGTGTACTAACTTACTACAGAGACGAGCACGACCAATTACGAGAAGAGTTCGTGATTTGGGTCATATACACCCGAGCGGGTGGGAAGACTACCACAGGTGTGCATGACCGGGTCGCAGTTGTGGATGACGACGGCTCCACTCATCAACTTTGGTATAGTGGAGCATCTGCGGCTGGACAGAGTCCTTCGGCAATTCGATCTTCAACAAAATGTACACGAATGATGCGCAAACCTATACAACTTTGAGTTACACGGTGTTAGGGGTACCGGTCGTATGCCGTATGATTAGGCAGATTTCCACCATGCTCATGTTGCAGATTGGAATGAGCGACAGTTTGAACTTGTAATTGATGAAGTTCCCCCGTACAATGGCACGCGGCAAATGAAGTACATGGATTGGTACAAAAGGATTATACATTTGTACATCTCTCCGAATATAGAACTACTTGCTGGTATTCATCTACCAATTGAAGAGAGAGGGATTGAACCACTACCTGCGTATTCTAGTTCACAACCCATGTTCCAACCAAAGGCATCAATTACACCTGTGGTAGTCTCCGAATACGTACATTGGTGAGTATAATGAATTTTATTGAAATTTCCTTATTTTAAAAATGATTAAGTTTATTACAAACCAGACTGTATTTAATATACTTCTTTTTTGTAATTTAGATCGATAATACATGGGACATGGCAAAAGAATGCGCACAGGTACTCAAAAGTAATGCTGCCCAACCTATGAAGAAGTTCGCTCAGAAGATGCCCTCTTCATGTCGGGGCAATTTAGAGGTTTTAGGATAGGGTGAAATTTTGAACCGTTATTTGGATAAATCCGTACATACAAAACGACATAAAAGTGTGAGGGGTTGAGGAGGGAGAAAGGGTTGTTGGAGAAGAGCATCAAGACCGTGACCTCGACCCCCTTCGCCGCTAGCCAGCTTAGGGTCGAGGTCGGGTGAGGGCTCGTTTCCTTTTCTTCTCCTCGACCCTCATGCCGCTTAGGGCTGAACGCCTATTCATGATATCGTCGAAGTCCATGTCGGCAGATCCTGCAGTGAAAGATAGAAAAAACAAGATGAGAATTTTGTTGCTATCAAAATGTTCGGAAGTGTGATCGACGTAAAGAACACGTACTAGGGTTCATCAAGCTAAGGCCTCCCCCAAAGAGTCTCTCCTCAGAGATATCCTTCCAATGCATTATAGGCCGATCCAAGAGGATGCCGACCATTTCGTCCTCCTCAGGGCTCAAGGTCGGCTCCATCTTCGCCCTCTTCTGCACATCCTCAAATTTTGAACATACAATTTCTATCTGAATATATACAACTATACTCGCTATCTAAGATAGCTGGTTCATTTAAACTCAACTCGCTATCTCAGATAGAGAGTATAGTTGTACTCAGATAGAGAATATATAAATGAGGGAGAAAGTGTTGTTGGAGAAAGTGTTATCTCTAGACCGTGACCTCGACCCCCTTCGTCGCTAGCCAGCAGTCGACAGCAGCGCTACCTCACCCTACGTCGTGTTGCCTTTGCCGACAGCCACTCCCCCAGTTACACAACGTTAGCAGCATTAGACCCCCTGGCGCTCCTCGCCACACCACCAGTCTGGCCCGGGGCAACAACGGCAATATCATGCTCCATCTCTACCTCAAGAAGAAGAGCATCAAGAAAGTGTTGTTGGAGACAGACAAGAGGAGGGAGAAGAAGAAGAAATTATCGCGGCATCATCCCCAATCCGGCGGCGACAACCTGCTCGGAAGAGGCAAGCACCACAAACTTACATGCCCGGTGGTTGAGTGTTTCCCGATATTTTTTTTCCTCGTTAATTTTGTTGTTGTTGTTGATTGTAATTGATAGAACTTATTGTTGTTATTGTTGTTGTTTTGTGCTGATTGTTAATTTTGTTGTTGTTGTTGATGATGATTTTTTTGTTGTTATTGGTGTTAGTTTTGTTGTTAATAGTACATATTGGTGGGATTCAAGTGTTATTGTTTTGTTGTTGCTGATGGGATTGTGTATAGCAATTTTTTTGAGAATGTAGTGTAGCAGCTGTAGCTGCTGTGTTAACTTGTCATAATTTTTAAATTTTTTTTACTTAGGCTGTTGTTGAAGAGAACGATCAAGGTTTTATCAGTAAATTGAGGAGATATATGTAATTTCACCTAGGCTGTTATCTCCAACAACGGCCTAAGTTATATGTGAAAAATTAGATTTTTTAAAGTTGCTCTCTGTGTTGGCCAAGTCATAAGGAGCAAAAGCGCATCAAAAATCCAATTTTTTTAAACTAAGGTCGTTGTTTCCAACAACGATCTAGGTTATATGAAAAATTTAGATTTTTATGAGTTGTTCTTTGTCTTGGCCAAGCTAATAGGAGCAGCATGTCATAAAAATATCATTTTTTTTAACCTAGACCATTGTCGCCAACAACGGCCTAAGTTATATGAAAAAAAATTGGATTTTTTTGGGTTGCTCTCTGTCTTGGCCAAGCCAAAAGGAGCAACAACTCATCCAAAATCCAATTTTTTTCTTCTACCTATGCCGTTGTCGCCAACAACGGCCTAGGTTATATGAAAAAAATTGGATTTTTTTTGGGTTGTTATCTGTCGTGGTCAAGCCAAAAGGAGCAACAATTCATCCAAAATCCTTTTTTTTTTCTTCTACGTAGGCGGCCTAGGTTATATGAAAAAAAATAGATTTTTTTTGTTGCTCTCTGTCTTGGCCAAGCCAAAAGGAGCAACAACTCATAAAAAAATCCAAATTTATTTTTCCTACCTAGGCCGTTGTCGCCAACAACGGCCTAGGTTATATGATTAAATTGGAATTTTTTTAATGCTTCTTACAACTTTCTCTCCACTCTTTACGAACAGTGTCTCTTGAACTGTACACCAAAGACATTCATATGCTTGTATATCATCTCTATATTTTATTAATTTTCATTTTTAGCCACCTAAATGAACAATATACAATCGTTAAGGTTGAATGCTTAAATATCATAGCAGAAAATAAAAGATGATCTTCTTTTTTGTAAAAACCATTTTTTAAACCCCTTATATGTAATTTCTTCTGAAAAGTGTATACCTATTCAGTTTAACACCTAACCCCAAACCATACCCCCCAAACCCATAATATTTCAACCATAGGTTTGGTTAGGGTTAGAGCAAGGTTAAAGTTAGTGTTAACGAGGGTTAGGATAGGGTTATGATTAGCTAGGTGGTTAATCCAAGCATTCATAATTTTGGTAGGGTTATGGTAGGGTTACGGGTTAGTGTAGTGTTATGAGTAGGGTTATGGTAGAGTTACGGGTTAGTGAAAGGTTATGAGCCTAGGTTATGGTAGGGTTAGGATAATGTCTGTATAAAAGATTAAATCTACTAGATAATACATGGGAGCTAGTTCGAATCGAGTGTTTCAATCCAGAACGATAGTTGTTGGGAATAAAAAAACGAATCACATGAATAGAATATAGCATATTGAGAAATATCTCAAATTATTACAGAGAGACGGTTTGTTACGTTACATGTGATGCCAATAGATGTGTTCACCACAAAAATTAAAGATGCTACAACATTAAAATTTTGAAATAATTGTAAAATAAACTAGGTTAACTTCAACCATAGACTTTACTACAAAAAAAAGAATACATATAAAATAATAATAATAATAATAATAAATTCCACAACCCTACACCCTAGCCCTCGCATAACCCTTCTGTACTACTTGTTTTTTTAAAAAAATAATAAAAATAAATATATAAATAATAAAGTCCACAACCCTACACCCTAGCCCTCGCATAACCCTTCTGTACTTACAACAACGGCCTTTTTTTTGGACTTGGAAAAAAAATTATGAATGCTTGGATGTATAATATTATTATTTTATTTGTCCATGTAAACAAAAAAAAAAACCAAATATTCGAGTAAGGTAATATGGAAAGCTGGAAACAGGGATGTACTTTCTCGATTCGAACTAGTTCCCATGTACTATCTAATTGATTCAATCGTTTGTACAGACATTATCTTAACCCTACCATAACCCTACTCATAACCCTTCATTAACCCGTAACCCTACCATAACCCTACTCATAATCCTTCACTAACCCGTAACCCTACCATAACCCTACACTAACCCGTAACCCTACCACAACCCTACCAAAATTGTGAATGCCAAAATATTATTATTAATATTTTTTAATTTTTTTAAAAATGTGTATTCCTTTTTTTGTAGTGAAGTCTATGGTTGAAGTTAACCTAGTTTATTTCAGAATTATTTCAAAATTTAAATCTTGTGGCATTTTTTGATTCTGTGGTGAACACATCTACTGACATCACATGTAAAGTGAGAAACCGTCTTTTATTCCGTAATAATTTGAAATATTTCTCAATATGTTATATTCTATTCACGTGATCCATATTTTATTTCCAACCACTGTCGTTCTCTATTGAAACACTCGATTCCCAACCACTATTCGAATTAGTAGATATTTTATTATCTAATAGATTCAATCGTTTATACAAACATTATCCAAACCATACCATAACCCAACTCAAAACCCTTTACTAACCCGTATCCCTACCATAACCCTACTCATAACCCTACACTAACCTGTAACCCTACCCATGCTTACCCTAACCCTATCCTAACCCTCATTAACACTAACCTTAACCTTACCCTAACCCTAACCAAACCTGTGGTTGAAATATTATGGGTTAGGGGGGGTATGGTTAGGGGTTAGATGTTAAACTGTATAGGTATACACTTTCCAGAAGAAATTATGTATAACGGGTTTAAAAAAAAGGTTTTTACAAAAAAAAGAAGAAGATCATCTTTTATTTTCTGCTAAGATATTTAAGCATTCAACCTTAACGATTGTATATTGTTCATTTAGGTGGCTAAAATAGAAATTAATAAAATATAGAGATGATATACAAGCATATGAATGTCTTTGGTGTACAGTTCAAGAGACATTGTTCGTAAAGAGTGGAGAGACAGTTGTAAAAATTTTAAAAAATGAACAATATAATCATATAACCTAGGCCGTTGTTGGCGACAATGGCCTTCGTAGGAAAGAAAATGGATTTTGGATGAGTTATTGCTCCTTTTGGCTTGGCCAAGACCGAGAGCAACAAAAAAAAAATCAATTTTTTCATATAACTTAGGCCGTTCTTGGAGACAACGACCTTAGTTAAAAAAATTTGGATTCTTGATCTTTTGTTGTTTTATGGCTTGGCCAAGACAGAGAGCTATTCATCAAAAATCCAATTTTTTGAATATAACTTAGGCCATTGTTGGCGACAATGGCCTAGGTTAAAAAAAATTGAAATTTTTATGACCTGCTGCTCCTTTTGGCTTGGCCAAGACAGAGAGCAACTCATAAAAATTCAAATTTTTTCACATAACCTATACCGTTGTTAGAAACAACGGCCTTGGTTTAAAAAATGAATTTTTTATTAGCTGTTGCTCCTTATGGCTTGGCCAAGACAGAGAGCAACTCATTCAATTTCAATTTTTTTCATATAACCTACTGTTGTCTCTTGGTTATAAAAATAAATGGGAATTTTTTATAAGTTTCTGCTTCTTATGGCTTCATAAAGACAGAGAGCAACTCAAAAAAATCCAATATTAACATATATAACTTAGGTCGTTGTTGGAGACAACGGCCTAGGTATAAAAAGAAGAATTTTTTTAAAAAAGTTTCAACTGCAGCTGTAGCTGCTACACTGTTTTCCAACCAACATATAAATATACAATACAATCAGCAACAACAATACAACAACATTAGAGTCCCAACAACATGTAAAACTAAACATACTCGAACTGTACATACTCGAACTATACATTCAACAAATATTTTACAACGCTTCATCAAATCTCTTGTTGGAACTCTCTTCATCGGATGGATTCACTTCTTGCGGATTGGTTGCCCTCAATTAAATGATAAGTTTTAGTCAGTGACAAATTTATTTACCACAAATCAAATAGAATAAATTTAAATTAATGATAACCAAATCAAAAAATGTATTACCCCTCAAATAATGTTGGAGAATTTCTTGAATCATGATCCATTTGCACAATGCCGCATGTTATACACCATATCGATTTTTTAAAGCATTGTTGCTCTCTTATCGGCCTCAATCTCTTGACGCGTGGCATTCCCTTTGTAATGCATTATTGTGGGTCACTCACGCGTGTAGGTACATGTCCACTGCCTTCATCATGAGGTTATGCAGTACCACGTGCTTGTGTACTATCATGCGGTTGTGAGGCCTCTTCGGGATGTTCACCCAATTCAGGTTGTAGCCGAGAGACGCCGTCAATGATCTTCACCACATTCTCGAGCATGTATTTGTAACTTTCATTGGAGGAACAACCATGATCGACAATCTGTTTTGCGTGGTAGCTCAATTCACAATATCGAGAAGCAAAATTCTCAGTATTGCGTTCAGTTGGAACAGATGTATAACTTCTTCTCATCACATTCCGGGTCCATCTTCTTTTAATATATATATCTGGAAGAGAAGTGTGATGGTTGAACCGAAGAACTGCTAAGATATGTCTACAAGGAATGCCAACGAAGTCGAAGAAGTGACAAGAACATGTAATAATTATAAGGAGTTTGCATAACTGAAGAAGGCGAGCCGGTTCTGATTCTCCACAAAGTATCACATGGAAGGTTGAACTATCCGGTGTCTCAAGATCGGCAACGAATGTCACTATACATGAAGCTTTTTGTAACTTCACCTTGGAATTTGCAAAAAAAATTCAAGGTGTATGTTCGAGCCATTTGTTCCGAAGCCCATTCGCTCTTCAACTTCAGTCTCTTCACATGGTTACGATGATTTTCTTTGAGTTCATCGTGTCTTTACCTTCCCCAAAAATGGTCGAAGATGACGGAAAATTCATGCAAGGAATATTTCTTTTCTGTATGATGCTTCAAGGTAGAATGCAATGACTCAATCCGTTGGCTACTCAACATTCCGGCCCAAAATGAATTTTAGCATGGATGGGTGCCCATTTTTTACGGATATCAAAGAAATCGTTCAACCATTTGTTATTCTCTAATCCGTATTGCGAAATAAATAAATTTCATTTCTCTACAAATTCATGTACATATTCGGAATTGTAGATAACAGTTTTCAATGATTCCCTAAACTTGTTGACATCGTTTTACATACACACCTTCTTCGGTAACTTATCCAATATGTGCCATATACAAAACTGAGGCCGGGTCTGGGGGAAAACTTTCTTCACTGCGACGGTGATCTCACGGTCTTGATCGGTGACGATACCAGATGGAGCACGATTCATTATACCTAACCACTTTTTAAAGAACCATTCAAATGAAGAGGCCGTCTCATTTGGAATGAACCCACCTCCTAAGAAAGTCGATTGCCAATATTGATTCACTTTAACAAAGGGAAAAAATAACATTCCATACTGGTTCGTATTGTACGTGGCATCAAAGCAAAGTACATTGCCAAATTCTTCATAATTCATCCTAGAAATACCATCAACCCATATACAATGTGACAACCGCCCTTTGGGATATACTTGAATGTCATAAAAAAATGAAGGATCTGTCTGTTTCTTAGATTCGAAAAAATCAATTAGCATTTTCGAATCATGTCCTTTCAATGCTTCTTGCGAGTCTCTAAGTAAACTTCTAACATCTTTTTTGGTGAATCCTACTTGACTTATCTACTTTATTACACAGATATGACTTATCTACTTCCACTCCTCCCTTTAATTTATTTTCACCCTTACGCATTGCAAAACCCCCATATTGAGCATATGACGTACAGAAATTTTTGACCTCAACTAAAGTAGGAAACATCATACCTAACTTTGGTTTTAGGTGTTCTTCGACTAACGGCATGGAATCAATGATTGTTCTACCCGCAAAAAAATTATCGCCGGCAGCCGAACTTTCGTATCATTGTTCATCTAAAAAATAATATATTTTTAAAAATTAATACACACATCATATATAAAACAGCTTGCTAACAAAATATTGTGATATATATAGATACGAAACAAAATACGTGAGAAAACCTCACAAACAACGTTAAAAAAATACGAAACTTTCCGATTGGGTCCGGCTTGTCGCACAAAACGAAACGGAACTTGTAGAAGCGAGTTCCGATCCACGGTTTGCAACATACGGCCGTGTCTCGCTTTCACTCTTGAAAAAGAGGGGAATGCGATACACGGATGCATATAGCAAACTGTGGGTGAGAAATCGCAACTACAAGTTACTTTGGCTTGTGAGTGGCGAGACTGACCTACTTGTAAAATTTTGGATTTTTCGAGTGGGTTCTCTATTGAAAACTCGCTCAAAACATAACAAAATTCATGAGAAAACCGCACAAACGACGTTAAAAAAACGAAACTTTGTGATTGGGTCGGGCTACCCGCACACAAGCCAACGCAACTTGTAAAGCAACTTGTAGTTGCGAGTTCTCTATTGTGTGGTCGGGCTACCCGCATACAATAGATAACCCCACGCAACTTGTAGTTGCGAGTTCCGACCCACGGTTTGCAAGATTCGGCCGTGTATCGCTTTCACTCATGAAAAATGCTAACAATGCGATACATTGACGTAGCTCGCAAATCGTGGGTTGGAACTTGCAACTACAAGTTGTGTTGGGTTGCGAGCGGTTAGCCCGGCCTCCTCGCAAAATTTCGTATTTTTTGGATGTCGTTTCAACGGTTTCCTAGTGAAAAGTTGCTCGATAGAAATTCAAACATTAATTGTTGTTGTTGTTTGATATACAGTAGAAAACGCACGAACGAGATCAAAAAATTCCGAAACTTTGGGAGTAGGACGGATACACCACACATGAGCCAACAAAACTTGTAGAGGTAAGTTTCAACTCACTGTTTGCAATATACACCGATGTATCACTTTCACTCACGAAAAATAGTCGAAAGCGATACACGGCCGTATACTTCAAACCGTGAATACAAACACACTTCTACAAGTTGCGTTGGCTTTTGCGTGGTGAGTCCGACGTACTCGTAAAATTGCAGAATTTTTGGATCTCTTTGTGCGCTATTATTAACAACGACTAACAACAACTAATACTATATCTACATCGACAATAACACTATAATTAGCTAATCTATAATTAGCTACGCATAATATACAAATTGTACACTCAAATATTGAATAAAAATTTTCAATCAATTAACCTAGCTAGATTTACTAAAATAGAAAAAAGTTAATACCTTCACAATGTGGGTTTTTGGAAAGGAGATAGCGGAGGTGCTTGCGCACTGCTGTAGACAAAGGAAGGAAGTAGGGTTTGGCTAATTTCTTTAGGATTAGGGTTTTAGGGTTGGGGAGATTTCGTATGGGTTAGGTTTTTTTGTATTCAGGATCATCAAAGGAAGAACACAGGATTATGAGAAGAGGGAGAGATTGAGTGAAAACCAACGAGCAAAAAAGAGCTAGGGTTTTCAGATCGAGAGAGAGAGAGCTAGGGTTTGGGAAATGGGTTTCGCGAGCTTCAGTTGCGAGATAGAGAGAGTTGTCGAACAAGTGAGGAAGATGGCGATCTGAGTATGTACAAGTGTTTGGAAAAACACTTGTACATACCTAGGCCGATTTTAAAAAAAAAACAACTTGGGTTGTTGTTTCCAACAACGGCCTAACTATTTTTTTCGACAAAAAAAAGTTCACGCCAAATAATGCTAAGTCTGAAGCGTTTTGGCGTGAACTACCCAAAATACCCCTCCTCTCTTAATAGGAGATCTGAGCGGCAGCGATCTGAGCCATTGATCAAGATCAAGAGAGATGAGTAACATAATTTTTTACCTTTAAAGACAGTAGAAGATGTACTTTGAAATCCGTCTACAGTTGCAAATTTGTACCTATCCTTATCAATGATAAGATCTTTGTTAACTTCATCTACAACACTTCCCAACTTCAAAATGATGTCAAATTTATCGTGCATTTGGTTATATCTTTGGTCGACATTTTTTAGCATTCCATTAGAAATTAAGTATGTTTTATGCTCCTCAAGCTTATGTTGGAACGCTTCCCCCACTTCATTAAATATTATCGCCAGTATTCTAGTTCCCTACAAAAGATGAAAATTTAGTATTAATAATTATTTATGTATGTATATGTATGAATATTTTAACAATATTTAAAGTATCTTACCTCATCATCCTTAAATGCCACTTTTGAGATTTTTCCTATTCCTTTACTATTTTTGTATTCTTTCACATCATAATGTTTCGTAACCAAAACTTTAATAGTCCATAATTATTGATTTTCTTGCAAGGAATTGATAGAGGAGTATTCATAGTGGGATTTGTCCAATTAATATTAATTATATGAAAAAATATATAATTATTAATAAGTTAATTTTAAAAAATAAAAGTTGGAAACAAAAAAAATTGGAAAAATCATTAAAGTGAGCATTCATCTTAAGCATTATAAGTTTATAATTAAAACCAAAGGACGTTGTGGGAAGTGTACAAACTATTAACTAAGAGCAACTTTACACTTGCATAGTTAATGTTCTGCTGTAACATCAGTTCACATATATTATGTAATACACGCCTTGTTCATAAGGTAATCCTTTCATTCATTATCACGCCCCGCTTTCCAAAAATACAGAATACGAGCACGTAACAAAAGCCCAGCGAATGATTTTCATCATCCATAAGCTGTTCAGAAATCTTTACAAATCTCACAAAATAATCAGAGTCGAAAGCCAGAAAAATCAATCACATGCACATATGAACCAAATACCAACAAGAATACTTGAAATAAAATATATTAATCTCAAATAGTCATGATCTGAATAACACAAATAATTCTGGGTCACATTGCTCAAATACAAGAATAAATTCAAATACATGAATACAATTATTGTTCAAGCACTACAAGAAATAATAATAGCAAAATTTTCAGCATCTATTACATCATATCACCAATCCCGTCTGCAACCTGTCCTCCAAAATCTGCAATTCAACGAATGCAGGAAAGAGAAAAAGAGAAAACACAAGTACCCGTCAATTGCAAGTCGCGGGTCACAAATAGAGTATGATACAAGCACATGGAATGGAGAAACTAACTAGCAACTGGTATAAGTATGATATCAACCTAGACAAAATAGCATGGTAAAAGTATCAAGTGTACACGACATAAATCAAGTGTCAAGCAACAAGTATCCTATAACATGCATCAAGTATCAAGTGTCGTGTAATCATGTATCAAGTATCAGGTTTCAGATCACATGTAATCATGTAGTCAAGTATCAAGCAAGCAAGTATCATGTTCAAGTATCTTTTTCAAGTATCAGGTTCGAGTATTAAGTTCAAGTCTTGTGTGATTACTATCTAGGTAGCACGACATGCCGCCCACACCACATGGTTTCTACAACACAATAGTTTCGCTTTAGATTTCGTAGGGGACCATACAGGGCAGTGTACTCAGGTATTCACAGAATCACAGAACTTGGTCAGTAAACTTGGTCGGTAAACTTGGTCGGTAACTTGGTCGGTAACATGTCATACAGGAAACGCAAGTCTCCTTCCGAGTACACGTTTCTGCACTATCCGCTACTAGATCTGTCCCATTATAACCCCGGCTTGATTATTTATTATTATTCTCAAATAGGCAGGTATAAGCATGAATCAGAGTCAAAACAACATGGTATAATCAGTATCAGGTCTAGGGTAACTAATAAGCACGCATAGATGATAGACAGTCACATAAACGAGTCAAACAGTGTATGTTTCTATTCAGGACAGCAAGACCAATTAGTACTAAAACAGGGATTCTAAGAGTTACAGGCATGCAAATCAAGATCTGTCAATGGATCTGGAAAGTAGACATCCACACGCATCCAACGAGTATAATAAAGTCATATACTAGTTCACAATATCTCAGCTCAAAACTGAATTGAACACAGATTTTATGTTCAGCTAGAAAACAGGGGAACGACTTCAAAAGCATAAAAACAGTATGAAAATACATCAAATAATTCCACGAAAAATCTGGGGTAATCCCCTATAGGTATAGACTCAAAATAACAAGTTTCATAATATTCCAGTAAGTATAGATAAGTCATCAAAAATATGAAGCAACACAAAAATATGGTTTGACGAATCTGGAATTTCTCAACACTGCTGTACGAAAACAAGGATATCTCGCAATCAGCGAATCGAAATCCAATTCCGCCAAAACGACGTGAAAATAGATAGACTTTTCCAATTTTCATATCTCACAATTAATTTTCATAAAACATAAGGAATTAGGGTGAAAACTGGGTTCTTTACTGAACAGCACGCATATTACAGCACAAGCTGAATTTAGAAAAGAACATGAAACACCACATAAAATTTATCTTTAAAATACACCAAAAATCTGGGTAGTCCCTAGTATCATAAGGAAACACTGAGAAAAATATTATACCAAGATATTATGTATAGCCTAGTTCTTGAAAATAAATTGTTAACAAATTTACACAAAACAGAATCTGGAAATCTATCGACACACCTGTACCAAAATTATCATATTTCAGTCATACGAACTCCAAATCAGGTAAAACCAGTGAGGTTGGAAAATAGACAAAATTATCTACAATTCACTTTTAATTTTGAAGTTCAAATTCGGACTTTAGTATGGGTGAAAACAGCAAACCAAACAGAACAAATTGCACACACAGATTTCACATCTCTATACAAAAGCATCATAACTTACACAATTTTAATCCAAACTTAACCAAACTTCAACCTACTAATCATCTAAACATCATATTTTAGGGATTCTAACATGTCCAAGCCTAATAATTCTCACATGGGCAATCAATCAAACACATAACATGCAATATGTCACATACACAAACAAAATCAAGTTTGGATGAAACCTAGGGCATTAACCTATCAAGCTTCATGTCATAAGTCCTCTATGGCCAAATTCAACACAACAGAGATAAACCCATCAACATGTTGGATCTTCGGGGCATAAATGCAGCGGATTGAAACAATAAAATCGAAACCCAATCGCAGGATCCATGCAAAACAAGACGTTTAATTCGTAGTTATGAACGTTTACCTTAAAACGAAGCTTTAACAGTTGAGAAAAGATGACTAATGGAGGTCCAAGCTCCTTGAATCACCACGCATCCCGCTCACGCGATCTACGCTCTATCGGTATCCACACGAACACTTGGTCTTTGAAGGAGCGATGTACTAGCATCCGAAAACCAAATTCTCTCTATCTCCATCTTCTTCTCTCAAAACGGCTAGGGTTTTTCTCTAAGCCTTGAAAAAACTAATTTGAGAGTTTAAGATCTTTATATAGAGAGACAAATCTGGTTTTTCTAAAGCCCAATCCTATTGGGCTTTTATTAAAATTAGAATTCCTAATTAAATAAATAATTAAGTCAAACTTAATTAATATTCTAATATAATTCTAATTCTAATCATTAGTAAATTTGAAATTATATTTAATTAATTAATTAAGTCCCACTTAATTAATATCATAAATAAATTCAAATTACTATTTAATTTAAATTCATAATTTAAATCAAATCTCCTTCAAGCGTTCTTGTGTGTGACCCTTTAGGTTATTATTACGTTGGAAATAATTTTAATATCCAATAATAAAATTATAAACAATGAGCGGCATCTAGTAATACATCATTGCTACCCAAGTAATAATAATAATTGGTGATCCAATAAAACCTTTCGTGATTAATGTTTCCGTGTAATATAATCCCTTTAACCAAATATTATAGATTAAACTCGAGGCATGTTCTCAGTCATCCTCTTCAACATTTAATCCGGGTTTCCTTGATCAATGAGTAGACTATTAAAACAAATCATTATTTGAGCATGGCCATGCATTTCATAGTCTCACTCAATCAAGAGGCCAATAATATCTCTCCTAATTATAGGAGGGTTAAATCCTTTATCTATCATTCATATTTCTCATACGACTCATAATATACCCGATGTCCACTTTTATCATCACCCGGTCAAAGTATATTAATCCTCGTATAGAAATATAATGATCTCAAGTCAGAGGATCATTACACCATTATCACTGTGAGTCTTTCTTATGACTTTATTTGAACATGAAGAATCTCACTGTGGGTCTATCCAGTGCCATGTAGAATCTTACATGCACCTATGTTCTTGACTTTAGTATCACTATACCTATGACCAATGAGATGTGGTCATCAGTCAACAACCATACTAATCTTTATGCATTATTATTGTCCCATAATGACAATGCTTGATTAGGGATATTTAGGAATATAAACACTATTCATATAATCTCATTTTTAAGTCACATACTTAAAGATATAGAATACGTATTATATATTCCAAGGACATTTATTACTTTAACATTTTTATCGCAGTAAATTAAGACATAATAAATTAACATATAATAATCAATAGAACACAATCATTAATTAACAAAAGTATTTCCTAGAAGCACAATCACATTGTCTCTAGGGCACTTATACTAACAATCTCCCACTTGCACTAGAGCCAATCACTCATGTATCTAATACCCATGGAACTAGTGTGACCTTCGTGCTTCTGCTGCGACAAAGCCTTAGTCTTGTGGGTCCGCAACGTTATCTTAAGTATGCACTTTACATATGTATGTATTCTGACTTAAGCCGATTAATCTTTTAGATCTATCTCTATAGATCCTGATCCCTAAGACATATGTATCATCGCCAAAGTCTTTTATTGAGAAACTATTTCCCAACCAAATCTTCACAACCTGTAGATTAGGAATTTCATTCCCTATTAATAATATGTCATCTACATATAATACTAGGAATGACACATGGCTCCCACTAACCCTTCGTAAACACACGACACATTTTCATTTTGCATGAAGCCAAACTCTTTGACTGTTTCATCAAAACGAATGTTCCATCTCCTCGAGGCCGGCTATAATCCATAAATGGACCATCGCTTCTCACAGACCATTCTAGCAAACTTTGGATCGACTTGACATCCATTTGCCAGATTTCATAGTCATTGTAAGTTGCTATCGCAAGCAAAATCCTGATGGATTTGACCATAGCCACCGGTGAGAAAGTTTCATCATAGTCACTACTATGAATCTGCTTGAAACCTTTCGCCACTAGTCTTGCTTTGTAGGTCTGTACATTACAATCCACGTCAGTTTTCTTCAAGAAACCCACTTGCACCCTATGGGTTTTACCCCTTCGGGTGGTCCAACCAAAGTCCATACTTTGATTTTCATACATGGAATCCATCTCAGATTTCATGGCCTCCAGCCATCTCTCAAAATCTGGACTATTCATAGCATCTTTGTAGGTGAGAGGTTCATCATCATCTATGATCATCACATCGCCAATTTGAGTCAGAAGAAATCCACGATATCTCTCTGGCTCATAGCGAATCCTACTAGATCTACGAATAACCTGTGTATCTTGAGCAGTGTTGTTATCAACATCTTGAGTCACATTCTGCTCATGTTCCAACTCTGGTTCAACATTATTCTGTGGTTCTCGATCCTCATCGAGATCTATTGTCCTCCCACTATTTTTCTTAGAAAGTAAATCTCTCTTTAGAAACATAGCCATTCAAGCAACAAACACTTTGTTCTCGGAAGGTTTATAGAAATAATACCCTTTTTGTTTCCATTGGGTATCCCACAAAATCTGATTTTGGTCCTAGCTTGTCAGAGATCATACGTTTCACAAACGCTTCATATCCCCAAATTTTCATAAATGACACGCTGTGACGTTTCTCAGTTCATATCTCATATATGGTGTCTTTTGAACTGATTTAGAAGGAACTCGGTTTAGTGTTTCTGCAGCCGTCTCTAGGGGCATAACCCCAGAAACTAATTGGAAGATCCCCTAGACTCATCATCAATCGCACCATGTCCAACAAAATGCGATTTCTCCTCTCACACACACCATGTCTTTGTGGTGTTCCAGGAGGAGTGAGTTGTGATACTATACCACACGCTTTTAAGAAATTTTAAGCTTAGGTATTCTCCTCTACGATCAGATCGTAGAGTTTATACTTTCGCCTATTTGTTTTTCTTCTTCAATCTCTTACTCTTTGAATTTTTCAAACGATTCGGATTTGTTCTTCAAAAGATTCACATATCCGTATCTACTAAAATCATCAGTAAAGGTTAAAATTAGTAAAAGCCACCTCTTGCCAACATACGCATTGGACCACATACATCACTATGTATCAATTCCAATTGTTTGGTGGCCCTCTCACCTTATCTGGTAAAAGGAGTTTTAGTCATTTTGCCAATGAGACATAGTTCACATTATTCGTATGATTCAAAATCAAACTTATCCAAGTATCCATCTTAATGTAACTTGGAAATGCGATTCTCATTTATATGGCCTAAATGACAGTGCCAGAGGTATGTTTGATTTGAGTCATTTATCTTTAGACGTTTATTATTTACATTATAGATAGGAGTATCAAAATCAAGAACATATAAACCATTAAACAAACGTGCAACCTCATAGGTAACATTATTTAATGAAAAGGAACAACAATTGTTCTGAATCAAAAAGGCAATCTTGTCCAAACAAGAAACCAAAATAATGTCTCTGCAAATTGCAGGCACGTAAAATAGTTCTCAAGTTCTGAAATAAGCCCCATGGGCATCGATAAATAATAAGTCCCTACAGCTAAAGCAGCAACCTTTGCTCCATTGCTAACATGTAGGTCGACTTCTCCTAACGCCAAAGTTCTACTCCTTCGCCGTTTATGCACATTTATACAAATGTGAGAACCACATCCAGTATCTAATACCCATGATGTAGAAGTAGACAAATTTGACTTCTATAATATAAATACCTGAATCAGAAATCTGAACAGCCTTCAGTTTCTTCAGATCCTCCAAATAAGTTTGACAGTTTCTCTTCCAATGACCCGGCTTCTTGCAATAGTGACAATCACCCTTTGCCTTTGCCTTTGCAACACCTCCAGTAGGCTTCAAAGCCTTAACAGCGGGTTCTGGATTAGCAGGCTTAGATCCAATCTTGTTCTTGCCTTTCCATTTACCCTTTCCTTTGGCATTCCCTTTGTTGACCATCATTATGGGAGCAGGGGACGCCTTCTGAATGTTGGTCTCAGTAGTTCTCAACATAGCCAACAATTCGGTAGGTGTCTTGTCTATCTCATTCATATTGTAATTCATTACAAATTGAGCATAGTCGTTGTTCAAAGATTGTAAGATTAGATCTATCTGAGCTTCCGGACTGATGGCGGAACCCAGAGTAGCAAGGTACTCCATATATCCAATCATCTTTAGAACATGCGGTGCAACTGGATCACGATCACCCTATTTACACGCATACAAGGCTTTACTTGTATCAAACCTCTCTTGACGAGCCTGTCCTTCAAACATACGTTTAAGGTGCTCTATCATTATATGAGCATCCATATGCTCATGCTGTTTCTGAAGCTCAAGACTCATAGTCGCAAGCATAAGACAAGTGACATCCGTGTCATCATCGATATGTTTCTGATAAACATTACGTTGATCAACCGATGCACCTATAGGGAGAGGTCCAGGGCGAGGAAATGACATAGAGCTTTCACTCTTACCTGAGGACTATCCTCAAATTCCTTTGCCAATCGAGGAAGTTTGTTCCTGTCAACTTGTCCTTCTCAAGGACAGATCGTACAGAGAAGTTATTTGAGTTGTTTGCCATTAGAATATCTATAATGTAAAATGCATAAAAGAATTAGTCTACGGAATTATTAGTTTATGTTCAAATGATTATTCATATATATTCATAATATATATCTCCCACTATTTTGATCAAATTAATAGCCCTTACTATTAATTCGGAAAGCATTTATTATATATCTTTCTAGTGAGCCAAGATCCATATTTCATCATGTCTTGAGTCAGCGTTGGCTGAAACTCCCAAAACACAACTATTTAGGTAGACAACATTTGTCAATTATATCACGTATATAACTCTTGGATAGTTTGGTGAACAACCATTGCTCTAATTTATCTAATAAATTTTTCGCCAAACTCTATGCTTCTAAGTTCATAATCTTATTGTGACGACTTAGTTAAGTTAGGCCCAATGAATCAACATAACGAGTATCACATTTACTCTTTCGCACCTCACCACGATTAAAAGGAGCACTCTGCTTTGGCAAACCCACCCCTTATGATCTAGGCCTTGATGAGTGTTATTCATTGGAAAGCATCTTGTTTAACTTAATATTTATTAAGGGATTTACTTATAAACGATCATGATCCCATCATAAAAAGATTCTCAATTTTTCCTTGAATCAAATATTTCAAATCAAAATTCGTTGAATGAATGATTTCCAGATCAGAGGTTAACGCACAGACGGCATTATTGGCACCCATTTTCTTACAGATTCGTAATCGGTTGTTGACAAAATCATTCAATCGTTGAATAATGAAAATTCATATTTAATTACCGTGTTTCATAAACACAAGAATCTCATGATCGTTTGTTTAATGTTCATCTTAAATCGTTATAGATTTTATCTTGTTTAAGCATGAATGGGGTGTCGTATCTAATACATTCATCTTAATCTAATTAAGCATGCATCATTATCTCTACACATACATTGTATCACATACATTCATACATATGTAAAGTGCATAAAGTAAACGTGTTTGGTTATGGCCCATCCTATATGATCTTTCCAAGCTAATGGAAAAATCAAGGTCAATCTATGGGTGGTTTAAAATACTACACTATTACATGTCTTTATCTTCTTCATCTTCATCTTGTATCTCCTTCTTTGGAATGCTCATTAGTTTGCCTCCTTGCTTCCATGTCTTCATTGATCATTACATTGAATAATGAAAAGAAAAAAAAAATGTTCTTATGAACTTACAAGAGGAACTCGAGTTACATTCGAGAATATAAATTACAAGAAATTGAAGACGACATGCAAGTCGTATATAGAAACCAAACCATAAATCAAAACCACTAACCTATGGGTCTTAAGGCCATAACCATACACCATGCTCATATAACAATTAAGAATATCTCATATTTCATTATGTCATCATACCACATCATATTTGTCATGATCCAATCACAAAAACTAAATAGGATAAAATCAGAAAATTGCAATCAAAATTCTGAAAACAGTAAATCGCAATTTTCAGGTTCTAAACGGCGTCAAACGCCTTATATCCGCGTCGGTGACAAAGTCAGTATTGCTCAGTGACCCGATTCCAGTTAGAAAACATATTTTATTTGCGAAAATCGGACACTGGACATAGATTTCACCAAATCTGCTCATCTTTGCAGAAACCGTATCGTATACAATCTACGCGATAAGAACAAATATATAATATTCAAATAATATCATATATTATCTTATCATGTTATACCATATCATATTTCATCATGATCCAATCATAAAAATCATATAAGGCATAATTCAGAAAATTGAAATTAAATCTGAAAACATAAAATTGCATATTTCAGGCCCTAAACGGCGTCAAACGCCTTACAGACGAGTCGGTGATAGCTTAAGCTATCAGTTTTGTTCAGACGCTCGTTTCCCTTTCCGAAAAGGTACTCATTTGCAAAAATCGGGCACTAGAAATAGATTTCAGCAAATCTGCAGCAGCCGTTTCAGAATCCATATCGAATACGATTCTCGTAATTAGAACAAACATAAATCATATACATATCAGTATACATACAGATTATAAGATCATCATATGATCATCCCAATCATCATTAACTTACAGTTTATGCATATATATCAAAACTGTAACAAATAAACGAATTAAAACGTTTTCGCAACCTGGCTCTGATACCATTGTTGGATCTTCGGGGCATAAATGCAGCGGATTGAAACAATAAAATCGAAACCCAATCGCAGGATCCATGCAAAACAAGACGTTTAATTCGTAGTTATGAACGTTTACCTTAAAACGAAGCTTTAACAGTTGAGAAAAGATGACTAATGGAGGTCCAAGCTCCTTGAATCACCACGCATCCCGCTCACGCAATCTACGCTCTATCGGTATCCACACGAACACTTGGTCTTTGAAGGAGCGATGTACTAGCATCCGAAAACCAAATTCTCTCTATCTCCATCTTCTTCTCTCAAAACGGCTAGGGTTTTTCTCTAAGCCTTGAAAAAACTAATTTGAGAGTTTAAGATCTTTATATAGAGAGACAAATCTGGTTTTTCTAAAGCCCAATCCTATTGGGCTTTTATTAAAATTAGAATTCCTAATTAAATAAATAATTAAGTCAAACTTAATTAATATTCTAATATAATTCTAATTCTAATCATTAGTAAATTTGAAATTATATTTAATTAATTAATTAAGTCCCACTTAATTAATATCATAAATAAATTCAAATTACTATTTAATTTAAATTCATAATTTAAATCAAATCTCCTTCAAGCGTTCTTGTGTGTGACCCTTTAGGTTATTATTACGTTGGAAATAATTTTAATATCCAATAATAAAATTATAAACAATGAGCGGCATCTAGTAATACATCATTGCTACCCAAGTAATAATAATAATTGGTGATCCAATAAAACCTTTCGTGATTAATGTTTCCGTGTAATATAATCCCTTTAACCAAATATTATAGATTAAACTCGAGGCATGTTCTCAGTCATCCTCTTCAACATTTAATCCGGGTTTCCTTGATCAATGAGTAGACTATTAAAACAAATCATTATTTGAGCATGGCCATGCATTTCATAGTCTCACTCAATCAAGAGGCCAATAATATCTCTCCTAATTATAGGAGGGTTAAATCCTTTATCTATCATTCATATTTCTCATACGACTCATAATATACCCGATGTCCACTTTTATCATCACCCGGTCAAAGGTAACTTTTAATGTAGTCAAAGTATATTAATCCTCGTATAGAAATATAATGATCTCAAGTCAGAGGATCATTACACCATTATCACTGTGAGTCTTTCTTATGACTTTATTTAAACATGAAGAATCTCACTGTGGGTCTATCCAGTGCCATGTAGAATCTTACATGCACCTATGTTCTTGACTTTAGTATCACTATACCTATGACCAATGAGATGTGGTCATCAGTCAACAACCATACTAATCTTTATGCATTATTATTGTCCCATAATGACAATGCTTGATTAGGGATATTTAGGAATATAAACACTATTCATATAATCTCATTTTTAAGTCACATACTTAAAGATATAGAATACGTATTATATATTCCAAGGACATTTATTACTTTAACATTTTTATCGCAGTAAATTAAGACATAATAAATTAACATATAATAATCAATAGAACACAATCATTAATTAACAAAAGTATTTCCTAGAAGCACAATCACATTGTCTCTAGGGCACTTGTACTAACACAACAAACATACAATTTTTAATTGTCTCTAGACCCAACTACTCTAGGTGTGAACTTTTTGACTTGTATCAACCTAATAAAATTATGTACAAGTTACTTGCCTCTTAATGGAGTGAATACGATGCCAACAAGCTGTAGGAACAAAACCCACGAGAGAAATCCTTCCAAGCGCGAATCCAAGCGAACCCACGAACATGAAAAGCTCCTACGATCGAACTTCTTAATGCACAAACCAAGGTGGAGATACCCCCTTGAAAAATCACCAAAGGAGAGAGTTTTGATGGTGGTTAGATGATGGTGGTGCTGTTTGGATGGGGCCGGCCACACAAGGAGAGGATTAGGGAGTTTGTAGGGTTTGTATGGAGAAGGGTGGTGTAGTATGGAGGTCAGATTGGAGGGCTAGAGGGGTGAGGGAGGGCCGGTTTGGAAGGGTTGTATGCAGGCCGGGATGTGGAGAGGAAAGCAAGAGGAGGCCGGGTTGTATTTGTGAGAGGGAGAGGAGATAATTAGGTTTAGGGTTAAGGTTTAAGGAGTTTAGGATATTTATATAGGGGTAATTGTGGGTTAATGGGTTGTGGGTATCAATATGTAGTAATAGGTATACAAATGGATAATAGGTATTGGGTAGGTTTCAAATAGGAATACAATTTATAGTGGATTCTATGGCTCCTATAAATCTCCTTAAGGGTCAAAAATCATAATTTTGGGAAAACACCACCAAAAATCAATCACATCACTAAAATGAAAAATAAAAATGAACGTGGCCAAGAAAATGAGGAAAAAATCCAAAATGGTGTAACGAACAAAAACGACGAACAAACGACACAAGGAGCTCAAATGAAAAGAAAAAGAATATATATTAAAAATAAATCCAATATACGTACCCGAAAAAATACACGAGATATAAAAATACATAAAAATGAAAAATACACTCCAAAATGCATAAAATGAAAAACAGGGGTTACATTCATTATTCAAATATAAAGAGTAATTCGTATTTGTATACAAGCAATTAATGATAATGATAATTCATATTAGCTCTACATTATTGTGTCTTGAATTATAATCTGAATAAAATAACTTGAGTAAAAAACCATTATTTATTTGAATTCAGATTTTGATATGAAGGAAAGTTTAAATATCAAATACTAATAATAATGAATTACAGTGCCCCAAATACTAATTACAATGAATACTTTACGAGAAGAATAACTATTGAAAAGAGATTAGTTTTTACTGAGCTTATAGTATCACAAACAATTAGTTCAGAGTTTTTTTATATCAAATATATGTAAAAACATAATGATGTCGTAATTGATCTTTGTTTGATTAGTCTGGAGGGTTCTCTAATGATACCTAATCAAATTACCACTTCAACAAAAGAGAATCTAGAAAAAGAAATAAAATCAGCATCATTAACGAAGAATTAGTCACCTATTGATGGCGATCATTTTCTGCTCTTTTGCTGTTGTTCCATGGTCCGCCAAAAAGAAGAAGAAGAAGAAGAAGAAGATTATGGTTCTGTGCATTCAAAGCCTAGTCCCATATGATGCTTTTATAGGAGAGTAAATTGGCAAGAAAAAAGTTGTTGAAATTAGCAAAACAAATTTTTTATTGGTTGAAAAAACATTCAACCAATATGTATCTGAAAACTTTAAACTATTTTTAATAGTAAAACTATTAGTTCATTCAAATTCAAATTTGTTATTTTATTTATTAATGAAAACTTTAATGATGTGTAAATACTTTAATGTGTAAAAGCTTATCACACAGAAACTATAAAAAGATAATCAAATAACCTTTTTAATTATCATATTTTAGAATATATATATATATATATATATATATATATATATATATATATATATATATATATATATATCTTCCATTCTTAATTATGTAAAGTGCTGTGGATTTTAGTTCAGATGTATCTTAGGCAACAAAAACAAATATTTTCTTAAAGGTAACTCAGGCTGGCAATTTACCCGAACCCGATCAGAGCCCAACTAAGTCCGACCCATTTTTAGTAGCCCATGGGCCTGATTTTTTTAAATAAATTTGGCTCGGGCTCAAATTTTAAGCCCAAATTAATTTTTGGGCCGGATTCGGGTTTGTATACATCCGATCCGAACCCGACCCGAATTTAAATACTATTCTAAATTCCCAATCTGCAGGTACATCATATCAAAATTCAATACTATCCTAATCCGCATGTATAACATACCATAATAAATACCACAAATTACTCTAACCTTGTAACGCTCCGATTTCCATACACTGGAAAACCATGACATAAGCCAGAATTTTTCCTTCAGTTAGCCACAATACACAGAAAAATAGGAAAATTTAAAACTTTTTATTGAACACAATGTATTACAAGTTCGAATGTTACAAAATTACATTACATCAGTGTTACAATAATACCTTTATAAGCCCAAGTATTACAACTTTTAATAAATTTACATCAGAGTACAATAAATAAAGAACAACACTTGGTACTTCACTTGGATGCTTCCCAACAAATAAATAAATTACAATAATTGTTACAAATGAAACAATAGTAATCAACATATATTACAACGGAAAATAAAATCGACTCTTGCTTCTCTTGCCTTGAATCCCCCTGAATCTTGTACCTGTACTTCTGCAATCCAGTACCTATTGAAGTGGAGACGTCAGTACATATACTGACGTTTTAAGGCTGATGACTAGCAGCGATTCTCAACTTTAAGCAAAAAAATTGATAAAAAGAGAAACGTGTATATAGTTGATGTGTCAGTGTATGCTATGACTTAGACTCTAATGCAAGATTAACTAATGCGAGGATGCTCTTATTCTAATGCAAGCAAGACTATGGAATAGTATGCAACCCATACTACATACGCCTCATATCAAGCCGTTTCCCCATATATAGGGATTTGAACCCTCGTCATGAATTCTCCTTTTGTACCCATCCTGTTCCTGACACAATACTACATGACTGATGAGGTTGCAGGTACGGTCTAGTTCCGCTACTGCAGTACAATAGTGGTGTCTCCGTTTTCCACTATTTCCCGGCGAACTGGACCTCGCTTAAAAACCAACACAAACCACAAGATACTCATCAACCTTCTTCCGTACCCTCAACTCGTCATGAGAAGGTATAGAACCTGATGGAATTGTAGGGTCTATTTCCCTAGGAAAACCTCCCGTTCTTATCATTGCAAATTCAGGAATTAACAGGCGAGATGCGGATCCCGTGCTCCCAACTCGTCATGAAAAAGCACCGCCCGTATCCCTTTGACAGGGGGATACATCTCAATAACACCTCCTAGTGTCAGCCTATAGGAGAAGTCAGATTATAGGGTATCACCCCTAACACCAACTCTCACCCTTCGGCAATTTATAGATAAAAATGGTTATGTAACTGTTACTACCCTAACGATGTCACTAACCTTAACCAAACAAGCGAGACATGCCACTATGCTTCCAACTCATCATAAAAAAGCATCGTACGTGTCGTCCCTCTTCTAACCAACTAAGCGAGGCATGTCACTATGCTTCCAACTCGTCATGAAAAAGCACCGTACATGTCCCTCTTCTAGAGAGTGTAACAATTGTTGACACAACCGACCAAGTCTTAACCTAGACTTCACAAGATCTCCTCGGATCCACTCATCGCCTACCTATTCAAGACAATTACTACATACGGGCCTGACAAGCTACGTATACGCAAAACAACATATAGAAGCAACCGTACGTGCTTACTAACAAAACTTGATCTTCTATAATTAGAAGCAACAGAAGAATCTTCTAACCGTCTAAAATAGACATACTACCAAAGAAAACCCGATCTTCGTACGCAAAAAGCGATATAAAAAACCTTCCGACAGTCTAGAAGTAACCAGTGCTATGCTTATCGGAATACGACAAAATTGGACTTTTTAGAAAGGTAAGAACATCTACCACAACTCTCTAGTCGAACACTTATTCAGATTCTGTAAGGAATCTAAATCCGGTCCATTGAACACACGCAAACAGTTTAACCAAACTGCGGATTTTCAACAAAAAGCTGAAACTTCTACAGCTTGCAACTTTTGCTCTACTTGTTGGAATCTAACGAAACTAGATAATTTGAAAAGGTGGGGACATCTACTACAACTTCCTAGTTGACAATTTTCTCATATTCCGTAAGGAATTTCAAATTCCTGCCCCTCGAACATACGCAACCAGTTAACCAAACTACAAAATTTCAACAAAAGCTGAAACTTCTATAGCTTGTAACTTTTGCTCTACTTGTCAGAATCTAACGAAACTGGATAATTTGAAAAGGTGGGAACATATACTACAACTTCCTAGTTGACCACTTTCTCAGATTCCGTAAGGAATTTCAAATTCCTGCCCCTCGAACATACGCAAACAGTTAACCAAACTACAGAATTTCAACAAAAGCTGAAACTTCTATAGCTTGTAACTTTTGCTCTACGTGTCGAAATTTAACTAAATTAAACTTTCTGGAAAGTTGGGAACATATACTACAACTCTCTAGTTGATGACTTTTCCAGATTCCTTATGGAATTCAATCCACCATCCTTTGAACACACGCAAACGTTAACGAAAACAACATGTTTCTTAACAAAAGCTGAAACTTTGAAAGCTTGTAACTTTTGCTCTACTTGTCGGAAACAGACCGGACAATTTGTAAAGGTGGGAACATCTACTAAAACTTCCTAGTTGAACACTTTCTTAGATTCCGTAAGGAACTTCAAATTCCTGCCCTTTGAATACAATTCCAAACTATCAAAAACACAGCCAAGTTGAAAAATTTCAAAGCACATAACTTCTAATCCGCTTATCGAAATCTAACCAAATAGGATATTTTGGAAAGGTGAGAGTCTCTACTACAACTCTCTAGTTGAACACTTTTCCAAATTCAGTAAGTAAAAGATCCAAAAACATCGAAAAACCCAAACAACGAGCTTTTCAGCCTAAAGGCTGGTAGCTGCAAATTGTAAAGACCATAACTTATACTCTGCCTATCGGAATCTAACCAAATAGAACATTTTGGAAAGGTGAGAGTCTCTACTACAACTCTCTAGTTGAACACTTTCCCAAATTCAGTAAGTAAAAGGCTAAAAAACATGAAAGAGTCAAGACAACAAGCTTCCAGCCAAAATCTGGCTGTTGTACCTTGTAAAAGGCATAACTTTTACTCTGCTAATCGGAATCTAACCAAATAGGGCAATTTGGAAAGGTAAGAACGTCTACTATAACTTCCTAGTTGGTCACTTCCTCATATTCTGCAAGTAAAAGGCTTAGAAACAACAATAAGCAAAACAGTGAGTACTCTCAGCCAAGCTAGCTGCTCTGTTTTGTAACGACCATAACTTTTGCACCTCTTATCAGAATCTAACGAAATATTTCATTTTGGAAAGGTGTGAATGTCTACTACAACTTCCTAGTTGGTCACTTCTCTAAATTCCGTAAGGAACATCAAATTTCAGCCCCTCGAACATAAGCCAAACTTCACCCCAAAAAATCTACAAAAATTTGAGCATGGTAACAACACATAAGAGAACCCCTAAAATAAATTTTGGGTCAAAACTCCACTTTTAAGATAGGTAAATAAATCTAACCCTAGAACTACAAAAACCGAATCTTTATTGCCTTCTTTTGTGTTCTACCACTTGAATCTTCATGTGCCTTTTATTCTAGTCCTCAATCAACATATACACATGATTTTTTGTCCAAAATCTTGTAACAACATACAAAAAAATAACATACAAGAGTTGAGAACCCCCACCCTAAATCGTGTAGGAAGAACTTGCTTCGTCTTCTCCTCCTTGCTCCTTGTTCTTGCACCTCAAGAACACTTCAAGAAAGACAAGAACACTTCAAGAAAGAGAACCCATGAAAAAGCTCTCTCTCTCTTTTGATTTAATCTCTCTTTCTTTTTCTTTCTTCTCAATCTTTTCTTTTTTTCTAAAATAAAACTAAGTAAAAGAAGAGAGAATGAGATGAGAAATGAGACGAGAAATGAGATGGGGGACACAAATGAAAGAGGGATTTTGCCCTCTTGGGAGTGGCCGGCCATTCTTGTAGGAGAGGGAGAGAGAGGATGTGGTAGAGAGAGCCACTTGTCTCTCTTGTCTCTCTCTTTTGTGGCTCAAATTAATTTGAATCAATTTGCAAATTTAAATTGCAATCAAACCTAATAAATTTGCAATCAAACCCTAAACCAATTCTAACCCTTCATTTCATGATGATTTATCAAGAATAAAAGATATTTTCTCAGAATCACATGCTACATGATTTCGTACAAACGTACGAAATCGATACAATTCAAATACGTACATATATCTGTCTATACAGATAATTTTTATTAGTTAAAACGAATCAATCTGTACAAAAATAATTTAATTCTGAGCAATGAAAATAAAATAATTTTATTACTGGCTCGGAAGATTCCAGTATCAATTTGATACAAAACAGTCATGTACCGACTAGTATATATACATAGATAATGTTTATTAACAAAACCAGGTGATATCCACAAAAAATATTTCATTCCCGAAAATAAAAATAAAATAATAATAAAATAATAATCTGCCCAGAATTTTCCAGACATTTTCTCAAAAACGCATTTTTCAAAATTGTGTACAAGTGTACAAAACTGATACAATACATATATATACTTACTAGTATATATATTCAGATAACATTTTATTAGTAAAACCAAGTAATTTCTAGAAGAAATACTTTAATTTTAAAAATAATAATAATATAAATATAATATCCGACCAAGATATTACAAACCTGTCCCCATCATCTCTCTCTCCTCCTCTCATCCTCTAACCAATCTGATCAATCCCACCACCAAAACCCTTGGTTGTGCTGTCGCGCCTTCTGTTGTTGCAGCTCCATCTACCCCGGCCGCCTCCGCTGCTCCCACCGCCAACGCCGCCCCGCCTTTTCTTCTGGTACATGTTTTAGTGGATTTAATTCAGACTTAGCACTAGTATTAGTTGTTCATCGATTAATTCAGTGTAGTGTGCAGCAAAAATCATTGATTTTTTTTCTTTTGAAAATTGGTTACTTTTGTTGGAATATTTAATTTCATTGTCTTAGCATTTTAATGTTTGCTTGCTGGGAGAATCATTTTGCATATGGTTTCTTTGATTACAAAATCTTCTATTACTGATAACTTCTATATTGATTTTGTCTTTCTATATTGATTTTGGTTCGGGCTCAGGCTTTTGGATTTAAGTCGGACCTGGGCCTGGGCTTCAAGTTAGGGCCCAAATTGGGCCGGGCTTGGACCCTAGAAAATTTTTCGGGCTCGGATTCGGGCTTGTATAGGTCCAGCCCAAGCCCGGCCTGTTGCCAACCCTAAAGGTAACAGAGAGTTGTACGTTGAATAGATAATCTTCTAGTAGCTCATTTCCTATGAGATGATGGTTGATGTCTAGCTGAAAGAGGTATTGATTAATAGAGGTAGAGAACTCCATTAACTGCTTGTAGGCTCAATACCAATAATTCCTACACTTCCAATTTTCATGAGTGTAAGTTGTGCAATAGTGAAATACAAGGCAAATAAGTGTTCTATGTAAGAATTGAATAAGTTGACAAACAATATGCCTCATGTACTGATATGCAATGTAAATGGCGTTTAGTTCATTCAAATTTAAATTTGTTATTTTATCTAAAAAAGTGTAAAATAAACACAAATTCAAATTTCTACAGTTTTATTTAGACTAATATAAATATAATTACATCTGCATTATGCATATATTAATCTGTATTACTGAGAAATAACCACATTCGCAAAAAGAACTTATATTTCTTATCACTATCATGACTCTAAATTTCTCATGATACTTTAAAATCCATATCCATATCTATATTTAAAATTTACCTACCTTTCTATATAAACTTTGATAAAACAAGTTAAAGAGAAAAGATCAAAAAGTCACACACTAAACATAGGTCCAATAAAAGATTTTTAATTAGGGTTTTATATTTGATTTGCTTATCCTTCTAGCTTCCAGATAAAATATAAATATTTGTTGCAGTTCTCAATTTGTTCTTAATTCATTCTTACTTTTTCTTACTTCATTCTTAGTTTTACACATATGTGGTCATATATTTTGTTATGTAGAATACTTGGATACGTACCGACTCAATCATGGTCGTTCCAGAGAACTTCTCTGTGTTGTACCAAGAAAATCTGTCATGCTGGCATTCTCCATTCCTCACAGAGCAAACCCGAAAGATCCATCAAGTCTGTATACTATTATATAAGATGTTTGTTAATGTAATTCTTAAGGAACAATAATCTCAGTTATAAATTTTGAATACTATCTAACCATCAGATCAGATGTAGACATGGGATTCATTAATGTTGAGATTTCAAAACAGTATTACCGAGTTTTCGGTACTATTCGGTACAATTGGAAAATTCAATGTACAATGATCAAATAGCTCAAGTAAAAAAGCATTCGCAAAAAGCAAACTCTTTGTTCATAAGACCTAACTTTCTCTAAGCAAAATGCCATCCGTCATGAACTTGATTGAGCAATTATCTCCTATCCTTTTGTCATAAGGAACTTGAAAGCCGACCTCTTTACCCAAGCATCATGCGAACAGAACTAATATTGCCCCTTTCAGCTAGCTGACATAGCATACTCAAAAGATCTAACCTTCTCATCTGAAATTTCTGTCATCGGCAGCACTGACTCATTAACAGCTGATCAAGATCTAAATCCATCGGCAACGTCGAGGTAACACTTTTCTTTTGTTTTTTTCTTTCTCTATAGAACCATCTTTTTATCAATTACCTCCTATTACAAAATCGGAAAAAACCCACACTAAGCGACTAATAAAATGGATTCAATCTTTCGAATAAAAACAGTGGCGGAGGGAGGAAGAGAGGAGGGGGGACATTTGGGACCCCAAAAATTTTGTAAAACCCCCTAATATAGACCAAAATTTTTATTTGACCCCCGCAGTTAAAAAAAATTGGGACCCCAAGTCTAATCCACCTCTTATTAAAGGCTCAATTATGTCGATGCCGGGGGGAAAAAAATTTGGGACCCCCATTTTGATTCGTCTGGCTCCGCCACTGAATAAAAACAAAGTAATAATACCACTTCATGACAAGGCTGGGATTTAGCTAAAGAAGCAGCAAAGTTCCTCGTCATTGGTCTCTGGATTCCAACCAGCTAATTCTTGGCCTCAACCACATTCTTCATGCATCAAAACAAAAAAAGGAAACCCAATTGGGATTGAAGATCAACACTAATTACACAAACCAACATCAAAAGATCCTAAAAAGCAGGTACTACTTACTCTGGTAACCCCCAACCAAATTCTTGATATCCCTAAAGGCCTCCTATTCCCCATATCTGCCAACCAAAACACAAACAAACAAACAAACAAAACCATAAAGAATTACCCACAATTCAGCCCAAAAAACCCATCGACTATTCGACAAATCTCCTCAACCAAAACTAATCACAGACAGTACCTCTCCCCATCACCACTGGCTTCGACGCCACCCTGTTCTCATCGGTAATCTCTATTACCCACCTACAATACAAAATCCCACAAAGCGTATCAAACCCAATTAAAAAACAATTCAAGAAAATCAAGATTTCAAGAAACCCCAAAATTTGAATAACCTTGTGATAAGACCCGAAATAATGCAATTTTCAACTCCAAAAGTTAGAACACTATTCCACCTCCCACAATATTCCAACTCCCACAAAAGTAATCAAGTAACTAATAAACACCAATCTACGCAAAAGAAAAACATGAGGGCTGAGAGAGGAACTGAGAGAGGAGCGACGAGAGAAAAGAAGTATTCACTAAGAGACTCTTCCCCACCCAACCACAGAGATCAGACTCCGATATGCAGTTCCTTCAGGAACTCAACTGAGGAGATGACCAAGAGAGGACGGGAAACAGATAAGATAGAAGCCTCCAACAAGCGGCGATTCCAGGGTCTGGGCTCAGAGAAGGGCAGGGGTCGAGAGTCGTCGAAATTCTATCAACCAAGGATCGATCATAGAGATCAATCTAGAGACTTTGATAGAGCTGATGGGGAAAAGAGTTATCTGAGAGACCCATATGAGAAAAAGGGTAGATCCTATGCCGATGTGACCAGAGGTGCTTATCGAAGGGAGGAGGTGCATAGAGCTCGTAGGCCTCACAGTCCACCAGCGACGGCAGCCATCACAAAAAAAGAGGATGAGGAAGGAGAATGGGTGCTCGTCAAGGCCAAGAAATGCTCTTCAAAGGACAAACCAGTGGGGAGTAATAGAAGCACTGGCTCATTGGGAGGGAACTGGGTCGGAGGAAAGCAGCTTTGTCACAAATGTGCCGAAAGGGGTCACTCCATTAATCACTGCTCAAACGACTGGTTTTGCTTTAGATGCAAACGGTCGGGACACATCTCCACGGCATGCACAAATGCTAAGAGCTTCAGCCCACGTCCCCACAAAGATATGTCTTCTCCGACGAGGGTTAACATCTCCGGTAGTAGCAAAACAGAAGAAAGCGGAGCTGGGCGGAGGAAGGTGGCGCTGGCTAAGATATCTCTGACTCCAATCATGGCCAATTTTGAAAACAGATATAGGAACTCTGTAGTGATTAAGGCTCATACGGGGAATCCTAAATGTTCTGATATCGAAGAGTTGCTGCAAGCTACTACTGAGCCCCAATCGGACTGGAAATGGGAGGTGAGGTCCAAAGCAGAGAACAACTTCCTAGTTCACTGTCAAAGCAAAGAGCGCGTAGCTAAATTAGTGCTGATGAAGTGGATAGAAGGTAGAGATAGAGAAGGGATGGAATTCTATGTCACTTTCAATCAATGGACGCGAGCTACTGGGGCTTTGAAGGCCGATTCGCTGTTCTCTGTTTGGTTGCGATTATGCAATCTTCCCTACCAATGCTGGGTGCATTCGGGATTTCAAGACGTCGTCAGGAGCTTTGGGAGGGTTATCGACGTAGACAGAGGTACGCTGGCTCACTCGAACATTGAGTTCGCTCGCATCCGCGTCGGAGTAGCTAGTAAGCAAGACATCCCTTCTATGATCAGTGTAGACTTCGAAGAGGAAAGATTTGAAGTTAAAGTTATCACCGAAGTGAGAAAATCTGTGTCTTTCCGTGGGGAGTCAAGGAGAGATGAAGGAGAAGGCAATCCGGAGGTTGAAGACGACTGCGCTCCGTCGGATGTAGGGAGGCTCAATCCTATCTGTTCAATTGGGAGGATGAATGTAAATGCGCGTCAGCCTATCGATCAGATCAAGTTGCATCAGGACCGATCGTTGCATCAAACCCACACTACAGGCTCCACAGCGGATCCAAAGTTGAATGTACAGTTGACGGTGAAGGATGGGCGCGATGAGACTGCTAGACGGAACGTCTCCTTAAATCCTGGGATTCTGAAACGGGACTTGACTATGGAGCGGCGCGAGGGACAGCTGGATGGGGACTGTTTCAATGACGTTGGGAAGTTTTCAAAAGAGGAAGTTGAATGCTCTATCAGGATTGCTTTAAAGGCGCTGATGTATACCAAGGACAATAATGGGCCTTCTGGGCCGCAGCTTATAACAGGGATTTAGATGAAAGGTGGACTTTCAAATAGGGAGGGTAGTGGGTTTAATTTAATAGAGGTTGTGAATGACGTGGGGGCCCAGCTTGATCAGAACTATAGTGAGGGGGAAAATTCGATTGCTGCTGCTGATCGGAGGTTTAGCTCGCCGATTAATCACGGTCATTCAGAGGACGAGATGATAGGGGCACTAGACGGGATCAGAGAAAACAACTTCATATCAGAAATAGAGATTGAAGCGGGAGAAAAAGAGAGTGTACCCCCGGATTTGGGAAGCACCGGAAAAAAAGTTATAGAGCTCCCAAAAAAAGCAAGCGACAACTTGACATGTGGGGGAAGGAGGGGCCTAGCGAGGAAGACCTTATTAGGGCCGCGGCTAAAGGGAAAGAACATGCGTCTGCTTGTGGAGGTAACCCTGTTAAGATTTTCTCAGTTTTAAATTTTCTTAATGACGAATCACTTATATACTTTGCTAGTTTATACGGTTTAGACATGGGTAATACTAGGGAAGAACAAGATCAGAATTCCAATAGAATTAGACAGATCATCAAATGGGTCAAGACGTAGGTGATAGGTCCCTCACATAGAGAGTTGTAGATCGGGGTAATTATAGTTATTAATGTCATACATCTTTTGGACCGTGAGGGGTATGCATCAAAAGGGTAAAAAGAGATTGATTAGTGAATCCATTGGTAGATTTAATCCATGCATTTGTGGGCTACAAGAAACTAGGATTGAGAACCCAACTGCTGACGATTTTCAGAAACCCTTATGGGCAAAAAATTTTGAGTGGAGATTTAAAGCGGCAGTGGGTTATTCGGGTGGTATAGCATTAGGGGTGGACAACACGTTGTTCGAAATAATAGATCACAAGATAGGTGAATTCTCAGCTTCCGTTAGAATCAGAAGAAGAAGCGATGATTGGGAGCAAGTTGTTAGTTCGGTCTATGGACCGTACGACTCAAGGAAGAGAGGGCGGTTCTGGGAAGAGCTTAGAGAGATAAAGAATTATTGGACTGGACCGTGGGTTATAGGGGGAGACTTCAACATTACCAGATTCCCTAACGAACACAAAGGGAGGGGACCAAGCCGCACTGATCAAGATAATTTCAATCTTATCATAGAAGAGTTAGAGTTAATGGAGATGGAACAGTCAGATAGGAAGTTCACTTGGTCTAATATGCAGTCTACCCCGATTCTAGCCAAGTTAGATAGGGTGCTGGTCTCCACAGATTGGGAGGATGCCTATCCATTGGCCAAGGTGAGGACAATTACGAGATATACATCGGATCACTTGCCGCTTCTTTTGAAGTGTGGAGAGGACTATGTTAAAAGACGATACCCGTTCAGATTTGAGAAAGCTTGGACGCTGTCAACAAATATTAGGCAGGTGATAGAGGATTCTTGGAAGGCGGGCACCACTGAGGTATCCGCGATTGGAATATGGATTGAAAAGATGAGAAGGCTATGAAAGCATATCAAAGTTTGGGCTAAGAGAGAATTCGGGGCAGCCAAACTGAGAATGAAGGAGCTGGGCGCTAGGGTAGCTGAGCTCGAAGTGATTCAGGAGGGGAGGGAATTAGTGGAAATGGAGATCGACGAACTTCACCAAAATAGACTCGAGATTCAAAATATAGGCGATAGGGAAGAGCAATACTGGAGGCAGAGATCAAGAGTTCAATGGCTCAAAGAAGGGGACGCAAATACAAAATACTTCCATAAGGTGGCCAATGGAAGGAGGAGACAAAACCACATTACTAGGCTACTGATAAATGGTTCCTGGACGGAGAATGAAGGATTAATTAGGCAAGAAATTGACAAAAGCTTTAAGGAGTTGTTCGGGAGAAGAAAGGAGTTCAGATGTAAGTTGAGAACTGACATGTGGAGCTCATCCAGAATTGAAGTGAGTGAAGACATAGAGGGTATGTTCACGGAGGAAGAGGTTCTTTTAGCCGTGAAGGCGCTGGGGCAAGATAAAGCTCCGAGTCTGGATGGATTCCCAATCTTCTTTTACAGACTTTATTGGGAGATCATCAAGACAGAACTTATGAACATCTTCTACGAATTACACCAGGGAGTGGTAGAACTAGATAGATTGAACTATGCTAATGTGGTACTAATCCCAAAAAAGAAAGAGGTGCTAGGGGTAGAGGATCTAAGGCCGATTAGTCTGTTGAACGGATCCTTCAAGATCGTTACGAAAGTACTTGCGCAAAGATTATCTCCATGAATGGAGGAGATAGTGGGCGAATCATAGAGTGGTTTTATCAGGGGTAGAGACATCATGGATAGTGTGGCATCGGCTCATGAAATTGTGTATAGAGGTTACAAGGACAAATCAGATGGATTTCTACTGAAAATAGATTTCCAAAAAGCCTATGACTCGCTAGAGTGGGAATGCGTCGATGAGGCACTTAAGCTTAAGGGATTTGGCAATATATGGCGTACAATGATTATGATATGTGTGCGAGGGGGGAAGTCCTTCATACAGGTCAACGGTCAACTAGGGAAAGAAATCAAATGCAGGAGGGGGCTTAGGCAGGGAGACCCGTTGTCCTTGTTACTTTTTGCCATCGTGGCAGACGGATTGGCCGAAATGATCGGCAGAGGGAGGGAGCAGGGGTCCATCCAGGGTATCAAAGTTAGGGGGATCCGCCAAACAGTATCGATTATGCAATATGCTGACGATACCCTATTGTTCGGTGCAGCAACAGATAAAGAAATGAAGGCCATTAGTATGGTCCTTCAGTACTTTGGGCTATGGTCAGGGATGACTGTAAACCGTGCGAAGACCGCTATTCTTCCGATTAGCAGTCAAATTTCCATTCCAATCGACGACATCAAGAGTTTTTTTGGTTGCGAAGCGGGGCACTACCCCATGGTGTATCTTGGAGTCCCGATAAGACCAGGAAAACTACAAAGAGAGGATTGGCAGCCATTGATAGATAAAATTGATAAAAAGTTGTCCGGATGGAAGGGACGACTACTTACGTTAGGAGGAAGAAACACACTCTTAAACTCAGTTCTTAGTAGTCTCCCGACTTATCTAATGTCAGTTTTCGAACTTCCACAGTGGGTTATCCAGAAGATTGATAGAGCGCGAAGGAGATTCCTTTGGAAAGGAATAGAGGAATCCAATAAAGGGCTACCTCTTGTCAATTGGGGTAGAGTGTGCAAAAGAAAGGAATATGGAGGTCTAGGTATTCTAAACATAAGGGATATGAACAGAGCCTTGCTGAGCAAATGGTGGTGGAAAATGAAGAAATGAAAGAATAACTGGTGGTGTAAATCGTTTGCTAGATATAGATGGAGGAAATCAGGTCGTTTCGGAGGGAAAACCATTTATGGCAAGTCCTCACAAATATGGAAAGGAGTGGCAAAGCAAGGGGGCTTGTACCACTCAAACACTAGATGCAGAGTTGGAAGCGGAAAGGATACTAGATTCTGGCAAGATAAATGGTGTGGGGACAGGAGTCTGATAAACCTTTTTCCCAGCAGCGGCAGATGCTACAATTAATAAAGACACGATGGTGGCAGACGTATGGCAGAATCAGAGACTAAAGATGGTTGTTAAAGGGAATTTATCCACTAGTGCAGTGGCTGAACTGACGGAACTTAACTCGTTTATTAGGATTGAAGGACAGTTCATCAACGAGGAAGAGGACAATAGGGATTGGATGCTACAATCCTCAGGAGAATTCTCAGTAGCTTCTATGTACAGGCGAATCAACGACGGGGGTGTGCGTTGTAAGAATGCGGAGATTATTTGGAAGCTATGGGTGCCTTTGAGGGTTAAAGTTTTCGCTTGGCTAGTAATGAACGATGCCATTCTATCAAAGGTCAACCTACGCAAAAGGAATATACAAGTGGAGGTCAAATGCGAGGAATGCTTGACGGAAGACGAAGATACAAACCATATTTTATTCTCTTGTACTAAGGCAAAACTAGCTTGGGAGATAGTCAGTATTGGTTTTGGGTTGGTTGAGAGCCCGAAGTCTAGTTTAGATGTCTGGGGTCGGTGGTGGGTAGATCTAGTTAGAAAGAAAGATAGAGAGGCATAGGGGGTGATGACAACAGCCACAATGTGGTGTTTGTGGTTAAATAAAAATGATTTATGCTTTCGAAAAACTAGCTGTTCACTTTCAACTATCATGCATAAAATTATATCTTTGTCTCATGATTGGACAGGAAATAGGGGGCCAATGAAAAGGCTGCGCATGGAAGAGGAAGAATAGAAGGGTCAGGATGCGACAGAGCAAAGGATGGGACTGTAGACCAAACTCAGGAGGTCTGGGGAGCAGCGGTTTCGAGTGCCACTAGAGGGGTCATGAGATAGTAACCCTTGTATCTTTATTTGCTTTGTTTATTTTGGCTCATCGATGTATTTTGGATGTTGGAAGTTAGTGATTTCGACTTATGTAAATAGTACTATTGTGTTTCTTTAATTCCGCATTAATGAAGCGATGACAGGGTCATCTTTTTATCAAAAAAAAAAAAACATCTAATTTTGCTGAGCCAGCACTAATAACAAATCAAATCTACTAAAAGATGCAGCTAATTATCCAAAACATTCAACAGAATCCAACAAAACCCAGAAAATCCAACATTTATTAAAATGTTTCAGAATTTCATTTAATATTAAAAATAAAGTTAGAGTTATATTTCAGGTTTAAAAAAAAAAACCATATTAACAAGTAAGAAAGTTTACAAAGAGATATTGTTGATCTACATTATAAACTCATATTCCACCTCACTACTGACCAAATAAACAACACATAATAGAAGTATCTACAGCTTAAAACAACATTTATAGCCCAAAATAGCAGTAAAACACACATGATGTAATGGACAATACAAAACTCCACCGAGTTTGAGTTATTTTAAGCCACATTCAAGCAAAAACCTTAGAAACACACTATGCAGCATGCTTTTCTAGTTGCATAACACACTCTTTTCAACCATATCAAACTATTTAATATTAACCTATAATTGAAACCTTTAACGTAACTGCCATGATTAGTGCTTTTGATTCTCAGGTGATATGTATCTAATCTTCTTATGATACACAATTATAAATAGCCAGTGCATACGTAAGAAAACCTTGACAGATAATGATTTTTGTTATTAATGTTCTCCAGCACAAATGTGACAAAAAAAAACTGAATGCAAAGCTTGGTAAAATCTTGTCAACATCCTTATACATATAGACTACTACTGACTTCTCCATAATTTAAAATAAATAATAAATACTGAAGGTACTCAAATGATCAAACCCTTATGATCGAGGTACTTTTTTTTTTTTTATTTCCCTATCTTTAATAAGATAGAGATCTGATGCAAGAAGTTCTAGTCCCTACATTTGTCTTTGAACTGAAATTGGCCCCAACTTTAAAGGATGCCATTATTTACACATAATAGATTAAGTTCTTTGGAGAATTTCAAAATTTTGATTTATAGCCATCCTATATTACTGTTAAAAGTCTTAAGGTGATGAGGGATAAAAAGAGTGACATATTTGAACATTGAGAAAAGTAATATTCTTCGGAAGTTTCTTTGACAGGGGAGACAATTTAGAACATTAATCTATAGCCAACCTGTTTGACGGGAAGATCATAAATCATAAACATGATGATGTTGATGAGGGATTAGATAAGTCTAAAATATTAGTACTTTTTGGGTTTGTTTAAGAAGAGTTACTATACTTCGGAGATTTATTATCTCTCATCAGCCACCAACACCAAAACTTAATAAGATCCTTCACAGTTAAAAATACGTTGGATGCATCATAATTCTAATTGAGAAGAATCCAAAGAGTGATCAATTAAATTCTATCATTTGAGTATTTTAACAGGAATGTACCAGGAGATTTGGCCCTTATAAGATCAGAATGAGCTGAGCTGATTTATGTAATTGACTCCTAAAGTTCATGAATTAGGATTTGTTGTTGGTTGCAGACCGGTGGTTATATGAATTTCGCAGATAATAACAACGGTGTGAATTCAAATTGGCACTTTTGGACATGTAAATTTCACTACTATTCACATTCATGCTAGTTCTGTGGCCTTAGGCAACTTAGTAGGCTTATCCAGAATTAAAACGACTGCACAATTTAATATAAGTAAAATGCCTGTTTGATGAAGTATTTCCTACTTCTATGTTCAGGCAACTTTGATTAATAGCTTAGCAGCAATGCATTACTAATTACAATTCAGTATATTACAAAGATAAACTAATTTTGTTTAAAGAGCAGTCGTTGTCGTATCCAATTACAGATACTGTGCATCAAAGGTTCACGAAATCATATATTCATACAAAAGCGCAGTATTATTGTTTTTGTTTTACTTTCATCCAAGATCTAGATAATACATTGCTTCAATCTGAAAAAATGAATACTGATTCAACAGGTCAATAACTATGACAATTGACAGAACAAGCCAATATCTCCTAAATCAATATCCTCCATGAGTTGAAATCACTCTCTTATTTGTCTACATGCTCTAAGTAGTCCATATGTTAGGGTGTGTCTTAAGCATCAAATATTCGCATATCACAATTGTATAAATTGTTGAATAAGTCAGGCTCATCATGGCAAATATTATTTTCATCTCTTTTTTTTTTGTAATTTTTTGCATAATATTTTCTTTTATTCTCTTTTAAGTTGTATACATCATTCCTAAAGTGGGACAAGACTAACATTCAGCGGAATTAGAGGGATTATACAAATATGCAGATAACCAAGTTGAATCGCTTTCTTCTTGAAGAATCAGTGGAATCACACACTCTCACGTTGAGTACCTTAAAGAGTAAAATCATACCCAAAAGAGATTTTACCAGGCATTGCACCTAGCTCATGGAAGGAATCTTACAAACATCAAACAGATAGTCATTACTCATTAGGAATCACACCAAAATGTATCCTACTAAATCGTATTGAAGAAGGAAGCAAGGTCTTCGTTATAATACTTAATTCATTCCACGATCTTACACTAATTGAAATCCTCCAGAATTGTAATCAAACAAACCAAAGATACATTAAATGTAGTCATACATGACTCTTAGAACATAAACAACCCCCAAACTATGACTTTTAGATAGTAATATGAGTCAAACATGAATCTTTAACCAGGAACTGACAGTCATATGAAAAGATATTATATTCAAACAAAGATAGTTATGAAGAGTGCTGCGCACAGAAGCTATTCTAAACAAAATGCCAATAGAAGATTAAAAAGTATAATTCAATTCAAGAAAAGACCAAACATGTATGGGGATCATATAACTACCTAGTGGAATAAATTATTGACTTAGTAAGAATAATACTAAAGTTTTGAAGTATCCTAACCTTGTTGCCGATATATCCCATAACACCTACACCAACATTGGATACCTTCAAATTCTTGATATGCTTGCGTAAGCTCCGCCTTACCCATATTGAAAGATAAATCCCGACCATTTGCTTACTTACAATCCTAACAAAAGGTGAAATCTTTTTCTTCCTTTTCAAAAAATCTTCTAGCTTAAGCTCAGAAATTAATCTCAGCCCTGTATAAGCTTTGCGCTTAGAGACTTGAATGAAGTATAACTTTTGAAAGACTTGAGCGAAGTGAATGATCTTGAATTATCTACAGAATGTTGAATTGATAATGTCAAGTTGTTGTTATGGCCAACTTGTGTCAATCCTTTCAGAACTGCTAAGTGTTCTGGTTAGATTATTTACTGCAGACTCTTTCAAACTTAGATGGGACCTGTCAAACTTTTTCAAATCTGGTGGTGGTCCCATATAATCATCACTACTGATGGATTCACTGGTGTCGGATACTAGGAAACAGAAGGATTCCTCTTCAAGTGGATGGATTTCTTCATCTTCGCTGTCACTATCAGTTCCAGGTGTTAGTTCTTCAAGTATAGGAGCATCATCTGATGGCTTGAATCTTGATGGTGAGGAGGGATCGCTGTGATATTTATATTTTTCTTTAACGGGTCGAGTTTTATTTAAATTTTCGCGGATGAGATAAGCATTCGGGCCACTCGGGCCGGGCCGGGCCGGGTTTGACCGGTCCCGGGCTAACCCGGGCCGGGCTCCTCCACTATGCGGGCTGGGCCGGGCCGGACCATTGTTTAGGGAATTTTTTTTTTTTTGTAAAATATTATTAAAGATCAAGTATATAGATTTGTAATTTCATAACAATGGCAAAGAATAAAATTTCATAAATAATTGAAGTACATGAATAAATGAAGTACATGATTTAATAAATTTGAACTTCTTGAATAAAATGAAGTATATGAATAAAATTCATACAAATTTGTCTATTTAGATCAAATTACAAATCAAGGGAATTACTTGAATTTAAAGATCGAGATGGCCTCTACTTAGATTGAAGAGAAGGCATTGGACTATTGTCGTTCACTTCAACTTAACCTAAATATAGAATCTCATCACCCTAAATTTCCCAATTAATTACAATTTATTGAACAACATTTTAATGTAAATTAACTAAATGTAATCGTTCATTCATCGCTACTTGTTGATCCTGATCCAGCTCCAGCTTGTACTTCAAGTAAGTCTTGGGTCTTCTCTTCCGCTTTCATCCAATCTTCGGCGCATACTAGCATCTCCAAATTTTTGGCTGTCAATCGGTTCCTACTCGGGCTCATTATCCTGCCACCAAGAGAAAAAACACTTTCCGATGCAACTGTTGATACCAGTATTGTTAGCAGATCTTTAGCCATACGAGAAAGAATATTAAAAATTGCTTCATTACTCTCCCAAAATTGTAACACATCTTCTACATCTTCAACTGCACTTTGTGTATTATACCAATTCAACTCATTTGGTGAATTGGTTCTTGGCTTTTTTGATTTAATAAGATTTAAAACACCAATACTGATGATGACATCTTTCCTGTTTAGTTTAGGATTTTTATTTCAGGTACCATTTTTGTTTCTGGCAATTATAGCCATATGTAATCTTTTTGTATTTTTTAGATTCTAAGAATATTTTGGAGATTTGTATCAAGATGTATTTTGAGCCTATTTAAAGCCCTTGAGATGAATGAGAAGATATGCCATTATTGATTAAAAAAAATTTGTGTTGAGTTTTTGCTCTTCCCCTTCTCCTTTGTGTGATACAACTGAGATCTAAATTAGGGTTTGTGATAAATCCTAATCCAATTTTAGAATTAGTGATTAATTCTAAAATCTACCCCCAAATTAGAATCCTCAAATAAAACCAATTTCAAAACCCTAATTTTCCTAATCCCAAATACAAACCCTAATCACAAACAAACCCCCCTACTTCATCGTTCTCTTCCTTAACCCCAATCCAGATCCAAAAGAACCCATACCCTCCCGTCGCCACCCAACTCCCCTACCACCGCCTTCGCCATCTTCCTCCACCACCATCGACGACCATAACTCCCCCAACCCCGTCGCCTCCTTCCTCCACCACCACTCCAAGCCTCCACGCCTTCACCTCCTTCCTCCTCAACTCCCGCTCCTCTCTTCTCCTCCTTCCTTCTTTTCCCGAAACCCAGCCAAAACCCTAACCCATTAATCTACAACCCCGACAACCACCACTGCTTCCCCCTCCTTGCAACCAGCGCCATCTCGACGCCGACCACCCTGTTGCACCTCGCCGACGCCGCCGCCCCCGCTCGCCGTCAACCGCCGGCGACCAGATCTGCCAACTACGTTGGCTTCGTTGCTCACTTTGTTCACTGCGTTGCTGTGTTCTTTGTAGCTTCCCAACTCCGAGATCTACGCTGGTTTTCTTCGCATTCGGTATACTCTTTCCATTATTAATTATTTGTGTTTTACTGCCTTATTATCTATTATATTATCTAATTTGCCTGTCGTCCACAAAATAACTGAGATTGAGTGTTCCACATGCTAGAGTAGAGTACGAATCAGTATTGAACTTATTACTTGCTAAAACACGCAGGGATTTAATTACTGATTGTAAGGTTGAATTATTAATTGGGACTGTTACATTTGATCCAAGTCTTGAAAATCCATCAAACCTGTTAACTGTTAAAATTTTCAACTTTGATCCGCTCTTACATGTTGGTAAAATTAATCCATTAAGATTCTTGGAAATTCTCTATTTTAGGATTGGTTTTACATCATTTTGGTATCAGTGCGAAGGTTCTTAAAACCCTAGTTCTTGCATCGTAGGCATCATTTTTTGCATTCATTTAGGATTGTGTAGTCTTTTATTTTATTTTTGTCTTTCTTTCTTTTATTTTAGGTCATTTCAGATTCATTAAAAAAAATAAAAATAAAAATAAAAAAAATAAAAAAAATAAAAACACACACGACCCCTAGTTTCCACTTTTGGTGAATGCGTCTTCGCAGCACCATCACAGATCCTGAAGAGCCTTTCCTATTCCTTCCCAATCACCCAATTAGGAACCCTAGACTCCCCATACCTGAAATGGACAACCCTGATATATCCGCTACCCTAACTGCCATCCAAGCAACTCTTGCCAATATCAATCAGAGGCTTGAGAAAGTGGAGTTAAATCAAACCATTGTCCCTGAGCTTCATGCCCATCGTCAGATCCCTCAAGGGAATGTTCATGACGATCGACGTCAAGAACGTGACCCTGACGAACAATATAAAAAGAACGTTAAGGCTGACGTTCCCCAGTTTGAAGGCCACATGGAACCCCAAGCTTACCTCGATTGGATCCGTGCCATGGACCACTACTTTGTGTGGTTTGACATGAGCGAAGACCTGAAAGTTAAATTTGCCACTATGAAATTAACGGGTAAAGCTCAACAACACTGGACTAATCTTGAACATGCCCGCAGAGGCCGAGGCCTGGCACCCATAGCTACTTGGGAGGCCATGAAAGAGAAGCTCACTGAGAGATATGTACCGTTATAGTTCCATACCCGATTGCTAGATTCATGGAACCAACTTTATCAAGGAAGTAAATCCACACAAGAATATGTTAATAAGTTCGATGACTTCCTTATTCGGTGCAATGCTTTAGGTAAAGAGAGTGAAGAACAAACTCTCTCTAGGTTCAGAGCTGGACTACGAGCTGACCTTAGAAACGAGCTAATCTATAGAAATGTGGACCCGATAGCCGCAGCCTACGCCCTAGTCCTCGATATGGATTCCCTTAAAGCTAGTTCCCATTATAGATCCAGTGATTCGAGAGATCATTCCCCTAGAATGACCCTTCCTGATCCCCCTAGTCCTGAGCACTCTTCTCCTCAGTACCCTAACAAGTCTTACCCAAACAAACATACCTCAAACTCCTATCCACTTAGAAATGACAACACGGGTAAGAACACTGAAAGAGACTGTTCGAAGATTGATCCTCTCACTAGGTGCTATAAATGTAAGGGATATGGCCATGTTGCTGGCAATTGTCTCAGCCCAAGTAGGATCAATATAGTAGAGGGTACCGCAGTCATCGCTGATGAGCCCGACAACGAGTTTACCTATGAACCTAATATAAGTGATGACTTTGATGAAAAAGAGGATGATCAGTCTCTCAATTGTATTCAGCCTGTTCAGTCACCTCCATTGAGTATACCTGAGTCACTCATTCCTTCTCAAGTCACCTGGCAACCCATAGATTTTACCCCTGTGTTAGAACATCATAAAGTCACAGAGTCTGCACCCATATTTGCATATAACATTCATGACTTGCATAGAGAAATTTCCAAGGAACTTAATGAGAATAATTTTAACTACAAGTTAATAGCAGATACTAGAAGGAAATTTATAACTTTTGATATTGGTGACGAAGTGATGGTTCGGATTCATCCGGAACGGTTTCCTGTTGGACCCGTTAAGAACTTGAACATACGTGCTGTAGGCCCATTTAAGATTCTACATGCAATCAATGATAGTACCTATGTCGTTGACCTTCCTGAAGGTTTTGGCATAAGTAAGACTTTCAATATTGAGGATCTAGTACTTTATGAAGGCTCAAAATTCAACCATAGAAATTTTCTTATAGATGAGCCTACCCTGCAGCCTAATGGTGAGATTCCCCCATTACCTCCACTACCAGATATTACTTACCCATCGACAGAAGAATTGGATAATATTTTAGATGATCAGATAATCTCTACTAGAGATGGTGGTATGCATAAGTATTTGGTGAGGTGGAAAAACAAACCGAAGTCGGATGACACTTGCAGTGATCGTGAGGGGCTCCCGCAACTGGATCCAGATATTTTGGAGCACCATGACAGGATCACTAGTTTTGACTCGACTGGGTCGAGCTCTCTCCCACCCAGAGAGAATGATGAGGACATTTTTCCTGTTTAGTTTAGGATTTTTATTTCAGTACCATTTTTGTTTCTGGCAATTATAGCCATATGTAATCTTTTTGTATTTTTTTAGATTCTGAGAATATTTTGGAGATTTGTATCAAGATGTATTTTGAGCCTATTTAAAGCCCTTGAGATGAATGAGAAGATATGCCATTATTGATTAAAAAAAATTTGTGTTGAGTTTTTGCTCTTCCCCTTCTCCTTTGTGTGATACAACTGAGATCTAAATTAGGGTTTGTGATAAATCCTAATCCAATTTTAGAATTAGTGATTAATTCTAAAATCTACCCCCAAATTAGAATCCCCAAATAAAACCAATTTCAAAACCCTAATTTTCCTAATCCCAAATACAAACCCTAATCACAAACAAACCCCCCTACTTCATCGTTCTCTTCCTTAACCCCAATCCAGATCCAAAAGAACCCATACCCTCCCGTCGCCACCCAACTCCCCTACCACCACCTTCGCCATCTTCCTCCACCACCATCGACGACCATAACTCCCCCAACCCTGTCGCCTCCTTCCTCCACCACCACTCCAAGCCTCCACGCCTTCGCCTCCTTCCTCCTCATCTCCCGCTCCTTTCTTCTCCTCCTTCCTTCTTTTCCCGAAACCCAGCCAAAACCCTAACCCATTAATCTACAACCCCGACAACCACCACTGCTTCCCCCTCCTTGCAACCAGTGCCATCCCGACGCCGACCACCCTGTTGCACCTCGCCGATGCCGCCGCCCCCGCCCCCGCTCGCCGTCAACCGCCGGCGACCAGATCTGCCAACTACGTTGGCTTCGTTGCTGACTTTGTTCACTGCGTTGCTGTGTTCTTTGTAGCTGCCCAACTCCGAGATCTACGCTGGTTTTCTTTGCATTCGGTATACTCTTTCCATTATTAATTATTTGTGTTCTACTGCCTTATTATCTATTATATTATCTAATTTGCCTGTCGTCCACAAAATAACTGAGATTGAGTGTTCCACATGCTAGAATAGAGTACGAATCAGTATTGAACTTATTACTTGCTAAAACACGCAGGGATTTAATTACTGATTGTAAGGTTGAATTATTAATTGGGACTGTTACATTTGATCCAAGTCTTGAAAATCCATCAAACCTGTTAACTGTTAAAATTTTCAACTTTGATCCGCTCTTACATTTTGGTAAAATTAACCCATTAAGATTCTTAGAAATTCTCTATTTTAGGGTTGGTTTTACATCAAATACTAGTTTGACTCTTTCCTTTTGCTGATATGAAGGAAGGAGAAGAAGAATCAACATTTTGTGTTTGTGTTTGTGTTTGAATAGTGTTAGATAAATAAATCCTATCATAAGAATCATATAACCTAGTCAAAATGTTCTCAAATTTACGAGTAAAAGCAATATGATCAAAATCTAGTATTGCATCGTGTGGGGGCATAAGTGTAAAAAAATGTCAATTAAACTTTTTATACCATCTAATTTAATCATAGGATTCATTACACTAGCTACACAATATAACACAGGAATTGGATGAAAATATTTCAAAAATTTAACATATGCCGCATTAACCATATCTCCAATAAAAGGGTCATTTTGCAAATCTTTAATTGTTGTCATTATAGTCACAATTTCAAGTAAAATACCACTAGATGTAGATGTATATGTTTTTGAAAATTGCAAAGTTGCATCATTAAAAGGTTGTAAAAATTTATACAAACTATCGGCAAAAAACCAAAAATCAACATCTAACATACAATTTTGCATACCCATTACGACACAAAAATCTCTAAGATTAAAACGATAATGAAGAACAACACCTAATAATTTAAAGGTAGAATTCCAACGATGTCGTACATCTTTAGGAAAACGTCTACATACAATGCCCCTAAGTTTACACCAATCATGAAAAGCTTGATAAATTGGACCACTCAATGTAATGTAATGAACACAATCTTTCATTGCTTCTAGTTTATCATTTCCATATTTTAGTGCATCTTGCACACAAAGATTTAAAATGTGACAAGCACACCTAACATGAAAAATTTCGGGTTCTACAGGATCTAAAGTAATTTTTAAACTCTCAATTGCCTTAGTATTATTGGATGCATTATCAAAATCAATAGCAAACACTTTATCATAAATACAAAAATTATTACATGCTTCCATAATGTGTGTGGCTATAATTTCACCCTTATGTCGGTACCTAACATATCCAAAAGAAATTATTCTCTTTTGAAGTAACCAATCTGAATCTATCCAATGACATGTTACACACATCATTGGAACCCCGTTTACTCCTACCCACCCATCCGATGTCAATGAAACTCTAGTGTTTAGTGATTTTAGTGTTGCTATCAAAAAATCCTTAGTTTCATTGTAAACTAATTTACAATCACTCTTAACAACATTCCTAGCAATTTTTTTATAATAGGGGTTGAAGGTGGTTTGTACAAAATTCTCTATATATTTTTGTTCACCAAAGGAATATGGCAATTCACCCATAATTACTAATTTAGCCATTCCCCTACGAAGGAGATCGTGATCATATGTATGACTATCTACTTGACCGGTTTTAGGATGTATTTTTTGTTGTGTGAGATTATCTTTCGAAAATTGTGGTTGACATTTGTTTAAGTGGCGTTGAAGTGTATCCGTGCCCGATCCTATTTTAAACTTATATGGGGTTTGACACTTCTTACATATTTTAAGTCCTACTCTCTTATCATTTTATGAAGGGACAAAATTGATTGTGTCCTTCAAAAGTAGTCCCTCTTGTTTTCCTTGAGTTTAGAGAAGGACCTTGTTCCGATGGTTGTGGTTCTATATGATCTTCTATTTCTATAGGATTTGAGTGTGTTTCATTTAAATCGGGAAAACTATCATTATTCGTAAATGTTTCTTCACTATCTATATATTGGTTAGGAATGGAAGGAATGTGATGACTAGTAGATTCTTGACTACTATGTCTACCACCACCGCGTGATCGATTAGAGGCCATTTAACTATAAAAAACTAGTGTATGTAAAAATTAGATAGAAAACAACAACTAAATATATGGTAACTAATAATTAAAAACAAACAACAATCTATCTCAATTAAAAATTAACAACAATATCAAGAACTAGTGAGTGAGTAGTGTATGTTTCTTTTACCACTTTACCAAAAATTAAAAATAAAATCTAAAAAAATGAGAGGAAGAAGATCAAGAAAATACAAATTATATGAGAATAATGAATAATCAACTATGTTAATTCTACAAATTAAAATTATACTAAAATACCGTAAGAAAGTTGAGACTTGAGAGCTAGGAGTAAAAGTAGTATTGATTGTTGTTGTTGAATGTTGATGAGTTGATCACTTGATTGTTGTTGATTTTCCTTCCTTCAAAATGTAGAGAAATTTGATCTTGATCACTTGAGAGAGTGTTGATCACCAAATTGTTGTTGTTGATTGGAAAAATAGTAGAGAGAATGAGATATTTGAGTGAATTAGTGAAGAGAAATGAAAGAAATGGTATGGTATTTATAGAAAATACCATTTTTTTGATTTCCTAAAATACCCCCAAAACTAGCCAGTATAAATCCGTTGGGGGCTTTTTTGTAATTTTTTGTAATTTTTTTTAATTTTCTGGAAAAAAAAATAAAAATAAATAAATAAATAAATAAATGCCCAACGGTTGGTCCAGACCGGCCCAAGCCCGGGCGGGCCGGTTCAGCCAGTCCCGGGCCTCGAGCGAGCCGGGCCTAACCAGGCCGAATGCCGAAATTCTTGAACCGGACCAGACCGGGTCCAATGGGGGCCGGGTCGCGGTTAAGCCCGGGTAGGGGCCGGGCTGGCCCGGACCTGATGCCATCCCTAGATATTCCCAACTTGGAACCGGGTTGCTGTCCTCCACACCAAAGATATTACCAGTATTTAGGGGAACAATCTCTTGAAGGCTACAAAAACAAAATTGTGTCAATGTAATTAGATTGAAACCACTACTCACTAATAGTTAGACCCAAGAGAAATGCAGAGGAGATGAAAAGTTTTAACTAAATGAATCATGTCAAAGAAGACAAGAAAAATTGGATAATGCAAATACTAAGAATCATCCTTGTATCAAGCAAACTTGAATCATGCAAATATCATCAATCTGATGTTTAACTTGAGATCTCTATGTTTTTCCTAGATGTTAGTCTTTTATACTTGTAAGGCCTGTACAAGTTAGCTAGATATCCTCTAATTTTCAACTATTTTCTGATTAAAACTTGAACAGCTATAGCTATACTTTACTGTATATTTGTCAGGAAATATTTACCCAAGCACATAGATGTCTGCAGGCTCATCCAAATCAAGCCAGTCTTCAATATCCAAATCACCCGGTGGAAACTTTCCTCCAACATTCCATGTCTCTGCACAAATCCTGAAGAAACCAAGTACTTAAAAATCAAGGAGAAAAGCAACACATAAAATGTTAAATATATTATTGAAATATAAAAAAATGTTTTCTTTTTTTTCCTGGTAATATATCAATTATCAAGCATTCAAGTGGGGAATGATATTTTGGCTAAGGTCACACTGTACTCATCCTCATCATAAAAGAACTATAATACAAGCTTGCTTGATTTCTTTGTTGTCGCACGAAGGGTCTCTGACTTTCTTCTTTGCCTTAATCTGTATGGAATGTCCTCTGCATGGTTACCTACACATAGCAGGTGATGAAGTTGTAGATTAGATCTCCTGAATAGATAGAATCTTCTTGTCAACAATAAGAAATAATAAAATAGTGAAAGACTCCCAACACATTCATAAACAGACACTTGCTCGCTTTTCCTTATTATGAGCTATGATTTGAACAAGAGAAGGTTCAAAGAACACATCAAAAATTTCTCTAACGGGGCTTTCAACAAACGATGCATATATTTGATTTTCAAGATAACAAGACAATCTTTTTTACATTAAACACTACTAAGCACCATTTTGGTCGTGAAATGGTATGATGATGATAATGATGAGCTACATTATAGCCATCTGCCAACTCAATTAGTAATTTCATCATTTTCTTTGCTTACCAATCATTTTTGGTAGAATGCTAGTGGCACATCTAGTATACTCTCTGTTATTTCCTCAAAACACTCAGCAAAATTGCTGTAACATGTCTTTGATGACAGACAACAAGAAACGTTGATGATCAGGGAATAGGTAGAAAAATTGGAGTGGTTAGGGAAAGAATGGAACAACGGAGATGAAGAATGCTATTTATATCCAAATCTACCACCTAATACAAGAAAAGGCACTTCTTACATAATAGAACTAACTTCAGAACTTAAAAAACTTAAACTTCATGCATAATAAGCATATAGTTTAAACTATTTGTAGCAGCTTAGATTTCCTTCAGGGGAATTTGCTTGCAGTTAGGTTCCTCGAGTATAAAAACCTCAGAAACTGAAACTATATTAAATGAAATTTTATTATAAAAAATAACTGACAGTGTTTTTATAATAAAGATTATACGAACCTTATATAGTTATAATATAGATATGAAGCTTAATCTTGATAGATGGTATTGAGCATTTGTAATGTTTGAAGTTAGACCTTGCTTGTAGGTTCACTTAGTCAGAGTTTCTAAATACCTCTTAATCGACAAAATTCTCCAATTTTAAAGTAGAAAACTACGCGATGCATGAACTTTCAGCAGTGTAAATGACATAATCAAATGGAAGTATATTTCCAATAAAACCAGAAGAACTATATATTTTTCAGCTTCTACTATAGATAAAATTTCGATTAATTCAACATTAACTTAGGAATTTGCATGGAAATTTGTATTCAATATTTGCACAAGTAGAAGAGCAGGGAAATATCAATCATAAAATAAGAGATGTATTTGATGAACCAATTGATATGAGGCAAAGATAACAATGGAATACAAGTATGTGGCATGACTGTTCAGTAAAGGATGTACCACACTAAATTTGAAATGTGCTACAAATGCCATATGTCAATTCTGGAGAGGTGCTAATGAAATGAATAACCTCCGCTAATCCTTCAATATTCATCAAAAATTACAAAATTGAACTCGTACATTCAAATCTTTTATTATAAAAGACAGTTACAATTAGGGTTTTGGATTAGGGTTTTAGAGAGGACCCTACGATCGTAGTAACAATTATACATAAACAAATAAATACACTGAATAATAACAAATTTATCAATCAAATTAATCCCAGAACCAAAAAAACTCACCGTTTTTTAATGAGAATCGAGATGGACATATGTGGCGAGGAAGAAGGTGGCGATGGCTGACGTGGTGAAGAGGGAAGGAGGTTGAGATCCAAGGGGGCGGAAGGATGGCGCGAATGACGACGGCAGCGGCGGCAGGACGAGATAAGGGTTAGAGTTGGGGGGGTGGTGATGGCTGACGTGGCGAAGAGGGGAGGAGGTTGAGATCCAGGGGGGCGGAAGGATGGCGCGAACGACGACGACAGTGACGGCAGGACGAGATAAGGGTTAAAGTTTGTTATGATCCAAATTTAGTCTCACATCGGTTATATGGGGAACCAATGTTCGGACAGCTAGCTTTTAAGGGTGAGTTCTCCAAGGTTCCTAACAATTGGTATCAGAGCCAACCCCATCTTCTTAATTCGCTCTAGAGGCTGGATTAAAATTACTGGTAGACCCGGGTCGGGCCAGTGTCGCTAGAGTGAAATCCGTCGAGAGTCGGAAAGGGCTACCTAGAGGCTAGATTAAAATTACTGGTAGGTTCGGGCCGGGCCAGTGTCGCTAGAGTGAATACCGCCGAGGGCGGCAGGTTACGGAAGCGTGGTGGAATGTTATGATCTAAATTTAGTCCCATATCGGTTATATAGGGAACCAATGTTGGGTAGTTATAAACTTGGGCTCCCTCCCTTTAACAGCTAGCTTTTAAGGGTGAGTTCTCCTGGGTTCCTAACAGAGTTGGGGGGATCGGAGGGATTGGGGGTTTCGAGGAGAGGCGTCTGGATTGTGAGTGGAATTGGGGTTAGGATTTGGGTTTTGAGAGAGATGGAAGTTGTTAGGATTAGGGTTTAGAGAAAGAATGGAGATTTCGATGAAGGAGACGTACACGAGAGGGATAAGGAGAGGAAGTGGAAAGTTGAGTATATTTATTATTATTTATATTTAGTTTAAATTAAATATAAAAGCTAAATAAACGATCACAAATCAATAATAGCCTCTGATCAGTTTGATCAACAAAATAAACGAAGGGTTGGGATTGGCCCTGGACAGATTTTTTTTATTCTTGTTTTTATAAAAGAAATAGATATTTTTGTCGGCGTGCATCGCACGTGTATTATACTAGTTATCTCTAATCACTAATATTATATTGGGAGAAGATTTTTAAATCGATCAACGCATGTGAATAACTATTATAAAGGAGGTCTTTGTTTCAAGCCCAGAATACGTCTGAATTTTTACTTTAAAAGAACTATATTTTTTGTAGGCGTGCATCGCACGTGGATTATACTAGTTATCTCTAATATCTAATCTAATCTAACCTATCTAATATCTAATATTAGAATGGGAGAAGGCCTTAGTGTCAATCTATCACCTTACGTGCATTGTACGTGTAACTCCAACTCTCCCATTATACACTTTAAATCTACCAACTTACGTGCATCGCATGTACAACTCCAACTCGCACATTATACTATTTATATTACTTTAAAATACACACACACACACACACACACACACACACACACACACACACACACACACACACACACACACACACATATATATATATATATATATATATATATATATATATATATTAACACGTGTCTCACACGTGCTATATTATATTACTTTAAAAACTATATATTTATTAAAACGTGCATCACACATGCTAAACACTAGTCTTTTTAATCGGACAAACCCTTAGGACATTCAACATCATTGGTAAAAAAATGGATAGGACCCATATACGGCTGTAAGTCGGACCGGACGGGACCGGACAGGCATATGTTCAAGCTCGAACCGAACTTCTACTCAGACGGGCTTATGTCCAGGGCGGAGAAAATTTTTATAGTCCGGACTCGGTTCAATAAAGCATCGAACCGCAATAATACTCGGACAGACTTATGTCTGGCTTGAGCTCGGTAAAACATCAGACCTAATAATTTGTTCAAGTTCGGTTTGTATAACAGTTCGGACGGTCCACGGTCGGGCCATTTCTTTAGCCGGACTCGGACGGACGACGAACCCTCCTGTTCATTTTACACCCTTAAACCCATATATAATATTTGAACGAAAAGTGAAAATAAGCCCAGAACTCGAATAAATTGAATCATGGTCATATCACATTCTGTATGTTGTTCAAGATATGATCACATGATTATTGTTGCCGCTGAAATCGGTGTGGGGGCAAACAGATAGATTTGTGGATTCATAGGAATATGAATAGTCAAACCTGAACGACTTCACCGGAGTTTGACCGGGATCCTTTCGCCGTTAACCTACAAAAAGTGCTAGACACCGGGGTTGATTCCGGCGATGCACCCTTCGACGCTCTTGTCAGTAATTTGAATGACTAAGAAAGAGCTTTAATTGGCAAAAGATTGATTACATGGTAACAGTGGGGGAGAGGGGTATTTATAGCCGCCTTAGGAATTAGTTTCAGGATAAGATCAAATCCTTACTTCCTGATGTAAATAGATAGAAGTGGTTAAGACCGCTGTTTAAGGATAATCATAAATCTGAATCCTCTCCTATCCAGTCAGACTGGATTTCTTACGGGTTGGAACCCGTACCCAGTAAGACAGATCCGTTTATAGGTTATTGGGCTTTTGAAGAAAGACCCAGTTCCCATTTCAGACCCGTTTATAGGTGAAATTACCATTTTATCCCTGAACTTTAAGATTCGTGCCTGATTTGAACGGTTCTGATTTAACCCTATTTTTAGCCATATCACGAGCCCCCCACTCCCGAAGGCTGAGTTTGATCAGTCTTTGAGGAGTAGTTTTACTGATTTAATGGCTTGTGGGGTTGTACCAGAGCCCAAATGAGGGGCTTCGAGGCATGATGATATTTTTCTGAGTTGGTAGCGTACTCAAGATTGTTCTTGAGCTCTTCTGGATTTTTGGTAATTTTCCTTGATTTTTAAATCATTTTTCGGATCATTTATTTAACTTTGCAAAACGGTGATTTATTTTTCAAGAGCATTAATTAATTATTTGAAGCAATAATTATTTTTTCAGGGGCTCAAAAAAATTTTCCCCGAATCTATAATTATTTTTTAGAATTTTTAATCATTTTTCGCAATTTTTAAATAACTAATTCAAATTTAATAAATAAAAAATAGATTTTTTATACCCATTTATGACGTGGCAAGATCTGGACCATCCATCAACTAGGGGCACGAATATCTGAGCGATCTGACGGTTCGAGTAGCTCGACAGCGCTTTTCTCCGTATGTGGAGGTCGGTGCCCCGGTAGCTCGGCAGAGTGCCTCGGTAGCTCAGCGCTTCGTAGGCTGTCGAGCTACGTGGCTAAATCTGGAGCGTCCATTACGGTGCGAATTACGATGCACGAGGCTCAGATCACGAGAAAACGTGTTTTTGTCGTTTTGTGGACGTGGCGAAATCTGAGCCGCTCATAAACTCTTGGCGCAAATCTTGGGACAATCTAATGGCCCAAGGAGTTCGGCGGCATTTTCCTCCAAATGTGGAGGTCGGTGCCCCGGTAGCTCGGCAGAGTGCCTCGGTGGCTCGGCACTTTGTCGGCTGCCGAGCCACGTGGCTAAATTTGGAGCGTCCATCACGGTGCGAATCACGATGCACGAGGCTCAGATCACGAGAAAACGTGTTTTTGTCGTTTTGTGGTCGTGGCGAAATTTGAGCCGCTCATCAGCTTTGGTGCAAATCTTGGGACAATCTAACGGCCATGGAGTTCGGCGGCATTTTTTCTCCAAATGTGGAGGTCGGTGCCCCGGTAGCTTGGCAGAGTGCCTCGGTGGCTCGGCTCTTTGTGGGTGCCGAGCCACGTGGCTAAATCTGGAGCATCCATCACAGCGCGAATCACGATGCACGAGGCTCAGATCACGAGAAAACGTGTTTTTGTCGTTTTGTGGGCGTGGCTAAATCTGAGCCGCTCATCAGCTTTTGGCGCGAATCTTGGGACAATCTAACGGCCTAAGGAGTTCGGCGGCATTTTTCTCCAAATGTGGAGTTCGGTGCCCCGGTAGCTCGGCAGAGTACCTCGGTGGCTTGGTGCTTTGTTGGTTGCCGAGCCACGTGGCTAAATCTGGAGTGTCCATTACGGCGCGAATCACAATGCACGAGGCTCAGATCATGAGAAAATGTGTTTTTGTCATTTTGTGGACGTGGCAAAATCTGAGCCGCTCATCAGCTTTTGGCACGAATCTTGGGACAATCTAACGGCCCAAGGAGTTCAGCAGCATTTTTCTCCAAATGTGGAGGTCGGTGCCCCGGTAGCTCGGCAGAGTGGCTTGGTAGCTCTTCCTCGGTAGCTCGGCGCTTCTATGGCTGCCAAGCTATGTGGTCGGTTCCTGGGGTGTTCCCGCCATTCTTCATTTTGTCGTTTAGCCTTCTTAACGGGCTTGAGTGGGGCCCAATACGTTAGATGCCCAAGAGTCGCCCTCTTTTTACTATAAGTTCCCCCCCTCACCATTTCTCCCACTCTTTCACTTTTCACTCTCAAAATTTTTTTGCTTTCGATTCGCTCCGCTAGCGGTGATTTTCGCTCTCGGGTGGTTGTGCTAGCTATCGCGGCGTGGCAAGGCGATTTCCAGCGAACTATTCCGACCGAGAACGTCACATCAAGGTAAATATATATTTTCAATTATATATATATACTTTTCGAGATGTCTAGAGCGTCCTCGGGTAGCGAGGCTTCTTATTCGGGAGGGCAGAGTAAGCAGCGGTTAGTAGCTCCGACCATTCAAGAGGAGGGGGCAGAAGTGCTGAGCCGAGAGAGGGGGAAGGAGATAATAGGGTCGTCCGTGATCGAGCCGATCTCTTCGCTCGTCAAGGTGAAGGGGAAGGAGGCGGTCGATCTGTGATTGTCGAGACAATGGTAGAGTTCGTCAAACGGGGAGGAGAAATGGGTCGGCTGCCGACGGAGATATCCGGCCATGGGGGGTTCAGGCAGTATACCGGTGACCTGTTGACAAAGGCAATCTACGGGCGATCGGAGACGTACGAAGAGAACGAGCCGAGGGAGGTTACCGAGGTCGACGACATCGCCTCGGTCCTAATGGAGAGGGACATGCTACGGATACGGAAGAGCTTCGTGATTCCCCCGGAGTACACTCTAATCCTCCCCAGACCCTGGGTGCGAGCGTGCATGGCGTTCACGCCCGACATGTGCGTCTTCGCCTACGATGCGCTAAATGCAAGCCTGCGCCTTCCTCTTCACCCCTTCGTGACTGATGTGCTTCGGTGGTATGGACTGAGCCCGATCCAGTTCATGCCGAACATGTGGCGACATGTGCTCGGGTTTCTGCTCTAGTGTCGAATGGCGAAGATGGAGCCTCAGCTCGTCGTTCTCCGAAGCCTGTATCGGATCAACCGGATGAGCAAGACCGAACACCGATACTACTTGTCTCCACGGAAAGGCATCAAATTGATAGAGAATCCGAACTCTATCAAGTCGTGGAAGGGCAAGTTTTTTCTGATCCGAGCCCCCTCGGCGTGGGACTTTCCGACCAGGTGGAAGGAGGACGTGCCGAAGTGGGCGAAGGCCGAGCCGGTGTTGACTCTGGCGGAGGCAGAAGTTGTGTCGAAGCTAGTCGACCTCCCGACCCTAAGCTGGAGGGATATGACCGAGGAGGTGCTCCATGGGTCAGGCCTCAGTCCGATCGACCCGAGTACGCTCCGGACATCTTGTTCTTCTGTTTAATTTCTATTCCTTGTGTATTTTTGTCTTAACTTTGTTTTCTTTATTTGGCAGAGGCTCCGAACATGGACTTTAGGACGATCATGGCCGAGCGAAACAAAGCTTTCGATGCCAAGAAGAGGAAGAGGACAAGCACGGAACCTTCGTCTGGCCGACCTGCCAAAATGTCCTCCACCGCGGTCGAGGACGTCGACCTAGTATCTCTTCAGCGATCGGCCTCGGCTGTTGCTCTTCCTCAGCCGACCCCGTCTGATCCTTCAGTCGAAGGCTTCTCTGTCTCTGCAGCATTGGCGCTCGATGCCCTGCCCCTCACCGAGCAGGCCGAGGCAATTCTGACCAAGGGGCACAAGAAGCTCTTCGTCCCCGACTGGCGGGTGATGAACCACGACGGCTTCTTGGGGGACTCGGCCATGAGCATGCAGGCCTTGCGCCATCTCCCGACCCCGAAGGACCGAGCAGCGATGAAGGCGGGGACGAGGGGTGACGACGCTCTCGAGATAGCTCGGGCGACAATGTCAGTAAGTCTCTTAGTCGATTTTGATAACTCAAAATTTTTTTGAGACTTTTGTTCGGTTTTCATCGCTTCTTTTCTTCTTTTGTTTAGATCACGTGCCACTTTAGCCACCTCCTCGAGCAATATTCCGAGCAGGAGAAGGAGCTAAAGCTCATATGCAACTGGAATCGAGCAGAGAGGGCGAGGGTTGCGAAGCTATACGAGGCAAAGCAGTGCCGCTCGAACTCTTTGGTAGTACAGGTCACTGACTTGGAGGCGGCCCTTGGCGCAGGTGAACGAGAAGGTCGCCTCGGAGGCGGCCAGGGCGGACGAGGAGAGGGCAAAGGCAAAGGAGGCCCTGGAGGAGGTGATGCGGAAGAAGGACGAGGCAGTGGAGGCGGCGAAGGCGGAAATAGAGGCCGAGGCGAAGAAGCATATGATGGCCAATATGGAGCAGTCCTACGCCACTACGCTCGAGCACGTCGAGGCTCGAGTCCCCGGCTTCGACAGGTCGGGATACGGGCTGTGGGGTCCAGCTGACGAGGAGGACCCCGAAGCCGATCAAGAGGCTGAGGACGAGGTGGGGGAGGAGCAAGCCGGCGACGATGCTGTGGCCGATCCTAATGCCATGGTGGTGGAGAGAGGGGGTGACGAGGTTGTGGCCGACACCCATGCCGGAGTGGCGGAGGAAGGGGAGGCGACCACCGAGGAGCCTGTCACCTAGCTACCACCCACGGTGGCCCCTTGACTTTAGTCGTTTTGTATTTTCGTTTTCTTTTTTCTTGTACTGCCTTATAGCGGACTAGCCACCGCTTTTTGTATGAATGAAAACTTCTTATTTTGACTAAGTGTTGGGGACATTCTGTATTCCTTGGTTATCTAATCCTTGAGCCTCGAAATTTTGGCTATGTGTTTGCAAAACTTTCGAAATTTGGCTAAGTGTTGAGTTCGCCTTGGCTTGAAGTTTTGGCTAAGTGTTCACCGTGGTTTCACTTTGAAATTTTCAGATCGCCGAAATGACGCAGCTTGCCGAAGTGCCTTATGTGACCGAGGTGACTCATCTCGAGGCCGGGAGAGGCCGGGCTAGGGGCGATGAAGTTGTGCCTCGCTAGGAGCCAAGAGCAGCTTTACGAAGATGAGTGGAATCTTCGCAGAGCCGAACATGAATGGAATTATCTGTGGCTAGTCTTAGGCCGTCGAGACCTCGAGATTCGGCGGTTAGAAGAGAGGCTCAGGGAGATGACTCCCGAAGGTGATGATTATGGTTCGTCGACATTCGTTAACCAAGGCCTGATGCTTAGGCGACTCCGTTATTCTCTGACTAAGATGACGGCGGAGAGAGATGAACTGGCAGCTGAGAGAGACGAACTGACAGCCGCGAGGAACAATCTTACTACAGAGAGAGATAAGTTGATAGCAGCGATGGACAAGCTGATGATGGAGAGAGACGAGCTGAAGAGGGTGACTGTCGACAAGAGCATTGAGGTCACTCATCTTCATCGGATCGTCACTGACAACTCTGGTGGTGCAGGCTCGGCACGACTGTCTCGTTTAAAGATAACTGTAAAGGACGATTCACTAAAGGAATGAATAGTTGAACTTGAGGAGGAGGTCGCTCGTCTCAAGCCCCAACCCGAGCGCGTCAATGTTAGGAGCACCTCTTGCACGCGGGAAGAGAGTGATAGAGGAATTTCTTTTTACGAGATTGCAACTAGCTTGCCCGTTATTCGTCAGAGCTCTGGTGACGCACAAAGTGGGGTGGTTGCTTCATCGAGCGGAGCGTCCGTTGCAGCTACCGTTAGAAGTAGTGCAGAAGATGCGTCTCAGCTTGCCGGCATAGAGACGAGCACCGAGGTGAGACATCGGCAGTACAGCATTCGTCGTCCCCGGGTGTCTCTAAACCGAAGTATCCCCACCCCTAGGAGGCATTGAAGTAGCTCTTTGTACTTTTTGTTCTTTAAGCTTTGTAATTCGCCGTAAAGATGAGTAGTTGGCTTTGTAACTTGATTTGTTCCTCAAACTTTTCAGAAATGATATTTGTTTTCCGCACTTGTTTGTTTTATTAGCACCTATGGTTGTAGATAGTTGTAAGAGCACCCCTGAATGGTGAACCACTTGTTACTCGCTTGTGAGCGAGTAGCAGAAGCGGAGTCGAGCCAAGTGTTGGGCTCTGAACTTGTCGTTTAAGAGAGATTCAATGGTTGTGGGAGCAGTTCCGAATGGCAAACCACTTCTAACTTGCTTATGAGCGAGTTTGAGAAGCGGAATCGAGCCAAGTGTTGGACTCCGAACTCGTCGTTTAAAACAGATTCAACGGTTGTGGGAGCAGTTTCGAATGGTGAACCACTTCTAACTTTCTTATGAGCAAAGTTTGCGAAGCGGAATTGAGCAAAGTGTTGGACTCCGAACTCGTCGTTTAAGAGAGATTCAACGGTTATGGGAGCAGTTCCGAATGGCGAACCACTTCTAACTTGCTTATAAGCAAAGTTTGTGAAGCGGAATCGAGCCAAGTGTTGGATTCCGAACTCGTCTTTTGAGAGAGATTCAACGATTGTGGGAGCAGTTCCGAATCGCAAACCACTTCTAACTCGCTTAAGAGCAAGTTTGCGAAGCGGAATCGAGCCAAGTGTTGGACTCCGAACTTGTCGTTTGAGAGAGATTCAACGGTTGTGGGAGCAGTTCCGAATGGTGAACCACTTCTAACTGCTTAAGAGCAAGTTTGCAAAGTGGAATCGAGCCAAGTGTTGGACTCCGAGCTCGTCGTTTGAGAGAGATTCAACGGTTGTGGGAGCAGTTCCGAATGGTGAACCACTTCTAACTCGCTTAAGAGCAAGTTTGCAAAGCAGAATCGAGCCAAGTGTTGGACTCCGAACTCGTCGTTTGAGAGAGATTCAACGGTTGTGGGAGCAGTTCTTAATGGCAAACCACTTCTAACTCGCTTAAGAGCAAGTTTGCGAAGCGGAATCGAGCCAAGTGTTGGACTCCGAACTTGTCGTTTGGGACAATACAATTGGGGTATTAAACAGAGATAAACTGATCACAAGAGAATTATTATTCAAAAGAAACTCTTTATTAATTATTTCTAGTCAGCCGCTTCTAAGTTGCGGGCCGTTATTATAATGGAAAAACAAATAGAATTGCCTAAAAACTGATGGAGCTTGGAGAGGTGTTCAAACACCCTCTTGATACTTCCTGTAAATGATCGGCGTTTCATGTTCTTGGTATCTTCCTGCCTTCGAGGTCTTCAAGTTGGTACGCTCCGGGGCGAACTACCCTGGAGACCTTGTATGGTCCTTCCCATTTGGGGCTAGCTTGCTCCTTTGGCTGGAGAACGAGATGGCTAGCTTCATGAGGACTACGTCCCCTTCCTTAAGATCTGAGGGACGGACTCTTCTGTTGTAGGATTGCTCGATCCTTCTTCGATAATTCTCTTGGCGAATCGAGGCTCTCTCGCGGAGTTCATCGATAAGGTCTAGATTGGCTCGGAGCTCCCTTGCGTTCTGCTCTTCATTATATGTAATTAGGCGGGGGGATGGCAAACCGACCTCTAAGGGGATTATGGCCTTGGAACCGTAGGTGAGGTTGAAGGGTGACTCTCCTGTGGGGGTTCTCTTTGTAGTGCGGTAGTTCCACAGTACGTTAGAAAGTTGCTCTACCCACAATCCTTTAGCTGACTTTTTTAGTCTCTTCTTGATGCCCGAGAGGATTTGCCTGTTGGCGTTCTCTACTTGGCCATTGGATTGGGGGTGGGAGACGTAGGAGAACCGCTGCTGAATGCCGAGGTCTTCACAAAAGAAGCGGAATGTTGCCCCCGCGAATTGTGTTCCGTTGTCTGTCACCAAGACTCGAGGTATGCCGAACCTGCAGATCACGTTCTTCCAGAAGAACTGTTGCACTCTGTTCTCAGTAATAGTTGCTAGTGGTTCGGCCTCAATCCACTTGGATAAGTAGTCGATCGCCACTACTAGGAACTTAAACTGGCCTGGAGCCGGTGGGAACGGACCTAGCAGGTCCTTTTCCCACATTGCGAAGAGGGTTAGACTTAAGAGGGAAGAGAGTTGAGCTTGCGGTTGGCGACGGATAGTGGAGAATTGTTGACAGGGGCCACATTATCGGACATGTTGCTCAGCGTTCCGAAGGAGGGTAGGCCAAAAGTACCCATAATTCAAGACTTTACGGGCGAGGGACCTTGATCCCGAATGGGCTCCGCCTATCCCTTCGTGGAGTTCTTTCAGAGCATACAGGGCTTCTTCTGGAGAGAGACATCTCAAGTAGGGTCGGCCGTCTACTTGGGTGTAGGAGCGTTTGTACAAGACTCACTCAATGAGGGTGTACCGCTCCGCTCTTGTTCGGATTCGACGAGCTTCTTTAGGATCTTGGGGAAGGTTCCCGTCTCTGAGGAACTCAAATAAAAGCCTCATCCAGTTATCTTCGAGTTGGACCGGTAGAGACTCCATTGAGTCGGGGGCTTCTTCTTTGATGCTGGGCCTTAGTAGAACTTCGATCAAGACGGTCTACTCGAGGCCTTGGAGGGAGGAGGAGGCCAGTTTCGAGAGGGCATCTGCCTGGGCGTTCTCCTCCCGGGGGATACGCTGGAGTTGCGCTTCCTCGAATGAAGCCAAGAGACTTTTGACCTTGGTTAGGTACTTGGCCATACGGTCGTCTCGTGCCTTGAATCTATTCCAAAAGGCCTTTTGACCTCCAAGACTTGATTCATCACGAGCTGAGAGTCACTGAATATTCGAACACGCTTCGCCCCTGTCTTGCGAGCCATGCCCAGGCCTGTTATCAGGGCTTCGTACTCGGCCTCGTTGTTGGAAGCCTTGAAATTGATGCGGAGGGAGTATTGGAGGATGAAGTCATCTGGGCCTGCCAGGATAACTCTGGCTCCGCTCCCTTCAGCGCAAGAAGACCCATCCACATACACCGTCCTGATGGGTTGCCCATTTGCTGCTTGACTGACCTCCGGGATTGTGCTTTCCACTATGAACTCGGCTAGTGCTTGAGCTTTGATAGCGGTCCGAGGCTGATAGGATATGTCGTGTTGGCTCAGCTCAATTGATCACTTTATTAGACGTCTAGATGTTTCGGGCTTATATAGGACCTGCTTGAGCAGCTGGTTGGTATGAACGACCACCGAATGGGATTGGAAATAGGGACAAAGCTTTCAGGCCGCCATAACCAGGACGTAGGCTATCTTCTCCAACCTGGGATAACGGAGCTCGGCATCTCTAAGGACCTTGCTCACATAGTAGATATGCTTTTGTGCCTTGTCTTCTTCCCTCACTAAGACATCCCTGAGGGTCTGTTCGGAGGCGGCGAGGTAGAGGTAAAGGGTTTTCCCGGGTGTTGGCTTGCTGAGGAGTGGGGGCTTGACCAAGTAGGCTTTGAGTTGGTCGAACGACTCTTGCTGCTGTTGGCCCCACTCGAAGCTCTTAGCCCCCCTGAGGGCTTTGAAGAAGGGGAGACACTTTTCCCCAAACTTGGAGAGGAAGCGCCCTATAGCCGCGAGGCGCCCGGTGAGCTTTTGCACTTCTTTCACATTTAAGGGGGGAGCCATATTAAGTATGGCTTTTATCTTCTCAGGGTTGGCATCATTGTTGACAGTAAAAAGCTTCCCTTTGTGTTCCTCCTCAGTTTTGGCACTTCTAAGCCCCGAAAACACTCTGTGTGATGGTGTATGATGAAGAAAAGGGTGTATTTAGGCTTAGGGACCAAACCATCTATTTATAGTCGTCCTCCCATCAAAAACGCCCAACCGTTACCACCTTTTCAGTCCATTCAATGAGAAAACGTCCAAGAAATGTTTGTAACTGATGGCATATGGAGGGAAAACGTTTGGACCACCATGAATGAGGAAGGTGCCCACTTGGTCCATACGTTTAACCAGATGTCATAAATTAATCCCATCATTGTCATTTCTTAAGAAACAAATACATGAATCATGGCGGTAAGTCATCTAACAACGAGTATTACCTTTCATGTATTACAGTGTATTTAGTTTCTCAAGTACTATTCTTTATGTGGCAACATTACTTCTTGAACAAACTCTATGTTTATTCTTGATCCTGTATTTTCTCAAATAAATTAAGGGGCACATGAATATGAGAAAACATCACAATAAATAAGAGTTTTATTTAAATATTGTATATACAGTCACATAGTGGAACCAAGTCCCATTCTATCTACATGATCCTTGAATTTCAATGGTGGCATGCCCTTAGTCAAAGGATCAGCGATCATCAACTCAGCGCTAACGTGCTCAATGACCACTTTCTTTCTTTAACACGTTCCCTTATGAAAAAATATTTAATGTCAATGTATTTATTTCGACTTCTACTTTTGTTGTTCTTAGCCATAAACACAACGGCTGTATTGTCATAGTAAATTCTCAATGGCCTAGAAATAGAATCCATACCTCTAAACCCAGATATAAAACTTTTGATCCGTACATCGTGTGAAGTAGCCTAAAAACAAGAGACAAACACAACTTCCTTAGTGGAAGTAGTAATCAAGGTTTGCTTGGCACTTCGCCATGATACAACTCCACCAGCCATCATGAAAATTTACCCTGATGTTGATTTGTGTGAATCAGTGTATCCAGCAAAGTGGAAATCTGAGTAGCCAATCACTTCAAGATTATCCGTTCGTCAATACATAAGCATGTAGTCTTTGGTTCCTTGAACGTACCTCATCACTTTCTCTGCAACTCTCCAGTGTTCCATACCTGGATTACTCTGATATCGTCCTAACATTCTTACAGCAAATGCAATGTCAAGCCTTGTGCAAATCTGAGCATACGTCCGGCTTCCGATAGAAGAAGAATGTTCTTCATTTGTTCCCTTTCAAAATCATTCTTCAGGCATTGGTTCAAATTGAACCTATCACCTTTCACAATGGGAGCTACACTTGGTGAACAATCATTCATCCAAAAATCTCTCTAAAACTTTATTGATATAGGTTTCCTGGGACAGACCCAAGATGCCTCAAAATCTGTCTCTATTGATCTTAATGCCAATGACATACACCCATATCTTATATATCGAAATTTTTATAGAGGAATTGTTTTACCATGTGTAGAAACAACCCCTTATCATTGGTTGCAAGCAAAATGTCATCCATGTATAAGACAAGAAAATAAATCTTAATCCTACTGAGCTTTTGGTATATACATTGATCCATAGGGTTCTCAAAAAATCCAAAAGAAGAAATTACTCCATGGAATTTAAAATACCATTAACGTTATAGGAATTTTTTAAGCTTACAAACCAAATGCTCATCATCACTAGAATGGAATCCTTCAGGTTGTTTCATATAAACCTCTTCCGCTAAATCTCCATTGAGAAAAGCTTTCTTCACATCCATTTGTTGCAACTCAAGGCCAAAATGGGCTACTAATGCCAAATTAATACGAGAGAATCTTTCGTAGATACATGAGAAAAGGTCTCTGTGTAATCGATTCCTTCCTTTTGAGTGAATCCCTTAGCAACAAGTCTCGCATTGTGTCTCTAATTGTTGCTTAATGCGTATTTCTTAGTCTTAAAGACCCATTTATAGCCAATGACTTTTGCACCATCAGGCAACTCCACAAGATTCCAGACTCTGTTAATCTTCATAGAACTCATCTCTTCCTTCACGGCATTATACCATAATTCTGACTCTTTGCAACTCATGGCCTGTGAAAAGGACTCATGATCACTTTTGGCTCCAATACTGTAGTAAGATTCTTGTAGGTACACTTCATAATCACTAGGAATTGCTGATCGCTTAGTTCTAGTGGATCGCTGTAACCCCTGTATTTTCGTTTTGTGTAGTTTTGAGTGTATTTTTCGTTTTGGTGTATTTTCTCTCTTACATCCCTCTTATATTTCTTTTGACCGTATATTGGTTTATTTTCAATAAATTCATTTTGTTATGTTGTCGTCTTTATATTTTGAATTTTTGATCCTATTGTCTCTTTTGTTCGTCTCCATTTGATCGAGTCATTATTTGTGACCCTCTTTATTTTAATTATTCGTGCCCTATTTTTTATTTCCCTATTTTTGTGCCCGTCTCAATTTTTCTTTTTCTTTTTATTTTTGATCACCATATATCTAATCATTCCCTAATACCCATTTTCCTATATCCTTAATTACTCTTAATCTCATTCTTAATCCTAAACTTAACTACCCAACCCACCTAATATAAATCCCAATCTACTTCAGATCCTATTTATCAACCATGCGTTGTTAATTTCCCCCAGATCTATATAAGCCATTTTTACCCATTCTTTAACCACCTATTGTAATCCTTCATTACTTGCCTAATATAAATCCCCTACCATAAATCCCCCCCCCCCTATTGCTTAACCCACCAAAATCAGATACCCCACCTTAATTTTTGTTTTGCCTTGTTTACATCTACCGAACCCTGGTTGCAAGACCCCCCAAACCTGTTAGCTGTTTACCCCCATACCCAGGTTAACCATGCTGTGTTGCCCATGCACCAAACCCTAATCTCATGCATATATTAATCATTCCCAGCCCTTCCCATGCACATGTGTACTCCCTAGCCACCACCAGAGAAAAATTCCCCCTGTTCTCCCGACCCCTGTTTTGCACTCCCGGCCTCGCCTGAACCCGCCGTCCGCCGTTCCCTCTCCCTCTCTTCCTCGTATTCTCGGGGTTGAGTGTGTGCGTGGTTATTCGTTCGTGGGTTGTGTTTTGGATCTCGGGTGATTGTGGTGTGTTCTCGTTGGTTCGTGTTGCGGGACGTTCTTGCTCGTGGGGTTTTGTCCATTCGTTCTTGGAGTAGTTGGTTTGTAGTCGTGTTCGTGGGTTGTGCTTGCTTTGGTCCAACTTATACTAGGCTGAACATAGCCCACTTTGAAAGTCAATAATAAATCAACCTTGAGTCCAATGCTCATGAAATTTGAGATTCTCACTCTACACGTACGATTTCATTGTGTCCAAAATTCACATTTAGATTCATCTCACACAATGAGCTACGACTCTTCCAACATAGCACACAATTTCGGCCACTCCTTTAGCCGAGTGTTGACTACCCTTTCCCAAACGAGCTCTAAAATTCTAAAACTTGAGAATCATCAAATAAGCTCATACCAAAAGCTACTCTCAAGGTTCATAGCAAGATCATACCTATATAATTGGTTATGACCTTTTGGACTTCAGTCCAAAAGCAATCGGCTTCAGCTCTGCCCTTTCAGACCAGCTGCACTCTGCAAGTTTTGAGGTATCAACCGACCTCGATAATTTATGAAATTTAGACTATATTTGTGGACACATATAGAAGTGTCCACACAAATTCTCAGCTCAAAACACCCATGCTACACTAAGATACGAAATAGGAAATACACCGTAAATCATAATTTAAAATTTCCACAACGCACCATGTGCGTAAAAATAAAAGATATCATACTCACAAAATATCCCGCGAAGACTCGAAGCGCCACCACGCCTCTCCGCCTCCAAAGTCGCAAATATATCATGTTGCCGCTGAATCTGGTGTGGGGGCAAACAGATAGTATTTGTGGATTCTTGGGAAACTTTGAATAACAAACCTGTTACCTGTTCCGCCGGAGTTCGACCGTTGCTCCCGCCGTACACCTGCAAAAAGTGCGAGACACCGGGGTTGTTCCCGGCGACGCACCCTCCAACGCTCAAGTTAGTAATCAGGAATGATTATGAAAGAGCGCAAAAACTGGCAAAAGATTGATTACCTCTTAATGGAGATGGATGGGGGATATTTATAGGCATCGCTGGGATTAGATTAGGAATGTAATCCCCCCGTGGTTAGATAAGGAATGTAATCCCTAATCCCCAGTGAAGGGATAGATATGAATCAGGGTCGTTGATTAGGATTTAATCAGGAACCCTAATTCTATCCTTTCTGGACTGGGTTTGTTGCGGGTTGAAACTCGCACCCAGTTGAGGTGGATCCGTTCGCGGGTTAGTGGGTCTCCGTGGAGGAGAACCCGTACCTGCTTCAGACCTATTGGTGGGTGAAATTACCGTTTTACCCCTGGGGTTCAAGATTCGTGCCTAATTTGGATGGTTCCGATTAAACCCCATTTTTAGCCATATCACGAGCCCCCCACTCCCGAAGACTGAGCTTGATCAGCCTTTGAGGAGTAGTTTTACTGTTTTAATGGCTAGTGGAGTTGTATCGGAGTCCAAATGGGAGGTTTTGAATCTTTGAAGGAGGTAGTGCGGTGATTTTTCAAGTTGGTTGCACTCTGAGTTGCTCCTGAGCCCTTCGGGTCATGCAGTGTTTTCGCAGGAATATTCGTTTATCTTTGCGAAGTGTCGATTCGTCATTCGGGGGTCTTAATAGATTGTCCTTGGCAATAATTACTTGCTTGGGGATTAGAAAATGTTTCCCCAACTTTATAATTATTTTCCATGAGTTTTTCTTAACTTTCCCGAATTTTTAATTGTTTTTTCGCAATTTTTTAGCGAATGGCTCGGTTGTTTTCCTTCATTGTGTGGCCCACATGCTTGTACCACAAAGCCGACCCCTTCGAGTGCTCGCTGCCAAGGAGACCGAAGTCCATGGGTGGTTCGGTGCCCTCTGCCGAAGAGCAGAGGCACCTCAGCCAGGTTGTGAGTGCGGAGAGGGAGTTCAACGAGGTCCGAGGTAGCTTTTTCCATGTAACACGGTCGGTGTCAAGAATGCTCGGCAGCTGGTGCCGAGGTCCAACTTTCCATGTAACATGGTCGGTGTCAAGAACGCTCGGCAGATGGTGCCGAGGTTCAACTTTCCATGTAACATGGTCGGTGTCAAGAACGCTCGGCAGCTAGTGCCGAGGTCCAACTTTCCATGTAACATGGTCGGTGTCAAGAACGCTCGGCAGATGGTGCCGAGGTTCAACTTTCCATGTAACATGGTCGGTTTCAAGAACACTCGGCAGCTGGTGTCGAGGTCCAACTTTCCATGTATCATGTTCGGTGTCAAGAACGCTCGGCAGCTGGTGCCGAGGTCCAACTTTCCATGTAACATGGTCGGTGTCAAGAACGCTCGGCAGCTAGTGCCGAGGTCCAACTTTCCATGTAACATGGTCGGTGTCAAGAACGCTCGGCAGTTGGTGCCGAGGTCCAACTTTCCATGTAACATGGTCGGTGTCAAGAATGCTCGGCAGATGGTGCCGAGGTTCAACTTTCCATGTAACATGGTCGGTGTCAAGAACGCTCGGCAGATGGTGCCGTGGTTCAACTTCCCATGTAACATGGTCGGTGTCAAGAACGCTCGGCAGCTGGTGCCGAGGTCCAACTTTTCATGTAACATGGTCGGTGTCAACAACGCTCGGCAGCTGGTGCCGAGGTCCAACTTTCCACGTAACATGGTCAGTGTCAAGAACTCTTGGCGGCTGGTGCCGAGGTCCAACTTTCCATGTAACATGGTCGGTGGCAAGAACGGTCGGCAGCTGGTGCCGAGGTCCAACTTTCTATGTAACATGGTTGGTGTCAAGAACGCTCGGCAGCTGGTGCCGAGGTCCTTGACTTGTCATTTCTGGTGGAGCACGCCCTGCGGAGTTGGTGGCTTCTGCGCTCCTGGCAGATGTGGCAGCCATTAAATGTGATGGCTTCTGAACTTCTGACAGCTCTGGCGGATGAGACGCTCATTTAATGCGATGACCTCTGAGCTTCTGTCAGATGGGACAGTGATTAATGCGATGTACGGCTTGGCATGGCAAACAAAGCGACGGTTTAGATTGCTTTTGTCGTTTTGCGTAAATGGGCTGGCAGTCTGGGCCCATTAACCTCGTTTTGCGCGCCTCGCTCTATAAAACCTTACCCCTCCTCTCATTTTTCACTTCTCCACTTTTTTACTCAGGCAGTGATTTGTGCTTAGCGAGTGCTTCAGGTGATCGTCGTCCGTTTTCCGGTGAAGTTTCCGACAGCATAAATCTTTAAGATAATTTATACTTAGTTTCTTTCCAAGTATAAATATGTCTCTTACCTCTGTCTCCGAGTCATCTTCTTCTTGGTCCGAGCCCTCCCTTGAAGTTGCCGAAGCCCGCACTCCGAGTTGTCCAGATAAGGGCAAGAAGGTGTTTGGGCGAGATACGATCGTGGAGGATCCGAAGCGCATGGGGCCGTTTGGCAGGTTGCCGGGACCATTGACTGGGCTCCACAGAGTTCGAGAACTTCCGGAGGAACATGCCGAGCGTATTGTTCACGGGAGGGGGAGGACTTTTAATGAGAATGAGGCGAGGGAGACGATCGAGGCGGATGAGACGGTGTCAATCCTCCGCGAAGAAGACTTGGCAGTGATCCGGGATGGTTTCCACATTCCAGAGGAGTACGAACTTATGCTGCCGGGTCCCGAGGTTAGGGCCAACTCGCCGCTGCCAGTGACTATGTGTTGCTGGCCGGTCGATGCCTTTATTGCCAGGGCTCGGCTACCTCTCCATCCATTCGCGACCGTTGTTCTGAGGTGGTTTGGGGTCAGCCCCATCCAACTTATGCCGAACGCATGGAGAGTCATAAATGGTTTCGTGCTTCACTGCCAAGCTGCTGGGATCGAGCCGGAGCTAAGTGTACTTCGGACGATCTACCGGCTTCATCAAGCGAACCGGTCGGAGTTCCGGTATTACTTGGCTCCGAGGCATGGCGGTAGGCTCGTTATATGCCCCGACTCCATAAAGCACTGGTGTGATAAGTATTTGATAGTGCGGAGTGCGGAGGCCTGGCCTATTCCCTCTAGTTGGGTGGAGGAGGTGCTGAAGAGGGTGAAGGCACTGCCAAAGCTTCGCGCCGAAGAGGAAGACGCAGTTCGGACACTTCTTGATCGGCCGAAGTACGATTGGCGCGAGCAGACCGAGGATGTTCTGTTCAGGGGAGGGCTCTGCCGCGTAGATCCCAGTACGCGGCTTCTCTTACGTTTTCGTGCTTTCTTTTTCATACTTCGTTTTTTATGACTTGTATTGTGTTAACAAACTTTGTTTTTGATGCAGAGGCGATGGACTACGAGGCTGTGTTGGCTTTGAGGGCTGGTCTTGCTAGCAATGCACCGAAGAAGCGAAAGAGGGTGGCCACCAAGTTGCCGACTGCGAAAACTCCGAGGGTCACGGAGGTGGTCGAGGAGGTGGAGACCCTGGGGAGCCCGGCCGTGGCCGGAGTATGTGCCTCGGCGTCAACCGAGGCTGGTGACTTTCCCATCGCCGCAGCCCTCAAGATGGCGACGCCTCCGCTGACAGTGGTGGCCGAGGAGCTCCTGACCGAGGAGCATAAGAGGATTCATGTTCCGAACTGGCAGGTTCGGAAACATGACGGATTCCTCGGCAACTCCTTGGCGAGCATGCAGGTGGTCAAGCACCTAGCGATGCCGAAGGATTATGCCGCCATGGAGGCCGGGCAGGAAGGCGACGACGTCATCAATATTGCACGCTCGACGGTCTCGGTAAGTGTTGAATTTTTGCCGTCATTGGTTTTTCTTATGTCTAATTTCTCTAACCCTTTGAATACTTCGTCTCCTGTCACAGATCATCGTCCATTTTGGTCACCTCTCAGAGAGGCTGACAGCTCTGGAGAAGGAGCTGAAGCAAGAGTCCGACCAAGCTCGGAAGGAGAAAGCTCAGATGGGGAACGAGCTCGACAAGCTCAGGGTCGAGTTTGAAGGGAGGACGACGAGGGTCGAGTACCTCGAGGGTCTGGTCGCGAAGCTGGAGGGCGACCTTCTTCGCCAGAAGGAGGAGGCGGCCAAACAATTGGTCGAAGCGATAGAGGCCAAGGCTGCTGCGGTGAAGGAGGCAGTGGATGCCACCATGGTGAAGGCGCAAGGCTTTCTTGCCCAGAACATGGCCAAAGCCTATGCCGAAGCCCTCACCCGGGTGACGAAGGCGTACCCCGAGGTGGACTGTTCGGGATGGAGATTGTTCCCAGGGCCACGTCGAAGGGTTCGACCCCGAGTCGGAGGGAGAAGAATAAGAAGAAGGGGAGACGAAATCGAGCCTGAGGTCGAGGTCGTCGCCGAGGTCCAGGGGTCTGTGGTTACCCCGCTGGCTGTGGTGACCCCTTCAGGGACGTCTGCCCCCACCCACTCTCGCCGGCCTAGGAAAGAGGTCGCACCCTGACTTCGCTTGCTTTTTCTTTTCTTCTGCCTTTTTTGAGTTTTTAAATGTAATGCCTAATCGCGGACTGGCCACCGCTTTTTTGTAATGAATGAAAACATCTTTTTAGGCTCGACTTCGCGTCTCTCTATCATAACTTTCTCAAAAACTCTTGAAATTTGGCTAAGTGTAGGGGTTCGGCTATGTGTTGAAAATTTGTTGTTTGCTTCGACTTCTTTTCAGCTTGCTGTGGTCACTCAAACCGTCGAGCCTACTTGCTCGGGGGAAAGCGCTCGTCCCGAGGTCGACTTAGGGGCGACGAGGCTGTGCTTGGCGAGGTGTCGAGAGCGGCTCTATGAAGTCGAGTTTCGGTTGCGCAGAGCCGTAAGCGAACGTAACAACCTGCAACTCATCCTGGGTCGGCGGGACATTGAGATTTGGCGACTGGAGAGCAGGCTCGCCGAGATGGCCCCCTTAGGAGAGGATGATGGTTCGTCGACCGCCTTTAGCTACGGCCTTCGGCTCAAGTGCATCCGCCATACTTTATCGAAAATAACAGCAGAGAGGGACGATATGCTCTCTGAGATTCGTCACTTGCAAACGGTAAAGACGGAGCTTCGGACGGAGGGAGAGGGATTGACGGCAGAGGTGGCCAAACTGACGGCCGAACGTGACGAACTGACAGCCGAGGTCGACGCGCTGAAGAGAGCCACGGTGGACAAGAGTATCGAAGTCACTCATCTCCGCCGTCTTATCGCCAGTCGCTCTGGCGTCCCTAGCTCCGCAATACCTCCTCGCTTCGAGGTCGATGTAAAAGATGACTCTTTGAGGGAGCAGATCTCAGAGCTGGAGGCGGAGGTGGCTCGCCTCAAACCGCGTTCGGGGCCGATCAATGTTAGGAGCACTTCATGTACTCGCGCGGAGAGCGAGCGGGGCATTTCATTTTATGAGCTCGCGACCCGTTCCCCCATCGGCCAACCTAGTCCAGGGGACGCACAAAGCGGTGTTGCCATTTCATCGAGCGGAGCGTCCGTCGGAGCAATTATTAGGAGCAGCGCCGAGGATACGTCTCAATTTGCTGGTTTGGGGTCGAGTTCCGGAGGCAAACGTCGCCGCCCTCGAGTGTCCTTGAAGCGGAACATCCCTGCGCCGAGGAGGCGTTGAAGATCTTGCTTTTGAGGCCTTTGTATTTAGTCTAAGTGTAACAAGCCAGCATTGTAATTTTTGCTTTTTACCGCCTTGTAATTTGGTTGTATGGAAGAGTCGCCTTGTACTGTGTCCCCACTCTTAATGATATTTCTTTCTTGGACTTGCGCGTTTTTAGTGGCTTTCTGTGGTTGTTTTGTTTGTGACTGTGTTCATCGTGTCGAGGTCCCCGAGCTGGTCTTCTGCTCGTTTGGGGGTCGGCGTCATGAGCGTTCGGCCAGTGGTGCCGAGCTCTGCTTCGGTCATTTAATCTCGCGAATTTGTAAGATGAGTGAGCCTTATGCGGCGGAGGGGTAGCCTCCGCTTCTGTGTAATACCCTGATTTTCAAATATATGAAAGATTATTTATTTTCACATATGGTATGCATGTGTAGCATGTTGACTATTATTTCTCAACATGATGATTAAAGAGTATTGTTTTCTATAAAACATTTTTTCTTAAAGCCCAAGGATTAGTTTGCTTATTTTCTTTTGAAATAATTACTTTGGCCCAAACTAATTTAAGCCCATGGTTAAATCTTTTTTTTTACAACTTGTTTTGTGTAACATTTTTATAAGACTTGTCATGAGTGTACAAGTTTATTAGTGTGGTTTGTGCATGCACGTGCATTTCGCATACACGTGCATTGAGCACTCTTTCTTGGCCGGTTTTGGGTGGAGTAGTGGTGTGAATCATGGGTAGTCGTGTAGAAGTGTGGGTAGTTATTTCAACCCCCTAGTGCATCCTAACCCTTGATCCTATAACCATCTACAAAATCCTAGCCCTCCATTCCACTTATTTCCTAGTATAAATACCCCCTTTCATTCCCTATCTCTTTTACACTAAAATTATTATTGTAAGAGAGGCATTTTGTGAGTTGTGTGGGAGCTCTTCTGTGGAGGCCGAGTAGTACTCTGAAGAGTTCGGTGTGGAGCGAAGGAGCAAGGAGCGAGGATTCGTTCACGACATTAAGGAACTTTTGCTGGATTTCGATTATTTCTTCAAATAAGGTGGGTGTTTCTCAGGACTTCTAATGTAGGAGTTATACCATGATTATTATAATTGCTACCATGTTATGAAATGTAAATTCAATGTGTTAGAATTACCTGAGCATGCTGTTGATAATAAGAACGAAAGAGTCGGTACAGTCGACTGTCACATGAACCAGTCGACTGGTACGAGACAATTATTTTCATGATGTGGTAATAAACATATATGCAAAACAGACGTAATAGTACGATTACTAAGTTCATATTTTCCCCATGTTACATATGATGGAGGGAAGGTGAATGGATGAAAAGAACTAGCAATGATTAACAAAACTAAGAACGGTCGGTGCAGTCGACTGACAATGTGTTCAGCCGACTGGTGCATCGATTTAATTATGATTATTCGGCAAATCCATGAAGTGAGATATTCCGTTATGTTGACCTAGTGTAATGACTTGAGATTTATATCTTCATCTTCGTAAGAAAGTTATGAATAAGTGTAAATGCATGTTTAAAGTATTTTCCTTAAAGAAAAGACCATATTAGTAACTTGAAATTCCATGCTGCGATGTTATTGAACAAGTAAGCAATGTGGTGTTTGTGAAATATGAATGTATGTATGCTGTGATGAAAGTGCATGTGAGAACGGTTGGAAAGATAATTTCTGATTTTGAATTCTGAAACTGTCCAGTCGACTTAGTGCGTGTAGCAAGTCGATTGAGCTGAACATAGAAATGTGCTATTTAAGAATCCCAGGACAGACGACTGATGGATGAACAGTCGACTGTCACGTGGATGACCTTGTGAACGTGAAAAGTTGCGGGACAGCCGACTGGCCATGTGCAGCAGTCGACTCTCCCGAGTATTTATGATGAACTTGTATCGACTGTATGAGTCGACTGGTGTCCTTCCAAGTCGACTGTACAGAGTGGATTTTGATATGTAAGAGATTTCATTTTGATTGCTGTTGGAAGTTATGAACTTTATAATTGAAGTTAATGAACTCTTATGGCTGTATGGATTTGTATGAAAAGAATCATATATGTGAATTGAGAATTAAATGAACATGAAAGGCTAAGATCATGATAAGGAAGTCTGTGAGACTCTAAAATGAATTATGAGCTGAGAGTGCTCAATTGGAAATTGTGAATTGGGAATTGAACAAAGGAGTAGCTAAGTCTCCCCCTGCAGTGAAATGAAATGATATTGAAAAGAAGACCAAGGTTGGTCATGTATAAATGAAATGATAAGTCCGGTTTGGTGGAGAGGCTAACTCTAGAGCTTCGTTTTTTATTCATGATTCTAATAATTTTAGTACATAGTGAGGAGGTGATGAAAGTGAGAGAAAAACATAAGTATGAGAACTAGAGTTTACGGTGCGGGTGTGTGAGCCGCAGAATGCATGCTTGATGAGTCAAGACATGGCGCGGGCGCAACTCAGAATGATCGGACTCTAGTCACGCTTGTGGGATGTTTGGTGACTGCAAGAGGATCGTGTTCAGGGAGGAGGCTTGAATTGCCACAGAATGCATGCTTGATGAGTCAAGACATAGCGTGGGGTTCCCCTCCAGGGTCCAGTGCACGAGCTTGTACTCATAGACCATTTAGGATACTCACCGTAATTACAGAAGTAGAGTAAATCATGGCGAGGGATTGAACCCTACAAAAATGAAGAACGATTAAGAGGCTTGCCCTCGGACCTATGTAGTATGGGATGCATAGAATCCGAACAAGTGCGCATTAGTGTCATGTAAATTAAATAATTGCATTAAGGATTAAGTGCACTATCACGACACGACATCATTAAGAGTTCCCTTTTGATTTATATTCTTATTATGAACAAGTTTGTGATCTGTTAAGAAATGAGAATCATTATACTGTTTCTGGCATAGAGAGGATGGCCATGTATAATTATCGTCGGTTGAATAAACTGACGTACCCACAGTTTGTATGCAGGATAAATTACATGTAAAGAGGAATGGATGCATAAAGATTTCATCATGTTGTTGTACATTTATGTAAATGTTGTATATTTCTACTTCCGCTGTGCAAATGTAAATGTAATATGATGTAAACTCTGATGTAAAAAGAAAAGTTTGAATTTCCTTGTAAAGTTGTACTAAAGAAAGCGAAAAGATCCTGTAGAACATCTCGAATTCAGTGTTTTGGGATTCGGGGTGTTACATTCTGCCTGTTGCTCCCGAAGTCCTTTGGTCTCGCTCGCTTAAGGGCGAGCTTCCGAGGTTGGGCCGAGCCAGGTACTGGACTGGGAACTATCGCTGGAGTTGTTCAACGGTTGTGGGAGCACTTCCGAATGGCGACCTACTTCTAGCACGCTTAAGAGCGAACTTGCGAAGTAGAATCGAGTCAAGTGTTGGACTCCGAACCATCGTTAGAGTAGTTCAACGGTTGTGGGAGCAATTCCGAATGGCGACCTACTTCTAGCTCGCTTAAGAGCGAACTTACGAAGTAGAATCGAGCCAAGAGTTGGACTCCGAAACATCGTTAGAGTAGTTCAACGGTTGTGGGAGCAATTTCGAATGGCGACCTACTTCTAGCTCGCTTAAGAGCGAACTTGCAAAGTAGAATCGAGCCAAGTGTTGGACTCCGAACCATCGTTAGAGTAGTTCAACGGTTGTGGGAGCAATTTCGAATGGCGACCTACTTCTAGCTCGCTTAAGAGCGAACTTGCGAAGTAGAATCGAGCCAAGTGTTGGACTCCGAACCATCGTTAGAGTAGTTCAACGGTTGTGGGAGCAATTCCGAAAGGCGACCTACTTCTAGCTCGCCTAAGAGCGAACTTACGAAGTAGAATCGAGCCAAGTGTTGGACTCCGAACCATCGTTAGAGTAGTTCAACGGTTGTGGGAGCAATTCCGAATAGCGACCTACTTCTAGCTCGCTTAAGAGCGAACTTACGAAGTAGAATCGAGCCAATTGTTGGACTCCGAACCATCGTTAGAGTAGTTCAACGGTTGTGGGAGCAATTCCGAATTGCGACCTACTTCTAGCTCGCTTAAGAGCGAACTTGCGAAGTAGAATCGAGCCAAGTGTTGGACTCCAAACCATCGTTAGAGTAGTTCAACGGTTGTGGGAGCAATTCCGAATGGCGGCCTACTTCTAGCTCGCTTGAGAGCGAACTTGCGAAGTAGAATCGAGCCAAGTATTGGACTCCGAACCATCGTTAGAGTGAAGAGTAAAAGCAGAGAGATGTAAGCAATTTTACCTCCCCTACTCCTGCCCGGGTGGGGAACTTCATCTTGAGGTGATAGGCTGAAGGGACGGCTTCAAGGGCAGCTAGGCCGGGCCGACCCAGAATGACATTGTAAGCTACAGGAACATCTACGACCATGAAGTCCATCGACTCCGTTCGGGTAGTAGGAGTTTTGCCAGTGGTTACATCGAGGGTGATCACCCCTTCTATAGTCACTGGCACTCCCGTGAACCCATGGAGCGTGTAGCCGGCGGGCTTGAGTCTGTCTCGGGAGAGTTTGAGGCCTTTAAAAGCGGCGAGGAAGAGGATGTTAACGGAGCTGTCATTGTCCACTAGGATCCTCTCCACTTTGAAGTTCGCCATATGGAGATTGATGACGAGTGCGTCACAATGGGGGGTGCGGACACCTTCAAGATCTTCGTCTGAGAATGTGACGGGCACTCCGAGGCCTTTAGGGGGAGGGGTGGCGCGAACCGAATTGACTTCCCTAATGAACGCCTTTCGAGAGGAGTTTGAGGAGCCCCCCATTGGGCCCCCATGAATGAGGTGTAGGACACACTCCTCTTTGAAGTCGGGCGTTTCATCGCGTTCAGGACGCTTGTTAGCCCCCGAGGCGGGGGAGGAAGGTCGGCTCGGTCCTTTCTCACGAACCTGGTCAGCTGCCCTCTCTGGATGAGGGCTTCTATCTCATTCTTCAAGGCCCGACAATCATTGGTGTCGTGGCTATGGTCCCGGTGATAACGGCACCACTTCTCTTTATCCCTCTTCTTGGCGGGGGTGTTCATCCTCGGAGCAGGAGGTATGACCCCTTCCTTCTCAACTTCCATCAGAATGGTGGAGACATTGGTGGTGAGAGGAGTGAATTTCTCGAATTTGGGGGGAGGTCGGTGTTGGCCGCCATTATCCTTCTGGAGCTTCTTGGCTCCTTCCTCTTCTGTTCCCTTTCTCTTAGACCCGAAGGAAGACCCCTCCAAGTTGGGGCGGTGCTCAGCTTCTTCGGCCCGAATATACTTTTCACTCCGGAGGAGGAGGTCAGAGAAGTTCTGTGGGGGCTTCTTGGCGAGGGAGGAGCAGAGGCTGGAGTTGAGGATATTGGATTGAAATGCTGCTGCAGCGACCGACTGGTCGAGGGATGCTATGGACCTGGCTTCAGCTGTGAACCTTTTCACATAGTCTCTCAGTTTCTCACGCTTCTTCTGGTGGAGGTAGAGTAGCGAAATACTGGTCTTCTCAGTTCTGCGGCTACTCACGAAGTGGGTGACGAAGAGTGTCTCAAATTGCTCGAAGGAGAATATTGAGGAAGGAGCAAGGCGAGAGTACCATTCTCGAGCTGGGCCCTTGAGAGTTGCGGGGAAGGTTTTCCAGAGCAGAGCATCGGAAGCTTGATGGATGAGCATGAGGGTCTTGAAGCTTTCGATGTGATCGACGAGGTCAGTCTCTCCGGAATAAGTCTTGAATTGAGGAGGCTTGAAGCCGATTGGTACGGGTGCATCCATTATGGTTCAGGAAAAAGGAGGTCGACTAGGATGAAGGGTACTTCCTCTAAGCTCTTCTTCTCGGTCTAACTGACCCAAGCGCCTCTCCATTTCGTGGAGACGGCGGTAGACAGCGTCATCCCTTCGACGGTAATCAGCCGAGCCTCTAGACTCGTCTTCGTACGAGGGAGAGCAGGGGCTACGACGATGGTAGCTCCTGGAGCGGCGAGGACTTGGCATATGCCGGGAGTTGCTAGGAGCTAGAGGAGGAGTTGGGGACCGTCGGCGAGGACTTCGGACCGGAGGAGGAGAGGGGATCTTTGGAGCATTGGTGTTAGGACGGAGATTGAGAGCTTGTAGGACGGTTGCTTGGAACTGCTGGAACTCGGCACGGGTGATGGGTGCCTCATCGTTCCTAGGCTGTTGCCGACCGGTAGGGGAGTGTGGTCTTCTTCTGTGATGCTCGGGGGACTCTCTCCGCCCCTTTCGGGTAGGGGACCTTTTGTATTCTCGGCGGCGAGGAGATCGAGCATCCGGACGGTATTGGCGGGAGGCTCCCTCTCGGGCCCGTTTTTCATCCAGACGGTGGCGAAGATCCTCTTCCTTCTGCTGATTGAGGATGGTGTTGCGAAGATCGGAAGCTCGAGGATTGTGGGAGGCCATAGAGTCTGAAGAGGCATTGTGGATGGAGACATGGTCCGGATGGAGAGGCTGTTTCTGCGGGTTGGGACCCTTAGGAGGTTGTTGATTCTGAGGAGGAGGCAGGTCCTGTTGGAGTGGGTCATCCGCTTGAGGAGGAAGTTGCCCCTGCTGTTGAGCGGGTTGAGGGGGAACTTCCTATTGCTGATCGGTGTTGGATCCTCGGTTGGACCCTCTGGATCTGGCTTTCCTAGGAGGCATGGCTGGAGAAGATCTGACCAACGGGAAGAGGAGAGGTTGCTATTCATTAGTTCCCACAGACGGTGCCAATCTGTTGCCGCTGAATCTGGTGTGGGGGCAAACAGATAGTATTTGTGGATTCTTGGGAAACTTTGAATAACAAACCTATTACCTGTTCCGCCGGAGTTCGATCGTTGCTCCCGCCGTACACCTGCAAAAAGTGCGAGACACCGGGGTTGTTCCCGGCGACACACCCTCCGACGCTCAAGTCAGTAATTAGGAATGATTATGAAAGAGCGCAAAAACTGGCAAAAGATTGATTACCTCTTAATGGAGATGGATGGGGGGTATTTATAGGCATCGCTGGGATTAGATTAGGAATGTAATCCCCCCGTGGTTAGATAAGGAATGTAATCCCTAATCCCCAGTGAAGGGATAGATATGAATCAGGGCCGTTGATTAGGATTTAATCAGAAACCCTAATTCTATCCTTTCTGGACTGGGTTTGCTGCGGGTTGAAACCCGCACCCAGTTGAGGTGGATCCGTTCGCGGGTTAGTGGGTCTCCGTGGAGGAGAACCCGTACCCGCTTCAGACCTATTGGTGGGTGAAATTACCGTTTTACCCCTGGGGTTCAAGATTCGTGCCTGATTTGGACGGTTCCGATTAAACCCCATTTTTAGCCATATCATATCCTATCATCAATTTCAAAGCAATTAAAACTCAGTTCATCCAAACCAATCACAAAAGTTAATAACACTATTCCAAATATCACACAAGCGTTTATTGAACGCCTGGGATACACACGTGCTTTGCACGTAACATTCGAATTCCGACAAGATTCCTATTTTCAAACAATTACTAAAAGCACTCCCAAATTATTCTAATAATCCAACTACAATTTCTACTACCATACGAGAACTAATTCATACACATATAGTTTTCTTTTACAAACCCAAACCCTAATTTATTAACAACTTGCAAATTCTCTAACAACTAGCTAATTTCTCGCATCTACCCTTCCCACCATCTCCTAATCTTCCTACCATAATACTCCTACTCAAAAGAAATTAACCACACTAAATTTCATACAATAATATAATCTAGGGTTTACCTTTCCGAAATCCTTTCGAAAAATGGACACCACCACGATGTAGAGAACCCTTCTATTAGTCTATCCCTCAATTTAATTTGAAAACGATGGAGAAATGGAGGGGATTTGGGCGGAGAGAGAGAGAGCCGATGGGTTCGGCGGGATTTCTTTCGGCTGGGAAGGAAACGGGAGAAAGAAGGAAATGGAGAAGGAAGAAGAAGGTGGGTGGGGGGGGGGGGGGGTTTATAAAAGAAATAAATAAACATATAATATAAAGGGAATATTACATACAAGCCCCCCAAGTCCCAATATATATCAAATAAGCCCCAAATCACTACTTTAATATTATAAACAATACAAAATACATTAAACTACCTTGTAATAATCCTTCAAAATTATAAAATAAAGTATACAATAAATCTGATATTTCTCAATAACAATCAATTGTTATTAGAAAAATACACAATCGCGTGCAATTCTCAATTGCGCACAGATTACGATGCAAAATAGCAATATACTATTTTTGCGGGGTATTACACCACTCCCTCTTTAGAATCGTTCTGTCCTCAGAACGACGCTAGGGGAGCAGACAAATATCCGTGAGCAGAAGATATCTTCCCCTGATCATCTCAAATTCCTCGAGGAACATCCTCAACAACTGACTCTCTAGTGCTCCACCCCAGCTCGCAAGCCTCAAGTGCTTTACGCATCCTTCCATCCCGGAGATTAATCCATCACGCGGATCATTCGGGGATCTGTCTTATCTCACATCCACCATACTGGGGATGAATCACTTTGGGGAAAGTCGCTCTCATCCTGGACTACTGGAGATCAATCCCTCTCTACAGAACATCCTGGGGCCTATTTCATCCCGTGTTCTGGAATACCGGAAAATATCTCGCTCCACGGATTATTTTGGAGCCTCTCTTATCATTAATTTCCCCCGTGCATATCACTCTCATCCTCGGAATACTAGAGATCAATCCCACTCCACAGATCATTCTGGGCCTATTTCATCCCTCGTCTGGAATACTGGGGAATATCTCACTCCTTGGATCATTCTGGAGCCCTTACTCATCCTTGAATTTCCTTTGTCGGTATTACTCTCGTCCTCAGAATACTGGAGATCAATCCCTCTCCACAGATCTTTCTGGGGCCTATTTCATCCCTCGTCTAGAATAGTGGGGAATATCTCACTCCTTGGATCATTCTAGAGCCAATGTCCCACTAGCCTGCCCGTGGACGTTGCTCTCGTCTCTGAAATACTGGAGATCAATTCCACTTCACAGATACCACTAAAAACCTTGTCATGCCCCGCTTCCCAAAAACATGGAATACGAGCGTGTGACGAAGCTCAGCGAATGATTTTAACATCATCCATAAGCTGTAGGATCGACTCAGCATCACAACAAGAATATAACAAGATTTATATATAACCAAGCATGCATGAATAATTCATTAAGCAACAGAAAACAATTGAAAACAATTAATAATATCCAATAGTTTTCAAGTCTAGATCAAGTTAAAACTCGGGAACATCAACCCGTTACAAGTTCTTAAACAGAAAGAATAATACTTCAAGAAAAACATATATTCTAACCACGTCCTTTCTCCACTTGAAGACTAAAACCTCTGCTCACCAATCCCAGCAGGTAGCTCGTCTCCAAAGTCTGCTTAATAAATATAAAAGAGAAAACATAGAGAAAACAAGAGAATATGCCATTAGTGCAAGTTAGGGCCACAAATAGTAAAAACGAGTACAAGTAGTGAGGAACAAGAATTGGAATCAAGAATGTAATAGAGATACAACAAGTAGTGGAAATCCAAAAACTAGCTAGTAAGAAGGACAACTCGAGTAATTAGGCTAGATAACAAATACTTAGAGTAAGTGACAAGTGAACATGTAGGGGTATCTAACCTCAAGTGGCTGGCATCAAATACAAGTGTCAGGTAACAAGTGCCAAGTCTAGTATCAAATTTTATATTCAAGTGCCAAGTATCAAGTAACAAGATGTCAAGTATTTTATTCATGTATCCAGTCTCACGTAGCATGTCATCTAGTATCAAGTAACATGTATCAAGTTCGAGTTTCATGTATCAGGTTTCATGTATCAAGTTTCATGTATCATGTAATCAAGTATCGAGTAAGCAGGTATCATGTTCAAGTCTTGTAGTTATTACTATCTAGGTAGCACTTCATGCATTCATACCTTTACTACATGGTTGCTACAGTCAACACAATTTCGTTTAGGCCTAGTAATGGAGTCTATATGGCGGCATACTCAGGTATCAAGTATCAAGCAGGTACGGTTCATGAATACGAAAATAAATAACAGGTTCACGAAGCAAGTCCGTGAATACTAACAGGTTCAAGACTCACACAGTGAGTTCATGAATACAACAGGTTCATGAGCCAAGTAACTGGCTCCATGAATACATCAAGGTGCAACAGGTTTATGAACCGAGTACTGGGAAACACAGGCCCCCTTCCGAGTACACTTACCTATATTGTCCACTACTATGGTCTTTCCCTTAAACCCCGGCTTGTTACTTTTATTAATTCTTATCACGCAAGCATGCCAGTGTGTGAAACAAGTCAAGAATTCATAAACATGGACATGGGACAAGTTTAAGATATTTATATGGCATCATCGAGGGTCAACATGAAATAAAAATAACACGAACAACGAAAATCTCAAATCTGGACAGCACGACGTTGTTGTACCATAAGTGTGATTCCCGTTGCTACGAGATAGCAAAAGTGGATCCGTTAGGAGATCTAGAAACTAGACTCCTTCCCGGTTCCAGCGCATATAATTAAGGTACGAGAAGGTTGTGGGAACATGTGTCAAAACACCGAATTACACAGCTAATGTGTTCAAGCAGAATTTGTGTATTTGAGTTTATACATGTGAAACAAGGTTGACATGTTGTTAATTAATTCTAAGAAAATTTGGAAAGGTTCTCTAGGGTGTCCAACAATAGCATGTAATATTTCAAGTCGAACGCTTACTGCTAACATAGTTAAATTAATTCATAAACTAAAGATGTGCAACAGTTTTGCTAATCTGCGTCTACCGATACAGCTGCAGTAAAACTGTGATAACTCCTAGACCGTAACTCGGAATTTGAAAATTCCGGAGGCTATCGATATCTAGACATCCAGAGCTACATTTACTATTCAGAGCTCAGATTCAGATTCTAATTTTAACGGGGTCGAAACAGCATAGCAAGGTCCAGAACAGCAACATGTGGGAATGACTTACATGTATAGGTTGCATGATAATTGGTTATTAGGCGTCTAAATTAAAGTGTGACACAAATACGGGGTAATGGTCATCAAAACAGCAAGTAATATTTATTTCTCAACTCAAATGGGTGCAAGTTCATCACATACAAGATATAACACATATCTACAAATTTAGGGTTCCTTAATTTTATGTGTTCATGTGTTCAGGGAATAAAATGGGTCCAAATAGTTGTAATATAATACAATGAAATTATTGTGACTCTTAAGATTATGAAATTGATGGAGATTAACATTTGGTCAACAATGACAAGTCAAGGAGGAGTAACAATTTCTAACTATTTGCGGTATTTTTCAAGTTAAGGCTTGTACTAGAACAAAAATATGTACAAGAGAAATACTTGCCTTGATTGACGACGATTAGATCTGATTGTTGAAGAAAATGGGATTGAAAATTCCCGGGCGAAGTCTCCCAAAAGCACGTGTGAAGCACGTGCAAGAAATCAACAGTAGCGCGAATTTTTCCCACACCAGATCCGCCCGAACAGCAAACAGCAATTTGGATTCGCTGCGCCAAAACAGTAAAACACCGAACGCAGCCAATCAGAATTCTCCTATGCAGCGGATCGGGGCCAGAATAGGAAGTAGCAATCGGGATCCGGTGCGGCAAAACACGGGACAGCGATCAGATCGGCTTGAGTTGCACGGATCTTGAAGCAATCTAAGGGTTGAGATTCAATCCCGCCCAACTGCCTCCTTCTTCTTCGTCGAAACAAAGAGCGAGAAAGAGAGGGAATGGAGACGACGCTGGCGACCGGTGTGCGACGCGAGTCTCGCGACGACGGGGAGGACGACGGTGAAGAATCAGCGGCGCGACGTCGAGAAGGAACTCGTCGCGTGCGGCTCTGTTCGTGGGTTCGAAACAGAGGATGCGAGCGAGGGATTGGTTCGGGGTGCTAGCGGCGCGGACGGAGGTCGAGGTGATGAGGGGGAGATAAGGTGATGACTGGCGAGGCGAAAGGAGGAGACTGGCGAGGTAATGGCGATGGGTAGAGGTGGTGGACGGGCAATCGAAGGCAGAGAATTGGGTTCGAATCGAGAGGAGAAAGAAGCGGAAGGAAGAAGGAGAGCGGCGGTAGGATTTAGGTTTACACAGTAGCTGGGGTAGGGGTTAGGGTTAGGAGATTAGGGTTTAAATAGTGAGGGTTTGGTTTAATGGGTATTAGGGTATCCGTTTTGAGAGAGATCCAACTGGAGAATTGGTCAAAATGTATTAAAATGGGGAATAAAGAGATGAATGACATCGAACAGCTCATTCTTCATGAAGAATGACATAAAGAGCACACACAATTGAATTAGACAAAGTTACCAAAAATTGAGTCGAAAACAAATTAATGGTTTTATTCGAATGGAAACAAGATACGGGATCTCAAATAGATAAAAGAGTACAATAGAGCAAAATACAGAATAAAAATACAAATACGGAAAATAGGAGTTACACCTGTCATCTTCACCAAGGGACTCATCAACTGAAGTTATGATACCAGTTGTTATAGAATTGTGGCGTAGCTAAGTTTTTGAGCAATGGTAGTGAGGAGAACAATTAGATTTAATGAACAACCAAGCAAGTAGATCACATCAATCACACAAAAATTTATCCCGATTTGGGCAAACCCTAATTCTGGGGAAATATAGGGAGACTTTTTTCAACTAGAGAAGATTATAGAAGTTACAAACTCACTTGCCAAGAATTATCTCTTGAGCCTCACTTACAATGGAAGAATTCTCAGTGAAGTACTTACCTACCTGTCACGCCCCGCTTCCCAAAGAGAGAATACGGAATACGGATACGTGACTAAGTCCAGTGAATGATTTTCATCATCCATAAGCTGTCAGGATCTTTACAATATTTGACAGGAATAACAGGAAGTAAACAAGGATAAACCAACCATGCATGCATAAATGAATCAATATACCAACAGAAGATTACTTGAAACAAATTTTCATAGTCTCAAATAAACCAGATCTGGAAACAAGTCATAATTCTGGGTCATACTGCCCAATACAATATTCCAAGTAGTAGATACATTTATTCAAAATAAGCAACATGAAGTAATAATAATAGCAAGAACTCCAGCATCTAAAAAGTCAGATCACCTACTCCATCAGGCAACTGATCACCAAAATTTGTAATTTAACAAATTGCAGGAAAAGGAAAAATAAAACAAAACTCCCATCAATGCAAGTTACGGACCGCTTATAGTGCAGGCACAAGTACATGAAATAAACAAATATAGAGTAACAGCGGAAACAACATAACATGGAATAGGCATGTCAACAAAACAGGATAACTAACATGAATCAGGAAACAAAATTAAGTAACATGATATACTAACAGGGTACAGGTAACATGTATCAGGTGTCAAGTGTCATGTAGGTAGGTAAACAGGTAACAGATGAACAAGTAAACAGGTAAACAAGTAGCATGTACAGGTAAGCATGTAACAGGTATCATATTATATCAAGTCTTGTATTTAATTCTAACTAGATAGCACTTCATGCGTCCCAGAATTGCTACATTCATACAAATTTTATTTAGATTTCGTAGTGGAGTCTATAGGGCCGTGTACTCAGGGATCAGGAAAATAGGTATAGGAACAGGTATACGTAGAACCTACTGGTCCTCTTCCGAGTACACCTTCCTAAAGGGAAGTGTACAGTCAGGTAATCAGGTAAACAGGTACAGGTAGAACCTACTGATCCTCTTTCGAGTACACCTTCCCATAGGAAAGTGTGCAGTCAGGTAATCGGGTAAACATGATCATGTATCATGTAGTCATGAAACACATAACAGGTGGGAAACACGGGCCCCCTTCTAAATACACATCTCTATATTTTCCACTACTAGATCTTTCCCTTAACACCGGCTTGGTTATTTGTTATTATTATCAAACAGGCATGTATGTGTCACAAAACAGAGCAATAATAGCATGGTATAACAAGTGACAGGTTCAGGGTGGAACATAAACATGCACAGGCGAAAGATAACTCATAAAAGGTTAGGACAACGAAAATTCTAGTTCAGGACATCAAGACAGTACTGCACTAAATCTGGAATTTCTGTTGCCATAAATGTGCAAACTTGGATCCGTCAGAAAATCTAGAAAATAGATGCTCATCTGAATCCACAAAATATATATAATTCATATGGTATTTCACAAAAACATGACTCAAAAACAAAATTGTATCCAGAAAACATGTTCAGCCAGAAATAAGAAGTTTGTATTCATAAACAAGAAAACGGCATAAAAACTTACTGATTAAATCCACAAAAAATCTGGGGTATTTCTTAGTATGTTTAGTATCAGAAAATAAAGTTTCATAATTTTTCAACATAGATAGAACAGTCAATAACAATCAGAAAGTAGCAAGATACAACAAATTTTGTAATTTGAAATCATAAACACAGCAGTACTAAAACAGCAATAGATTACAAAATATAAATCAAAATCCAGATCCATAAAAAATGTGATAAAATAGATACAGCAGGCTACAATTCTTATTCATAAAGTTTTTATAAACAGTAAATAGAATCAGGTCGAAATTAAGGTTCTTTACAAAACAACGTGAAAATTCTGCAAGTATAGTGGTTGTTTGCAAGCATAGAATAGTTTATAAAAGTCATCAATTAAATTCAAAAAAATTAGGGGTTAATCCAGTCAAGTCTAGTTGTACTCAGCAAAATATTGGTTCAAAATATTATCTTTAACATCAATATAAAAATAAATTACCACACAGAATTCATATATAACAGAATCTGAAATTTTTCTACACATCTGTAGTAAAATAGTCATAACTTGCAACTCACAAATCAAAACTGAGATCTATCAGAAATATTGGAAAGTAGAAATATTTCTCTATAATTCATATTCACAAAAAAAATTCAAATACTAACCTTAATAGGATCTAAAATACTGAATAAAAACGAGGTAACAACAAGACAGAATTATTCTTCATGCATAAAATTCAACTAGATCATATGAAACACATCCAAATCATAACAAACGAGAAATGAGGTATACTAGTTATCCAAACAACATAGTATAGGGTATTTAACAGATCAACAACAGGATATACTACTACTAACACATCAAGCATATACGGTCATACGACAAGTCATGAATCACGAACCATATGCATGTATACATCAAGAATTGATTAGATCTAAGTTATATTTCATGTCGTGTGTGTAATGAGACAACTACGAGCAATCAACACATAGAGACAAGATATAACAGGGGTTTTGCACAATAAATGTATTTAGAACACAACTACACTACATGCGGTATTTAGTACTTGTATTTGTAACAGAAATTAATACAAGTTACTTGCCTTAGAGACGACGGCGAAAACGTTGCAAAGAGCAAGAATAACGGGAATGGTTTCCCGGGCACGAACTCAACGAACGACAAACGAACTATACGAACTCACGAACGTACAACTCGAGATCAAAACCCACACACAAGAGAGAACAACGGAGGAGAGTATGCACGACGTTAAGGCACGACGGACAGCGGGCGGCTGCGCTCGCTGCTGGCTTCGCTGTGGTCGACGGAACACAGCATCGAGGTGCTGTTGCTGATCTGGCGGTGCGACAGGAGGCAGGGAGGGGACCAGGGGGTGCTGTCGGGTGATGTGCTGCCGCAGGTCGCATCGGGAGGTCGAGGGTGCAGGCGAGGGCGCTGTGTTTGGGGTTAGGCGGAGCACAGGTCACACAGGGTGAAGAGGAGGAGAGGTCGGGAGATGAGAGGTAGGGGAGATGAACAGCGACTATTAGGGTTAGGTGATAATAGGTGATAATAGGCGGCTAGGTAAAAGTGAACAGGGTAAATGCAGTATGGGTATATATATAGGAATAGGGTGTTAGGGTTTATGCTGACGGGTAGGAGGGTTTAGTGGGCTAACGGGTATCATGCTAATGGGTATTCGGTTTCATGGTTTTAAATGGATCCAAATAGAATTTTGGATTTAAATTACAAAGATCCAATCAATAGATGGGAACAAAAGTGAGTAAATAAAATGGGACAGGAACAATTAAAATAATAAGGATAAAAAAATAATGGCTCGATCAAACATAGACGAAGCAATTAGGCTAACAATAGAATTAAGAAGATCAAATAAAAAGACGACAAATCAAATAGATGAATATATCGAAAAAGAAGATCCAATACACGGTTCGAGGAGTCGGAGAAAAAAAAGTTGAATAAATACCCAAAAAAAGAAAATTCATCCAGAAATACGTAAAATGAAAAACAATGGTTACATTACCTTAAGAGAGGCTATTACAATATATAGATATCTAGAGAAACCCACGGTTTAGTCATGTTACAGTAACCGTCCAATATATTCTGAAGAAGAAGCCACACGATATGAGTCGTATGATCTAACTTGGAGTAGGAGAAGAGCTCAAACGACCACCCAAAATGCAGGCCTAATAATAACACATCCACCATTGATGGTTGGCTACCAAAAGGGGCAGTCGACCACATTTGGTCGTTCCCCAAACAAAGGGTTTGGACAGTGTAGTCGACTGTCAAATAGAGTGTGCTGCTGCCGCTACCTTTCTGCAGTGATGCTTCAACTTTCCTTTGCTTCACCATCTTCTCTTATTATCGAACACAAGTATGCAAGCATACATCGAACAAGAGAGACCTTCAAAAGCCTATCTGAGATCTTGGTGCCTCTTCGACGTTAGAAGGAGGTAAGGGACTCTAAGAGTAGACATCTTTGCCTGCTCGTATTAATTTTTTTTAAAAATTAAAAGTAAGAACTCTGATTTACACGTGTGATGCATATCTTAATAAATATGATTATATCTTTTTAAAAGCAAATGTGAAGATTATAATGAGAGAGTTGGAGTTGCACGTAAATATGTAGATTTACAACTCCAACTCTCCCATTATATTAGTAAAGATTATATATTATATTATGATAGATAGATAGATAGATACATAGATATATAGTAATTTACACGTGTGATGCACATTTAATATATTTTATAAAAATAAAGTTAAAAAGTTGACGTAGTGAGGACTCGAACCTGAGACCTCCTTTATATTAGTTATGCACGTGCAATGCACGCGTTGGTAGATTTACAAATTTACAAATGACACTAAGGCCTTCTCCCATTATAATATTAGAGATTTATGAGATTATTGTGAGAGTGTATACGTGCAATGTACGTGTGTGGCGACGACCTTATTTACTATCCTCATTCAACAATATGTGTATATATGAGTTTAAATTGGCTCTAGCATTTACACCTTGTGATGAGTTAACATTTACCTCCCATTGTTTACCTACCTCCACACAAAAAAAGCCCTGAATCTCTTTATTTAGGTTTACGTGGATGGCCTTATTCCCCAAACTCACTCTTAAATTTAATTTTTAACACAAAAAGAAAAGAAAAAGAATGTGACTAAGTCTCATATCTTCTATTATTCCTCCAAATATATTGCTACTTTTTTCTAGTGTGGGAGCAATAAGATAATGAGTTCCTCTTAGGAGGAAACTTGCAATCTGGACTGTTGATCAGACCTGAATATGTGATGGCTGAAGTCTCCTTGATCCAAGTCTAAACCGTTAAGAGCGCTTGGATCTGGATCAGACGACTAAGATCGTCGGTGAACCTGCACAAAGTCTAAACATTGGGGGTGACCCCGGCGAAAGATCCTTCGATGCTCAAGTCAGTAACTTAGAAGGAAAAAAAACTAGAGTTTTGGTGGCAAAAGATTGATCTGACTTTGATGAAGGTGGAGGTATTTATAGTCAAGGAGCTAGTTCCACACAAGATAGACTTAAAAGACTATTTTTTTGGGATTCCCCTGGTGAAGAGATAGAGTTAGTTAATCTTCTCTTATTGTAGAGATAGAGTTAGTTGCTCTAGGGCGGATTTAAATGACCACCTTAACAAGATGACGATCCCTTCTTTCTTAGGCAGTAAGTACGCCTGGATGGCTGGCCTGGTGGAGTTAATGGGTCTGGAAGCGGCCAAAGTTCCTTTAATGGTTTGTAGTTGTTGTAAAATTACCGTTCTGCCCATGGAGGCTTTGATATGCATGCCCAAATTGTAAGGTCCTAATTCGTTGTGATTTTTACTAATATCAAAATTAGTATATCATCTCATTGGACACATAAACTCGGTTGAAATAGGAGATTTTAACTGAGTTAAGTCATAGAAAGTATTAGCTAGGTTTCTAGTCGATGGAGAGAGACGAGGAAAGGGAAACCTTTATTTGAGAGTGGTAATCAAGTACAAGAGTAAAGATCCATAAAAAAAATCCAATGTCAGTTACAAATACGCCTATTTATAGATGAATACAAAGATTGTCCCTCTTGGAGCTTTGAGCCTCTGACGCGGTTCAAGTACGCGATTTTTTTACCAAACTATCCCACTTTTTGTAAGTATGTACCAAACTATCCCTGTTCGAAAATTTAATACCAAAAAGTCTCTGTCGTTAACTGAGTTAGTGCCCCTAGTAATTTTCTTCGCGCTATCTCAGTTAGCGTGTGCTAGGATAGACCACTTATCCCCTCAAGTAGGGATGTGGGAAAAACTCACCCAATATAGACTCGTTAACTCCGTTAGCGTGCCCATTTAAACTAGGCACGCTAACCGGGTTAGCAAGTGTCGATGGGACAGTAGGGGCACTACCTCAAAAAGGGGTGTGGGATAAAAATCACTAAGTATATACACTTTAACCCCATCAGCGCGCCTTTTTATACCAGGCGCGCTAACCGGGTTAGCGAGTGTCAATTGGGTTCCTCTTAAATAACACACACTATCTCATTCTCATCTTACTTCTTCTCTCTCCCAAAACCCCATCGCGCAATTTTGAACCCAACCCCCAAACCCTAACCTCCGATTTCGGCCTCTACTCATCCCAATCTCTCGAATTTTTTTACTAAAAACTCTTCTTCACTGCCGAAAATCTCATCTCAACCATCATTTTCCCCAAATTATTGGTGAACCCATGAACCTTTTTTCCCAAATTTTCGGAAGTAGAGGGTTGGATCTGCAGCGGCGTAGTCAACTTCGACCTTCAACCCAACATTTGTTTGTAAGTGTTCGTAACTTATGGTATATAATTTTAGGTGATTTTGGGTGAAGGGTTGGATTTGAAATTTTGGGTTCATTTTGGTTTGTACATGATAAATATATTAAATTTTGGGTTAAATTTGCATTGGTAGATTTAGGGTTTGGTTTGCATTCATAAATTTGCATTGATAGATTTAGGTTTAGATTTAAATTTGCACTGATAGATCTATAAATTTGCATTGATAGACTTTTTTTGATAAATTTGCATTGTTAAATTTGTACGTGATAGATTTAGGTTGTAAAATTTGCTTTGCACGTGATAAATTCGCATTGTGTAATTAACCAAAATTAAACCAATATTAGGATGGACATTATGAGTAATATTGTTTGATATTGAAATTTTGGAAATTAGACATTATTAATTGTATAGTAAATTTATAGCAATTTTAAGGTAAATTTGTTAACATATATTATCAAACATGTACGATTCTATTTGATATAACATATGGCACGGACAATGGGTAATCCCGAAGAAGGGAGTAGTAGTAGACCTCCAACAACCCGGAAAGGTCTACGGACATGTCATGGACGACCTCCCAAAAAAACGAACCTTGGTGGACAGAGACGTACCAATGTAAGATGATTTGACATTACTTTCATACGTTCAATTTTAACATCATTAGAATTATAAATTTGTATGTTGAATTTCAACTTTTTTTTTGGTGTAGGATGAGGTCGGTCCTTCTTCTTCACCGGGTAATCAAATGGGCCCGTCTCCACCTCCAAATCAACATGGCAGTTCTTCTCCATCTAGTCAGTTGGGCCCATCTTCTTCCTCATATGTTCCTCCGGTGGTTCTCGGTCCGATCGACCCAAAGGTTTTGACTTTACAAGGTCAGCATCGCTCTAAAGCCGTTTAGGAAGGAAATTCTTCGGAGAGTAGTTTAAGGGGGCACGGCACGTTAGAGATGCATCCCCGTATACATGCGATATTACAACAATGTGGGTTATACGACATCGGGTTAATGAGCTCCATTAAGGCCAACCGACCTTTATTGACTGCCCTTCTCGAGAGATGTCATCCCGAGACACATAGTTTTTACTTGCCGGTCGGCGAGATGACAGTAATACTGTAAGATGTTGCTGTAATAACGGGTCTGCCAATTGATGGACAGGCCATAACTGGAACAATGGACTTTGAACCAGAGTTCATTATCCATGAGTATCTCGGTGTAGAGGTGGATCGATCGGCCCTTGTAAGCAAATCGGTGAGACTGAAATGGCTGAAGGACACATTCTCTAGTACGTTGACTAATACCTCCACTGAGTTGCAATTACATTGTTACTGCCGGGCCTACATAATGACACTTTTCAGAGGTGTGATGTTCCCAAATTCGTCCGGAGATTCCGTGCCGTTAATGTACCTACCACTAATCGCCGATCTTGTAGGAGTTGGGGTGTACAATCTGGGAAGTGCTGCATTGGCCACATTGTATAGAGCCTTGTGTAATTGCTCTCTCGGTGCCAAGCAAATGAATGGACCAATGTTGATGCTACAGGTCTGGAGTTGGGAACGACTACACATTGGTCAACCCATTGTGGCAAAGCAATCACCAAAGTGGGTGAATCTTCCCGAGGACGAGAACATGAGGCCACGCAAGGTGTGTATTGGATGGGTTCATTGACATGGAAGGCTAGCCCTAATAGATGCCTCTCATATTACCGGGACGAGCTTGACCACTTGGCAGACGATTGTGTTAGGTGGCAACCATATACCGAGGCACGTTTAGCGAGTTGGAACCCATAATATTATCCTATACTATTAGTATTGCAATAATTTTTTTTAGCCTTAAAGCCCAAACTTTGTTTACAAAAAAAAAACAAGAAAGAAAGAAGAAGCCCAGCCCAACAAAAAACAATTGGTGGTTAAGTGCAATTACATAAAGACTAAGGGGTTTAATGCAAAAGTGGAGGACACCTAAGCAATTCTACACAATTCCACACTCCTCTCCTTCTCCCTTTCTTTCTTTCTTTCTGCAGTGGCCGACAGCCCCTCCCCCCCCCCCCCTCTTCCCCTTTTCTCTATATATTTACCTACTTCTACTAATTTACTACTTCAACTACTGCTGTTTACTTGCACTTCAACTGATGTTTACTACTGTTGCTATTGCTGTTTGCTACTGCTGCTACTACTGCAGACTACTACTACTCCAATTACTACTAGTGCTGCTGACTACTACTACTACCTACTACATTTTCAACTACTACTACTACCTACTGCTACTTCAACTACTAGTACCTACTACTACTACTACTACTCTTACTGATTATTACTACTCCTACTCTTACTACCTACTACTACTGCTGATTATTCTACTGCTGCTTACTGCTCTCTACTACTGTTTACTACTGCTGTCTACTACTTCTACCACTACCACTTATACTACTATCACTTCTACTACTACCACTTCTACTATCACTTCTACTACTACTTTTGGAATGGAGCAAGAAGTCAAGGAAGAATCAAGGTGCAAGGAGAAGATAGCAACTTGAAGCTTGCAAATAATCAAAGTGGGTATTCTTCATATCTCATGTATTATTATTATTATTATTTTGTATGTTATTTGTTAGTTATTTATATTTAAATAATTGTGTAGTAGTTTATTGACATGATTGTATAGTAATTTATTTGTAGCAAAAGGAAAATTGTTGATAATAGTTTGCTTTGGTAGATGGTATAGATTGCCTGATGAATTAAAATTGAAAGCTTGAATTTTTATCGGTTGTAATCATTAATAGTAGTAATATTAGTAGTATTAATAGTATTAGTAGTAATAGTAATATTAGTAGTATTAATAGTATCAGTAGTAGTAGTAATAGTGGCAGCAGTAATAGCAGCAGCAGTAGGAGTAATAGTAGCAGTAGCAATAGTAATAGTAGCAACAGTAATAGTAGCAGTAGTAGTGATAGTAGTAGGCATCAGTAGTTAGTAATAGGCATCAGAAGGCATCAGTAGTGATAATAGTAAGCAGTAATTTAAAGAAGTAGTAGTAATTCAAAATAAAACTTGTAGTCACTTAAAAGTAATAGTAGTAAAGTAGATAGTAGTGAAAGCCATAAACCTCACGCTTAGCTAACTAAAATTTAAGTTAGTATAATAACGGTAGTAAGGTAGAAAAGCCATTTGAGGATGAAGACTGGGCTAATCAAAATTTATGATAAGTAAAGTAGATTGTAGTAAACTAAAGAAAAGATTGTAGGCATTAAAGACTTTATTAAGCATGTATGCATAAGTATATGCATATGGTGGTAGTATGCATAAGTATATGCATATGGTGGTATTTGGTGACTTAAGTGCACTAGTGTTGATATGCATATGGTGATATCTAGTCACTAAGTGCCGTTTTGTTATACATATAGTGATAGTAAATACGTATTAAGTACACTAGTTTTGACATATGTCAATGATGAGTATCTAAGCTAAACCGACTCTTAGCTTAATCCGACATTTATGTTTGTATGACCTTCACTGTCGCCTCGATTTCTGGTAACTGAGAAACCGTGACATAAGCCAGAATATTTTCTTCAATTAGTCACAATACACAGAAAAACAGGAAAATGTAAAACTTTTTATTCAACACAGAATGTATTACAAGTCTGAATGTTATACAACTGTCATACATTACAACAGTGTTACGATAATACCTTTACAATCCCAAGTATTACAACTTTCAACAATTTACATCAGAGTACAATGAATGAAGAACAACACTTGGTAATTCTCACTTTGTTACTTTTCAACAAAGAGATAATCAACATAATTATTACAGCGGAACTTAAATGACATCGACCCCTCGCTTTCCTTGCCTTGAGTCCTCCTGAACCTCGCACCTGTACTTCTGTGATCCAGTACCTATTGAAGTGGGGACGTCAGTATTCACTGACACTTTAAGGCTGATAACTAGCAGCAAATCTCCCAAAACAAGCATACAACCATGGCAAATGTGTCAGTGTAGTTTAAGTGTTCGTGAGTGCTATGACTTAAATCTAATGCAATAACAACTAAGGCTAGGATGCTCCTATTCTAATGCCAGCAAGTCTCCGGAGCAACATGCAGCCCATACTACATGCGCCCATCTCAAGCCGTTCCTTCATATATAGGGATTTGAACCCGCGCCATGAGTTCTACTCGTGTACTCAACTTGTTTCTGAAGATTAGAGATGACTGATGAGGTTGCCCTGAAACGGTCTAATTCCGTCAGGCGCATCGGACCTCCCTCAAATATCTGACGAATCCTTGGAGTTTCCGCAGATTCAGGTTAGCTCGAAGCATCCCCTACCGCCCCCTAGCCAGACCGTAGTCTACAGCTTCTCGCCTTTAGATACAAGCCAAGACGAAGTTCCGGGGGGTCCATCTCCCCTGGCTCCGACAGGAATCGCTCTCGCTTATCAAGGCACTTCAGAAATTAACAGACGAGATACAGATCCCATGATCCCAACTCGTGAGAAGGCACAGACCGTATCCCTTTAACAAGAAGGGTTCAACCCAATAACACCACCTAGTGCTGGCCTATAGGACAGGTTGGATCATAAGGAATCACCCTTAACACCAACTCTTCCCCTTTGGCGAGTAAATGATAAAATATAGGTTAAGTAGTATTAGCCATACGCTACTACCCTAACAATGTCACTAACCCTAAACAAACTGAGGGATGACAACAGATATTACACAACATGCTAAGTCTTAAGTTAAGACTTCGCAAGACAACTCTACTAGACTGCTCAACCTAGACTTACCAGAATTCCTAAGGATCTGGTTCATGGCCTATCGATCTAAGACCTCGGCAATACGAATGTACCCGCATGCCACTACCCTGAACTTGGATTTCATCTATACTCCAGTCCGCGATCAACCTACATCGGTTAAGATCCGACGGTACACAAGGAGTGACTCATCCACAGTCCCTTAGGAATAAGGAAAACACATGTCTTGATGGTCGATAGCCCCTAGGGTAATAATATCACCCTAGACGAGCACAACAACTACGTACCAGCTAATGATCTACATACGAGTCACCAAAACACATACGAGCTAAACAATCCACGTATGGAACCAATAACTACATACGAGCCGATTACGCTACGTATGAGACTAACAGCTATACGGGCCAGGTGAGCCACGTATGAGCAAAACCACATACAAACAACCATACAGGTAAACAACTTAGAAGTAACCAAATGTGCTTACTAGCAAAACTTGATCTTCTATAATTAGAAACAACAGAAGAATCTACTAACAGGCTACAACAGGCATTCTACCAATGAGAAACCCAAAAGCGACATAAACTTTTTATCGAGCTAATCAATTATTAGTGACTTTCCTAACCCCTATTACCCATAAGGATGAGGAATGTCCCCATGATATGGTCCAATTTCAATTAGAACCTCACACAACTAGAATCCATGGTTTCTTTTCCCAAATTGAACTAGAACTACATGCAACTAGTTTCTTGGGTTCTTTCTCAAGTTTGAGCTAGAATCACCTAGAAGCTAGATGCATGAGTTCATGGGTTCTCCCTAATCCTTCACTACAATACTACCATATACAATTCAAGTATGGTTTCTTTTATCTAGAAAGCTACAATATACCATTCAAGCATGCATGGCTCTTGAATCTAGAACAACTAAGCAATCTCAACATGGGTTCCTTCTAGGGGATTAGCTAGAATGACATCACAACTCAATAGTGCAACTACAACATGATTGGTTCTTCACTAACGCTACAACCACAACATGATAGTTCTTTACTAACACAATTTACTATAACATGACAGTTCTTCACTAACACTATAACTACAATGTGATAGTTAATACTACAACTACAACATGAAGGTTCTTCATTAACACTACAACTATAACATGGATATCTACCATCACTTTATACATGAATGTTTATTACTATTTTAAGCATGAACCTTACTCACACTTAAGCATGAATGTATACTATTTCTTAAACATGGACTCGTACTACATTTAAGCATGAATGTCTACTACCTTAAGCATGTATATCTACTACCCACTTTAAGCACGAATCTTCACTACTTAAGCATGAATAGTAGCATTGGTACTAAAACCCGAAACCCGGACCCGACCCGGACCCGACCCGGACCCGGCGTTGGACCGGAACTGACCCGATCTAATATGGGTAGAGTATGGGTCCTAAATAACTACCCGTTGAAATTTCGGGTCGGGTCTGGGTCCCCTAAAAATGGAACCGACCCGGACCCGGACCCGGACCCGCAATAGAGAATTAATCAATAAACGAAGCGGACCCGATCCGGACCCGACCCGTTACCCGTTACCAGTGCCAGTTATCATGCATGACAAATGCTGGTATGATCCTGTTGCAGATATTAGATGCAATCAAAGCTACAGTAGATTACTAACAACTAGTTTCCATGCCATGGTATGCCGGATCGCCGCCAATAAGCACAATGTCGCTATAATACTGGCCTTCAGCAGCGAGAATCCGCTTTGCTTTGCTTTGCTATCAGCACCCCTTGCTATATTGAAGTCACTGTAGACTTCCCATTGTAAACTGATGTACATGTACTGATTTGATTTAATAAGAGGTCAACCTTGACACCTTGTATTTCAGTGTATGATAAAAACAACTTAGTTGACTTGAAAGGAACTGATTATATGTTGGCTGCCTTGTTTGTAGCCAACTTAGTTCCCATTATTAGATGGAACCTCCTCTTGTTTCACACATTTGATCAAGTCTCACCTGTGTATAAATGCATATGTTTGCCTACAAACTAAGCAAAAATTAGGGCTTCACACCACCAGTTCGACATGCGCACCAGTTGAAGGGATCTTTGGAATATGTCGAGCAAGGAAGAAACTAGAGTCCATGATCAGTATATCAAAAGTAATATTGTGTTATGCTTTAAAGACCCGGAACCGAATCGGACCCGTGATTAGAAATCGGACCCGGACCCGGACCCGAAAGCGAACGGGTAACATTTTTTGTGGGGAACCGGACCCGGACCCGGACCCGGACCCGAATTTCATGGGTCTGAGTCCGGGTCCAGTATTTGGACCCGTCATTGACCGGGTCCGGATCCGGGTATTGAGCTACCCGACCCGACCCGACCTGTTACCAGTGCTAATGAATAGTCACTACAACTCAAGCATGGATACAACTTAAGTAGAAAGCTACTATAAGTTTAAAGCATGAATAGCTACGAGATTTAAGCATGGATATCTCCTACTACTTTAAGCATGGTTAATTGCTACAACTTACCCATGAGTATTAACAATTTAGCATGGTATACAACAAAGCATGATTTTCTTTACTACTTTAACCTTCCGCAATTAGCATGGTATGCAACTTTAAACATCATTCTACAACAATCTCAAGCATGGTAGGAACCTACTACAATCTTAAGCATGGCAGACTACTTAAGCATTCCTATAACAATCTTAGGCATGGTAGGTAATTTAAACATCAATCCTACACATTCCTAAGCATGGTATATAACTTAGTATGAATCTACAACATTCCTAAGCATGGTATACTACTTAAGTATCAACCTAAAGCATAGTATACATTTTAAGCATGAATAAACATGAGTTCTCTACTACAATCCCTACAACAATTTGAGCATGAATACAATATACACATGAGCTCTTTACTACCACCCCCTACAACAATTTAAGCATGGTATGTAATTTAACATCAATCCTACAATAATTTAAACATGGTTTACTACTGTAAGCATTACCTAAAGCATGGTATACATTTTAAGTATGAACCTACAACATTCTAAACATGGTAATACTATTTAGCATGAATCTACAACACTCTTAAGCTTGGTAGGTAATTTAAACATCAATCCTACAACAATCTAACATGGTATATAATTTTCCTACAACAATCTAGGCATGGTATGTAATTTTCCTACAACAATCTAGGCATGGTATACATTTTACCTTAAACATGGAAAATTGCTACAACTAAGCATGGATAATTAGTACAACCTAAACATGGATACTTACTTCAACCTAAGCATGGATACTACAATTTTAACCTACAACCAAAATAAGCATGGTCTACAACATAGCATGAGTTTCTACAACAAATTAGACAACTTAAGCATGAATCTTTTACCACAATCCCTACAATAATTCAAGCATGAAAATATCATACGCATGGGTCTTTATCAATACTTAAGCATGGGTATTTTTACAAGACTACCTCTCTTTACAAGATACAAGTCTTTGAAATGCTTACAAAAATCTAACCATATGAATTACACTTTAAAAACTACTTTTTATAGCCTATAAGTCTTACCCATAACAAAGGTCTACTTCTTTTTCTTCATACTACAAGTCTATCTTTTTATAACTAGGAGTTAGCACAATTTGTTATTTAATAAATTAGAGAGTAAGAAGCAAATAAAAGACTTATTCATTAAAGTTGTCAAGTTCCATAACCCAAAAATGGTTATGTAAATATTCTAGTTGACAATCTTCATATGTCTTTGTCCAATAGTCCAAGTTGTATGTTCTACAACCCAAAAATGGGTATGTACACAAGTCCATATGCTTATGTGTATGAGTCCAATGTCAAGTCCTACAACCCAATGGGTGTATACACAATCCTCCATATGTTTATGTTCATTAGTCCAAAATAACAATAACAAGAACAAAATTACAACAACCAAAAGAGTCAATCTTTATGTTGTTTATTAGGTTCTACCATTCACTTTCTTATGTGGTCCTTCCCTTTTCTTTTTCCCACACAAAATGCTAGTTCAAGTTGTTTAACACAAACAACATACCCAACAAAAATAACAACACAACAAGACAACTCACAAAAGGAAACAAAACAACATACAAGAAAACAAAAATCAACAAAGAGAACAAAATCAACACACTCAAACAAACAAGAAAGATGGAGAACCCCCACCGTAAACTTGTAGGAAGAACTAGCTTGCAACTCTTCTACTTCCCCTTAGCTCTTATGAAAACTCTATAGAAAACCTACAAGTAAAACTCTCCTATTAGTAGTTCTCTCTTTTTTTTCCTCCCTTTATATTTTTTTGTCTTTGTAAAATGAGACAAGAGTGAAGGGAGGGGGTATTTATATGTGGAAGAGAAGGGGGAGAGTGCAAAAGTGTACCCACAAAATGCACAAAACCCCCTAGGGGTAAATGGGCCGGCCATGCTCTAAGGGTGAGGGAGGGTATGGTGTAGGGTATGGTGTGAGGGTGAGGTGGAGGGGTGAGGTGGAAGAGAAAGGGTTTCTAGAAGATCACTCTTTAATCTCTTATGCATTTCTTAACCCTAGTTTAACCTCCTAACCCAATTTTATCCATCCTAATTGGTTTGTCATGACAAAAGAAGTATTTTGTCCAAAAATACACACCACATAATTTGTACAATGTACTAATTGGCACAATACATATATGTATGTATATATATATATATATATATATATATATATATATATATATATATATACCGAAAATCTTCGCATAATCTGTATAAAAATAATCTAATTTCGAAAATAATAATTAAAATAATTTATAAAATGTAATATTCATCCGGGATATTACATTCACGTTTGTTTTCTTCTGCATCAAATATTGATTGTTGAGGATTTTGGAGATTACGGGTTTCAGCCGCATTGCGTCAGTTGTATTCAACCGACGTGCCTACAGTTTGCTAATGCAAGATCGCTGATCGTGGAGCAGGGGAATCGAGCTGCAGAAAGCATCCAAGTGTAGGATATAGTTTCCTTGTGCAATGTAAGTTTCTAAATTCCTGTAATTTTCTGTGTTGTGTACTCATTGAAGTAAAGATTCTGGATAAGTATCATGAGCTTCCAAAATGCAGAACTCGGGGCGCTACAAAGTGGTATCAGAGCTAAACTTCAAATTGTAGTACCAACATAACAGTGAATTAGACTTGGATGCCCCAGTTAGAGTCAGGTTTAGTTTGGACAGTAGGATGGTCGTGATTCATATTGTTGTACGTCCAGCCTATGTTTACGATCTCCCTATATCCGGAACTAACCCATGTCTATATTTTCTTATTTTTGAAGGATGTGGGGAATAAATGAAGGTGGCAGTAACGGAAGGACCGAGGGTGAAGGTAGAGTCTATCAACGAAACAGAGGTAGCAATAACATGAGGACTGAAGGCGAAGGCAGTGGAGTGAATCCCACCAATCTCAATATCGAAGCAAAAATTGCTCGGGTATATCAAATAATGGAAACTTTTATGGAGGCCAGTCGAAATTTTGCACCACCACCAGGAACCCAGAAAAGGAATGTAGGCGATGCCATTGCTAACCACGTCAAAATGGTAGAATCCTTTAAGAGAATGAAACAACCAGTATTTGAAGGCCAAGCAGATCCAACAGCAGCCGATGATTGGATTCGTCAGGTGGAGACTGTGTTTGAAGTACTTAAAACACCAGAAGAGAGCAAAGTTACATTGGCGACTATTCTTTTGGAAAAAGACGCAGGAGTGTGGTGGCAATTAGTCAAGCGGGACATGGGTGATGGACCAATTGCATGGGAGGACTTCCTCGAAGAATTCAGGCAACATTACTTCCCTCTGGACGTCCAAGAAGAAAAAGCTATGGAGTTCATCAATTTGAGGCAGGGCAGTATGACAGTACGAGAATATGAAGTAAAGTTTACACAGTTATCTCGATATGCCCCGAAAATGGTTCAGGATGAAGTTAAGAAGGCTAAAAGGTTCGAGCAGGGTCTTCGACCCAGACTGAGGTCAAGAATGGTGCCTTTATGCATTCATAGGTTTGATAAGCTAGTTCGACGGGCCGCAGTAACGGAGATGGATATGAACCAAAACAAGCAGCCGCAAGAGAAGAGCGGGAACCAGAACGAAGGGAAACGATCTGTTCCAGCCACAAATTTCATGGAGCAATGCCCGAACCAGAAGTTCCAGAAGCCTAATACCAGTACACAAGCCATCAAGCCAGTGAAGTGTTTCCTTTGTGGAGAGCGAGGACACGTTAAATCCCAATGCCCAAGGAATAAGATTCACGATAGTGAACAAACGTATTTCAATTGTGGAAAAGTTGGCCACGTCAGACCAAAATGCCCACAACTGCAAAAGAACAACAGTGGTCCAGGACAGAAGACTAATGATCATGGGAAGATGCCCTTCCGTTAGGGACATGTTTTCGCATCGACTAAAGTGGATGTTGAGAAGGAAGATGTGGGTCATCACGAGTATTGAAGGATGAAATGTAGTTTGCTTTACTGCTAAAAAGGATATGTTTTAGTTGTAACTAGAAGTATGAAGTTTCCGTATGTACTTGGATGATAAGTGTTAAATTAAATATGATGTTGTGTTTTGAAATGGGTATGTTAAATATGTTTCTGGGTGTCTGATCCTCTCCATTGGTATAGTTCCAAGGACGGAACTATTCTAAGGGGGAGTGATGTGATACCCCTAAATTTCTTACAATGAATATACATATACATTGTTATTGTTATCTTTATCATACATAGTTATTATCCTATACTATTAGTATTATTGTATACTATTAGTATTGCAATAATTTTTTTTAGCCTTAAAGCCCAAACTTTGTTTACAAAAAAAAACAAGAAAGAAAGAAGAAGCCCAGCCCAACAAAAAACAATTGGGGGATTAAGTGCAATTACATAAAGACTAAGGGGTTTAATGAAAAAGTGGAGGACACCTAAGCAATTCTACACAATTCCACACTCCTCTCCTTCTCTCTTTCTTTCTTTCTTCCTGTAGTGGCCGACAGCCTCCCCCCCTCCCCCCCCCCCCCCCCCCCCCAACCAATTCCCTTTTTCTCTATATATTTACCTACTTCTACTAATTTACCCCTTCAACTACTGTTGTTACTACCACTACTGATGTTTACTTGTACTTCAACTGATGTTTACCTACTGTTGCTATTGTTGTTTGCTACTGCTGCTACTACTGCAGACTACTACTACTCCAATTACTACTAGTGTTACAGACTACTACTACTTCCTACTACTTCTTCAACTACTACTTCTTCAACTACTAGTACCTACTACTACTACTACTACTCTTACTGATTATTACTACTCCTACTCTTACTACCTACTACTACTGTTGTCTACTACTGTTTACTACTGCTGTCTACTACTTCTACCACTACCACTTCTACTACTATCACTTCTACTACTACCACTTCTACTATCACTTCTACTACTACTTTTGGATTGGAGCAAGAAGTCAAGAAAGAATCAAGGTGCAGGGAGAGATAGCAACTTGAAGCTTGCAAATAATCAAAGTGGGTATTCTTCATACCTCATGTATTATTATTATTATTATTTATTTGTTATTTGTTTGTTATTTATATTTAAATAATTGTGTAGTAGTTTATTGACATGATTGTGTAGTAATTTATTTGTAGCAAAAGAAAAAATTGTTGATAATAGTTTGCTTTGGTAGATGGTATAGATTGCTTGATGAATTAAAATTGAAAGCTTGAATTGTTATCGGTTGTAATCATTAATAGTAGTAATATTAGTAGTATTAATAGTATTAGTAGTAATAGTAATATTAGTAGTAGTAATAGTGGCAGCAGTAATAGCAGCAGCAGTAGGAGTAATAGTAGCAGTAGTAATAGTAATAGTAATAGTAATAGCAGTAATAGTAGCAGTCGCAGTGATAGTAGTAGGCATCAGTAGTTAGTAATAGGCATCAGAAGGCATCAGTAGTGATAATAGTAAGCAGTAATTTAAAGAAGTAGTAGTGATTCAAAATAAAACTTGTAGTCACTTAAAAGTAATAGTAGTAAAGTAGATAGTAGTGAAAGCCATAAGCCTCACGCTTAGCTAACTAAAATATAAGTTAACGGTTGTAAGGTAGAAAAGCCATTTGAGGATGAAGACTGAGCTAATCAAAATTTATGATAAGTAAAGTAGATCGTAGTAAACTAAAGAAAAGATTGTAGGCATTAAAGACTTTATTAAGCAAGTATGCATAAGTATATGCATAAGTATATGCATATGGTGGTGTTTGGTAACCTAAGTGCACTAGTGTTGATATGCATATGGTGATATCTAGTCACTAAGTGCCATTTTGTTATACATATAGTGATAGTAAATACGTATTAAGTACACTAGTTTTGACATATGTCAATGATAAGTATCTAAGCTAAACCGACTCTTAGCTTAATCCGACATTTCTGTTTGTATGACCTTCACGTTTCTTTTCTTCTGCATCAAACATTGATTATTGAGGATTATGGAGATTACGGGTTTCAACCGCATTGCGCCAGTTGTATTCAACTAACGTGCCCACTGTTTGCTAATGCAGGATCGCTGATCGTGGAGCAGGGGACTCGAGCAGCGGAAAGCATCCAAGTGTAGGATATAGTTTCCTTGTACAATGTAAGTTTCTAAATTCTTGTAATTTTCTGTGTTGTGTACTCATTGAAGTAAAGATTCTAGGTAAGTATCACGAGCTTCCAAAATGCGGAACTCGGGGCGCTACACCATCAACCGTACAATGCCAATTTACATAGTTTCACCGGTATGGGTCGACAAGCAACTCACGATTGCGCAGCTTCATTGCACATACACGTGGATTTTGGAACAACCATCGTCTCGATCACGTACTTGTGAATATTCTACCGTTCGATGCGTCTTCCTATGTCCCTTACATGGTGTGGTATAGGAGAATGACTTGTCTTTATATTTCTCCAACAATCCAACTTCCAGCGGGGGTACAAGTACCGACACAGAGACATGCCGCCGATCCAGCAGACACGTACTCCGTTAATCTACCAATGTTCCAACCGAAGACACCATTACTTCGGAGTGTGTAAGTTTTATGTCCATATTTACATTGCTACTAAAAAGTGTATTTATTTAATTTATTATTACGTTTTTTTTGTTTTTGTGTAGATGGTCCGAACATGAATTCAAGTGAAAGAATGCGCGAAAGTATTAAAGAGTAATGTAGCCGAACCCTTGAAGGTATTCGTGCATAAAATTGTTGAGTCATGTCGATCACAAACAGATCTCATCGGAGAAGGCAACAGAATAGATGCGATATTGTCCGGTCCCGTGCACCAAACAGGTCGTCAGAAGAAAATGGCTACAAAATCTTGTCCTCATCCAATAATACAAGAAGAAAAATAACGAAGAAGAAGGGAGTCGTCTCCACCGGTTGATGAAATCCAAGAAGAGGAAGAAGAAGAACTTGACGAAGATAATATTCTCCTCTCCGGCTTAACTCAGGCAAGCCCGAAGTGTCCAAAACGTGCAAGGAAACATCCAAATCTATTCACCCCTTCGTAGATAAATTTTTGTTTTTGTTATGTCTTTTTGTAATTTTGAAAGAATTCGTGGTAGTTAATGTTATGTTGAACTCTTATGGTTGTCTAGGTGATGTGTTTGTAGTGTAAATTGGGATATTTGTTGGCTGTGTTTGGAGTAGGGTTGCTGTGTTTGGAGATTGCCCAAAATTTGTATGTTGTGTATGGCTGTGTTTGGAGAAGGGTTGCTGTGTTTGGGATATTTATTGAACTCTTTTTGTATGTTGTGTTTGCTGTGTTTGGAGATGTGTTGGTCATGTTTGGAGATTGCCCAAATTTGGGATTTTTATAAAGCGGCACCTGGGAATGATATGTTGAGAATGATATGTTGATATGTTGAGAATGTATATGTTGATATGTTGAGATTGTATATTCAGGTATCAACTTCTGATTTTTATAAGTCTGTTTGTGAATATAGAACCACCCGTTAACTCGGTGAACGACCTTGGTAAAAAGGGGAATGCTAACTGAGTTAACGGGTGTGACTATCTCAAAATTCCAGAAAAGTTTCTAGAAATTGTAGATCACAACAGTCATTAACTCAGTTAACGGCCTTGGTAAAAAGGGGCACGCTAACTGAGTTAACGAGTGTGACTATCTCAAAATTCCAGAAACTTGAAAGTTTCTGGAGATTGTAGATCACAACAGTTGTTAACTCAGTTAATGGAATTGGTAAAAAAGGGCACACTAACTGAGTTAACGTATGTGACTATCTCAAAATTCCAGAAACTTGAAAGTTTCTGGAAATTGTAGATCACAACAGTCATTAACTCAGTTAATGACCTTGGTAAAAAAGGGCACGCTAATTGAGTTAACGGGTGTGACTATCTCAAAATTCCAGAAACTTGAAAGTTTCTGGAAATTGTAGATCACAACAGTCGTTAACTCAGTTAACGACCTTGGTAAAAGGGGGCACTCTAACTGAGTTATCAGGAGTGACTATCTCAAAATTCCAGAAACTTTCAAGTTTCTCGAAATTTTAGATCACCACAGTCGTTAACTCAGTTAACGGTCTTGGTAAAAAAGGGCACGCTAACTGAGTTAATGGGTGTGACTATCTCAAAATTCCGGAAACTTTCAAGTTTCTGGAAATTGTAGATCACAACAATCGTTAACTCAGTTAATGACCTTAGTAAGGTTGGATTGCTTTTGCTGATTTGAAACAGTCATTAACTCAGTTTATGGTTTGAAACTACTTTTGCTGATGGAGTAAGGTTGGATTGCTTTTTCGTTTCCCACATACGGCACCAATCTGTTGCTGCTAATTTTGGTGTGAGAGCAAACAGATGAATTTGTGGATTCTTTTGGAAACAATAAAAGCAAACTTGTTGACTTTCACCGGTGTTTGACTGGTTTCTTGCTGCTGTCGTTGACCTGTAAAAAAGTTCGATTGTAACGCCCCGAATTTCAAATAAGGACAAACTCGGGATTTCACAGGATCTTTACTTCACTTCGTACAATTTTACAAGGAATTTAAAACTTTTTATTCACAATACATCAGAGTTCAATTACAACTTGGTTTTACACAGCGGAAGAATGAAATTTACAATAAAAACATTTACAACATCTTTAAAATAAAACAGCACCAGCATATCCACTTTATAGCTCCATGAATGGTCCTTTACCTGCATGTTAATCTGTGGGCACGTCAGTTACTTAGAACTGACGAAATGTTATACACGGCTATCCTCTCTATGCCGGGAATAGTATAACGATCTCATACTTTAACAAATCAACAAAAAGATTGAATGAACAAGTAAAGTGTCAAAGGTGATTATTCTAAACATAAGTGTATGTCATGCCTTAATGCCTAATGCACACAATTCTACACTAGGATGACACTAATGCACACTTGTTCAGATTCTATGCATCCCATACTACATAGGTCTGAGGGCAAGTGCCTACGTACTCCACATTGAAGGGTTCGATCCCTCGCCATGAGATTACCCAGTAATAAAACAAGTTTTAGAGTTATTCCACAGATACGGATCTCAGCCTCCCTGGCTAGCCTCCCTGGCTATAATAACAGATCCCAGCCTCCCTGGCTATTATATCGTGAGAATAATCCCGTAAATGCCCCTCTAGCCCCGGTATATACATATTCTTTGGAGTATGGTAAACATCCGTCGACTACCCTAAGTCCCGGATAAAATACAATCCATCTCCTATGGGGCAACCACAGTCCACCAACTGGGTCTATAGCCACGGAGATCCACCGCCGACTATATAGAAGCACCCATTTACGTTTGCACAAGTCTATTACATCTTCACCTAAGTGCCTAATTATTTTCTAGTTCAAGACATGAATATGTTATCACCCTAGAATCAGTTTTACCTCATACCGGATTTGTTCACAAAAATACGAGATCGCCCAACGGCATTATCTCGAAATCATATCAATTCTTTCTTTCAAAATTACCGGTAACCGAAGTCTTACTAATTCTTAATCATAATCTTTCATGTACAAGAAACATGGGTACACATACCCTTTTGTAATCATGTCATAAACTTATATAATTTCATCTTTCAATTCACTTTACAAAAACAATCAAATCTTGTCTTAACACTTATCCACAAAGTAATCATTTCATAGTCTTGCCACTATTCATGATCTAGTTATTCATAATAAATAATAATTCATTCACAATTTCAAATTCATACGATGTCTCATTTTAACACGATTCAATGTCTCATCTTTAGCACTAAACATGATTTACTCATTCACAACAAAATCTTTCATGATCTCAAAAGTCACATAACTCAACCATATTGCATTTCTAGAAATAAAGAGATTTCAATTCACCCTAAATCATTATTTTGTAAATTAAAAGTCATGCTCTTTACTAATACTTTTGTAGTCATTTATTTTTCTTCCTATCTCAAATCCTCGTTAAAACTTATCAATTACACAAAAACAATCTTTAAAAAAATAATTTCTTCATTTATGTTTTATGAATACTAAAATTTTTCCAAAATGAAACACTTTTGAAAGTTTTTACCCAACTGACCCACTCTCGAAACTATTTACCAAATTGACCTACTCACTATCAAAAATTACAGATCTAGTTCCCACGGAAGTTTTTACCAAACTGACCCACTTTCGAAACTATTTACCAAATTGACCTACTTATTATCTGCTCTTAAGTTTATATAAAAAGGAAAAAAAATGTTTGGGCTTCGTAAGAATCGAACCCAGGTCTGCTGGCCACTCACAACAGAGCCCAAAGTCCAATAGGCTAGCCACTAAGTCTATTGAGGACTTGTGTCATGAATTGGTTAGAAATTACTTTATACCAATAGTACCGATTTCAGATTTTTATTGAGTAAAGCAAAATAGAAGTTAACTATCAAGATTCGAACTCAGGACCTCTTATAAAATAGTATTCACTGGCTAACCAATAAGTCCAATTATAATTTCTGTCTAAGAGTTGTATTTGTATGTTTTTGTTCATACTTTCCTGAAATTGTTTCTTTTTAACAAAACTTGTTTACCCAATAATCCAATCCTTTAGGATATTGAAATAAACTTCTCTTTGAACTAAAAGGAAATCTTAACTAATAATCAACAAATCCAAACTTATTTTTTAGCATATATCTCATTTAAAAAAAAAAATTTATTTCCTTTCTTTACAAAATTTACATTTCTTTTCAAACTCGAAAATTTAAAATCATGCTTTTCTAAAAAAAAAAACTAGTTTATGCCGAACATCCTACAAATAAAAAATTGGGTAAAGAATCAAACATATCTTTTAATCGATTATGGATGTCTCAAAGGAATTCCTTTCATACAAAAGAAAATTGTATTTTTTTGACATACGTCAACATACTTTATAAAAAAAATTATTTTCTTCTCTTTTCTTTTTCATCACGTCTCTAAGCATATGACAAAATATAATATTCTCATTGTAATAAGAATAAGAGCTTACAAGGAATTTTATCTGTAAAGTAATACAACTGGGATCACTTACTTTTGAATAGACAAAGACAATAAAACAAAATATGATCCTTCAAGGTATCATCAGGTACTCATTATGATAATAAAATTATCCCATTTTGTTACATATGCTATCCGTGTAAATATACAAAGACAATAAAACAAAATAAGCATGATGATAAAATTATCCCATTTTGTTACATATAGTTGATGCTATCCGTGTAAATATACAAAGACAATAAAACAAAATAAACATGATGATAAAATTCGGGCTGTAGTCATTATAATAATATTTTCAATAAATTCTGTACTTTGTTTCTTAATTAATAATAACACTTCTACAAATTGAAGTACATTAAAAAAAAACATGAATTTTATCTTCTAATTATCACATCAAATTTATACTACTCATTAATCATAATAGCATGCTAATGTATGACAAATAATCAATCAATTCTTTTTCTCATTAACCCCTAACATGACTTAATTTATTAATCATACATGAATTACTTATCATTCTCATCTCATACCATAGCATAGATCATATAAGAAATTCCATACTACTCATTATTCATTACTTAGCATACATTATTCTAAAATTAGAAAGTATAGGATCACCCACCTTATGTTTGAAGGTTGAAAACTACAAGTGAATGGCTCCTTCTTGCTCCTAGCAACTCCTAGTCCTCTTCTCCTCCTAGCAAATGCTCCAAGCGAGAGAACCTCCAAGCACAATATCTTTCTTACTCTCTTTCTTTTTCTTCCTTTCTTTCTTTTTCTTACACTTATTTCTTTCTCTCTTGCTTCTCTTTTCTTTCTCTTATTTTTCTCTCTTTCTTCTATTTTCTATTGCTTGATTTGCTTTTTGGTGTCAAGAATGAGAAGAGAAATGGTGGCTATTTATAGGATTTTGCTAGGGACTATATTGCAAAATCTCCCACCTAATAACTTCTCATTTTAATTCTTACAACTCTCCACTTTCCTAACTCCTAAAACCCCCATCTCTTCATCTCCCCACTCTCCACTAACTTAATCTCTCCATTATTCTACCACCTAGCCCACAAAATGGTCCAAATACATTTGTGTGTACATGCACACATGCACAAACAAATATGAATACATTTCTATAACTCAAAAATGTGTACTAATATTGTAACTTGTCATGTATTGGTACATGTTCAACCTAATTTAAGTTATAATTAGTGGGCTTGAATCATGGGCCTTCATTTAATTTATTTAATTATCTAGTGGGCTTGCTACATGGGCTCATTTTATTCAACTAATTTAATTATCCTAGTGGGCTCTCTTTTTAATTAGTCTATTGGGCTAGAATTTAACTTTAAGTCCATGGATCAAAAGAAAGGCTAAATAAAACTAATGCATGCTAAAAATAGTAAAATGAGAGTAGCAAAATGAGAATAAAAATTTGCACGTGCACCATACGTGCAAAAATTGAAAAATGCATTTTAATCAAAACAAGGGGAAAATAAATTTTCGTTTTATAAAATAGATTTAAATACATAAGAATAAATAATTTAAACCTATAGAGAATATTATACATGGTGGTGGAAACACGTGCATCAAAAACACGTAAAAAGCACGTAAATCCCAAGGATTGAAATATTATATTTTAGTTGACTGAAATCAATACGAAAAATGTATAAATAGTACGAATCCAAAATATGTAATGAAATACATTACAAAATATACGTGCGTAACACCCAGGGGCAAAATTGTAATTTCAATTTTGCGGGGTGTTACACTCTTCCCCCCTTAGAGTAGTTCCGTCCCCGGAACTAGCTAGGGTAAAGTTTGTATTTTGTATATGCCAAATAAAATATCATTTTCGCATATAGAAAACTACATACAATAAGAAAAATAAATGTAGTATAAAAATACGCAACAAAGAAAACAGGACGAACTCTTTATAAGAAAACCGTGAGTATCAAAATTTTATAAGAGCGAAACGAGAAAACTCACATAATGAAATAAATATAACCATAAAGATAGGATGGATTGAAAGAAGTTCCAAAATGTTTCTAGGTATGCATTAGATAAAAGGGAAAAGTCAATTAGGTCGTTAAGTTCGGAAAACAATGTGGCGAAGAAAGCATAGTCAATATGTAATTTAGAAAATTTTATCAATGTAATAAACGGTAGAAAATTCGCAAACTGTACAACGAAATCGAGTTAGCAATTTAAAACAAGACCATTGAATAAGAGTTTGGAAAAATAAATGGGAATGAGACTTAATTGGAAATATAGATAACATAAAATGACTTTGTATAAAAATTATAACTTGAAAATTTAAAATAGAAGACATACATTGAAATACTTATGAATTCTCAAGTAGACCAACATACAAAGTTTTATAGGCGTAAAAATTTTGAAGTGACACAACCAATAGTATGACATGAAAATTATACATAGTTTGTCGGAGTAAAGCAAACATCATAGTAGTAAAAAGTAGTAATATATTATTGAAATAGTGCGGAAACTAGAAATAACTTATAAATTGAAGAAAAGTATCAATTTCATTTTTGTTAGGTGAGTAGACACCAAAATCTACGATAAGTTAGTGGCAAAATAAATTACGATAAAGCGGTTGATCTTAAATAGTAATTACACAAGTAAGATAGAAATCAGGCCAAATAATATAACTCCAAATTGCAAAGTATTAATGTAATTAGATGAAGGTAAAATGATATGTATAATATCAAAATATATGATATATATAGAAATCATTGGGAAAATATATATAATAACTAAGAGTGTAAAGACAGTTAAAATTTGAGAAAAGATAATGTATAAATAGTGAGTATATGCATAATATTAAAGAAGCGTAAAACTATGAGTAGCGATCATTAGTAAAAATTAATATATCAAAACAAATATGCAATAATAATAGTACCAAATGTAGACAATAAAACAAATAGTATGCCACATTTATATAGGTAGAAAATTTCAATCTTGTTAAAAAACATATAAGATAAGATATTATAGTATCACAGAAATCAAATCAAATAAAATGATTGCACATAAAAATTTTCATAAGAAAATCCAAAATAATAAATGAAGAAAATAGTGGTTTCAATATTAATTTAATAAACGGCAATTTAAAACTTGGCAAAATACGTAAAGTAATAGTAGATATAAACGGGTAAACATAAAGTGACATAAATACATGAAAGACGAAATTTTAAGTTTGAAAAACAATTTTAAAATATCAAGACTAAGGAAAATGAATATTCAAATGATTTAATAGCATAGGAAAATATTTATTTGAAAAATATGGAGAAAGTACCATGATAAAAATCTACAAAATAATTTGAGAGGAAAGTGTGTAAGGTATCATGAATGATGGTCCAAGCTACCACGCTTCCACTGCGCCACTCTGATACCCAGGGGAAAATGTGCTCGCATACACTCTCATATCAACGTATACGAGATAATAAAATTATCCCATTTTGTTACATATGCTATCCGTGTAAATATACAAAGACAATAAAACAAAATAAGCATGATGATAAAATTATCCCATTTTGTTACATATAGTTGATGCTATCCGTGTAAATATACAAAGACAATAAAACAAAATAAACATGATGATAAAATTCGGGCTGTAGTCATTATAATAATATTTTCAATAAATTCTGTACTTTGTTTCTTAATTAATAATAACACTTCTACAAATTGAAGTACATTAAAAAAAAACATGAATTTTATCTTCTAATTATCACATCAAATTTATACTACTCATTAATCATAATAGCATGCTAATGTATGACAAATAATCAATCAATTCTTTTTCTCATTAACCCCTAACATGACTTAATTTATTAATCATACATGAATTACTTATCATTCTCATCTCATACCATAGCATAGATCATATAAGAAATTCCATACTACTCATTATTCATTACTTAGCATACATTATTCTAAAATTAGAAAGTATAGGATCACCCACCTTATGTTTGAAGGTTGAAAACTACAAGTGAATGGCTCCTTCTTGCTCCTAGCAACTCCTAGTCCTCTTCTCCTCCTAGCAAATGCTCCAAGCGAGAGAACCTCCAAGCACAATATCTTTCTTACTCTCTTTCTTTTTCTTCCTTTCTTTCTTTTTCTTACACTTATTTCTTTCTCTCTTGCTTCTCTTTTCTTTCTCTTATTTTTCTCTCTTTCTTCTATTTTCTATTGCTTGATTTGCTTTTTGGTGTCAAGAATGAGAAGAGAAATGGTGGCTATTTATAGGATTTTGCTAGGGACTATATTGCAAAATCTCCCACCTAATAACTTCTCATTTTAATTCTTACAACTCTCCACTTTCCTAACTCCTAAAACCCCCATCTCTTCATCTCCCCACTCTCCACTAACTTAATCTCTCCATTATTCTACCACCTAGCCCACAAAATGGTCCAAATACATTTGTGTGTGCATGCACACATGCACAAACAAATATGAATACATTTCTATAACTCAAAAATGTGTACTAATATTGTAACTTGTCATGTATTGGTACATGTTCAACCTAATTTAAGTTATAATTAGTGGGCTTGAATCATGGGCCTTCATTTAATTTATTTAATTATCTAGTGGGCTTGCTACATGGGCTCATTTTATTCAACTAATTTAATTATCCTAGTGGGCTCTCTTTTTAATTAGTCTATTGGGCTAGAATTTAACTTTAAGTCCATGGATCAAAAGAAAGGCTAAATAAAACTAATGCATGCTAAAAATAGTAAAATGAGAGTAGCAAAATGAGAATAAAAATTTGCACGTGCACCATACGTGCAAAAATTGAAAAATGCATTTTAATCAAAACAAGGGGAAAATAAATTTTCGTTTTATAAAATAGATTTAAATACATAAGAATAAATAATTTAAACCTATAGAGAATATTATACATGGTGGTGGAAACACGTGCATCAAAAACACGTAAAAAGCACGTAAATCCCAAGGATTGAAATATTATATTTTAGTTGACTGAAATCAATACGAAAAATGTATAAATAGTACGAATCCAAAATATGTAATGAAATACATTACAAAATATACGTGCGTAACACCCAGGGGCAAAATTGTAATTTCAATTTTGCGGGGTGTTACATCGATACACCGGGATGGATGCCGTCGACAAACCCTCCGACACTCTTGTCAGTAATCAAGAAGATTATGAAGGAGTTTTATGTAGAAAAAGATTGATTACCTTGTTATGGTGGGGGGAGGGGTATTTATAGTCGCCTTAGGGACCCGTTTCGAGATAAGGATGTATCTCTACTTTCCGGTATTTTTGGATAAGATGTAGAGTTTAAATCGTTTCATAGAGATAACCATGAATTTGAATTACTCTTTATCCATTTGGATTGGTTTGTAATGGGTTGCCACCCATACCCAGCAGGACATATTCGTTTATGGGTTATTGGGCTTTGAAGAAAGACTCAGTTTTTATTTTAGACCCGTTTGTAGGTAAAACTACCGTTTTACCCCTGAGAGCTTTAAGATTCGTGCCTGATTTGAACGTCCCGATTTATCCTATTCTTAGTCATATCAATGTTGGTGTTCACATTCATCGGCATCTCCCATTCATACCTCGGAAAAGCCATCTCATTCTCATTGAAGTATGCACTCATATTATCCGAAGGACTCAAAAAAGATGAGATATATCCTGATGCATTGAGTTCCTCTTCTGCGATACTTGCATAGGATGAAATAGGGGAGATACTATTCTGTTCAGAAATTGAGTTGATGAAGGATTCACTCAAGTTCAGATACGAAGTTGGATGCACTTCCAAAGAATTAATCAGCAGTGAAAAAGTCTATGTATTTTTAGAACTGTGTGAACTATATATATATACTAGGTTTGCCCGTTGATACGTGCCTACAGCACGTCTTCGGAACGGTACACCTTGTTTGATTATATAAAATAGTTTTGGATCTCCAGCAAATTAATTGAAGTAGCAAACATATTATATGAGGAAGTAGTATATCTACCTTTAAGCTCAACCATCGCCTTCTTGATCATTAGCTTGAACTTACCTGGAATGCATATAGTTTGTTAGAAACACTGCATAAAGTTTTTTTTAACTTCAACATCACTTTTAGATACTTGTAATAGTTATGCAAGGACATTATCATATAGGTTTTATAGAGTTTACTCTAATCTCATAACCACTATGAGCATGTCTAAATATAATGGTAACGCAAGTGCATGTGTGAAGGTATCTACAATACCAATAATCTAAACATTTGTTTGTTTGAGACTCAGTTTGCAATTGAAATACCTCTTATTATTATTTCAACCAAAATGAAATACATGAAGTTCTCAAAACTCTAATCCAAGTAAATCATTTCTTTTATCTCCACTTTGTCTCCCCATTACACCTTTATAAAAAAAAATCAAAAAGGATAAATAACAAATTTACTTTAGCTGTCTTTCTTGAGTGGAAAGTGTACCCTTCACTGGTAAACTCCAGTCACCCCAATCCTATATATCCAAAAATACACTAAAAGTTTTTATATGTTATGTTATCCATGGTTTCTAATAACCAGTGAAGGGAATACTTCACGATAGTATTTTCTCTTGTAGTAAAGAAATTAATGTTGCATATTTGCCATGTTATTTTAGGTTGCTAGTCAGCTTACCTGTCCTGCTATAGTTTGGAAGCCCAAATTGAGGCCACCAAATAATCAATCTCTCACTTGCGTACACCTTAAATCAAAACCAATAAAAAACCATCAAATAAATCACCGAATTAAATTTTTTTAAACCCAAAAATAAAACAATCATACCTCTTTGAACTAAAATCCCATGCACACACAAAATTCGAGTCAGCAAAAAACTGAGTAATCCCCTGTACAATAAAAATTAAAAATTAGAATGAGAATTCGGTTAATGAGATGAAATTTGAGTCGTCACATCGCATATAGAGGCTCTCGATTTGGTGGAGGGGAGTTGCTGTGGAGACGCTTGATATTCGCGCTCCATTTAGTGGAGGGGAGTCGCCGATACAGAGTCGCTTGATATTCACGCTCGATTTGGTGGAGGGGAGTCACCGATACAGAAACAGCAGGGGATCAGATATCGGCGACGACCTCTTGATTAGGGTTTAACATTGGATTTGGATTTGGATTTGCTGTACGATTTTCAAAATTTCAAAATTTCAAAAATTTCAAAATTTTATAAATTTTAAGATTTTCAATTTTTTAAAACTTTTCAAAATTTTCAAAATTTTTAAAATTTTTTAAAGAAATTTAAAATCAAATTTTTTTTGAAAATTTTAAAAAGTTTAAAATTTTAAAATTTAAAAAAATTAAAAATTATAAAAAATTTTAAATATTTTAAAAATTTTAAAAATTTTAAAAATTTTAATTTTTTTTTAAAATAATTTTTTTTATTTGTTTAAATTTGTTTAAATTTTTTATTAATTTTTAAATTTTTTTGAATTATTTTTAAACTTTTTAAAATTTTTAAATTTTTTTAGTTTTTAAATTTTAAATTTTCTTTTAAATTTTCAAATTTTTTATTTTCTTAATTTTTTGAATAGAATTTATTTTCTTAATTTTTTGAATAGAAGATATATATATATATATATATATATATATATATATATATATATCTACTATTATAATGGGAGAAGTAGGGATGCTTTCGGATAAGGATATATCCGATTCGATCCGCATCCGAATCCGATTTTTTTGCGGATACGGATATGAAAAATCCGTATCCGGGCGGATACGGATACAGATACGGATTCGGATATCCAAATCCAAAAAAATTCGGATTCGGATACGGATACGGATATTACTAACAAAGCGGATTCGGATACGGATATCCGCTTAATTTAATATCTATTTATTTAATATATATATTTAATAGTTATAACAATAAGTAAAGTTAAACCCTACGTATTCATTAGATCCAAAATCAAAAATCCCAAATCGACTCCACATCGACTCCAAATCGACTCCACAATCCTCTTCTCCGGTTCTCCCCAATTCCCAGTCCTCATCCCCAACTCCACTCCACATCGACCTCGCGTTCCCCCATCTTCCTCTTCTCCCCCATCCCCCGTCTCCATCGCCCCGTCGCTAGATCGAAGCCCCGTCGCCAGACGCCAGCGCCCCGTCCCCAGTCGCCAGCGCCCCGTCGCCAGCCACGCCCTCGCCTCTTCTCCCCTTCCTCTCCTGCAGCCAGAGTCGACGGCAGCAGCCCAACCGTCATCCCCGTCCCGTGCCTCCCCCCGCCTCCCCCTTCTCCCCTTCTAGCATATTATAGTGCACTAATCTAGAAGAAACAGGACATGTAGTTTGTAGCTGTGTGTGCATTAGTGCTGATCATTTACTGGTTTTTAAGTGCTAACTTTGTTCAGATTCACCTCTGCCAATTTTAGTTGGGTATAGGGTCGCAAACTTGTTTTTTGGTTTTGTTTTTTGTTTGCTAGACTTGTTTTTTTAGATCTTTTTTAATTGTTTAGTCTGCTCTTGTGGTTAATTTACCATGGGGATTACATCCCCTGTTTTTCCCAACTATATATTTTTACTTCTACCAATTGTACAAGTGCAATACAGTATGACCAGTCATTTTCAGCATGTTAATTCCCATTTTTTTCTTAAACTTACCTCATAGTTGAAATGCTCTTCTTTGGCCTGCATTGTGCTGAAGCAGTACATAATACACCATTCTCTCGTGCTTGTAATCTTGAGTGCTGTGTGTGTGCAGTCTTTTGAGTTTAGTTAAATCTTCCTGCACTTATATGATTTCTCCAAATTGTACAGGATTGGATCTTCTAATGGCATCATTGGGAGCAATAAGATCGATGGCTCTTCTCAACTGGGTGGTTGTAATTCTCGAATCTCACCCAGGAATGATGTGAGCAATGGCCCTCCTTCTAATGACAGAAAAGAACGCTCTTCTGGGCTTGTAAAGGAGCGTGCCATTGCTGAAGGAAGCAATAAGTATGTATATTTTCTTGAAAATTTGCTGATCTTTCATAATCATTTCTAATGTGTAAGGTAGTTGTAGTTTCTGTCCAGTTTTGTCATGCACACTCATGTACCAGTTCCACATTGCTCATGTTAGATTGCTTTATTTTTTCCCATGTGTAGTCTGTCTCCTATCCCAGTCCGCTCACATGTACAGTGTTCATATAGGCTACTTTCTCATCCTCATGTATTTTGTAATGTGCGTGTGCATTGCAATTGTCTGCTTGATTGCTGTTCTCATCACCAGTCGGTCTCATCTATCTAAAAAATGATTGAAAATGAAATTGTGAATACAGGTCTTGATGATACATGGCTTGTGATTAGTTAGTACAGTTATGTTTGTGTAATGCATACTTTAGTTTTTCCTGTACAAAAAAATTATTAAATTTCATTGGCCACACTGAAATATTTCCAACTTTCTATCCAGACTCAGTATTTGTGAGGATGCTCAATTAGGAAGTCAGAGTCCTTTGACGAAAAGAAAAGCTTCTATACGATGGAGTTCGGAGACCAAATATGCCACACCATCCTGGTAAAAGAAGTTAAAGAGTCAGTTTCAAACCAATGCAACATAGACAAGTAAGTGCGTATTATATTCATTTTTTTATAAGAGTTGTATATATTTGAAATAAATTTTCATTCTCCTTTTTTGTTCTGTTGATTTCTATTTTGTTATTAGATGTGAAAATCGATATTCACAATTCAGTGATATACATGTATAAGTACTAGTTAAGAAAAATAAATAGCAAAAACTTTATATTTGTTATCCGAATTCATATCCGTTATCCGGTAGACCGTATCCGATTCGCATCCGTATCCGAAAATTGCGGATACGGATATGATTTTTATTTTCCGAATCATATCCGTATCCGTATCCGAATCCGTCTTTGGATTGCGGATACGGATGTTGGTATAGCCAATATCCGATCCGTATCCGATCCGAAAGCATCCCTAGGGAGAAGGGCTTAGTGTCATCCGTCACCGGATGTCATTTTGTCAACACGTGCAGCGCACGTGTTGGCAAAATGGCTCACTTTGGTAAATATTTTCGAGAGTGGACCAATTTGGTAAATATTTTTCGACAGTAGATCAGTTTGGAAATTATTTTCCCTTTTTTTTGTCTTTTTCCTTCTTCCTCCACGTGCATCGCACGTGCATGATACTAGTGTATATATATATATATATATATATATATATATATATATATAGGGTAAAAGGGATATGAGCAACTTGCTCATTTAGTAAATGAGCAATTGATTATGTGGCATGCATGTGATACATTGGACAACTAACTCATTTAATGATTTTTCAATCACATGTATGCCACATCATCAATTGCTTATTTACTAAATGAGCAAGTTGCTCATTGCCCTTTTTCCCATATATATATATATATAGAGAGAGAGAGAGAGAGAGAGAGAGAGAGAGAGAGAGAGAGAGAGAGAGAGAGAAATAATTAAATAAATAAAGGAGTTGTTTTGGGTGGGGGGATTTGAATTTGAGTTTTGGGGGGGAACTTTTGGAGGGGAAAATGCATTTTGTGAGGTTAGATCTGGGCCTTTGATTTTGGGGGGATTGAAGGATAGCCACTTGATAGCTTTCTTTATGTTTTATTTTATATATATATATATATATATATAATTTTCTGATAAGGTATTCAATATGCATTATACCTCAGGAACATTGTTGAGCACCTGATCAGTTCCACAGTATCCTGCAGTCTGATCAATTGCTGAATTTGCAGTTGGTTGTAAATCACTGCTGATATCAAACAGGCTTGTTGCTTGAGATGAACATCTTTATTGTGTTTTATGAAGTTACATTTTATTCATTCCACCAGCATTTTGGTGCAGAAAGTGTATGAGCTGTTTGACTCTTGTTTGGTGCAGAAAGTTGCTGAGCTGTTTGAGGAGTTTGAGGAGTGTTCTGTGGATGTGCATCATGTGATGATAACTCTTTGGGCTGGTGCAGGAAATTTTCTGAGCTGTTTGAGGCGTGTTTTGTGAATGTTTGAGATGTATTTTCTAGGTGTGCTGATCATGGTTGGTTCAATGTATTAATGCTTCGACTGTAACTCTTACTAGTAGTTTGCTGTATGCTGGGCTGCCTTTTGTATGTTGAGGATTGTGCTTTATTTGCTAGCTTAATTGTTCGAGTAAACTGTAAGGTTGTAAGCTATTGTCTTGACTTTAGAAGAAACTCACTGCATTTTTTGTGATTTTATTTTTTAAGTTGATTTTTGCTTAATCTGATGTATGATTAGGGCTGCAATCGAGCCAAGCCGGGCCGAGCCAAATACCTTCAGGCTCGAGCTCGGCTCGTTCACGAAACGAGCTCAGTTTTGAGCTCGAGCTCGGTTCGAGCCGAGCTTTAACCGTATTCGAGCCGAATAGCTCGCGAGCTTAGCCTTAAAAAAAAAAACCCAAGCTCGAGCTCGGCTCATTTACGAAACGAGCTCAGTTTTGAGCTCGAGCTCGGTTCGAGCCGAGCTTTGACCGAGCTCGAGCCGAATAGCTCGCGAATAGCTCGATTCGTTTGCAGCCCTATGTATGATTTACTTTTTGTGATCTTATGCTTTAAGATTCGGAACTGACCCGAACCCGAGAGAAAAAATTGGACCCGGACCTGGACCTGGACCTGGACCTGGAGAGGACTGAGTAGCTAATTTTTGCAAGGACCTGGGCTTGGACCCGGACTTGGTTCTCACTGGTCCGGGTCTATTTTTTGGACCCGTAGAAGGCCGAGTCTGGGTCTGGGTAGTGAAGGACCCGATCCGATAGGACTCGATAGCAGTGCTAATTACTAGTACCTATCAGTCTCGAGGCTGTGATGATGGGGAGATTGAGATTAGTCGAACCAGAAATAGATATGTGATTGCCCACTCCCGGAAATGTTGAGGGACTATTTTATGTTTATTGCTTACAATTCATGATTTGTTCCCACCTTCTCAAGGAAGTCCGAGAAAGACTGTTTTATATATGTTGTATCTCTAATGTGCATATACGTTTTCAAATTGATGAGTTGATTTTGTTATTTGCTCATTGATAAAAAAGAATAAGAGAGTGACTATATTCAAACTTCCATCTGAAAAGTAATCATGCACGTAGATCACATAAACTAAAGTATATGCGACTAGCCGAGGAATCAGTTGCCAATCTGATTCGGGGTTCATTCAGCTCAAACTTGAAAATTTTGCACTTTTTGAAAATATTTAGCGCTCTGCCCTACTTTCCAAAATAATTAGCGATCTGCCTTTATTTAGGACACGTCAGCATAAACCGTTATTGGAAATAACGGCATAGGTTAATTACGTGCCGTTATTTTCAATGACGGCATCTATTTTACATTTTTTTTCCATACTGTTATTTGGAATAACGGCATCAGTATATTTCTCTTACAAGTGTGAATCTTCGAACTTTAAAAAGTTCTAAGTGTGAAAAAACTTATAAATAATGTCGTTATCCTGAATAACGGCATTCGAATGACTGATGTCGTTATTGGAGATAACAGCATCAGTTATATATAAATATGAACTCTTGCCGTTATTTGGAAACAGAGAGAATGAATAAAAAGTAAAAAAAAAAAAAAAAAAAAAATTATAACTGATGCCGTTATTTAGAATAACGGCATCAGTTAATTTTTTTTTAATTTTAATTTTTAATTTTAATTTTTTCGTCAGAGAGGATGAATAGTAAGTTACTTTTTTATAAAAAAGAATTATAATTGATGCCATTATTCCAAATAACGGCATCAGTATTGAGAATGCTGTTATTTGAAATAACGGTATCTGTTAAAAGATTTTCACACTTGCAATTTTTTCTCTAAGTGGAAACTACAAACTGTCGAAAAACAAAACAACCTATGCCGTTATTCCAAATAACGGCATGACACATTTTTTTCAAACAGATGCCGTTATTGTGAAGAACGACATCGAAATAACCTATGCCGTTTTTTCCAATAACGTTTCTTACTGACGTGTTCTAAACAAGAGCATATTGCTAATTGTTTTGGGGAGTAGGGCAGAACGTCAAATATTTTCAAAAAGTGGGGTAGTACGGCAAAATTTTCCTCAAACTTCGGGTTAGGTAGTGTTTGGTTGGAGGGGAGGGGAGGGGAGGGTTTTTTTAAAACTTTTCATGTTTGGTTCATTTTTTAGGAGGGGAGGGGAGGAAAATGGGGGGGGGGGGGGGGGTGCAACACCTCTCCTGAGCCAATTTTGGCTCCCCTCCAAAAGTGGGGGGATTTAGATGGGAGAGAAATTATGTAAATTTTTTTTAATGTGAATGGACTAAATTGCCGTTTACTCTCTCTATTTTTTATTTACTCTCACTCTCTCTCTAATTTAACTAACGTAATCTTGACTACTTGGGATATGGTTATTTGATATAGAAGTTACCGACAGAGCACTCAAGTGGCTTTATGTGCATATCAGCTTTCTTGCCTTAATACTGATATATCGATAAATGGATGTGGCGATCTGAGAGAGTATGGAGGCCTCAGAAAAAGTTAATGGATGTGGCGATCTGAGACTGATATATCGATAAATGCATCCATCTATTCTCCATTTCTCATCTACACTCTATAAATAGAGTGAAGAAGCTAGTATGCCAGTCACAAAACCACAGAGACTTAGTAGAAGGGAGGCCTTACATGAAGATTAGGGCCTATCTCTGGTAGCCAAGGATGACTTGCCTATGTCCTTTTTGAGGTGCGTGTGGATCAATTTTGTGCTCGATGCACACTATGTGGGTTCATAGGCAGTCTCCTTGGCTATTCTGAGTGGCTGTTATCCCTCATGCTAGGCTTAATTCTCTTCATTGTTTGCAGTACTGAGACCGATCGACATTGTCATTGAGAGTAAGCTTGCAAAAGAAACAGATCGAACCGATTTCTTTCTAATTGAATGTGAGTAAGAAGTGCCCATTTGCGTGCATTTCGAATATTGAAGAAGTTTGAGGTGAATTATATTTCTCATGCTAGAAATTCCATTGGAATCTAATGGATGCTTATCTAATACAAGGGTGAGTTTTTAATCACTTAGCAGATGCTTAAGGAAGTTTGAATGTACACATTTCAGTTTACAAGTTAACGAAAGGCTCGGATTGAATACTGATATTAAGTCAGGATCGGATATATTAAACAATAATAGTTATTAATAAGAAAATGTAAAAGTTTTCCATTTTAATATGGTTTTGGAATGCAATTACGGAATGCAATTGTAAAGAGTATAAAAGTAATTTTATTATAAAATTCATTCCCTTCCATTGTGAACCAAATAAGAAGATAATTATTTTTCCTCCCCTCCCCTCCTTTGAACCAAACAGAGTCTTCATTAAATTTCTCCCCTCCCCTCCCCTCCCCTCCCCTCCCCTCCATTAAAATCCCTCCCCTCCCCTCCCCTCCCCTGAAACAAACAGAGCCTTAAGCTTCGGGTTAGGATGGAATAGAAATAGAATACATGCGGTGAGCGTATAAAAGGCGAGAGAATATTAACACCAGTTGAATCAGGTCACTGGCCTCTTCTGTGAACTACGCGAATCAATCAATCTACGATTAGAATTTAGAACAACGAAGAGCAAATCGATTCTCCTTCTTCTCAACGTCTCGTCTCGTCTCGTCTCGTCTCTCTTCTCCTCCCCCTTCCTCGTCATCTAGGGTTTTTCCAATCTATCGATCTCAATCACCAGTCACGTTCGACAGGTAAATCTCTTCTCTATCTCTCCGTTATCCTTCAATCTCGTTATCTTCATGGAAATCCAGCAAGTGATTCGTTGCAAAATTAGGGTTCTGATACTAAAATCCGGATTCTTGTTAAAATTTGGTTTAGGAATCATTTAGATGGTTACCCTTTCATGATTTGCGAGGGAATTTGAAGATATCTAGTGTTGATTCGTTTAAATTGTTATTAGTTTTGTTCTGATTGCGATCTGTATTCTGCTGCATTAGATATTTTGTTATGACTTAAGTAGACAAATTAATTTTGATATGGAAATTAATAAAACCAATTAAATTCCTACTCAAATTTAATGTAAATTATACTGTTTGCGGTTTCACAAACAGTAAAATTCTCTGTGAACAAAGAACAAAAAGAAGATAAACTATCTTCAATTTGGACCTTGATAATGGTGAACTCAGAAAGCTGTTTAGCAAATAGCGTATTGCACTATAAACAAAGCACAGGACAAAGATATTTCTATCTTCGATTCCGACCTTGAAAATTGTGAACAGATAGATTGAGGCTTATTGATGAAAACAATGTTCTTGAGACGTTATTTGCGCCACTGCTATGGTGCACACAGTTGATTAGCGGTCGTCTCTCAAGATACAACAGTCAGAACTCCATTAACTTTCACTGGAATAACGAAGGCTCGGGGAAAATGGATATGACATTAGTGTTTGTGTAAGTTAGCACTGATACACGGTGTTCAAAAATAGAATGCCGATTTGATTAGGATCGGCTTCGATTTACAGGCCTAACCCTGAGAAGTTTTTTGGCGGTTGTACAACTGTATAGGAAAAACTGTCATGACCGTTGCAACCGTTTAATCTTCAAAATCAGAATTGGTTTAAAAAATAAGTTACGGTTTTGACTCGAGAGCCGAAGCCCAAGCCTAGGGAGAACATCTTCGTACCCCTAAGGGCACAACCCTTTGGCTAATTTTTGAACTTATTAATTTGTTTGCATCTTTGCTCTTTTCCGATATGGGAGTAACATTTAATGCCAAATACCACGCAAAGAATTCAATTATTCATTTCAACATGCTAACTTCGTTGGCGAATATTTCATTCATTTGAAATCCGTTTTGGACATGTGAATACATCATTTTATTCGTCTTGATGAGTAGAATAAGATGGAAACGATTTCCAACCTTTGTTTCTTATTGTATTATCTGATATTATAATTAATTTCTAGATGTTTCTTCTTCTTCTTGTTCTTCTTCTTCAAGTGGATAGATTGCACTTCTTCAAGAGTATATGTATTTCTAGTAAGTCAAGTTATATTCCTGCAGGGAGTCAAATCGATAATTTTTTCATAAGTTTACACCTCATGATACTAAATACATACTAAATCTGAGTATGCGATGGGCCATATTCTTTCAGTTGTAGATTATTTGGATCTAGTGACATATAAATCGGATGCTTTAGGATTTGTATGAATCCATGCTTCTTAAAATGTGAAGAAAGGGATGGAATCAGAACAGAGAGTCAATTACCTTATGTCTCTTTAAGACTAAATAGACTGGTTGAAAAAGTTTACCGAATGTCTCACTTGAAATGTGCAGTTTTGTGAGTTATGGTTCCTCTAACTGATTTCTTCTATCTGATACAACTATAAAGGCCAATGCATTGATCAATGTTGATCAATTCTCATTGTATGTTGTCTAATTGGTTGCACGATGATCGAGTAAAGTTTATAAACCTTGATGCATTTCTTGTGAGACTAAACTGATACCTAAGAAGCATGGACACTGGTACACCAACTTGGATGACTCAACATTACAAGTGAGAAATTTTATAGTAGTACTTACATTTAATAATTATATTTCGTGCAGTAATGTCTGACTTGAATGTTGGGAGCAATTCTGATACGAAAAGATTTTAAAATAGTATGGTTTGTGCATGTAAAATGGTATACACTATACCCAATTGTGGAGAGAGAGTTAAAGTAGGACTAGAATGTTACTTATTCTTTTCATGGGCAATTATCCTAAACTCTCCCTGAAAGGGGAAAACAATTTTTATTGAGATTAAATTTAAGTTGGCTACCAAATCTATTCTTACTTAAGTTGTATACATGTATGATATATTATAAAATATTTATCGCCTAAATCCAGTTTAGAATGGATTTAGAGACTTAAAGATTTTAACAATTTTATAGTTATTGGTTTTTCTTAACTACTCTGTAAATTGTGTATTTATTTGTTGATTATTATGTTTATAATTTTGAAATTATGGATTAGACCATTATTTGAGTGACTTTAGTTTGTATGGTACCTCATAGATTTTGGTTCTATTAGGTGGTGAGTGTTTAATTTATGCAAATAGTTTGTCGTTTCATTGTTATTTAAACACATCAGATTTTGCAATCAATATTAACATGTAGCCATGCTTAATCTGTAGTTTAGAATTTACTTACTTAGTTATTGATCATGTTACTTTGATTATATTATATGCAGGGAGATGGTGAGAAGTAGAGCATTTATTCTGTTGATGCTATTTTTAGCAGCACAAATGCCACTTGTGATGCCTTCTAAAACAGTTCCAGCATTTCTATGGTCATCTCAGCATTATGGGTACTTCAGCTCTCCCTTTGAATTTTAAACCTGAGAATTAGAGGGGGTTGTTGGTGGATATATTTAAAGTCTTTTGTGGTTTTTTTCCTGACTGAAACTTACATTTTTGAAGAACCTTATGGAGTTTGTTTATTGTAGAAGATATAATGAATTTCCTGCTCTTAAAGATTATGTTATAGTATTTCTGTTTTGCTATTATTAATATGCCTCTTTCTTTTTGTTGAAAGATATATATATTCATTAAGCTAGAATTCCTTATAGCTATGCATGCCTTTGATTTAGCATAGTGAGAGGGACATGCTGTGATGTAAAACTAACCCTAAATAGAGAATTTCCAAGATTCTTAATGGATTAATTTTACCAACACGTAGTGCGGATCAAAGTTAGAAATTTTAAGCAGTTAATCGGTTTGATGAATTTTCAAGAACTGAATCACGTTTAACAATCCCAATTAATAATTCAATTCTAACAAATAATAGTTAAATTCCTAAGTGTTCTTAGCAAGTAAAAGATTCAATATTGATTTGTACTCTAATCAAGCAGGTGGAACGCTCAATCTCAATATGTGTGGTCGGCAGTTAAATTGAATAATATAATAGAGATAATAAAAAGTATAACACAAATATTTGAGAATTGGAAAGAGTATACCGAGAGTTCGAAGAACTCAGCGTAGATCTCGGAAGAGCACAATAATCAATGAGACAGCAATGGCAGTAACAACTTCAAGAACAATGGCTGGCAGATCTGGGCTGGCGGGTCTGGGTGCGGCGTCGACGGTGGTGCTGACGGTGAGCGGCGCGACGTCGATGGGGGGTCGAGGTCGACGGAAAGGGGAACAGTAGCGGTGGGGCGTTGGGCGGTGGATGGCGCTGAAGCTCGCCGATCGGAGCAGGGGAAAAGAGAGGTGGGGTTTCGGTCAGCTGTTAATGTCGAGAGCGAAACTGGGAAAGGGGATGGTTGGGGTTGGGGTTGTGCTGGGTGGTCGACGACAGGGACGGCGACAGCCAGGGAGTAGGTCGCCGGAGACGGGGGGTGCCGGAGATGAAGGGTATGGGTTGGAGAAGATGAACAGTAGGAGGTGGAGTTTTGGGTTTGGGTTGATTTTGTGATTTGGGAAATTAGGGTTAGGGATTTGTATTGGATTTGGGGATTTTGGGATAGTTTTAGAATTTATCACAAACTCTAAAGGTTTATTAGGATTTATCACAAATCCTAACAAAATTGAATCTCAATTGTATCACACAAAGGAGAAGAGGAAGAGCAAAATTCAACATAATAATTTTTTAAAATCAGGAATAACATATCTTTCTCATTAATCTCAAGGCCTATAAATAGGCTCAAAACAAATCTTGATACAAATCACAAAAGATTCTAAAAATCTCAAAAATATTCTAATGCAAAAAGAAAGATTGCATATGGCTATAATTGCCAAAAAACAAATATGGTACTGAAAAAAATACTAAATTAAATAGAATTGATGTCCTTATCATTCTCTCCGGGTGGGAGAGAGCTCGACCCAGTCGAGTCAAAACAAGTGATCCTGTCATGGTGCTCCAAAAGATCTGGATCCAGTTGCGGGAGCCCCTTACGGTCACTGCAAGTGTCATCCTACTTCGGCTTGTTCTTCCACCTTACCAAATACTTGTGCATACCACCATCTCTTGTAGAGATTACATGATCATCTAAAATATTATTCAATTCTTCTGTCGGTGGGTGAATAGTTTCAGGTAGAGGGGTAAATGTGGGAATCTCACCATTAGGTTGCAGGGTAGGCTTATCTATAAAAAAAATTTCTATGGTGGAATTTTAGCCTTCATAGAGTACTAGATCCTCAATATTGAAAGTCTTACTTATGCCACTGCCTTCAGGAAGGTCAACGATATATGTTTTATCATTGATTGTCTGTAGAATCTTAAATGGGCCTGCAACACGTATGTCCAAGTTCTTAACGGATCAAGCGGGAAACTGTTCCGGATAAATCCGAACCATCAATTCGTCACCAACATCAAGAGTTTTAAATTTCCTTCTTGTATCTGTTATTAACGTGTAGTTAAAATTATTCTCATTAATTTTTTTAGAAATTTCTCTATACAAATCATGAATGCAGAATGCAAATATGGATGTAGACTCTGTGACTCTGTGATGTTCTAACATAGGAGTAAAATCTATGGGCTGCCAAGTGACTTGGGAAGGGATGGGTGACTCAGGTTTACTCAATGGAGGTGACTGGACAGGCTGAATACAATTGAGAGATTGGTCATCCTCTTTTTCATCAAAGTCATTACTTACATTAGGTTCATAGATAAACTCATTGTTGGGCTCAACAACGATGACTGCGGTACCCTCTACTATATTGATCCTACTTGGGTTGGGACAGTTGCCAGCAACATGGCCATATCCCTTACATTTATAGCACTTAGTGAGAGGATCAATCTTAGAAGTCTCTTTCAGTGTTCTTACCCGTGTTGTCATTTCTATGTGGATAGGAATTTGGAGTATGTTTGTTTGGGTAAGACTTGTTAGGGTACTGAGGAGAGGAGTGCTCAGGAGGATTCATTCTGGAGGAATGATCCATCGAATCGCTGGACTTGTAGTGAGAACTTGCTTTAAGGGAATCCATATCGAGGACAAAAGCATAAGCTGCCGCTAATGAGTCCACATTTCTATGAATTAGCTCGTTCCTTAGATCGGCTCGTAATCCAGCCATGAACCTAGAGAGAGTTTGTTCTTCTCTCTCTTTACCTAAAGCATTGCACCGAATACGAAAATCATCAAATTTATCAATATATTCTTGTATGGATTTACTCCTTGATATAGTTGGTTCCACGAATCTAGCAATCGGGTGTGGAACGATAACTGTACATATCTCTCAGTGAGCTTCTCTTTCATGGCTTCCCAAGTGGTTATGGGTGCCAGGCCTCGGCCTCTACGGGCATGTTCAAGATTGGTCCAATGTTGTTGAGCTTTACCCGTCAATTTCATTGTGGCAAATTTAACCTTCAGGGCTTCGCTCATGTCAAACCACACAAAGTAATGGTCTATGGCACGGATCTAATCGAGATATGCTTGGGGTTCCATGTCTCCTTCAAAATGGAGAACGTCAGCCTTAACGTTCTTCTTATATTGTTCGTTAGGGTCACGTTCTTGACGTCGATCGTCACGAATATTCCTTTGAGGGATCTGACGATTAGCATGAAGCTCAGGGACAACAGTTTGATTTAATTCCACTTTCTCAAGTCTCTGATTGATATTGACAAGAATTGCTTGAATGGCAGCTAGGGTAGCGGAAATATCAGAGTTGTTCATTTCAGGTCGGGAAGGTCTAGGGTTTCTAATTGGGTGATTTGGGAGGGATAAGAAAGGCTCGCCTAGGATCTATGATGGTGCTGCGAAGACGCATTCACCAAAAGGGAAGAACTAGGGATCGTGTTTTTTTTTGTGATTAATAAATCTGAAATGATCTAAAATAAAAAAAGAAAATAAAAGATTACACAATCCTAAATGAATGCAAAAATTGATGCCTAAATGATGCAATAACTAGGATTTTAAGAACCTTCGCTCTGATACCAAAATGATGTAAAACTAACCCTAAATAGAGAATTTTCTAGATTCTTAATGGATTAATTTTACCAACACGTAGTGCGGATTAAAGCTAGAAATTTTAAACAGTTAATTGGTTTGATGGATTTTCAAGAACCGAGTCACGTTTAACAATCCCAATTAATAATTCAATTATAACAATCAATAATTAAATCTCTAAGTGTTCTTAGCAAGTAAAAGATTCAATATTGATTCGTACTCTAATCAAGCAAGTGGAACACTCAATCTCAATATTTGTGGTCGACAGTTAAACTAATAAATATGATAGAGATAACAGGGCAGTATAACACAAATACTTAAAAGTGGAAAAAGTATACCGAGGGTTTGAAGAACAATTGGGACGACCGAAGATGAAGCCACTGTTGAAGGGATTGGCCACTGGATCTGGCAATGGCTGGAGCTGCTGCAGTCGGGGCTGACGGCGGCAGGGAGAGGGGCCAGGGGCGGCGCAAGGGCAGCGCGACTGCCTGGCGTCACTGAAGCCTCGCGACGCGGCTAGTGCTGCTGGCTGTTGTTGCATCGGGGTGCAAACGGCAGGAGGTTGGGGTTTGGTGGGGTTGCAGAGTGAGGTCGACTGCGGGGGAGGGAAAGAGGGGCGATGGGGAGGACGACGATGATGCCGTCGGGGTTGATTTGTGGGAGATGGCTGTGGGACGATGATGGGGTGAGAAGGCAGGTGCGGGGTATTGTAGAGGTCGCGAAGTGGGGGCGGGCTAGGGTTTCTGTAACACCCAAGACCCCCGTTATCGGACATCCGTGACACAACCAGAATCTTTGCCTTCAAATGCATCTCAACACAGTAAATAACACAGAAATTTAAATACTTTTATTGCCATCAGAGTTATTACATCAAAAATTACAAATATCAATCTGTCATATCAAACTGTAATGCCTCCCCCCTTTTCTTTTGACTTCAAAATTCCATTCTTTCAATTTCTACATCACTTTAAACATAAACTAAGATAGTTATATTTCAAAGAAAATTTTGGCAGAGTTTCTCCTGAGATTTCTGCCCCGAAACACGAAAAGCTTACAGAATTCTGCTCTAAATTCTGTAGCTCACATCACAGGCAATAATATCATGGGCTCCCCAGGTCAAAATAAGCAGAATCACACAGGCAATATAAATATCATGCTCTGGGGGCCAAACTTATAACAGGATATCAATTATCAATTAAAAACCATAAATTCCTTTGAAAACGTAGTAAAGTTTTTAGAAAATAACTTATAAAACATACCACAGGGTCCGGTACTCCACAACGAGATGGGTACAGGTCAAGAACATATCATGCCACTCCACACTATTACTCATCATCATCGTTCACATACTTATACATCTAAAATACAATTTAAATCATAAAATTCACTATTTACATAATTAAACTTTAAACAACAATTTTAAAACAAAGGCTCCACTCCACAGAGTCTACACCTCACATCTGCACTGCTGAGGACCTGTAACAGTAGGGGATCTAGGGTAATCCAGGGACTCCCTAACCCTCCAAACACTAAGGGGTTAGCCATTTCTGGTGTGAGTATAATCTATTAATTAAGCAAATAAATTAAACTTTATAAGTAAAACAGAAGGAACTTACGAATACCAAGATAATCAAATTTTACTTGGAATCTGAACATGTAAACATCGTAAATGAGATTTCACATCAAATACTCACCGAGTCATTTCCTGCACGCATATCCATACCCGCTTACAACATACTTATCTTTAGTTTGGAAATCAATCACAAATTAGTCGCTTAACGCTCATCACTTTATGCCTTATACAAATATTGCTATTACTTTACTTTCCCCTAAAGCTTTACATTCACAAAACTCTACTTTCACATAACTGCACCTCATTTACCATTCTTTTGCATTTACAGACTCACGACTTATTTTCTTTTGTACTCATCTTCATTAATAAATATGTTCTTTCCCAATCTCATATCACATAACATCACATTCATTCATTTCTTACAACATATGTCATCACGTCTCGCAATACATTACTTTCACACTCATTATACACTTCAACTATCACACTCACAATTCATCTTGAATGGAAAATAAACGTGTATTTTGATTTCCTAGGGTTCGTGTATGCCATGACCTGAGTCTAATGCAAAAAAATACAGAGTATAGAACAGATGCACTTAATCTAATATCAGCAAGACTCTGGACACACATGCATCCCATACTACAGTGCCCTAGATCAAGCCGTTTCTCCAGTTCAGGGATTTGAACCCTTGCTATGCAATGCATTCTAATTCGGTCTACTTCCTGTTCCTGATAGTATGACATAGTTGAGGAGATATAAATAACAGAAATAATTCGGGGCGCTACCCCGTTGTCATCAATAATCGTTGCATCAGACCCTCCTCGAAAGCTGTGACAAACTTACAGATATACACGCAGCATATCCATTGCGCAGAAGATCCTTTATGATCCGTTCGTATCCACCAACATAGAACATGACGGCCTCGAAGGTCTAAAACCCTCTATCCACCAGGATATTGGCATCCCGTTCTTACCATGGTACTTTAGGAATCAACCGTGCATGATATGCACACGCAGCACGTATCCTTAATGACAGGAAGAGACAATCCCATAGTATCACCACCTAGTGCTAACTCTCAGAATGAGTTGGATAATAGGGAATCACCCCTAACACCAATTCGGTTTTCAAGCGAAACAATAAAAGAAAACCCAATCAATGCAGTTTACTGAAAACAAGTTGTTACCCAAATCACACTCGGTGTCGATCAACAATGTCGAGCCTGTCCGGTCTTTCAAAACAATAATCATCACGGGAATCACATCCACTGATTCCCAATACCTTCACAGGTCCGCGACCAAATAATTCCGGCCCGTGACCCTCAGCGAGTGGTCCAACGGCGCCCAAGGATGCAATACAATTCAATGAAGGTAAGCACACACATAACCATCAATTCTTGACCATTGACAGACTCGGGTATCGAGACACCCAACACAAACCGATCAGAGCTATATTCCAAGTTCCAAATGAAATGCTAAACATCATTAAAAACCCGATAGCTCATGATCACCATACTGCGGTATGCAGAGAGTTCCTCATCAATTGTCCGATGAAATAGTTCAAGAAATATCAGTAGCTGTGACCCAAGCTTCGCTCGTCGGAATCCAACACAATCAGATTTCTAGAAGGGTAGGGAGATCCACAGCAATCTCCTAGTGGGCGAGTCCCTCAATATTTAAGAGCTCAAGTCCCGAAGTCAACTTAAACTTGAAGTTTAGTCTAAACAACAGGTTGCTAACTTGTAACGTCCACAACTTCCAACACACAAAATATGGAATTGCTTGATACTACCCATTCCGGAAGATAAAACCCTAGGCTACAACTCTCCAGCTAACCTTTTCCTTGAATTCAATCCTCTTGATACTATAAAACCTCATATACTCTCAATAGTATATTCTTCTTGCAGTCGCTGCACCTTTGCAATATCATAAAAGTTTGCTCACTCATCGGAAGTTTTCGATTCCGGGTCCTATGGGAAGGTGGGAGTGTCTACTTCAACTTCCTAGTTGAACACCTTTTTCAGACTCTATCATTTGGGTTCTAGAAAACACAAGTTCCATCAGGTGTACAAACAAGGAGAAACTGGTTTACTTAGCCAATAATACCTTAACTAAGACTGGATCCGTTCCATCTTTGGAAAATCATAATTCTCAACCTATAAACTGGAATTACAAAATTCCAGATGGGTTAGAAAGCTACGACTCCCTACTATGACTCTCTAGTTGGTCAATTTCCCAAATTCTTAACAATAGTCTAGGATTATCCATCTTCACTGACTAGTCAACTTGTACTAGGCTGAACATAGGCCACTTTGAAATTCAATAAAAAATCCACCTTAAGTCCAATGCTCATGAAATTTGAGATTCTCAATCTACACATATACCATTTTATTGTGTCAAAAATTCATATTTAGATTCATCTCACACAATGAGCTACGACTCTTCAAACATAGCACACAATTTCAGCCACTCTTTCAACAGGGTTTTTGCCACTGTATACGGCTTATTGTTGAAACCTCATCAAACTATCTTTAAAAATTCTAAAACTTGAGAATCATCAAATAGACTCATACCAAAAGCTACTCCCAAAATTTCATAGCAAGATCATACATACACAACTGGTTATGACCTTTTGGACTTCAGTCCAATAGCAGTCGGCTTCAGCTCTGCCCTTTTAGATCAGCTGCACTCTACAAATTTTTGAGGTATCAAACGACCTTGAAAATTTATGAAATTTAGACTATAGTTGTGGACACATACAAGAGTGTCCACACAAATTCTTAGCTCATAACACCCAGGCTACACTGAGATACGAAATCGGAAATACACAGCAAATCGTAATTTAAAATCTTTATAACACACCATGTACATAAAAATAAATGAGATCATACTCACAAAATATCCCGCAAAGACTCGAAGCGCCACCACGCCACCCCGCATCCAAAGTCGCTAATATATCCTATTATCAAATTTCAAGCAATTAAGACTCAAGTCATCAAAACCAATCACGAGAGCTAATAACACTATTCCAAATATCACATAAGCATTTATTGAACGCCTGGGATGCACACGTGCATTACACGTAATATTCGATTTCCGACAAGATTCTTATTTTCAACCAATTACTAAAATCACTCACAAATTATTCTAATAGTCCAACTACAATTTCTACTACCATACGAGAACTAATACTTACCTATATCATTCTCTTTTACAAATCCAAAACCCTAATTTACTAACAACTTGCAAACTCTCTAATAATCTGCTAATTTCTCGCCTTTAGCATTCCTAACATCCCTTAATCTTCCTACCATAATATTCCTACTCAATAGAAATTAACAACACTTAATTTTATACAATAACATAAAATAGGGTATACCTTCCCGAAGCCCTTTCCAAAAACCGACGCTACCATGAGCTAGAGCACCCTCCAATTAGCCATCCCCCCAAATTAATTGAAAAATCATGGAGTATTTCGGCGGATTTGAGCTGGGAAGAGACCGGCGAAAGTTTGGGTCGGTGGGTTTTTCTTTTCGGCCGGGATAAAAACAGGAAGGGAAGAAAGGAGGAGGAGAGGGGAATGGGGGGGGGGTTATATAAAAAATTTATAATATAAATATATATTTATAAAGGGATATTTCTAAATAGGCCCCCATATCTCCAAAATATTTCAAATAAACCCCAACTCGATACTTTAATAATACGAACAGTACAAAATACATAATCGCGCGCAATTCTTAATTGTGCACAGATTACAATGCAAAATAGCCATGTGCTATTTTGCGGGGTATTACAGTTTCGGTCGGGTCGAGAGTAGGGGGAAAGAAGACGATGGGAGAGAGGAGGGTTTTGGATTTGGGGATTAGGGTTCGGGTAATTTTATTTGGGAATTTTAATTTGGGGTAGATTTTAGAGTTAATCACTAACCCTAAAATTGTATTAGGATTTATCACAAACCCTAATAATTGGATCTCAATTGTATCACACAAAAGAGACAGGAAGAGCAAAACTCAACACAATAATTTTTAATCAAGAATGACATATCTTTCTCATTAATCTCAAGGCCTATAAATAGGCTCAAAACAAATCTTGATACAAATCACAAAAGATTCTAAAAATCTCAAAAATATTCTAATGCAAAAAGAAAGATTATATATGGCTATAATTGTCAAAAAAACAAATATGGTATTGAAATAAAATACTAAATTAAATAGAATTGATGTCCTCATCATGCTGTCTTCTATTCTGGAAACTAAGGGTACATAACTACCAAGGTTTTAAAAAACGTAAAACGTACTTCAACGCTCAAGGACCGCTTATCGTTTTTAGTGCTCAAGTGATTAAGTGCCCGATAAAGTGCTCCATTTTTTTTTTAAATTTTAATTTTTTTTAAAAATTTGAGGGTAATTCTAAAAATGCATGAATATTATAAAAAGTACTAGAAATGCAGAAAATGGTAGAAATTGATGTGCAGTGAAGAATAAATGATGTAAAAATGCATAAAAAATGCTACAGATTGTAGGAGTATTCAATAAAAAAGTTATAAAGTGAAGGGACATACCCAGTTAAATAGCACTAAAAGTATACATACAATTAAAACATAAATTGATGAAATTACATGGCAAAGAAAGGAGAGTTAGGAGTGCACATTCCACATGTCAAGGGTCGCTTGCAAAGGAGGATTGTGGTTACGGTTTGAGAAAACATCAGATCTTCTGGTTGAAACAACTTATAAATTAGATATCTGGTTGATTATGGTTTAAAAGAGTTTTAAGTTGTGTTATTTATTCTCTTTCCCACTTGGACTCACTTAAGTGACCGATTAAGCGGATTAGGCCAGTTAAGCGGTCAGCTTAATTTAAACAGTGCAATAAAATCAGTGGACACGCTGAATAGGCCCGCTTTGATTCTCTTTTAGTGTAAATCTGATCGCTTTGCTTGTTTGGCGGCTTAAGCATAAAAAGTGTACTTTTTAAAAACAGTGATAACTACATATACTATTTGACCAATTACACAAGGAAAAAATTAAAAATTACAATAACTTCCAGTTGGCCATGATCTTTCTATCCTTTCTTCTGACCCTCCACACAGAATCTAGTAATAATACCTTAATACCTTTATTTATCCTCCGAAGCATCATTACCGAATGAGTTCCAGGTGTGAGTATCCCTTGTTCTTTTCCTGCCATTTATGCTAAGTTGTAGCCCCAAAAGCCATCCTAGCAAGATAAGAAGTTTGTTCTTACTTCTGAAAGATGCTCTAATTTGCTCAATCTCTTGCCGTAAGCTTGGTGGGTTAGAGGAGTACTCAACCCCAGATTTAATCTGCACAACTCCTAGACATATTTAGAATAATGACATTGAAAGAAAAGAGTTTTTGCAGCATCCTCACAAAATATTCATAACTAAGACTGAATGATTCCCAAGGCGCAAAGCTTATCATCTTTGGGCAGCTTATTGTGAATGGCTCTAAAAAAAACAAAATTTTAGTAGAATGAAAGGTATACTAAGCTTCATTAGGGTGTGTTTGGTTCATTGCAAGTGGGTGTTGCAAGTGCGAATGCAATTCTGCAAATTCTGCAAGTGAAAATATAAAATAATATTTCATCACTGTATTCACTCATTGCCTCCAAACTTTTTGATTCAAACACCAATTCCTTCCAAAATTAACATGTAAAATTTGGAGGGAAATAGTCTCAAATAGAGTCTAAGTTGTTCCTATTCTCATATAGAGTCTGATCAAATTTCATCTAAAATGTGAAGAATAGAATAAATAAATATACACATCGTTTTGCACTAAACTTGATATGAGTGGTTCTTAGATACAAGTGACTGTGGTTGAGCTGTAGGTAGAAATGCATTAGCTAGTTCAGTTCATCACTTTTCTGTTAATATATTTATATTTCTTGTATAGAAGTGCCTTCACTTGTTTGTATTTCTGAGTTTGATTTTTTTTTTCTTCCCTCGACTCTAGATATGTCTAGAAGTGAAATTGATTTTCTTTGATCGGTTCTTTTTAGATAAATATAACTTAAGAGGCATGAGGTCCTTGCTTCTATTTTGTGTTATAACTTCCTCCAGTTCTTCCCTGGACTTACAGGCCTCCTTATCGAGGTCTTTACTTATATTTTGTGTTGTAACTTCCTTCAGTTAGCATCATGTACTTTGCGATCTCTTTAGTTGGGTTTGGATCATTTTTAAGTTATATATACACTTGATAAGTGAACAGTTATATTTGGGAAAAATACATTATTTTGATATCTCAGATCAAATAAATCAATGACTACTGTCCTTCCCCAAATAGGTGAGGTTCATTATATTCTCCTTCTTACATTAACTTTGAGTTGAGCTTGAAGTTCATATTTCTCATTCGAAAATAAACTCTCAGAGGAACCACAGTCGTTGATGGTAAAAATATGCATAAATGGAAAAATGGATATAGCAATCTCTCGTTTTGCTGCAGTCGTAGAATGCTATTTTTTACCTTTTAAAATTAAAATAATAACAGACGGTGCTTCATGTTCCGTCGGAGAGGAAAAAAATAAAAAAACATTTAAAAAGGTGGGACGGCATATCATGTTGCGTCGGAGAGAAAAAAAATTAAAATGGCGGGACGGCAAGTGCCGTCCGAGGGAAAAAATCGTACTCGACGTGCAAAAAAAATTACAAAAAAATAATAAAAAATTACAAAAAAGTTACAAAAATTACAAAAAAATTACAAAAAATTACAAAAAAGTTACAAAAAATTACAAAAAACCCCAGAGAGGGTGGGACGGCACTTCAAGTGCCGTCCGAGAGAAGTGGGGTTTTTTTTATTACGAATTTTTTTTTTTTGGGAGGGACGGCACTTCAAGTGCCGTCCGACCATTAAAAAAATATTTTTTTTGTGCGACGGCACTTCGAGCTCCGTCGTTTATATATGCATATTTCTCATTTCGATTCTCATTTATAGCAATCTACTGTAGCGATTTATGCATAATATGCATATTTGGCCAACGACTGCAGTGCTCTTTTTGACCAAATATTTAGCAAACGACTACAGATGCTCTTATAATGCTCTTATAACTGTAATACTGTATTAGTTAGTGTTCTGTTCTGTAAATGTTCTGTAAATGTCACTGTTAATGATAAATTGATACCAAATCAATTCATCTCTCTCAATTTTATCCTTGCTGAATAGATGAAATGCTTTCTGACTTTTGGCTCTTAATGATACATTTAAATCTTTCAATTAGTAATAGTGAAGTCACATTATTTAGAGAAAGCTCATTTTAATCAATACCACTTATGCTAATATGTTTACTTAACTTGCATCATGTACTTATTCTGAAAGTCATATTCCATAAGTGCAAGTGGACCCACCTAGGTTCCTTCTTATCATTTAATTTATAGCATTGTAAGAGATAAATTAACTGGGCTTTCAAACCCAATGGTACAGTATCACGATATTCTCATGCAACTTCTGTACAGTGCCCTAATGATACTGTCTAGTTGAGTTGTACTTTCCATACCTATGTAATATGTGCCATCTGCGTTTGCAAATCTTAGGATTTGTAAAGGAGCAGAAGATTAAGCAATGACAGCTCTTTGTTTTTTTGTTTTTTTTGATTTTTTTGCTGCTGCAGATCAGCAAATTTTGATACAAAAGAGGTTGTGGACTACCGAACACTCTCCCCAAAGGACTTAGCCAAATCTGTTCTGTCGGAGGGGGGGTGGTCTAACTTAGTGGTAATTCGCTTTCTTACCAACACACATACCATTTTTACTTGTGATGAAGTGGATATAATTGTGTATTATTAACTCATAAGGAGTTGTAGCAGTCAATTATTCTAATTCTGGCATTGTTTCTGTTCTCAGTGTTCAGGGGAAAATCTCAATCAGAACATGGATGTTGCACTTGTATATGTTGGGAGAAGGGTATGTCAATATTTATTATTACTGCCAAGTAGTACCTTTCATTTCTTACTGAATTGCTTGTGAGCTGTGTTGATGTGTAAATTTAGACTAGTTCCTCTATGCTTGACTAACTTTTGGAAAGACTTTTGGTGGAGGCAAGATGTCTCCCTTAATATTGTGGAAAGGAATGGAGTCATGATTTTTTGTAACTGATAGTCAACCAATTATTTCTTAATTTTGTGTGGTGTAAAATTTTAAAACTCCAATCTGTTATATTTACATCCCTAACATAATAATTAACAAAAATTTATTTCCTTCTGTAGTTGCAATCATCGGATATCTCAAAAACCCAACGTGTGGATTCCACTCTATTAAACTTATTAAAGGTAACTTTGTTTTATTCACATCTGCAGCATTTCGTATATATTTATGGGAGTATTACTATAATGGTTGCATATGTTTCACCCTTACCAGACCTCATTCACGAGCTCCAATATTTCCCTGGCATTCCCATATATTGCTGCTTCAGATGAAAGGGACACACTCGAAAATTCTTTGGTTTCAGGATTTGTTGAAAATTGCGGGAATGGTTTAGGAGTTAATCAAATTGCTTACATGGAATCTTGTTCTGTCAATGGTGAAAATCTTAAAAAACTACAAGGACTACAATCACTCAAGGTAAATTATTGTATCGAATATCTAACCGTACATAGTATATTTATGAATTTTTTTTTGAAGAAGGTAATTTGATCTTGTAACTGGAAATAAACATTCAGGATTTTGTGGACTCAAGAATGGAAACTGGGGTAAGTGGGAAAACAGATCTCATTGTTTTCTGCGATGAAGGCTCTGAGGAATTAGATGAAGCCCAATCTGAAGGTGAACCATTGATCATTTTCATTTAATGTTGTATTTGCTTTTCGATTTAGTGTGCTTAGCCTGATTTAACTTCAACTGAACAAAATCTGCAGGGAAGAGTTTATCTGGACTTGTCGGTTTCCTTGAAAAGTTGGGTGCTACATATACGGTTCTCTATACTTCTGATCCATATAGGGTTCCTTCTTACCCTCACATAGAGATGGGCAGGTTTCTTGCAGAAGGGATTGCTTCAGTTGAAACCACCCTGTGTGATGGTGTTTGCCAACTAAAATCTTCGCTTTTGGAAGGGCTTTTTGTTGTAAGTAACTCTTCTCTTGTTCAGTGCACATTTCATTATAGGTATCTACAGTGATACATAGTATCCTATAGCTGTAGTATTTATATTTAATCAACTTTGGCTATAAATATATATTTATGTACTCAATATTGGCTGCTGCCATTAATATACTACTACTAATCTGCATGTGTGATGCGCGTTCTGATCTTTCTTTTTAAAAAAAAAACAGTAATACTAAAACGTAATTTGGCCTCGAATCGGAGACCTCCCTTATAGTCATCACATACTCTTTACAAATTACCCTGACACTAATTTTTATTTTATATGGGTGACAATTTTGTAAATAATTATGTCGTAAATAAATTGGAACTTTGAGGGTATTATGGTAACTAATAACAGTTGAGTAAATTGATGGTTAATATAACTCCCATTTAAAAATGAGTGGTTGAGATTAGATGGTTGTTTGTCAACAAATTACAGTTTGTCTACAAATTACACAACCCCAACTCTCACATTATAGTATTAGAGATGTGCTATTTGCTATATTATATGGAACCCCCCCGATGTCCTATATACTCGATATGCCGTATCTAAAAGACTCAAACTCTCTAGAATGTAAAAAAGTATGTAAAAAAGTAACCCCATCTCTTCAATTGCATAATCAATTTAAAGTGAGATATTGCATAATCAATTTAAAGTGAGATACGGTAGCAAACCTGATAAGTTTGCAATTCCAATGCATGAGTGTCTCTGTGGTTGAGCCTTGATACTCTGAACCTAGCCCAATTTATAAGGTAATCACCATGTCTTTTTTTGTCCAACAAGGGTGATAGTAAATTCATAATAGTATTTAGTTGTACTAAATGGCTGCGCAAGTGCACTAATGACTCAATAGTAAGTGCGATGATTGATTATTATTTCCAGATCTCCAGTCTAGCAATATAATATATGTTGTTTCCAAAATTTTAAATCTCGAATTTCGGACTCATCTCGGCAAAGGGTGTTTCATCTCAGATCAGAGATATCTGAGATCTCCGAGAAATGTGATCATCTTGGATGTTCATTTCGGATACTCAATAATTATATATTTTTTTGTTACTAAACAAGATATTATATGTTCTACATGTCATTTATCATATAAAATATTGTATAATATAACTAATGACATGAATCAATCACAGTAAATATTTACATAATTTAACAACAATAAAAAATATAATATAAGTATATAACTAAATTGAATTTGCATTGATTAGAAAAAATCTATTAGTTAATAGACTTACTTGACTTTGCATATACACAAACAATAGAGAGCCAAAATTCTCACATTATCTTAGCTTAAGGTCCTATATTGAAAGACTTATATGCAAAAAGTAAAAAAAAAATATATTTACAATAACATTAGTGTGTCTATTTCGGCTGATATTTCGGCAAGTTCGACAATATTTCAGACGATATTTAGGTAGTTTCGGCCAAAATCTATATATTTCGGTCCAAAACGATATGGAGTATAAAATCAGTGATTTCGTATCGGCAAGCTAGCCGAAAGAAAATTTCGGCTGTATCAGCCGAAATTTAAAACAATGGTAGAGGATCTTAAAAAAACTATAATTAAACCATGGATTTTTTTGGTTCACACTATAGGCCCATGTATGGCTCAGTGTTACTAGATTCGAAGCCCTTTTTGTATCACAACTTGGATATTGCGACGCTATCCAAATTTTGGTGCATTCGCGATCCGGATTTTTCAAAGCAATGATCCAGAAAAATAAGAAAGCAAATGAATAAAGGAAAAAAACCCAATGCAATTGATACGGCTAGAAATAGAACCAAATTGGGACCGTTCAAATCAGGCACAAATCTTTAAGCTCTAAGGGGCAAAATGATAATTTCCACTACAAACGGGTCCGAAAATGGGAACTAGGTCTTTTCCAAGCCCATTAACCCAAAAACGGTTCTGTCTTATTAGGTTAGGGTGACAACCCATTATAAATAAATCCAGATCAGTTAAAGAGTAATTTAAATTCATGATTATCCCTAAAAGACGGTTTAAACCAAATCTCTTATCATGAAGGAATTTAAACTCTATTTCTTATCCGAAAACATTGGGAAGAAGCGATAAATGATTGTCGCTAAACTGTTTTCAATGGCAACTATAAATACCCCTCTACCTCCACCATAAAAAGGTAATGAGTATCTTTCTCAAAAAAACACTTTCATAATCTTTCTGATTACTGGCTTGAGCATTGGAGGGTTCCTCGTTGGGATCAATTCTGGTGTTTCGAACTTTTTGCAGGTCAGCAGCAGCGTTGAGAACGGTCAACATCGGCAAGTAGTAAGAAGCTTAGCTTTTATTGGTTCTAGAAGAATTCACAAATATTCTGTTTGCTCCCACACCAAAATTAGCAGCAACAGATTAACGCCGTTTGTGGAAAATCAGAAAAAACAATCTGACCATACTCACCGGTGAAAGTAGTTTCTAGCCATGCCTTCAAAGGAAAAAGGGAAGGCGGCGGTATCAAGCCGAAGAGCCACCCCTCTTCCTCCACCTCCACTTTCGGATGTTCCCTCACAACAAGATCAACAAGTTCAGCAGCCTCAACCTGAACAGCCGCCTTCCCAACAAGCTCGCCCCATGTCCAGAGGGGCTGCACCGGGGGCCTCCTGTCGAAGCCGTCAAGAACATCATTTTCATAACCATGTCTCGGTTCACAATTCTTCTGCCGAATCGATGGCCTCGCAAGGCCCTCAGGGGTCAAAAGACCTCCGTCAAATCATCGTCAACCGCCAACAAGGGATCGACCTTCGAACCCCTTTGAATGAGAGACGAGCCCGTGACGAGGTCTCTCATACAGAATGCCAGAGAAGTCAGAGGTGCCGTTTTTCCCCGAAGGTCGAGATCTAGAAGGTCCACCTCCCCGAGGGGGCGAAAGGGGTCTCCTCCCCGTCAGCAACGAAGAAGCCACACCGCTGTGAGTCGATCAGCTCCTAGGGTTCACCAGGACGGAGGGGCACCGATCACCCATGCAGAATTCCGAAATTTCAAAGACAACATTCTGCGAGCCCGTAACATCGCTCCAAATCACGACTGACATGCATATAGCCCTCGCCATACCACCCTTCATGAAGGAGAGTCCCGAGGGTCGATTAGATCAGACTAGAAGGACGACTCGGTTCATCGCCGCCTTCGAGAGATGGAGAGGCCCCTGAACAAGATCAACCTCAAAGAAGGTCAACAGACCAAGAACTTCCGCTCGAGCAGACCCCCTTCTCCAGGACCATCATGGAAGCCTCGGTTCCCGAGACCTTCAAGCAGCCTCATTTTGAATCTTATAACGAGGAGTCTGACCCGACTGATTATATTGAGAGTTTTAAAACTCTCATGATGATCCATCAAGCCTTAGACGCGCTTCTCTGCAAGACCTTCACGGCTACGTTGAAGGGGCCAGCGAGAGAATGATACTCTTGTTTATCTTCATCCTTCATCTTCTCATTTGACCAGTTCAAGGAGCTCTTTCTCACCCACTTTGTTAGCAGTCGCCTTGCTGAAAAAACAAGTGCATCCTTGGTAGACCTCAGTCAAAGGAAAGGTGAACGCCTAAGAGATGATGTTCAATGCTTTACCGCCGAAGGTTGGTCTATTACCTCTCTTGACCAATCAGTAGCCTTTGCAGTATTTAGACTCAACATTAATCATGTCGATCTAAAGGCATCCCTCGCTAAGAAGCTTCCTCGAGACTTCCCAGAACTCCTGCTGAGGAGCGAGAAGTACATCCGAGCTGAAGAGGCCGTGCATCCCCATGATCAGAAGGAGCCCCCCATCTGGGAACAAACGGAAGGGTGCGGATGAAGAAGGTACCAAAAAGCTCCAGATAGACAATAACATCCAGCATCACCCTCTTCATTTTGAAAAGTTCACCCCCTTAATGCCAGCATCTCTGCTATTCTTGTGGAAGTAGACAAGGACTTCTCCAACCTCCCCCGAAGATGAATACCTCTAGTAAGGAAGGAACATAGACGAGTGGTGTTGATTTTACAGGGACCACGACCACGCCACGGACGATTGTCGGGCCCTTAAGGAGATCGAAGCCCTCATTCAGTGAAAATAATTGGCCAATTTCGTCAGGAAGGACATGGCCAATCCTCCACCTCGCGGAGGGGAGCTAACAAGCGAACCGAAAGGCCCGCCGAAGACTTCGAACTTGGGGCCATCCTCCACTTTATCCATGGAGGATACTCGAACTCCTCCTGAAAGGCTTTTATCTGAGAAGTTAATTTGGTACAGAATTTTCCACCGCCCAAAGCCTAGGGATTCCAATGACATTCTTGGACAAGGATCTAGAAGGTGTCCGAACGCCCCACTGTGATGGCCTTGTCATCAGTCTCAATATGGTCATTCAAGAAGTGCACCGGATCCTGGTCGATAATGGCAGTTCTGTCAATATCCTCTTCATAGATGCCTTCGAAGGCCTCAAGCTCTCCCAAGATCACCTAAAACCTGCCGGATACTCTCCACGGGTTCTCTAGAGTGCCAGTAACAATCGAAGTAGTCACTCGATGTGACCGCTGGAAAAGCTCCGACAACCTGAACAGCACCGATGGACTTCATGGTCGTTGATGTGAAAACCGCTTACAATGCCATCCTTGGCCGATCCGGCCTAGCTGCGCTTCATGTCGTACCCTCGGCCTTTCACATGAAGATAAAATTCTCATCCTCGGTGGGGGTGGGAGAAGTCAAGGGAAGCCATGAGACTGCTCAAAAATGCTGTATGACTTCAATGGAAGGTCCGGTCCCTTCACTCGAAGCTAGAACTCCCCCAAGGGAGCAATCAAGCCATCTCAGAGCCAGTGGACGAACTAGAAGATATCCCTTTTTCTAAGGAGGATCCGACCAAGACATTCCAAGTGAGCAAAGTCCTCCCTCACCAGGTCAAGGAAGAGATCATCAAATGCATTAGGGGGAATCAAGACCTATTCGCCTGGACCGCTGCCGATATGCCCGATATTTCAGAAGAATTACTTATGAACCACCTCAGCATAGACCCTGAAGCCAAGCCAGTCCAGCATAAACGTGGCAAATTCTCTCCTGATCGACAACAGGCCATCAAGGAAGAAGTAGATAAACTCCTAGTGGCCCGGTTCATTCAAGAAGTCAGTTACCCTGATTGGCTCGCAAACGTAGTAATGGTAAAGAAGGCCAATGGTAAGTGGAGGATTTGCATCGACTTCACAGACTTGAACAAAGCGTGTCCGAATGACCCGTTTCCCCTTCCCAGCATCGGTGCCTTGATCGACACCACATCTGGTCATGAGCTCTTAAGTTTTATGGATGCTTTCTCATGGTACAATTAGATTAGAATGCCCCCCCCAACATTTCAAAGTCCTTCACCACTGATCAAGACCTCTATTGTTACCTGCGTCATGCCCTTCGGGCTAAAAAATGCCGGAACTACTTATCAATGCCTCGTCAACAAGGTCTTCAAGGAACAGATCGGCAGGAACATGGAAGTCTAGACGATATATTGGTGAAAACCCTCAGTAAAAAAGACTGTGATCGACCTTTAGGAAGCCTTCGACGTCTTACGGAAGCACATCATGAGACTCAATCCATCCAAATGTGCCTTCGTCGTATCGTCAGGCAAATTCCTAGGGTTTGTGGTCAGTCAGAGGGGGATAGAGGTTAACCCGGAGAAGATCAGAGCTATTCTGGACATGACTCCTCCATCTAGCATCAAAGAAGTCCAAAGACTTACAGAGCGCCTCGCCGCTATCAGAAGCTCTCTCCAAGTCAGGGGAGAAGTGTCTCCCGTTCTTCAAAGCCCTAAGAGGGGCGGAAGGCTTCGAGTGGGGACGACCAAAGCAGGAGTCCTTTCAGCAACTCAAGGCATATCTAGCCAATCCCCCACTCCTGAGCAAGCCCAAGCCATGAGTGGTGCTTTACCTCTACCTCGCCACTTCAGATCAGACCCTCAGTGCCGTCTTGGTAAGGGAGGAGGACAAGGCCAAAGACTGATATACTACGTAAGTAAAGTCCTCTGGGATGCTGAACTCCGTTACTCAAAAATGGAGAAGATGACCTACACGCTGATCATGGCTGCTCACAAGCTCTGCCTGTACTTTCAGGCCCACTCAGTGATCATTCTTACCGACCAACCCCTCAAGCAAGTCTTGCATAGACCAGAGAGCTCGGGGCGACTTATGAAGTGCTCTATTGTACTGAGCCAACAGGCCCAACATGACATAAATTATCAGCCGAGGACCACCATTAAAGCTCAAGCTCTAGCTTAATTCATTGTGGAAAGCACCATCCCTGACCTCCACGAGGAAGGCAAAGACCCTGCGTTTGGAGCGTCTACGTCGATGGATCCTCATGCATCGAGGGGAGCGGAGCGGGAGTCATCCTGGCGGGTCCAGATTATTTCATTCTCCAGTATTCACTTCACATCAACTTTCGAGCTTCCAATAATGAAGCAGAGTATGAAGTACTCATAGCCGGCTTACTCCTTGCCCGTAAAGCTGGAACTCGACGCGTCAAAGTATTTAGTGACTCTAAAGTCCTAGGAGACTGCGAGGCCAGAGATGACTACATGATTAAGTATCTGGCCCATACCAAGAAGCTACTAGCCACTTTCCAAGAGGCGGAAGTCATTCGTATCCCTCGCGAAGAGAACGGGCAAGCAGATGCCCTATTAAAGTTGGCTTCCTCCTCCCTTGAAGGGCTTGACAACACCGTCCTGATTGAAGTCCTCCTTCGGCTTAGCATTGAAGAAGAAGGCCTCGAGCTCATGGTGATACCTCCCTCGGCACACGGGGAGAACTGGATGAAGCCTCTGTTCGAGTTCCTTGATAAAGGAACCCTCCCCCCATACCTTAAAGAAGCTAGAAAAATTCGAACACAAGCCGAGCGATACACACTCATTGAGGGGGTCATGTAGAAGCGCTTCCTACACTAACGTAGATGGCAGACCCTATCTGCGATGTCTATCTTCCGAAGAAGCCCAGTACGCCGTCAGGGAAATCCATGAAGGGATCGGAGGCGCTCATATGAGAGCTTGATCTCTCGCCCGCAAGATCTTGAATCATGGTTACTTCTGGCCTACGCTCCGAAGTGATGCTCAACAACATGTTCGTTAGTGCACTTCTTGCTAAAGGTTCTCATCCATCCGATAGATACCTTAAGCCGAGCTGTCCTCCATGTCCACTCCAATCCCCTTCGCTATGTGGGGGATGGACCTACTCGGACCTTTCCCCCTAGCAATCGGTCAAAGAAAATTCCTCGTGGTGGCAATCGGCTACTTCTCTAAGTGGATCGAAACCGAGCCATTATTGACAATCACGGAGAATAGGATCCAGCAGTTCTTCTGGAAGAACATTGTTTGTTGGTTTGGCATACCCCGAATCCTAGTAACTGACAACGAAACTCAATTCACAGGGGCTACGTTCCACAAGTTCTGCGCCGACCTCGGCATCCAACAATGATTCTTCTCAGTTTTCCACTCGCAGTCCAACAGTCAAGTAGAGAACGCCAACCAGCAAATTCTCATCGGCCTCAAGAAAAGACTTGATAAATCCTCAAAAGGACTTTGGGTCGAACAACTCCCTAATATATTATGGTCCTACAGAATCACCAAGAAAACCCCAACAGGAGAATCCCCCTTCAATCTTACATATGGCTCCGAAGCCTTCATACCCCTTGAGGTCGGACTACCCTCTCCCCACCTGCTAGCCTTCATTGAAGAACAGAACTCCCACAACTTTCGAGGCAACCTCGACCTCATTAACGAGATCCGAGAGAGAGTATCCATACGACAAAAAGTCTATCAACAAAGGGTCGTGCAGTCTAATAATAAAAGGGTATGCCCCACAAATCTAAAAGAAGGAGACCTAGTACTTCGCAAGCTGGAAATCTCCTACTCTAGCAAGAAAGAAAAACTAGCTTCGAATTAGGAGGGACCGTATAGGATTTTCAAAGTTGTCCACCTTGGAGCATATCAACTTGAATATCTCGGGGAGAAGAAGATACCAAGGACCTGGAATGCCGAGCACTTGATGAAGTATCAGAAAAGTGCCTAAACACCCCCTTAAAGCTAGTTTCCGTATTCTTCGGTTCTTTTATTTTCCTTTCAATAAGGCTTGATATTTGTGACACGGCCAATGCATGTGTAATAACGGCTCGCAACATGTTTCAACAAGTAGCTAAAGTGACAACTGATATGGAAAAAAGAAGGCTCAAAATCATAAATGGAAAAACAACTCTCGACGCTAGGTGAAAATGATAATGCAAAGGCAAAAAATACAAAAGACTTGCCGTCATGTTTTGCCTTGGCAATCTCCAAGGCCGAGTGGCCCACAATCTCGTGCTCCATCGAGGCTCTATCCTTCCGGGTGGCCAAGTGGTGAATCGCATTCATGCAACTCGCTGCATCGCTGATAAAGCCATCATGTCTCCTGATCTGCCAATCAGGGACAAATATATTCTTCAGTTCATTGGCCAGGATCGTATTGGTCTCCACGGTAAGAGGCGGGGCCTCGTGAGCTAGAGTCGCAGACAAAGAAAATCCACCGATAGCAGCAGTGGATGGGGCAGCGGGGGAGACTCTAAGTCCTCCACAGGAGTAACAACCCCTAAACTCCCTGACAACATTCGACGGTGTGGGCTGGACTCCCGACTAGTTATTTGCACGCGTGCGATGCACGCCATAATATTTTTTTAATGTAAATACTACGATTGTTCGAAAAAAGTGCGATAAATTACATGTAAATGGTTGGTGCATTCATTTTTCACTGCTGGAGAAGGCCAGACAGGTAAGCAGAATAATTTTGGCATAGAGTTTATTATGTTTCAGTGCAACCTATATGTACAAATGTGACATATTATTTGGGGATGTTGTTTGGTAATAATAATTGTATCATATGGAATTAGGTATAAAGTGTAGGTGTTTATAATTGGATTTAGCTATATACTATAGCATCAGTGCACAATGACAGGCGGATTTAGGTTTTTGATTGTATCAGTAAAACATTCCACTGGTATCAATTTTTTTCGTAATCAGAAAAGCAACTACAAAAAACTAACCTCTAAGATAACAATCTTCATAAGCATCCAACTTGCATGGGCTCAACCAGGAATTAGGTCACCCACCTTGCATCTTTCCCGATCAAATGACAGTGATTAGCAACCCGATTAGCTGGTGTGCTGCCCTCACATTATAATTGAGAAATTTTCACCTCATACAACACGCGTAGTAATCTCCTGTATAAATATGTAATTACTCTTAACAAAATGGATAATTAATCTATCAAATTTTCTAGTATGTAATTACTCGAAAATCTAGTAGACCAATAATCTCTTACAATTTTTAATTAAATAACCTGAAATTAAGCGACTTTCCCCCCCTTTTTTTGACCCAACATTCATTCGTAACGTCAGTTCAGTTCAATCAGAAGACTACAAAGTGCACTAATTTCAAATCAAACACCAGAAATTACAAAACACCACTAATTTTATAAAAAATTCTACAAAAACAAAAAATCAAACACTTACTGGGCATATTGTTTAGAATAAAAGCAACTCACAGTTGTACTTCACCATTGGAATCACCGCAACTGCAACCGCATCCAATCCATCAAGTCTGTGTTCTTGCTGCAAATGAATAAATTAACCCAATTAGAAACAAAACCCAATAATTTTCCCTATAAAAAAAACCCCAAGGAATAAGGATTTGTTGTATTTTTCTCAAATTGTGAGAGAGTTGTTTCTCCTATGATAAGAAAGAGTGAAATTGTTTTTTTTCTTATATTTAGAGAGAATGTACTATAATCCCTACTTTCGATAGTAAAATCCCACTACCCTTGCATGCGGTTTTTATCCCGTCTCTTTTGGGGGATTTTCCACGTAAAATATCTGTGTCCACCTTATCTTCAGTTTAGTTGTGTGGTAGGTTTTGCCCAAAAACATTCCTAACAATTTTGATTTTTGAACCAACGCATAGTATAACTTTACTAAAAACACTTGTTAATTAGGACAATTTATGTCATTGTTAAGCCTATAATTAGAACTTCATTTACAAATCCAAGTTCATAAAGTGTCCATCAACATTTGATATATGTTTATATGTCTAAAAGAAGTATAATACATTTCCTAATACAAATCTTTACTATATATCTACAATCGTCAGGCATATCATTATAGGATTCTACTGAATGGAACAAAGATAGAGGTATGCCTAATGGACCTCAACTTAGACAACTAATAAGGTACAAATCTTTACTATATATCTACAATTGTCAGGCATATCATTATAGGATTCTACTGAATGGAACAAAGATAGAGGTATTCCTAATGGACCTCAACTGAGACAACTAATAAGGATATGGCAATGACAGAAGAGATGACCCTTTATAGAAAACCTTTATTGATGCCGGAGACATATACCCCCATGCTTTCGCATCTCAATAATGGAGAAATCATGTCTGAGTCTCAATATAGAGCTAGCATCCATGTCAATAAAACATAGTTCTCGCTAACCCCATCATGATTTTCACCATCATCCATTATCAATCTACTTAAGGTTATGGAAACCTGGTCAGTATTGATCACCCCAAGGAACAAAATGAACAATTACCACTTCTCACCATGACCGAATAATGGTTAAGAACATGGTACCTTCCATAGTTTCAATTTCAGTCTCAATCTTCCTATATTAATGTGATCTTGGAAATATGATCACGTCTACTACTATTACAAAAACTATCCAAGATTTTCGAACTCATGAGAACAGTTGAAAGCCCCTTACAATTGAAGTTAATTTAACAAAACCATAGAGCAACTTTATAGTATCCTATGTATCCTACACTTGAACTATAGTACATGACAATTGTATCAAAACTGGCAAATAAACAGATAGTTTCTTACCATAAGCTTTGAAGGATCTTGATTCATCAGTCCTGAACTGCTCCCAAGTTTCAGTGAAATACCAACAGATCTAAACAAATCAAACCATCAACATTATTAAATAAACAAATTCATCAAGAAACAACTAAAAGTCTGAAAGAAAACAATCCCAAAAAAATTAACAACCTTATCTACTACTCAGTTGACCCAATCCGACAACAAATTAAGTCCGCGGGGTGGGGGGGGTCGTGGTGGTCGCGCGGCGCGTGGGAGGAGGGTTCGAGGGTGGAGCGGCGGTTAGCGAAGTTGGGGGGCCGCGTTGGTCGCGCAACGCGAGGGAGGAGGGTTGCTGTGGTCGCGCGACTCGAGGGAGGAGGCCTCGAGGGCGGAGCCGCTGTTGGCGAAGTTAGGGGGGTCGGGTTGGTTGCGCAGCGCGAGGGAGGGTTCGAGGGCGGAGCGGCTATTGGCGAAGTCGGGGGGGGAGGGGGTCGCGGTGGTCGCGCGATGCGAGGGAGGAGGCCTCAAGGGCGGAGCGGCTGTTGGCGAAGTCGGGGGGTCGCGGTGGTCGCGCGACGTGAGGGAGGTGGGTTCGAGGGCGGAGCGGCAACAAGAGATCCAGGGGGGGGGATGAGGAGAGAGAGGCGTTGGGGATTTTAAGAGAGGGAGAGGAATCGACGGAAGGGGGGTGTTTTTTGAGATGAAGAGAGTTTGATTTGAGTGAGAGAGAGATTGAAGTAAATGTGAAGTGAAAATTACGCTTGTAACCTCTGATTGTGTAGGGATCAGGGGTAAAATTTGACAGAATTAACTCTACATTATTTTTTAGCTTTCTATGTTTATGAGGGTATGATAGTAAAAAGCCGCAAAAATGGGGCTTTGCTTAATAATACTAGAGGAAGAAACATGTTTATGAGGGCATGATAGTTTGAAAGGTATCGAAGGGGAAGAAACACAGCTCTGGAGAGATAGGCGAACATGCTCCAACTCCGGGGCCTGGTAACACCAACTCAAACTCCGTTGGAATGTTGTAACACTCTCGTATGGTGAGCAAATCCGCCTTTGTGAGTATCGAAGAAATGTCGTCTACTTCGGAATGCTTGCGCGGCTCATTCTCTTCATAAAAGCGCGTCATGCCTTGCTCGACTCATCTCAGCTCCTCGGCAGAGTACTCTCTAACTCCGGCTAAATGCGACATTGCAATCGAATATCTCCCAAACTCCCCCATCCTTCCGTCTCTCTCTACAACCGTCTTCCCGACGACCGAAGGAGACTCCTCGATGCCTTTCCCCTTCTCCACTCTAGAAAGAGGGGTTGGCGGTTGTGCATCGACACGACCAGAGGGGGAGGTTTCACCGCCAGAGGAAACCCTAGATATCTCAATAAACAATAAATATATTACCGCTTGATGTGACAAACCATGGTCGGAATTCCTCGCCAGAGATCGGGAAAGAATCACTGGAGCTTCTTTAGAGCGAGTTTTCGCCACAGTACATGAAATTTTAAGGGAGATGGTTTGAGGAATGAGGAAGAAATGAGGGGGCGGAGAGATTTATTGAGGGTCAAGCAACGGTTGGGCTTCCGAGCTTGTAGGCCCCCAAAACAATGGGGAAGCCCAACAGACAGATACACACAGCGGTCGGGAAGGTAAAGCAACAAATCGCGTTGACTGGTCAATGGTCAATGAGCCACGTGTCGCCTCAGCAAAGCCCCTCCAGCGTTTGGCGAGCAAAACCGAACAAATTGATTGTCACGCCCCGCTTCCCAAAATACGGAATATGAGTACGTAACGTAGGCCCAGCGAATGATGTAAACACCATCTATAAGCTGTACCAGTCTAACTCAACAATATGAAATAACAATCACAACCACGCAAAGAGATATAATCACATAAACAAAGATCAACTTCAATAATAAATGAGATAATCCAAATAATAATATCCAACATCTGGGATAAAACAAATTCCGGGTCATAAAAGCCCAAAACAAAGTATAATGTCAAAGTCAAAGTTCAAAAGAGATAAATCTAGTAATAAAGTAAATTAAGCAGCGAAATCTTTAGTTCCATCTTCTAGAGTCGTTGCTCACCAATTCCTGCTGGTAGAAATCATTCGGTACTTGTAAATTCTTGATCTAAAAAGAAGAAAAATAATATCATTAGAGCAAGTCATGGACAGCAAGTAGAGAAAATAGGGAATAATAGGAACATGGCATATCAAAAAGAAGGGACGGGATCAAAGTCAATAACAAAATCAAAGATTGGTAAAAATGTCAAGGGTCTATGTTTAATCATGCATTTAATTAATAGTTTCAATTCAAGTCCAATGTTGATGACGGTATACGGGATCAAGCATGAAATGTCAAGTGCGGGTTATTAATCATTTTATTAGCCTATCTAGTGCATGTACTACTGCGTCCCATATGTTCCATACCACAGGTTTTGTGCAAGCAAACAAGTGAACGTTTTAGACTGATGGCGAACTCAAAAGATCATGTACTCGGCCCAGTAATCGGGAATTTATGGGATGTATGCGAATCATGGGAATTACGAAAATTTACGGGAATTTCGGGATTTATGGGAATCAGCTGGCAAGGGACCCCTACCGAGTACAGTTTCCGATTGTTCACTACCAAGTCAACCCATAATACCTCGGCTTGTTATCATTTTATTTCATCCTATGTGAGCATGCAAGCAGGTATCAAGGTTGTATCATGCTTGGTGTGACTAATTCTATTCGTTAAAGACAAAACAAAAAGCAAACATATTAAATTAACACAAATCACACAATCTGGACAGTATGACGTTGTTGTACAAAAACACAGATTACCGCTACTACAGAAAAGTAAATCTGGATTCGTCAGAAATTCTAGATGCTAGACTCTGCCGGTTCCAGTGAATATATATGACATATAAGAGTTACAGAAACTAGGGTGTAAATCTGTGTTTTTCAGATTTTATGTTCAGGCAGCAGGTTATACAGCAGGTTAAAGATTGTATAAACACGTATGAAACAGATCAGAAAAGTCATCAATTAAATCTACATAAATTCAGGGTGATTCCTACACATGTCTAGTCTCAGCCAAATTTATTTCATATTTTTATTTTACTGTTATCATGTTCTATTTAATTATGAAATAGAAAGATATGCATGAATTTGTGAATTTGGAAATTTCGACACAGTTGTACTAAAATACTGATATTTAACAGATTATAACTTGGAATTCAAATTCGTCAAAAGTTCTTGAAAGTAGACTCATCTGGCTATAAATCATATTCAGAAAGTTATTTCAAATTACAACAACAACATGGTCGAAAATCCGACACAAAAAGAACCAAGCAGCATGCCAGAATATAATTTGATATGAACAGGCAACAACTTTATCATACAACCATATAGTTCTTGATAATTAATAATCTAAGTGATGCTAGATGTTTAACATGCATAATTCCAGCTTTAAGATGCAATTTCACAGGCATGGTAATCAATTCATTAAATCAAATTCAATCGACATATTCAATTCATCAAACAATTCTATAATATGGATCTGATTATTTTTTATGTAAACGTGCATATGCAATGTGCAAGAGGGACTAGGTTTTAGATCAAAGATGTCGGCACGATGTTATGTAAACCCTCAATATACTTTACGGAATTCAAATAGCAGTATGATAAAATGATTTGGATCTACTTGCAGAGATCAAAGAATCTTGAACAAAACAATAAGCTAGTTCAAGAAGAAACTTGCCTTTTAGATGTTAATTTCGAATATTTAGAATAACGGGATGAGAATCCTGGGCGATGAACCACGATCACGAAACACGTGCGAACTGCGTGCAAACACACACAGCAAAACAATCCAAACCGCAACACAAAACAGCAAATCCATACCTCTCCAAAATAGCAAACACAATACCCTTCCACAACACCAAACACGGCAAGGACGAATCCCCCACTTCACAAAACAGCAAACACGGCAACGAAACCCCTTCCTCCTACAATAGCAAACAGCGAAACCAATTCCCCTTCTTCCCGAACAGCAACCACGGCAACAGGAAGAGGAAGGAAAGAGCGGCAGGGGTCGGCGACTACTGCAGCGACTGTAGAAGTGTTCGGGGGTGGTTGGCGGCGAGGCGCTAGCGGTCGGGAAGCGACGGCAGCGACGAGGGACGACGACTTGATCGATGCTCTGTTTCTCGACGAAACAGAGGAGCGGGATGGCGGGGATTCGGAGCTCTGGACATCGACGAGGAGGATGAGGGGGATCTTCGGTGGTTGCGGGGATAGCGGAGGGGATCGAGGTAGGCGGAAGGCGACAAGGGATCGACGGTGGATAGGTTCAGCGGAGGCAAGGTGATGGGTTCAGTTGGCGGTTGGATGATGCAGAGGGTCGAAGCTTGGGCGAGGGTGGTCGGATGAGCGGTGGTGACGAGGGCAGAGCAAGGACGAAGGCAGGTTAGGTTTGAAAATGAAGTCGAGGAAGAGGATGGGTGAGCGGCGGAGAGAGAGAGATTAGAAAAAAAAATATTAGGGTTAAATTTAATTAGTGTTCATTTGGGGGTATTTATAGGGTAATTTGAGATATAGGGTTATTGGGTAATTGGGTTTTTGATCCAATAAATGAAAAATAGATATGATATGAATATAACGGATCAACATAAACCCAACCACAAAAGAATAAGATATATGATAAAATATGATTTATAACAAAAATATAATTTGTATTACATCACATAAATTATATGAAACAACTAAAAACACAATTATTAAATAAGAATGAATTTTTTTTAATAATCTACCGAAGGAGATAATAATAATAACAATAGTAATAATAAATAATCACAATAACAATAAGAATAATAATAATAATAACCATGACAATAATTTAATAATACTAATAATAACATTAATAATAATAATGACAATCAGAATAAAAATACTGACAAACAGTAATTATCAGAATAATATCATTATATAAAAATATGAATTTGTTGAAATAGTCCAAACAGTAATAATATTTTTGATTTGGGTCAAAATGTGAATAGTTGATCAAGTAGAAATGGAAACAAAGTTTATTCGAAATAATTATAACTATTGTTTAGAAAAATGCTTTAACATAAAATTCAAAACGAATTTAACAAAAAACAAATTTATAAATATCGAGATACAGAAAATACTCAGAAAATACGTATTTGCGGAAATAGGGGTTACATTGATTCTCGATCGAAAAATTGGCACAAAATGCGTTGACTGGTCAACGGTCAATGGTCAATGCGCCACGTGTTGCCTCAGCGAAGCACCTCCACCGTTCGGCGAGCAAAACCGAATAGATTGATTCCCGATCGAAAAATGGCGAAAATTCGTTGACCAGTCAACGGTCAACGGTCAATGCGCCACGTGTTGCCTCAGCGAAGCACCTCCAGCGTTCGGTGAGCAAAACCGAGCAGATGGAAAATTGAACTAAAACGGGGCGAAAACGTTGACCAGCCGACGGTCAATGGTTAACGCCACGTGTTTGCACGTCGAAGATGCCACATAGTTCGGCGACGCGCGCTGAGCAGATGGAAAACCGAATTAAAATGGGGCGAAAAGCATTGACCAGTCAACGGTCAATGCCACGTGTCTGTGCGTCGAAGATGCCACGTAGTTCGGCGACGCGTGCCGAGCAGATGGAAAACCGAACTAAAACGAGGCGAAGAGCGTTGACCAGTCAACGCCACATGTCAGCACGCCGAACAACCACGTCATTAGACAGCATGCGTCGAACAGATCGAAATCCGATCGGAAAATGAGAGAAATGCCCTCCTCCCGATCCGCGCTTGATCTAGATGGACGATCCAGATTTTGCCACATCATCAAAGGTAATTTTTTTTAATTTTCTTATTTAATTGTTAAATGGAATTAATTATTTAAAAGTTCAGAAAAAATAAATTAAACTCGAGAAAAGTTGATTAATAAAATTCTAAAAATAGTTATTATTTCGGAAAACTATTTTGTAATTCCGTAAGAATAATTATAAAATTGGAATACTTAATTAAGATTTTCAAAAATTAATTATTGAATTTTAGAAATTGAATAAAAAATTCGGAAATTGATTAAAATTCACAAAAATTCCAGAAAATTCTAAAAATTATTCTAAGTATTTTGCAGACTCAGAAAAACATCGTCACACCCCAAGCGAGATATAAACGTCTCCGAGAACGCTGGTAAATTCTATAAGCCATTAAAAACGGGCGAACTACTCCTCAAAGGCTGTAAAACTCTGTCTTGAGGAGTGGGGGCTTGTGATACGGCTAGAAATAGCTACAAATTGGGACCATTCAAATCGGGCACGAATCTCAAAGCTCTAAGGGGTAAAATGGTAATTTCCACTACAAACTGGTCCGAAAATGGGAACTGGATCTTTTTCAAGCACATTAACCCAAAAACAGGTCTGCCTTACTGGGTTAGGGTGACAACCCATTATAAATAAATCCAGATCAGTTAAAGAGTAATTTAAATTCATGATTATCCCTAAGAGACGGTTTAAACCAACTTTCTAATCATGAAGGAATTTAAACTATTTCTTATCCAAAAAAACTGGGAAGAAGAGATAAATGATTATCTCTAAACTGTTTCCAAAGACGACTATAAATACCCCTTTACCCCCACCATAACAAGGTAATGAGTATATTTCTCAAAAAAGCTCTTTCATAATCTTTCCGATTACTGACTTGAGCGTTGGATGGTTCATCGCCGGAATCAATCCCGGTGTTTCGAACTTTTTGCAGGTCGGCAACAACATTGAAAACGGTCAACATCGGTAAGTAGTAAGAAAAGCTTTTATTGGTTCTAGAAGAATTTACAAATCATCTGTTTGTTCCCACACCAAAATTAGCAGCAACAATAATATATATATATATATATATATATATAGAGAGAGAGAGAGAGAGAGAGAGAGAGAGAGAGAGTGCCATGATCGTGTGAGAACACTTTTGGTGAGAACCACGTGAATTTTTGTTTGAGACATTAGTTGAAAGATCCGAACCGTTCATTTTGATCTACATGACTAAATATTAGTCTATGGACTAGAAATCAAGTCGTCTGAGATTTGTTTGCCCATGCATTGAAGTGTTACACTTATAGATCGTATGGCTGAAAAATCATTATTTTTTATGATGACAAGAAGCATGGACAAATGTATTTCAAACGACTTGATTTTATATTTCTAGACTAATTTGGTCATGTTAAACAATGTGAACGTTTCGGTATCATCCATAGGATGGATAGACGTGGAATTCTCACGAAGCTTATCGTGAGAACGGTTCCCACCCGGTCGCTACCCTTTATGGGGAGTGATCATGTGAGAACTAGTTCTCATGATATGCTTCATGTGAACTTTTTACGTAGCCCTCACATGGATAATCCGAACCGTTCACATTGTTTAGAATGAATAAATTAGCCTAAATATGTAAAATCAAATTATTTGAAATTCATTTTTCCATCCAACCTGGCATTATAAAAAACAACGATATTTAGCCATATATAAAGAAAATAAACAAAGTAAGAATAGTTATCTGTCTTCTCTAATCATTCTGTGTTCTCTTCCTGCTAATATATGCTACTCTAGAGCTAACGAGAGATGGATTCTATAGCCCGATTGTTTCAACTTTCGTGTTGTCGAGAGAGGATGGTGGCTAAGGTTCTGGAATTTTTATGCGAGAGTTACCATAATAGGAGGGAACGGATCCGGTCGGGTTGGGTGGGTCATGTGGGTTCCAACAGTTTGGATTTTATTTTCTTCTAAAGGAATCTATAATAAAGGGTATAGGCCTTGCAAACATTTCATATTAAATAGGTGAACAGGTATAGTTTCTTATAACTTATAAACTAAATCCTAACTAGTTAAAAAATGATGTATTAATTATATATTTAGAGATAGGTTAGATCCCAGTCTTTTTGAATTCGTTGAAACAAAGCGATTTATTGAAATAAATATCTCTAAAATTCTAGTGATGTTTTCTATTTACTAGTATTATGTGTGTGCGTGTGCTGACCCAAATGAACAGATCTCCATAGTACCATGACCTGAATGAGCAACCTGACTAATCCAACCCCATCTGTACCATGTTCTGCTGAAATTAATGTACCACGATTCTGTAGGGACCAGGTGCCAAAGCGTAACACGAATTTGGTAGCATCGGTCTGTTGAGATAATAGCTCCGAAAATGGTCCATTAGAGTTAACTCGGGTCAATACCTGTTTAAAGAGTTCTGCTGAATCAAACTTAGTTTCTTCTTTGTTGTTTAAGGTTAGACTGCCCGTCATGACAAGTGCATATAGTGCAATGACAAGTGCCTTGCACTCCTATTTAGGTGACCAAGATCACTTCCCGTCTAGGTGGTTGTTATCCCAAGTGGGTGACTACCAACCAAAAAGATTAAAAAAAAAATCCTGTTTTACTTGTTCAATGTGATTTTGACTTTTTTTTTTGGCAAATACATTGTAAATTGATGATTAGAACTGAACTTTATCAATTTAAATTACTGAAATAGCATAACTTCAATAAAACATAATATTCACACAGTTAGTGTTATGTTTAAAACATAATATTCTATCAATTACTTTATAATTAAAGAACTTTCAAAACTATTATAATCAGAATATCAAATGAATTGAAGCATCCTGAAATTATTGTACCGAATGTTGAAATAGTATTTTTATATACAATCAGCTTGAGAAATACATCATAATTGGAACTGCTCAGTTAAATAAACAAAAGTATTTTATGTAGAACTTATCATGTGTGATAAGATAACCAAGATCTATAAGCATCATCATTATCAGTGTTTTCTTATCAAAATAATGTAAAGATAGAACCTTGTAATGAGAAAACTCAAACTCTTGAACAAAGACTTTGGCAATTTGGTCAACTTAATGTTAGTTCTTTTTGTTTTTTGGTGTTAAATTCTCGCATAAGGGACTATTGACTGGAGTAGGAATTGCTAGATAAAGTGTTCTAGTTGGTTTGATGGAAAAGCAACCTTATTGGTCGTGTAGTTTGAGCTTATGCAACCAAGTAACAACCCCATAATTCTTCTTGGCAAGAGAAAACATTGGATATAGATGATTCATTTATGGTAACTCTGTAAGAAATGGTTTTCATTTATTATGTATGAATAAGCCAATGCGAAACATCCACAGATCCACATACAACAATTATGTTTCTGGTTCATGTGCAATCTTACTTCGCAGGCAGACATATTGGAAAATGAACAGTAAAAAATATAGCAATTAATTTTTTCATGATATATTTCTGGTTGTTGTATAAAATTGTTGCTCATGGTCAGGATAAAAAAAAACAAGTTTTGGTTAAATTAATGATCTTTTGCTTTCAGGGACTCGTGCTGCTCATAGTACTAATATCGGGCCTCTGTTGCATGATGGGCATTGACACTCCTACAAGATTTGAGGCTCCCCAGGAATCGTAATATATATATATATATATATATATATATATATATATGCTTTAGGAAAATATTTCTTGCAATAGAATTTTAAAATCCGGAGGAAAATGGGTTTTGCGGCAGTATGGCTTGCGAGTAGTAGCCTGGTATTGTTTTTTTTTTGTGTAAGATAAAGAGTCAGCCGGCTACCGAATAACTAAGTATGCAAGCTGGGTGCTGTGTCTGCCAATGTCAGCATCATCAATCAAAGCTGGATTTATAATTGCGTCTGTTGTATTATGAACTTTCCTATCGCTTGTACAAGCAATGAATACAATAATGCCACCTTTTCTATTTAAAGGATCTCTGTCACTCTTGGTGACTTTTTGGACCGTTCATATATTGCTTGTATTAGAGCATCCATAGTCGTTTGCTAAATTTCCATATTATCCATATTATAGCTAAATCATCTCTGCAGTCGTTTGCTATTTATTCATATTTTGACGATTTTGTTACAGAAGATTGCTATATTTGAGAGGCGATTTGAGAAAATGGATATTATAGAGGACGGCTCTTGAAGGTCTGTCTCAAATATATATATATATATATATATATATATATATATATATATATATATATATATATATATAGGGAAAGCTTTATAGAGGACGGCTCTTGAAGGTCTGTCTCAAATATATATATATATATATATATATATATATAGGGAAAGCTTCGGTTGTGCACTAACCTAGTGCACACAGCCGTGTGCACTCGCGCTCAACCGTCCGATCTGCATTTTGATCATGATGCAGATATAACGGCTCGCATTCTCTCCCTCTCTTCTCACACTTACGGAGGGGTACCGTCCGATCTGCATTTTGATCATGATGCAGATATAACGGCTCGCATTCTCTCCCGCTCTTCTCACACTTACGGAGGGGTAATTTGGTCATTTACCCCTACCCTACCCTCGCTTTCTCTCTGCCCTTTCAGATCGAAAGCATCGTTCTGCCCCATTACCTTTACCCTACCCTCTATTTCAGATCGAAGCTTTCGATCTACCATTTCAGATCGATCGAAACCCTAAATCTCCTGACTGACCTCTCTGTCTCTCCATCGACGCAAAATCCTACTCCTTCTCAGATCGATCGCTTTTCGATCTCAGATCCCTAATCTCTCTCTCTCTCTCTCTCTCGAGAGCTCTCTCTGTCTCTCCATCGATGCAAAACCCTACCTCTCTCTCCTCTAGCGACACGATCACCTCTACCTTTCCCTCTCTCTCTGTCTCTCCTGGTCGACGACGAATCTGCCCATCTCTTGAGCGACGCTGCAATCTCAATAATCGAAACCCAAAGGTATAAATTTTTTCCTTCCAATTACTTTAAATCGAAACCCTAGTTTCTTCTTAGTTTAATCTTGTTAAAAATAAATTTTGATATGTTGAAACCCTAGTACACATTTTTTAGATTATGGTAAACCCCAAGTATAAAACTATCCCTTCAATTGAGTTAAATTGAAACCCTAGTATAGATTTTTTAGATTATGGTAAAAAAAAATTTCAAGAAGGTGATTTAATGTTGGATAGCTATTTGATTATATACTGTGATAGATATTTGATTTTATATAGTGGATAGTAATTTGCAGACGTATACTGTGATAGTAATCTGATTATATATTGGAATTTGTAATAGGTATGGAGAGTGGGGAAGGTTGTTCACAACTCGGTGATAATTTTTTGTGTATTCACTTTCTTATTATTTGTTTAAATTTCCATATTTGAAAATAAAAATTTAGCATACATTTTCTTATTATTTGTTTAAATTTTCATATTTTTTTTCGATAACGCGGATAGAATCATACGATTCCAGCCCAAGATATATTAAAAAAAAAACAGGTTACAACAGAGATAATTTTACAAGCAGTAAAACCAGCACTAGCCTAAACCAAAAAAGCAAAAGTACAGACGTGCGCAATGGAGTAAATTGCCAGAAAACTACGACACAACTAAAACGAAGAGAAGGAACCACTCTTAGGGCATGACGCCGGGAAGTCGGACCGCCAAGCGACTCATTGGCACCCCATAATAAGCGAGATCCGACCGTCAAACGAAACCCTCGACCCACACCTCATATTGGTCTGTCTGCAGTAGAACAGAAGACCACCCGCCACCACAACTAGGATAGCATCGCGACGGGGAAACCAGCCGAGGACAACGAATAAAGGAAAATCTATGCACACGACAGAAACAATAGAAAATAAGCGAACAAAGTCCACTGTTGGGGGGGCCACAACAAAAATTGGTGAGCGGTAAACACAGCCTCAACAAAAGCCTGGACCTGGATAGGGACCAGTTCCGGTGTGATTAGAAGAATGCACACACGCAAGAACACGTAACTCAACCAAAATAGACCTAAAACATGTAATAGCCAGGAAGATAAATAAAGCAGAGTAGCCGGGAGGCCGACGACTCACTGAAACCGAAGACCAGCTCAATAAACACACCCAACTAGTAGGAGAAAAGAAAAGAGTACAACTTCTGCTAGCTGGGATCTCTGGCCAGAGGAGCTGACTGGCACCCACCCCTAGGAATCTCGAAGCCACTAGATCCTCAGGGGGGACAAAATATGCCACAAACAACCACAAACAACCACAAAATAAATAACAAAAACCACACAGCGTTGGGTTTCCCCCTTTGGAGGGTGTTAGGAGCCACAAAAGAAAGCAAACCAAACATAAACCAGACCAAAATAAGCGCCACCATACAGAACATAAGTTAAGTTCGATCAGAGCCCCAACAACAACAAGCGTCACCTAGTTGGGGGATAAAGTGCCACATAAACAAATAATTACAACAACATAAAGCTTCAGCTGAAGCTCAAAATAAGGGAGGGGAACCAAACAGTCGGATCACAAAAGCCCAACACCAGCCACCTAACAAAGTACCACGGCTCCCTTGATGAAGAAGAGGCAAAAGGAGGTTAAAAACCTCTCAACCCTGCGAAGAGAAGGCAAAGAATAGCAAATTAGACTGTGAAAAACTAAGTAGAATTAGTAAGATAAGAACGAAAGAATTGGAAAGCCTCCTTAAGATGACTCAAGTGTAAATCCTCCAATTTAACCCGGGTTAAAGTGGAGGACCACATATTAATGAAGAATAAGAGATCCTCAGTCATCGTAGCTATCGATGAAGCGGAGTGTAAGAAGATGCGTTTGTTCATTTCCGACCAAATCACCCAGATCATGGCCATGATGGAGAGGAACCACGAAGAGCGGAACTCTTTGCTAAGAGAATGCGCCCTCCAGCAGGACGACAACTCAACGGGGATGGCTGGAATAAGTCAAGCCCGACATGCAATAGACCACAACGGTTGGATAAAGCTGCACCGAATAAACAGATGATCTGAGTCCTCGATATCGGTCGAACAGAACGCACATAATTGCCCTAACGCAAGGTTCATTTTGTTAAGACGGTCGACGGTGAGGAGTTTTTATTAAGAGCTAGCCAAGTGAGAATTTTAGATTTTAAGGGGGTGCAACTACTCCATAACGGTTTAGCCAAATTGGAGTAGATACCGCCAAAGTTTAGGAAATTGTAGAAGGACTTAACCGAGTAGGTACTCGAGCTAGTCCAACGCCATAATAGCTTAGCAGAGGGGTGCCAAGAATACTTGTGAAGTTGAATGAAAAGCTCGTTAAGGTCCACCTCGAGGTGCGGAGGGAGGGGACAAAGAAAGGGAATTGACCAGAACTTTTGGTGGTCAATGATGGTCACGTAATCTGCCACCGTCGCTGATGGGTTGGAAGCCAGGAGATAAAAAGAAGGGAACGAAACGGCTAACTTCAAGTTACCGAACCAAAGATCGACCCAGAACTTGGTCTTAACCCCGGAAGCGCATTCGTGGGAAATCCCGCAACGGAACGAAGAGGCCGCTTTCCAAACCTCTTTCTAGAAGGGTGAAGCGTTGCGGGATAAAGTGGGTGAAAGTCTAGAATTCTTTTTCGAGAGAAGCAGTTAGAAGAAATGAGCCTAGCCCAGGGCAAGTGATCATGAACTAGGATTCTCCATAACCATTTACCCAGCAGGGCTAAATTTTGCTGCCTGAGGTTAATAACCCCTACACCACCAGCAGCCTTAGCAGTGCAAATCACCTTCCAGTTACAAAGGTGGGACCCAGCTTTGTAGATACCCGACCCAGACCAAAAGAAATTCTTTCTGATTTTGTCAATCCTCTTAATAACCCAAGAGGGGATGTAGAAAAAAGACGTCATATATAAGGAAATAGAGGACAGAACTGAGTTGACCAGCACCAGCCTACCTCCACGAGATAGGTGTCTTCCGGTCCAGACGTTTAGCCTGGATTCCACTTTTTCAATCATCGGCATCCAATCCGTTTAAGTAGCTTTCCCCAACGTAGGGGAACACCCAGGTATTGAATGGGGAAGGATGCCGGAGCATAGTTGAAGAAATGGGCTATCTCCTCTTGCCGATTGATCGAACCACCAAGCTAGAGGACAGATGATTTTTGAAACTTTATGGGGAGCCTTGAAGCTTTTTCAAAGATGTATAGAAGTAACTTCAAGTTACGTAAAGAACACCCATCGGGTTTCGCGAAGATGATAGTGTCATCTGTGTATTGGAGGTTCAGGACGCCTTGAAAACTATGCGTTCCCCCAAGACCTTCGTTAACGCCGGCGTCCCAAGCGTTGCGAAGTAATTTGCTGAACACGTCGACGACGGGGGAGAAAAGAAGGGAGGATAAAGGATCTCCTTGACGGAGGCCACATTTGCACTTGAATTTGTGACCTTCTGAGCCATTAATGATAATCGAAGAAGTACCGACGAAGGGACTGGATTGGATCCAGGCCATCCATTTAGGATTGAAACCTCTGTTAAGAAGGATGTCAAAAAGAAATTCCCAACTAACATTGTCATATGCTTTTTGAAAATCCAATTTAAGCAGGATGCCTTCGAGTTGGATCTATGACAATCGAAAATAATTTCTTGGGCTGAAGCCACGCTGTCCAAGATGAACCTATCTTTAATAAAACCGGATTGAGCCGTGTCTATTAAAGGAGAAATGATAGCACTCAGACGAGTTGAAAGGACTTTCATAATGATCTTGAATGAGGTACTTTCATAATGATCTTGAATGAGGTATTGATAAGACTAATCGGTATAAAGTTGGAGACCGAGTTGGCTCCCATGATCTTGGAAATGAGCACAATGTGCGCATAATTGATCCGGTCAAAGGAGAATGACCCTTGGTGAAGGTCAGAGAACATTTGGAATAGATCATCTTTAAGCTCCTCCCAGAATTTTTGGAAGAAGAAAGTAGGGAAGCCATCCAGACCTGGGGTTGAATCACTTTTTAAAGAGAACATAGAAAGCTTAATCTCGTCAAGAGTGAAGGGAACCTCCAGGCTGGACAGGTCATGAAATTGTTGTCCATACAATTGGTGCCAGTCTAGTAGGAAGGGGCGAGGTTTATTCGAACCAATCAGGTTTTTGAAGAAGTTACGAAAAGAGGCATGAAATTCAGAATCGGTAGTCAACTCATCATCATTTTCGATAATAGAGGTGATGCGATTGGAACGCTGACGATGGAAGCGAAGTTGTGGAAAAAGGCGGTATTGCCGTCTCCCTCCTTGATCCAACGATATTTCGCTCTCTGGGCCCATTTAATGTGATCATTGTAAAGAATGGAAGCATATTCTCTCTTGCAGGAAGCTCGTTCTAAACGAAGTTGTTCCGAGATAGGGCCAACTTCCTCAAGTTTGTCCATAGACTCTATGGAGGAAAGGAAGACTTGCTTGAGGAAGTTAGCTTGCCCAAATCTCTCTCTATTCCATATTTTACAACCATACTTGATAGCGTGAAGCTTTAGCAGGATGCGTCCGAGACCGGACGACCCCAAGATAGAGGAAAGACACTCCGTGATGAGATTCACGAAGGTTTGGTCTTGCAACCAAAATTTTTCAAAACGAAATTTGTAAGATTTGGAGAAATTAAAGTTCGAACATAAGGATATAAGTACATGATCCGACGACGGATTGGGCAAGGCTGAAACAAAGGAATTTTGGAAGAAATTGATCCAATCAAAAGAGAAAAGAAATCGATCGAGTTTAGACATGGTAGGATTTTGTCTCATGTTAGACCATGTGAAAGATTTACCATTAAGGGGTAATTCAGAGAGGTGGAGTTCTCGAATACAATCGTTAAAACGATTGGAGTCAGCTTGGTGCGATACTGGTCCCGATCGTTCGGATGAGAATCTGGTAACATTGAAATCACCACAGAAAAAGCAAAATCCAAGAATTTCATTTTGGAAGGAAAGAAATTCGTTCCAGAATAGTGGGCAGCGATCCGCAGTGGATGGTCCATAAACCGATACCACAGTGAGGTCACGATTGAATTCGGACCAGTGAAGATGAACAATCAGAAAGAAAGTAAGGCGGCGAATAGATATAAGCAAAAATGTAGTTTCTTTAAACCCAAAGATGATACCACGCCTGGACTCGACCGTGTCTAGGGATATCCACTTGGTAATTAAAGACCCACCTATCGAGTGAAGAGTGGTTTGGGATGGGGAAACAAGTTTGGATACCTGAATAGAAATTAAATTGCAGTGGGTAGAAGAGATGAGTTGAAAAACGACTTGTTGTTTGGACGGGCATCGGAGGCCCCTGACATTCCAAGAGATGCTAATCATGATAACCACGAGTCTCAAAAGCTCTAGAAAATTCGCATTGGCGAATAATGTCAAAGGCATCCAGGTTCTCCGAAGAGACCGCAAACCCCATATCCTTCGCTAGGCGAAGCATATATTAGATTAGAAAGGGAGTCAAAATGCACCCAATAAATGGATCCCAGTTGCTCATGCCTTGAAGGAAAAGGGGGTGGAATTGGGATATGTTTCTTGCAAATTTGACCTGCCAGGGAAACAGGGGAATCCGCCTTAGAAGCAGTCGGTCTTTGCGCGTGAATACGAGCGCTCGACCGAATGACTGCATAAGGGGATTTACACGCGTGCTCAGTCTGTTGTGCCGCAGATTGGTTAATACCAACTAAAAGACATGGGCAAATAGCGTTAGAATCCGAAATACCGGAGAAAGCGGAAACCCGAGAGTGGAGTCCTGGGATGGGAAGGCCTTTAGCTAACGAAGGGGAAGCAGAAATGTTATGAATGGGGTAAGCTAGAGATCTCTCAAGGCCACGTCGGGGGGTGAGAAAATCCCCCATCGACAATGAGGGATCCCCCAAACGAAGCCGAATAAGAAGGAACGTGGAAAAATGGAATTTCAAGGTGTAATCGACAGGAAATGACGAATAAAGACCAAACCTTAAACGAAGATATGGCTCACCAACACAAGAACAGAAGAAAGATGGTCTAGTAAAAATAACAATCTCAGAAAAGAAGATGGTTACCTGTTGATGCGATAGGGAACGATCTAAAATCGCTACCTCTTCTTCCAAGAGGTCGTCCTGCTCCACCCAAGACTCACACTTCCTAGAGGGTGCTTTCAAAAGCGCAGGCTGCGCCACTGTTTCAGAAGCAGAAGAGCTGTGCACCACACTTTTGAAGCTATCCCTGTCAGAAGAGCTGATTATGATCTTTCATATATCTGAACCAGTCTCAGTGTACGTCATTTTACTAATGAGCTTGGTGCAGTCGTGCTCAGTAGCGGCTAGTCTGTAACCAGACATCAATGGAGGCGCCTGCAACTGGACATCGGAAGGCAAATCTGCAACCGGATGTCGAAAAAGCCAATTCGTAACCTGATGTGTAGGTAACAAGTCTGCAGTCGAATGACAAGTGAGGGAGAATGGTATCACAGAAGTTGAAAAAGAATGATAAAGCCACACCGACAAGCTCAATACCGAGGCTAGAATTCGCGACATACCAAGGACGACCCTAGTAGAAATTAGCGTAAACCAGACGCCATCAGCAGGAACTAATCAAGACTGAGCTTGAAGGAAGGATCTTTCAACGATCAACCCAATCATTCTCAGAAGCGGATGAGTTCTCCAAGGTCAGCTTATGACTAAGCAGCCACCAGGAGCATGCCAAGGAGGAAATCTTGCTCAGACAAAAGGCAATCATGTTAATAATTCGACAAGGTGGCCAAGAGTAGCTGCTCAGGGGCTGAAGCGGCAATGTGTGACTTCGTCCTTTCTAAGGAGGGAGTGGTCACCAACCAACAGGAGTCGTAATCAAGAATTAAACCAACATCGTTCGTAGACAAGAATAGAGCAAGGTAATACAGCCATTGTCTACTCGAGAGAAGGAGCAGAAGAATGTCAACATCAAATTCATGATGGGTCTGTCCAGAAGGCTGAATGACAACAGTTCAACCTGGTAGAAGACCAGTTTTTCGAGAATATCACTCGAGAAACTGGAGATGGCTCAGGAAATGTCTCGTGAACCATTGATGTTTGTATTTTGTTTTCCTCTCCACTAGCGGCATTCTGAGGACAGAACGATTCTAAGGAGGGAGTGGAGTGATTACACTTGAGAAAATTTGCAATGAAGTAGCCCAAAAAAATTAACCTAATTTAACTTAATTTCAAACGATTGGAGATGAAAAAAAAAATCTACTGATCTTGAATTAAATTAGGGTTTCGATTGAACTCAAATACAGGAATTTTTTTTTAATACCTGACATCTCTTTGAGATGGTGCAACTCAAATAAATGTGACAGGTAGGGTTTGCTTGATTTCAATGGATTCGGATGAAGGGGAAAACACAGTAGGGATCGAACGGATTCGGAGCAAGGGTTTGGTGGATTTTGAGAGGTGATTAGTCAGGAGATTAGAGAGGGTGAAGAGAATCGTCGGGGTGGGCAGTTTCGATTTGGGAATTTATTGGAGCTAGGGTTTTGAGAAGGGGACTAGGAGAGGGACGAAGGTGATAGCGTGAGGATGATGAGAGCACGAGGAGATTTGGGGATGAGCTTTGGTTGGGTTTTTTTGGGAGCTTCGGTCTTGAGAAGGCGTCGAAGGAGAGGGATGAAATCGAGCGTGGGGGATTCGAACGTGAGGAGGAGAGGAGATTTGGGGAAGGGGGGTATTAAATGACGCATTTACCCCCCCCCCCCCCCCCCCCCCCCCCCCCCCCCCCCCCCCCCCACACACACACACACACACACACACACACACACACACACACCCCTAAGCCAGATGAGCTGGAGCAGAATCCAACCGTTGGATGGCGATCATGATCAAGCTCTGAGGTCGGACGGTGTACGACGAGTGCACACGGCTGTGTGCACTGGGCTAGTGCACAACCGAAGCTTTCCATATATATATATATATATATATCAAAATCAAAATAAAGTAAATTTAGTACTAGAATATTTAAAGAAAGCCTATTTATTTCTTTCTGCACAAAGCCTTATAAATCTCAGGACCAGCCATGAGTGGGTATAAAGCACAGTACCCAAAACCCAGTCTAGTCTCATATATACTGGTCTTGTGATAATGTCAGTGATTAGTCCTGTTATGATAATCCTGGTATAATATCTCAAACAGTAAGGATATTAAATTCTAACCCTAATTTCTCTTTGCTCTTATTCTCATTATTATTATTCAACACAACACAATTTTCTTGTATAATTCAGTCAGTATTAATTTGAAATTTTAAAATACAACATAAATTTTCTATATGTATTTGAAAATGCCGCAACAGTAACATTGAACTAAACTTAACCAACAACTACAAGGAGTGCTTTAATTAAAATGGGTTCCAAATAACAAAACACCATCTCTTCTCTGTATAGTTGTAGTTAAGCCATTTAGCTTCAAAAATCAAACAATAGTTTTAAGAGTTTATATATTATACCCCTTAGATTGAGTGGTCAACTAAACAAGTAATTCATATTAACAATTAAAAAGCACTATCAACTGAATTTATAATTATCAGAAAACTAACTAGATCTATAAACCATATCAGATTGATCAAAGACTGCTCAAGCTAAAAAGTCAATCCATTAACTAGAAAAGAGAGACGCAGAAAGTTTTCACCTCAAAATGAAGTGAATTCAGGATCAAACTCTTGAGTCTCTGGTGGAAACGGACCGTACGTCTACTAATCTTTGTTTCTTGCCATTCCATTTGACGCCAAAACTTGCATAGTTCTGCTTTCATCTTTGTTTCTCTTCTCATTCCTCACACGATTCCTCCTCTCTCAATATATATGCATAATGCGACACATTTTTTTGGAAAATAAGTATTAACTAATCAAAAGTTGATACATTGGGCATAATTTTTACGTCAATCCTTTTGGTGATTTAGTCTTTCAAAATATGTACCTATCTACTTAATTAGCGCATGCACTTAAAACTTTCTTCAGGAGAATGAAGATATTCATCTCCTTTGAGATATTCTTCCTCCTTACAAAATCCCTCAAAGAATGACGATATCTATATTTGTTGCGCCGTTCCTTCTTTTAGCAAATTTGGTGCTGGAGATGAAGTAATGCTAAAATTCCTGTTTGTCTCTTCTATTTGTGGGTTATTTGTTTTATGTACCGCTACAATGCAAACGCAAAAATGGATTTCTTCTTTCTCTCTGACTGCATATCTTTGTGATTCTATGACTCTGTGCATATCTTTGTGATTAACTATGTGAACATTGCTTAGCTCAAAAAGCTATGTGCGCATTGCATCAACAAACTCTGTTGGTCTAAAAGGCTATTATAAAAATAAGAAAATCACTAAAGATAAATACTACGTAAAAAATTTGCATGTGAATATTTGAACTTCAACACTAATTCAATCCTTTTCTACAGAAAGATGGTCCTCAGCTACTGTGTTGAATGAATATTAAAGATAATCTATATAATAAAATACAAAGAAAGCTATCAAGTGGCTTGTTGGGATTGGGGCGTCAACCAATGCCCGTTGTCGCAGCGGAACTAATAGAACAATAAGGAAGTCGAAGTAGACGAGACGAATAAATTGAGCAAGCAAATAGATCCACCAAACTAAAACAAATACACTGATGACTTATCCCGGTCAGCGTTTGCTTAATCCGGGGGGAAATGTAGGGAAATCTGATATTCAACTAGAAGAGATTACCAGGAGTTATTGATTCACTCAATACAAGGAATTAAACTCACTCACCAAGAACTATCTCTCTCTCGAGCCTCTCTTTGCAATGGAGAAAAAAAATCTATGAAGTACTCCCTCTCATATTGGAGGAGTTTACAATATATATAGAAGAATAGAGAGAAACCTAGGTCTAATCTTGATTCTCAGTCATCTGGTATAACCTGAAAAAGAAGTAACTGAATAGGAGCTGCACGATCTAACTTGGAGTTGAAGATTGGGCGGAAACGACCTAACAAATCGAAGCCTAAAAACGAACACAACGCCGCGGTCGGTCGACCTTCCAACAAGACCGGTCGACCGTACCACTCTCTGACATTCCCTGTACTTCGAGCGGTCGGGAGGTGCGGTCGACCGCAACATAGGACAGTCGACCGCAACTATACCTGCACCTTGCTGCTGCTGTTTTTTCTTCTACTCACTTCGACGCTTCGACCTCCGTGCTTCATATTACATTCTTCTAATCTGAACAACGAGTATACAAGACACAATCCTAACAAACTCCACATTGGATTGCATACGAGTGCTATCACATGATGTGTTATTCATCTCCAAACTCAAATAAATTCCACTTGCAAAGGACACTTAGAACAATAGCTTCTTCTTCTAGTTGAAATGATCTCTACCCAATCTCACCAATTCTAGTATACCCCTTCAAGGGTACACCTCCGTAGATGTATTCACGAAGTTGCCAAACTTCACACGAACTCCACCTACCCTTAGGCATTCTCCATCTCTCAACGATATTCGAACGTCGTGGTCTCGTCTCAATAATTCTAGTTGCGGCAAACTAGCTGAGCTTGCGGGAATAATGGAAAAAGAACTATCAACCCCTGCGCAGGATTTTCTAATTCCCCAAAGCTTGTAGAGATTGTGTTGGCTTGGCCCAATCACTCTCATACCTCTAATCACTTCACGATGACCTTGAAAAACAGACAGACTTCCACCTCGAGCTGTGTACCTGCAGTCCCGTGCATCAAGAGTTTCCGAGGAAATCAGATTCCATTTCAGCAGAGAAATATGCAAAACATCCCTTAAAGTGAACATATTTAGACCTGATATCTTCAACTCAACTGTCCCCTCACCCACTACTTCACAAATCTCCCCAGTTTTCGTAGTCACACAACGCCCCGTAGTAGACTTATAAGTAGAAAATAACTCCCTCCCGGAGCAAATATGAGAAGAACTCCCTGAGTCAAGAAACCAACTAGAATCCACTTCTAAAGAATTTTAAACAAGAAGACACGAACCACCTGAATTAAAGGCACTAACCACATTAGCGGCTGAACTCCCGTTCTTTGTGCTCTCCTGATTCTGCAATTTCCAATAGTCTTTCTTGATATACCCTGGTCTCTTGCAATATCGGCAACGGATCGAATCCTTTTGCAAAGTACTTTGTCTTTCCCCCGAAGGACCATCCACTGCTAGAAAACTTGTAGGAATAGACGATGATGATTTATGGGTCTCCTTCCTAAGTTGATTTTCCTTCATTGCTTTGATTACACCATCTACTGAAATACTCTCCTTGGTAGATTTACGGTGTACCATGGTAGTGATCAAAGGTTCGTACGAATCCGGCAGTGAATATATCAGGTTCAAAGCTTTATCTTCCTCACACACATCTGCGTTGATCGCCTTAAGTTCAGATAATACCTTATTGAACTATGTAATGTGGTCTTGGAGATCGGTACCTTCCTTCATACATAAACGGAACAACTTCCTCTTCTAATGCATCTGAGCTAATAACGACGAACCAGAGTAGTCAGCTATGAGTTTTTCCCACAAACTCGCCGCATCAGTTTCTTCAAGAAATCTGCACTTGACCTCGTCCGCCAAGAAAGTCAGATCAGACTTATCGCTCTTTTACGAATATCTTTCCAACTGTTATCCTTCATATCAGTTGGCTTTTCTTTCTTCTTAACAGCTAACTGCAACCGTTCTTGAACAAGAACATCATACATGTCAGTATTCCAAAGATTGAAATTGATCTTTCCATCGAACTACTTGATCTTCAAAATACTGTGGCTTTTCATCTTAACCAAGGGACTCGGCAATCTGAAGCTCTGATACCAGTTGTTGGGATTGGAGTATCAACCAACGCCCGTTGTCGCAGCGGAACTAATAGAGCAATGAGGAAGTCAAAGTAGACGAGACGAATAAATTGAGCAAGCAAGTAGATTCACCAAACTAACACAAACACACCGATGACTTATCCCGGTTAGCTTTTGCTTAATCCGGGGAAAAATATAAGGAGATCTAATATTCAACTAGAAGAGATTATAAGGAGTTATTGATTCACTTAATACAAGGAATTAAACTCACTCACCGAGAACTATCTTTCTCTCGAGCCTCTCTTTGCAATGGAAAAAAAGAATGTATGAAGTACTCCCTCTCATATTGGAGGAGTTTACAATATATATAGAAGAATAGAGAGAAACCTAGGTCTAATCTTGATTCTTAGTCGTTCGATATAACCTGGAAAAGAAGTAACTGAATAGGAGCCGCACGATCTAACTTGGAGTTGAAGATTGTGCTGAAACGACCTAACAAATCGAAGCCTAAAAACGAACACAGCGCCGCGGTCGGTCGACCGTCCAACAGGACCTGTAACCACTGTTTTCCCAAAAATGTGTTTTCGGTGTATTTTCGGTAATTAAATTTTTGTAAATTAATTTTCCGCTTTCGAATTATTTTTTTGTTAAAATATATTATCAGATCTTCTTAAAACCTATTTTCAATCAATAATTGTATTTGTAACTATTTTCTATGTTTTATATTTTAATACAATTCTTATTACTTTTATTATTACTACTACTGTTATTATTAGTACTATTACTATTTTTATCATTTTTCTTATTATTGTTATTGTTCTCAGTATTATTCTTATTACTGTTATTTTTAATACTATTATTATTATTATTGTTTTTTTTATTATTATTAATATTTCTATCAAAACCTAATTGTATATTTTTATTAGTTATTGTGCCAAAACCCATTTTTATTTTATTGGATTTCTTTTTAAACCCAACTATCCTATTTTAATAAAACTCATTACTTACTAAACCCATTACCCTGTTTATTTAGTTACCAAAACCCACCTATCTAACTACCCAGGACCGATATATCCATTAAACCGATTAACCCAACCCGTTTACATTCCCTACCCATTACTTTAATACCCAATAAACCCATTTCCTTTGTATACGCCATCTACCCAATTAACCCTTTGTCCCTAACTCATTTTTCACTGAACCCACCGTTAAAATACCCTAAACTACCCATACCCGAAAGCCCAACCCAAAACCCAGTGTAAGCCTAAAACCTAATATTTCTCCCCCCTATATTAAACCCCTTACCTGTTCACCTTCCCCACCACCCGCTGCCAACCTCTTCAAAACCCATCTTCCCTAACACCTGTAGTGAACCCATCCTCATGCTGCACCTTCCTCTTCGTGCCTCCCTCCTCATGCCGCTACCCACCCCAGTCGTCCTCCCTGTGCGCCATCACCCTCCTGACGCCAGTGAGCCACCAGTCACAGCGACCTCCTGTCGCTTGCAACCCTAGCAGCCCGGTGCACCTTCAGGCAGTGACGCCCCTGCTCTCCGTCCTCATCGCACCACACTCTGCGCATCCACCCATGCAACCCATCTCTCCCCGACCTCCACCTCTCCCTTGCACTGCTCTATCCCGGCAGTAGCAAACAGCACTGCGCTGTGTTGTTCCGCCGACCGCAGCGATGCTCTCGCCGGTTGTCCCGGTCCCGCCGTCGTTCCACCACAATACACCCAGGATTTGCCACTGCCCTCGCTTGTTTGTGGGTATCGGTTTTGTGTGCATGAATCACGTTCCGTTCGTAGGTTGTGCTCGTTTTTGTGTTTGTGAGATTCGCCGTTCTTCGTTCTTGGTCGTTTGTGTGCTTGTTGTGGTTTGTGGTTATTCGTTCGGTTGAGTTCGTGTTCCGGGAATACGTTTCGGTTATTCTTGTTTGGAGTCGTTTTCGTCATCGGCTAAAGCAAGTAACTTGTACTCAAATTCCGTTGTATGATACAAGTCAAAAATACCGTTTGTAATGTAGTTGGGTTTTAGAGACAATTGTGTGTGAAACCCCTTGTTGATATTCTCTCTATAGTGATTTGATCATAGTTGCCTCACGACACAATATTGACATGAATTAACTTAGGTTTTGCCCGTTCTTGATTAAATCATGTATGTGAGACTTCTTGTGAGAATTTGGGTATTTGTTGAGAACCAAGTGATAGACTTGTTTTATATATGTTAATTACCCTATTTCATGATGTTTGGACAACTAGTAGACTATAATTCATGTTAGTTATGTTTCGATCAAGTTTCGTGTGATTCATGTTGGTTTTGTTCCTAAAGAAAATTCTGGATTTTACCGATAATCTGTCTTGATCAGTAATTTAGACCATGTTAAGATCAGAATCTTAATTTCAGTATAAAACATGATTTGTAGAGAAATTCGTCTTCTTTTCAACCCCTTTGACCTTACTCGATTTCGTTTTCGTATGTTTGAGATATGACTGTTTTATTACAGAGGTGTAGATCTGTTCCAGATTTCGTTTCTTGTTGATTTTGATGACTAAATTATTTTGATACTAGTGTTAAACATATTATTTTGATCTGAAACTTTGGTCAGTATTTCTATACCTATCTAGGGTTATCCTGAATTTTGGTAGATTTTATTGATGAGTTTTATCTGCCGTTTCATGCTTGTTTATAAAAACTATACTTGCTGGAACTTGCTCACTGTTCTGTAAAGATTTGTATTTTCACCCTGATTTTTTCTACTGCATTAAAAATGTTTGTGAAATATGAAAGTTAGCATATTTTGTCTATTTTCTTCTCCCTTTGGTGGATTTGGATTTTGTTTCACGGTTTGTGAGATATTACAGTTTTCGTACAGCTGTGTTGGGAATTCCAGATTTGCCAAATTTTCGTTTCTTGATATTTTCTGATTTTTTATGACTGATCTAATTTCACTGGAAAATTATGAAACTTTATATTTTGATATTAGACAGATAGGGGAATACTCCAGATTTTTTGTAGGATTTATTTATTGAGTTTTGATGCAGTTTTCTTGACTCTGAATTCGTTTTCCTAATTTCTGGCTGAATATATTTTCTGGATTCAAATCAGTTTTGAGTTATATTTTTGTGAAATAATATATGACTTATTTATACTCGCTGGGCTCGGTTAGGAGTCTATTTTCTAGATGTTTTGACGGATTCAGATTTGCATGTTTGTAACACTGGAAATCACTGTTTTACTACATTATGGTCTTGCTGTCCTGAACTTGAGATTTGTTTATTTTATTCTTTTATTATCTATCTTGCACTCGTACATGTTTATCTTGCAACTTGAACTTGCCACATGATCATGCAATGTTATTCTTGATATGTTTTGCACACATACATGCTTGTTTGACATTAATAATAAATAACCAAGCCGGGATTTTAGGGAAAGATCTAGTAGTGGATAATTCATAAATGTGTACTCAGAAGGGGGCCCGTGTTTCCCATTTTGATTCATGTTGATACATAAATCTGTTGATGCATGGACCTGTTGGTTCATGTACCTGTTACCTGTTGATGCACGGACATGTTGGTCGTGTACCTGTTACCTGTTGATGCATGGATCTGTTGGTTCATGTACCTGTTACCTGTTGATGCACGAACCTGTTGGTCGTGTACCTATTACTTGTTGATGCACGGACCTGTTGGTCGTATACCTATTGATTCATGAACCTATTGATGTATGAATCAGATGATTCGTGTACTTGTTTGATTCATGAACATGTTTCCTATTTCTGTTATTGTTCCTGAGTACATTGCCTTCTATGGTCCACTATAAAATCTAAAGCGAAACTATTTGTTGTAATAACCATGTAAGGGGGGCTGCATGAAGTACTACCTAAATAGTAATAACTACAAGACTTGATACATAATACTTGAAAATGATACTTGAACATGACACATGCTTGCTTGATACTTGGACATGATACATGAGACTTGATACATGAGACTTGATACATGACACTTGACATATGTTTACATGATACTTGACACTCGTTACTTGTTTACATGACACTTGTTCACTTGATACTTGAGACATGTCACTTGTATTTGTTCACCTTACCATACTAGTTGTTATGTTTTGTTATCATGCTTATTCCATGCTATTTGTTAGTTTTTTCCATGTACTTTTATCCTGCATTACAAGCGGCCCGTAACTTGCAATTGACGGGTACTTATTTTCTTTTTCCTATCCCTGCAATTGTTAAATTGCAGATTTCGGAGACCAGGTTCCAGATGGTATTGGCGACATGAGATACTAGTTGTTGGAGTCTTGTTATCATTATTTTTTATTTTCTTGCTTTGAACAATATTGTATCTTGTACTTGGATTTATTTTGTATTTGGGCAATGTGACCCAGGATTTTGTCTTATTCAGATCACGATTATTTGAGATTAATACATTTTGGTTTTAAATATTCTTGTTGGTATTTTGGTTCATGTGCATGATTGGTTGATTCTTTTGCTTCCGACTCTGATTATTCTTGTGAAATGTTGTAAGATTCTTGAACAGCTTATAAATGATGAAAATCATTCGCTGGGCTTAGTCACGTATCCGTATTCCGTATTCTCTTTTGAAAATTGGGGCGTGACAAGACCGGTCGACCGTACCACTCTTTGACATTCCCTGTACTTCGAGCGGTCAGGGCTTGCGGTCGACCGCAACATAGGACAGTCGACTGCAACTATACCTGCACCTTGTTGCTGATGTTTTTCCTTCTACTCACTTCGATGCTTCGATCTCCGTGCTTCATATTGCCTTCTTCTAATCTGAACAACGAGTATACAAGACACAATCCTAACATGGCTCTCATTCATTTGGAAAAAGTCAAAGGTCTAAATTTTTACTCCCAAAAGACATTTTCCCTCCCAAATCCCCACTCGAAATTCAAAATTTTCCCCAAAATAAAACAACTTCTTCATTTATTACTCTCTCTCTATTCCCCCTCTTTTCTCGTTTTTCATAATTCTCTCTCTTTCTTCTCCTTTTTTTAAAATCCAGGTATGTCAAAAAAAAAAAAAAACAATGAATATTTTTTTAGATTATGCAATTTCGGATTATGCATTTTTTTATTATTTCAAAATTTTAATTATGTTTTTTTTCTTCGGATTATGCTTTCATAACTCAATAACATTCACTTCCATTTAATTGCTTTTGAATTACCATATTTGACCTGATTGTATTATACTTCAATGAGTAATTGTTTTAGATTAGAATGCTTCACTCAGTTAATTTTGATTAGAATGTTTTTTTTATTATGCAATTTAGGATTATGTTTTTTTTTTGAATATTTGGGCATTTGCTGCTTTGAAAGATCATTGCAAATTCTTTAATTAACTATCTTGATCATGTTTTTATGGACAAATCCATGCTTAATCCCTGTATTTTGGGTTTTTGTAGCTGCAAAATTGTATCTTGATTTGCTTTGCCGCAAATTCACTTCACGTATACATCACAACAACTTTTCTCTTTTAAATTCATACATAGTTAACTACATAAAAAACAAACAAGGAGGAACTAACTCATGCCGTTTGAGGTGTTATCCGTAACTCATGCAGTTAGAAAATGAATTGCTACTTATGTTAGAGTCCAAATCAAAAAGGAAATCTCTCATGCTCAAGTCACACATAGCAAGGAATTTCCGATTCACTACTGTTGTAGATTCACAATACTATTTTTGAATCCCGAGCCGCTGACAAATAATCCTGCAATATACAAACCAATAAACATTAAGGTCACTTCATAATCCTACTTCAAAGTACATCAATACATCAACGTCTACTAGCAAATAAACATCTATACAAATCATCCCTTACTGTTTACATGATTTTTCATATGTTGTTTCGTTCCGAATACGTGTCGTAGGCATGTGCCCATGGGCATACCTAGTATATATAATAAATCACAAAGCAATTTGAAAAAAAATACTATCAAGTGGCTCTCATTCAATTGAAATAAATTAATGGCTCACATTCATCCTCTCAGAAGATATTTTTTCCCCAACACAAAATTTATCCCCTCAAAACAAAAATCCTCCTCACTTTATTACTCTCTCTCTCTCTCTCTCTCTCTATATATATATATATATATATATATATATATATATATATATATATATAGGGTGGCCTTCTGTTGCGAACTCTTGTGTGCGAACTCTTCGTGCGAACAGCTGTGCTGACCGCCCGATCCAAAACCTCCATCGAAGGGCTGTGATTGTACACGCTCTATTCTCAGTTATCTTTGGGGGTAATTTGGTAATTTTTCGCTAAGAGGCATATACCCCTTCTCTCTCTTTGCGATCTCTCCTCTCAGATCGAAATCACAGCCTTCTCTCTCTTCGCAAACCCTAACTCTTGTGTGCGAACAACTCCTTCCAAATCGCGATTGCGAACCTCCCCTACCCTCTTCCCTCCTCTCAGATTGAAATCTTCTCTTCTCTCTCTATTCGCGAACCCTAGCCCCTCCACCTTCAAAATCGCAACAAAAAATTAGATTTGTTGAAAACCCTCTTCCTCTTGTCAGGAGCATTCTCCAGTCCTCTTCAACCCACGACGAATCCCTACCCCCGACTGCCCCTTACTTTCTCTAATCATCTTTGCCCATATCGAAAACCTAGGGTTTTGATTAGGTATATATTTATTTATTTATTTATTTTTGTTCCTTTTTTTTCTGTTTGAATTTGTAGAAATGGGGTGTTTTGTTAAAAGAAAATTATTGTTTTGTTTGAATTTGTAGGAAGCATTTGAGCTTGACTGAGTCTTTCTTCGTGGCTTGATTCTGACTATGGATATATTTTTGAAGACATTGATGCTTGATATCAATGGAGGGAAGTGTTTGATTCTGACTATTCCTTTTTGAAATTTTAATTCCTTACTTTATTGCATGTTGGTATAGGCAGTGATGACAATCTACAATTTACAAGCATTTGTATGAAGTTTGTTGCTTCTTCTGTTTGTATATTTTACAAGCATTTGTAAAAAGAGTTCGCACCCAAGAGTTCGCAACGGAAGGCCACCCTAAAGAGCACAATGAGTTCAACACTTAGGTTGTTTGATCACTGTTTTCACCATGTTTGAATTGTATTTGCTGAGTTAGTAGGTTGCAATATTTTAAATTAAAGAGGAGTTAATTTTTACTTGTATTATGGTTCGAACTCATCGTGCAAACCATAATGCTGACCGTCCAATCCAAAAAACCCCCATCAAACGGCTATGATTGTTCATGCTCTCTTCTCAGTTATCTTTGGGGGTAATTTGGTAATTTTTCACAAAGAGACATATACCCCTCCGTTGCAAATGGACGGGTAATTTGGTAATTGTTCACGCTCGATTATGGTTGCCACTAGTGTACTTGGCCTAATATATATACATATAGGGAACCTTTCCATTGCAAACAGATGATTTGTGAACTTAGTGTGCGAATCGCTTCGCGGGCTGCCCGATCAAAATATCAATTATGATATTGATCAAACGGCTGTGGTTGCGAACATTCACCTCTCAATTATCCTCGGGGGTAATTTGGTCATTTTGATAGGCTCATATATACCCCTTTTCTCTCCACTCTTAGTGACATCTTTTCAGAGGTTTTATTTATTCAGATTATGGTTGGAACTAGTTGGCATGGCATAATAATGCAGCCGTGGTGAGATCATGCTTCTGAATAAGTGCTATACTCAATCTTTGATTCTATTTGATGAGTTTTCAAACTTGTTATGTACAAGGTAAATCAATGCCTACAAGTACTTCAATTATTTTGAAAGAGCTTTAAACAACATAAATAGAGCTCATTATGCTTAAAACAACATAAGTGCTATACTCATGCTTGATTCTATTTGACTTATTTCATAAATACTTATTATGTGCAAGGTTGTTCTGAGCCTATATGTACTTCAATTGTTTACAGTTTATGGTGTTAATAGTGCAGTCCGACATTGCTAAGTTTTTTATGTAATTTTTTTTGGGGGGGGGGGTTGCAGCAGTCTGACATATTGCTACTTTACAGAGCTTCAGCAGCAGTGTCAGCATCAGCAGAACCTTGCATATCAGCAGCAGTCACGACATTTTTTTGTCTTCGAGTTTGTACTACGAGCGTCGAATTTGTATAATGATATTCGAGTTTGTATAATGTAATATAAGGTTCGAGTTTGTATACTGTAATTTTTTGGTATAATGAAATTCAGAATTTGTTGTATGAACTTCGAGCAGTTTGACCTTCGAGTTTACAGATTTAGAGCTTTGAGCAGTTTCTAATTTGATGAGTTTTCTATTTGATGAGTTTTCAAACTTCGAGCAGTTTATGTAAGAGCTTCCATTTAATGAGTTTTTTATTTGATGAGTTGACTGTAAGAGCTTCTATTTGATGAGATTTCAAACTTTGAGTAGTTTGTATTTTAGAGTAGTCAGAGTCAGAGTCAGAAAATTGATTTTGTCGTGAAATAATATAAAATTTTGTTTTATGCAGTAATTGCTATCGTTGCCAGGCATGTTTTAGCACCATTGTCTATTTGTGTTTTTCTCACACATGAGTATTGGAAAATTATGCTTCCAATCAACAGTATAGAAAAATTTCTACAAAATCAGTAGACCCTCGCTCCAACAAGGTATGCCTACATTGAGCTGCCCGGTGGTCATCTTTTAGTTGCAGTTAAGTTTTTGGGAAATTCCAAATGCAACAGAGAAGATTTTATTAATGAAGTTGCTACGATTGGTAGGATTCACCACCACCATGTTGTTCGGCTAGTTGGCTTTTGTGCGGACGGCACAAAGAACGCTCTCATCTATGAGTTTATGCCCAATGGTTCATTAGATAAGTACATCTTCTCTCCAAATGGGGTATACCATCACTTTACGATGGATAAACTCAATGAGATAGCATTAGGAGTAGCTCCAGGATTTGATTATTTACACAGGGGTAGTGAAATGAGCATCTTACATTTTGACATCACCTCACAATATACTCCTGGATCAAAATTTTGAGCCAAAGATAGCAGACTTCGGACTTGTATAATTATGGTCAAACATAGCAAGGGGTGAAATAATTATCGTGAAATATACTCCTGTCAGATTCATCAATTATCGTGAAATAATTATGATCAACATAGCAAAGGGTGAACACATTCAAATAAACAAAGCTCTAACATACAAATCTGATATATGGTTTGAATATTGTACAGTACTATAATGTACACATTCAAATAAACAAAGCTCAAATTCCTCAAGTGTACACCATATAGTTTCCACCAGAAACAGAGCTTTATAAACAAATGTACAGACTCACATAGAAATTGTAATCAAATGTACAGACTCAAATATATTATATACAGTCATCATATAATTACAGAGTGAAATAATATAGAGAGCTCATTTTGCCGTACCGCATTTTCATCATCACACCTTCAGTCGCTGTACAAACTGTTAGCAATAAGAAAGAAAGGGTTTAGATAGATGATTTGTAATTATTTATCTTAGACATCAACACAACTAATCTCAAAATATTTTAAGTAAATGTAGGCTCAGAACACAACCTAGTATATAACATGGTTTTAGATAATTTTCATTTGAATCAAGCATGACTCTCAAAAGCATCATAACTATGTTCACACTCGGGTTGCAATACTATGCCATGCCAACACGTTGATCCATAATCTGATCAATATTATGCCATGCCATGCCAACACCATAAATAGAAGTAGCAAACTTCATACAAATGTGGTCTAGGATAGAAGGGCTGTACAACTTCATACAAATCTTTCATAGAAGCCAGCTGTAACACCCCGTATTGTACGATACTTGAATATATATGTATGTATGTATTTTGACTGTATGCATGCATACGATTGCATTGTTTTGTTTGATTTTGATATCGTGGTATGTGGTTAGGGTTACAGGATGGTTCGTCGGTGAATTGCATTCTAAAAGATATACGAGAACGAGAAGGACCGATATTAGTATAATGCTAGTTTTCAGTACGACGTCCATGCAAATATAACACTTTATGATGCTACAGTGGATATATATTGCGTGCACTCATTAAAACCGCTCGTCTCGCACCCGTAAGAACCCATTTAAGCTAAATAGGACAGCCAACACTTCAGCCACAAAACCATTGGCTACAAGCCATGGTTTTGCCTAAAACCACCATACAATCCTACGCTACCCCCCCCCCCCCCCCCCCCAACATAGAATCCGGCCTATACCCCTCCCTTCTCCTTCATTTTTCCACTTCATTATCTCCCTTTTTCTCTGGGAATTTCAGAAAAGCCACCTCAAGAGAAATAGGAGAGAAGGAAGAAGAAAGTGAAGAAGAAAGATCAAGAGGAGATTTCCAAGAGAGGAAGCTTAAAGAAGATCCTTCCACTACTACAACCAAGGGTGGGGAGTTTCTATAAACCTGATTTTCTTGTCTTTTAATTGATTTTGATTGCATGCATGTATGGTAGGATGCATAGGGTTGATCATCTAAAGGTTAAGAGTTGAAGTCAGAACTGAACTAGAAAAACTGATTCGGAGTACCATTTGTAGATTTTTTTGAGAGCAAACTATGAGGAGTTAGACAATGAAATTAAAATGGTTTGTTTATATATGTGTGAGGATCATTCATGATTTATTTTAGATTTTTCTATGATTATTTGATATGTTAATAAAATCGTGAGATGGAGCTGTGTCGTAAGGCAGACTCAGCAAAAGATAAACATGATGGCTAATATTGTAGGAATTTTCATGATTTATTGAAGCAGGCTATTGATCTGAAATTTTTACCCAATGTTCCTGCATACATGTTAATTATGTTGAAAAATCAAGAAATTATTGGGATGAGTTTATAGACATAAGAAAAATCAATCTATAACCAGTAGCTAATGTTGAAAGAAAGAACTTGATGGTTTATGTGCTAACCTGCAATAGATAGTACTCACTATATAATTGGAATTTTGACATGAGGTCTTTTGCATGATGTTGGGTATGATATCTAGTTTCACCATCATAAATTTTATATCATTTGGACAAGTATATGATTTACTATGATTTTATGATTAAGCACCGTGCTGTTTTCAGCCAGTTTTGATACTCTGTAGAGATTGGGAATTTGAGACTTGTTGGAAGCCATTTTGAGGATCTGATTCATTAGTGAGCTGTAGTGGACACCTAGATCTTTCCAACAAGACCAATTTGAGGCAATTCCAGTAAACGGTTGAATTATTATTATTTTTGTAAGACTGGACAGAGAACTAGAGTAGAGCTGAGTGCTCTGAATTGGAGAGACCAATTGTGTGAATTGGTGTATCGATGATAGATGAGTGTGTTAGGGTGACTTAATGGTATAATTTGGACTCATGATCAACTAGAGAGTTGTTGAGGACACCCACACCATTCTACATAATTTGAGTTTGTGTCGTTCTGATGAACGAGTAGGATTTTGTGTTACTGGTAAGGTGCAGCCTGTGCACAGGAAGCAGGCGGGCTGGAGCTTGAGAAGCCATTTTGAGGACTTAGATGTTTGAATCTAAGCTCGTGATCAACTAGAAAGTTGTAGTCCAGGATCTTACCTTTCCAGATTGGGCTCGTACACTCAATCCGGAGTTGTATCGAGAGAGTTATGACCATTTTGAGATTCAGGCAGAAACCCGTAGGTCGCTTAGTCCTGGTTTGGACTGAGTGCGTGAAGACATTTTTCCTTGTGTGTTATCTGAGTCGATGACTCGTGTCTAGGGATGGTTGATCTCTGTATTGAGGTTGTTGACTCCCCGAGTGGGATGGGTGACTCGAGTTAGTCACTAGGGTAAAGGATACCCTGCACCTATCAAGCCTATATTATTAGACTTCTGCCGAGCGTAGGATGTCCGAGCATGCCAGTGAGTTGAGCTCACGGGGCAATTATACATTCACAGCCGGAGTAGCGGCAGGCGTAGGCCATTATGCTGGACAAGTCCAAGCCGGGAAAGTGCCGAACCGGACCGGTGTCGCCAGGGGCCAGAGGCTGATAGGCAAGTGTGGAAGCAGTTAATTCTTACCCGAAATAATTAGAGTAAGGCAGGGGTTAGAATTGTTTATTAAGGGGTTGGGAAATTGCATTAGTCTTAGTAAACCATAGTCGGTGTTGTATCTTCCAGTTGCAGGAGGCCCGGAAGAATTGACCTCCCGTGGCGCTCACGTCCCTAAAGCGCGAATTTGTGTTTTGTGTTTTTTGGTATATATATGTTCATAACCCGGGCCGGGGGTGAACACACATGCGAGAGTCCATGAGTGGACATGTGGAACCAAGGGTCGTAAGGACCAGGTTCAACGCGGTTTTTAAGGAGGTCCGTGTGCGGGTACCAACTGGTGGTGACCACTTGGGCACTGCAGGGCGAAATTAGATCGACCGCTGCAATCTCCTTGGGCGACAGACAATCTATAGGGAACTGGATAGGTACAAGGGTAGGATGCATGGTGAGGGATTGAACCCTACAATTAGGAGAGGCGAACTCTTTGGAAGGTATGTAGTATGGGATGCATATGTTTCCATTGAAGTTGATTTTGGGAAAGTATGTAGTATGGGATGCATACGTTCCCACTGAATTGCATTAGAGTAGGTGCATCGTGTGCATTCTTGTTTGTGCATTAGATTAGGCTATGCTTGGGTCTTGGACGCATGTAGTATGGGATGCATGCGGATCTAGATTTCTAAGTCTTGCTTGCTTTAGAATAGGCATGTGATTGGTGCATTTAGTTGTTAGATCATGGCATACACGAGCACCACATAATTTAGGATGCACATTTCCTTTTCCATTCAAGATGGGTTGTGATTGCCAGTTTGGAGGATCGCTGTTATTATCAGTATTGCGTCAGTCGAAGTACCGAGGTTCCCCACCTTTAAGGTATCGACTTCTACCTTTTGAGCAGGTGCAGAGATATCAATGTCGCGCAGCAGAAGACTCCAGCCGAGGAGCAAGTCCCAGCGAAGCAGATTGACCATTCAGCGGAGCTTCGGCAGTGAGCCATCGACTGCCATTCAGAGAGAGAAAGTTGTTAACCCTCCAGAAAGGAGCGATGTATGTTTGTAATAAGATGTACTGAGTTATGTAATTTGTATTCTTGTAAAGAATAAGACATGGGTTGTAATCAATGATGTAATGACTTATTCGGTTATAAAAAGTTTTTAAATTTCCGTATTATTACTGTGTTGAGATGCATTTGAAGGCAAAGATTCTGGGGAGTGTCACGGATGTCCGGTAACGGGGATCCGGAGCGCTACACCAGCACAAAGCTCAATATGCATATGAACAAATCAGAGCTCAATATGCATATGAACAACATAAACAAAGAACATGGCAAGCCTATACAAAGAGCTCAGCATGCGTGAAAACTCAATAAGCATATGAACAACATAAACAAAGAACATGACAAACTTGTACAAAGAGCTCAACATGCCTAAAAACAGCATAACCATTTTTGAAGATGAATGGTATATTCATTTTCAGCACTCAAAATGCTCATAAAGTACATAAACAGAGCAGAAAAATAGAAGAAGCATTTGTTCCATTTCTTAAAGCTTGTATAAAATATTTTTTTGTCATAATTGCCTACATATAAACAAAATAAAACATAGCTGATAATAAACTTTAAATTGACCAAACAGAATGAGGAACTTCCCTTAAGAAACATTGTCATCGGTGCTTTCTCCGGATGCGGAATCTACTTCATGTGTAATGCCTCCACTAAAAAAATAACCAAAGAAATACTTAGTCAAGCTCACAAGCAAATTTTTAAAAAATATGACGGAAGATTAAATCAACCGCAACTAAAAGATGTGGAATATTTACCCATCTAAATTGTTTGGGCAATTTCTTCAATCGTGTAGTCCTCATGTACCGCAAGCCTTGCACAATCTAGGTTTACTTACTTTCTGTCTTGTTGGCTTCAATCGCTTCCCACTAGGCCTTCCTTTTGTATTACATTGCTTAGGCTCCTCCACGAAAACTTTGGACTTTTCCATGGATTTTCCATATGCCGATCTACTACTTTCGGGTTGTACAAGATGGAATCCTTCAATATTTTTGAGCATGTTGTTCCGCATGAATTCGTAGCCTTCATTGGAAGCTAATCCAACATCAACTCGTTGTTGGGCTAATTTACTCAACTCACAATAGCGAGAGCCTAAATTCTTACTATTACCTTCATGAAGGCCTCTCCTATAAGTGAATATATTGCTTCTTCAAATTACATCTCGAATCCATCTTCTTAAAATATATTGCTTTGGTAGTTCATTGTGATCGGTGTACTTAAGATATGCCAAAAGATGCTTGCAAGGAATGCCCATGAATTCAAACAACAAGCATGCACACATAGCCATTTGAGTCACTTTGGAATAAGTCACCACTTTCGCATTTTCTGTTTTGCCACACTTCTTCACTAGGTAGATAGCTTGGTTCTCATCTTGCACCAAATTTACATTATATATTAAGCTTGATTTTAGTTCTTTTTGGAAATCATAAAAAATAACCAATGTGTACACTTGCGCGATTTGTGCCTCTATATACCAATCGGTCTTCAATTTTGGTTTCTTCTCAATTGTACGCTGATTTTCTTGAAGTTCTTATCCTCTTTGTCTTGCAATGACTCCCTCGAATATTAAGGCACACTCATGTAGTGAGTACTTCTTTTGAGTATGTTTCTTTAAGAAAGCATTCATTCCCTCGCTCCTTTGGCTACTTGACATTCGGGCCCAAAAATATGGTCTATGATAGACAGGGGCCCATTTCTCACAAATTTCAAATTTATCTTGCAACCACTTATTATTTTCCACACCATACTTAAAAAGCAATGATTTCCAATTTTCTTCAAAAGCAGTACAATCATCAGAATTGTAGACAATATTCTTAAAATCTTTCATAAACTCAACATCTTGGTTCATTTTAGGCACCTCTTGCGGTATCTTATCTAAAATATGCCAATTATAAAATCTATGGCGAATTTCAGGAAAAACAGCTTTGATAGTAGGACTTATCCCACGATCTTGATCAGTCACCATGTCAAATGGTGCATGTTTTATTACTCCTAACCATCTTTGAAATAACCATATAAACGAGGAAGCCGTTTCATTTGGGATGAACCCACACCCTAGAAAAACAGATTGCCAATGATGGTTGATTCCAATAAAGGGAACAAATAGCATTCCATAACAGTTTGTACTATATGTTGCCTCGAAGGAAACTACATCACCAAATTCTTCATAGTTCTTTCTAGCTATACCATTGACCCAAATACAATAAGTCAACCGACCAAACTCATCTAGTTGGAAATCATAAAAAAAAGGATCTTTTTCTTTTTGCCAATCGAAAAAATCAATCAACATTTGTCCATCATGCCATTTCATAGCCTCCCGTAAGTCTCTCTCATGATTTCTAGCATCGGTCTCAGTGAATCCAACCCTATCATGACCCCCACTTGAATTTTCAAAAAAAAATCATTTGTTTGCACATTGGAATATTAGCTTGTGAAAGTTCATCCATTATTACTTTATCATTTCGCGGTAACAAATGTCTGCTACCGGGTGAGGTAAATGCAGGATTGTGTAATTCAGTAAGTGAATAAAGAACCCATAAATGTTTTTCTTCATTTAATTTCACATGAATTAAAGCTTTGCAATCGGATCTACGTGTAGTCCCCTGACTAATATCATTAGACTTACTCTTCAAAACTCCGGCTTTATTACAAAAAAACGACTTATCCACTACCACGGTTCCCTTCAATTTAGTTGAACCCTTACGCATTTGGAAACCTCCGCATGTAGCATAATTGTTATAGAAATTTCCAACTTGCTCTAAAGTATCAAAAGTCATACTGAGCTTTTGTTTTAGGTGCTCGTCCACTACCGGGATAAATTCACCTACTTGTACATTCAAAAAACTGTCACCAACATCAGATCTCCCATCATCAATATCCATACCTATTATCAAAGCAAACGAAACATAAACCAATCAACCAAATACTCCACAATTCGACAAATTAATTCAAAATATAATGAAATTTAAACACAAATACTTAACCCCATTCCGACAAATTCAAAAAAAAAAATGGAACAGAAAAATAAAATAAAATAAATAAATACATACCTGATCGAAACCCTAGGGTTTTGATATGGGCGAAGATGATTAGAGAAAGTAAGGGTCGGTTGGAGGTAGGGATTCGTTGTGGATTGAAGAGGACTAGAGAAAGCTCCCGACAAGAGGAGGAGGATTTTCAACGGATCTAATTTTTGGTTGCGATTTCGATGGTGGAGGGGCTAGGGTTCGCGAATAGAGAGAGAATAGGAGACTTCGATCTGAGAGGAGGGAAGAGGGTGGGGGGAGGTTCACAATCGCTATTTGGAAGAAGGAGCTGTTCGCACGAAGAGTTCGCACACAAGAGTTAAGGTTCGCGAAGAGAGAGACGACTGTGATTTCGATCTGAGAGGAGAGATCACGAAGAGAGGGAAGGGGTATATGCCTCTTAGCAAAAAATTACCAAATTACCCCCAAAGATAACTGAGAAGAGCGTGTACAATCACAGCCCTTCGATGGAGGTTTTTGGATCGGGCGGTCAGCACAACTGTTCGTACGAAGAGTTCGCACAAAAGAGTTCGCAACGGAAGGCCACCTTATATATATATATATATATATATATATATATATATATATATATATATATATATATATATGGGTAAAAGGGTTATGAGCAACTTGCTCATTTGGTAAATGAACAATTGATTATGTGGTATACATGTGATTGGACAATCTTTAAAAGGGTTAGTTTTCCAATGTATCACATGTATGCCACATAATCAATTGCTCATTTACTAAATGAGCAAGTTGCTCATATCCCTTTTACCCTAAATATATATATATATATATATATATATATATACTTAGAACTACAGATTTTAAGATTTCAGGTTTGTAAATTTTTAGATTTCATATTTTTTTTTTGCTTTTTTGATTGCTAATATAGAAAATTTCACTGAATTGATTTCAAATGCAATGGAAGATTTAAATGGATATCTTTCTTTCTCTCTCTCTCTACCCAGGATTTTAGATTTTCATATTTCAGGTTTGTAAATTTCTGGATTTTTTAGAATTTTTATGCTTCTTTTGATTGCTCATGTAGAAAATTTTACTGATTTTTCTAATTGATTTCAAATGCAATAGAAGATTTAAATGGATATTCACTTCGGTAAATTTCAACCTCTAAAGTTACACTGAAAGTAACAAATTTCTTATCAAAAATTAAATTTCATCGTTTTGTACTCTGAAAGTTCTAAGAAGTTGGATTTTACAACCACATTTATAATTATTCAAATATTGAATTTTATTTACAACTAATTGTTGTCTTACTATTCAAACTTAAGCTACATAAACTCAATGATGGAAGTTTCATATTCATGCATCCGAAATGTTGGAAAGTAAATGTATCTAGTGTTATACATGAACATTAGTATATTGTACATCTCATAAAGTATATTAACATCTATTAAAAGAATACACTGAGAATACCAAAGTTAATCGTCAAATATTTTTTCCCTCCTTGATATACAGAGCCAATTCTTCATCGGAACTAAACAACAACATCTCAAAGTCATTCGTCAAATATTTTTCCTTCTTGATATATTGTAACGCCCCGAATTCCAAAATACACTGAATTCGAGATTTCCACAGGATCTTTACACTTCATTCGGTACAATTTCACAAGGAAATAAAACTTTTCACTTTACATTAGAGTTACATGAGATTTCACACTTTACATTTTACAGCGGAAGCATATATCACAAATATTTACATGTAATAACAACAGAAGCAATTTACAACAATAAATAATCTTTAAGCATCAGTTCTTTTTCAATCTTTTATCAAGCCATTTATCCTGCATACAAAACTGTGGGCACGTCAGTTTATTCAACCGACGAAAATTATACATGGCCATCCTCTCTATGCCAAAAACAGTATAACGATTCTCATTTCTTAACAAAACACAAACTTTTTCACAAACAAAACTAAAAGGGTCTATCCTGTTGATGTCATGTTGTGATTGTGCACTTAGTCCTTAATGCAATTATTATATTATATGACACTAATGCGCACTTGTTCGGATTCTATGCATCCCATACTACATAGGTCCGAGGGCAAGTCTCTTAATCGTTCTTCATCTTATAGGGTTCAATCCCTCGCCAAGACTTAATCTACTACTGTAACTACGGTAAGTATCCTAGATGTTCTATGAGTTACGAGCTCATGTCCAGACAGCTTGGAGGGGAATCCCACGTCATGTCACGATGCATCGTGAAGACAGCTTGTGGTCAATTCAGCCTCCGTCATGGGACATGACACCACCCGCAGTCACCAAACACCCCACAAGCGTCGCCACCGGGATGGTACCCTGGAGTAGTATCCACGTCATGTTACGACGCATCGTGAAGACAACCTGTGAAATACTCTCACGCCGCCAATCCGATGGCCCTCATTCTCATGTTTTTCTCTTACTTTTATCACATCTCCACTATGTGTCTAGTCCTTAGTTTATTAGAATCATGAACAAAATCAAAGCTCTAGAGTTAGCCTCTCCACTACACCGGACTTAATCATTCATTCAACATGACCCAACCTTGGTCTTTCATTTCAAATTCTATCTCAATTCATTTCTTTCCAATTGCCGGTGGAAGACTTAGCTACTTTTTAGTTTCAATTCCAATTCACAATCACCAGAATTGAGCCTTTCGAACCCAATAGTTCATTTTTCATAGTCACAATAGATTTTCCTTTTCATGTTCATAACTTCCACGATCATACAAACTTTCATAAATTCAAATTAATGATTCACTTCATTTCATGTAGAAATTCATGCAAGACAAATGGAATTTACTTCTTCTAAACCGTCACAACCAATAATCATTCAACATTAAATTCATAATCTTTATCATAAAACAAAATCATAGAATTTCTGATATGTCAAAAGTGTTCTGGACAGTCGACTTAGAGCTTATCCAGTCGACTTGTTCGGCCAAATAAAGTTCTTCAATAAAGTGCTCGGAAGAGTTGACTGCTGCACATGGCCAGTCGGCTGTTCCGCAGCGTTCAAAATCTAAATATACTTTACAGAGAAGTCGACTGTCATTCGTACCAGTCGGCTGTTCTGGATAGTTCAACTATACAACTTTTCATGTTCAGTACAGTCTACTGTTACATACACTCGGTCGACTGAGCATGGTTAAATTTCGAATTAAGGGATCATCTCTTTCTTCTGTTCCTCAATTAGCACACAGCATTTTTGTCACACTACAATATGTTCATTGTCAACACAACATGTGATTTTTATTCACTTATCGTCATCATAACATATTTTATGATTAAATGTAAATTTCACATAACTAATATTTCTTTTCACCCAAATACAATTCTAATTGTACATTTGTCTTTTGCTCATTATTTGTCTACGAAGATGAATATCAAATCCGAATTAACATGCTGGGAAAGTCAAAATACGACACACATTAGATATATTATTTCAGGAAATTTTGAACTGCACATATTTTATATTCCTCGTACGAGTCGACTGTACAGGTAATCTCCAGTCTTTTTAAATACCTTTAGTTCTTTATCATTCATTCACATTTTCCACCTTATGTATAACATAGGGGATTTCAATATGACCATTATTTTATCAATCAAATTTTCCACACACATGATAACAAACAATCTCAATTCTAACATGATTTCTATTCTAGAAGTCATGAGAAACACCCACCTTGTTAAAGAAATAAACGAAACCCCATAAGGCTTCTTAGTGCGATGTACGTCTCCTTGCTCCTTGCTCCTTGCCACACACCGAAGGCTCCCTCTGTAGTGATGACCGGCCTTCCAAAAGGGACACACACTCACAACTCTCTACAATATATTTTCTTTTTTCAAAGGATTTTAGTGTAGAAGATGTTTAAGAGAGAGGGGTATGTATACACAATTTTTGGGTGAGATGGAGGGCTAGGATTTAGTAGATAGTTGTAGGATCAAGGGCTAGGATGAACTAGGGAGTTGTAATAACTACCCATACTCTAGATAACCACCCATGCCTTATATCCCACTTCTTTACAAAAACCGGCCAAGAAAGGTGTGTTCATCCACGTGTACGTGCAATGCACGTGCATATGCTAGTCTCCATTTAAAGTTGTACATTATACAAAAAAAAATAAGAATCTTTAAAAGGTGTTCCACATTACAAGTTGTAAATAGAATTAACTCATGGGCTTTAATTAATGGGCTCAAAATAATAGTTTTTACAAAATAAATCAATTAGAATTGGGCTTATGTTTATTTTAAGAAAAGGGCTTTTATAAAAATAATTTAAAGAACACATATACATATATACATACATATGCATATACTCATCATCCATAAAGAAAAATAATTATAAGATTTCATATTACGAAAATTGCACGTGCACACTACGTGCAAAATAAATAAATAATTTTCAGAAATGAATTACAATTCTCCCTCCTTAGAATAGTTCCATCCCTGGAACTACAGTCAAGAGCGAGAAAAAAAACAAGCATAAGAAAATACAAAAATACAAATCAAACAAAAAGCTCAGGATGATCTCTCAACATCCTCTTCTCAGACTCCCAAGTAGCCTCTTCAACCAAATGGTTTTTCCAGACAACCTTGACCATCGGTATCGTCTTATTCCTTAAGACTTCCTCTTGACGATCAACAATCTCGACAGGAGACTCAATGTAATTCAGATTCAACTGCAAACCTTCCGGCACTTCAGGCAAATGATGACTCGGGTCTGGTATATAACCTCTCAGCATAGACACATGAAAGACATTATGCACCTGAGACAACTCTTCCGGTAACTCAATCCGGTAAGCAGTTTTTCCGATCCTTTTCAATATCTTGTACGGGCCTATAAACCTCAGGGCTAACTTCCCACTCTTGCCGAAACGGATCACGCCTTTACTGGGCGATACTTTCAGAAAGACAAAGTCACCAACCTCAAACTCAAGGTCCCTTCTCCGGTTGTCTGCATAGTTCTTCTGCCTGCTCTGAGCTTCCACCAACCTCTTCCTGATCAGATCAATCTTTTCAGAGGTTTGTTGAACAATCTCAGGTCCAAACATCTGATGCTCCCCAACTTCGAACCAACAAACAGGCGTCCTACACTTCCTGCCATACAGAGCTTCGTACGGCACCATCCCGATGCTAGTCTGAAAACTTTTGTTGTAGGCAAACTCTACCAAAGGTCAATGCCTTTTCCAACTGCCTTCAAAGTCTAGTATACAACACCGAAGCATATCCTCAAGAATACGGTTGACTCTCTCGGTCTGCCCATCGGTCTGGGGATGAAAAGCAGTGCTGAAATCTGTCTTGGTCCCCAAAGCTGTTTGAAGACTCCTCTAGAAATGCGAAGTAAACCGCACATCTCGATCAGACACAATAGTCAACGGAACGCCATGAAGTCTGAAAATCTCACCAACATACATCTCAGCCAACTTGTCCATCGAAGCAGTAAGTTTCATTGCCAAAAAGTGAGCAGACTTGGTTAGTCGATCGACTATAACCCAAATCGCATCATTGCCCTTAAAACTCTTGGGTAAACCCGTAATGAAATCCATACTAATGTTATCCCACTTCCATTCTGGAATAGGTAACGGTTGCAATAGACCTCCAGGTTTCAGATTCTCGGCTTTGACTTGTTGACAAACCTCACACCTCGACATAAATTCAGCCACATCCTGTTTCAGACCTGACCACCAGAAATGCTGCTTAATGTCTTTGTACATCTTAGTACTCCCAGGATGTACAGACAAAAGAGTAGTGTGCGCCTCCTAAAGAATACTTTCTTCCAGGTCCGCCTGATCCGGAACACACAGCCTCTCTCCAAACTACAGCACTCCACTCCTGATTTGAAATCTGGGCAACCTGCCAGCACCAATCTGCTCCAACATCTTCTGAATCTCTGAATTAACCTTCTGACTTGCAATAATCCTTTCGTTCAGTGTCGGTTGAAGCCTCAACTGAGCTAAGGATGCTCCCAAGTCATACAGAACAACTTCAATGCCAGCCCGATCCAACTCCTCTGCCAACTGCCACTGAGTTGTAATCAAACTCGCCAGACTGCTCTTGTGGCTAAGTGCATCAGCAATAACATTAGCCTTCCCAGGATGATACTTGATCTCAGGAAGAACATCCTCAAGTACCTCCAACCATCTCCGCTGCCTCAAATTCAGATCCTTCTGCTGATATATGTACTTCAAGCTCTTGTGGTCTGTGTACATGTTCAGCTTCTCGCCATACACATAATATCTCCATTGCTTTAAGGCAAAAATAATCGCTGCCAACTCCAGATCATGAGTCGGGTAGTTCTTCTCATGCGGTCTTAGTTGCCTAGACCCATAAGCGATTACTCTTCCTTCTTGCATTAAGATACAACCAAGCCCACGATGTGAAGCATCGCTATAAACATCATACTCAACACCTGCTCTAGGCAAAGCCAAAATAGGTGCAGTAGTCAGCCTATCCTTCAACTCCTGAAAGCTTGCCTTACATTGCTCAGTCCATTTGAAGTTCACATTCTTCTTGGTCAGACCAGAAAGCAGCACGGCTATCTGGGCGTAGCCCCGGATAAATCTCCTATAATATCCAGTCAATCCAAGAAAACTTTTGACTTCCTTCACTGTAGTAGGCCTAGCCCAATCTCTCACTGCCTCTATCTTCTGAGGATCAGTTGCCACTCCCTCCTTAGAAAGGATGTGACGTAGGAATGCCACTTCAGATTTCTAGAAATCACACTTAGATAGCTTGGCATACAACTCCTGCTTTCGAAGCTTCCCCAAAACTACTGCCAGATGCTCGGTGTGCTCCTCCTCCGACTTGGAGTACATGAGGATATCGTCGATAAACACCACGACGAAAGAATCAATGAATGGCCTCAGAACTCTGTTCATCATGTCCATGAAGATTGCGGGTGCATTCGTTACCCCAAACGGCATAACTAAGAATTCGTAATGCCCGTGTCGAGTTCTAAATGCAGTCTTATGCACAACTTCAGCTTTTACTCGAACTTGGTGATATCCTGATCGAAGATCTATTTTGGAGAAAACAGTAGCTCCTTGTAGACGATCGAACAAGTCATCAATTCGTGGAATAGGATACTTATTCTGAACAGTGACCTTATTCAGCTCTCGGTAATCAATGCACATCCTCATCGAACCATCCTTCTTCTTTACCAAAAGCACTGGTGCTTCCCAAGGTGACGCACTAGGTTGAATAAAGCCTTTCTCCAACAGTTCCTCAATCTGCCGTTTGATCTTATCTTGCTCCACCGGTGCCATCCTGTACGGTGCCTTAGAAATGGGTGCACTCCCTGGTTGAAAAGTGATGCTGAACTTTACATCACAATGCGGGGGTAACCCAGGAAAATCATCCAAGAACACAGTCGGATAGTCCCGAACCACAGGAATCAACTGCACCTCTGTCGGAATCCCTTTCTTCTGGCTGATCGCAGCAACCAACTCTGAACATCTTCTCTTCCCTTGAAAAGTGACTTCAGGTCCACCTGGAGCCTTCACTGTTACCATCTTGGTCTTGCACTCGATGCTTGCACTGTACACCGACATCCAATCAATGCCAATGATAACATCGACTTCCAAAACATTCAGTTCGATTAGATCGATTCCAAAGATTCGATCACCAATCACGATCTCATAGTCAGCATAATACCGATCAGTGGTTAGAGTTTCTCCTGATGGAGTAGCTACTGCTAAAATTTTGCCCGGAAAGATCTTCGGTTCAACTCCCAACACTTTAGCAAATTTAGGAGACACAAAAGTATGAGAGGATCCAGTATCGAACAGAACAACAGCTTTCATTCCATTCAAATAAAGTTCTCCTATTACATAATACATACTCCTTACGCAACAGTTCACTAAATAAAATGGGAAAAGAAAACAACATGAACCTCTAAACATCTGCCCTCGTATTGGTGATGACATGATCTACCTCATCGACATCAGCTTCGGTCAAGGTAAATACTCGCCCTGGTTGGAACGGTCTCTTCCCAGCCTGCTGAGTTGGTCCCCTACGGTTGACATTCTGCGGCTTGGAGCATTGAGACATGTAATGTCCCGTCTCACCACAGTTGAAACAAGTCACCACAGGAGGTCTCACCCAATTGTTTCCGGGTCTCCCATCTATGCTGACAGCATTTGCTCCCGTTGGTTTGAACATCTAGGCTGACGGCTGTCCCCTGGCATTCCCAGTAGCTGCGGGCCTCTTCCCAGTGTTCCAGTTGTTCTTCCTACTCTGAACAGCGTGGAACTGCTCCATGTCTGCCTCCGTAGCTGCTGCTCACTTGACCAATTTGTCAAACCTTCTGATACCAAGAGGTATCATCCGGGACCTCAAACTTGGCCTCAACCCATGCTCAAACTTACGAGCCTTCTTTGCCTCATCCATTACTAACTCAGGAGCATACCTTGAGAGTTGAGTAAATTTAGTCTCATACTCTCTGACTGACATGCCACCTTGCTGTGGTGACAGAAACTCCATAGCCTTCTTCTCCTGGACATCGGAGGGGAAATAGTGACTGTGGAATTCTTCCAAAAATTCCTCCCAGCCAAGAATTATGCCTCCCATTGTCCGCTTCATCGATTGCCACCAAACAGTCACATCCTTCTCAAGCTGCAGAGTCGCCAACTTCACCTTGCTGCCTTCCGGGGTCTCCAGCACTTCGAAGATGGTCTCTACCTGAAGAATCCAGTTGTCAGCCACATCAGGGTCCGACTTTCCTTCGAATACAGGTGGTTTCATTCGCTTGAACGATTCCACTAGATTAATGACCTCGGGCACTGGATTCACTGATACCCTTCCTTGGTTCTGGTTCATGGCCACGGCATTGAGCGTCTGATAGACCCTCGCAAGTTCCGTTACCAAGTCCAGACCTTCACTGTTTCTAGCTCATCTTCTAGCCATATTCTGATGCAAAAGATCCATTAAATTCGAAGTATAAAACATGAATTTTAAATCAACTTGCATTTCATTGAATTCCAAACTTTATACATTCGAATTAAAAAATATTTCTTGACATCAGGATAAAAACAGTAGAAGCTATAACAGTCTAACTCCTACGGTTCCTCTTCGCTTCACGAAGTTCTCCCCGTAGTTCATCAACTTCTTCCTTCAACACATCGGTCAGATTCTTTCTCTTCTCGAGTTCCCATACACGATGACTGAGAACTGAAAAGTCGTCCTTGCGCTTTGCCAATTGAGCCTCCAATAATCCAACTCTCTCCCGCAATGTCTCAACCTGCTTTTGAAGAGACAAAACAAGACTATTCAAAACTGGTCCCTCTTCTTTATCAGAAGAAGAGTCATCAGACGAGTCTGGAGGTGGGGTGATCTCTCGGGACTCAGGCCATTCCTCTCCATCAGAATCTGCTTGCCCTGGATGGTACTCTTCCTCGTGATCTGCTTGTCCAGAATATTACTCTTCCTAAATGATATGCCAATTGTCGTCTCCAGCAGGGTCGAAGTGATCAGCCGTCTTAGAAATAGAGAGGAAGAAACATAAATCATAGAGCAACACAAATGTAAGTAACTTACATTTAAATCTCTAGACTCAAACACACACTCTAATGTCCACTTCTAGGGTGTCGTTCCTTATAAATTTGTACCAGTGTGAAGCGTGGCTCTAATACCACTCTGTAACGCCCCAAATTCCAAAATACACTGAATTCGAGATTTCCACAGGATCTTTACACTTCATTCGGTACAATTTCACAAGGAAATAAAACTTTTCACTTTACATCAGAGTTACATGAGATTTCACACTTTACATTTTATAGCGGAGGCATATATCACAAATAATTTACATGTAATAACAGCGGAAGCAATTTACAACAATAAATAATCTTTAAGCATCAGTTCTTCTTTAATCTTTTATCAAGCCATTTATCCTGCATACAAAACTGTGGGTACGTCAGTTTATTCAACCGACGAAAATTATACATGGCCATCCTCTCTATGCCAGAAACTGTATAACGATTCTCATTTCTTAACAAAACACAAACTTTTTCACAAACAAAACTAAAAGGGTCTATCCTGTTGATGTCGTGTTGTAATTGTGCACTTAGTCCTTAATGCAATTATTATATTATATGACACTAATATGCACTTGTTCGGATTCTATGCATCCCATACTATATAGGTTCGAGGGCAAGTCTCTTAATCGTTCTTCATCTTATAGGGTTCAATCCCTCGCCATGACTTAATCTACTACTGTAACTACGGTAAGTATCCTAGATGTTCTATGAGTTACGAGCTCATGTCCAGACAGCCTGGAGGAGAATCCCACGTCATGTCACGATACATCGTGAAGACAGCCTGTGGTCAATTCAGCCTCCGTCATGGGACATGACACCACCCACAGTCACCAAACACCCCACAAGCGTTGCCACCGGGACGGTACCCTGGAGTAGTATCCACGTCATGTCACGACGCATCGTGAAGATAGCCTGTGAAATACTCTCACGCCGCTAATCCGATGACCCTCATACTCATGTTTTTCTCTTACTTTCATCACATCTCCACTATGTGTCTAGTCCTTAGTTTATTAGAATCATGAACAAAATCAAAGCTCTAGAGTTAGCCTCTCCACTACACCGGACTTAATCATTCATTCAACATGACCCAACCTTGGTCTTTCATTTCAAATTCCATTTCAATTCATTTCTTTCCAATTGCCGGTGGAACACTTAGCTACTCTTTAGTTTCAATTTCAATTCACAATCACCAGAATTGAGCCTTTCGAACCCAATAGTTCATTTTTCATAGTCACAATAGATTTTCCTTTTCATGTTCATAGCTTCCACGATCATACAAACTTTCATAAATTCAAATAAATGATTCAATTCATTTCATGTAGAAATTCATGCAAGACAAATGGAATTTACTTCTTCTAAACCGTCACAACCAATAATCATTCAACATTAAATTCATAATCTTTATCATAAAACAAAATCATAGAATTTCTAATATGTCAAAAGTGTTCTGGACAGTCGACGTAGAGCTTATCCAGTCGACTTGTTCAGCCAAATAAAGTTCTTCAATAAACTGCTCGGAAGAGTCGACTGCTGCACATGGCCAGTCGGCTGTTCCGCAGCGTTCAAAATCTAAATATACTTTACGGGGAAGTCGACTGTCATTCGTACCAGTCGGCTGTTCTGGATAGTTCAACTATACAACTTTCATGTTCAGTACAGTCTACTGTTACATACACTCGGTCGACTGAGCATGGTTAAATTTCGAATTAAGAGATCATCTCTTTCTTCTGTTCCTCAATTAGCACACAGCATTTTTGTCACACTACAATATGTTCATTGTCAACACAACATGTGATTTTTATTCACTTATCGTCATCATAACATATTTTACGATTAAATGTAAATTTCACATAACTAATATTTCTTTTCACCCAAATACAATTCTAATTGTACATTTGTCTTTTGCTTATTATTTGTCTACGAAGATGAATATCAAATCCGAATTAACATGCTGGGAAAGTCAAAATACGACACACATTAGATATATTATTTCAGGAAATTTTGAACTGCACATATTTTATATTCCTCGTACGAGTCGACTGTACAGGTAATCTCCAGTCTTTTTAAATACCTTTAGTTCTTTATCATTCATTCACATTTTCCACCTTATGTATAACATAGGGGATTTCAATATGACCATTATTTTATCAATCAAATTTTCCACACACATGATAACAAACAATCTCAATTCTAACATGATTCCTATTCTAGAAGTCATGAGAAACACCCACCTTGTTAAAGAAATAAACGAAACCCCATAAGGCTTCTTAGTGCGATGTACGTCTCCTTGCTCCTTGCTCCTTGCCACACACCGAAGGCTCCCTCTGTAGTGATGACCGGCCTTCCAAAAGGGACACTCACTCACAACTCTCTACAATATATTTTTCTTCTTTCAAAGGATTTTAGTGTAGAAGATGTTTAAGAGAGAGGGGTATTTATACACAATTTTTGGGTGAGATGGAGGGCTAGGATTTAGTAGATAGTTGTAGGATCAAGGGCTAGGATGAACTAGGGAGTTGTAATAACTACCCATACTCTAGATAACCACCCATGCCTTATATCCCACTTCTTCACAAAAATCGGCCAAGAAAGGTGTGTTCATGCACGTGTACGTGTAATGCACGTGCATGCACTAGTCTCCATTTAAAGTTGTATATTATACAAAAAAAATAAGAATCTTTAAAAGGTGTTCCACATTACAAGTTGTAAATAGAATTAACTCATGGGCTTTAATTAATGGGCTCAAAATAATAGTTTTTACAAAATAAATCAATTAGAATTGGGCTTATGTTTATTTTAAGAAAAGGGCTTTTATAAAAATAATTTAAAGAACACATATACATATATACATACATATGCATATACTCATCATCCATAAAGAAAAATAATTATAAGATTTCATATTACGAAAATTGCACGTGCACACTACGTGCAAAATAAATAAATAATTTTCATAAATGAAAATCGGGGTATTACATATATAGACCAAGTTCTTCATCATAGCTAAACAACAATATCTGTCTGGCTTCTCACTGCTTCCTGTAATCGATAACATCACTATATATAGCCATGTAAGTTTTCATTTTTTTGAATGACATCTACAACTTTTTCATATTAGATCAGTCAATTCTTTTTTTAATATTCTTAACATTATAATACTTATTTTCATATGCGGCATTGTTCTGAAGACGTATCGTAGGCACGTACCCACAGGCAAACCTAGTAATATTCTCAAATAGAAAATATGTGTTAGTTTAAAAAAATATCGAAAATTTCAAACATAGTTTTGGTTGGGGTGCTCCAGTAACCATGCATGGGATTAAGTGTTGAATAATCTACCATAACTCATACTGCTAATAGCGGAAGTACACCACAATTAATAGAAACTACCAAGACTTAGATGAACCAAGAACAGGCCACCACGATATATGCAAGATCTCACAAGAACACAATCAATATATAGAGATAACCAATACTTCTTATTCTCCAAGAAATACAAAGATTACGAAGAGATTACAGCTCTCAATCTCTCTCCCTCACCATTGAAACACTCGGCACAATCCCCTCTTGAAGTTGAACAATGATAACGGCTCACCTCTTGATCCCATCAGTGATACAAACCCTAGAGTCTACAGCCATATATATAGCCCCCAACTAAACCCTAGAAGATAAACACAAATCCAGCTTATTGGGCCTTAAACTCGTCATCCCAAATAACACACGCGCCATTGTCGGTCGACCACACCCCCAGATCAGTCGACCGCAACGTGTAAAGTCCACACCCGAGACATGACCGGTCGACTGCACGGTTGACCTTCCCTTTCTCTGCTGAACCCTGTACACTCGAAGAACTCTCAGCAGCTTGGGTCGATCGACCGCAACTCTTAAGCCACACTTCTTCTACTTGCTGTTATCTTCTCTTGCTGTCTTTGTCTCCTCTTCTTCTCCAACTTCAAGTACTCCGTGTCTAAGTGTATTTGAGTCCACAATCCTAACAATCTCCCACTTGGACCAAATACACAACGCTTCAAAGTTATTGAATCTTTAGTTCGTATTATCTCTGCCAATCTCCCACTTTTATGGAAGGCCCAAGTACTCCCCACTCTCATGAAGAGAACCTCTATCATTCCACCATGTGGAGTGCACCAACCACCCGTCATCACCTCATGAAGGATGTGCTCCACAGATCGCATATAGCACGAATACCGAAGAAACAACCTCCCGTGTTAGATTCTGTGTTACAAGACTCCCCATCTCGCAGAATTCCCATTAACACCGGACATGATTCAAAGCCTCTTAATGCACCATCTGCACTAGAAGTCTCTGTGGACACACCTCCACAAAATTCGCAGACTGTTCAACCTCTATAGTCCCATTTTGGTTACCCTCATCGACATCACCATGCATATCGATACCAGTGCTCTCTACCTTATAAGAGATACTTGAAGCTTCGACTGCCATATTGCAAAGTACCCTCATCGCAGCAATGTCTTGCCCTCTAGGATCACTTCCATGACTAGCATCTCCCACTAAATTAGTAACCTCCCCTCCATTACTGAAAGAACTCGGTTGCACCTCACACAACCAACTACTCGATTCCGGCTGAGAGTCAACTACAGGAAAAATGTCCCTCACGTCTCTAAGAAAATATAGAGTTTCCTCACACTACCTTTTTGCAATCAACATTGAACTTGCATCTATACACCACTCAATACCAACTGTAGTAAACATACCCTCTTTTTCAAGCCTTCTAATCGAGATAAGATTTTCCTTCAAGTCTGGAACATGCCTTGTCTCCAGCAAGACAATACTTTGATCATCATTGGCTTTCATGCAAATAGTACCAATCCCACGTACAGGATACCGGTGACTATTCCCATGATCACATTGTTGGATCCTGTAGGCGAGACAACAAACAGTAGAGGGGGGTGAATAGTGTTTGTAAAAAAACTGCAGAAATTTTCTTCGATGCAGTCGACTTGGTTGTGAACCAGTCGACTGATATGACCAAATTAAAGCAAATACAACAACTCTGTGCAGTCGACTTATAGATGAGACAGGCGATTGAAGATACAATGAAAGTACAACTTATACGAGACTGACCAGTCGACTGATAGTGCAAGGAGTCGACTGTGCAGACAAGTTTTACAGAACTTAAGTAAACAAAAGTAAATGCAAGATCAAGACAACCAATCACAGAGTACACAAGATATATCCTGGTTCGGTCCTTCCGACCTACATCCAGTCCCCAAGCAACCCACTTGAGATTTCCACTATTCTTGAAAAACAAGTTTACAAGAATACCCTACGGCGTTAAGACAACAACCTTGTCTAACCCGTAAACCTTTCTCTCAACCAGAGAAAGCAGACCCACTCTACTACTAAGAGTGAAACAAACCGACTCTACAACCTAGAGTCTAAACCACCCTCCAACCGAGAGCAAAAAGAAACAAGAAAAACTTTACAGTCAACCTATAGCCTTGTTGGTGTATTGTGTTGTTGCACGTGGCTAAAACAAGGTCGACTTCTATACCCAGTCCTGAACGACATCGTTGTTATACTGGACTGAGTGTAGAGAACCAGAGGATTTAAAACTTGAAAGCTTTTTCTCACTTTTTCACTTAAAATTTTCTCAAAGAATGCTCGGATGTAACAGTTTGTTGTAAGATCTTTTCAGTGAGATCTGAACTCTATTTATAGAGTTAGATCTCCTGGATGTTGGGAGACAGTTATTCCAACTGTCAACCAACGGATCTTAAAGCTTTTGATTTTGAAAATTCGATTTTGAAAACAGAAAACGGTCAAAAGCACTCGAACAGTCGACTGGGTTGCCATATGAGTCGACTGGTCAGAGTTTGAATAAATTTAAACAGTTTTATACTGCCAGTCGACTGCCAGAGGTATCAGTCGATCGGTACTTAACAGTTAAATTACTTCAAACTGTTTTGACTCTTTTTGTGGTTTTTGAAAAACACACATTATGAAATTGTGAATGTATGTGTGTGTGACAAGGCTTTACAATCAGACTAAGACTCAACAAAAGTAAAAATACAATGTTTACAAGACACAACAATTTGACACATTTGAGCTTGAAGTCTTGAGTCTTGAGTCTTGATTTGAGTCTTTGAGTCTTGTCTTGAGTCTGGAATGAAGCTTTAGCCATTGTCTTTATCTGGAGCTTTTATGCTTGATCATTTGTTCAGCTGTATAATAGTAGGTCCTTTGTGTATAGCACCTGTAAGATTAGCATAGATACATGTGCAATGTGTTGTGATCATCAAAATCAAGAATCAACATTCTCCCCCTTTTTGATGATGACAACACAATAGCTGATAATAACAGAGAATATACAAGCATGGTAATGATATGCTCTCCCTATTAAAAACACATCATGCATACAGAAAAATGTATCATAAAGTATGTATCAGTCGACTTAACAATAGATCAGGCGACTGATCAGACTGAAACAAACATACATAGTAGAATCACAGATGCAGTAATATCAGTCGACTGATATGCTCGTAGCCAGTCGACTGACCAGAGAAATACTTCAATACACACAAAAAACACATATACATACATATAAGAGGATATCTCTCCCCCTTTGTCATCAACAAAAAACACAGAATAAACAATCTTTTGCATTACAAAAAAATAAACTAAGAAATGTTCTCATACATAAATAAGTTCATTAAGACAAAGAAAATAGAAAATTACATAAGAGCGAAAAATAAAGTCTTCAATTGTCCTTGTCTGAGTCTTCATCAGCAGCATGAGAAGGAGGTGGAAATTGGGAAGTGAAAAGATCGGTGAGATGATCAATTTTGAAATCAAGGGTGTGAATCTGAGAATCAACAGTCTCCGAATGTTTCATGAGATAATTGACACATTCATAGAGAGTAGCTGGATCCTCATAGTTAGCTTGAGGAAGAGATGAACTAGAAGAGGCAGAAGGTCTAGAAGGTCTAGCAGTAGAACCCAAAGGAACTTGAGAGAGTGGAGGAGACCTAGGGGTTGTTCTAGGAGGAGGATCAAGAAGCTTCATACGTGCTAAACTAGCACGATCGAAGCATTCATATTGCTTAACGACATTGGTCTCGGAGTCGAGATCAATATCATAAGCTGTAAAGACCCTGGTGAGGAGACCTCCAAAGGGTAGAAAATGAACATGATGCTGTTGAAGCTTAGAAAAAATGACACGACTCCAATTAATAGCTATTTTACCAAAGATGGCATAAACAGCTTGTTGCAATTCCAGCGAATACTGATCATAACTTCCTCTTTTGGGAAGAATGTTATAAGCAAGTATTCTAGCAACTAGTTTTGCAACAGGAGTTATATTTTTGATTGTCATTGGGGGTCCTTGATTAGGTAAAAACATTTTATATAAGATAGAAAAGTCATCAAGGATTATGTCACCTAAGTCAAGTCCTTCGTTATCAATACCCATTACTTGATTGATTCTCTCGGGTGTGAGAGATATCTTGGTATTTTTAACGGAAGAACGAATCACAACATTTCCATCTCTTAATTGGACAACTCTCATATTTGTATAAAAGAGATAGATTAATTGTGGATAATAATCGGGTTGGTTAGCAAGAGAAAGATATTCATAGAGGCTACAATTTTGGAATAGGGGTACAAGATTAAATCTATCCAAATCATTAAAGTTAACAAAACGACCCGGGAAAATGATAATACTACACATCAATTGCCAACGTTCGAGAAGATCCGGACTTAACAAAAACTGAGAATAATCTTGAGAAGAACTACCCTCATGAGATCTCTTAGATCGTTTAGGAGCCATAACAAGAAGGGATTAGGAAAGATTTTACCAACGAAAGAGAGAAAGAGCAACGCTGATTCGAGCAACAGCAGCCGGATGAGTCGACTACACTCTCTTCTTCAGATTAGGGTTTGGAGATTTGGGAAAAACCTGAGATCGGTAAAAGTGAAGAAGGGGGTGGTGAAAAGGGGTTTTTAACCGAAGATGGAAGGCTGAGATTGAGAGAATAGAGATCAACGGCTACTGTAAGAGGTCACGGGTGAAAAAGAGATGAGATGTTTATCTCAAAAGCTGCGATGAATCGTCGCTGAAGACATTTGAACTCGCGATAGTCGACTGGTAGGGTATATCAGTCGACTTAGTCGAGAAAAGACTAAATTTTTAATCTGCTGATCAGTCGACTGGTTTAAAGATCAGGCGACTGGTCAGAGAACAAAATAGGTATATTTTAAAATATAGTACAGTCGACTTACTCAAAACACAGTCGACTTAACAGAAACAATTTTCAACAAATATCAATAAAATCACATATTCCTAGTTCTCTTCTCAAGTTAATGAAAGTATCTTCTTTAAGAGGTTTGGTAAATATGTCTGCTACTTGTTTATCAGTAGAGATAAAGTTTAAAGATATATCTCCTTTTAAAACATGATCACGTAGAAAATGATGTCGAATATCAATATGTTTCGTACGTGAATGTTGAATCGGATTTTTAGATAGATCAAATGCACTGGTATTATCACTCATAATTGAAGGTTTTTCAAATGAAATACCATAATCTAATAAAGTTTGTTTCATTGACAAGATTTGTACACATGCCAAACTTGCAGCGATATACTCAGCTTCTGTGGTTGATAGGGACACGGAATTTTGCTTTTTACTGCACTAAGAGACTAGTGAATGTCCAAAAAAGTGACATGTACCACTAGTGCTCTTGCGATCAGTTTTGCTTCCAGCAAAATCAGCATCGCTATATGACAGAAGTTGAAAATTATCGGTGTGTGGATAAAATAAACCATATTCAGATGTGCCTTTAATATATCTTAAAATTCGTTTCACTGCTTTTAAATGAGACTCTTTAGGACTAGATTGATATCTAGCACATAAATATACGCTGAACATAATATCTGGTCTACTTGCGGTAATATATAAGAGTGAACCAATCATACCTCGATAGAATTTTTGATCAACACTCTTACCTAATATATCTTTGTCAAGAGTAGTAGTAGTAGCCATAGGTGTGGATTTACTACTAGTACTATCCATGTTAAAACGTTTGAGTAATTCCTTTGCATATTTTCCTTGATTAATAAATATGCCATTTGAGGACTGCTTAATTTGAAGTCCAAGGAAATAATTGGGTTCACCCATGTGACTCATCTCAAATTCGTTTTTCATGGTATTAGCAAACTCTTGACATAGATTATTATTAGTAGAACCAAAAATTATATCATCAACATATATTTGTATGATTAAGATATCATTCTTAACTCTTTTGATAAACAACGTAGTGTCTACTTTACCTATTTCAAATCCTGTTTCTAAAAGAATAGTTTTCAAATGATCATACCAAGCACGAGGTGCTTGTTTAAGACCGTATAAAGCCTTTTTCAATTTATAAACATGATCTGGAAATTGTTCATGTTCAAAACCTGGTGGTTGTTTAACATAAACATTTTCTTTAATAAACCCATTAAGGAAAGCACTTTTAACATCCATTTGATAAAGTATAAAATTCATGAAACAAGCAAAAGATAATAAAATACGAATTGATTCTAGTCTAGCAACAGGCGCATATGTTTCATCAAAATCTATACCTTCTTCTTGATTATACCCTTGAGCAACTAATCTAGCTTTGTTCCTTACAACTTGTCCTGATTCATCTCTTATTTTTAAATACCCATTTGGTACCAATAATAGTCTGATCAGGAGGTCGTGGAACTAGATCCCATACATCATTTCTTATAAATTGGTTTAGTTCATCTTGCATGGCATTCATCCAATATTCATTCTCACAAGCTTCTTGTATATTTTTCGGTTCAAAATCCGACAAGAATGCTGTATGGGAAATCATATTAACATGTGAACGTGTCTGAATACCATGGGAGATGTCACCAATTATTAAGTCATGAGGATGATCTTTAACTTCAACAAATGATTTTGGTAAAGTTGAAGATATCACAATAGGATCAGTCGACTTGACAGGTTCTTCAGTCGACTATTTCACTTCAGTCGACTGGAAGTCCTTATCAGTCGACTTATCAGTCAGATTAGTTTGTTCTAAAGATTTAATCACATTATCTAAAGGTGATGAATCAATTTCATCATCTTTATTTAAAGTTGATGAAGGCAGAGATTCATCGAATGTAACATGCATTGATTCTTCAATAGTCATTTTAGACTAATTGAAAATTCTATATGCTTTACTCCTATTTGAGTATCCTAAAAAGATACCCTCATTAGATCTAGGATCAAATTTGTCTAAATTATCTTTTGTGTTTAGAATAAAACACTTACAACCAAATGTCTTAAAGTAAGAGACTTTAGGAATTTTGTTATAAAACAACTCATAACAAGTCTTCTTTAGCTTAGGTCTTATAAGAATTCTATTTAAAACATAACAAGCTGTAGCAACAGCTTCAGCCCAAAAGTGCTTTGGTAAATTGCTTTCAACAAGCATGGTACGTGCGCATTCTTGCAAAGTCCTAATCTTCCTTTCAATCACTCCATTTTGTGGTGAAGCTCTAGGAAATGCAAATGAATGTGTTATACCATTCTTGTTGCAATATTCTGTAAATGTTTCATTCTCAAATTCTCCACCATGATCACTTCTAATAGTGCCTATGGTTAGAGATCTTTGATTTTGAATACGTTTACAAAAATGTGCAAATTCATTAAAAGCATCATTTTTATGTTTTAAAAAGAATGTCCAAGTGAATCTTGAAAAATCATCTACTAAAACAAATACATATCTACTTTTATTTAAAGAAGCAACTCTAGCAGGGCCAAATAAATCCATATGAATTAATTCGAGCGGCCTACTAGTAGAAATTACTTCTTTTGTTTTAAAAGTGAATTTGATTTGTTTTCCTAGCTGACATGCATCACCTAACTTATCCTTTTTAAAGGATAGTTTTGGCAGTCCTTTAACTAGGTTATATTTAGATAATTTTGAGAGATTCTTCATGTTCACATGTCCAAATCTTCTATGCCATAGCCAAGATTCATTGTTAGAGGCTATTAAACAAAAATCATTTGAACATTCTATTGCATTCAAACACAATTCATAAATATTATTTTTACGAAAACCTTGAAAAATAATATTTTGCATAGTAAAGTCATAAATCAAACATACATCTTTTTCAAATACTATTTTATACCCTTTATCACATAATTGACTAATGCTTAAAAGATTATGCTTTAAACCATTAACTAATAATACATTTTCTATGGTTGGGTTAGAAGTTTTACCGACCATGCCGATACCTATGACTTTGCCTTTGTTGTTATCACCAAAGGTGACAGTTCCTCCATCTATGCTTTGGATGGTGGATAGAAGGTTGGCATGTCCTGTCATATATTTTGAACATCCGCTGTCAAGTATCCAGCGATCTTTCTTGGGTACCTATAAAAAATTCAAGGTAAATATGGTACCCTTTTTATTGGGTCCAAAACATATTAGTTTGGGGGAAACCAAACCCATGAAGAGTTTGATCTTCCTCCATAAGCAGGAATATAATTAATAGAATTACACACATTTAATACATATGAAGTAATATACGCAATTCTATCATTCTGATTTAAGCTGACTGGAACCCATATAAACTTGTTCTGTCCAGTCGACTTAACAGTGTTCTTCAGTCGACTGCTAGTGTGAGTCAGTCGACTGGATGATACACTAGGTCGACTTATATGAGGTTTTGATCTCGTTGAATAAGATTCAATTCCTCTGGACAGACGACTGGTAGTTTGGCTCAGTCGACTTAACCGAACAGTAGACTTGCTTTTATCACTCACATTAACAACCTTAGGCTTTTCAAAAAATTCATACAACTTGTGTGTAACACTAGAAATAGATGCTGATTTATTTCTACTAGTGTTTTTAGCAGGAGATTCTTTTACAGAAGAATTTTTAAAACCAAGACCATATTTTTGACTAGATTTTACTTGATAATGAAGGACATCAGTTAAATTCTCTTTGCCTTTGTTAAACTTAGATACATTCTTTGATATCTCTTCATAATTCTTTTTGAGAGTTTCAAGATCAGTATATAAACTTGCAATGCGAGAATTTAAAGATTTCACTTCCTTATCAAGGTTAAGATTTTCTTGAGAAAGTGTTTGATTAACTTTCTCTAGACTCTTAACTCTAATCTTTTCTTTTTTCAATTCTTGAAATATTTCATTAAAGGCATCAAGTAAATCTTCTGATTCATAATCATTACTTACATGATCTTGTGAAGCCATGAAGCACATATTTGCCACTTCATTGTTTTCATCCGTTTCTTCTTCGGAAGACGAATCACTATCATCCCATGTTGCTTGATAGGCCTTCTTGTTCTTGGTAAGCTTATTCTTGAATATTTGTCCTTTTTGAAGTTGGATGGTTTTCCCTTGTTTTTTGCATTTTCAAGGGGACAATCCTTCTTCATGTGTCCTGTTTTATTGCACCTGAAACATGTAGGAGGGTCATTAGAATCTCTATTTTTAGAATTAAACTTACCCTTCTTTAAGAATTTTTTGAATCTTCGAGTGAACATTGCTATCTCCTCTTCATCTTCTTCCTCATCTTCTGAGTCTGTCATGGCTTTAAAAGCCAATGATTTCTTCTTTGCTTGGTGTGATTCTGTATCCTTCTTACGATCTTCAAGTTGGACCTCGTATGCCATGAGATTGCCCACAAGATTCTCAAGAGAAAGTTATGACAAGTCATTTGCTTCTTCTATTGCCGTGGTCTTCTTTTCCCATTCTGGAGTGAGTGCACGAAGGACTTTTCTAACCATCTCTGCTTGAGTGTAAGTCTTTCCAAGTGCCACAAGAGAGTTTGTGATATCTATAAATCTGGTGATCATCTCGGACACAGTCTCATTGTCCTTCATTCGGAACATCTCAAACCTGTGAACAAGAACAGAGATTTTATACTCTTTAACTTTATTTGTTCCTTCATGTGTTACCTCGAGTGTATGCCAGATTTGATGTGCAGTTGTAGCATTGGATACACGGTTGAATTCTTCCTTTGTGAGTGCACAAAATAAAGCATTCATTGCTTTGGCATTGTACATCGTTTGGTTCTTTTGATCATCATTCCATTGTGCATATGGAATAGTAGGAGCAATGTATTCCGTCTCTGTCATTTGCCATATCTCGTAGTTGATTGATTGGAGGTAGATTCTCATTCGGCACTTCCAATAATTGTAGTTAGTTCCATCGAATAGCGGTGGCCGTTGTGTAGATTGGCCTTCATGGTACTGATTTGTATTTGAAGTAGTTGCCATAGCCTGTAACCTCGCTCTGATACCAAGTGTTAGATCCTGTAGGCGAGACAACAAACACTAGAGGGGGGGTGAATAGTGTTTGTGAAAAAATTGTGGAAATTTTCTTCGGTGCAGTCGACTTGGTTGTGAACCAGTCGACTGATATGACCAAATTAAAGCAAATACAACAACTTTGTGCAGTCGACTTATAGATGAGACAGGCGACTGAAGACACAATGAAAGTAAAACTTATACGAGACTGACCAGTCGACTGATAGTGCAAGGAGTTGACTGTCCAGACAAGTTTTACAGAACTTAAGTAAACAAAAGTAAATGCAAGATCAAGACAACCAATCACAGAGTACACAAGATATATCCTGGTTCGGTCCTTCCGACCTACATCCAGTTCCCAAGCAACCCACTTGAGATTACCACTATTCTTGAAAAACAAGTTTACAAGAATACCCTACGGCGTTAAGACAACAACCTTGTCTAACCCGTAGACCTTTCTCTCAACCAGAGAAAACAGACCCACTCTACTACTAAGAGTGAAACAAACCGACTCTACAACCTAGAGTCTAAACCACTCTCCAACCGAGAGCAAAAAGAAACAAGAAAAACTTTACAGTCAACCTATAGCCTTGTTGGTGTATTGTGTTGTTGCACGTGGCTAAAACAAGGTAGACTTCTATACCCAGTACAGAACGAAATCGTTGTTATACTGGACTGAGTGTAGAGAACCAGAGGGTTTAAAACTTGAAAGCTTTTTCTCACTTTTTCACTTAAAATTTTCTCAAAGAATGCTCGGATGTAAAAGTTTGTTGTAAGATCTTTTCAGTGAGATCTGAACTCTATTTATAGAGTTAGATCTCCTGGACGTTGGGAGACAATTATTCCAACTGTCAACCAACGGATCTTAAAGCTTTTGATTTTGAAAATTCGATTTTGAAAACAGAAAACGGTCAAAAGCACTCGAACAGTCGACTGGGTTGCCATATGAGTCGACTGGTCAGAGTTTGAATAAATTTAAACAGTTTTGTACTGCCAGTCGACTGCCAGAGGTATCAGTCGACTGGTACTCAACAGTTAAATTACTTCAAACTATTTTGACTCTTTTTGTGGTTTTTGAAAAACACACATTATGAAATTGTGAGTGTATGTGTGTGTGACAAGGCTTTACAATCAGACTAAGATTCAACAAAAGTAAAAATACAATATTTACAAGACACAACAATTTGACACATTTGAGCTTGAAGTCTTGAGTCTTGAGTCTTGATTTGAGTCTTTGAGTCTTGTCTTGAGTCTGGAATGAAGCTTTAGCCATTGTCTTTATCTGGAGCTTTTATGCTTGATCATTTGTTCAGCTGTATAATAGTAGGTCCTTTGTGTATAGCACCTGTAAGATTAGCATAGATACATGTACAATGTGTTGTGATCATCAAAATCAAGAATCAACACACATCTCCAAAAGAACCCTCCTCGTAGTCATCAAACACTCTCTCCTCGGTGTGCAATGAAAAGAAGCTCCCGAATTAATACACCAATCTTGAGTGCCCAACTCCTCCCGAGCTGATAAGCATAACTCTTCAACGAGCCCACTTGAGCTTCCTTTGGGATATCTCTCTTCAAGTTCTCTTACTTTCTCTTCATATAAGCCTTCCAATTGCACATCATGTGACCTCTCTTGTGATAATACTAGTACTCAGGCCCATGTCCCCCATCGCTGTCATCAGACCCACTCTCAGATGAACTACTCTGATCATTTCTTCTTTAATTGCTCTTAGATATCCCATGTCTCCTCTCAACAGACATTGCAGAATTTCTTGAAGATGATGATGGATATCCCCCGTTTCTCACACTTCTTACCTCCTCATTCAGAATGCTACTCACCACATCTTGTAGATTCGTCGAATCTATCATACTGTTTGTAATAGTCCTTTCCACCGTACCATAACTATCGGGTAAAGTAAATAGAACTAACAATGCCTGCCCCCTCTCCGAAAACTTGAAACCTACAGGTTTCATCTGGTTATAAACCATACAGTAATTGTTCACATGTTCTGCTACTGAACCCCCTTCATTTAACTTCAAATTAACCAATTTCTTCAGATAAAGAATTTGATTAGATACATATGGTTTCTCATACATATCCGTGAGAATCTCCATTGCCTCTTTTGTCGTCTTTGCCTTCGAGATATGAAATAACACCTTCCTATTCAGCCCCAACTGAATCTGCCCTAGTGCCTTTTGATCCAAATGATTCCAATTCATCAAAACCTTTGCATACTTGTCTCCACCTTTCGGATTCTCATCAAATAACAGACCATCAATATCTTTTTGACGAAGATACTCTATCATCTAAATTTTCCACATCGTGAAGTCACTCCCATCGAACCTCTCGATCTTCGACTTGCTATCGGCCATCTCGAACCTATTGCTTTGATACCACTTTTTGAAGAATCTACCACAAATCGTAGTGCTAATAGCAAAAGTACACCACAAGCAACAAAAACTAGCAAGACTTAGATGAACCAAGAACAAGCCACCACGATATATGCAAAATCTCACAAGAACACAATCAATATGCAGAGATAACCAATACTTCTTATTCCCCAAGAAATACAAAGATTACAAAGAGATTACAACTCTCAATCTCTCTGCCTCACCTTTGAAACACTCGACACAATCCTCTCTTAAAGTTGAACAATGATAACGACTCACCTCTTGATCTCATCAGTGATACAAACCCTAGAGTCTATAGCCATATATATAGCCCCCAAGTAATTCCTAAAAGATAAAACAAAATCCAGCTTATTGGGCCTTAAACTCGTCAACCCAAATAACACACAGCGCTGCTGTCGGTCGATCGCACCTCTAGACCACAATGTGTAAAGTCCATACCCGAGACATGATCGGTCGACTGCACGGTCGATCGTCGCCTTCTCTGTTGAACCCTGTACACTCGAAGAACTCCCAGCAGCTTGGGTCGGTTGACTGCACACCGGGTCGGTCGACCGCAACTCTTTAGCTGCACTTCTTCTACTTGCTATTGTCTTCTCTTACTTTCTTTGTCTCCTCATCTTCTTTTCCAACTTCAAGTACTCCGTGCCTATGTGTATTTGAGGTCACAATCCTAACATTAAGCTAGATGAAACTTTGAATATTGACTTTCTAATCTCAATGGATAGTGTACTCCATTAGAGCATCCACACTCGTTTGCTATTTTCTCATTTTTTCCATTTTCTCATTTTTGCCATTTTGTGGCAATTTGATAGCTACAGTCGTTTGCTATTTTGCCAAAATATAAGAATTTGGGAACAATTCATTCTCATATTTAAGAAAGTTTTTTAAAATTCTCAAAATTATAGGGGATGATACATGTCCCCCCCCCCCCCCCCCCCCCCTAATTTTTTTAAATAGCTATTGGACGACACAAGTTGCACCGTCCTACAATTTTTTTTGTGTGAAAGTATCGGACGGAACAACATGTTCCTTCCTTATTTTTTTTAAAAGAAGCTCATCGGATAGAACTAGTTATCCCGTCTGACACATTTTTGTGTTTGGATGGGACAACATGTCCTTTTTTTTGTTTGATTTTTTGTGTTTTGACCCTTATACCCTCCAACGTCTCTTTTGACTCCAACGGCTAATTCAACGACTACAAATTTGATTACATCATTCACTCTCTGTATATATATTTGGCACAAACCAACAAGAGCAAACTGAAATCAAAATTCTCCTACTCTTTCAACCAAATCAATTAAAAATTACCTCACTCTTTCAACCAAATTAGAGCCAAAATCATTATATCGGAATCAATGGCGAATCGTGGTTCCAGGGGTAGAGCTTATTCAACTATTGAAGACGTCTCAATTTCCCAAAGCTGGATAGCAATAACTCAAGATCTGTTGATCGGTGGTGACCAATCGCGGACACAGTTTTGGGATCGCGTAATTTTATCATTTCAGGTTATTTTAGGCACTCCAATTAAACGAACATCAAACTCTCTATCTAGTCGATCTCATATTATTTCCAAAGAAGTTGTCATATTTATTGCAAAGTTAGCCAGTGTAACTAATAGAGCTGCAAGCGGAACAAATGAAGCGGATAAGGTAAGTATAATTACCCCATGTTCATTTATTTTATATGAAAATTTTTAATACTTTATAAATTGTGTTTTGTTGTAATTTGGATAGAAATGAGATTCGAGAAATGAATACATGCATTGAACCGGGAAAGCATTCTGATTTGATGAATGTTATGAATTACTGAAAGATCTTCCAAAATTTTTGTTGCGTACAACCCATTTGTTCAACTCTACCCCTAGTTCTCAATCTGGGGAAGGTGGTAGTAGTCAATGTTCGCTTATGAGTGTTGATTGTGATTCGGATGTACCGCATGACATGGATTCGTCTACACCCCTCCCCCGTCCTCCTTGGCAAAAAGCTGAGAATAGAAAAAGGAAAAAGGAAAGCTGAATCAACTGAGTTTACTGATATGCTTGAAGAGACCAAAAATTTTAACTCCTTTTATAAAGAAAAAGAACGGGGGATACAGGCAACATAAATGAAGCTTGCGATTTGACGAAAAGATCACAAACTAAAAGAATGAATGGAGGATGATCGCATTATGGGTACGGACCTAACTAGCTTACCTGACAATCAACACTATTATTTCACGTGTAGACAAAATGAAATTATGCAAAAAAGATGTTACAGTAGGGAGTGACATGTATGTAGAGGTTTCCTATTATGCTCTACATGCAAGAGTTATCCAATTGTATCCATTTATGTTTTTTCACAATGAACCATGTATCCTTTTTAATTCAATATGATGTACCTGTATGGTTTAATTCAATATGATGTACGTGTATGCTTTTTAATACAATATGAAGTCAAAGATTCTTATCAGCCGTGACATAGTTATTAATACAATAGTTTTTATTCATAAGTCTTTTCTATGCTTTTTAATACAATAGTTTTTTATTTAACCAACAATGTAGAATAGAAACTAATACATATAACAACAATGTAGAATACAATGTTTCTTAACGTGCTTTCCTAATCCCCATCTCCATATTCGTTCTAGATTTGGTCTACTAAATCTTGTCAAAGTAGATGATGTTTTCGTCTGTCATGTAAAATGACTGTAACTCCTGTTTCCCCAAATATGTATTTTCTGTGTATTTTATGTATTTAAAATTTTTGTAAATTATTTTTCTGCTTTCAAATTCTTTTATTAAAATGTATTGTTGGATCTACTAATAAAATCTATTTTTTTGAACAATAATTTTATTTGTAACTATTTTCTATGATTTTTATACTGTAATACAAATCTTATTATTGTTATCATTATTTTGATTTCTATTATTATTACTATTACTGTTATTATTATTACTATTATTATTTTTATCATTTTTATTATTATTAATATTGTTATTATTATTGTTACTATCAGTATTATTTTGTTAGTGTTATTATTTGCATTATTATTATTTTTATTGTTAATATTATCATTATTATTGTTTTATTTTTGGCCTGAACATACTCTAATTTATCTAATATTTTTATATAATTATTTTCTATTAGTTTTTTTTTGAAAACCCAAAACCCATATACCCAATAACCCATTTATCCCAAACTCTCTACCCTATTTAAAACCCAATAACCCTACTAACTATTACCTTCACCTGCTACCCTACCCGTTTACCCACTCCAATACCTGTTAACCCCCCCCCCCCCCCCCCCCCCCCCCCCAACCTGTCATCACCTAACCCTAATAACCCCCATATATATATATATATATATATATATATATATATATATATATATATACCCTATGCATTCCCTATTCTCCTATCTTCACTAGCCGCCTGTTCGTCTCCCTCCCCCCCCCCCCCCCAAAAAAAAAAATTCATAACCCATCCATCAGCCGCCTGTTCTTTCCCCCGTTCTCCTCTCTCTCTCTCTCCCGCCTGTGCAGTCGACCCCCCCTTCACCGCCACCTCCTCGCCAGCCTGTCGTCCTCTGCCACAGTCGACAGCCCCGTCGCCCTATGCCCCCTGTCGCGCTGTCTCCTCCCGAAGCAGCAGCATCGCGATGCCCTGCGCCCTAGTTGCATCGCTGCCCTGGTCCTTGTGCACAGCCTCCCTGCGCAGCTCAGTCCAATGCTAGTGCCTCCGCCTCCCTTTCTCTCGTCGTCAGCCAGTCGTGACGCAGCCCTCGCAACTGACACGCCTTCAAGACTCTCGGTGTCTCAACCCCTTCTGTCACGCCCTCGCGACTCCCCTGGTTGTGCCACCCCCGTGCACCGTGTCTCCTCCCGAGCGTCGCGCTCCTCTATGTTGTCTCCGACTAACAGCAACAACCGCAGCGGCAGCGACGTCCATTGCCATCGCTGTGCAGCACCGTTCTCCTGTACCATTGCCTCCTCTCTTTTGTGTGCGTGTTGGTTTGTGTGTTGTGCTCATAGCTCGTAGTTCGTTTCTCGTGTGCTCGTGTTCTTGTTCGTTCGTTGTGTTCGTGTCCTGGAAATCCGTTCCTATTATTCTTGCTTTTTCTCCGTCGTTTTCATCATCGGCTATAAGGCAAGTAACTTGTATTCTTTTCTTTGTGTAATAAAAGTACTAAATACCGGCTGTAGTGTAGTTGCGTTCTAGAGACAATTCTTGTGTGAAACCCTTGTTGTATCTTGTTTCTAATGTGTTGACCCGCCATAGTTGTCTCATTACACACATGACATGAAATAACTTAGGGATGACTACTTCTTATTGTATATATGCATGTTGTTCGTATGATATCGTGTGCTTGGTTGTGTTAGTTGTAGTATACTCATTGTAGACATGTAAAATACCCTATATCATGTTGCTTGGACATCTAGTAAACCATATTTCATGTTTGGTTATATTTTGGATGAGTTTCGTATGAACTAGTTGATTTTGTGCATGAAGGATATTTTCTGTTTTGCCGGTTTACCGTTTTTGATCAGTATTTTAGATCCTATTAAGGTCAGTATATGAAAATTATTTGTGAATATGAATTATAGAGAATTCTGTCTACCTTCTAGATTTCCTGACAGATCCCAGTTTCTATTTATGAGTTGCGAGTTATGACTATTTTACTACAGATGGGTTTAAAATTCCAAATATAGTTTTATACGTATTCTGTATGGTAATTTATTTTTCTATTGATGCTAAAGAGAATATTTTGATCCAATATTTTGTTGGTTACAGTTAGACTTGATTGGGATTAACCCCTATTTTTTTTGGATTTAATTGATAACCTTTATAAACTATTATATTCTTGCAAACTACTACTATACTTGCAAAATTTTCTTGCTGTTCAATACAGATACATAATTTCGACCTAATTCTATTTGCTGTCTATAAATAATTTGTGAGTATGAATTATAGGCTACTGTATCTATTTTATCACCCTTTTGACAGATCTAGATTTTGATTTATATTTTGTAAGATATTGATGTTTTAGTACTGCTGTGTTTATGATTCCAGATTTAGAAAACGACAGTATCTTATTGCTTTCTGATTTTACTTGACTTTCTATCTCTGTTGGAAAATTATGAAACTTTATTTTCTGTTACTAAACATACTAGGGAATACCCTATATTTTTCGTGAATTTAATCAGTAAGTTTATATGTCGTATTCCTGTTTATGAATACAAACTTTTGATTTCTGGCCGAACATGTTTTCTAGATACAAATCAGTTTTGAGTCCTGTTGTTGTGAAATACCATATGACTTAAATATATTTTCTGGATTCGTCCGGGAGTCTATTTTTCAGATTCTCTGACGGATCCAGGTTTGCATGTTTGTAACAACGTAAATTCCAGATTTAGTGCAATACTGTCTTGCTATCCTGAACTAGAATTTCCGTTGTTCTATCCTTTTATGAGTTGTCTTTCACTTATACATGTTTATCTTTCAATATGAACCTATTACTTTTTCATGCCATGTTATACTTGCCGTGTTTGAGATACATACATGCCTGTTTGATGATAATAATAAATAACCAAGTCGGGTTTTAAAGGAAAAAGATCTAATAGTGGAAAATACAGAAACGTATACTCGGAAGGGGATATATAGATCCTATGTGATTACTTGATACTTGATACTTGGAACTTGACACATGATTTCTTGACACTTGCGCACTTAACACGTGATTACTTGCCACTTGCACACTTGACACGTGATACTTGGTACTTGAAGCTTGATACTTGATACTTGATACTTATCCCTAAGTACACTGCCCTCTATGATACACTACAAAATCTAAAACGAAATTATTTGAATGTAGCAGTCATGTGGTAAAAACCTGGGACGCATGAAATGCTACTTAGCTAGATATAATACAAGACTTGAACATGATCACTTGACATTTGCCACTTGCTACTTTTTACTTATACATGATACTTGATACTTGAACACTTGTTACTCGTTTGCATGATACTTGATACTTGACACTTGTTACATGCCACTTGTACTCGTTCATCTTGCCATGCTAGTTGTTCTATTTTGTTATCATGTTTATTCCATGCTATGCCTGCTTCCGCTATTATTCTATATTTGTTTATTCTTCCTAATGTACTTGTGCCTGCACTATAAGCGGCTCGTAACTTGCATTGACGGACGTTTTGTTTTTCTTTTTCCTATTCTTGCAATTTATTAAATTGCAGATTTTGGAGATCAGCTGCCAGATGGAGTAGGTGATATGAGATTCTAGATGCTTGAGTTTTGCTATTATTATTTCTTGTTGCTTATTTTGAATAATGTATATGTTACTTGGATTATTTGTATTGGGAAATATGACCCAGGATTATTGACTTGTTCAGATCTGGTTTATTTGAGATAATTAAAATTGTTTCAAGTAATCCTGTTGGTATATTGATTCATATATGCATGCGTGGTTGTCTTCTCTTGCTTCCTACTCTGATTATTCTTGTGAAATGTTGTAAAGATCCTGACAGCTTATGGATGATGAAAATCATTCGCTGGACTTAGCCACGTATCCATATTCCGTATTCTCTTTTTGGAAAGCGGGGCATGACAATGACATTGTGTGCCATTCGGTTTGTCTACTCAGTTTGGGAAGCTCTATTAGGTATGATCCTTGCAGCTGAAGAACATTGGTCGTAGTCATAATCATCATTCCTTCTTTGCGTTCGTCTTCAACAATCATATTATGTAAAATAATACACGTCTTCATTATATAAGACTATCCGCATTCCACAATCTAGCAGGACTTATTACTATTGCAAATCGTGTCTGTAAGACCCCGAATGAGCGTTCAACATCTTTTCTCGCAACTTCTTACATTTGGGCAAATTTTTCTTTTTTTAAGTATCCGTGGCAGTATAAGTTTTCACTATTGTAGCCAACGGGTGGTATATACCATCTGCTAAACAGTATCCCATGTTGTAAATATGATTGTTGATCACTTAATATGCTAAAGGTGCACAACTTTCAAGAATATCATTAAATAATGTAGAACAGTTAAGTACGTTCAAATCATTATTGCATCCCGGCATACCAACGAATGAATGCCAAAACCAGAGATCGGAGGAAGCAACACTTCGAGAATAATTGTAGGATCACGTGCATGACCTGTATACTGGTCATGCCCAAGCTGCATGACAGTTTTTCTCAGTCCAATCCATGCAATCTATATTACCCAACATACCAGGAAATCGACGTGATTTATTTTCTTCGAGGAGTTTGTGGACATCATGTGCATTTGGTTTCCTCATATATTGTATTATGAATGTTTACAATTGCAACACAAAATCAATGTACCATTTTCAATACAGTAGTTTCTCCGATTCAGACTTATTCGTCAACTACATTTGCCGAAGATCCGTCCACTAAACAATGTATCGTACTGTTATTTTCTAATGCAGAGATAAACCCAGAGATTTTTTCGCATCTTGTCGTTGTTGATAGTATTGATCGTAACCAATTATGGCTTCAAGTATCCGATTATATAAAACGCGATGCATTCGAAATCAACGACAAAAAATATTGTCATCATAAATTGGATTATTAGAGAAATAATCCTTTCACATACGTTTGTCACCTTCTTCTCTTTCACAAAAATATACCGGTGTTGAGCCGCTTGTTGGTTTTCTCACATCCCCAAGGCTAATAACTACATACGATTGTTAAGGATCTTGCAACATCATCTTCATGCTCCCATTCATCGTCTGATGAAGTCGAGATAGAAGAAGATGAAAAATGTGACATTGTCGGATGGGTCGATATACAACTGTGAAGAAATGATGAAAGAGTATCGTTGTAATGAAGAACACTGGGTCCCTAAAATAGATTTGCGAAACAACACACATTGAACTTTAAATGAATGATATAAAGCCAAATGTTATACTAAAGTGACATAAAGCTGAGGTTTGAAGTAAAAGTTACACTAAAGTGACATAAAGCCAAATGTAGGCTTCACATGAAAGAGAAATTGAATGGCCAATGTAAGCTTCACGTGTAACATAACTACAAGCCAAAATTAATTGCATAACTACAACCCTATTTATTCACATGTTAGACAACAATCCAAGGGTTAAAGCAATGCATATGATGTCCAACGATAAGTTTGTAACAGAACCTGATTAGGAAATTGAAATTATTTAATTAATCAGAACTAATCATCATAATCAAATTGTGTAAACGGCACATAAATTTGTGCACTAGATGAAGCCTCTGCACCAGTGTCTTCAAAATTTCCCCATTATCTCCCTCTGTCATGGATTAACAACATTCAGCTATCCACAAGGGCATTTTGAATGGTTAGTTGTGCCCTTTGGATTAAAGAATGCGCCACAAATATTCCAGAATTGGATGAACTCTATATTTTTCCATCTGCCATTTGTATTAGTATACATTGATGATATTTTGTTCTTGTCATCTTTAGTAAAGGATCATAAACAACACTTATTAACTGTAGCCCAATTACTATTAAAATATGGAATAATCTTAAGTCCTAAAAAGATATAACTATTCAAAACATCATCATTGTATACTACTACAAATGTTAGATGACCAAATATAGAGTTCATCCATTTCTGGAATATTTGTGGCACATTCTTTAATCCAATTGGCATAACTAACCATTAGAAATGTCCTTGTGGACAGCTGAATGCTGTTAGTTCTATAAAGTTACTATTTGCAAGTTTTAATTGCCAAGTGTTCTTTGGAATGACTGAGCGTAAAAGGCACGTAGGTGGTGAATCGGGTTGAAAGTGAAAGTCGCCAAAAACTGGCGGAATGCTCTCGAAACCAATTCACTTGAGTGAGACAGAGGAGAGTGGAATTTTGTGTAGGGGTGAAATCCGTAGATCTACGAAGGAATGCCAAAAGCGAAGGCAGCTCTACGGGTCCCTACCAACGTTGGGGTGTGAAAGCATGGGGAGCGAACATGATTAGATACCCTGGTAGTCCATGCCGTAAACGTTAACCTGATTTGCCATCAAATTTAGTATAATATTTGGCTCCCTATATCTGCTTAACAAGTTGTTCATCAGAAGGAATAAAATAACCGTCAAATTTTGTTTAGTTGTTTGACTTTCTATAGTTTATAACCATTCTGTCTTTTCCTATCTTTATCTCTACATGATTTCTTTCTATAAATGCAGAAGATGAATGAGGACTTGAACTTTTTTGTATTAATTGTAGATCTAATAGTTCCTGAATTTGGCAAACTCTATTTTATTTGTGGGAGATACCATAATTACTCGTACCTTAGAGTCTTTATATTGCTCTAGTAGCTCAATTTTGTAGTATCTAGAGCTCTTATCAAACCATTTTAAAGGATTATTAATATACAATGGTTCTAACATATTATGAACCAATTTTTCAAAGTCAGCAGAGGGATATAAGTGATAAGTGACAATTTTTTGTGTATTATTTTGAAATAAAGTAATCAGATTTTCACCACGCTGTGCTACATGTGTATATTGGGAAGCTAAAGATGTTGTTAATGGAATTCGAGGGATCATGCGCCCATCGAGGTGAAGATAATATTTATTGAATGGTTCTAAGAAATGGAGATTATCCATCCCTAAAAGACAATATGCATCTAGTACGTTTGGTAATAATCCAAAATCAAAGGAATATGTTTTTGTATTGTTATGAATATCTGGTATTTGGACTTGTAATCCTAAGATTCTGTGTTATAGGAAATTGTCTTCCTATAAAATCATTTAGGATTCCCTTTTTGTCTAAAGGAGTGCGAAATTGTTGTGGAATGAATATTTCTTGAAGCAAACTAGCTTCAACACTTGTATCAACTAAAGCATGTATTGTAAATTCTTATATTTCAGGGATGCAAATTGTAATTGGAATGTATACATATATAGTTGGGCTTGTTTCTTTAAATCAATAGCCCAAATCATTTGCTTGTATTTGACTTAATGGTATTTTTAATACTTTTTGATCTGCTTCTTTTTCCTTTTGTTTTTGAACCATCTTCTTTGTTTGTCCTTCTAAAGGTTCTAATCTTTCTTGTTTTCTTCTGGTCAACAAAATTTTTTGATGAAAGAGTTCTGTTGAATTGTGGAGTAGAGGATGATTCCCCTGGGTGATTTCTAATAACAGTTGATATTGTGTTACCTGATGCAGTGAAGTATTCAACATGGGCTTGTATCTTGGGTTTTAAGGACTTGATGAATACTTGCATCTCTTGATTGAATTTAAGATGTCTAACATCTACTAATCTTGGTTGAATATTCTATTCCATAATTTTTTTCTATTCCAACCTCATATAGTTTAATGAATTGTTTTGGAGTAATGGATTTGAATGTTGATGTATCATTCAAAGTCATAAAATATTCCCATTGTATTCCTAATACTTTAGAACCAGGTAAAAGTTCAATACCTTGGAGATTCCCTCCCCTCCTTCCTCATTCTAAATCATTTTTTTTCCAATCAGAACTCATGCCTTCTTATTCTCTCCTCTATTCTAAATCTTCCGCTCACCGCTCACACTCCCGCTCCTACCCGAACGGGTAGAAAACTTTTAATAGGACACAAAACCGGACCCCGGTCCTCACAAGTTCGGATCTGGGTCCAATTTTTGGACCGTAGGGACCGGGTCTTTGTTCAGGTAGTGAAGGACCAGACTCGATACCACTCCTACAAGGAGCGGGAGTATATTTTTTTCTCCAAGACTTTTCGATATTGTACCCGCTCTGGATAGTGTACAAGCCTTTTCGATATTTTTGTCTTCAAGACTTACACAGAAATCAGGATTTATATTTGCTCCAAATAGTCTATTTTCTAAATTGGATTTAGCACCACCAATAATACTGTTTAAGGGACTATTAATGATTCTTTCATCCATATTGACTATCATTAAAGGAGTTTCTATTCCAGAATGAAATAGACCTGTTATTTTGATTTGTATTAAACCTATATGAAGATATTTCATTTTTGGATATTTTATTTTTAAATTTTCTATTTTATTTTGATCAAGAAGTTTGACAGAAGAAAAATGTTCATCTCCCTTTAATTCTATATTCACTTGCATACGTTCAAAAATATAAGTAGGCTAATTTAGGAATCTAGATTTAAAGGATGATGTTTTAAATATTTCTCTCTTATTTGAATGAGGAATAGCCTCTTTTAATTTTTTTAAGTCTTCGTCTGTTATGATGAATTGTTCTCCTATACTGTCTTGTATACTAGAATTAGTTATTTCTTTAGAAGAAAATGTATGTTCTGAAGTAATTGTATTCATGTAGTATCTATATTCAAAATAAGCCTCTTTTCCTTTGCGTCGAGAACTAGAACTTTTTGTTAGATATTTGTTTTCCTTTATGATCAAAAGATCCTCATATTTTTGTATAATAAGTAATCTTATACGATCTCCTTGTTTTGTAGTGTAATCCCGATCTTCGAGACTTGTACTTTTAAATAATAAAGCCTTGTTTCTTGTAAACAAAGGTTCTATTATTCCATTGGTTATAAAAATATTTTCTTTAGCATGACTAGGTATAATATGGACTATTCCATAATATCCCGAAGGCATTTGAATAATTATATCCAAATATATTGGTGTTGTTCTATATATTTTAAGACTATAATTTCTAGTAGCATAGAGCATGTATCCAGGAGTTTCTCCTTTTTCCTTTATACGAAGAATAACAAACTCCATTAATGGAATTATTGCAATAGAATTTAATGTTTTATTAATCGTTAGCATGTTTATCTTAAATTACTATAAGTTCTTGTTCTTTACTAGAGCAAGAATCTTCAGAGCTAGTTGAATATATACTTTCATTTTTATATATACAAAAATTTGCATCACTTGGTATATCGTCAATAGTACCAAGATTAATACAACATTCCTCTATGTCATCTATTATTACTGACTTTATATTAGTAGGACATTCAGTAGCAAAATGTCCTTCCTTGTTGCATTTAAAGCATTCACATCCTTTTCTGATTTATTTTTTTAATGAATTTTTTCTCAGAAACTTTTTTTTCCTTTTTATATTTTCTTTTAAATTCCGGTTACTTTTTACGGGTAATACAGAATTTTGGCCTTTTCCTTCTTTTGAAAGGTTTTGACATTTTTCTATATTTTTGTCCATATTTTGGTGGACAACCGAATTGTAAATTAATATCCTCACTGTATTTAGAACATTTGGAGTATCCTAATTTGAAATGTTTAATTTTATTATTTACTTGTTTATGTGCTTTGGCTTGTTCACAAAGCTTTTCCATTGTTTCCATATAGGCTTTTTTAAGGTTTCATGTGCATTGAGCATTTCTTTGAGATGGTGTTGTGGCAATTAATTGGTCATTTCTTTCTTTTATTATATTATTCCAAGGATATGGATTTTTTTGCAAAAAATGCTTTCATCTAAAACAGTTTTTGTTTTGTAGTACTTAAATGAAATATGAGACCTATGTATTTAGAAACAAATTCTTCTAACATACATATGTCACATAATACCATTTTCATTAATTGATTTTCGCATTCATGTTCTTCTTATAAAGTTTCTTCTCAGATCTGTGGCTAGTACATCAACTAATTCTGCTAGAGCTCCTTTTTTACTATTCATTTTCCCTATGTTTTCTAGAATTAATTCTACAGAGATGAGGATGCTAAGATGGATATGTGGTAAAACAAGCAATGACCGAATTAGAAATGAACATATACGAGACATGCTAAAGGTAGCTCCAATCCAAGATAAGTTAAGAGATAATCGCCTTAGGTGGTTTGGACATGTCACACGTAGACCTAGTTGTGCCCCCGTTAGAAAGAGTGATTTGATAAGTATTGAAGGTCGAGTTAAGGGTAGAGGAAGACCTAAACTAACTTGGGTGGAAACAGTGAGAAAAGATATGAAATATTGTGATCTTACAGAAGATATTGCGCTAAACCGAGTAGAATGGAAAACCAGGATTCATGTAGCCGATCCCAACTAGTTGGGAAAAAGGCTTTGTTGTTGTTGTTGTATTATTTGTCTTATGTTTTCCAGAACTTTTTATTTGTATTTTTTAGACTGGTAGCCATCTCAAGGCATAACCTTCCCAATAGCTTGTAGCAAATTGTAAATAATCTGATATCGTCATAGCTAGAAGAATATAAACAGTTCCGTTAAGTTTTTGTAGCCAATTTTCTAGATATTTTTTAATATTTTTATGTGGAACATGGTCTATATTTAACAACATGCCATGATTTCCCAAAATTTGAAAATTTATTGTTTTAGATGTATTTCTAGAGGAATGATATTGAATCTAATTAGATGTAGTACCAAATCTCAACATTTTCGGATACGGATTTGGATTTGTTTCACCCTGAGATTCAGCCATTACTTCTTCATGATTAGGTGGTTGAATAGGTGGAGGAACATGTAATGGGTTTTGAACCTGATCCTGAGGAATTTGTGGTGGAACATAACCAGGTGGTCATGGTAGTTGTAGTATAGTTGAACCACTTGTTGATGCCCCATTAGTACGTGTTACAGACTGTGATTTGTTTGATGTGTCAGACTTGGATTTTGTGGAATCCCAAGAATTTTCCTCTTGTCATGAGAGGGAGTTTCTAAGCCTTGTTCAGACTCTTCTTCTTCTTCAGAAGATATTTTAGGGCTTTGTTCAAGTTCTTTATTTTCTTGAGAAAATGTAGATGGTGTTTGTTCCTGTCATCTATAATTGTAGCCCCCTGAATTCTATACACAGGAAATTCGTAGCAAATATATGATCTTTTACTTCAAATTCGTACAAATTTACAAGAAATTCAAAATTTTTTTATTTACAACATGTTCTTTATAACAGCACAACAGAATTAGACAAATACAATACAATGTACAAATATGAAAATTCTTCAATCTTGTAACGACTCGTCATAGCGACTTCAAGTCCATGCCAAGTCCAATCCTACAACTGGAAAATTGTGGGCATGTCAGTTGCATATAACAGACGCAATGCTATAATATAGCGATTCTTATACTTTAGCAAACACAAATTTGAATGCAAACATGAAATGTGACTATCCTAGTCATGTCAGTGTATGATATGACTTAATGCCTAATGCAGAAATTTACACTACGATGACACTAATGCATACTTATTTGGACTCTATGCATCCCATACTACATAGGTCCGGGGGTAAGCCCTTACGTACTCTACATTATAGGGTTCAATCCCTCGCCATGCAACCTACTACTATGACTACTACGAGATTTAGATACTTGGAAAATGTTGGTTTTTGCCCTGAAATATTGGAGATCAATCCCACTCCGTGGATCATTCTGTGGCCTATTTCATCCATCGTCCCGGAATACTGGGGATTGTCTCACTTCGTGAGTCATCCTGGAACCCTTATTGCATAAATACCCCATGAGCGTCGCTCTCGCCCCGAAATACTAGAGATCAATCCCACTCCGCGAATCATTCTGTTGACTATTTCATCCATCATCCCAGAATACAGTGGATTGTCTCACTCCGCGAGTCATCCTGGAGTCCATAACTCATGTTTGCTCTTATTTCATCATATCTCCAACTAGTGTCTGACCTTAAGTTTAAATTGTAGTTATTAAGACCTAGAGCTAGCTTACCCACCGGGCTTAAACCAAAACACTGAGAATGTTAGCCCACATTGGCTACTTCTCAAAGAGAAAGTTAATTCACATTGGTTACTTCTCAAATTCCATTTATCTCAACTGTCGGTATTCTGGGTCCCGCTCACTCTAGAACAAAAAACCATCTCAAAAGAAATCACATGGGTTACATCTAACCTCATCATAAATATCTCATTCACCATTCATCATTCTTCTTTATCTATTCTCCTTGTTATTATTAATCATGAAGTAACCAACTTATTACAGCAACATTCAATAACACTTGATGAATTAAAACCCTTATAAACATCACATGGTTAATATTTCAAATTCATCCTTTAATTAAATCTTAATTCCTCATAAGGTACATCTTACTAACATTCCAATTTTAAATCCAATTTCATACGTTATAAAAGTTTTAGGACAACTAGATAAAAGATATCAACCCAATGGTATTGAAAAAATCTTATAAATTTCAATACTACTTCAAAAATAGATTTATTAGTTTCATAGGAATCATAAATGATTCTACTACAACTTTGTAGTTAAGATCATCTAAAATCACCCTCAATTACTTCATCTGAATTCATTTGCAAAACAGTAGGTTCAAAATCCGAAAACTGCAGCTCATGCTAATTGTAAAAATCATAGAAAATTACGTACTTCATAAAATTTGTTTTCTTCATATCAAATTAAAGGTATACAAGTCAACTATAACTTTGTACGTATAATTTTTCCAAAAATATTGTGTCTATAACCCTAAATTCTTTGAAATCTATGGTAGGGTCGAAATGTTATACAGACTGCCACTATTCAATCTTGTAAAGTTCATTATTAATTCAATTTTTCATAGAAAATTAATTTCTTAGACTCTAAAAAAAGGTTAATGAGTATACTTCAAGTTCTTAGTTTTAACTTTTCTCAAAATACTTCAGCTAAAAAGCTGAAATGATCAAAATCCGAAATGTGTACAAATTATCAGCAACTAGCCAACTGCCAACCAGTCCTAAGTTTGGATTTTATTAAAATAGTAAACGACATCCAAATATAATGAAATTTTAAGATGTTCTTGACATATACAAGATGCTCATATAAAAATTTTAGCTCTAGATTCCTTCTAGTTTAATAGTTATGATTTTTTGAAGTGCAACTAGAACTCAAAACAGAACTTATGAAAAGGCCCCCAAATCAACCATATCATAATTTCACACATTCAGTCAGCAACAAATAATCTAGATATGAATGTTTAATTTATATAAGTTATTATGCATCTAACAATTGACACATGTCAAGCATTATACTAATAAAACTATATTAGAAAGTTGAAAAAACACCCACCTCAAATGTAGAATTCCTAGTAGTAGAACTCCTAGAAAATTGATCCAAAGCTCCAAGCTCCCTAAAAAATGGCCGGCCTCTTCCTAGCACAATCTGCAAGCTTTTCTCCCTCTTTCTCTTTTTTTATTATTATTTTGAGTTGTGTTTTTCATGACAAAAGTAGGGACTATTTATAGAAAAATTGTGTGGTCAAAATAGCTCCTAACTTTCCAAAATAACTCTTCACTTCCCATTAACTCACACCACTCTCCCTCATTCTCAACCATGGTAAGAAACACGTGCACGTGTAGTCAATGTGTATACACAACTTCATACAAATTTTATTATTAATTTTTATTAGGTTAGATCTGTGTGTTACACATGGAAAGTATACCAAACTAACTATATTTTAAATGTACACTTTAGTGCACAGAAAATTAGTCATGGGCTTTAAATTAGTTTTAGTGGGCTAAAAAATGGATTTAGGCCTAATGGATTTTAATTAAAAATAAATCACGCCATAGTGACTAGAAAAATGAGAAGAAAAATATTCATGACTCAAGAAAATTTTAGGAACCAACATGTGCACCGCAAACATGTGTGTTGCACGTAAAACAAATATTCAAATACGAAATAGATTTGATTAACGGAGAGATGTTTATAAATAATCAAAATATAACATACGAAAAATATTTATTTTGATAATGTTACAGATATTTCGCGTAACGGTAAAATTTATGTAATCCACACGTGTATTCAAAGCACGTGAAATACACGTAAAAACACAAAAATATTAGAATTTATATTCGAGTTGGCCCAAAATAGGATAAAAATGAATTTTGATATTGAAATACAAAAATATGTGGGATATTATATTAAAATACTATACGGATATTACCCGTAACGGTACAAAATATATGTGCGTAACACCCTTGGGCAGAATTGTCATAACTCAATTTTGCGGGGTGTTACAATAATTTCAATAATCTATAGCATTATAATGTTTTTCATAATATGCATATACATCTACGCATCTATTTCTACATCTGGTTCCTTTTCTTGTAGATGAAGAAAGCTTCATAATAGATTTTATCTATTTTATCGACATTTATTTTATTCTTTTCTTCAGACGGATATTTAACCATATTTATCTTAGATCTGGATAGACAAGATAACTTAAAGTCATTATCTTTTAGTTGAGGTTTTAAAATGGGTTGTGGGTTAAAAACCCATGTGGTTTTAGTGTATTGAGTTCTGTTTTTATTTCTTGTAATAAATTTAGCATATAGATAAATATTCCGGCATTTAAGGACCCTTGTGTGGGTAAATGAACATATGTTCATAATGGTCTTTGTCCAGACCGTGTTGACATTGATGTTGTCCATCAATGATAATGGGGTTGCTCATGATTTTGATTAAGCTTGAATATATCCTATATTTGTTTATAGCATTAATTCTTTAGGTTAAACATTAGCTTCATAATCTTTCTTGCTTTTTTACCATCTTTGACCCTATTCTCTGCGACTATACAGTACCCCCAACAATGGATTTATAGTAGGGTTAAGCCTCAAATTTACAGCCTTTATGGCTGGCCTATGGCAATAACAGCCCTTATGGCCATTCTGCCTTGGCTTACCACAAGCTTATATTGTTGCTACACAGAGGTAGAGCACAACCTTAGCTCGTTTCCTACATAAGGTGTACTGGTACTGAGCAAGATAGCTAATGAAGATCACTATTTAATCATAAATAAAGCTAAGAACAAATATTGGATATGGTCAAAAGGAATTTAAGCTACTATTGATAAAAAAAAATACTCACACAAGAAGGTGGAAGACTAACTTTCAACTAATTCAATAATATATAAGGGATATTTACAAACACAATGCTCTGATACCAATTTTTACAATGGAAGAACACTCCAACTTCTATAACAGAAGAACACTCAAAATCTGAAACTGAAAAAAGAAGTTTACAAGCTTTGATGCCCTTACAAATGACCTCTTGGTCTTATTTATAGTTACATAAAGATGTGTGGAGTGGCTTCTGGAGTCGTGCGGTGGTAGTTGTGTGCTGGCAGATAAGGAGGAATCTTCTGAGTGGGAGGTAGGTATGTTTCTTTATTCTTCTCGTGCTCTATTATAAAGAAGGTTGTGACAGGTGTGGTTTCAATTATCGTCTCTTGGGTCCCATTGTTTCAATTATTGTTCAGGAGAATTTCCAGAAAAAAGTTTTGATTCTATTTTGTCGAGGGCTTCAGATCTAGAGGTAGAAGAGAACTGTGTTAGCTTAGTGATTAATTGATGAACCTTGGAATGTTTCGTTGTTGTTGCATGAGTTCTATGGATCTATCCAAGAATTCTCTCTCTAGCTGAGTAAGTCAGAAGTTTGCTGACCTAAAATCAACAGCTAGAGAGAGAATTTTGTTGATTTAAAGGATTGGGCCCAAGACTTATTGATACTAATATTACTTACTTAGTAATATAATTTTTGAAGAATTGTAGTATTCATCAAACAAAGATATGGTTGTTTGTATACATCATTCAAAAAATTATTATTATTATTATTTTAATTTAAGCTAAAAAAAAAAATTATAAATATTATTAAACGGGCCAATCCGCGGGTCGACCCGGCCCAACCCGGGTTGAGCCCTAAAGGGTTCGCGGGTTGGGCGGGCCACCCAAGCGAAAATGTAACCCGGCCCGGCCCGGCCCGTATAGGGGTGCAACCCGGCCCGACCCGGCTACGAATTCGTCCCAACCCGTACGGGTTGGGCCCGGCCCGGCCCGAATGACCCGTTCGCCATCCCTAAGTTGCATGCACGTGCACTACATGTACACGTGCAATGCACACTTCTTCCTATGGCCGGATTGCATCTCTTTTGGAGGAAGTTTTGAATTTGGTCATGGAGATCATGGAGGTAGTTATGTGAATGTGGGTAGTTGTGGTAACTTCTACTCTCATCCTAGCCTTCCATCCTACAACCAACCAACTAATCGTAGCCCTTCATTCTACTTGACTTCTAGTATAAATACCCCCCTCCCATGGCTATATTCATATGCAAATATATTTTCCCAAATCTATAGTCTAATTAGTAGTAGTTGTGAGATAAAAGATTGAGAGAAGTGTGTGGGATTGCTTGCATTCGTCCAAGGAGGTGAGGCCGGCTAGTGCAAGGGGGAAGCTTTCGGTTTTGTGCTTGTGCTTGGAGTTGTGTGCGAGCGTCTAGGAGGAGGTGCATCTTGTTGCAAGGAAGTGTTGCTTTTGTGTTGTTTTTCTCTCCATACAAGGTGGGTAAAATTTTCCATATTTCTAAAGTAGAATTGCTTGCTAAATGAATGAATGATAGTGGGTTGATTTTCCCTATTACTGATGCTAGTATCATATTGAGCATGATGCATGAAAAGTACTAATAAGAGTACACTTCTAATTGGAGATTTGACCTATGAATTGATTGGAATGTGAATATGCAGTTATATGTGATTTGATTAGTAAGAATCTAAGTTGGTATGGATTAATTATAACCATGAATGTGTAATTGGCTAATAAAGAAATTTGTGGCATTACTTGTTGAGAATTGTCGAGAAGGAATCTTTCGGTTAAGTCGACTTAGGACCTTGTAAGTCGACTTATATGCTCATTTAAGTCGACTGGTACTGATGCATTTTTATAAACTCGAATGTTCTACTATTTTGGAAATACATTAGACTCTATAAAGATAATTTGGGAATTGTTGCATGGAATAAAATGTGATTTGATAAAAAAAGGCGTAATCAGAACTATGATTTTGATATGTGTATTTTTGGGGAATTATACCTTGCAAGAGAACTAGGAATGAAGAAAATTAATATAGTAAAGTGACATTATAGATGCATGAAGATATGAATTATGAATATTCATTAGTACATCTCATTTGAGAACAAAGTGATAACCAGGAAATGTGAATTATTCTTGTTGAAGAATAGCGTGACAAAATATGAGGTGTGTTTCCTTAATTTGAGATGTTTAAACTGTTCAGTCGACTTAATGTGTGTAGCAATCGACTGTATAGAACTGGAAAAATTACATGATTGAACTATGCAGACCAGGCGACTGTGTTGAAAGACAGTCGACTACCCTGTGGGTGATAATTGAAATTGGAATACTGCGGAACAGCCGACTGCCGTGTGCAGCAGTCGACTCTCCCGAGTAATTTTGAATACTTGAATTAACTGAACAAGTCGACTGGAAGAGATCCAAGTCGACTGTCCAGAGTGTCTTGATATGTCAGAGAACATTATTCTGTTTATTTTGAAGATTGTGAATCTTATGATTGATGTTGATAAACTCTATTTGTTGCTGCATGAATTTATATGAAATGAATCATAGTTTGAATTGAGAAGTTTACATGAAATGAATCGTAGATTTGAATTGAGAATTACATGAATATGAAAGCTAAGATCAGGATATGCTGAGGCAATGAAAAATGAACTTAAGAGCTGGGAATGCTCAAATTATGTTAGAATTTGTGAATTGGAATTGAAATGAAAGAGTAGCTAAGTCTCCCCCGGCAATGGAAAAAGAATTTGAAATGATTATCGAAAAGAAGACCAAGGTTGGTCATGTGAACATGAAATGAATAAGTCCGGTTGAGTAGAGAGGCTAACTCTAGAGCTTTGATCTTGTTCATGATTCTAATAAAAACTAAGGATTAGTACATAGTGGAGACGTGATGAAAGTAGGAGAAAAACACGAGTGGGGGCCATCGGATTGCGGCGGAGGGTATTTCACAGGTTCTTCACGATGCGTCGTGACATGACGTGGATACGGCTCCAGGGTGCCGTGGCGGCGGAAAGTATTTCACAGGTTCTTCACGATGCGTCGTGACATGACGTGGATACTGTTCCAGGGTACCGTCCCTATGGTGACGCTTGTGGGATGTTTGGTGACTGCATGAGGATCGTGTGCCATGAAGGAGGCTGAATTGTCCATAGGTTCTTCATGATGCTTCGTGACATGACGTGGGATTCCCCTCCAGTTTCTGTACACGTGCTTGCACTCATAGATCATCTAAGACACTACCGTAGTTACAGTAGTAGATTAAGTCATGGCGAGAGATTGAACCCTACAAAGATGAAGAACGATTAAGAGGCTTGCCCTCGGACCTATGTAGTATGGGATGCATAGACTCCGAACAAGTGCGCATTAGTGTCATGTAACATAAATAATTGCATTAAGGATTAAGTGTACAATCACAACACGACATCAATAGGGTAGTCCCTTTAGTTTGAAATGTGACAAGTTTGTGTTTGCTAAATATGGAAAATTAAGTTATACTGTTTCCGGCATAGAGAGGATGGCCGTGTATAATGATCGTCGGTTGAATAAACTGACGTACCCACAGTCTTATATGCAGGTAAATGGCATGTTAAAGGTTAAAGAGGAATGGATGCTTAAAGATTATATCATGCTGTTGTACATTTATTTAAATGCTGTATATCTTTACTTCTGCTGTGCAAATGTAAATGTAATATGATGTAAACTCTGATGTAAGATGAAAAGTTTAAATTTCCTTGTAAAATTATACTCAAAGAAAGTGAAAAGATCCTGTAGAACATCTCGAATTTAGTGATTTGGGATTCGGGGCGTTACAGAGTGGTATCAGAGCCAGGCCCTAGATGTGGACATTAGAGTGTGCATCTGAGTCTAGAGATTTAAATGTAAGTGACTTACATTTGTGTTGCTCTATGACTCATGCTTCTTCCTCTCTATTTCTAAGATGGATGATCATTTCGACCCTACTGGAGGCGATGATTGGCTTGTGGTTTCTCTTCAGAGGCAGGTTGAGACGCTGCGAGAGAGAGTCGGATTGTTAGAGGCTCAGCTGGCGAAGCAGTCATCGGGTTTGGGAACTTGAGAAGAGAAAGAACCTGGCAGATATGCTGAAGGATGAAGTTGAAGAACTACGGGAAGAACTTCGAGCAGCGAAGAGGACCCGTAGGAGTTAGATTGTTGTAGCTCCTATTTTCTTCCGTTCTGATGTTAAGAAATGTTTTTAATTCGAATGTATAAAATTTGGAATTCAATGAAATGCAAGTTGATTTAAATTCTTGTCTTATACTTCGGATTTAATGGATCTTTTGCATCAGAATATGTCGAGAAGGGGAGCTAGGAATGGGGAAGGTTTGGACCTGGAGACTGAACTTGCAAGGGTCTACCAGACGCTGAATGCTGTAGCTGCGAACCAAGGAAGGGGGCCGGTGAATCCAGTGCCCGAGGCGATTAAGCTAGTGGAATCGTTCAAGAGAATGAAACCACCTGTGTTCGAGGGAAAGTCAGACCCAGATGCGGCTGACAACTGGATTCGGCAAGTGGAGACAATCTTTGAGGTGTTGGAAACACCGGAGGGCAGCAAGGTCAAGTTGGCGACTTTGCAGTTAGAGAAGGATGCGGCTGTTTGGTGGCAGTCGATGAAGAGGACTATGGGGGGCTTGTTGCTCGGCTGGGATGAATTTCTGGAAGAATTTCGCAGCCACTATTTCCCCTCCGACGTCCAGGAGAACAAGGTAATGGAGTTTCTGTCACTTCAGCAAGGCAGCATGTCAGTGAGGGAGTATGAGACTAAGTTTACTCAGCTCTCCAGGTATGCTCCAGAACTGGTGATAGATAAGGCGAAGAAGGCTCGCAAATTCGAGCATGGGCTGAGACCAAGCTTGAGATCTCGGATGATACCCCTTGGTATCAGGCGATTTGACAAGCTGGTGAAGAGGGCGGCAGCGACGGAGGCGGATATGGAGCAGTTCCAAGTTGTTCAGAACCGGAGGAACAACTGGCAGACTGGTAAGAGGCCCGCCAATTCTGGAAGTTTCAAGGGGCAACCATCTGCACAAAGGTTCAAACCAACATGGGCGAACGCTATTAGTGTAGCTGGAGGACCTGGAAACAATGTGGTGAGACCTCCTACGGTGACTTGCTTTAACTGTGGTGAGACGGGACATTTCATGTCTCAATGCTCCAAGCCACGGAATAGTAATCGCAATGCACCAATGCAGCAGTCTGGGAAGAGGCCGTACCAATCAGGGCGAGTGTTTGCCTTAACAGAGGCTGATGCTGAGGAAGCAGATCAGGTCATCTCTGGTACGAGGGCTGATGTTTAGTGTGGTTTTTGTCATTTCTTCTTCCCGTTCATATTGTGAAACTGTTATGTAATGGTGTGAATTATGTAACAGGAGAACTATATCTTAATGGAATGAAAGCTGTTGTATTGTTCGATACTGGATCCTCTCATACTTTTGTGTCTCCTAAATTTGCTAAAGTGTTGGGAGTTGAACCGAAGATTTTTCCAGGCAAGATCTTAGCAGTAGCTACTCCATCAGGGGAAACTTTGACCACTGATCGGTATTATGCTGATTGCGAGATTGTGATTGGGGATCGAATCTTTGGCATTGATCTGATCGAGTTGACTATCTTGGGAGTCGATGTTATCATTGGCATTGATTGGATGTCGGTGTACAGTGCGAGCATCGAGTGTAAGACCAAGACGGTGACAGTGAAGGCTCCAGGTGGACCTGAAGTCACTTTCCAAGGGAAGGAGAAGTGTGCTAAGCTGGTGGCAACTATCCGCAAGGAAGAGACTCCTGTGGAATTGCAAGGGATTCCTGTGGTTCGGGACTATCCGACTGTGTTCTTGGAAGATTTTCCTGGGTTACCTCCGCATCGTGATGTAGAGTTCAGCATCACTGTTCAACCGAGAAGTGCACCCATCTCTAAGGCGCCGTATAGGATGGCTCCAGTGGAATAGGATGAGGTGAAACGGCAGATTGAGGAACTGTTGGGAAAAGGCTTTATTCAACCTAGTGCGTCACCTTGGGGAGCACCAGTGCTTTTGGTAAAGAAGAAGGATGGATCGATGATAATGTGTATCGATTACCGGGAACTGAATAAGGTCACTGTTCAGAATAAGTATCCGATTCCTCGAATTGATGATTTGTTCGATCGTCTACAAGGAGCAGCTGTATTCTCCAAAATAGATCTTCGATCAGGATATCACCAAGTTCGAGTGAAAGCTGAAGATGTGCACAAAACTGCGTTTAGAACTCGGCATGGGCATTACAAATTCTTAGTTATGCCATTCGGAGTGATGAATGCACCCGCAATCTTCATGGATTTGATGAACAGAGTTCTGAGGCCGTTTATTGATTCTTTCGTCGTGGTGTTTATCGACGATATTCTCGTGTACTCCAAGTCAGAGGAGGAGCACACTGAGCATCTGGCAGCAGTTTTGCAGAAGCTGGAGGAGCAGAAGTTGTATGCCAAGTTATCCAAGTGCGATTTCTGGAAATCTAAAGTGGCATTCCTAGGTCACATCCTTTCTAAGGAGGGAGTGGCAACTGACCCTCAGAAGATAGAGGCAGTGAGAGATTGGGCTAGGCCTACTACAGTGAAGGAAGTCAAAAGTTTTCTTGGGATGACTGGATACTACAGGAGATTCATTCAAGGTTATGCTCAGATAGCTGTACCGCTTACTGGACTGACCAAGAAGAATGTGAGCTTCAAGTGGACTGAGCAATGTGAGGCGAGTTTTCAGGAGTTGAAAGATAGGCTGACTACTGCACCTATTTTGGCTCTTCCTAGAGCAGGTGTTGAGTATGATGTGTATAGCGATGCTTCACATCGGGGGCTTGGTTGTGTCTTAATGCAAGAAGGTAAAGTAATCGCTTATGGGTCTAGGCAACTACGACCACATGAGAAGAATTATCCGACTCATGATCTGGAGTTGGCTGCGATTATCTTTGCTTTGAAGCAATGGAGGCACTATGTGTACGGTGAGAAGTTGAATATGTACACAGATCACAGAAGCTTGAAGTATATATTTCAGCAGAGGGATCTCAATCTGAGGCAGCAGAGATGGTTGGAAGTGCTCGAGGATATGCGACCTGAGATCAAGTATCATCCTGGAAAAGCTAATGTTGTGGCTGACGCACTTAGTCGCAAGAGCAGTTTGGCCAGTTTGATTACAACTCAGAGGCATTTGATTGAGGAGTTGGATCGAGCAGGTATTGAAGTTGTCTTGCAAGGATTGGGAGCATCTTTGGCTCAGTTGAGGCTTCAGCCTACTTTGAATGTAAGGATCATTGCAAGTCAGGAAGTGGATGCTGATATCTTGGAGATGAAGAAGCAGGTTAGTGCTGGCAGGTTGCCCGGATTTCAAATCAGGGATGGAGTGCTGTGGTTCGGAGATAGGCTGTGTGTTCCAAATCAGGCGGACCTGAAGAAGAGTATTATTCAGGAGGCACATGCTACTCTTTTGTCGGTACATCCTGGGAGTACTAAGATGTATAAAGACATCAAACAGCATTTCTGGTGGTCAGGTTTGAAGCGGGATGTGGCTGAATTTGTTGCGAAGTGTGAGGTTTGTCAGCAAGTCAAAGCCGAAAATCAGAGACCCGGAGGTCTATTACAGCCGTTACCTATTCCGGAATGGAAGTGGGATAACATCAGTATGGATTTCATCACGGGATTGCCTAAGAGTTCTAAAGGCAATGATGCAATTTGGGTTATAGTCGATCGACTGACCAAGTCCGCTCACTTTTTGGTGATGAAACTCACTGCTTCGATGGAAAAGTTAGCTGAGATGTATGTTGGCGAGATTGTCAGACTTCATGGTGTTCCTTCAACTATTGTGTCTGATCGAGATGCGCGGTTTACTTCGCATTTCTGGAGGAGTCTTCAGACAGCTTTGTGTACCAAGACAGATTTCAGCACTGCTTTTCATCCGCAAACCGATGGGCAGACCAAGAGAGTCAACCGTATTCTTGAGGATATGCTTCGGTGTTGTATACTAGACTTTGGAGGCAGTTGGGAAAGGCATTTACCTTTGGTGGAGTTTGCCTACAACAACAGTTTTCAGGCTAGCATCGGGATGGCGCCGTACGAAGCTTTGTATGGTAGGAAGTGCAGGACTCCTGTTTGTTGGTTTGAAGTTGGGGAGCGTCAGTTGTTTGGTCCTGAGCTTGTGCAGCTAACTTCTGAGAAGATTGTTTTGATCAGGAAAAGGTTGGTAGAAGCTCAGAGCAGGCAGAAAAGCTATGCAGACAACCGGAGAAGGGACCTTGAGTTTGAGGTTGGTGACTTCGTCTTTCTGAAGGTATCACCCAGTAAAGGTGTGGTTCGATTTAGCAAAGGCGGGAAGTTAGCCCCGAGGTTTATAGGCCCATATAAGATATTGAAAAGGATCGGGAAAACTGCTTACCGGCTTGAATTACCGGAAGAGTTGTCTCAGGTGCACAATGTCATTCATGTATCTATGCTAAGAGGTTATATTCCAGATCCGAGTCATCATTTGCCTGAAGTGCCGGAAGGTTTGCAGTTAGACCTAAATTACATCGAGACTCCTGTCGAGATTGTTGACCGTAGGGAGAAAGTCTTGAGGAATAAGACGATACCGATGGTCAAAGTAGTCTGGAGAAACCACTTGGTTGACGAGGCTACTTGGGAATCTGAGGAGAAGATGTTGAAGGACTATCCTGAGCTTTTTGCTTGATTGTATTTTTGTATCTTTTGTTCTTGTGTGAGTGTTGTATGTTTCATTTTTATTTTGTTTTCCTCGCTTTTGATTGTAGTTCCGGGGACGGAACTATTCTAAGGAGAGAGTGATGTAATACCCTGATTTTTCAATATATGAAAAATTATTTCATTTTGCACGTAGTGTGCACGTGCAATATTTTTGGTTGAATTAAATCTTATAATTATTTTATTATGATGTGTATAAATATTTAAATATGTGTTTCAAATTATTTTTATACAAAAGCCTTTTTCTTTAAATGAATAGAAAGCCATATTTTTTAAAGCCTTTTTCTTAAAGCCCAAAATGAATTTTATTCATTTTATTTTTAAAGAGCTATTTTGGCCCAAAACTAAAGCCCATGGATTAATCTCTTTTTTATTTAAACTTGTCATGTAGAAGACTATTTTATAACTATTTTATTTTTATACAAATTAAAATGTACAAATTTGGTCCTAGTTGCATTAGGGATGGCAACTGGGCTGGGTCAACCGCCGACCCACCCGCGACCCGGCCCACCAAACCGGCCCGGTTAAGAGCTTCGCGGGTTCGGGTCGAACCCGGTGAACAGTACCGGGTCGACCCGGGTCGCTATTCACGCGAATCGAATTCGCGAAACCCGGTCCACGAACCCGCTCCAACCCGCGAATTGGACCCGCCAACCTGCGGGTCGACCCGCGAGTTTCGACCCGTTCGACCCGTGACGGGTCGACCGTTGACCCGCGGGTCGAACGGTCGAAAATCGCCCCGTTCTGACGCTGCAGCCTCTGTCTCCAAAACAGAGCCGTTCAACGGCTCTTTAGGCCGTTAGGGAATTTTTTTTTTTTTTGGTTTTTTCCAACTTATTTAGCCTATAAATAGCCCCCAAAAATCTCCAAAAAAATCACACCTCCCTCTCTTACTCTCTCTACTATTATACATCAAAAAAAAAAATTGAACAATTGTAGTAATCATCAAACAAGTGTACAAGGAGGCGTATACACGATCAAATTTCGGTCGTATCGGAGAACAAAATTCAACGTCTTCAACTCTCTTCAACCATCGACTCAAATCTACTTCAACCTCTTCTCAATTCAACTCTTCAATTGCGAAATCGGCAAAGTGCTCCTCCATCTTGTCTATTATTTTCTAATTTTCACGGTTTTTTTATATACGCGTATTCCACGGTGAACGGTATCAAAATATCTCTATCTCTTTTGTTATTTTTTTTTGCGTTGTAGTTAAAATTATTGTTCGTTTTTTGAACTTCTCTATCTCAGGATTCTCAACCCTCTTGTTTTTTAGTTTTTTTTTGTATAATTCACCCCTCCCACATTGTAGATTTTTTTTTACATACCACATTACTACATTATGTCTAGATCACGCGGTAGCGGTCGTAGCGGACAAGATTCCTCCTCCTCTTCACGTAGGCCACCAATTGTCCCAACTAGTGAGCCCGCCCAAGATTACATTGATCCTACTATGGAACAATAGGGTACACACGACGAATTTGTAGAAGACATACAAATAGAAGAAGAACAACAACAACAAACCGATACCACACAACCCCGTAGTAGTAGGAAAAGTAGAGGAGAAACTAGCGATTGGCATAAGTTTTATGATTATATCCCGGACGAACATACTCCGGGTGTAGGTGTGAAAGTGTGTAAAGCATGTGGTAAACAATACAAATTCAAAAGGGGTGACGGAACCGGTACAATTAGTAGGCACATCCAAAATAATCATAAAGAACTTCTTGATCAAATACAAGGCCAACAAAAAATCAACCCTAGGACCGGTCAAGTAGATAGCCACCCTTATGATCCCGAACTTGTTCGTCAGGAAATGGCCCGATTAGTAATTAAGGAAGAGTTACCATTTTTCTATCCCGAGAGTAGGAACTTGGAAAACTTTAATCAAACGGCCTTAAACCCTCATTTTAGGAGAATTCCGAGAAACACTTGCAAATCGGATTGTTTTAAAATGTATGTTGAAATGAAGGACGCGTTAATTGCAATTTTATGGAGTTTAACTTGTAGGGTTAGTTTAACTTCGGATTGTTGGACGGGTGACAATAATATTCCAACGATGGGAATAACCTGTCATTGGATCGACAATGATTGGATTCTTAATAAAAGAATCATATCACTTGCGTCGTTGCCGTATCCCCATAGTGGCGACGAAATAGCAAACCGTATTATAGAAATTTGTGATGTTTTTCATATTCGCGATAAAATTATGGCTATTAGTTTTGATAATGCATCTAACAACAATGTAGCAATTACTACTTTAAAATATGTATTAAACCCTCCATCTGACAATATTTTTCATGTTAGATGTGCATGTCATACTATAAATTTATGTGTTCAAGACGCATTAAAAATAGCTGATCCATATATACATAAAATTAGAAATTGTGTACATTTCATTGCATTAAGTCCAACCATTTTACAAGAATGGAAAGCTTGGTGTAAGGTTAGAAATGTTCCTTTTAGAAAATTTCCAAAGGATGTTAGACACCGATGGAATTCTACTTGTGATTTACTAAATGTTGTCACTGATTATAAAGCAGTTGTAAATAATTTTTGTATCGCAAAAAATATGCACAATTTTGAAATGACTCCCCCCGATTGGTTTTTTGCCGAATCTTTGTTGAAATTTCTAGAACCTTTTAAAACCGCAACTTTAAAGTTTTCTAAAACATATGAATCTACTTCTAGTAGCATTTTTATTGAATTAGTTAGCATGGTACAAATATTTAATGAAATGTTAAATGATGCCTATATTAGTGACATTGTAATACCTGCATTTCAAAAATTTTTGAAGTATTATTTTCCTCCTCCTATGTTGATTTGTGTTGCTACTGTTATGGATTCCCGTATCAAATTAGAAGGTACGAAGAATTTGATACAAATGTTTTTTGGATTTTTAGAGGACAATGTAGAATTAACAATTGATTGCGCATCCTTTTTAGTTCAGTTTGAATCTACCTTAAATAACTTGTATGATTATTATGATAGACATTTTGCTTCTAGTAGTACAACTTCTGTAGTTAGTTCTTCTTCTGGTAGTTCTAAAGGTAAGGGTAAAAGTAGAACTGGTGATAGAACATTTAGTTTACTTGAACAAATTCAATCTAAAAAACCTAGGACTAATCAACCAAATGAATTAAATTGGTATAACCAACAGGATACTGAGCCTACTATTTCTCCACTAGATATTTTACAGTGGTGGAAAGAACATGAACAAACTTTTAGTATTCTGTCAATTATGGCTAAAGATTTGCTAACTCCTCCTGTCTCTACAGTTGCTTCTGAGAGTGCATTTTCTACAAGTGGCAGGGTTCTATCTGATTACAGAAATAGGTTGAAGCCGGAGTCGTTGGAGATGCTCGTTTGCATAGAAGACTGGCTGAAGGCCGAAGATAGGACGCAAGGAAAAGCACTATCAAGTTCAACAAGTGGGAGCAACTCGCCCGAAGATCAACAACAACAACAACAACAACAACAATAATACTTACAATAGCTTTCTCTTGTTATGTCAAATTAGAAAACTTGTACTCAATTAAAATTGTATATAACAAATATGTTATTGTATAAAACTTATTTGTGAAGTGAATTCTTTATTTCGTCATAAATTGTTCAAATTGTATAACTTAAATTCATATGAATAAAATTCCAAAATTTGTTGTCATTTTCACTCTTTCAATCTTATTATTAGTCTTCACTCTTCAACAATTTTTTTTGTTTATTAATATTATTACTTACTTAGTATTATAATTAAACATCATTTGGGGATATTTGAAGAATTGTAGTATTATTACTTATTATTATTATTACTGAATTTAGTGAATTACATACTTAGTATTATAATTAAACATCATTTGGGGATATTTGAAGAATTGTAGTATTATTACTTATTGATACTAATATTACTTACTTAGTAATATATTTTTTGAAGAATTGTAGTATTCATCAAACAAAGATATGGTTGTTTGTATACATCATTCAAAAAATTATTATTATTATTATTTTAATTTAAGCTAAAAAAAAAAATTATAAATATTATTAAACGGGCCAACCCGCGGGTCGACCCGGCCCAACCCGGGTTGAGCCCTAAAGGGTTCGCGGGTTGGGCGGGCCACCCAAGCGAAAATGTAACCCGGCCCGGCCCGGCCCGTATAGGGGTGCAAACCAGTCTGGCCCGGCTACGAATTCGTCCCAACCCGTACGGGTTGGGCCCGGCCCGGCCCGAATGACCCGTTCGCCATCCCTAAGTTGCATGCACGTGCACTACATGTACACGTGCAATGCACACTTCTTCCTATGGCCGGATTGCATCTCTTTTGGAGGGAGTTTTGAATTTGGTCATGGAGATCATGGAGGTAGTTATGTGAATGTGGGTAGTTGTGGTAACTTCTACTCTCATCCTAGCCTTCCATCCTACAACCAACCAACTAATCGTAGCCCTTCATTCTACTTGACTTCTAGTATAAATACCCCCCTCCCATGGCTATATTCATATGCAAATATATTTTCCCAAATCTATAGTCTAATTAGTAGTAGTTGTGAGATAAAAGATTGAGAGAAGTGTGTGGGATTGCTTGCATTCGTCCAAGGAGGTGAGGCCGGCTAGTGCAAGGGGGAAGCTTTCGGTTTTGTGCTTGTGCTTGGAGTTGTGTGCGAGCGTCTAGGAGGAGGTGCATCTTGTTGCAAGGATGTGTTGCTTTTGTGTTGTTTTTCTCTCCATACAAGGTGGGTAAAATTTTCCATATTTCTAAAGTAGAATTGCTTGCTAAATGAATGAATGATAGTGGGTTGATTTTCCCTATTACTGATGCTAGTATCATATTGAGCATGATGCATGAAAAGTACTAATAAGAGTACACTTCTAATTGGAGATTTGACCTATGAATTGATTGGAATGTGAATATGCAGTTATATGTGATTTGATTAGTAAGAATCTAAGTTGGTATGGATTAATTATAACCATGAATGTGTAATTGGCTAATAAAGAAATTTGTGGCATTACTTGTTGAGAATTGTCGAGAAGGAATCTTTCGGTTAAGTCGACTTAGGACCTTGTAAGTCGACTTATATGCTCATTTAAGTCGACTGGTACTGATGCATTTTTATAAACTCGAATGTTCTACTATTTTGGAAATACATTAGACTCTATAAAGATAATTTGGGAATTGTTGCATGGAATAAAATGTGATTTGATAAAAAAAGGCGTAATCAGAACTATGATTTTGATATGTGTATTTTTGGGGAATTATACCTTGCAAGAGAACTAGGAATGAAGAAAATTAATATAGTAAAGTGACATTATAGATGCATGAAGATATGAATTATGAATATTCGTTAGTACATCTCATTTGAGAACAAAGTGATAACCAGAAAATGTGAATTATTCTTGTTGAAGAATAGCGTGACAAAATATGAGGTGTGTTTCCTTAATTTGAGATGTTTAAACTGTTCAGTCGACTTAATGTGTGTAGCAATTGACTATATAGAACTGGAAAAATTACATGATTGAACTATGCAGACCAGGCGACTGTGTTGAAAGACAGTCGACTGCCCTGTGGGTGATAATTGAAATTGGAATACTGCGGAACAGCCGACTGCCGTGTGCAGCAGTCGACTCTCCCGAGTAATTTTGAATACTTGAATTGACTGAACAAGTCGACTGGAAGAGATCCAAGTCGACTGTCCAGAGTGTCTTGATATGTCAGAGAACATTATTCTGTTTATTTTGAAGATTGTGAATCTTATGATTGATGTTGATAAACTCTATTTGTTGCTGCATGAATTTATATAAAATGAATCATAGTTTGAATTGAGAAGTTTACATGAAATGAATCATAGATTTGAATTGAGAATTACATGAATATGAAAGCTAAGATCAGGATATGCTGAGGCAATGAAAAATGAACTTAAGAGCTGGGAATGCTCAAATTATGTTAGAATTTGTGAATTAGAATTGAAATGAAAGAGTAGCTAAGTCTCCCCCGGCAATTGAAAAAGAAATTGAAATGATTATCGAAAAGAACAAGGTTGGTCATGTGAACATGAAATGAATAAGTCCGGTTGAGTGGAGAGGCTAACTCTAGAGCTTTGATCTTGTTCATGATTCTAATAAAAACTAAGGATTAGTACATAGTGGAGACGTGATGAAAGTAGGAGAAGAACACGAGTGGGGGCCATCGGATTGCGGCGGAGGGTATTTCACAGGTTCTTCACGATGCGTCGTGACATGACGTGGATACGGCTCCAGGGTGCCGTGGCGGCGGAAAGTATTTCACAGGTTCTTCACGATGCGTCGTGACATGACGTGGATACTGTTCCAGGGTACCGTCCCTATGGTGACGCTTGTGGGATGTTTGGTGACTGCATGAGGATCGTGTGCCATGAAGGAGGCTGAATTGTCCATAGGTTCTTCATGATGCGTCGTGACATGACGTGGGATTCCCCTCCAGTTTCTGTACACGTGCTTGCACTCATAGATCATCTAAGACACTACCGTAGTTACAGTAGTAGATTAAGTCATGGCGAGGGATTGAACCCTACAAAGATGAAGAACGATTAAGAGGCTTGCCCTCGGACCTATGTAGTATGGGATGCATAGACTCCGAACAAGTGTGCATTAGTGTCATGTAACATAAATAATTGCATTAAGGATTAAGTGTACAATCACAACACGACATCAATAGGGTAGTCCCTTTAGTTTGAAATGTGACAAGTTTGTGTTTGCTAAATATGGAAAATTAAGTTATACTGTTTCCGGCATAGAGAGGATGACCGTGTATAATGATCGTCGGTTGAATAAACTGACGTACACACAGTCTTATATGCAGGTAAATGACATGTTAAAGGTTAAAGAGGAATGGATGCTTAAAGATTATATCATGCTGTTGTACATTTATTTAAATGCTGTATATCTTTACTTCCGCTGTGCAAATGTAAATGTAATATGATGTAAACTCTGATGTAAGATGAAAAGTTTAAATTTCCTTGTAAAATTGTACTCAAAGAAAGTGAATAGATCATGTAGAACATCTCGAATTCAGTGATTTGGGATTCGGGGCGTTACATAATATGCCCTCCCTTTTAAACTTATTCAATAATACAATTGAATATAACTTTTGTCATTTGAAAATCCCAGACATCCTTCTTCTTGGAGGATCCATTACCTACCACATTGTAAATCATAAAGCATCCTTATAATTGAGAAAGCAAATGACATTCAATCTACACAAAGTATAGCATGTTCATTAATTTGAAACATATAACAAAACTGACAACAAATTCAACAACCGTCAAGGTAGGGCCATTCAGGTTCAATACACATAACAAACAAGCTCTGAAACATTTAAACTACTGAACTTTATGGAATTTCAATTAAGTGAGGTCTATGTCGTATCTCCTTTTTTGTACTTATTGCAATAGTTAGCCCACATCTCCTAGGCTATGCCATCTTTCTTTGCTAGCAATTGATTCTGGGCATCCTTTCATTGTCTAGTGGTTGAACCTTGTGAGAAAAGAAAAGGCACATTCTTAGGGTCATTTTATTCCATTTCATCCCCCAAGCTAGCCTGCTTAGGCTCCACAATCTTTGTTACTATTTTATCATTAATGTCTATTCCAAGAAGGTAGTTGTGTAGCACACAACAAGCAAGGACAATGTCAACTTGCATGGGAAACGAATGGTGAGGCTTGGAGAAGGAGAGTATCTTGAATCGGATCTTTAGGATTCCAAAAGCATACACAATCTACTGACGAAGGGAGGAATGCCGTAAGGAAAATAACTCTCTTCGGTTCTTCAGAGTCTGTCTAGTGTGCTATATTATATGGTACCTAACAAAGCGATACTGTGCCATGAAACAAGGCTATGTTATGTAGCCAGCGTCCGTCAAATAGTATTTTTCTACCTATGACAGGTTACATGTTGACGTTAAAATTACAAGAGTAATATAAAAAGTGTGTAGCGATCGTTTAATTAGTTGATCTATAAGAAGTTATACCTGGAATAACTTTCAAGCCGGTTGGTTGAGGTGTGTTCTGAGGATTGCGTAATCGTTGGTAGACCCCTCTCATCTGGTTAAAATGTATGTAAAGAGTTTTTTGAGGGTGCACACAACTAAAACAGTTTGGGTTACACCCTTACTCCCCCAAAAGCGAGCTATTTCACTACTCGAGACTCTTGCATCAATTTCCGTCTATCTTACATATGCAGTCTACAAGGTGATGTCACACAATTAAACTTATTAGTATAGTACCTTTCGTAATAACCAACACATTAAAAGGTAAATGATGCTGCTTGTTTTTGGGTGAGGAGGCAACATGTGTGAGTTCTTGTAATTTGTGAAGCGGAAAGGATGACACTGGTGTTGATCTGATCCTCAGACTGTACGTTCGGCTTGGGGTAGTAGGAGAGAGGTAGAGGCTAAATGCACGGCTTGGATCTTCCCAGCTCGGCTCGAATCTTCGTAGCTCTGCTCGGATCTTGACACCTGCACACTGCCTAGAAACACCAAGAGAGTTTCCTAAGACAGGACCTCCGACGATCTAGTTAGTCACTGAGAAAGCAATAGTAGATAGGGTTCTGGTGGGTAAAATTTGAATACCTTTAAGAGAAGGATGAGGACTGGTATTTATAGGCAGGGGTAAACGGGTCTGGGATCCTAAAGGGCCGGATCAGACCCGTTTTTCTGTGGGCCTTAGCTGGACTTGTTAACTTGATGATCTGGGATGAGCGTAATCTGAGGCGATCTGACGTTCCTAAATGGGTTACATCATCTATACCACATCATAAGCCCCTTACTCCTAAAGGGATGTGTAAACCAGCCGTGGAGGATTAGTTTGTCTCTGTGGAAGAGCGGAGGGAAGTATTTGGCAAAGATAAGTCGTCATAAGTCTGTGAGGAGCGACCAGAGGTGGCACCAAGTCGACAATATTGGCCATGCCGAGGGTCGAGTTCGGAGGGCTAGTGCCGTGCGCTGAGCTTGGGGAGGGGGGGTTCGGCGCTGAGCGTGGAGCCTGGGGTTCGGTGCCCAGTGTCAATAATTAGCGGAGGAAGCTGTGTGGAGATTCGAATTCCATGCCGAGCTCTGAACTAGATGGGTCGGCACCGAACGCCTCGAGCAAGGCATTTTACTGAGAAGCCACGTTGGTGCTCGAAGTCCATGTCGAGCTCCGAGCTAGATGGGTCGGTGCCGAGCGCCTCGAATGAGGCATTTTTCTTTGAAGCTAAGCTGGTGCTCGAAGTCTATGCCGAGCTCTGAGCCAGATGGGTTGGCACCGAGCACCTCGAATGAGGCATTTTCCTTAGAAGCTATGCTGGCACTCGAAGTCCATGCTGAGCTCCAAGCTAGATAGGTTGGCGCCGAGCGCCTCGAGCGAGGCATTTTTCTGAGAAGCCACCTTGGTGCTCGAAGTCCATGCCGAGCTCCGAGCCAGATGGGTCGGCATCGAGCACCTCGAGCAAGGCATTTTACTGAGATGCCACCTTGGAGCTTGAAGTCCATGCTGAGCTCTGAGCCAGATGGGTCGGTGCCGAGCGCCTTGAATAAGGCATTTTTCTTAAAAGCTATGCTGGTGCTCGAAGTCCATGCCGAGCTCTGAGCCAAATGGGTCGGCACCGAGCACCTTGAGCGAGGCACTTTGCTGAGAAGCCATCTTGGTGCTCGAAGTCCATGCCGAGCTCTGAGCCAGATGGGTTGGCGCCGAGCGCCTCGAATGAGGTATTTTGCTGAGAAGCCACCTTGGTGCTCAAAGTCCATGCTGAGCTCTGAGCCAGATGGGTGAACGCTGAGCACCTTGAATGAGGCATTTTTCTTAGAAGCTATGCTAGTGCTCGAAGTCCATATCGAGCTCCGAGCCAGAAAACTTTGAGCTAGAGAGACAGCTTTGTGGAAAAGCTAGGCTGATGCTTGAGGTGCATGCCGAGCGCCGAGCCAGAAGACCTTGAGTATTGAGAGGCAGCTTTCTGGAAAATCTAGGCTGATGCTTGAAGTGCATGCCGAGCGCTGAGCCAGAAGACCTTGAGCTGGAGGGGCAACTTTCTGGAAAAGCTAGGTTGATGCTCGAGGCACATATCGAGCACGAAGCCAGAAGACCTTGAGTATTGAGGTAGCTTTCTGGAAAAGCTAGGCTAGTACTTGAGGTGCATGCCGAGCGCCGAGCATGAAAACCTTGAGTATTGAGAGGTAGCTTTTTGGAAAATCTAGGCTGATGCTCGAGCTGCATGCTGAGCGCCGAGCCAGGAAACTTTGAGCTGGAGAGGCAGCTTTGTTGAAAATCTAGGCTGATGCTCGAGGTGCATGCCGAGCACTGAGCCAGAAGACCTTGAGCTGGAGAGGTAGCTTTCTAGAAAAGCTAGGATGATGCTTTAGGTGCATGTCGAGCACCGAGCCAGAAGACCTTGAGTTGGAGAGGCTGCTTTCTAGGAAAGCTAGGCTGATGCTCGAGGTGCATGCCGAGTGCCGAGCCAGAAGACCTTGAGCTGGAGAGGCAGCTTTCTGGAAAAGCGAGGCTGATGCTCGAGGTGCATGCCGAGTGCCGAGCTAGAAGACCTTGAGTATTGAGGCAATTTTCTAGAAATTCTAGGCTGATGCTCGTGGTGCATGCTGAACGCCGAGCTAGAAGACCTTGAGAATTGAGGCAGCTTTCTGGAAATGCTAGGCTGATGCTCGAGGTGCATGCTGAGCACCGTGGCAGAAGACCTTGAGTATTGAGGCAATTTTTTGGAAAAGCTAGGCTAATGCTCAGTACTGAGCCAAGAGACCTTGAGCTAGAGAGCTAGCTTTCTAGAAATGCTAGGCTGATATTCGAGGTGCATGCCGAGCACCGAGCCAGAAGACCTTGAGTATTAAGGCAGCTTTCTAGAAAAGCTAGGCTGATACTCGAGGTGCATGCCGAGTGCCGAGCTAGAAGATCTTGAGAATTGAGGCAGCTTTCTGGAAAAGCTAGGCTGATGCTCGAGGTGCATGCCAAGCACCGAGCCAGCAGACCTTGAGTTCTGAGGTAATTTTCTGGAAAAGCTAGGCTAATGCTCAGTGCTGAGCCAGAAGACCTTAAGCTGGAGAGGCAGCTTTCTGGAAAAGCTAGGCTGATGCTCGAGGTGCATGCCGAGCGCCGAGCCAGAAGACCTTGAGTATTGAGGCAATTTTCTGGACAGAGGTGTGGCTAGGCTTTTGGCGTGTCCGAGGTGTACGCCAGGCTTCGAGCATTTGGGACTTGGAGATTTGGACTGTCTGTGGACCAATAGGGTGGTGACATGTGCAAGTGATGACGTCATCTTTCTCGCGGAATTCGAGGTGTCGCTGGTTTTGCTATATATCCCCTACCCCTCTCCTCATTTCTCAATTTTGCTTTCTCCCCTCAAATTGCCAAATCTTCTTTCCTAGCGCTATTCAGTCATCAGCGGCAAGTTTTCAGGCATCCTCCATGTACTTCGAACAGGTTAGTTAGTTTTATTTTTGAATATGCCAAGGGCACAGTCTGGTTGGTCCATCACCACCTCGAGTTAGGATGAAGGGCTGCACTTTTCAGACTCATCGTCATGGGGGTCAAAGAAGGAGGTTCACGACGTCATGCCGCTACGCAGCAGGAGGCCCTTCGTAGTTGAGTCAAGTGACTCAGAAGAGAACGAGCCCCTGATTGAAGGTGACAAGGGGGTCGACGACATTGAGAGGGGCGAAGAGGGAGTGGTAGTGGAGGAGGGCGGCGAAGAGCAGGTGGTAGTGGTTGAGGAGGGTGACGCAGGAAGGGATGATGCTTCGTCCGAGGAAGATGGTCTGCCCCCTCTGGCGACGCCGTCTCCCCCAAGGGGTCGTTGAGTTCATTGGAAGAAGACAAGGTGATTTATGCCGGATAGTCTGAACGAAACGGCTCCTGTAGTTAACCTTGACGTCCCATTCGAAGTCCAGCCGTGCTCTATCCGAACGTATCTAGACGACGTTAAGGAGCTGGTCTGATACCAAGGGGGTGTTGATGATGATGTGGAGGCTTCCTCACCCGGTAGGCAAAAAATAGCTATGGACAAGGTGCCGAACATCCTCACTACGAATGACCATCTTGTAATCGGCACGAATTACTTTATTGGCCAGGAGTATGAGTTGTTGATCCCCACTCCCGGGGTCCGGCCCATGGACAAATTGGCGCCCTATTTCTGTATGTTCCCGGTGGATGCCTTTTGTTCCGGCTTGCGACTGCCGCTTCACCCGTTCATTAAGGAAGTATTGAATTGGGCATCCCTATGTCCAATGTAGTACGGGCCTAATTCCTGGAAGTAGCTAGTGTGCTTCATGTTACTTTGCAAGGAGCCGGGGGGGGGGGGGGGGTACGCCTGAAGCTGAAGTACTTCCGAGCAATCCTCAGACTCAGTTCGTCTGGTAAGTACGAGGGGATCTACTACATCTCGCCGAGGCGAGGGAGGAGGGTCGTACACGAGCACCCGGACTCCATCCAAGGGTGGAAGGAGTACTTTGTCATTCGGAGTTTGAATCCATAGGTGATACTCACAGCTTGGAGGTTGTACAAGCCCAACCTGAAGGGTCCCCGCAAGTCTGATCTGATGACCGCAGAATGGGCCGATGTTGAGCGGATATGTTCGGGTAACAACATAGGTTGGCCGAATGTGACGGAGAGGCACCTGACTCGAATCGGACTAAGCCCCACTCCTATCAGTATGTTTTTTTTATCTAGTTTTCCTCAAGTATTTTCCCCCATCTTACGAGATTCTCCTGTTTGCTAACATTGATGATAGTGTGATTTCCGAGAGGAAGGCGCCGCTGAAGAAAAAGGCAGCCAAGAAGGTCGATCGAACCCATCATAAGAAGCATGGGAGAGCCCTCTTCGAGGAGGTTGAGGGGGAGGCCCCCCACCCAACAACGAAGAAGCACAAGAGCTCCAAATCGGGCCCCAGCTCCAGCAGCCAGAGGGTCACCGAGGTGGTGAGGGGAGGCACCCCTCCAGTCGCTCCGTCGGCCGAGCAGATTGTCGGCGAGGTTGGCCTGCGGCCATGGGCGCCGGACTGGGCCGTTAAGGTCGGGGATACCGTGTCGGATGGGTCGGTGGCCATCAAGATGGTTGAGAAGATTGCTCTACCTCGAGACCGGAAGGCTCGGGAATGTGACACCATCGAGTCCTCGTACATGAAGTGTGCTCTGGCGAGCGTCCAGGTAAAATGGTAGTAGGTTGTGTCTTGCTTTTCGCACATTTTCTAAGTCTGTTTTCCTCGGTTGTAGGACTGCGTGGAGGGCGCCCAGCTGATGAAATTGCAAAATTTGGGAGCTAGCGAACGAAATGAGTAATAACCAGTGCTTCGAGCGGGAGGCAGAAAACCTCAAGCTGGAGAAGACAGCACTCAAGGGCCAAATCCAGACTCTTTAAGCGGAGTTGAAGAAAATGGCCGAGCTGAGGAAGGAAGGAGACGAGCGAGTGGAGGAGATGATGACAGTAGGGATGGACAAAGATATCGAGGCCCAGGACATAGTCTACGGTCGGGTGATCCGACATGTCAAGTACCATCATCCGGAGCTGGACCTGAGCAGCTTCCACTATGAAATGGATGTGCCCGAGCTCCCGCTGACTCTCAGGGGGTGGTGGTGATGATGCCGCAGGTGACGAGCCTAACCCTGAACTGCAGGCTGAGGACGAGGTCGGACAATAGTAGTCCTTTTCATTTCCTCTTTCTCTCTGCATTTTCGTTTTCATTTTTTGTAATAGTCGAAAACGGACTAGCCACCACATTTTTGTAAAACTACTTCTTTGATCAATGAAAAGTGTTTTGGCCAAACCTGTTAAATTGAATGAATTTTGGATTTTGGCTTGAAGTTTTAGCCACGTGTTCCAACTCGGAGTAATATTTCTCTGTTCGTTTGGTAGATGACTGCGACCCCGACAGTGGACCTTGGTGGCGTGGAGATGAACCGGCTGAGGGGTAAGATCTCGGCCATGGAGTTAGCTTTGACCTATTACCATAAGGATGCTCGCGACCGAGAGGCCGCCGTCCAATACTTTATGGACAAGTCCAAGGAACTCAGCCTGGAGCTGACACGATTAAAGAAGCTGATATCCGACCGTGACCTGGACCCTAATGGAGCCCCATTTTCAATGGCGAGTACCTTTGCCCAGCGGCCATCGTCTGAGTCTTTTCTTCACGAGGTTATTTTGGAGAAGGAGTTGGAGGTGCAACGGTATAAGATAATGCTCAAGATGTCTGGGTCCCAATCCGTCTCCTTTACCGGTGCTCGTCTTCCAAACGGTGCTTCGTTGCTGACCCCAAGGGTTTGGCTGGCGAGGCCTTGTGTTGCGCAGAGCTTGGTCGCCAGTGTGTCCGCCTTGGCAACACAGGGTGATCCGACGAAGGAGCCAACTCGGTCGACTGGACTTGAGCTTGTCTGTGTTAACCCTTTGGCTCCGATACAGGAGCCCTAGGCTAAACTTGACCAATGTAATGAAGCTTTTCTTTGTAACAATGCAGTTTCCTATCATGAAATAATAATGAGTAGAAGATTGTCTTGCTTTGACTAGTTCTTTTGATCTGTCTTGATTTGTTTTTTGAGGATGACTGTCCAGGGCTTGGTAGGGGACGAGGGATCAAAAATCCCTCGTCCGTCCCTCTGTTTGGGTCAGGAAACGAGCCAAGGGTCGAGAACTTAGGAGATTGAGAAATTTCCCATTTGTCTTTGGTAGTCCTTGCCGAGTAGCGGGGGCGCGTGGTTGTGGATCCCCTTTCAGCTTTGGAACAGAGCCCCTTAGCTTGTGAGAAAGCTAGGACTTCTGATTTCCGAGGACATGTCCTCGACATCTATGCCGAGGGAGGTGTTCGAGCCGAAGGCGAGGCATCCTTAACGTCTGGTAATGGGGGACGTTTTGTTTTCCAATGTCATTAATGGCTATCAGACGTTTCGACTTCCCAGGCCATAAATGCGCATTTCCTCAGGGCTATATAACCCTCACCTCTACATAAGAAATTTTCTCACTTCACCGTGAGTTCTCGTCGCCGGTGGCTCTCCTGCCACCCGCTGACAGTTGGGGGTAACGGCTATGAGTGTCGTTTATCCCCAGATTCCAGCAGGTGAAAGGGGGCCGATCTTGGAGTTTGGGGCTCGGGGTGCTTGCTGAGAGCGAGCGCCCCCAAATGAGACCTTTGTCCGACAGTCCTCGGCCAGTGGCTCTCTTTCCACTCTCTGACAATTGGAGGTAACAGCTATAAGTGTTGTTTATCCCCAGTTGCTAGCGGGTGAAAGGTGAGTCGATCCGTGGTTTGGGGGTCGGTGGTTCTCGCCGTGGGCAAGGGCTATAAATCTTAATGAAAATTTTGGGTACGGGAGTCAGCTGAAGTCCCGACCGAAGGTTTAAGACGGGAAATTTTGGTGAAACCCCCTTAGGTGCTCGAATTCCAAGCCTAGTGGCGAGGATGTGAGTGGATGATTTCCGAGCCGAGGGCCAGGAGTTGAGTGATTGAGGAATCCCTCGTAGGTGCTCGAATTCCAGACCGAGTGGCATGGAAGTGAGCGGATGATTTCCGAGCTGAGGGCCAGGAGTTGAGTGATTGAAGAATCCCCCGTGGGTGCTCGAAGTCCATGCCGTGAGGCGAGGACGTGATCGGATGATGTCGAGCACGCTGGCTTGTGAAAAAGCTAGGGCGTTGCTCGCTATGCATGCCAAGCATCGAGTCCCCCAGCTTTGAGTAAGCTAGAGCATTGCTCGCTGTGCATGCCGAACATCGAGCCCCCAGCTTGTGAGAAAGCTAGGGCATTGCTCACTGTGAATGCCGAGCGTCGAACCCTCCATCCTTGTCTATGCTGCTCACTCTCGGTTTGGTCCATGTAGACTTGACGAGTTCCGCAGTTGGCAAGAAAGCAAGGACGTTGCTTGTAGCACCCCAAATTTCTAATATAATATCTCAGAAATACATGGCACAATTCCTAGCATCAACCTCAATGTAATAGTAAACATAGCCAAACCACAGATAAAATTTTCAACTTTTATTACAACAATTCTTTACAAAGCACAACAGAAAATTAAACACCTAGAATTACAATTCTTTCTTTTACAACACAATCTTTTACAATTTACATAAGCCACATTGTCATTCTACCACATGCATCCAAATCCCAATAATAACAGTACCTACTTGTAAAATATGAGCCTAGAGATAACCCTCACCCCCAAAACTACAGAGGTCAGCCATAATGGTGTGAGTGACATCAAAAGAAATACAACATAAATAAAACATAAAGAATAAAGTTATAAACAACACATACCAACAGTAGTAACAAATGGAATATGAAATGACAATAAATAAAATATGAAAACATCAAATGAAACTAGACTAAATGTCAAGTGTAGGAAAATAGAAAACAAATATGCATAAAACCATGTCAAGAAAACACAAATACAATATGATGACTCTCTAATGCATACTTGTCAGACTTTACGCATTCCATACTACATAGGTCCGGTGCAAGCCCTTATCATTCTCCACTTTATAGGGTTAGATCCCTCGTTATGCAACTAATCCTACCACGGTGATGGAAACAAGATCAAGAATACTCCATGAATAGGCATCACACAACCCTCAACCCGCAAGCATCAGGTAAGAATAGCTCAAAAACTGGAGAATCACCTCCCTGCCGTGTACCCCACAGCCTCCCCTCGACATGCAAGTACACAGACACATCCCGTGAATAGACCCGTCGGCCCTCGACACGCGAATGTACCTGTATGTTCCGTGAGTAGGCACTACAGACCCTCGACACGCGAACATAATAATTAGTCCTCTTGAGACAGAACACACACCGTCCTGGAAAGTATCCGTTGGACTGAACCCCAAGAGCATATTCTCACGTTTCCCAAGTTCCATCACATCTCCATTAGTGCCTGCCCTTAGGTTGATTATTATTATTAAAACACAAATTCCTCCTCTCTAGAGTTAGTGTATCCTGCCGAACTTAATTCCACAACAACAACCCCAAGACCCATCTGGTCATAATTCACAAAATCTCATCTGCCGGTTCACAGGATTTCCACTCAACTCCTAGAGACTCACAAAACGAATATCAACACCAAAACTTTCAATAAAACTCTTAGTCAAAATGTTTATGTCAAGAAAACTTCTCTAATCAGTGAAACCAACTTCTTTTAATATACTCACAAATTTCCAAAACTGAAATAAAGTATAAAATCCATTAAATAACTGAGAATCATATTTCGAAGTCATAGAGTATCACACAATATCAATTCTTCAAAAGCCGTATATATTTTACTTTATAAAGTCATAGAAATACAATTTGAATTTTATTATAATGAAAATATAACTCTCTGTAAAATACTGGAATCTGTAGTACAAACATCATCTAAAATAGTAAATCAATAATCCATAATTTCGAAGAAACAATTGTTCAAGAAAACACGAAGAAAACTCAAGAAACAATCAGCAAGAGCACTGACAGCCGACCGCCAAAACAAGTGCAAAAAGTGACAGTCGACCGGCACTCAAATATTCCAAAACCAACGAATTGACAGTCGACTGTCAGTTCATGTGTAAATTTTGACAGTCGACCGACAATTAAAAATTTCGACAGCTTTAATATTCATGCACATTTTACTAATACTTTGTTAATTCTTTGTAAAATCATAAATTTGTAAAACTAAATTCCCGAGGTGATCAAATACAACCTGTATAACATATAGGAGTTTATAAAACTAATCAAAATCTTATCAAATTCATAAAAGAGTAAATTTTTATCAATACTACTTTAAATAGTAATTATAGATGTATGAAGTATATATGTGTGTTTGCGTCAGTAAAGATTCAAAAATCATCAAATAAGAAGTAGTATAATGTTCAAATCAATCTCAGTATCAAACAACTAAATCCAATTAAAAACTTCACCTAAAAATCACAAAACCAATTTTGGCCTGCACACAATCAGACCCGAAACTCAACCCCATCTCTTTACTTCAAAACTTGATCTTTTTGCTCCAAACACTCCTGCTACCACTTTTTACATACATACCCCACTGATTACAATAGTTTACTCATGAATATATGCCTTCACAACATGTAAATAATCAAGTTTTATCTTTCGAAATATCAAGAACAGAATAACTTATGCGTACATACAGTAAAGTTCATCTTTAATCAGTTTTGTTTACTTTCATGCAATAACATCATACAACTCAATATTTATGTTCAAATCAGCAATAATATGATTGAAAACAATTACTCATGATTTCTATTAATTTCTTTAACAATCTCAAGTCATCTACTTAGGGTTTTAATCAACTATAACATAGTTTTCATGAAAATATTCAATTTTTATTCATCCATATTTAATAAACTCATCATATCATCATACAATCCCTAACATGCTTTCTGATAGACAAATAATCACATACAACATGCATAGAACAACAAGAAATCACATATATGTCACTCACCTTTTGAAGAATTAACCGAAGTAATAAAAAGAATAAGAAAAGTCATTCTTTTCGCAAAAAAACCAAGATCCTCGCTTTGAAACTCCAAGAAATTAATAATAAAGAAAATCCTTTGTGTAGTGCAGCAAAGAGACGGCTGCACCTCACTTATTAATAGGCCGGTTATTAGGTTTTTAGGGTTTTTTGAATAGGTTTTGTAAAATATCCCTTTTGAATATTACATATATAAATCCTTATACTTGGAAATTAGATAAACTAATTCAATTCAACTTTAAAAACAAAATAAAAAACCTAATACTGGTCGGCACTGTTTGTAAACCCAGAAACACAAATTTGTAATTATGCCTCTATGTGGCAATTTTCCAAAAAAGACCATTCTTTAAGAAATTTGCAAAATACACCAAATCTGTTAAAACAAAAATTATACTTTTTCCTCTGAGTTGACTAGGCATCATGCTCAGCCCAAAAATCTAAAAATCTAGAGTTTTCACTCCAAGTGGTAATTTTGCACAAAAGCCCATCTTTTTATAATATTTGCAAATATATCAAATAAATATCAGAAATGTCCAGAAAATTCACAAATAATACCTACTAATAAGTATAGGTTTCTCCAAAATAATTTCTGACTTTAAACTTCCTAAGAAAATATTTGCACGTGTTTTGCACATGTAAAAAGAAAAATTCCAAAAAAATATTTATTAAATCATAAATAATCATTTTAATTCATTTATCATTCTCAAAAACATTATTTAAAAATCTAGGTCGTTACATTGCTCGCTGTGCATATCGAGCGTCGAGCCACCCAGCTTGTGAGAAAGCTAGGGCATTGCTTGCTGTTCATACCGGACGTCGAGCCCCCCAGCTTGCGAGAAAACAAGGGCATTGCTTGCCGTGCATGCCAAGCATTAAGCCCCCTAGCTTGCGAGAAAGCTAAGGCGTCGCTCGCTGTGCATGACGAGCGTCGAGCCCCTCAACTTGTGAGAAAGCTAGAGTGTTGTTCGCTGTACATGCCGAGCATCGAGCCCCCAGCTTGTGAGAAAGCTAGGGCGTTGCTCGCTGTTCATGCCGAGCATCGAGCCCCTAGCTTGTGAGAAAGCTAGGGCGTTGCCCACTGTTCATGCCGAGCATCGAGCCCCCCTAGTTTGTGAGAAAGCTAGGGCATTGCTCGCTGTTCATGCAGAGCGTCGAGCCCCCCCGCTTGTGAGAATACATAGAAATTTGAATAAAAAGGGGAAAGAAATAAGATTACACTTTATTCATTCTACTATTTTATGTTTACACGAAAGAGGTGGCACATACTGTCGATTACAAAGGATCTGTTACAAAAGTTCGGTTATAAAAGTAGTCTAGTCCTCCTTTTCGAGGAACTTGATGAGGTGCTCCGCATTCCAGGATCTCTTCACTACCCTGCCTCCCAGGTCTTCGAGTCGGTATGTGCCGGGGCGTACCACTTTGGATACCTTATACGGGCCCTCTCAGTTTGGAGCCGTCTTTCTCTTCTTGATAGGGTCGGATATCGCTAGTTTTCTGAGCACGAGCTCAGCTTGCTTGATTTTGGTGGGGAGGACCTTTTTGTTGTAGAATCTTTCGATCCATTGTATCAGATCCAAATTTTTATCTAAGCTCGTCGATCAGATCCAAATTTGCTATGAGAACGGTTGAGTTGGTCTCCTCGTTGAAGCCCATGATCCTGGGCAAGGGGAGTCCGATTTCTAAGGGGATGACCGCCTCGGTACAATAGGTTAGGTTGAAGGTTGATTCGCCCATGGGGATTCTCCGAGTTGTTCAGTGTGACCAAAGGACGCTCGGCAGCTCATCGACCCAAACTCCCTTGAGGGAATTATCCAACCGCTTCTTGAGACCGTCAAGGATTTGGCAATTTGCATTTTTTGCTTGGTTGTTTGACTGGGGATGAGATATCGACGAGAAGCGCTGCTAGATGTCGAAGTCTTCGCAGAATTTTTGAACGTTCTTGCTGGCGAATTGGGTTCCGTTATCGGTGATGAGCACCTGTGGAATCCCGAACCGACAGATGATGTGCTTCTAGAAAAATTGCTGAGTTTGATGCTCCGTGATCGTGGCCAGGGGTTCCGTATCGATCCACTTGGTGAAGTAGTCGATGGCTACCACTAGGAATTTCCTTTGGCCTGTTGCTTTTGGGAAGTGGCCGACCAGGTCCATCCCCCATATGGAAAAGGGGGTCGAGCAGGCCAGCGACTGAAGGTTGGTTAGAGGAAGTTGTTTCACCGAGGAGAATCTCTGACAAGGGATGCATCTTCTTACGAGGTCCTGGGCATCCCATAACATGGTCGGTTAGTAATAACCGTGGTTTAGGGCTTTTCTAGCAAGCGACCTGCTCCCCATGTGGCATCTTTCGATACCCTCGTGTAGCTCTTTCAGCGCGTATTTGGCCTCGTCGGGCGGTAAACAACGGATATAAGGTCTTCCGTCCACCTTTGTGTAGGAGCGTTTGAAGAGTTTTCTATTGATCATTGTGAATCTTTCTGACCGGACTATGGTCCTTCTCACCTTGGCCCGATCCTCAGGAAGTTCTCCCTATGTCAGAATTTTCGGATGGGATCCATCCAAGTGTCCGATTGAGCCTCGACAGCAAGGCATGGGACCTCAGGAAAGTCGATGCTAGGCTTTAGGAGAACTTCGATTAAGATGGTGCGGTCGAGGCCTTCGAAGGACGATGAGGCAAGCTTCGACAAAGAGTCAGCTTGATCATTTTTCTCTCTTGGGACCCGTTCCACCGAGGCGAAGTCGAAGGAAGTTAAGAGTTGATGAACTAGTGCCAAGTATCGGACCATCCGAGTGTCACGAGCCTCATACTCTCCAGTGATCTAATTGACCACGAGCTGGGAGTTGCCGAAGGCCCTGATTTGCCTTGCCCCCGCCTTAAGTGCTAACGTGAGCCCTGCGATCATCGCCTCGTACTCCGCCTCGTTGTTGGAGGCGGGAAAGTTCAGGCATAGGGAATACTGGTGAACAAAGTCATCAGGGCCTCTGAGTATGACGCCCACACCGCTTCTAACCTTGCAAGACAAACCGTCGATATAAATCTCCCAAATTTGTTCCCCTTTCGGAAGATTCAGAAGACTAAAAAATGGTGCACTCCATGATGAATTTGGCGAGGGCCTGCCCTTTAATAGCCATTCTGGGCTGGTAACTAATGTCGTACTGGCTCAACTCGATTGACCACTTGATTAAGCGGCCATAATTCTCCAGCTTGTGGAGGACAGCCTTGAGAGGCTGGTCCGTTATAACCTGGATCGATTGGGGTTGAAAATATGAATGGATCTTTCGTGCAGCCATGACCAGAGCATAGGCGACATTTTCCATCTTGGCATAATGGGTCTCGGCCACGAGCAGGACCTTGCTAACATAGTAGAGCGGCTTCTGAACCGCATCCTCCTCACTGACTAACACGGCACAGAGCGCGTGTTCTGAGGCCAATAGGTAGAAGGAGAGGGATTCTCTAGGCCCGGGCTTGCTTAGAAGAGGAAGGTTGGTGGGATAGACTTTCAGTTGGTTGAATGCCTGCTGCTGAGAGTCCCCTTATTCGAAGCCTTTCGCCCTCGCAGGGCCTTGAAAAAGGGGAGCAACTTCTCTCCAGACTTGGAGAGGAAGTGGCCGATGGCCACCAGTCGTTCCGTGAGCTGTTGAACTTCCTTTATATTTCTAGGAGGGTCCATGTCGATTATGCCCTGGATCTTCTCGAGGTTCACCTCTATGTCGCGCTGGCTGACGACGAACCAGAGAAATTTTCCCGAAAAGATGTCGAAGGTGCACTTAGAGGGATTGAGTCTCATGTTGTGGAACCAAAGGACGTCAAAAGATTCCTCGAGGTCAGCCCCATGATCCTGCCCTCGGTGACTATTGACGAGCATGTCATCAACGTATACCTCTATGTTCCGACCGATCTGTTCTTTGAAGACCCGGTTGACGAGCCTCTGGTAAGTGGCACCGACGTTCTTTAGCCCGAAGGGCATGACCCCGTAGTTGTATAGACCTTGGTCGGTTACGAATGATGTCTTGGTGATGTTCGGAAGGAATCTGGATCAGGTTATAGCCCGAAAGGCGTCCATGAAGGTCAGTAGCTCGTGGCCCGATGTCGCGTCGATAAGAGCATCGTTGGTTGGGAGAGGGAATGGATCTTTGGGGCACGCCTTATTGGGGTCCGGGAAGTCTATACAGATCCTCCACTTCCTGCTTGCCGTCTTCACCATTACGACGTTAGCCAGCCACTCGGGATAGCTGACCTCTTGTATGAACCCGGCGGACAAAAGTTTGTCAACCTCCTCCTTCATTGCTTGTTGCCTCTCGGAAGCGAACTTACGTCGCTTCTGCTGGATTGACTTGGAGCCCGGGTGGATACTCAATTTGTGCATGATGAGGTCTTCATAAATCCTGGGCATGTCAGACGGGATCCAAGCGAAGAGGTCGATATTACGGCAAATACACTCGATGAGGGTCAGTCTAAGATCAGGGGCAGGGAGCGGCTCACACGGAACTATTTAGACTCTTCTTCCGCCTCGAAGGAGACCTCTTCCAATTCGTCCATAGGTTCTGATTCGGACTGGTTTCTTTCGGGTGGAAGTTCTACTGCATCAAGTTGGAATACCCTGCCCCTACTACGGTCATATAGCACGAGCATGCAGACTCCTGGTTACCCCGGACGACACCGACTCCGCGGTCGGTGGGGAATTTAATTTTCAGGTGGTAGGCGGAGGGAACTAATTGAAACGAGCAGAGGCCGGGTCGGCTTAAAATGGCATTGTATGCAGCCTTGACATTGACCACCATGAAGTCCACTGATTCGGTTTGCGTAATTGGGGTCGTCCCGGCAGTCATGTCAAGTGTGACGATCCCCTCAATCGGGACTGGGACGTCAGAGAACCTGTGAAGGGTGTACTCGACCAGTTTTAACTTCTCCCGGGGGAGTTTGAGGTTTTCAAAGCTTCTAAGAAGTGAATGTTGACCGAGCTTCCATTGTCTACGAGAATTCGGCAAACTTCAAAGTTTGTCATGGTGAGGCTGATGACGAGGGCATCACAATGCGGTATCCAGATGCCCTCCAAGTCTTCTCTTGAGAAGGAGACCGCCTGTTGCTGAACCCGGGGAGGGGGATGGTCGTGGACCAAATTTACTTCTCGCAAGAAGGACTTATAGGAAGTTTTGGAGTCTCTTCCCATGGGTCCGCCATGGACGCAGTGTTGGATGGCTATCCCCCCAGTCTATTCGGGCTCAGGACCTTGCTCGGGCTGTCGGTTGACCGTATGAGGAGGAGGCGATGGCCTCGGGTTCCTCAGGTCCCTTCGATCACTTGGGCTGGTCTGATTGAGTTCCATTAGGTACCTCACTGGATTAGGGCCTAGACCTCATCTTTAAGGGCACGACATTTTTTCGTCTCGTGCCCATGGTCTTGGTGAAACCGACAGTAGAACCTATGGTCCCTTTTTTGTTGTTGCTCGATCGGGGAGGGAGTTAGAAGATCCCTTTGTCCTCGATTTCTAAGAGGATGGCTGAGACATTCTGAGTTAGCGACATATATTTTTCAAAATGGGGGACTGGAGGCAGCATCTTCTGATCAGACACGTCCTTCAGGGCCTTTTTGGTGGGCTCGGCGTCGTCTGCCTTGCGCTTCCCTTTGGCTATAGCTTCTTTGATGCCCTCGGGATGGAGAGCCTCCTCAGCCCGGATGTATTTCTCCACCCTATTAAGGAGGTCGGGGAAATCAATAGGCAGTTTCTTGTCTAATGAGGCATTTAGCTGGCTGTGACGAACATTGTGCCGGAAAGCTGCAGAGGCGACGTCAGCGTCGAGAGAGGAGACTGCCCTCACCTCGGTTGTGAACCTCCGAACGAAGTAACGGAGGGGTTCTCCTTCCTTCTGCTAGAGGTCCAAAAGGGACGTGCTCGTATTCTTGACCTTCCGGCTGGTCACGAAGTGGGCTAGAAAGCTTGCTTCTAGCTGGTCGAACGAGAAGATAGAGGCGAGGGTGAGCTTTGAGAACCATTCCAAAGCTGGACCACATAGGGTGGCAGGGAAGGTGCGGCATAGGAGAGGATTCGACACGATGCGAATCAACATGAGGGTTTTGAACCCTTCCATGTGATCAGTAGGATCACTCACGCCATTGTAGGCCTCAAATTAGGGTAGCCTAAAATTCCTTCGAATCTCGGCGTCTAGGATTTGAGAGGAGAACGGAGGTCGGTTCCGCCGGTTACCTTGCCCAGATTGTGGTCCTCCCATGCCGAGATGGGCGAGGTGGTTCTCCATCTCCTGGAGGCACCGGAGGATGGCATCATCTAGCTTTTGTGGGCAGGTTGAACTGTGATATTCGCTGTCTTGGGCTTCTGGCCATGGATTGGCGTTATTGCACGCCTCAGTCTGGTGGCCAGCCCGGATAGCTTGGAAGACCTCGTTCCTAAAGTTTTGGAACTCAGCTCTCGTGACCGGGATCCGCTCTACTTGCCCATTGGACGGTGGAGGCCCCCGAGGTGAGTGGCTGCACGCTGGTTCCTGTTCTTGGGTCGACTGCCTACCATGGTTCGGGACCGAGTTGGAAGCGGCCCCTCCCCTCGACTGGCTGATCTGCCGGTCCTAGATTCATGCCGTAAGTCGTGAGCCGTGACTGAGCATAAGGTGCTCGGTTCGGGTCCCACTGCACCATTGGATCGAGGCTGACCAGAGCCATGGGTGTACGCATAGCTGTGGGAAGCAGGAGGGTCTGGACGACGTCCAGCGGTGAGGGCTTTTCTGGCTTTGGGATCCATGGGAAAGCCTGGCTTCGAGATGACGTCCTAGGCTGGAATCAGATTTGTGTCAGTGAGGCATTCCCACAGACGGTGCCAACCTGATGCTGCTTGTTTTTGGGTAAGGGAGCAACAGGTGTGAGTTCTTGTAATTTGTGAAGCGGAAAGGACGACACTGGCGTTGATCTGATCCTCGGACTATACATTCGGCTTGGGGTAGCAGGAGAGAGGTAGAGGCTGAATGCTCAGCTAGAATCTTCGTAGCTCGGCTCGGATCTTGATACCTGCACACTGCCTAGAAACACTGGGAGAGTTCCCGGCGACAGGCCCTCTACGATCTAGTCAGTCACCGAGAAAGAAACAGTAGCTAGGGTTCAGGTGGGGAAAATTTGATGACCTTTGAGAGGAGGAGGGGGTCTGGTATTTATAGGCTGGGGTAAACGGGTCTAAGATCCTAACGGACCGGGTCGGACCCGTTTGCCTGTAGGCCAGAGCGAGCAGAAGCCCGTTGGACTTGTTGACTTGATGATATGGGGTGAGCATAATCTGAGGAGATCTGACGGTCCTGATTGGGCCACAACATCTATACCACATCAGTAAAGAACTTTGGATTAGCAGTGAGATCACCTTGAAAGTAGGGCATGCACTCAATTTGATTTTATTTCATTGGGTGTTTCCGAGTCCAGTTGGGAGCATGGCATGGTCTCACATTGCACACACTGTACCTAGAACCGCATTGAAGTAACGACATACGATTTCGCGTTTGAAATGATACATAATGGTTTTATTTTTAGTTTTATGGCCAACCATGTGCAAGAATGAAGCAAGCTGTTCTTCAATCAAACATGAATAGTGTCTTTTAGTTGCCCACTATTCCGCATCATTTGTGCTAGGGTCAAGAATGGGCCAATATCCATACGGAGAATAGTGAATCCTATCCCCCCCCCCCCCCCCAATTTTATACGGCTAAATGGAAATTCCTTAGCATGTCACTCAATTGCGAGGGGCCCCTATAAATATTTTTGTTTTGTTTCTTCTCAGATACTTGCATAATTACTATTATTGTTGTAATTAGCAATACATTAACGGTGTACACCTTCAATACTTTAATATAATTGAGGATAAAATCCATTTACACAAATTAGAAGAAACAAATCACACTATAATTTGTCTACTTCATCGAGCATATGGATACATCCGCATTTGCACAAATCATGTGTAAATTATTTCCATGATAATAAGAGGACATAGTAGTTACAAGCATATAAATCTAGGGTTAGTTTATACCTCCATAAACCCAAACCAACAAGCCCAATTCCTAGTTATTTTTCTTGATTTTATTCGTTCATAAAGTTAGGTTTCAGATCTCCAATCTTAAACCCAATTGCAAACATACACAACCACAATAAATCATGTAATTGTCTGGTACATATCCATGCATGAAAGATCAAAGTTAAAAAAGTACAGAAGCAGCAAATCTACCAAAAGTAAAGCAAAAATCACTGCACAAAAGGAACACCCTAATTTCATCAACATTACGGTTAGAAATCTGACCTTTGTTAGAGCCCAGCAATATTACATTTAGAAATCTAACCTTTGTTAAAGCCCATCAACATTACGGTTAGAAGTCTAGACTTATTTTATTAGTAGCCCACTAAACATAAAAAGGGAAATTCACAGCCCAACCTCATAAAATAACCCAACCCACTCCAAGCCCATCTCCAAAATTACAACTGAAGTATTTATATGTCCAAATTAACACCCAAAGTCTATATATATATATATATATATATATATATATATATATATATATATATATGCGCCAAAATAACATCCAAAATTAGTTCAAGTTAAGTTCTTCACGACATGTGGAAAAATGAAAAAAAAAATACCCATGCCTATTCAATATTTCTTTGTCCCCATCTCTTTACCTTTTCTCTTTCAGTTATTTTCTTTCTTTCTGCCTTCATCTTCTTCATTACCCATCACCAAACCCCCCATCTCCATTAATCACAATCATCCCCGAGTCCACGTCTCCATTCCATCATCATCAAGCCCCTGAACCTCCATAGCCAGACTCAACATCATCCTCATCGCCCGCTAACGTGGGTAAGTAACACGGCTTAATCTGAACTGTCTAATCCCCTCAAGATCCACGCACTCCTCTAGATCAGGCCTAATTTCCCCTATGGTCCTTCTGCCACTTCAGGCCCACAGGGGCAGGTTGACCCGGCCCATTAGGGTTAGGGCTCCTACTTTCTCTACCAATAAATACTAGACCCCCTCCCCCTTTTTAGAGGTAATAATTTTTTTCTCCAGCTAAACCTTAGCTTTTTTTCTTCTTCCAGTAAATGACTAGATCGTCGGAGGTCCTGCCACTAGGATCTATCCGGTGTTTCTAGGCGCTATGCAGGTGTTCAGGGGCAACCAGCTACCAGCAGCACCACTATCTTGCTCTAGATGAGTTCCCCATCTTAGATCCAGATCTGTGGCTGAGATATATCTCAGACCTGTCTCTTCCACTATAGTGCCCCAAATCCCCATACTTGGAATTTTGAGACTCTACTCCAGGATTCGAACTTCAAAATAGCCACAATCACAGAAAATACAGGAAAATTTAAAACTTTTATTCCATATAAATGTTATATTTACAAGTGTTACAATATTCAAATAAGAATTACAAGATTTACAACAATATAATAACACTTGCGTATGTCCCTTGGATGCTTGGACCTGCAGTACCTGTAAATCGGCTTCGAATGGATACAAGGTGGGGAACGTCAGTATTTTGACTGACGCAAAGCTGATAATAACAGCGATTCTCTAAACTACAATCACAACCATAATTTTATGCAACGAGAAAAGTGATGTGCCAAACAAGGGTTTAATGGATTTGGGTTCTAGTTCCGTGGTATGCCATAATCCTACAACTAGATGCAACAAATCACATGCCTGACTCTAATGCAAGCAAGACTTTGGAGAACGAATGCATCCCATACTACATACGCCCCCAAATCTAGCCGTCTTTCTCCATATTTTAGGGATTCAAACCCTCACCATGCATCCTACTCTTGTACTCAACCTGTTCCCAATAGATTATCCATGTCCTATGAGGTTGCAGTTGATCGGTCTAGTTCCGCTACTGCAGTGCCTGAGTGGTGGTCGCGTTTTCCACTCAGTACCCGCGAACAGACCTCATTCAGAAAGCCATGACAATTTCCGGTAACAAGACTACGTATCTCTCCGGTAACAAAATGACGTCATAATATATATAATAAACCACGCGCATAGGGACCCGCCGTACTCGAGGGTCAAATCCCCCTACCCAACAGGAGTGCTCTCCCTATCCCTTCCATTGTATCCTTGGGAATTAACAGATCGAGATACTGGACCCGTGACGAACTGAGCCCGTATCCCTACGATAGGAAGGTACAACACCAGACTATAGTCTGCTAGTACTAATGCAAGTAACATACCCCTAATGCATCACTCTAATCCCACTCTTACTCTAATCACTTGGGTAAAAATATAATTGCATCCAAAAATCCTGCCTATCGACCTCTGACCCTGGTGACACACTCCGGCACGCCGCTTCCCCGGGCTTGGAATCGTCCAGCACCATGGCCTACATCAGCCCCAACCGGGCAATGAATTTATGCGTTAGCCCCAACCGGGCAATGAATTTATGCGTTCAGCCCCAACTGGGCAATGAATTTAAAATTGACGGCACCAACTTGGACGTCTTACGCCTCGGTGGAAGTTCATAACTTAGGGTTGATCAACGTAGGGCATCACCCTACCCCAGTGACTGACTCGAGTCACCAAATCCACCATGGGAGTCAAATAAAACCAGTAATAGGCACCAATCGTCCCTAAACAGTGAGTCATCAACTCTTTATGTACACAGAGGAAAGGTCCTCTCAACAGTTAGTCAAAGCCAAGATTGAGCAACTACGGTGTTTCTGCTCGAAACTTAAAAAGATCATAACTCCCACAATACAACTCAGATTTGGGTATTCAAGCCCAATCTAGAAAGGTAAAGACCTAGGCTACAACTTCCAAGTTGGTCATAACCTCAGATTCGGTCATCTAGATCCTCAAACTGGTCTCTTAAGCCTCAGCCTGTGTACATCCTGTACACTGGCTGCACCTTACCGGTAGCATAAATCACTACCTACTCATCAGAAAGCTACCAACCCAGGTTCTATGGAAAGGTGTGGGTGTCCTCTACAACTCCCCAGTTGATCACCAATCCAAATTATGCCATTTGATCACCCAAAAACATACATTACTCTCAGGTGTACCAAATCACATACTAAGTCTTACTCAAATAGAGCATTCAACTCAACACCTGGTTTCTATCCAGTCTTTTAAAAATCATATTAAATCATTCACTCACAGGAATCACCTCAAACAAGGCTTGTTAGAAAGCTCTAGGTGTCTACTAAAATTCTCTAAGAGAACACTTTCTCTAAATCTACTTTTACAGAGCCTCAAATGTATCTTATCAAAGTATCCATTCTGACTGAAATAAGAACAATAAATGCTATAAAATTCATCATAAATCATATACTGATCCAATAGTCACCAAATTTGCACTACCGAAACTAGACATCGTTATGAACAGCATGCAAAAAGGTTCATGTCCAAATTCCAAGTATACACTGGGTTCTTCATGTTTCAAACAAGCATAAAGATCATACAGGCAATGGTGTTTCTGTAGATCCAGCCAAGATCGAGGCTATGAAGGATTTGCCTATTCCTAAGTCAATTTCAGAGATCAGGAATTTTCTTGGTTTGGCTGGCTATTATCAGAAGTTCGCCCAAAATTTTTCGAAGATAGCAGGACCGTTGACTAAATTGACTGGGAAGGATCAGAAGTTTTGTTGGTCTGATGAGTGCAATGAGGCTTTTGTTAAGTTGAAGAACAGATTGACGTCAGCGCCTGTATTGACTATTCCATATGGTTCAGGCCGATTCGTAGTTCTCTGTGATGCTTCTGGTAAGGGTCTTGGAGCAGTTTGATACAGAAGAGCCAAGTCGTTGCGTATGCATTGAGGCAGTAGAGGCTTCATGAGAAGAACTATCCTACTCATGACTTGGAGTTAGCAGCAGTGATTCATGCTTTAAAGCTGTGGAGACATTATTTACTTGGGGACCGAGTGGAGATCTTTATGGAGCACAAAAGTCACAGGTACGTTTTCACCCAGAAGGAGTTGAACATGAGGCAAAGGCGTTGGTTGGAACTTATGGCCGATTATGACATCAGTTTGCAATACCACCCTGGTAAAGTAAACTTGGTACCAGATGCTTTGAGCAGGAGACCGGCAGTTATATTTCTTACTCAGCATAGTGATCTCATTGAGCAGATGAGGAGGTTGGAGCTAGATGTTGTATTGCCGAGTTCTGGTCGGAGTTGTTTAGCGCTCCAACTGCAGTCGTCTCTTGTTGAGCAGATTAAAGAAGCGCAGGCTGGTGATGCACAGTTGCAGGGTTTTCGAGCTGAGGTTGAGTCTGGGTCCAGGACGGACATGGTTATTCATGCAGATGGATCGCTTCATTTTGGTTCCCGGTTATGTCTCCCTAAGGGTGAAGTTCGTCAGAGGTTGCTTGAAGAAGCTCACCAGTCTTCATATTCTGTCCATCCCGGCGGTACTAAGATGTATCGCGATTTGAAGCTTCATTTTTGGTGGCATGGTATGAAGAGGGCTGTTGCTCGGTTTGTTTCTCAGTGTTTGGTCTGCCAGTAGGTTAAGGCAGAACATCAGAGGACCGCTGGACTTTTTCAACCGCTTCCGATTCCAGAGTGGAAGTGGGAACATATCACTATGGATTTTGTGACCGCTTTGCCGAGGAGTCCTAAGGGTTATAATGTCATTTGGGTGATTGTCGACCGTTTGACGAAGAGTGCTCACTTCATTCCTTTTCGTGTCGGTCAGTCTACTGAGATCCTAGCTGAGAGGTATATGCAAGAGATTGTTAGACTTCATGGGGTTCCAGTCAGTATTGTATCCGACAGGGATACGAGATTCAGATCTTAATTCTGGGAGAGTCTTCAAAATAGTTTGGGGAGTAAATTAAAGTATAGTACAGCTTTTCATCTCCAGATTGATGGACAGTCAGAGCGGACTATTCAGATTCTTGAGGACATGTTGAAGTCCTGTATGCTTCAGTTTGGTGGATCTTGGGAGGATCATTTGCATCTCGTAGAGTTCTCGTACAACAACAGCTTTCAAGCCAGTATTAAAGCTGCTCCGTTCGAGGCACTCTATGGGCGGAAGTGCAGATCGCCAGTGTGCTGGGATGACATTGGTGAGAGAATGCTGTAGGGTCCGGAGTTGATCACCAGGACAGTGGATGTTGTGGTTCAGATCAGGAAGTATTTGCAGGTAGCTTAGGATCGGCAGAAGCGATAGGCTGATGTCCATCAGAGAGCTTTGGAGTTTGGTGTTGGTGACCATGTTTTCCTTAACGTATCACCGTGGCGCGGTGTCATTCGGTTCGGTGGTGGGGGCAAGCTTAGCCCTAGTTTTATTGGACCGTTTGAGATTTTGGAGCAAGTAGGCAAGGTTTCCTATCATCTTGTATTGCCGCCAGCTTTATCAGGAGTGCACGATGTTTTCCATATATCACAACTCAGGGATATATCCGAGATGAGAGCCACGTGATCGACTACTCTGAGTTGACCATTCGGTCGGATTTGACTTGTGAGATTCCGCCAGTTGCTATTGTGGATTGGCGGGAGAAAGTGCTTAAGAACAAGGTCATCAAGTTGGTTCGTGTTGCTTGGAATTCTCACTCGCCTAGTGAGCCGACTTGGGAGCTGGAGGAGGAGATTCAGCAGAAGTTTCCTCATTTGTTTGGGTAGTTTTTGTTTTTGTTCTTTTGGTTGTTTTGGGGTTACCCTATGTATCTTCTTTTGAATTTCGAGGACGAAATTCTATCTGTTAGGTGGGTATGATTGTAACCCCTATTTTTCATTTTGTGTATTTTGAGTGTATTTTCCGTTTTGGTGTATTTTCTCTCGTTGTATTCCTCTTGTATTTTTTTTGGACCGTATATTGGATTTTTGTTTCAATATATTTTCATTTTATTAATTTGTCTTCTTTTATTTGAGTTCTTGATTCGTTGTCCGTCTTTTGATTCGTCTCTTTTTGCTCATGCCATTATTTTTGACTCTCACCGTTATTTTTTTTTAGTTTTTATTTCCATTTTGTTATTTTAATTTATTTATTTGTGCCCTATTAAATTTTTTGATCTTTTACACCCAAATCCATTCTATTATCAATATTCATTTATACCCAGAACCATTATTTGTTTACTTTTACCAATACCCTAATCATCAAATCCCCATATTGTACCTAATTTATACTATACCGTTTTGTATCAAATTCAGCCTAACTCTATATTTCTTTCTTTCCTAATACTACACCCTACACTACTACACCATACCCAACTCATTACCTAATTACTATACCTATTAATTACCTACTAATCCTATACCCTTTAACTAAACTACACCTATTACTTTGAATCTTACCAGTTGCCACCACCGAAATCAAAACCGTGAGCTGCTTACCCCAACCCGGTTGCACCAAGAGCAACCCGACCCACTTCTTTATTTTTACCTGGTCGCCATCAGTTGTACACCCTCCCATCTTTCTTCTAAACGCTATTATATATACATCTATATATACCCTTATATATTTTTTCTACCGCATGCTGCATGTCTATCTCCCAAACCATTGCACCCTATCCCATGCCTCATCTCTCCCGTTTTCCCTCCGCCGTCTTGTGCTCTCTTTCTCTTGGAATTTTCTTGCGTGTGCTCGAGTGTGCGTGTAGATCGTTCGTGAGTTCGTGAATTTTCGTTCATGGGTTTTGCTCCTACCTTTGAGTTCGTCGTTCTTTATCCCGATTTAAGGCAAGTAACTTGTACTCCAATTCATTTGTTTGATACAAGTTTAAAGATTCACCTATAGTATAGTTGGGTCTAGAAACGACTCTTGTTGTGTTTTGTTTGATGGGTTTTGTCTCTATTATGAAAACTTGACCATAGTTGACTCACGACACAATATGAGCATGATTTAACTTAGGTTTTACCCGTTCTTGATTTTGATCATGTATGTGAGACTTGTGTGCAAATTCGTATTTTGGTTGAGACCCAAGTGAAATACTTGGTATGGACATGTTAGATACCCTAATTCATGATGTTTAGACACTTGGTAGACTCGATTTCATGTTTGGGTGTGTTTGGATCAATTTTCTTGAATCTATGTTGTTTTTGTTTTAAGGGAAAAAATCTGTATTTTGTCGCTTTTCTGTTTTGTTTGCTGTATTGGACTGTGTTAAAGTCAGTATCTTGATTTCGGTATAAAACATGAGTTTTAGATAATTTCGTCTATTTTCAAACCCCTCTGACCTTGCTTGATTTTGTTTTCGTATGAGTGAGTTATGACTGTTTTAGTACAGACGTGTCGATCTTTTCCAGATTATATTTTTGGGTAATTTTGATGACAAATTATTTTAAAGAATTAGGCTACGTATATTATTTTGATCCAAAACTTTGGTCAGTGTTTCTTTATCTAGTTAGGGATTACCCAGAATTTTGGCGAATTTTATTGATAAGTTTTATGTGATGTTTCTTGCTCGTTTATGAAATCTAAACTTGTTGTATTTTACTCGCTGTTCTGTAAAGAATCTTATTTTCACTATGATTCCTTGTACTGTATGAAAAATATTTGTGAAATATTAAAGTTAGTATAATTTATCTATTTTCATATCCCTTTGGCGGAATTTGATTTCGTTTCACTGGTTGCGAGATATCATAGTTTTCGTACAGCAGTGTTGGGATTTTCAGATTTGCCAAACTACTGTTTATTGATGTTTTCCGATTTTTGATGAATGATATAATTTTACTGGAAAAATCTGAAACTATATATTTGGATACTGGACATATAGGGGAATACCCCAGATTTTTCGTAGATTTATTTAATGTGTTTTCATGTTGTTTTCCTGTTCTTGAATTCGTTTTCCTGATTTCTGGTTGAACCGATTTTCTGTATTAAAACCAGTTTTGGGTTATGATTTTGTGAATTAATATATGACTTATTTATACTCGCTGGATTCATGTGGAAGTCTATTTTTCAGATCCTTCGACGGATCCAGGTTTGCTTAACACTGGGAATCACTGTTGTTGCCGCTAAATTTGGTGTGGGGGCAAACAGATAGTATTTGTGGATTCTTAGAAAAACTGAATAGTAAACCTGTATACCTGTTCCGTCGGGGTCTGATCGTCGCTCCCGCCGTACACCTACAAAAAGTGCGAGACATCGGGGTTCTTCCCGGCGACGCACCCTCCGACGCTCAAGTCAGTAATCAGAGAGATTATGAGAGAGCGCAAAAACTGGAGAAAGATTGATTACCTCTTAATGGAGATGGATGGGGGGTATTTATAGGCGTCTTAGGGAACAGGTTAGGAATGTGATCCCCATAATCTGATAAGGAATATTCTCCTTGTAAACAGATTAGGAATGTAATCCCGAATTCCCAGTGGAGGGATAGGCATGAATCAGGGCCGTTGATTAGGATCTAATCAGGAGCCTTGATTCTATCCCTCTGATCGGGCTTTATCGCTGGCTGAAACCCGCGCCCGATTGAAGCGAATCTGTTTGTGGGTTATCGGGTCTTTAACGGAGAGACCCAGTACCCATCTCAGACCCTATTTATAGGTGAAATTACCGTTTACCCCTGGGTTTCAAGATTCGTGCTCGATTTGGACGGTTCCGATTGACCCCCATTTTTAGCCATATCACGAGCCCCCCACTCCTAAAGGCTGAGCTTGATCGGTCTTTGAGGAGTAGTTTAACTGTTTTAATGGCTAGCGGAGTTGTATCGGAGCCCAAATGGAAGGTTTTGAATCTTGAAGGAGGTAGTTTGGTGATTTTTCAAGTGGATTGAACTCTAGTCGCTCCTGAGCTCTTATGGTCATGCGGTGTCCTTGCAGGGATATCCTTTTAACTTTGCGAAGTGTCAATTCGTCGTTCGGGGGTCTAACAAGATTGTTCTTGGCAATAATTGCTTGTTTGGGGGCTAGAAAATGCTTCCCTATCTTTACAATCGCTTTCCAGGGGTTCTTCCTTAATTTCCCAAAATTTAAATTATTTTTTCGTGATCTCTTGGCGGATGGATCGGCTGTTTTCCTTCGCCGAGGGGCACCTGTGCTCGTATCATGCTTCCGACCCCTTCTAGAGCTCGTTGACTAGGGGACCGAGGTCTGTATGCGGTTCGGCCCATCTTTCCGAAGAGGGGGGAGAGTTCGGCATGGTTATGAGTGCTGAGAGGGAGTTCGGTATGATCCGAGGTCCAATCTTTCCCCGTAATAGGGTCGGTGCCAAGAACGCTCGGCACTTGGCGCCGGACTCCATTTTTCCCCCGTAACGAGATCGGTTCCGAGAACGCTCGGCAGCTGGTGCCGAACTCGATTTTTCCCCCGTAACGAGGTCAGTTCTGAGAACGCTCGGCAGCTAGTGCCGAACTCGATTTTTCCCCCGTAACGAGGTCGGTTCCGAGAACGCTCGGCAGCTGGTGCCGAACTCGATTTTCCCCCCGTAACGAGGTCGGTTCCGAGAACGCTCGGCACTCAGTGCCGAACTCAATTTTTCCCCCGTAACGAGGTCTGTTCTGAGAACGCTCGGCACTCGGTGCCGGACTCCATTTTTCCCCCGTAACGAGGTCGGTTTCGAGAACGCTCGGCAGCTGGTGCCGAACTCAATTTTCCCCCCGTAACGGGGTCGGTTCCGAGAACGCTCGGCAGCTGGTGCCGAACTCGATTTTTCCCTCGTAACGGGGTCGGTTCCGAGAACGCTCGGTAGCTGGTGCCGAACTCGATTTTCCCCCCGTAACGGGATCGGTTCCGAGAACGCTCGGCAGCTGGTGCCGAACTCGATTTTTCTCCCGTAACGGGGTCGGTTCCGAGAACGCTCGGTAGCTGGTGCCGAACTCGATTTTTCCCCTGTAATGGGGTCGGTTCCGAGAACGCTCGGCAGCTGGTGCCGAACTCGATTTTTCCCCCGTAACGGGGTCGGTTCCGAGAACGCTCGGCACCTGGTGCCGAACTCGATTTTTCCCCCGTAACGGGGTCGGTTCTGAGAACGCTCGGCAGTTGGTGCCGAACTCCAATTTTCCCCCCGTAACGGGGTCGGTGTCAAGAATGCACGGCAGCTTGTGCTGAGGTCTGTAACTTTTCGTTTTTCGTTATAGAAGTTTGTATCAACTGTGCGCCTTCCGAACTTCTGACAACTTCTGACAGTTTCTGACAGATGGGACGTTTATTAAATGCAGTGACCTCTGGGCTTCCATCAGATGGGATGCTCATTAAATGCGGCGCATGATTTGGCGTGGTAAACAAGGCGACGATTGAGGTCGTTTTGTCGTTTTGTGTAGATGGGCCGGTCGTACAAGCCCACCATCCTCGTTTGGCGTGCATCTCTCTATAAATCCTCACCCCCCTCACATTTCTCATTTCCCTTCTCTTTTGCTCAGGCGGTCTCTTGTGCTTAGGCGAGTACTTCCGGTGGTCGACGTTTGGTTCCGGCAAAGTTTTTCGGCAGCTATCTTCTTTTAAGGTAATTTATCAATTATGTCTATAGCTTCTGTCTCCGAAGAAATCTCTTGGTCCGAGCCCTCCCTTGAAGTTGTCGAAGATTCGACTCCGACTAAGGGCCAGAAGGTGTTCGGCAAGGATTCGATCATTCAAGATCCGAAGCGGATGGGAGAGTTCGGACAACTGCCGGGACCGCTGACCGGGCTCCATAGAGTTAGGCAGCTCCCAGAGGATCAAGCCGAGCGGATCGTCCATGGGAGGGGGAGGTCCTTCGAGGAGAACGCTGTGAGGGAGACGACAGAGGCGGACGAGGCGGTGTCAATCCTGCGGGAGGAGGACTTGGCAGTGATCCGGGATTCATTCCACATCCCGGAGGAGTACGAACTCATGCTGCCGGGTCCCGGGGTTAGGGCCAATTCGCCGCTGCCAGTGACGATGTGTTGCTGGTCGGTCGATGCCTTCATCGCCGGGGCTCGGCTACCTCTCCACGCGTTCGCCATTACCGTGGTTAGTTGGTTCGGGGTCAGCCCCATCCAGCTTATGCCGAACATGTGGCGAGTGATAAATGGTTTCGTTCTCCACTGCCAGGCTGCAGGGATCCAGCCGTAGCTGAACGTGCTTCGGACGTTATACCGGCTCCACCAAGGGAGTAAATCGGAGTACCGGTATTACTTGACTCCGAGGCTCGGTGGCAGGCTCGTCATATGCCCCGACTCCATTAAGCACTGGCAAGAGAAGTTTTTGATCGTGCGGAGTCGGGAGGTGTGGCCGATTCCCTCCGACTGGGTAGAAGGGGTGCCGAAGAGGGCGAGGGCGCTTCCGAAGCTCAGTGTAGAAGAAGAAGAAGCGGTCCGGACTCTCCTTGATCGGCCAATGTATGACTGGAGGGAGCTGACGGAGGACGTCCTCTACAAGGGAGGGCTCTGCCACGTAGATCCCAGCACGCGGCTCTCGTTATGTTTTTTGCTTTCCGAACTCTCTTCCTTGTTATTTGCGGTGTGCTAATCAATTTTTACTTTGGATGCAGAAACCATGGACTACGACGCCGTGCTGGTGCTCAGGGCCGGACTCGCGAGCAAGGCCCCCAAGAAGTGCAAGAGGGTCATGACCAAGCTGCTATCGACTGCGAAGGCTCCGAGGGTCACAGCCCCGGTCGAGGAGGTGGAGAACTTCGACAGTCCTGTTGCCACCGTGGTGGGGATTTCGGCTTCGGCCGCTACCGGCGAGTTCCCTATCGTCGCAGCCCTGAGAATGGCGACGCCGCCCCTGACGGCAGTTGCCGAGGAGCTCCTGACGGAGGAGCACAAAAGAATTCACATTCCGGACTGGGAAGTCCGGAAGCACGACGGGTTCCTCGGCAACTCGCTGGCAAGCATGCAGGCCGTCAAGCACCTCGCCACTCCGAAGGACCGAGCCGCCATGGAGGCCGGGCGAGAGGGCCACGACGTGATCGAGATCGCTCGTTCGGCGGTGTCGGTAAGCCTTGAGCTTCTTTCATTCGTTGTACTCCTTAAACCAGAAATTTTTTCTAACTCCTTTGGTTCTTCTTTGCTGCAGATCATCGTCCACTTTGGTCACCTCACCGAGAGGTTGACAGCTCTGGAGAAGGAGCTAAAGCAAGAATCCGACCAAGCTCGGAACGAGAAAGCTCGGCTGTCGAACGAGCTCGACAAGCTTCGCGTCGAGCACGAGGGCAGGTCGGCGAGGATGGTGCACCTCGAGTCCGAGGTGACAAGGTTGGAGGGCGAGCTCCTTCGCCAGAAGGAGGGGTCGGCCAAGCAGCTGGCCGAAGCCGAGGCAGCCAAGACGGCGGCTGTGAAGGCGGCGGAGGATGCGACCCTGGAGAAGGCGCAGGGGTTCCTCGCCCAGAACATGGCGAAGGCCTTCGCCACAGCCATCGACCGGGTGTTGAAGGAGTTCCCCGAGGTGAATGTCTCGGGGTGGAGGCTATTCCCCGGCCACGTCGAGGGTTTCGACCCTGAGTCTGAGGGGGAGGAGGAGGAAGGGGATGACGAAGGTGATGCCGAGGTCGAGGTCACCGATGAGGTCCCCGGTACCGTGGTCACTCCGCTGGCGGTGGCGTCCCCTTCGGAGAAGTCGACTCCCACCTGAACTCGTCGCCCGGGGAAAGAGGTCGCGCCTTGACTCCGCTCCTCATTTTCTTGTTTTGTTTTTTTTTTGTTTTTTTTTTGTTCTTTTTGCTTTTCTTTTCAATCATTGTAACACCTAATAGCGGACTAGCCACCGCTGCCTTTTTGGAATGAATGAAAAGAAATTTTTTTGAAGTGTTGGTGTTCGGATCTTCGTTTTTCGCCCCCCTTTCGTCAAATATTCTCTTTTTGTTTTGAAAGTTTCCTATTTCGAAAATTTCTCAAGTGTGGTGCTCCGGCAGTGTTTGAACTTTTGCTGTTTATCTCGATCTCTTTTCAGCTCATGGTGGTTGCCCAAGATGCCGAGGCAATTCGCTCGGACGAGGAGGCTCGAGCTGAGGCCGGCCTCGGGGCGACGAGGTTGTGTCTGGCTAAATGCCGAGAGCGGCTGTACGAAGTCGAGCTCGGGTTACGTCGAGCCGAAAGTGAGCGGAACCATCTTCAGCTCGTCCTCGGCCAGCGAGACATCGAAATCCGTCGTCTGGAGAGCAGAATTGTCGAAATGACTCCCACAGGAGAAGGTGAATATTCGCCAACTGCTTTCAGTAATGAGCTTCAGATTCAATGCATCCGTCATAACCTGTCCAAAATAACAGCGGAGAGAGACGACCTGCTTTTTGAGATCCGGCATCTGCAGTCCGTAGAGACGAAGCTTCGGACGGAAGGCGAGGGGCTAACGGTAGAAGTGGCCAAGTTGACGACCGAATGGGTCCAATTGACAGCCGAGGTCGAAGCGCTGAAGAGAGCAACGGTGGATAAAAGTATCGAAGTCACTCACCTTCGGCGCCTCATAGCCAGTCGATCAGGTATGCCAGACTCCACGATACCCCCTCGTTTCGAAGTTAACGTCAAAGACGACTCGTTGCGTGATCGGATCTCGGAGTTGGAAGCGGAAGTGGCTCGTCTCAAGCCGCATTCGGGACCAACCAATGTCCGAAGCACTTCGTGCACTCGCGCGGAGAGTGATCGGGGCATTACCTTCTACGAAATGGCAACTCGTCAGCGCATAGGCCATCCTAGTCCGGGGGACGCGCAAAGCTCGGTAGCAATTTTTTCGAGCGGAGCATCCGTTGGAGTAGCTACTAGAAGCGGTGCCGAGGATACGTCTCAATTTGCTGGCTTGGGGTCGCGCTCCGGAGACAAGCGTCGTCACTCTCGAGTGTCTTTGAAGCGGAACGCCCCGGCTCCAAAAAAGCGCTGAAGACGTCGCCTCCGAGAGCTTTTGTATATTTTTTTTTAGCCAAGTGTAATAAGTTGGCATTGTAACTTTCTCTTTAATGACTTGTAATCCTGCTGTGTCCGTCTTTGTATCGTGTCCCATTTATCAATAAAATGTTGTGCCTGAGTTTGCGTGCCCCTTGTTGTATGGTGTTGTTCGGAAAAGATGGGACCAGTTCCCTAACAGCATTAATGGTGCTCCGGGATCCGTGGGAGCATTCCACCTTCCCGAGGGCGTTGAGAGTGGGGCCCCATAATAAATATGCGGCTTCAGCTCTCTAGGCGTGACTGTTGGATTCTCGAGGGTCATAATGACAGTCTTGCTCGCTTCAGTTCCCTAGGTGTGACTGTTGGGCTCCCGAGGGTCATAATGACAGTCTCTTGGGGGACGGCTATAAGTACCACACCCCCCTTGTGGTTTCAGTCATTGCATTCTTGAACTCTAGTGATATCGATGGTGTCTGCCCTTGGGCGGATGCCAGCCTTGTGAAAAATTCTCACCTTGAGAGGTTCGGAGGGGTGGTCACCCTTCTGCCTTGTTCTTTTCCCGTTCCTGACGACTACGATGTGGGTGTCAGGGCCGGGGGAGGACAAGACAGAAGAGTTGGCGACCGTAGTCCGGACCCGAGGGAAAGGTTCTTTGGGTGGATGGGTTGTCGTTCTTCCACCATGATCTTCTCCTGACTCTGACAGCTCCGACGTGGGTGTCAGGGTCAGGGGAGATCATGGTGGACGAGGTGATGACCAAAGTCCGGAACCGAGGAGAGGGTTCCCTAAAACCTTAACCCAAACTCTTTCGAGGCTCGGCTGGACGCTCGTTCGGCGCGGATCGGCTGCGCTCATGTAGCTTGGTGGCCGGAGTGACTGTTGTTCAGTGCATCGAGGCTTTCTGGTCGGCCAATTTGTTTGTTTGCAGGTCGGAGAGATGAGTGTTCGGCTAGTGGCGCCAAGCATTCTTTCTGGCGCCCACTCCCGCAGTTTGGCGAACTTGGGAAACGTGCTCAAGCTCAAGTGTTCGACCTCGGATTTTTGCTATGGTGACTCGACGGTTGTAGGAGCGATGGCGAACCACTTCTAGCTTGCTTAGAAGCGAACTTTCAAAGTAGAATCGAGCCAAGTGTTGGACTCCGAACCATCGTTAGATTAGTTCAACGGCTGTGGGAGCAATTCCGAATGGCGAACTACTTCTAGCCCGCTTAGAAGCGAACTTGCGAAGTAGAATCGAGCCAAGTGTTGGACTCCGAACCATCGTTCGATTAGTTCAACAGCTGTGGGAGCAATTCTGAATCGTGAACTACTTCTAGCCCGCTTAGAGGCGAACTTGCAAAGTAGAATCGAGCCAAGTGTTGGACTCGGAACCATCGTTAGATTAGTTCAACGGCTGTGGGAGCAATTCCGAATGGCGAACTACTTCTAGCCCGCTTAGAAGCGAACTTGCGAAGTAGAATCGAGCCAAGTGTTGGACTCCGAACCATCGTTAGATTATTTTAACGGCTGTGGGAGCAATTCTGAATGGCGAACTACTTCTAGTTTGCTTAGGAGCGAACTTGCGAAGTAGAATCGAGCCAAGTGTTGGACTCCGAACCATCGTTAGATTAGTTCAACGGCTGTGGGAGCAATTCCGAATGGCGAACTACTTTTAGCCCGCTTAGAAGCGAACTTGCGAAGTAGAATCGAGCCAAGTGTTGGACTCCGAACCATCGTTAGATTAGTTCAACGGTTGTGGGAGCAATTCCGAATGGCGAACTACTTCTAGTTTGCTTAGGAGTGAACTTGCGAAGTAGAATCGAGCCAATTGTTGGACTCCGAACCATCGTTAGATTAGTTCAACGGCTGTGGGAGCAATTCCAAATGGCGAACTACTTCTAGTTTGCTTAGGAGCGAACTTGCGAAGTAGAATCGAGCCAAGTGTTGGACTCCGAACCATCGTTAGATTAGTTCAACGGCTGTGGGAGCAATTCCGAATGGCGAACTACTTCTGGCCCGCTTAGAAGCGAACTTGCGAAGTAGAATCGAGCCAAGTGTTAGACTCCGAACCATCGTTAGATTAGTTCAACGGTTGTGGGAGCAATTCTGAATGGCGAACTACTTCTAGCCCGCTTAGAAGCGAACTTGCGAAGTAGAATCGAGCCAAGTGTTGGACTCCGAACCATCGTTAGATTAGTTCAACGGCTGTGGGAGCAATTCCGAATGGCGAACTACTTCTAGTTTGCTTAGGAGCGAACTTGCGAAGTAGAATCGAGCCAATTGTTGGACTCCGAACCATCGTTAGATTAGTTCAACGGCTGTGGGAGCAATTCCAAATGGCGAACTACTTCTAGTTTGCTTAGGAGCGAACTTGCGAAGTAGAATCGAGCCAAGTGTTGGACTCCGAACCATCGTTAGATTAGTTCAACGGCTGTGGGAGTAATTCCGAATGGCGAACTACTTCTGGCCCGCTTAGAAGCGAACTTGCGAAGTAGAATCGAGCCAAGTGTTAGACTCCGAACCATCGTTAGATTAGTTCAACGGTTGTGGGAGCAATTCCGAATGGCGAACTACATCTAGTTTGCTTAGGAGCGAACTTGCGAAGTAGAATCGAGCCAAGTGTTGGACTCCGAACCATCGTTAGATTAGTTCAATGGTTGTGGGAGCAATTCCGAATAGCGAACTACTTCTAGTTTGCTTAGGAGCGAACTTGCGAAGTAGAATCGAGCCAAGTGTTGGACTCCGAACCATCGTTAGATTGAAGAGTAAAAAGCAGAGAGATGCAAACAGTAGCAAAAATATGAAAAAACTTTATTTATTAATAACCAATGATCGGCTGCTTCTAAAGTTGCTAGCCGTTATTACAAGGAAAAAATGAAGGCAAATCACTACAAGTAACAGGAAAAGAACGGTTCGACATCTCGAATCACTCAAAGAGGCATTGTTGTTCTCTCTTGGTATTTTAAGAGATGGTCGGCATTCCAAGTCCTGGGGATCTCCCTACCTTCGAGATCTTCTAGTCTGTATGTGCCGAGGTGGATTACTTTAGAGATCTTGTAAGGTCCCTCCCAATTCGGGGCCAATTTGCTTTTCTGATCTGGGAACGAGATGGCCAACTTTTGAAGGACCAGGTCCCCTTCTTTGAGGTCCGTTGGGCGGACTCTTTTGTTGTATGCCAGCTCGATCCTTCTTCGGTAACTTTGCTGGCATATAGCAGCTCTTTCTCGGATTTCGTCTATCAGGTCTAGACTTGCTCTGAGTTCTCTAGCGTTCTGCTCTTCTTCAAAAGCTATCAAACGAGGAGAGGGCATTCCGACTTCGAGGGGGATCATGGCCTCGGACCCATAGGTGAGATTGAATGGGCTCTCACCCATTGGGGCCCGCTTTGTGGTGCGATAGTTCCAGAGCACGTTGGGAAGCTGATCGACCCACAAGCCTTTAGAACACTTGTCTAACCTTTTCTTAATGCCAGAGAGGATCTGTCGGTTGGCATTTTTAGCCTGGCCATTTGAATGAGGATGAGAGACAGAGGAGAACCGGTGTTGAATGGCGAGGTCATCATATAAAGCTCGGAAGGCAGCCCCAGTGAACTGCGTTTTGTTGTCTGTAATTAGGACCCTGGGGACGCCCAATCGACAGATCACGCTCTTCCAGAAGAATTGTACGACCTTGTTTTCGGTGATCGTGGCCAAGGGCTCGGCCTCTATCCATTTCGAGAAATAGTCGATTGCCACGACTAAGAACTTGAACTGTCCGGGAGCTGGCGGAAACGGCCCTAGTAAATCCATCCCCCACATTGTGAATGGGATCGAACTTAATAGGGAGGCAAGTGGAGCTTGTGGGAGGCGTCGGATGTCAGAGTACTTCTGGCAGGAGCTGCATTACCGAACGTGTCGTTCAGCGTCCCGTAGGAAAGTGGGTCAGAAATACCCGTAGTTCAACACTTTGCGCGCCAGGGCTCTAGAACCAGAATGGGCCCCGCCGATGCCCTCATGAAGCTCTTGCAGGGCGTAGTCGGCTTGTCCGGGGGAGAGGCACCTCAGGTAGGGCCAACCGTCCACCTGGGTGAAGGAGCGTTTATATAGGATGCCTCCGATTAGTGTGTAACGCTCGGCTCGGGTTCTAACCCTTCGCGCTTCCTTGGGATCCTCAGGGAGGAGTCCGTCCCTTAAAAATTCGACGAGGGGTTTCATCCAATTGTCTTCAAGGAGGACGGGCAATGTTTCTACGAAGTCCAGTGTTTCGTCCTCTATGCTCGGCTTCAGGAGGACTTCTATCAATACGGTCTGCTCGAGACCTTGAAGGGAAGAGGAGGTTAATTTGGATAGGGCGTCGGCCTGAGCATTTTCTTCTCGGGGGATCCTTTGAATGATGGCCTCTTCAAACAGCGCCATGAGGCTCTTGACTTTGGCTAAGTATTTAACCATCCTGTCATCACGTGCTTCATATTCGCCGAGGACCTGGTTGACGACTAGCTGGGAGTCGCTAAAGATTCGGAGGCATTGCGCCCCTGCATTTCGGGCCATTCCAAGGCCGGCTATGAGCGCCTCGTATTCAGCTTCGTTATTTGAGGCTTTGAAATTTATACGGAGGGAGTATTGGAGGATAAAGTCATCTGGGCCTGCCAGGATGACCCCTGCCTCGCTTCCCTCATTGCAAGAGGATCCGTCAACATAAACCGACCAGACGGGTGGTCCCTTCGCTGTTTGGCTGGACTCGGGGATAGTACTCTCAACTATGAATTCGGCTAACGTCTGAGCCTTGATCGCGGTCCGAGGCAGATAAGTTATATCGTGCTGGCTCAGCTCGATAGACCATTTCATCAGGCGTCCCGAAGTCTCGGGCTTGTGGAGGACCTGCTTCAGCGGCTGGTCGGTAAGAACGACCCCCGAATGAGACTAAAAATATGGGCGGAGCTTTCTCGCGGCCATCACCAGGGCATAGGCCATTTTCTCTATCTTCGGGTATCGGAGCTCAGCATCCCGAAGCACTTTGCTGACATAGTAGATGGGCTTCTGAGCCCGGTCTTCTTCCCTCACTAAGACTACACTGAGGGTCTGCTCGGAGGCCGCCAGGTAAAGGTAGAGGGGTTCACCAGGGATCGGTTTGCTGAGGAGAGGGGAATTGAAGAGGTAAGCCTTGAGCTGGTCGAAGGACTCCTGTTGCTGCTGCCCCCATTCGAAACCTTTAGCCCCCCTGAGGGCCTTGAAGAAGGGGAGGCATTTCTCCCCGGACTTCGAAAGAAAGCGCCCTAGGCAGCTAGGCGGCCTGTTAATCTCTGAACTTCTTTTACACTTCTGGGAGGGGCCATGTGTAACACCTCGAATTTTAAAATACCGCGAATATTTGTTTTTATATTCTTATGGTGGTGAGAATTATTTTTAAGTTATATCCTACTGTGTTTTATTTTTAAATATTGATATTGGTATGAATATTTGTGTTGGATTGATGTAAATGATATATTGGAGTATGAGTTAAGTTTTGTGAAAAAAAAAACATTGTTTACCTTATTTTATACTTTTGGAGGATTATTATGAGATAATTTTATGTAATTTGCATTGTTAGTATTTTTTTTTTTAAAGTGAGAGTGAGTTGGGGGTCTATTTAAAATATTCTGAAAAGTAGGGGGCTCATATGCAATTATCCCCTTCTAATTATATTATTAATAATATAATTTTTCAAAAACCCCCTTCTCCCCTCCTCCTTCTTTCTTTTTCCCCTACCCTGTGCCCATCCCGACCGAAAGCAAAAGAAGAAAAAAAAAACCCCCGGAACCCATTCGGCGGCTCCTTTCCCCACCCAATCCTCCACCCTTTCTCAACGGTTCTTAAATTAAACTGAGGGGTATACTAATTGAAGGGTTCTCTACAACATGGTAGCATCGAATTTTCGAAAAGATGTTGGAAAGGTAAACCCTAGATTTATTTATTGTATGAAATTTAGTGTGGTTAATTTATTTTGAGTGAGAGTATTATGGTAGGGAGATTAGGAGATGTTCGGAATAGTTGAGATGAGAAATTAGCACATTATGGAAGATTTAGCAAGTTGCTAATAAATTAGGGTTTTGGGTTTGTAAAAGAAAATTTTATGTGTGAGAATTATCTTCTTCACAGTAGTAGAATTTTAGTAGAGCTATTAGAAAAAGTTGGGGGGTGATTTTAGTAATTGTTTGGGGATAAACATCCCGTAGGAATTTAAATAATACGTGCGATGCACGTGTGCATCCCAGACGTTCGATAAAACGCCTGAGTGATATTAGAAATAGTGTTATTATTTTCTGTGGTTGATTTGGATGTTGTGAGCCTTAATTGCTTTGAAAAGTGATAATAGGAAATGTTAACGGCTTCGGGTGCCGGATGGAGAAGTGATGCTTCGAGGCTTCCTGGGCTATGAGGTGAGTATGAAAATATTTATATATCTGTTGTTTAAGAAAATTTTAGTATAATTTGAATGATTGATATGAATCCCGAAATATGGTGTATGCGTAAAGGGAAATTAGTGTTCGGGGTTGATATGCGATATGACGATTAAATACTCGTCTCAGGTATTGATATAAACTTATAGATGATGGATTAGTGATATATATATATACGGGGATGAGTTATATTTATTTAAGATGTCGGTATATTGTGAATTGTTGTGATTTGGAATATCCAGGGTGATGGTAACGTATTGAGTGTATTTATATATATAATGTTGTGATATGTTGATATACTGGGCGTATGCAAACTTGTGATATTGAGATAATAAATGGTATGATATACGCATGATGTATGGGGCAACGATAAAATAAATAATACAGTGCAGTTGTGATGTGCAATATTATGATGTGATGATTTTATATATTAATGGCAGTGATATTTTCTTTTGTGTGATGCATTGAAAGGGTAAATGAGATGGTGATCATTATTTATGATAATAAGTTTAAATAAAGGATGAGATGTTATGATGATAAAGGGTGATGTTAATATGAAAAGTAAATGTTAATAACAATAATTTCGGTTGACTTGAATAGATACCTCCGTTGGGACCGGAGAGAGAAATGATACCCCAGGGTAGGCCTGGGAGAGTAGATACCTCCGGTGGGACCGGAGAGAGATATGATACCTCAGGGTAGACCTGACAGAGAGATGATACCCCAGGGTAGACCTGGGAGAGTAGATACCTTCGGTGGGACCGGAGAGAGATATGATACCCCACGGTAGACCTGGGAGAGTAGATACCTCCGGTGGGACCGGAGAGAGATATGATACCTCAGGGTAGACCTGAGAGAGAGATATGATACCCCAGGGTAGACCTGGGAGAGTAGATACCTCCGGTGGGACCGGAGAGAGATATGATACCCCAGGGTAGACCTGAGAGAGAGATGATACCCCAGGGTAGACCTGGGAGAGTAGATACCTCCGGTGGGACTGGAGAGAGATATGATACCTCAGGGTAGACCTGAGAGAGAGATGATACCCCAGGGTAGACCTGGGAGAGTAGATACCTCCGGTGGGACCGGAGAGAGATATGATACCTCAGGGTAGACCTGAGAGAGAGATGATACCCCAGGGTAGACCTGGGAGAGTAGATACCTCCGGTAGGACCGGAGAGAGATATGATACCTCAGGGTAGACCTGAGAGAGAGATATGATACCCCAGGGTAGACCTGGGAGAGTAGATACCTCCGGTGGGACCGGAGAGAGATATGATACCTCAGGGTAGACCTGAGAGAGAGATATGATACCCCAGGGTAGACCTGGGAGAGTAGATACCTCCGGTGGGACCGGAGAGAGATATGATACCTCAAGGTAGACCTGAGAGAGAGATGATACCCCAGGGTAGACCTGGGAGAGTAGATACCTCCGGTGGGACCGGAGAGAGATATGATACCTCAGGGTAGACCTGAGAGAGAATTGACACTCTAGGATAGACCTAGAGTAAAATGAATATGATATGAAATGTGAATGAAAAAGAGAAGTGTTTGGTATAAGCTGAAATGAAATAGTGAAGTAAGTGTATTATGAGTTGAGAATAAAGAATAAATAAGTGTTAGTAATAAATGGGATAGTAAAGAAAGTAGATAGTGAAACGTGAATTGTGGATGAGAACGAAAGTAGCTGTGAATGAAGTAAATGTGAAAGAAAATGAATTATGAGTTAGTGGATGAAAAGAAGTGATAAATGTAGTACGTGGATAATTTAAAATGGAATAATAAATGAGGCATGCGTTCTTATGAATAGTATGAAGTAATTATATTATGTATGTGATCATTAAAGTAAAATACAGTATGATTTGAGTGGTTCCACCTTGGGATTGTGTCAAGGAACTACCTGCCCGCTGTTTCTGTGGAAATGGTGGGAACTACCTGCCTTGGCATAATTCGCACGGTGAGTGGGCATGATAGGACTATGATTAATGGAAATGAAGAATTAAATAAGTGAAGATGAACAATGATTGAAGTGAAATAAATAACTCTTGAGATGTGATGTGATATTACCCAGACTATGCGTTTGGGGTGTGGTGATTATTACCCAAACTATCGGCTTTGGGGTGTGATATATTATTGCCCAAACTATGTTTGGGGGTATGGAATATAAATTGATGTGAATGAAAGTAAAATCAGTGATAACTTGAGTTATAGTGAAGATGAAAGTAAGTTGGTCATTAATTAGCTTGAATGATAGCTAAATGATATAACGGGATGAGAATGAGTTATAAAACATATTTTTGATGTGATAAGAATGAGTATTTAATAAGCGATATGTGCATGATGTGATGAAATGTGAGTGAATTGCAATAGGTAACGAAGTGTTATATTTTGTCATAAGAAAGGAATTAATGTGGTATTATGTGGATATATGCTTACGTGATGATATGGGTTATAAGAAATAAATAAACGCAGTGTTATGAAATATGAAATTGAGAAAGAAAGGGTTTATGAATGAAAATGAGTATTTAAGAATATGAGTTGTGAGTTCGTAGATGTAAATGAATGGAAAATGAAGTGCGTAGTTATAAAAGTATGAAGAAAAGAGTTAGGGACTTTATGTGAGTATTTATGGAAATAAAGAAACGATGAGGTGGTAGGAATTATGAAGTGATAAGTATTTGTGTAGGGGATTCAAATTGAAAAGGAATGGATTGAATGGAAATTCGTATTGTGCGAATATAAAGTAAGGATAGATATGAGGTTGATGTGAAATATATAGTGGAATGGGTGAGTATGAGTAATTTTATAAATTGAGACAGATTTGAAGAGTAATTGAATATAAAGCCGTATCTATGATGTTTTATAGTTCAGAGGTTCAAGATGTATCTTCTTACTCGATGTTTGTAAGTTTAAAATTATTTTCGTTATACAATTTAATTTATTTGTTAGATTTTAAGTTATACTCACACCAGAAATGGCTAACCTCTTAGTGTTTGGAGGGTTAGGGGAGTCCGAGGACTACCCTAAATCCCCTACTGTTTCAGGTCCTCAGCAGTGCAGAGGTGAGGCGTAGATTTCGTAGAGTGAAATTATTCACATTAAATTTTATGTATAAGTTTAGTGATGTGAATAGTAGAATCTATGGTTTAAATTGTAATTTGAATGTATAAGCCTGTAGATGATGATGGTGAGTATAGTACGATGTGGTATGGTATGTTTGTGACCCGTACCCACCTCGTTGTGGTGTACGGGCTCTGTGGTAGGTTTTACAAAGGTTTTTCTAAAAATTTTACCTCGTTTTCAAAGAAATTTATGGTTTTTATTTGATATTTGATAATTCGTTATGAGTTTGGCCCCCAGAGCATTATATTATATTGCCTGTGTGTATCTGCTCATTTTGGCTTGGGGAGCCCATGAAATTATTGTGTATTTTGTGAGCTACGGAATTTTGAGCAGAATTCCGTAAGCTTTTTGTGTTTCGGGGCAAAATTTACAGGGAAGACTCTGTCAAAATTTTTCCTGAAACATAACTTTCTTAGTTTATGATTAAAGTGATATAGAAATTGACAGATTTGAGTTTGGAGTCAAAAAAAAATAATTTTGGGGCGTTACACCATGTCTAATATGGCTTTGATTTTTTCCGGGTTTGCTTCAATTCCTCGTTGGCTAACCATGAAGCCGAGGAACTTCCCTGATGAGACGCCGAACGCACACTTGTTCGGGTTGAGTCTCATATTGTGCTTTCTCAGAACGTCAAACGCCTCTTGGAGGTCGGTCACATGATCAACGCCTCGGATGCTTTTCACAAGCATGTCGTCAACGTATACCTCCATGTTCCGGCCGATCTGAGCCTGGAAAACCTTGTTGACGAGGCGTTGGTATGTTGCACCTACATTCTTTAAGCCGAACAGCATGACTCTGTAGCAATAGAGGCATTGGTCGGTCACAAACGAGGTGTTTGGGATATCCGAAGGGAACATCCATATCTGATTGTAGCCTGAAAAGGCATCCATGAAGCTGATGAGCTCATGTCCCGAGGTTGCATCGATTAGGGTGTCAATACTCGGAAGAGGGAATGGGTCCTTGGGGCAAGCCTTGTTGAGGTCGGTAAAATCAATGCAAATCCACCAAGTCCCGTTGGACTTATTTACCATCACTACGTTTGACAACCACTCAGGGTAGCTGACCTCCTGTATGAACCGAGCCTTCAAGAGCTTGTCCACTTCTTCTTTAATAGCGAGCTGACGCTCGGGGGTGAACTTGCGCCTCTTCTGCTGGACCGGTTTGGACCTCGGAACAACGCTCAGGTGGTGGACCAAGAGCTCTTCAGAGATCCCAGGCATATCCGCAGCTGACCAAGCGAAGAAGTCTTCGTTTCTTCGGATGCATTGTACGATGTCTGAGCATAGGGCGGACGGGAGGGTCTTGCTAACAAAGAATTTGCGAGTCGGGTCCTGCTCAGAGAAGAGCACTTCCTCCAGTTCGTCCACCGGCTCGGAGGTCGGCCGAGCAGTATCTTAAGGGATTTCCAGAGTTTCTAAGAAAAGGACGGGTCCGAGGGTAGAGGTCATGTAGCACTTTCTGGCCGTTTCCTGATTGCCCCTTACTTCCCCAACCCCGGACCGGGTGGGAAATTTCATCTTAAGATGGTATGCTAAAGGGACGGCTTCTAGAGCTGCAAGGCCGGGCCGACCCAATATGACGTTGTAGGCGGCAGGGACATCCACAACCATGAAGTCCATTGGCTCCGTTCGGGTGGTAGGAGTTTGGCTGGCGGTTACATCGAGGGTGATCACCCCATCAATAGTCACCGGCACTCCCGTGAACCTATGGAGAGTGTAGCTGGCGGGCTTGAGTCTATCTCGGGAGAGCTTTAGGCCTTTAAAAGCGGCGAGGAAGAGGATGTTGACGGAGCTGCCGTTGTCTACTAAGATCATCTCCACTTTGAAGTTCGCCATGTGGAGACTGATGACGAGTGCGTCACAATGAGGGGTGCGGACACCTTCAAGATCTTCGTCGGAGAATGTGACGGGCACTCCGAGGCCTTTGGGCAGAGGGGTGGTTTGAACCGAGTTGACTTCTCTTATAAATGCCTTCCGAGAGGAGTTTGAGGAGCCCCCCATTGGGCCCCCATGAATGAGGTGGAGGACTCGCTCTTCCTCGAAGTCAGGCATCTCTTCTCGTTCCGAACGCTTGTTAGCCCCCCGAGGCAGGGGAGGAAGTTCGGCTCGGTCCTTTCTTACAAACCTGGCCAGCTGCCCCCTCTGGATAAGGGCTTCGATCTCGTTCTTTAAGGCACGACAATCGTTGGTGTCATGCCCATGGTCCCGGTGATAATGGCACCATTTCTCTTTATCTCTTTTTTTGGCGGGGGTGTTCATCCTCGGAGCAGGAGGTATGATCCCTTCCTTTTCGACTTCCATCAGAATAGTTGAGACATTAGTGGTGAGGGGAGTGAACTTCTCGAATCTGGGGGGGAGGTCGGCGCTGGTCGGCATTATCCTTCTGGAGCTTCTTGGCTCCTTCCTCTTCTGATCCCTTTCTTTTAAACCCGGAGGAAGACCCCTCCCAGTTGGGTCGCTGCTCGGCCTCTTCGGCCCGGATGTACTTTTCACTGCGAAGGAGGAGGTCGGAAAAGTTCTGTGGAGGCTTCTTGGCGAGGGAGGAGCGGAGGTTGGAATTGAGGACATTAGATTGAAATGCTGCCGCAGCGACCGACTGGTCGAGGGATGCTATGGACCTGGCTTCAGCTGTGAACCTCTTCACATAGTCTCTCAATTTCTCCCCCTTCTTCTGGTGGAGGTGCAATAGGGAGATGCTGGTCTTCTCAGCTCTACGGCTGCTTACGAAATGGGTGACGAAAAGGGTCTCGAACTGCTCGAAGGAGAATATTGAGGAGGGGGCAAGGCGAGAGTACCATTCTCGAGCTGGGCCCTTGAGAGTTGCGGGGAAGGTTTTGCAGAGGAGGGCATCGGAAGCTTGATGGAGGAGCATCAAGGTCTTAAAGCTTTCGATGTGGTCAACTGGGTCGGTCTCCCCGGTGTAAGTCTCAAATTGGGGAGGTTTGAAGCCGAACGGCACAGGTACATCCACTATGGTTCGGGAGAAAGGGGGTCGGCTAGGACGTAGGGTCCTCCCCCTAAGCTCTTCTTCTCGGTCTATCTGACCCAGGCGCCTCTCTACCTCATGAAGACCACGGTACATGGTGTCGTCCCTCCGACGATAATCAGTCGAGCCTCTAGACTCGTCTTCGTATGAGGGAGAGCGAGGGCTATGGCGATGGTAACTTCGGGAGCGATGAGGACTTGGGGTACGCCGGGAGTTGCTAGGAGCAGGACGAGGAGATAGGGACCGTCGGCGAGGGCTTCGAACCGGAGGAGGAGATGGAGTCTTGGGTGCGTTGGTGTTGGGACGGAGATTGAGAGCTTGTAGGACGGTCGCTTGGAACTGCTGGAACTCGGCACGTGTGATGGGTGCCTCATTGTTTCTGGGCTATTGCCGACCTGTAGGGGAGTGTGGCCTTCTTCGGTAGTGCTCGGGGGATTCTTTCCGACCGCTTCGGTTAGGGGACCTTCTATACTCCTGGTGGCGAGGGTACCGCTCGTCCGGACGGTGTTGGCGGGAGGTTCCCTCTCGGGCCCGCTTCTCATCCAGATGGCGGCGAAGGTCATCATCTTTTTGGCGATTGAGGGCGGTATTGTGGCGACCAGAGGCTTGGGGATGATGAGAGGCCATAGAGTCCGAAGAGGCGTTGTGGGTGGAGACGTGGTCTTGGTGAAGAGGCTGTTTTTGAGGGTTAGGACCCTTTGGAGGTGGCTAATTTGGAGGAGGTAGGTCCTGTTGGAGTGGGTCCTCTGCTTGAGGAGGAAGTTGTCCCTGCTGTTGGGTAGGCTGGATGGGAACTTCTTACTGCGGATCGGGGTTGGGTCCTCTGTTAGACCCTCTTGATCTGACTTTCCTAGGAGGCATGGCTGGAGAAGATCTGTTCACCGGGAAGGGGAGAGGTTTCTATTCGTTAGTTTCCCACAGACGGCGCCAATCTGTTGCCGCTAAATTTGGTGTGGGGGCAAACAGATAGTATTTGTGGATTCTTAGGGAAACTGAATAGTAAACCTGTATACCTGTTCCGTCGGGGTCTGATCGTCGCTCCCGCCGTACACCTGCAAAAAGTGCGAGACACCGGGGTTGTTCCCGGCGATGCACCCTCCGACGCTCAAGTCAGTAATCAGAGAGATTATGAGATAGCGCAAAAACTGGAGAAAGATTGATTACCTCTTAATGGAGATGGATGGGGGATATTTATAGGCGTCTTAGGGAACAGATTAGGAATGTAATCCCCGTAATCTGATAAGGAATATTCTCCTTGTAAACAGATCAGGAATGTAATCCCTAATTCCCAGTGGAGGGATAGGCATGAATCAGGGCCGTTGATTAGGATCTAATCAGGAGCCTTGATTCTATCCCTCTGATTGGGCTTTATCGCTGGCTGAAACCCGCGCCCGATTGAAGCGAATCCGTTTGTGGGTTATCGGGTCTTTAACGGAGAGACCCAGTACCATCTCAGACCCTATTTGTAGGTGAAATTACCGTTTTACCCCTGGGTTTCAAGATTCGTGCCCGATTTGGACGGTTCTGATTGACCCCCATTTTTAGCCATATCAACTGTTTTACTACAGTATGGTCTTGTTGTCCTGAACATGAGTTTTGTCTATTTTAGTCCCTTTATGAGATACCTTGCACACGTACATGTTTCTCTTGTAACTTGAACTTGTTACATGACCATGACATGATATAATTGATATGCGTTGCACACCAACATGTATGTTTGACAGTAATAATAATTAACCAAGCCGGGGTTAGGAGAAAGATCTAGTAGTTGATAGTGCAGAAACGTGTATCGGAAGAACCTAGTGGTTATTAGAGCTTGTTTACATGTGGAGCTTGACACGATATACATGACACGTACATACATGACACTGGAGCTTGTTTGGGTTTTGGAGCTTGTTTACATGATACATGATTATATGATACTTGTCCCTGAGTACACTGCCCTACATGGTCCCGTACAAAATCTAAAGCGAAACTGTTTGTTGTAGCAACCATGTAGTAAAAATCGGGATGCATGAAGTGCTACCTAGATAGTAATTCACTACAAGACATGATACAAGCTTACTTGATACTTGAACATGATACATGCTTACTTGATACTTGAACATGATACATGCCACTTGATACTTGATTACATGATACATGAGACTTGTTTACATGACACTTGATACATGATTTCATGACACTGGACATTTGATGCATGTTTACATGATACTTGATTTCTTGACACTTGATTTATGCCATTTAAACTTGCTCATCTTGCCATGCTATGATATATATCCTGTATTCATGATTATACCATGTTATGTTTGTTACTTAAATTTTTCCATTCCATGTACTTGTATCCTACATCATATGTGGGCCATAACTTGCAATTGACGGGTACTTGTTTTTCTTCTTCCGTCTCCTGCAAATTTACTAATTGCAGATCAGGATGGTCGGCTGCCAGATGGTATTGGCGAGATGATGTATTAGTGCTGGAGTTTCTTCAGTCACAGTTCTAACTACTGTTGATAGACTAATTTTGAATATGCATGTAACTTCATCCAATTAATTTCATGACTTTTCTGTAGAGTCTAGATACATGTGAGAAAATATGGTAAAAATTTTAGAATAAAATCATGTGCCAATTAATTATAAGAATTCCCTCAGTCTCAGGTATGATATTGAACAGATCCTGCTTCTGCCTTATGGCTCTGTTCCAAAAAATGAATTTTATTAAAATACCAAACAACCTCAGAAAATTCCTAAATAATTCATGCATCATCTGGACATGTAAGGGAACAATCTGTGAAAATTTCATCATCAAATTCCATGTAGTTTGTTCTCGGAAAGTTCTAGAAAATGACATGCAGATCAATATTTTCTGTTCTAGTTTCAAATTCAATATTCAATCTCTTAGATAACCATTCTCAACTCCTACCACTACTCATGTATGCAAGAGTCAACAAGAAATAACAAGAAAATTTTAGAGAAACTCCCCACCCTAAATTGGTTTAAGAGAAGGTGATGGTCTTGAGCTTTTCTCCTCCAAGAATCCATTCAAAGTGAGAGTTCCTCTTCAATTCCTCTTTTTTTTTCTCCTTCTCTTTCTATTTTCCTTTCTTTTTGGTGTTCTGAAAATTTCAGATCTATGGAGGAGAATAAGAGGGTTTTAATGGGAAGGTTAATGAGGAAAGGAGGAGGAAAGAGAAGGGGGTGTAGACCGGCCTAGGGTAGGGGTAGGGTAGACTAGGCTAGGGTGATTTTGTAAAAACAATGGTCTCTTGTCTCATTGTTTTGAGTACAATGCTTGAGCTGCACTAAATTGGTTTTGATCAAGCTCCAAATGAGAGATTTGAGGTTAAATTGAGTGTACGCAGAGTATACCCATTATAGTATCATACAATGATATATTTGCATATGTACTGTACTCAAAACTAGTGTATATACTAAAATCTGTCCTCCTCATTCTCGTGCACCATCTAGAATGCAACAGCCCTCATGGACCGCCCGCAGACCTAACCGCACTCCAACATCATATAATCAAACAAAATACTGCAATCATATGCACGCATACAAACAATATAGATATATATATATAGAAATATTGTACAATCCGGGGCATTACATCCACTACAAATAACAAGAACATACATATGTTGCTTCCAACGTTAAATCAGCAGCATCAGATTGGGGCCGTTTGTGAGAATACAGACTAATTCAATCCCAGACTCAGATCTCACGCCTAGGCCGCCCCTTCATGGCTCCCAAAGCCAAGAGAGCACAAACGGTAGGACATCAGGTCGACCCTCATCCTTCTTGCAGTCACGTGAACACGCAGAGGTCCCGAAGACAACTAGCCGAGGGTCCATCAGGACTCGGTCCGAGTGCTTCACACTCGGGCGTCGTTGACCTTCGGTACATCATCAATAATCGACAACCTATGGATGACCTCCATCATCAGCTTAACCGATCAAGGGGTGAGGCCACCCCTTCCAACCAGGCTCTGACCCACCGCATTCACCAATCCCAGGGTCAAGAGCAGAGGCACAGCCGCTCCCCGGGAGATAGGCCACCCTGAATAGTCAAGGCAAACAGGTCCCCATTACGAAGGCCAAGTTTCGTGATTTCTAGAATGAGGTCCTCCAGGCCCTCCAGGGCGGCCCCAGAATCGAGCATCAACATGACAACCCCCACCGGCAAGAAGACCAGGGCAGTGAATCTCGTGGCTCGACTTTGCCGGCGAGATGGGACGAGGTTGTCATTCAGCGCCTATAAGAAATCGAGAATCGCCTCGCCGGAATCGGTGAGGACGGGTCACAACCCAACCGGGTTATTAGCCAAGCCAACCCCCGTTCTCCACTAAAAATCCTCGATGCTGAGATTCTGAGGAATTTCAGGCCACCTCAGTTCGAGATGTACAATGGAGAGAGTGATCCTGCAGATCACATGGAAGGGTTCAAAACCCTCATGATCATTCACAGCGCCTCGTATCCTCTCCTCTGTCGTGCGTTCCCAGCCAAACTGTGTGGCCCGGCATGGGAGTGGTTCTTCAAGCTCCCCCCAACTTGATTTTCTCGTTCGACCAGCTCGAGGTGAGCTTTCTTGCTCACTTCGTGACCAGTCGTAAGGTCGAGAAGACGAGTGCATCCTTTATGGACCTCAAGCAGAAGGAACGAGAGTTCCTTTGGGACTTCGTGCGAAGGTTCACCGACGAGGCTAGGTCGGTCTCTTCTCTCGATGCCAGCATCGCATTTGCAACCTTCCGGCACAATGTTCACCATGGCCAGCTGAAGGCCTCCCTGGTGAAGAAGTCACCCATCGATTTTATAGATTTCCTCAATAGGGTCAAAAAATACATTCGAGCCAAGTAGGCTCTGCACCCGGAAAGCCCGAAAGAAACCCTAGCCAAGGGGAAGAGAAAGTTCGATGATTGTGAGTCTTCAAAGAAGACTCAGAAAGATCCATTCGGTCAGAAATGACCGCCTCCTATCCCCTGCTTCGAGAGGTTCACCCCACTTACTCAGAGTGTGTCAGCCATCCTCATGGAGATTGAAAACAAGGAGATGGTCTGCCATCCTCCCCGATCGAACAACAGCAAGAAGACGGACCTGAGATTCTACTGTTTGTTCCATCGGGACCACGGGCACAAGAATGATACTTACCATGCCTACAAAGACGAGATTGAGGCCTTCATCCAGAGGGGCTACCTAAGGGAGTTCACTCGAATTAACCTAAGGGACCATAGGGCTTTGCCCTCTCCTCAAATAGCCGACAGTCGTCCAGAGGCAGAACCCGAGCCCGAAGAAGCCGGGGGGTTGGCCATTCTTTACTGAGCCCATGACGAACCCATGAGGGGAGTCCAGCTCCTCCCGCAAGGCCTTCATATGGGAGGTTAACGTCATTCAAAACTATCCACCACTAGGGATTAAGGAGTGGCGGTCTCATTCTATAGTGAACATCTGGAAGGCATCTGACTCCCTTATTGTGATGCCCTAGTAGTCGGCCTCGGTATGGTTAATCATGAGATCCATTGCATCCTAGTTGACAACGGGACCTTCATCAATATCCTGTTCCTGGATGCATTCAAAAAGCTCAAGCTCTCTTACGAGAGATTAAAACCAGCGGGATACACATTCCATGGGTTCTTGGTCGTCCCTGTCCAAATTGAGAGAATCGTCACTCTCGACGTAATAGTCGGAACTGCCATGACCATCCGAACAGAGGTAATGGACTTCATGGTGGTCAACGTCAAGGCCGCTTATAATGCCATCCTCGGTAAACTCGGCCTCTGCTCCCTCCAGGTGAAAGTCTCCACCTATCACCTGAAGATGAAATTTCCTACTAACCACAGGGTCGGCATTGTCCGAGGCAATCAGGAATCTTCCTGTGCCTGCTATATGGCCGCAGTAAAGGGCAGGGTCGTCCTCGACGCAATGGAACTCCCATCTAACAAGAGCCAGTTGCACTTGGAGCCCGTAGAAAAATTGGACGAGATCCCCTTCTCTAGGAAGGACGAATCTAAATGATTCCGAGTGAGCTAGTCTCTTGCTACGGACCTGAAGCTGTCAATTATTAGTTGTATTCTTCGGAACGCCGATCTCTTTGCATGGATGCCCTCGGATATGCCAAGGATTTTGGAGGAACTCATCATGCACAAACTAAGCATCCATCCAAAGTCGAAGCCAGTCCAGCAGATGCGGCGTAAGTTCACTCTCGACAGGCAACGTGCGGTAAGGGAAGAAGTGGAAAAGCTCCTCTTAGCACGGTTCATACAAGAAGTCAACTACCCGCAGTGGTTGGCAAAAGTTGTAATGGTGAAGAAATCGAGTGGCAAGTGGAGGATCTGTATGAACTTCAAAGACCTTAACAAGTCCTGTCTTAAAGATCTGTTTCCCCTCTCGAGCATCAACACCCTGAAAGATGCGACCTTAGGTCACGAGCTGCTGAGTTTCATGGATGCCTTCTCAAGCTACAACTAGATCAGAATGTTCCTTCCAGACATCTCCAAGATCGCCTTTGAGACAGACCAAGGCCTCTACTGTTACAAGGTCATGTCTTTTAGGTTGAAGAATGCCGGAGCCATGTATCAAAGGCTCGTCATCCGGGTATTTAAGGAGTAGAATGGGCGGAACATGAAAGTATATGTCGATGATATGCTCGTCAAGAGCCGGAGATGGCAAGATCATGTCACTGATCTGGAGGAGGCCTTCGAGGTCCTACGATCCCACAATATGAGACTTAACCCCTCCATATGCACCTTCGGCATCACCTAGGGGAAATTTCTCAAATTCTTGGTCAGCCATCGAGGCATCGAGGTGAACCCCGAAAAGATTCAGGTCATACTGGACATGGCCCCTCAAAGAAGTCCAACGACTTGCGGATCGGCTGGCTGCCATCGGTTGTTTCCTCTCCAAGTTTGGAGAAAAGTCACTTCTGTTCTTCAAAGCTCTCTGGGGGGGAAAGCTTCAAGTGGGAAGATTCTCAATGGTAGGCTTTCGATCAACTGAAATCCTACCTAGCCAACCCCCCACTCCTTAGCAAATCCGAGCTGGGAAAACCCTCTATCTCTATCCAGCTGCTTCGGAACATGCGCTCAGTGCCGTATTAGTCAGGGAGAAAGATGGGTTCTAGAAGCCCATCTATTATGTCAGCAAGATCATGCACAATGTTGAACTTAGATACACAAGGATGAAAAAGGTTGCCTATGCATTGGTCGTGGCTGCTCGAAAAATCCTATTGTGCTTTCAAGCCCACTCCATCCGAGTCCTTACAGACCAGCCTCTTAAGACAGTCTTCAACAAACCTGAAAATTCTAGCCGCTAAATCAACTGGTCAATCGAATTGAGCTAGCATGACATTAGCTACCAACCTCGGGCCATCAAAGGGTAGCCCCCGCAGAATTCATCACCGAATGTACCATTCCCGAAGCATCTGAAGTTCGAGATGACGAACAAGTGTGGGAGATCTATGTTAACTGATCATCGTACAAAGGTGGAAGCAGAGTTGGCGTCATACTCAGAGGCCGCGATAACTTCGTCCTCCAGTACTCCTTGTGTCTCAATTTTCAGGCCTCCAACAATGAGGCAGAATACGAAGCCATGATCTTCGGGCTCATGCTTGTAACGACCCGAAAAAATAGCATATGGCTATTTTGCATCTAAATGTGGGCGCAATTGAAAATTGCACGCGAGTATGTTATTTTTGATAACAATTATTTTAATTCAGAATTATCGGTTATTGCCTAGTTTATTTTATTATTACTTTCGAAATTAAATTATTTTTATACGGATTATTACAAAGTAGTTTTAATGTATTTTGTATTGTTTGGGATTATTAGAGTAGAGAGTTGGGCTTTATTTGAAATGTATTGAGGCTAGGGGGCTTATACGAAACATTCCCTTAGATATTTATTCATCTATTATTATTTAATTACTTTTTACAAAAAAAAACCCCCACATTCTCTTCCTTCTCCTTCTCCTTCTTCTTCCTTCTCTTTTCTCTTCCCGTCTGGTTCCACCCCAACCCAGATAACACCCCCCCGGTTCCCTTCTTCTCCTTCCCCTACTTCTTCCTCCTCCCATTCACTCCCAACCAAAGAAAACCCAACCCCTTCTCCTTCCCTTCTTCTTCTCCCCGTTCCCTTACTTTCCCGATGCCGACCCCAAGAAAGAAACCCCCTGCCCTTCTCCCTTTCCTTCTCCTCGTTCCCTTCCCATCCCGACCCCAAAAACGAAGAGAACCCCGACCTCTTCTTCTCCTTTCCTTCTTCTCCCGTCTGGTTCCATCCCGACCCAGAGAACCACCCCCCTCAGCCCTTCCTCCCTCCCTTCCTTCTCGTCCCGTTCACTCCCAACCGATGGAAAACCCCCATTTCCTTCTCCTTCTTCTTCTTCTTCCCAATTGGAAGGAAACCCCCCGCCATCGAACCCATCGACCGATGCTTCCCCACCTCAAAATCCACCTCTATTCTTCGTCGATTCCAAATTAAATCGAGGCGTAGACTAAGTGAGGGATTCTCTATATCGTAGTAGCGTCGGATTTTCGATTGGACTTCGCGAAGGTAAAACCCTAACTATTTTATTGTATAAAATTTAGTTAGGTTAATTTTTATTGAGTAGGGTTATTTTGGTAGGGAGATTTAGAGATATTGGAAATTGTAGATGTGAAAAATTAGTAGGTTATTAGAGAGATTGTGAGTTGTTAGTAAAATAGGTTTTTGGGTTTGTAAAAGAGAATTATATGGATATGAATTAATTCTCGTATGGTGATAGAAATTGTAGTTGGACTGTTAGATTATTTTGGTGGCGATTTTAGTAATTAATTGGGAATGGAAATACCGTAAGCATTAGAGTATCACGTGCATCGCACGTGTATATCCCAAGCGTTCAGTAAACGCTTTTGTGATATTTGGGGATAGTGTTATTAGCTTTTATGATTGGTTTGAATTATTTGAGTTTAATCTCTTTGAAATTGATGATAGGATATATTCGCGACTTCGGATGCGGGATGGCATGGTGACGCTTCGAACCTTCGCGAAATGTGGTGAGTTAGTTTAATTATATATATTTTTGTGGGTTGATGAATATGTGAGTATTAATTTATCTATGTATTTGTGATTTAAGAAGGATATATGTGAGTTATATTATTTATATATTTTCGTGGTTTAAAGATATATGTGAGTTGATTTATTTACGTATTTTGTGGGTTTAAGAAATATGTGAGTACTAATTTATTTATATGTATTTTGTGGTTGAGAAATATGTGAGTATGATGTATCTACTTATATTTTATGTTGTGGCCGAATTTTATGGCTTTTTGATATACTTCGCAGAAGTTATGTTAAAGAGTGACTTTGAGGGAAAATACGGATTTTTATGGCCCGAAAATAGGTTTTTGTGATATTTGGTGAAGTTAACTATTTTGAGTATATAAAACCAATATACGGGATTAGTTATGTATGTGGGGATTCCTTACTTCCAAATTAGTTGTTTGCTCTCCTTATTTGTTTATGTATATGTAGAAAGAACCATCTTTAGGGTTACTACTTGTGTAGGTGACGAAAGGAACCCATCCTTTAGGTGTGAGTTGTTGTAGGTTGAGAAAGAACCCATTTTGAGGGTTGAGTAAATTGTGGATGTTAAAAAAACCCAACTTGATGTTATGTTAGTTATAGTATAATAAAGAAACAATCCTTTGATGTTGTCAGTTATAGGATGCTAAAAGATCACACCTTTATGTTGATTACTTGTTGTAGGTTGAGAAAGAGCCCATTCCTATGGCTATATTATTTGTGCATGCAAAAAAGAACCCATTTTAGTAGTTAGTAGTAGTGAGTAAAAAGAACCCATCCTATGGATTTGGATTGTTGTAGAGAAAGAATCCACACTTGTGATATAGTAAGAATCCATGCTTGAATTGTGGTAGAAAGAAACCCATGGTTAAGTTGTAGTAGAATATCATGCTTGAGTTGTGTGAAGAACCCATTCATGTGTATGTGACATTCCCGTGAAACCTATCATGTTTGAGTTGATTATAGTGAGAAACTCATGTTTGAGTTGATTATAGTAGGTATGCCATGATGAGTTGATTTTAGAAGAAACCCATGCTAAGTTGATTATAGTAGATTCTTCTGTTACTTCTTATTATAGAAGATCAAGTTTGCTAGTAAGCACAGTTGGTTGCTTCTAGGTTTGATTACCTGTATGGTTGTTTGTATGTGGTTTTGCGCGTACGTGGCTCGACTGGCCCGTATGTAGCTGTGGGTCTCATACGCAGCTTATTTGGCTCATATATGTGTTGTGGTCTCATACGCGGCTCGACTGGCCCGTATGTAGATGTTGGTCTCATATGGAGCTTATTTGGCTCGTATACATGTTGTTGTCTCATACGCGGCTCGACTGGCCCGTATGTAGCTGTTGGTCCCATACGTAGCTGTTTAGCTCGTATGTGTTTTTGGTTACTCGTATGTAGCTTCTTAGCTAATACGCAGTTTGTTGTGCTCATCTAGGGTGATATCATTGCCCTAGGGCTATCGACCATCAAGACGTGTGTTTAGCTTACTCCTAAGGGACTGTGGACGAGTCACTTCGCGGGTGCCGTCAGATCTTAACCGTTGGTTGATTGCGGACCGGAGTGTGACGAAATCCAAGTTCAGGGTAATAGCATGCGAATGCGTTCGTATTGCCGGGGTCTTGGATCGATAGGCCATGAACCGGATCTTGAGGGATTCTGGGAAAGTCTAGGTTGAGCAGCCTAGTAAAGTTATCTTGCGAGGTCTAATTTAAGGCCTAGCATATTGTGTTTATAATATTGTCATCCCTAGGATTGTTCAAGTTAGGGACATCATTAAGGTAGTGACTTATAAAGATCATTTTTACTTAGACCCTTTGCCGAAAAGAGAGGAGTCGGTTGTAGGGGGCGCCTTACGACCAACTTGTCCCTCGAGGCAGGCCTTAGGTGGTGATATTGGGTTTTACCTTCCCGTCAAAGGGATACGTACGGTGGTGTCTCACGAGTTGGGAGCACGGGTTGCGTATCTCGCGCTGTTAATTCCTGAAGTGCCATGATAAGGCGGGCGGAGCTAGGGGGATGGACCCCGGAACTTCGTCGGGTCCTTGGCCAGGGGGAGCGAACAGGCCATAGATCACGGTATATGAGTTAGGGGTGACACAGGATAGGCTTTATGCTATACTGCGCTCGGGAGACCCTGTGTTCGTCTGGTTTTTGAGTGAGGTCCGGTTTACCGGGTAGTAGTGGCAAACATAGACACCATGAGCGTACTGTATTGGTGGGACTTGACCACGTTTGCAACCTCATCAGTCATGTAGTATCTGTCAGGAACAGGTTGTGTACAATTAGAAATTCATAACGCGGGTTCAAATCCCTATATTTGGAGAGACGGCTTGAGATGGGCGCATGTAGTATGGGCTGCATGTTGCTTCGGAGACTTGCTGGCATTAGAATAAGAGCATCATCGCATTAGTAATCTTGCATTAGAATAAGAGCATCGTTGTATTGGTAATTTTGCATTAGAGTTTAAGTCATAACGTACACAGACACAAATTATATGTACACGTGTCTTTTCCATTCGAGATGAATTGCGAATGTGATAATGAAGTAGATTAATAACCAAGCTATGGGCTTGGGATGTGATGTGATATTACCCAAGTTGGGCTTGTGATGTGCGTGATTATTACCCGAGCTATCGGCTTGGCGTGTGATATGTTATTGCCAAAACTATGTTGGGATATGGGGTACATTGTGATAAAATGCAAGTAAATGGTAAGGTGCAATGAGATGTTAGGTTGGACATGAAGGAATGTGGTATAATGAGAATGAAGGCATATGTCTATGAGGTGATACGTGATATAAGGAAATAAAATCAATATTGTATTATGAGTGGTTATTCAAATGGTTACTAAATATAAGTATGTTATGAGCGGGTATAGATATACATACAGGTGATGACTCAGAGAGTATTTGATGTAAAATCTCATTTATGATGTTTACATATTCAGATGTCAAGTAAGATTTGTTTATCTTGGAAATTGTGAGTTCGTTATGTTTTTACTTGTAAGTTTAATTTATTTACTTATTTAATAAATTACACTCACACCAGAAATGGCTAACCCTTTAGTGTTTGGGGGTTAGGGAGTCCCTGGACTACCCTAGGTCCCTACCGTTACAGGTCCTCGGCAGTGCAGAGGTGAGGTGTAGGTACAGGTTCCGTGGAGTGGAGCTCCAGTTATAATTCGTTGTTATGATTTAATTGTGAATAGTAAAGATTTATGCTTTAAATTGTATTTTTGATGTATAAGTGTGAGGAGGATGATGAAGAGTATAGTGTGAGGCAGCAGGATATGGTTTCGACCCGTACCCATTTCGTTGTGGATTGCCGGGCGTCGTGGTAGGTTTTTACAGGTTATTTTCTAAAAAACTTACTACATTTTCAAAAGGATTTATGCTTTTTAATTGATAATTGTTAAACCATTATGAGTTTGGCCCCCAGAGCATATATATATATATTGCCTATGTGATGATGCTCATTTTGGCCTGGGGAGCCCGTATTTTTATTGCCTGTGATGTAAGCTACGGAATTTAGAGCAGAATTCCGTAAGCTTTTTGTGTTTTGGGGCAAAAATTACAAGGGAGACTCTGCCCAAATTTTCTTTGAAACATAACTATTTTAGTTTATGTTTAAAGTGATATAGAAATTGGAAGAATTGATTTTGGAGTCAAAAAGAAAAGAAAAGGGGCAGGCAGTACAGTTTGGTATTACAAACTGATATTTGTGATTACTGCATAGTAACTCTGTGTTGAATAAAAAGTTTTAAATTTTCCAGCTTTTTCTGTGTATCGTGACTAATTGAAGAGAAGATCTTGGCATGTGTCACGGTTTCCCAGTCATGTGGAAATCGGGGGCGTTACAATGCTAGCCCACAAGGCAGGGGCAAGACGAATAAGGGCCTTCAGTGACTCTCAGCTCATGTTCAATCATATTTCCGGGGATTATGAAGCCTGTAATGCCCGGATCATCCAATACGTGACCCGTGTCAGGCAACTCTTAACAATCTTCGAAGGCACCACTGTTGAGCGCATTCCGAGGGAACAAAATAGCCAGGCCGATGCCTTGTCCAAGCTCGCCTCGTCGTCCTTCGAGGGCCTAGATCACACTGTCCTTGTTGAGATCCTCCTCAAGCTTAGCAACGAGAACCCTAAGGTCCTCTGCATCAACCCAGGCATTCAAGCAGGCACTTGGATGGATCCCGGTCGGAAGTTTTTGGTAGATGGCAAACTCCCACTAGACAAGGTCGAAGCCAGGAAGACAAGAATCCGATCAGAAAGATTTACCCTGATTGATAATGTGCTCTTCAAGCGCTCGTACACTAAGGTGGACGGGAGACCATATCTTCGATGTCTGAGTCCCGATGAAGCCAAGTATGCACTAAATTCTTGACTAAACTAGTAAAAGAGTTCAGAATAAAGATTGTTAGAAATATAGTGAAATTAACATAGTTAAAATACATAGTAAATGTATAAAGTATATAAATAAAAAAAATATAAAGCTTAGCTTAATAGAGTATAGTAAAAAAAATTGTAAAACAATTAAGGCAGCTAAGAACAAAAGACTAGAATGAATAGAAAAATTGAAATAGTGTTGACACTTTACAATGCAATAGGAAGAATTTTAGAATAAAATAGGCTAAGAGCGTAAATACAAATTAAGTAGTTTAAAAATTAACTACGATTAAAAGAGTAGTGTTATGATATAGAAATAAATAGTAAAATAAAAATATTGAAATATAAAACAAATTGATAAATAATTGAGAAGAATATACTAATTGAAAAGTAGTAAGCAGTAGCTAATAAAAATTTGAAAATTTTAACAAAAGAGAAGTTTAATTTAAAGAAAACGTTAAGAATAGAATGATTAAAATTGTAAACTAAAGTAGGATTATATATTTAGAGGTAAGAAGGAAGTAGCAATTTAAGAGAAGACTATAGGATAAAAATTTGAAAAAAAATATATGAGTGTTAAATTTCGTTAGAAAGTATAAAGAAAATAAGATAAGTAAAATAGAAATAATGATGTATATAAAAATAATATTATAAAATTTTCATTTTTAAAAGTCATATAACAACTTTATAGAATAATGATTAATATATATCAAAATATTTATAAGTCGTCAAGTATAGCAAGAAAATCAACATATAATATTTTATATGTAAATAAGCGTAAAACTATATGATAAAAAAAATACTATACTATGAAAATTATAAGTAATTGGAGTGGTAAAATAAAATATAATAGTAGTAAAAGTAATAATATATTATTGAAATAGTATATGATATTAATTGTATAGAAATAAAATGTAAATAGTAAATAAAAATATAAATAATAAAAGTTATATTATATGAGTAACAACCATATAATAGATATGTTAGTAATAAAATATAAAATAAAATGAAATTTTAAAAAATATAAAGTACTAACATATCTATATAATAAAACACAAAGAAAGCTATCAAGTGGCTCTTCTTCAATTCCCTCAAAATCAAAGGTCCAGATCTAACCTCACAAAATATATTTTCCCCCCAAAACTCAAATTCAAATTCCCCCCTAAAAAAAAATCATTTATTTATTTAATTATTTCTCTCTCTCTCTCTTTCTCTCTCTCATTCTCTCTCTCATTCTCTTTCTATTTACTAAGAAATTTAAATTTTCAAATTTCAGGTTTGTAAATTTTCAGATTTTTTATATTTTTTTTGTGCTCATGTTACATTAAAAATAGCAGATATCTCTTCAATAGTTAAATTTCATCATTTTCCACCCTCAAAGTTCTAAGAAGTTGGATTTTATACCCTCATTTATAAATATTTTCCAACATATATTAATGGAAACATAGACTTTTATTTACAACTAACTATTGTCATAGTATTCAAACTTGAACTACATAATTGTTTTTATACTGTTTACAAGGTTTTTCATATGCTGTATCGTTCCGAAGACGTGCCATAGGCACGTGCCCACGGACAAATCTAGTGTAAAGATGAAGTATAAAAATAATAATATTAGGATAGCAAGAGTAGTTAATAGTAAACAATAATATGGGTTGAAAAATAAAATAAAATTAGTAATAATACATATATGCAAGACATAGAAGTAAGTATAAATAATAAGGTAATTAAGTAAATATGTAAATTGTATTATAAATAACAAAGTTGAAACAGTATAGAATAAGTTGTAAATTAGTATAAATTGGTACAAAAGAATAAAATAGTGACAAGTAATATATATAAAAATAGAAGAAAAGTTAAAAAGTTGGAAATAAAGTAGAAAATTACAAAATTATATTCTTAAAAATAAAAGTATAGATTATACATATTGAATATAAATAGTAAATTTAGTATTAATGAAAATAATCCATAAGAAGTAAGAAGAAATAAAATAAAATAATTGCATAAGCTTAAATGCAAATGCGAATGAGAAATAATATGTAGGGTAGCAAGTTAGCATAATAAAAATAAATAATTATATATTATAATATATACAATAATGTAGTAGTTAAATAAGTGTAAAACAATATGTGTAACAAGTATGTTAAAATATATATAATAAATATAGTAAATAGTAGAAAGTAAATGTTGTAAAAAAAATAGCAAAGAATGTAAAAGAGTAAAAATATAAGTAGTAAGTGAATATAGTATATTAGAGAAATAAAAGTACAAAAATAAAATAAAACAATAAAATTAATAAGTAGCTATAAATAGTGAAGAGTAAATTTAAGAAAAAATAGTAAATAATAAGTAATTACAGTAGTATTGAATATAAGCTATAAAAACAAAATAGTAAATAAAGAAAAATTATAATGTGTAGAATTATATTATACTTATATAAGTAAGAATATTCAAAACATGTTAAAATTTATTGAAATGAGTAGGACAATATATAATAATAAAAATTATAGTATTGTAAAGTCAAATCATATGTAAAATAAATGTAACCATATAAAAATCAAAATTTAAAATCTAATATAAATTATAATAAAGGAAAATAATAGTCTTAATAATAATTTAATAAGTAGTAATTAAAATTAATAAAATATGTAAAAATAATAGCAAAATAAATGAGTATACATAAAAGCACGTAAAAATGTGACAAAAGTTTAAGAATGAAAATTAAGTAAGAAAACAGTGAAAGTTTAAGACTAAAGAAGGTAGATAAATAAATATCATTGTGAATTAATAGTAAAACAAAAGATTTTTTTTTTTTGGGAAAAAGTATTAAGAGTTAAAGATGAAAAAAACTATAAGGAAAATACACGAAGAAATAAAAGGAAAAAGTTAGTCTATGTACAAGGTATCATAAATGCTAGGTTCAAACCAAACATAGCATTCGTGATACAAAAGAAAAATATGCTCGCATACACAATCATATCAATGTATATGAAGAGAGTATCATGAATGCAAGTTCAATAACTATAACATTCATCACTCCAAACTGACACACACATCTAATGTCCACCCTAATTTTGTTTCCCTTATAATTTTTGTACTACTTATTGAACTTAGCTCTCATACCACTCTATAACGCCCCGAATTAAAAAAACAAGTAATTCATAGAACAACTAGGATCGTTACTTCAATTTTGTACAAAAATACAAAGAATTTAAATAGTTTTCAATACAAATCAGTTCTTTACAATGCACAGCGGAATATATATATAAAATACAACTTATATCTTCAAAACCTTCAATCTTGTAATATCCATCGACAACAAACTCATGCCCATGCCGCTCGTTAATCCGAGTTATGCAAAACTCGAGAACTGCGGGCTCGTCAATTGAATGCAACTAACGCAGTGCTATAATACAGCGATCCTCAACTTTAAATCACAAACTTGATGCACAAAACAAAAATAATAATGAAAAAGATAAATAAATAAGAGATGGTGAATCTAATCTAAGTGTATAAGTGTATGCCATGAAACAAAAGTCAAAATGCATAAAATAATGACAAAAAACAAGTATTCAAGAAAGCAATAAATACACACAATGCACACTAATGCACACTTGTTCGGATTCTATGCATCTCATACTACATAGGTCTAAGGGCAAGCCCTTAACGCAATCCTCATTATAGGGTTCAATCCCTCGTTATGAAAAATACGATCGATCTATTGTGATTAGTTTATTTTCACAAAACTCCATAATACGATCGATCTAACTCTTTAGTGGACTGTAGATAATTTTTCTCAGCCTGAGTTTACTTGAAAAACAGTAACCCACGAATTTCAAACTCAAATGTTAAACATATATCTATATTTTAATTTATTTTTCTCTCATTTGCACACACAAATTGCATTTCTCCAATTTAAGAAAATAACAAATTTTGTATCTCTTACAACCCATTTTATGAGCCCATTTGTACCAATTAAACATAACTACATATTTCTTGACTACAAGGAAATAATCTTCAACACTTTTTCAAACAAGTTATAAATTTCGACATTACCATTTCAATCATGCATAAACTAGTATACTATATGGCATTAACTCATTTATTATTACTTTCTTTCTAACTATCATGATATCAATTCCTTTTCTTGATCACAACATGGTTTCTACAAGTCATGGCATAAACACAATAGCATGGATTAAATCTACATTTACCACATCAAATTAATCTACTTTACTCATTTGTCAACACTAGCTTGCTTGTCCTACAATTAGAAAGCATAAAGATCACCCACCTCTAATGAAGACTTGCAAAAAAGATGAAGAGACACAACTCCTAGAAAACTCCTAGAAAACTATAGAAAACTCCAATTTGTCTCCTCGAATTCCGCGCACCAAGAGCAACTCCCCAACTCTCCATGTTTTCGGCAGTAACATGGACAGCACCACAGGGACACAATAGCCCACACTTCACATCTATAAATATATATATATATATATATATATATATATATATATATATATATAATTATATATATATATATATATATATATATATATATATATAATTATAATTATAATTATATATATATATATATATATATATATATATATATATATAATTATAATTATAATTATATATATATATATATATATATATATATATATATATATATATATATATATATATATAATGAAAAGCTATATATGTGTATATATAGACAGTGAGAAGGTGGAGTAGCAATGTGGGCATACTGGATGGGATTTGGGGTGTTCGGGATTGCACAGAGGAGGAAAGAAAGAATGGGGGAGAAAGCATTGTATGAATGTATATATATATATATATATATATATATATATATATATATATATATATATGACAAATGCTCCATTGAAAATGGGTTTGTTTTCACGGGTTGGAAAACAACGATCTGGACCGTTGATCGCTCTTGATTGTGATCAGCGGCTCAGATCGCCTCCGCCTATCACCCTTTATCACTTAAGTGGTAGAGGGTTATTTTGGGAATTTCATCCCAAATAACTCTTCGCCTGATTCGCTCTAAAATAATTGTTCTCAAACAATGGGAATTTCTATAAAATTTTATAGCCTTGGCTGTTGTTAGGAACAACGACCTAGGTTATAAAAATTGAGAACATAGGCCATTGTTCAAACAACGGCCTTGTTCTCAATTTTTATAACCCAACAACGGCCTAGGTTAATTCATTTTTTTAGAATTCGTGAGGCGAAGAGTTATTTGGGACAAAATTCCCAAAATCACCCTCCGCCACTTAAGTGAGATGGGTGATGGGCGGCTCATTTCTGAGCTGTTGATCACGATCAAGAGCGATCCAATGGCTCGGATCGCTGTTTTCCGACCCGTGAAAACTAGACCCGTTTTTAATGGAGCATTTCTCTCTCTCTCTCTTTCCCTCTCTCTCTCTCTCTATACACACACACACACACACACACACACACTGAGTGGTGGACTTTAGTGTAGAAGGCAAGACATGCTGAATGGAGATTTCTTTGCTGGTTTCGGCAGAGGAGGAATGAAAGAAGTGAAAGAGGTGAGGAGAAAGGTATAGGGGTAGGGGTATTATATAAGGGGATTAGGGGATGGTTACAATAACTACTTGTCCACTAACCCCATGAACACCACCCACCAATCCACTATCTCCACTCACTCAAATTCAAACACTCAGTTTTTCCCTCTACTCAATGAACAGCCCGGCCAACAATTCATGGGTAAACATACGTGCACGTGCGATGCACTTGCACACACTTTACTCATACACATATTTAATTTAAAAAAAACATATGTATATAATATATTGTAAATATTTAAGTAAAAATTAGTTTAATAAAAATTTATAGGTTTTCATGCAAAAATAAAATAAATACACACATTTCAAAATTTATTTTTGAAAAAGAATACGCCCAAATATGTTCACCGAAAATACGTGCGTCACACGTAAAATATCAAAATGCGAAATCGACTTCATCAATGGAAAATTATTAAAATATAATCGAAAACAACATAAGAAAAATATATTTATTAATTTTTATATTCCACGATGTAATCACTATGTACATAGAAAACACGTGCATTACACGTACAAAATTATTTTAATCAAAATAGGAGAAAAATGAACTTCTGTTTATAAAACGAGTTCGAACACATAAAATAAATAATCAATACACATAAAAATATCACACGTAGCGGTGGAAAAATACGTAATCGATACGTGCATCGAAAACACGTAAAAAGCACGTAAAAACAACGAGATTGACATTTAACATTTGAGTTGACTCAAATAGGATAAAATCAATACGGAAATCCATAAATAGTCGGAAATCAAAATACATAGTGAAAATACGTTACAAATATTACCAGTAACAGTACAAAATACACGTGCATAACACACGAGGGCAAAATTATCATTTTCAATTTTGCGGGGTGTTACATTGCTTCCACACTTGAGGCACTGGTTGGCTATCCCTCAGTCCTTGCGCAAGTGTCCAACCTTATGACAGTAATCACAAGTCAGATTTGTTCTTGGGGCAGCAGGTGGATATGGCCGTGACCTCACTGGAGGGGTCGGATCTGGCTTCCTAATAGGCCCACCAGAAGATCTAGCAACAACGGGGTACGGGGCAGAATGCTGAATAGAACGCTTCCTCGTAATAGTCTGTTCTTGGCTTCTGGCAGCCTCCAGGAGGTCAGCATAGGATCGGAGTTGGAAGGCAGTCAGGCGATCCTGAATCTCAATATCCAAGCCCAACAAGAAATGGTGGCCCCTATCTTCATCATTCGCTACCATGGAAGTGGCAAAACGGCTCAGTCGGGTGAATTCGGCAGCATACTCGTCTACGGTCCGACTCCCCTGAGTTAGCGCGACAAATTGCCGCTCCATTTCATTTCTAGTGACATCGGGAAAGAACTTCGTGAGAAAACTCTCTTTGAAGATGGCCCAGGCGATGGGGCGCCCTAGCCGTTCCATCTCAGCTCGCCCCCAAATGTTAGCGAGGTCAACAAGCTGGATGCTCACGACATCCACACGATCAGCATCTGCTATTCGTGCTGCAGTCAACAGTTGCTCGGTCCTGATAAGCCATTGCTCGGCTTCGAGCGGATCTTCAGTGCCTGAGAACTTGTCTGGGTGTAGCCTCATGAAATCTACCACATTGCCAGGTCTCGGTGGTAGCACCCCGGGCGCCGGTTCAACGGATTCCCTGTTGGCTGCTCCCAAGGCCACCCTTATCTGTTCATTATGCTCCTGCTGCATCTGCATCATCTATTGCATCAGCAGTTTATTCTGCTCACGCTGCATTTGCATCACTTGTGCAACAGTGGGCTCTTCCGACTGATCATCCCCAGTTCGGGAGGACGAAGCACCCTTTCTAGCCATAGTCTGTAATAAAATCAAACAGTTAGCATCCAGATTATAAGTTGGTTATCAATTATCCATGTGATTCACTTGTTTTACATATTGTTGAGTCAAACTGGTTAAAGCCAAACTAATCAGGGTCCAACCCCAAACTAGTTAGAGCCAAACCTGGCTCTGATACCACTAAAAATGTAGCGCCCCGAATTTCCAATATTAGAAAATACGTGGCACTTTCCCAGCGATCCACTTCAATGTAACAATATACATAGACCAAAAACTCAAGTCATTTTATTCCAAATTCTTATTACAATATTCTTTTTCAATTGCAGCGGAAATACAAAAACACCTTAAAATACATTTAACTGTTACAACCCTTTCTCCTTACAAAATTACTCAAGGCTCTATTATAACACTCATAAAATCCAAAGCTACCCCAAGCATCCAAGCTCCCAACTCTAAGCAGCTACCTGTAACACATGAGGTTAGAGTTGAACCCTAACCCCCAAACTAAAGGGGTCAGCCATAAATGGTGTGAGTGATATAAACAACAAACATAAATAAACAATAAACATAAATTCTCGAACAACATGTACTGAACAAAAATACATAAACTGAACATGTAATGTGCAACAAGAAACGATAGGCCAGTACAAGCGTGAAGTCAAGTCGAGAAACAATACCAACGCTCAAGTATCCATCAATCAATCACTCTCAAAATAGTACAGCTCAACTGCACTGTACAGTCGACTGTTTAACGAACCAGTCGACTATTCTGAACTAACAGTAATCCTCACATCTCAGAATGTGTCCAACCATCAATAAATCTCAATACCACGATGTATGTCCAATCAATCGATCACCAATAATGCCATAGATCGGATACCCATATATCCATCTACAAAAAAAACTAAAGATAATATAGATCGAATACATACTCGGTATGCAATCACTAATAGTGACTCTTACACCGACGAACATATCCATCTACAAACAAACTAAGAGAGTATAGATCGAATACATACCCGGTATGCAATCACTGTAGTGACTCTTACACCGACGAACATATCCATCTACAAACAAACTAAGAGGGTATAGATCGAATACGTACCTGGTATGCAATTACTGTAGTGACTCTTACACCGACGAACATATCCATCTACAAACAAACTAAGAGGGTATAGATCGAATACGTACCCGGTATGCAATCACTGTAGTGACTCTTACACCGACGAACATATTCATCTACAAACAAACTAAAGACTGAAAGAACACTCAAGATTATGAAGAACTCCTCAGGACCAGTCGACTTATGCGATAGTAAGTCGACTGCCCCGAGAACCAATATCCAAGATTATAACAAGTGCTATAAGTCGACTTAATAAACCATCAGTCGACTTACCCGGGACAATTACCAATAATTCTCAAGAACATTCCAAGTGTTAACAGTATAAGATGACTTATAAAAACATAAGTTGACTTATCAACAATATAAGATGACTTATAAAAATCATAAGTAGACTTATCAACAATATAAGATGACTTATAAAAATCATAAGTAGACTTATCAACAATATAAGATGACTTATAATAATCATAAGTAGACTTATCAAAACATAAGATGACTTATAATAATCATAAGTAGACTTATCAAAATATAAGATGACTTATAAAAATCATAAGTAGACTTATCAAAACATAAGATGACTTATAAAAATCATAAGTAGACTTATCAAAACATAAGTCGACTTAAATGAGACATAAGTCGACTTATAAGAACATAAGTCGACTTATAAAAACATAAGTCGACTTACCCGAGAGAAATTCTACGATAACTTTGAAAAATAAATTCTAAGTGTACCAGTCGACTGAGAAGGGTCTAAGTCGACTGTCCAGAACGGATTTTCGAGAAAAACTAAAGATACAGCAGCTGGGTCGTACCAGTCGACTGAATAGTAGACCAGTCGACTGTCGGCCTACAGTTTTCATAAATTAGGTCTGAATACGAAAAACAAGACTGGAGTTTTCTAAAGGTTCATTGTTCATGAAATGATTCTTATTCAGGTAAAATGACAATCTCGAATACTTCTTCATTGCGGATCCATTATTCAATCATTCAATAACTCAAAACTCAATTCTCTTGTTCTCAAATTCCTAAATCTTACATTAGGGTTTCCTTAATACTTAATTCTTCCACCAAAAATAACCAAGATCTGATTATATACACCAGATCCAGATGTTCATACATCCGATCAAACCATACTTGAATCTTAACATGTTTTCGATCAATAAAGAATTTGTTAAACAAGATCTACTAAACATTCGTGGATTTCTCATGCATAAAACGAATAACGACTATTGCATCGATCACATACAAGATACGGATACATCAAACAAAACAGCACACCATCATACACACTAACAAAACTAAGTTCATATCACTCATCTTTTGAATTGTAAAGATCCAACGAAAAGCCTTCTTTTTGCTAGATCCAAATCTTCCTCTTCAACCACCAAGAGAATAGAAAATATAATAAAATCTGAGTTGTGCAGCGAATGACGGCTGCGAACTCTCTTATATAGGCCGGGAATATCATTTTTAGGGTTTAGGAATACATTTGCAAAATAGTCCTTTCAAAACATAATTTTACATATATAGTTCTTATCCTTGGAAATTCAATAAAAATCATTTAAATTAGGATTTAATAGTAAAATATACTCATTAATCTCAACTGGTACAGTTCAAAACGTCCAGAAAATACATTTTGCATTTCAACCCCTAAAAATGTCAATTTTGCAAAAAGGTCATTCTTTTCTCAAAATTTGCAAATAGTACTAATTAATTTCAGAAAAATCTGGAAAAATACTAAATAAATCCCAAATAATAAATAATGATTTTTCATAAAGGAATATTAATTTTTCAAACTTCTCAAAAGTCATTTGCACGTGTTTTGCACGTGTACAAAAGATAAATCTTTTAGAAAATATCAATTAAATCCTCAGAATTCATTTAAATTCATTTTCAAATAATAAAAATAATATTTGAAAATACGGGGTTCTACAAAAAACCTTGTCACGCCCCGCTTCCCAAAATACGGAATACAAGCATGTGACGTTGGCCCAGCGAATGACTTGCATCATTCACAAGCTGTTATCGATTCAACTCAACAATATAACGAGGAGCAATACAACCACGTATGCAATGAAAAGATAATTACATGAATAACAATACTTGGAATTTGAGCATAAAATAAACAAATATGACTGGAAACAACAATAACAATATTCAAGTAAAAAAGACCACAATACAAAGAAATAATAGAGTTCAATTATTTAAGTCTTTATAACAAGACAATGATCAATTAGCGGCGATGCAATCCATTCTTCACCATTGTAGTTCTCCTAATTCATCAGGCAATTCTCCTTGATTACTTGTAAGTTGTTCATCTAAAAAGAGAGAATAATATGTTCTTAGAGCAAGTCGTGGACAGTAAGTAGTGAAAGCAATGAAACAATGACATTTACGGTATAACAATGAATTCAATAAACAATAAGTCGATGACAATGAACAATAGCAAAATGATAACGATGCAATGTGCAATTATAATGATCAATAAAAATAACAATAAATGATATCAATAATCGATAACACTGTTCAATAATGATGACAATATGCAATGACGATGCGATGACAATCTCAAGTCTATTATTCATTTTAATCCTAACTAATGTAGCACTTCATGCGTCCCATTTATTTACCACATAGTTGCTACATACAAACAAGTTATGTTTAGACTTAGTGGTAGATTTTATAGTTCATGTACTCGACAATGATAATCAATATTCAATAGTTACAATTTAATAATTGTTGCACGATACGATAATTGGCCCCGATACACTACACGATAGATTGGGTTACTGTCGTAAGCCACAATCCATCGATAAAACAATAGCCGTTAACAACATTTAGGGAAACACGAGCCCCTCTTCCGAGTACAGTTCCTACATTGTCCGCTACTTAAGTCACCCTTAAACCCTGGCTTTTTAACAATTCTTTAAAAAATCAATATGCAATGGTTGTTGACAACATTAACCACAGAAAATACGTCTATGTGAACATGGTATTAAGATGTATAGTGTCCATACTTTTACTAATCACAGTCAACTAATACCCCTACATCAATCATGTGAACAATCAATACTAGCATACAATCTACAATAGTTGTGTAATGTCCTGACATGAATTACAATAACAATTCCTATTCATATATTTAATAATTAACTATATGAATGCATGAAAGATCTCTATAAATTGGAGGCAAAAGACGGCACGAAGTCAAGACTACTACTTGGATTCGCTTGCGTAAATCCGTAGTATCCCAATGGTAGCTAACAATAGCAGATATACGATAATCAATATAGATCTACTTGCGGGATTCAATAAACAATCTCGAATACAATATAATAACTATTCGAGGGAAAATGAATTGCCTTTTAGATGTTAATTTTTGAATATCTAGAATAACGGGATGAGAATCCCGGATGACGAACCATGAACATGGAAACACGTGCGAGCTACGTGCAACCGCTCACACAAAACGACAAACGCCCAATACCAGATCGATCTCTCCTTCACGAACAGTAAAACAGCGAATCAAGTCTTCATAACAGCAACCATGGAAACTAGACAATCCAACAGCAAATTCCAACAATGGATCCCCTATACCACAACACCAAACAGCAAACCCAATAACCCAACAGTGCCTTCTTCTTCTCAACAGTCAACGGAGAGAGAGAGAGAGACAGCAGTGGGGGACGGCAGGAGCGGCTCGACTGGCGGCAACTGGAGATGTGGTGCAGCGGCGAGGTCGAGGGCGGCTGACGGTGGGCACTGGCGGTTGGGAAACAACGCGGCGATGAGGGATCGGAGTTCGAGCAAAACTCTGTTTCTCTACACCGAAATAGAAAAATGGGAATTGTCACGCCCGCTTTTCAAAAAGGAAATATGGAATACAGATACATGACTAAGCCCAGCGAATGATTTTCATCATCCATAAGTTGTTCATAATCTTTACAACATCTCACAGAAATAATCAGAGTCGGAAGCAAGAAAAATCAACCAAGTATACATAATCGAATCAAGTATACCAACATAAATTTACTTGAAACCAAAATATAATAATAATCTCAAATAAATCAGATCTGAATAAGTTAATATCCCGGATCACATTGCCCAAATACAAAATAAATCCAAGTATCAAATACAATTGTTCAATTAAGCAACAGAAACAATAATAAAAACTCCAGCACTAATATCTCATATCACCAACTCCATCTGGTAACTAGTCATCCTGCTCTGCAATTAATAAATTGCAGGAAAAAGAAAAAGAGAAAAACAAACTCCCATCAATGCAAGTTACGGACCGCTTGTAGTGCAGGATAAAAATACAGGGAATAAATAACAAAATATAGAATAACAACAGAATAAACATAGCATGGTATAGACATATCAATAGAATATGATATCTAACATGAACTAGGAAAATAGAATCAAATAGCATGGTATACTAATAGGTATAAGTAACATGTGTCAAGTGTCAATAGTATGCAGATAGGTATACGGTTAGCAGTATCAGATAACAGTCAGACAGTAACAGATAACAGTGTCAGGTAATAGTCAGATGATAACAGGTAACAGTGTTCAGTGGCTTGTAACAGATAATAGTGTAACAGATGTCAGTTCTTACAGTCTTGTATTTATTACTATCTAGGTAGCACTTCATGCGCCCCAAGTTTTTATCATATGGTTGCTACATTCAAACAAGTTACGTTTAGATTTCGTAGAGGATCAGATAGGGACGTGTACTCAGGAATCAGTAATCAGACAGTAATCAGACAGTCAGAACCTAGTGGTCCTCCTCCGATTACACATTCCTATAGAGAAGTGTGCAGTTAGGTAAGCAGTAACAGTAATTAGACAATCAGAACCTATTGGTCCTCCTCCGAGTACACCTTCCTATAGGGAAGTGTGCGCAGTTAGGTAATCAGTATAACAGTATCGTATCACATAACAGATGCTCAGTATGGGAAACACGGGCCCCCTTTCAAGTACACATTTCTATAATTTCCCACTACTAGATCTTTTCCTTAACCCCGGCTTGGTCATTTATTATTATTATCAGACAGGCATTTATGTGTATAAAACAGAGTAAGAATAACATGGTATAAACAAATAACAGGTTCAGGATGACAGATAAACATGTACAAATGATAGACAGTTCATAAAGGAATAGAATCATACAAATGCTAGTTCAGAAATGCAAGATAGTACTATACTAAATCAGGGATTCCCGTTGCTAAAAAAATGCAAATCTTGATCCGCCGAAGAATCTGGAAAATAGACTTCCGGCCGAATCCATCAAACATATATAATTTATATAGTATTTCACAAACTCAAGTCTCAAAACATGTTTGAATCCAGAAAATGTGTTCAGTCAGAAATCAGTATTTTGTATTCACAGTCAGGAAAAAAGCATGAAATCTCATTAATTAAATCCACAAAAAATCTGGGGTACTCCCCTATATGTGTAGAATCAAAATATAAAGTATCATAATTTTTCAATATAAATAGTTTAGTCAACAAAAATCAGAAAATATCAAGATGTAGTAGTTTTGTAAATCTGGAATTGTAAACACTGCAGTACGAAAACAGCATTATCTCACAAATAGTAAGTAGAATTAGGTCGAAAATCAGGTTCTTTACTGAATAATAGTAAAATTCTGCATGTAAAGTCTTTATTTGCGAGCATGAAAAGGGCTTGTAAACTCCTTAAATAAATCCACCAAAATTCTGGATAAACCCCAATAAAGTCTAGAAGCACTGAGCAAAATTTTAGATAAAAATAATAATTTTAACACCAGAATAAAAATAAATTACTCTTCAGAATTCATAGAAAACAAAATCTGTAAACCACTCACCCCTCTGTAGTAAAATCGACATAACTCACAACTCGTAAATCGAACCTATGATCTGTCAGAAGGGTTGAAGAATACATCCATACGCTAGTTAACATCAACGTGGCATCAATCAATAATTAAAGCACAACAACCTAATAATCAATTCTACAATAGTTTATTTGTGCGGTGTTATGCATAAATAACTTCTATTATAAATAGTACATGAATGCATTAAAGATTCTATATTTTAGAGTCAATAATGGCACGAAATCAAGAATATCTTAGGTTAGCTCGTGTAAACTCTCAATATACTCGATGGAAGATAAACAATATAACAATACGATAAACAATTCATGATCTACTTTCGGAGATTCAATAAAACCTTGAATTCGACACAATATGCAATTCAAGAGGGAGGTGACTTGCCTTGATTGGATTAGTTATGAGTGAATGAACGAAAAGCGGCGGGAACACGTGCAAACCAGCAACAACGAGTACGGACAGCAATAGTAACATGTGCGATGCACATAGAAGTCCAATAGCTAGCAAGGAGAGACAGGGCGGCGCTGCGTGTGCCTGGAAAAGTTGATAGCGGTCGAGGGACTGAGGCTGGTCAATAAGGGCTCTGTTGGTCGATTGTAGGTGCATGGCGAGGTGCTGGCTGCGGCATGGCTAGGAGGGAGCTGGCGACGAGGATGATGGGTTGCGGCAGCACAGGTGTTTGGAGGCAGAGAGATGAGGAGGAGGCGAAGATAGCGACTGGTGCATGGGGTCGGTGCAGGCGCAGGAGTCGCGCACAGCAACGAGGAAGAAAAGGAATGGGGAGAAGATGAAGGGAGAGGGGGGGAGGGGGGGGGGGGGGGGGGGAGGGAGGAAGTGCAGGAGGATGGGGTTGGTGGCTATTAAGGATGGAGATTAGGTTTAGATAATTAAGGTTACGAAATTATTAGATCATAAAGAGTTAGAATTAGGGTTTTATTAATAGGTTAAATATGGATCAATACTATTGAGCTTTAGTGTTATTTAGCAGGATAAAGATAAATATTTCAAGGGCTTGGAGACAAATATGTATAAAGTAATAAGATAATTATCAATCCAACAAGAATATGATTATCATGAAAAATAGTCCAACAAGAAGAAAAGAAATTCGTGAACTTTAATTCGAATTGGGAAAAATAAGATTCGAATAATTAAACAGGGATCAATGATAGTTCCTGAACAATATTATGACCAAAATTATTCGAGACGATAAATGAAAGATAGAATAAAATTCGAATTACAAAAAAAAGATTACAATGAATCAAAAAAAAAAAGATGAAAATGGGAGTTACAAGCCGGCACTCTGGGTCTTGCTCAGCCTCTAGAGTCACACATTCCAAATTCGCAAATTTTTTAGGTTATCCATACCCTCTTTAATAATCATTTCAAATTTCATTCATTCGTATATTGAGTTCATCTTTTATTCATTCCATCCAGCTAGTCATTCTCAAATAACTAGATAAAATTTCTCAAACTGTTATACTAGGGCTTCAAAAGTCTCAATTCAATCAACATCATCTTTGTTATAATAATTCAATTCAAATTACCAAAATCTGTACTAAAATCGTTCATTCAAACCTAGAATTTAATCTAAAATATTTGTACCAATTTCCGTCAAATCTTAAATCTGCAATAAACTAATATCCTTTAAAATCATCTTTATTCAAATCCTTCAAATACAATCAGAAAATACGTGTTTAATCCTTTATCTAAATGGGAAAATTAACCCCAAATTTTTATATACAATTACCATCAAAATATTTTTCCAAAAATCAATTTATATTTCCAATATACTCAAAAACAGTAAATACAACCAAATTTGAGCTCACTCAGACTCAAACCTGCAATCTCAAAGTTCCTAAGCCACATGCACTAACCAATACTCCATACTTATTTTTCTATCAACTTCTTTCCAGGTAACAACACATATATATAATCCACTATTTGAATGTTTAAATATCTTTGGACAGCAACTCAATGGTCTTGAAAAAATCATATAAATTAAGAAACTTATCAGAAAATAGATTTCTTAGTTTTATATGAATCCTAAATGAGTCTAATATAGCATTGTAATTAAGATCATCAAAATATAACCACAATTAATTCGTCAAAATCCATTTGCAAATTAGTAGGTTCAGAATCCGAAAATGCAGCTCTTGCTACTTATAAAAATCACCTAAAATCTCATTTTTCATGGAAATTTGATTTCTTAGACTTTGAAGAAAGTTTAATGGGTCTACTTCAAATTCTTAGTTTTGATTTTCCTCAAAAAATTGTATATAAGATGCTGAAATGATCAAAATCCGAAAGGTATACAAATTTTCAGTAACTAGCCAAACTGTCAACCAGTCCTAAGTCCGGATTTTGTTAAAATAACAAATGACATCCAAATATTATAAAATTTTTAGGAGATGTTCTTGACATATACGCGGTACTCATATAAAACTTTTAGCTTCATATTTCATCTGGATAAAAAGATTTGATTTAAACTCAGAACAGCAACCAAAATAACATTTCCAAGTTAGTCATATCATACTTTCACACATTTAACTAACACATAATCTAACAACAATCAACACATAATATAAGCATGAATAATCAATTTATATAGATTATCTAGTATGCAATTCTAACAACAAATTAGAATGTTAAGGAAGGTCCACCTAATCGAGGAATTTCTTGAAATTGATAATTCTTAGCCAGAGTTTTTATGCCTCATCCCCTTCCAAAAGCACTCGAAAATGTAAACTCTCTCAAAACAAATGGCTGGGATTTTCTTGCTCTAGATATACTTTCTTCAAAATAAGAGCCCCCCCCCTCCCCCCCTCCCCCGGGGTGGGTTATAAAAAAATAATTAACTACCCATGATTAAAAGAAACAACCACCCATTACTCCATCACTTTGACTAGTCAAAATTTTCCCTCCTTCCATTTTTGGCCGGCCAATCTTTATGTGGGAAAAAACACTGGCTTCAAATGGTTTACAAGTACACAATATCTAACTATTATGAATGTGTTCAATTAAGTATATGTTTACATTATTACAAAATTAACATCATGTATTAGTTAAAATGGGTTAAATTAACCATACTATGGATTATTACAAATCCAACCTCCCATATGTTTAACTTAAGCATAATAAAATTTAACATACTTACTTCATTAATTATATATATATATGTGTGTGTGTGTGTGTGTGTGTGTGTTCCAAATGAACAAATTCAAACTCGAAAAGGATCTTTCTGACTCTCGAAGAATGAGGGGCGTCAACACGTGCAATGCACCTAAAAAACAAAATATTAAAATATTTGAGTTGAAACTTAAATAGAAGATAAAAAATAAATAAACACATACATAATTGAATTCAAGAGAACAAAAATATATATATAAGAATCGAAATACAAAATATGTAGAAAATTTTATAATGTTATGGATATTACTAATAATGGTACAAAATACATGTGCATAACACATGAGTGACAAAATTATCATAACTCAATTTTGCAGAGTGTTACCTCCCCCCCCCCCCCTTTGGCCTTCTCTTTGAGGCCGCCGATGGCTTTGGCGCCATATCGGTTTGCCACCTTCATGTGGTGGGTGTTTTGTGGATCGTTTTCACCAAGATTTCTTGTCCACACTTCAAATTTGAACTCTTCGAAAGAGAGCAAAGTGTGGCCCTCCAAGCAGTATGGAAGAATGAGGCAAGGAGAGGGGGCGGTGAGGAAGAGGAATCGGGAAAGGGTGATGGTGAAGAAGATGGAAATCGTGGTGGCTCAGCTCACTGAGGAGGGTGGTAGAATGAGGCGAGGAGAGGGGGCGGTGAGGAAGAGGATTTGGGATAGGGTGATTGTGGACATGATAGAGTTAGTGGTGGCCCTCCTCTCTAAGGAGGGTGACAGAATGAGGTGAGGAAAAGGGGCGGTGAGGAAGAGGAATCAAGACCAGGTGATGGTGGTCCGGGCGGTGGTGGAGAAGACGAAAGTGGGGAAATAGCTGTGGGCGATTTGATTTTATTTAGGCTTTTATATATTAGTCCCTTTTAAAATATGTATTTCCGAATTAGTCCACCTTTTTACATTATTTGCTATTAGGTCCCTTAATTGATCTAATAATTATGAAATTTGTCATTGTGATAGATTAATCATGATTTCCCCCTCAAATCGTTGTCATACTTAATGGAAAAACTATTTCATTTTCATAATACCTCCCTTTAGTCCCGCCGCATTATCCCCAGCAACTAGTTTATACTAGCATGCCGTTTATAAATGGATGTCTCTCTAAAAATTCTACTAATTCTGCAGCTTTTTCAGAATTTCACAAACTTTACCACTCTAGTCCCACCAACACAATATATGAGTATACACTGGTATTTTGTCATATCTAGTTATCCTATTAATTATGATTAAGTTGAATTTGGACGAAAACCACCATTGAGGAACCTATTTAGTTTAATGAGGCTCAATTAAGGAACCTAATCGTAAATAATATCAAATTGGAGACTAAATTAGAAATACATGTTTTAAAAGGGACTAATATCTAAAAAAAGATTATTTTTAGTCTACAAACTAACCAATTTGTTTAAAAAAACAAAACAAAACAATTAGCTGGTTCATTCTTCCCAATTGTTTAACATATATTAAATGTCTAGATTTTCCCGTGGGCACGTGCCTACGGCACATCTCCGGAACGATACAGCATATGGAAAGTCTTTTAAACAGTAAAACAACAATTATATAGTTCAAGTTTGAATAGTATGACAATAATTAGTTGTAAATAAAAGTCAATGTTTCCCTTAGTAAATGTTGAAAAATAATTATAAATGGGGGTGTAAAATCCAACTTCTTAGAACTTTGAGGGTAGAAAATGATGAAATTTAACTGTTAATGAGATATTTGCTATTTTCAATGTAACATGAGCAATAAAATAAAACATAAAAAATCTGAAAATTTACAAACATGAAATCTGAAAATCTAAATCTCTACTACTATAATGGGAGAAGGGCTTAGTGTAATTTGTCCATATCCCAACCCGTGCAACGCACGTTTAATTAAACTCTACAATATAAATCAATGAAATACGTACAATACACGTTCAAATTTATTACCATATCTCTATCTCTCAAAAAAACCAAAAACCCTACCCTCTTCATCTCCCTCTTTCTCTGCACCTGCCCCGTGGGAGAATGATCATGAACAATGAATGTCAGTATATTATTTTACGTGTTCCGCACGTGCTTCTCCCATTATAATATAGATAAATACAATATAAAAAAATATTTTTCAGACGTGCATTGCACGTGTATTTACTAGTTTCTAAGTAAATACAGAGAGAATCAGAAATAGAGAAAGAGAGAAATATGAAAAAGTGAAGAGAGAAGAGAGAGGGAGTAATAAATTAAAGAGTTATTTTAGTTTTAGGGGAAAATTTTTGATTTTGGGAGAAAAGCTTTTGGGAGAGAATATATTTTGGGAGGATGAATCTGAGCCGTTAATTTGGTTTCAATTGAAGGGGAGCCACTTGATAGCTTTCTTTGTGTTTTATTATATAGGTTAGCTCACTCGTTCCATCTAAATGCCTTTATTTATTTATTTATTTATTTTCTTCTAACCTTTGAACAAGGTCGTAGTCAGCGTGCATTCTACTTAAGTACCTTTTCTCTATTTGTAAATTATTGAGCAGATAAATCAATCAAAAGCATGTACAACATACATAAGTTCCTCCCCCTCCCCCCCCCCCCTCTTTCCATTCCTCCCGCCCGCCACCAGTTGAAAAAAATGACAAAGTTCAATTTTTTTCCCCATCGTGAGCCTCACTGTTGCTGCTCCTCCTCCTTTCAGAATGGGTCCTTTTTTGTCTTTGGGACTCCACCTTCCCAACCCATTCCTTTTGCGGCTGCCGGCCCTATATTTGGCTTTCTCTTCGAGGCCGGCAGCAGCTTTGACGTCATATTGGTTTGCCACCATCGCATGGTGGGTGTTTTGGGTCCTTTTCCATACTTCGAACTCGAACTCTTCAAAAGAGGGCGAAGTGTGGGCTCTTCTCAGTGAGGAGGGTGGCTAAATGGGGCGAGGAGAGGGGGCGGTAAGGAAGAGGAATTGGGGCACGGTGATTGTGGATAAGACAGTGTTAGAGGTGGCCCTCCTCACTGAAGAGGGTGGCAGAATGAGGCAAGTGGAGGGGGCATTGAGGAAGAGGAATCGGGACAGGGTGATGGTGGTACGGGTGGTGGTGGAGAAGAAGAAGGTGAGAAAATGGAGGTGGGTGATTTATTTATTTTTTTCTTATATATATATATATATATATATATATATATATATATATATATATATATATATATATATATATATATATATATATATATTGATGCGGTTTGTTTTTGGGGAACGTGTGGATGCACCAGGCGTGAGTTCTTACTCGATTTGTATTGGAGGAGACACCTATGCAGACGACCCTTGGCTGGACGAACGGTACTAAGGTAGGCGATATTGAGGTGGAGGCTGATGCTCGGCTCAGATCTTTGAGGCTCGGATCCGAGGGTCTCGTGTACCTGCAGACGGTCTCGGAACACCGGGGTTGGTCCCGGTGGCAGACCCTCCGACGATCTAGTCAGTCACTAAGGGAGAGTAACAGTAACTAGGGTTTGAGTGGGCAAAAGTTGATTACCTGGAGAAGGAGTAGGGGTCTGGTATTTATAAAAGATGTCAACCGGGTCTGGACCCGTTTGGGGCCGGGTCTGGACCCGGTTGCCCGTGTGGCTGAAGCAGTGGAAACCCGGGCAGTTTAGGGCTGACGTGGCAGATGCCCGGGCGGTTTCTGAGCTGACGTGGCAGCGGTCCGGGCAGTTTTTCGACGCTGACGTGGCGGATCTGGAGAATCAGGAGGTGCGCGCATCCTGAGGGGATCCTGTGGCCCAGGATGGGCCACATCATTCCTAACCCATATCACAAGCCCTACACTCCTGTAGGGCTGGGTGAACCAGTCATGTAAAAGTGATTCTTCGCCTCCGTAGGAAGACCAGGGTGGATGTTGGGGTGAGAAAGTAGGATCTGCTACCTTCCGAAGAGGCCAGGGGGTAGGAGGAATGGATCCCTCATTAGAGTTTGTGCGGGAGGCTGTGTAGAGGAGTAGGAGAGCCAGAGCGATGCTCGCCGAGGCTTGGGGGTCGGCAGACAAGCCCAAGGGTCGGCAGATGAGCCCAAGGGTCGGCAGACGGCCACCTCGCTAGTTGGAAGGGTGAGGGGACGTCGAGGCCTCCCGTTGGGGCTTGATTTGTCAAGCATTAGGGGTCGGTGGACGAGCTCCTTGGGTCGGTAGATGATCCCCTCGCTAGTTGGAAGAGCGAGGGGACGTTGAGGTCGATATCGTTGGAGATTGGTTCAAAGAGTGCATGGGGGTCGGCAGACGAGCCATTCGGGTCAGCGGACGAGCTCCAAGGGTCGGTAGACGATCCCCTCGCTTGTTGGAAGAGCGAGGGGGCATCGAGGCCTTCCGTTGGGGCTCGGTTTACTGAGTACTTGGGGGTCGGCAGACGAGCCATTTGGGTCGGCGAACGAGCTCCAAGGGTCGGTAGACGATCCCCTCGCTGGTTGGAAGAGCGAGGAGATGTCGAGGCCTTCCGTTGGGGCTCGGTTTACTGAGTACTTGGGGGTCGGTAGACGAGCCATTTGGGTCGGTGGACGAGCCCCAAGGGTCGGTAGACGGTCCCTTCGCTTGTTGGAAGAGCGAGGGGGCGTCGAGGCCTTCCGTTGGGGCTCGGTTTACCGAGTACTTGGGGGTCGGCAGACGAGCCATTTTGGGTCGGCGGACGAGCTCCAAGGGTCGGTAGACGATCCCCTCGCTTGTTGGAAGAGCGAGGGGGCATCGAGGCCTTCCGTTGGGGCTCAGTTTACTGAGTACTTGGGGGTCGGCAGATGAGCCCTTTGTGACTAGAGGAGGGCTTATGGGGCTCGTGATGTCATCCGAGCTCCGAGCCCCTCTGAACCGTGGGTGGTAGTTGGGGCTCACGGTGTCATCCGAGCCTCGAGACCTTCCGAATAGCGGAGGGTTTGTTGGGGCTCGTGGTATCATCCGGGCTCCGAGCCCTTCTGTATAGCAGAGGGTTAGTGGGGGCTCGCGGTGTCATCCGAGCTCCGAGCATCGACCCTTCTGTAGAGATAGAAGAGGAATAATTGGCTCGTGATCTTATCTGAGCGTCGACCCTTCTGTGAAGACAGAACAGAAATTTTGGCTCAGGATCATATCCGAGCGTCGACCCTTCTGTGAAATAGAAGAGGAATTTTTGGCTCGCGATGTTATCCGAGCGTCGACCCTTTCGTGAGATAGAAGAGGAACTACTGGCTCGGGATGCTATCCGAGCGTCGACCCTTCTGTGAGATAGAAGAGGAATTTTTGGCTCGCGATGCTATCCGAGCGTCGACCCTTCTGTGAGATAGAAGAAGAATAATTGGCTCGCAATCCTATCCGAGCATCGACCCTTCTGTGAGATAGAAGAGGAATTATTGGCTCGGGGTACTATCCGAGCGTCGACCCTTCTGTGAAGACAGAAGAGGAGGGCTCTTATCCGAGCGTCGACCCTTGTGTGAGATAGAAGAGGAATAATTGGCTCGCGATCCTATCCGAGCGTCGACTCTTCTGACTTGTCGAAAAAGAGCCTTTTTGGAGAGAAAAAGTGGAGGGGTAGTGGGGTAATTTTATGCTTATTGCTGACATCATGGGTGCAAAGATCAAAGCGTATCCAGATCTTGGTGGCCGCTGGATCTTGATAGTTAAGATCCAATGGCCAAATCTTTTTTGCGGAAATCGAGGAGTCACTTTTCCTCTTTAAACCCCCATCCCCCTCCCTCATTTCTTCATCTTCACTTTATTACTCATTTTCCAATTTTTAACAAGAGCGGGAATCTTACTTGTCGTCAGCAAGATTTTTCGGTGACCGTAACTTCCTACGCTCCAGGTTAGTACTTTCTTTTTAGTAATGTCGCGAACTCAGTCCGAATTCGAGGCTAGCTCATCAAGCCGTTCCGCAGAGGAATCCGAGCAGGAGACGTCCTCGTCCTTGAGTAAGTATAAGGTGAAGAAAGAAGTTCTGACCGACCCTGGGTCGGACGATAGTGGTGATGTAGCCTTCGTTTTGTCCCCATTGAGGTCCAGAAGGCCGGGAAAGGAGCCCATGGATGAGGGTGATGAGGAGGAAGAGGATGAGGGGGACGGCGAGGACGAGGAGGAACAGCATCAGGAGGAGGTTGATAAGGAAGAGGAGGGGGAAGGCACCAAGGGTGAGGAGGAGGACGAAGATGAGCAGGGTGCCGAGGGTGACGAGGAAGACGAGGAGGATGAGGTCGACGAACGGGAGGGTGTCCAAGGAGACGCTGGCCAAGGCACGGCTGGAAGGCCGACCGGGGTCGGAGAAGATCTTCCACCCCTTCCCCCTTTGTTGACGCCGTCTCCCGAGCGGAAGGCTCGCCCTCGTCAGAAAAAGAAAGTCTTAACCATCCCACACAGTCCTTCCTCACCCGATGAGTACGCACCGAGACCGGGTCTCGAGTTTCCCCGGGTCTCCTTCAAGAATCCAGGGTCGATTTGGATGTATCCTGACGACATTAAGGACATCGAACCGATCCCTCCAGTGCCGGCGAAGACACTCGGGTGAAGATCCGCACTGATAACATCCCGAGCATTTTGAAGGCGGAATACCTTAACATTATCAGGGCCGCCTACTATATTCCGCGGGAGTTCGAGATCTTCATTTCGAGCCCCGGTATTCGGCCCACCACGGCTCTGGCACCGGGGTACTGTATGTTTCCCGAGGATGCCTTCCTCTCGGGGCTGAGGCTGCCTCTGCATCCTTTTGTGAAGAGGGTTCTGAACTGGGCGAAGCTGTATCCCATGCAGTACGGTCCGAACTCCTGGAAGCATTTAGTCTGCTTCATACTGAAGTGTCAAGAGAAGGGAGTGAAGCCGAGGCTGACGTATTTCCGAGCTATTCTTGGGATTGGTTCGCTTGGAGATCAGGAGGGGATCTTTTACTTTTCGCTGAGGCCGCACAAGAAGGTTATGCACGGTCATCCGGACTCTATAAAGGGGTGGAAAGAAAAGTATTTTGTGGTTCGGACTGAGGGGTCTTGGAGAATTCCGACCAGGTGGAACTTCATCAAGTCGAAGCATAAGCCTCCAAGGAAGAGCGACTTGACCGCCAAGGAGTGGAAGAGGGTGGAGAAATTAGTCGGGGGGCATAGTATCGCGTGGCCTCGAGTGACCGAGATACACCTTGCCCGGGCCGGACTGAGTCCTACGATCCTAGTATGTTTCTTTCCGAATATGTTCATTTTCCTGCCTTCGTGTTAACGTTAGCTTTTCTTCTCTGTGTTTTTGTAGGGATGACAACTCAATAGGTGGACGCGAAGAAGATATTGCTCGCTGTCGCCGAGAAGGCGAGGGTAGAGAAGAGGAAGAAGGCCGAGCAGGAGAGGATAGCGGCCGAGAAGCAGAAGCTGGCTGTGCAGATCGGGGCGTCCTCCCAGGTGCTGGCCCCGGTGGCTGAGGAGCCTTCCCTGGCAAAAAGGGCCAAGATACAACACTCCCAGCCCTCCCATTCGTCGAGGGCGGCTCGGGACGCTGTGGGTGGTTCAGGCAAGACCGTGGATGCCCCGGAAAAAGGGCTACCCCCTATTCGGCCGACCGCCACGGAGATGGTGAGCAAGCAGGGTACGTTGCCTTTTGCCCCTGATTGGTCGATCGTGCGGGGGGATTCTCTGCTTGACGGGCCTGTGGCGGTCGAGTTCGTCTCGAAGGCCGCCACCGAGCGCGATCGGATGGCCCTGGCGGCGCAGACGGCGGACCAGGCCTACATGCGGTGGTCTCAGGCAACCCTCTTGGTAAGTTGGCTTGGCTCTACTTTACTCAATTGATCTTGGCAGAGTTTTTCTGATCTCTCTCTTCGGACAGGCGATGCTCCATGGTCAGCACTTCCACAAGTGCTTGGAGAAGGAGATATACATCGAGAGGTGGAATGCGGAGAAGTACCTCCGCGACCTGAACAAGGCCATGGATGAGCTGAAAGATGCCCGGGCCATGGTCGCCGTCCACGAGGCCCAGATAGAGTCGCTCTACAAGATTCACAAGCAGGACCGGGAGGATCTTGAGGCGAAGATCGCGACCGAGGCGAAGAAGGCGAAGAAGGCACTGGAGAAGATGGAGTCTGCCTTGGGGGAGACCATCATGGTGGCACAGGGCGAGGCGTACGAATAGGCCAAGTCCTACTTTAAGCAGATCTACCTCGAGCAGAACGTGGACCATCTCTACTATGGATGGGCGCCGAACCTTCCTCCTACCCGGGGGGCGACGATGCGGGGGGCAATCAGGTCGATGACGAGGTGCCACCCCCCCCCCCCCCCTCAAGAATAGATGTCTTTTTTCTTTTTTTTTCTTTTTTCTTTTTTTTTGTTTTGATCTAAATGCCTTAAGCGGACTGGCCACCGCGGCTTTGTATCAAACTTTTTGAAAGAAATGAAATTTACTTTTTGGGCCGATCCTTCCGGACTTGTGTTTTTTGTGATGTTTGTTCTTTTCTTTTGATAGACGCACGTGACCTGTGTCGCCCTCCCCGTTGTCACCGAGGTACCTCTAGTTCGAGCGGGGGAGGAGGCCACGAAGGCAGCATTGCTTCGTCAACAGAAGCAGGCTCGGGACCGAGCCGCCGCCGTTAACTATTTTCTGAACAAGTCTAGGGAGCTCGGCTTGGAGTTGGTGCGCCTGAAGAAGGTCGTAGCCGACCGAGACTGGTGGGTAATCGAGACGGACTGGTCCCTCTCGGATGCTTCGAGCGGGGAGTCGGCTTCGGAGTCTTTCTTTCGTGTGGCCGTAGTCGAGAAGAAGCTGGAGATTCGCTGGCTGAAGCTGGTGTTAGGTGCTGGTCTGATTGAAGGGGCCAGCAACTTGACCCTGGGGCGGCCTCCGATATTTCTATCGGATGGGGCACAGCCTGAAGATGCAAGAAGCTCGGTGGCAGGAGTGTCTTCCCAGGCCGGTCCGGCCGAGCATGATAGGAGCCTCGAATTCGAGTTCCCAGCCGAGTGCGAGTGAGTGTGAGCTTTTTCCTTGTATTTGTACCGACGTTCATTGAGTTGTAAGCAATGAGTAATCAATAAGAACATTTAATTTTTTGTGCTCTAATTGTCTTGGTTGCTAGGGACGGTTGCCATGCTCGTTGTGCAGGGGTCGGCTCCGAGGTGACTTACTGCAACGGGCACGACTGTTGCGATGTTTGGCTTTTCGATAAGCTATAACTGGCAACGTTTCACATTCCCATGGACATTTATGGCGACGTTTTGCGTTCTGTCGTTTCGTATTCCCAGATGCAATAAATGGGGGCATCAGGGGGCTATATAATCCCCACTCCCATTGTTGGTTGTCAGGCAGCGAGCCGTCTGACTCAGGTGCCTGCCAAAGGTGGGCGCCCAGAGAATAAAATATTTCCAAGTACTTCGGATTGGAGGCACATCGATCACCCTCGGATTATTCGGGGTTCAGGCTGTCAGAGCTGTGAGACCCCAGGTTGTTCGTTGGTGAGCAGTGGATCGACCGGTCAGTTTGGGGGTTCGGAGAGAGCCGAAGCATGGTGGCTTTTCTGCCGTCCTCGAACAGTTCGGGATTTTGGGCTCGTAAGGGTCATAAACCCCGAGTTGTTCGGGGGCGAGAGAAGGGTCAGCTGAACGGCTTAAAGGCTTGGAGCGTTTGTTCCGGGACGGAGAGAGCAGCGGGTCGATGGCCCCCTACCATCCTCGAACAGTTCGGGGTTTATGCTTGTAAAAAAGCTGTAAACCCCGAGTTGTTCGCTGTGAGAGGGTGGTCAATAATTCGACTCCAGGCTCGGGGCGTCTGTCGAAGGCGGACACTCTAAACCTTAATAAACTTTTGTTAACACCTGGTTGTAGGTCGTAACCGGGCGTGGTGGTCGAGCGGCTTTGAAGAAAGCTACGGCCTTGCTCCGGTTTGTTGAGCCCCCATGTTGCAAGAGTAGCAGAGGGTCGCCGTCGAGTGTCAAGGTCGCGGTGCCTTGAAGAGGGTACCCGCCTTGCTCGGGACCGACGCCGAGCTCCAGCACATGTTCTCAGGGAGAGACGGTGCGGACATGGCTGGCAGATGTTGCCTCGTACATAGGTTGATGAGCTTGAAGAAGCCAAAACCAAGCGAGGGACGGATGCCGAGCCCCCATACCGGTGAGAAAGATAATTGCGGGCATAGCAGAGGGTCGCCGCCGAGCGTCAAGGGTCGCGGTGCCTTGAAGAAGGTACCCACCTTGCTCGGGGCCGACACCGAGCTCCAGCACATGTTCTCAGAGAGAGACAGTGCGGGCGTGGCTGGCGGATGTCGCATCGTATATAGGTTGATGAGCTTGAAGAAGCCCAAACCGAACGAGGGACGGATGCCGAGCCCCCATACCGGTGAGAAAGACAGTTGCGGGCGTAGCAAAGGGTCGCCGCCGAGCGTCAAGGGTCACGGTGCCTTGAAGAAGGTACCCGCCTTGCTCGGGGCCGATGCCGAGCTCCAGCACATGTTCTCAGGGAGAGACGGTACGGGCGTGGCTGGCGGATGTCGCCTCGTACATAGTTTGATGAGCTTGAAGAAGCCCAAACCGAGCGAGGGACGGATGCCGAGCCCCCATACCGGTGAGAAAGACAATTGCGGGCGTAGCGGAGGGTCGCCGCCGAGCGTCAAGGTCGCGGTGCCTTGAAGAAGGTACCCGCATTGCTCGGGGCCAACGCCGAGCTCCAGCACATGTTCTCAGGGAGAGACGATGCTGGCGTGGTTGGCAGATGTTGCCTCGTACATAGGTTGATGAACTTGAAGAAGCTCAAACCGAGTGAGGGACGGATGCCGAGCCCCCATACCGGTGAGAAAGACAATTGTGGGCGTAGCAGAGGGTCGCCGCCGAGCGTCAAGGGTCGCGGTGCTTTGAAGAAGGTACCCGCCTTGCTCGGGGCCGATGCCGAGCTCCAGCACATGTTCTCAGGGAGACACAGTGCAGGCATGGCTGGCGGATGTCGCCTCATACATAGGTTGATGAGCTTGAAGAAGCCCAAACCGAGCGAGGGACGGATGCCGAGCCCCCATACTGGTGAGAAAGACAGTTGCGGGCGTAGCAGAGGGTCACCGCCGAGCGTCAAGGGTCGCACTGCCTTGAAGAAGGTACCCACCTTGCTTGGGGCTGACGCCGAGCTCCAGCACATGTTCTTAGGGAGAGACGGTGCAGGCGTGGCTGGCGGATGTCGCCTCGTACATAGGTTGATGAGCTTGAAGAAGCCCAAACCGAGCGAGGGACGGATGCCGAGCCCCCATACCGGTGAGAAAGACAATTGCGGGCATAGAGGAGGGTCGCCGCCGAGCGTCAACGTCGCGGTGCCTTGAAGAAGGTACCTGCCTTGCTTGGGGCCGACGCCGAGCTCCAGCACATGTTCTCAGGGAGAGACGGTACGGGCATGGCTGGCGGATGTCACCTCGTACATAGGTTGATGAGCTTGAAGAAGCCCAAACTGAACGAGGGACGGATGCCGAGCCCCCATACCGGTGAGAAAGACAATTGCGAGCGTAGCAGAGGGTCGCCGCCGAGCGTCAAGGGTTGCGGTGCCTGGAAGAAGGTACCTGCCTTGCTCGGGGCCGATGCTGAGCTCCAGCACATGTTCTCAGGGAGAGACAGTGCGGGCGTGGCTGGCGGATGTCACCTCGTACATAGGTTGATGAGCTTGAAGAAGCCCAAACCGAGCGAGGGACGGATGCCGAGCCCCCATACCGGTGAGAAAGACAATTACGGGCGTAGAAGAGGGTCGTTGCCGAGCATTAAGGTCGCGGTGCCTTGAAGAAGGTACCTGCCTTGCTCGGGGCCGACTTCGAACTCCAGCACATGTTCTTAGGGTCAGACGGTGCGGGCGTGGCTGGCAGATGTTGCCTCGTACATAGGTTGATGAGCTTGAAGAAGCCCAAACCGAGCGAGGGACGGATGCCGAGCCCCATACCAGTGAGAAAGACAATTGCGGGCGTAGCAGAGGGTCGTCGCCGAGCGTCAAGGTTGCGGTGCCTTGAAGAAGGTACTTGCCTTGCTCGGGGCCGATGCCGAACTCCAGCACATGTTCTCAGGGTCCGAGTGCCGAGCCCCAAGCTTGTAGGAGAAGCTTTTAGGGCTCGTGCTGTTATCCAAGCACCGAGCCCCAAGCTTGTAGGAGATGCTTTTAGGGCTCGCGTTGTTATCCGAGCACCGAGCCCCAAGCTTGTAGGAGAAGCTTTTGGGGCTCGCGCTGTTATCCCAACACCGAGCCCCAAGCTTGTAGGAGAAGCTTTTGGGGCTCGCGTTGTTATCCGAGCACCGAGCCCCAAGCTTGTAGGCGATGCTTTTAGGGCTCACGCTATTATCCGAGCACCGAGCCCCAAGCTTGTTGGAGAAGCTTTTAGGGCTCACGCTGTTATCCGAGCACCGAGCCCCATGCTTGTAGGAGAAGCTTTTAGGGCTCGCGCTGTTATCCGAGCGCCGAGCTTGAGATATGTTCGTTATTTGTTACAAAATATGAAGCCGTAGGCTTGTTTTAAGAAAGCTGGCATATTTACAATATATATGAACTTTACAAAAGACTAGGCACGACGTGCCGATTACAATCATGATAATTTACATGGAGGCTATTCTCCTCCTAAGAACTTGATTAGGTGTTCCGCGTTCCAGGGCCTCTTGATGGGCTTGCCTTCGGCACTGGTCAGGCGGTACGTGCCTGGGTGCACGACTTCGGATACTTTGTAGGGGCCCTCCCAATTTGGTGCCAACTTTCTCTTCTGGCCAGGATTGGATACCGCCAGCTTTCGGAGGATAAGATCTCCGAGTTTGATGTCGGTTGGGCGCACCTTCTTGTTGTAGAACTTCTCAATTCTTTGCTGGTAGATGCTCCTTCTAATGGTGAACTTTTCCCTGACCTCTTCTATGAGGTCCAGGTCGGCTCGCAGCTGTTGGGAGTTGGCGGCCTTGTCGAAAGCCATGATTCGGGGTGAAGGGATCCCGATCTCCAATGGAATGACGGCCTCAGCGCCGTATGTCAGATTGAAAGGGGATTCTCCCATAGGGATTCTCTTTGTCGTTCGGTGGGCCCAGAGAATGCTCGGTAATTCGTCGACCTATAATCCCTTAGAAGAGTTATCGAGTCGTTTTTTGAGGCGTCGAGGATTTGGCGGTTCGCGTTCTTGGCCTGGCTGTTAGACTGGGGATGGCATACTGAAGAGAAGCACTGCTGGATCCCGAGATCTTCGCAGAACTTGCAAAAATTCTTACCCGCGAATAGAGTCCCATTATCTATGATGAGCACTTGCGGAATCCCGAACCGACAGACGATGTGTTTCCAGAAGAATTGCTGAGTCTGTCGCTCGGTGATCGTTGCTAATGGCTCGGCCTCGATCCACTTCGTGAAATAGTCGATCGCCACAATAAGAAACTTTTGCTGGCCCGTTGCTTTTGAAAATGGGCCTACCAAATCCATCCCCCACATTGCAAAGGGGGTCGGACTGGCCATGGACCGGAGGTTCGCCTGAGGAGCCCTCTTCACGGAGGAGAACTGTTGGCAGGGGCCACACTTCTTTACTAGGGCAAGGGCATCTTGCAGCATAGTGGGCCAGTAGTACCCGTGATTTAGCGCCTTTCGTGCTAGTGAACGGCTTCCCATGTGACATCTGCCGATCCCCTCGTGCAGTTCCTTGAGGGCATACTTGGCTTCGTCTGGGCTTAGGCAGCGGAGGTATAGTCTGCCATCGGTTGTTGTATAGGACCTTTTGAAGAAAGTGGCATTGATGACCGCGAATCTTTCAGATCGGACCCTGATCCGCCTTGCTTCAGCTCGGTCTTCGGGGAGCTCTCCCTTGACTAGAAATTTTTTGATAAGAGTGGTCCAGTCGTCGGGAGGAGCTCCGTCTTCAACGCACAGAATCTCCGGGGAGTCTGTACATGGCTTCAATAGGACTTCAATTAGGATCGTGCGGTCGAGGCCTTCAAAGAATGAGGAAGCCAATTTTGACAGGGCGTCGGCCTGGGCGTTCAGCTCTCGGGGGATCCTTAAGACAGCCGATTCGTCGAAGGACGATAATAGGCGTTGGACTATGGTCCGGTACCTGACCATCCGATCGTCACGGGACTCGTAGTTCCCGGTGATCTGGTTGACCACCAGCTGAGAGTCGCTAAAGGCCATGATTTGTTTGGCACTGGCTTGATGAGCCAGGTTGAGCCCGGCGATCATCGCCTCGTACTCATCCTCGTTGTTAGAGGCCGGGAAGTTGAGGTAGAGACAATACTAGAGGAGGAAACCATCCGGGCCTCGAAGAATGATGCCCGCACCACTCCCTGTTTCGCAAGAGGAGCCATCGACGTAAACCTCCCACGTCTGGTCGGCTTCTTTGCTTGCGGGTTGCTCTGAGATGGTGCATTCTGTAATGAATTCGGCAAGGGCCTGTCCTTTGATGGACGTTCTTGGTTGATAGCCGATGTCGTACTGGCTGAGTTCGATCGACCATTTAACTAGTCGACCGGAGCTCTCGGGTTTGTAGAGTATGGCCTTCAAGGATTGATCCGTGAGCACCTGGATCGAATGCGCCTGGAAGTAAGGACGAAGCTTCCGCGCGGCTATGACCAAGGCGTACGCCACTTTCTCCATCCTGGAATACCGGGTCTCGGCGTCGAGCAGGACCTTGCTCACATAGTAGAAGGGCTTTTGAACCCCCTCCTCTTCTCAGACGAGGACGGCACTGAGCACGTTCTCCGAAGCGGATAGGTAGAGCCAGAGTGGCTCCCCTGGTTCGGGCTTGCTGAGGAGAGGAGGGTTGGCAAGGTACTCCTTCAATTGTGCGAAGGCCTCTTGCTGTTGAGTACCCCACTCGAACCTTCCAGTGCCGCGCAGCACCTTGAAGAACGGGAGGGACTTCTCTCCAGATTTGGAGAGGAAACGGCCAATGGCCGCCAGTCGCCCCATTAGCCTCTGGACTTCTTTGACATTCCTGGGAGGGGCCATGTCTATTATGGCCTGAATTTTTTCGGGGTTCGCCTCGATGCCGCGCTGGCTGACGATGAACCCTAAGAACTTCCCCGAGGAGACGCCGAAGGCGCACTTCGCTGGATTGAGCCTCATGTTGTGGGTTCGAAGGACCCCAAAGGCTTCTTCCTGATCGGCAATGTGGTGCTGTCCTTGTTGACTTTTGACGAGCATGTCGTCGACGTATACCTCCATGTTACGCCCGATTTGATCTTTAAAGACTCGGTTGACGAGCCTTTGGTAGGTGGCACCGGCGTTCTTCAGCCCGAAAGGCATGACCCGGTAGCAATACAGTCCCTGGTCTGTGACGAAGGACATCTTGGCGATGTCCGGAGGAAACATCCGGATTTGGTTATAGCCTGAGAAGGCATCCATGAAGGAGAGGAGCTCGTGACCCGAGGTAGCATCGATCAGGGCATCAATGCTGGGGAGAGGGAACGGATTCTTAGGGCATGCTTTGTTGAGGTCGGTAAAATCTATGCAGATCCTCTAACTCCCACTCGCCTTCTTCACCATGACGACGTTCGCCAGCCACTCTGGGTAGCTGACCTCTTGTACAAAACACGCGGACAAGAGCTTGTCCACTTCTGCGTTTACTACCTGCTGTCGCTCAGGAGCGAACTTATGCTGCTTTTGAACGACTGGCTTCGACCCAGGAATCACGCTGAGTTTGGGCATGATGAGATCTTCGGAGATACTGGGCATGTCTGAGGGCTTCCAGGCAAAGAGGTCGACATTGCGCAGGATGCAGGAGATTAGGGCGGTCTTGAGGTTGGGGCGAGGGAGCAGCTTAGTCGGAAGTGCTTCGACGCATCCCCTGTCTCGAATGAGACTTCTTGCAGCTCATCCACCGGTTCTTTTGGGCTCCAGCTCGACGGCATCGAGGGGAAACACCCCGATTCTGATTGCCGTCATGTAGCACGAACGTGCTGCTTCTTGGTTCCCTCGGACAACTCCGACGCCCGTGTTGGTAGGGAACTTCATTTTCTGATGGTAGGTCGAGGGAACCGCCTGGAGGGAGCAGAGCCCCGGACGGCCGAGGATGGCATTGTAGGCTGTCTTTACATTCACAACCATGAAATCCATGGACTCGGTCCTTCTGTTCGGCTTCGTGCCCGCCGTGACGTCCAGGGTGACAATCCCTTCTATAGTCACGGGTACGCCAGAGAATCCGTGTAGGGTATATCCGGCTGGCTTTAGTTTCTCACGGGAGAGCTTTAGATTCTCGAATGCTTTGAGGAACAGAATGTTGACCGAGCTCCCGTTGTCCAAGAGGATTCTCCAGGCGTCGAAGTTCGCCATGCCGAGGTTGATGACGAGGGCGTCACAATAAGGGAGCCGGACCCCTTCCAGATCCTCCCCTGAGAAAGAGACAGGGAGTTGCTGGACCTGGGGGGAGAGAGGGCCCTGGATGGTGTTGACATCCCGGACGAAGGCCTTGCAGGAAGTATTGGATTCCCCTCCGATGGGCCCTCTGTGGATGCAATGCAGGATTGCCTGACCCTCAGGCTCCTCGGGTTCCGGATTTCGCTCGGGACGCTGTCGGTGCCCTCGAGGAGGAGGGGAATCCCTCCTGTTTCTGTTGTCCCTCTGTTCCCGGATGCCTTCTCGTTTGAACTCTTGGAGGTACCCTCGTTGGATGAGGGCCTCAATTTCGTCCTTCAGGGCGCGGTAGTGATCTGTGTCATGCCCGTTGTCTCGGTGAAAACGATAATAGAACCGCTGATCCCTCTTCTTACTGGTGTTGTTGGACGGTCGAGGGGGGTACTGGATGAGGTCGCTGTCTTCAATCGCTAAGAGGATTGTCGACACGTTCTGCGTCAGCGGAGTGTACCTCTCGAAGCGGGAGATCGGCGGAACCTTCTTTGCGGAGCCTCCGTCCCTTGGAGCTTTTTTCGCCGGCTCAACCTCGTTGGCCTTGTGCTTCCCCTTCCCGGGAACTTCCCTCTGGTCCTCTGGATTGAGGGCCTCTTCGGCCCGAATATATTTTTCGACCCGGTTGAGGAGGTCGGGGAAGTCTATCGGTGGCTTCTTTGCCAGGGAGGCCTTCAGCTGTCCATGTCGGACGTTGTGACGGAAGGCTGCCGAGGCAACGCCGGGGTCGAGGGATGAGACTGACCTCGCCTCGGCGGTGAACCTTCGGAAAAACACTCGGAGGGGCTCCCCCTCCTTTTGCCGGAGTCCAAGTAGTGATGCACTCGTTCTTTCGGCCTTTCGGCTAGTTACGAAGTGGGCGAGGAAGCTGCCCTCTAGCTGGTCGAAAGAATAGATGGAGCCGGGGGTGAGCTTGGAGAACCATTTCCAAGCCGGACCCCGGAGTGTTGCGGGGTAGGCTTGGCACAGGAGGAGATCCGATACGCTGTGAATCATCATGAGGGTTTTGAAGCCCTCCATCTGATCAGCAGGATCGTCCTCGCCGTCCTATGTCTCGAACTGAGGCGGTCGAAAATTGCAGGGTATCTCCGCCTGCAGGATGAGGGCAGAGAAAGGGGGACGAATCGGCCGGTACCCCTAAGCTGCTCTTGGGTTGCCGTTACCAACGTGGTCGAGGCACTCCTCCATTTCTTGGAGGCGCTTCAAAATGTCACCATCATACTCTGGGGGGATTGTTGAGTGGCGAGACACGCTAGCCTTTTCCTGTGACCGTGTGTGGGAATGGCGGGGGTTCTCGTTGACGGGGACCCCTCGGATGGCACCCAAGATTTCCCTTCGGATGTCCTGGAACTCCTGGTGGGTAACCGGAGCTCCTTCGGCCCGGTTTGGTTGGGCAGACTGTTGCCAACCGACCCGGCTGAGCGCCGGCTCCCGCCCTTGGGACGGGGGTCTGGGATGGTTCGGAGCCGAGTTGGAAGCGGCTCCTCCCCTGCCACGGCTGGCCTGGCGGTTCGAGATTACCCCCCGTAGGTCGCCCTGGACCGGCCGGGAGGCATTTGGCTGGGGCCTGTGGCTGACCCCTTTGTTGTTTGGTCTTTGAGCATCGGCAGCAATGCCTTGCGGAGGCACGTCGTGTCGGCGTGCGGAGGCAACAACTTTTGCGGCTTTGGGCGCCATGTGAGCTTGGGTCGACGAGAATGCCGACAGGGGCGGAGCTCGGGTCGGCATCTACGAGGGTACCGTTGGAAGCGAGGCTCAGATTGGCGTCTACGATAGGTAGGTTCCCACAGACGGCGCCATCCTGATGCGGTTTGTTTTTGGGGAACGTGTGGATGCACCAGGCATGAGTTCTTACTCGATTTGTATTGGAGGAGACACCTATGCAGACTATCCTTGGCTGGACGAACGGTACTGAGGTAGGCGGTATTGAGGTGGAGGCTGATGCTCGGCTCGGATTTTTGAGGCTCGGATCCGAGGGTCTCGTGTACCTGCAGACAGTCTCGGAATACTGGGGTTGGTCCCGGTGGCAGACCCTCCGACGATCTAGTCAGTCACTAAGGGAGAGTAACAGTAACTCGGGTTTGAGTGGGCAAAAGTTGATTACCTGGAGAAGGAGTAGGGGTCTGGTATTTATAGAAGATGTCAACCGGGTCTGGACCCGGTTGCCCGTGTGGCTGAAGCGGTGGAAACCCGGGCGGTTTAGGACTGACGTGGCAGATGCCCGGGCGGTTTCCGGGCTGACGTGGCAGCGGTCCGGGCGGTTTTCCGATGCTGACGTGGCGGATCTGGAGAATCAGGAGGTGCGCGCATCCTGAGGGAATCTTGTGGCTCAGGATGGGCCACGTCATTCCTAACCCATATCATATATATATAATTTTTTAAATTTTTTTTGGGTGCAACTTTATGAACTAACCAATTAGTTTCTTAGAAAAAAGAAGAAAAGATCACAATTAGCTGGTTCATTCTTTCCAATTGTTTAACACACAATACTTGATTAGCTTGCTCGTTTCATGTGCATGCCTTCTATTTTTCATTTTTATTTTATCATTATTATTCTTTGAACAAGACCGTAGTCAGTGTGCCTTCTATTTAAGTGATTCCTTTTCCATTCGTAAATCATTGAGCAGATAAATGAATCCAAAGCATGTACAATATACATAATTTTATTTTTATTTTTTCCTTTTCACAATCTGCACAATCGTACTTTCAACTCTAGTGTAGAGATGCCTTCCAATATGAAGCAACTCAAGTAGATAAAACTAAGTAATAAATCAACAACGAACGGGAACAACAATGATGCTCTGAGAAGGGGACAACGTGCAGGCTTGGTGAGAGCGAGTGAGGGTAAGGGTCTTAGGCGAAGAAGAAGATTTGATGGGTGGCCGACAACCTATTGTGCATCCAGCAAGGCTAACAGCAACCACCCAAACTCATCGAAGTTCAACCCTCAACCGAGGAACAGCCAAGGGAGAGAGAAATCATTGGCATCTAGGGACACAAATCTTTGCGTCGGAAAATTGAGTGCGGAGAGGGAAGAAAACGCATGGAGGTTGGCCAAGATAGCAACCGCAGATCCCCTTCCAAGGATAGACGTTGTTTCCCCAAACGACATTCTCCACTACACTACTCCCACAACAACCGATCACCTCCTTGATTGAGACACAACCGCCACTAGAAACAACGTTGAAGCTCACCCAGGACCCACCGCTCACCAAATACATCACCACAACAACGAAGGGAGAGAGCTGTAACACCCTGAATTCCATTTACAGGTAATTCGTAGCACAACAGGATCTTTTACTTCAATTCGTACAATTTTATAAGGAAATTAAAACTTTTCATTATACAACACGGGTCTTTACATCAACGCAGCAGAAATAAAAAGAATACAACATGATAAATACAGCATTAACATCAACAACTTAAATCATGATAATAGTCTTCAGCATCAATTTATCTTTAAGTCCTTGTCAATCTAAGTCCTGCACTGAAAAATCTGTGGGCACGTCAGTTTCTTACAACCGACGCAATGTTATAAAACAACGATCCTCACTATGCCGTAATATAACGATTCTCTTACTTTAGCAACCAAAAACTTGAATGCATAATAAAGTGTAAAAGAGTGACTATCCTAAACATGTCAGTGTATGATATGACTTAATGCATAAGGCAGATGTTATACTACAATGACACTAATGTATACTTATTCTATGCATCTCATTCTATATATGTCCGAAGGCAAGCACCTACGTATTCCACATTATGGGATTTAATCCCATGCAATGAAAAACTACTCGATAACAAAATCAATTATTAGATATTCCACGAGTACGGACTCCAGCCCTGAAGTCCATCGTCAGGCTTATACGAAAATCCTCGTCATGCGAACATCCCGCATGCAAGTGCCCCTCTAGCCCCGTATATGCATATACACTAGAGAACGAACTTCCATTTGTCCGACTATTCATGATCCTGGAGTCCACCGTCAAACCTATCATAATTTCGGATTTAATTAAGGCTCGTCTCCATCGTAAGCAACCACAGTCCCGGAGTCCACCGTCAAGCTGCGTCTATAGTCCTGAAGTCCACCATCAGACTATATAGAGGCGCCCCACTTACGTTTGCCCAAGTTTCATTACATCTTCCCTTAGTGTCTATCCTTAAATTTGAAATATGAATAAATAATACTACCTAGAGCTAGCTTACCCTCCTACCGGTCTTAAACCATATACTGAGAATGATAGCCCATACTGGCCCTTCCTCAAAACTCAATTAATCATTACCATTGCTTATCGGCACCTGGGTCTCACTAAGCCTTTAGAATCAACATATTTTCATGTTCAAAATCATGGGGTATTCATATATACCCTTATAATTCACATTCTTAATTTCATTTATTCATATCTCATCCAATCTTTTAAATTATTCGTTCATTTATTCATCATGAAATAAGCACTTCCAAACTATTTATTTTTAATAATTCACAATGCTCTTTTATTACAAAAATCCCTTTTTTACAATCATGTATCATTCTCAATGCAAAATTCTTTAAGAATAAAATATCATTTCTTAATACAAGATTAATCATTAGAAATCTCCAATTTGAATCCCGTAATCATGTGTTGAATTATTATAAATCAACTCTTAAAATTTTTAGTCTTACACATTTTTCTTGAATTCTAATACATGAACATGATTTTTATTTCTCAAAATACCTATTAGAATATTATAAAAAATTCTCAAGTGATCTATGAATATTCCCAGTTTTTATAACTTGAAAATCAACTAAAAAAAATAATAATACACAAATTGTGTATGGTTGGGCTCAAACCCAGAACCAACAAGCAATTAAACAGTGCTCAACCAATAGACCATTCTCATTTTCTGATAAGGAAATGATTGAGTTTTTTTATACTCAAAATACCTTCGCTGATTTTATTTTAAAATTTTTGCTTTTAAACAGAGCCCAAACCCCAGCTCGAACCTGCGACCTCGGAGAACCCCAGCGCGTGGCACTCTGGCGCTCGCGCTAGCCACAAGAGCCAGGTGCTTATCAGATTAGTGTAGGGTTTAAATTTATATAACTCGACTCTCTGAAAAAATCACATTTTGAATACTTTCAACTATTTTCGATTTCAATTCTTTTCTTTTAATTTATTCTTTCTTAAAAGCATTCTTAAGTCTCCAGAAATAATTTCTTATCAATTTTATCCATATTAGAAAGATTTTTTACACAAATATTGTAAATAGTAAAATTTTGAGAACATTCATAAATATACATTTTTATTTAGCATTAAAAAGCAACTAGCATGAATATTTTTACTAACTTCTTAGAGATTCTCATCTCTCAATTGATTTTATGATCCTCCCTTAATATTGACACCATTTTTTATGCACAAATTAACAACTTTATGTATGAATTTATACCCAACTCATTTAATCTAAACATGACATACTAGTATGCATCCAATACCACTATAACAACTCAATCTAAAATTTCAAATTGTTAATCATGACCGTTTTATAATAAATCTTTCAACTAGAATGCATTTATTTTTGTATCTCACTTCTAGTTATCAATACAATATGCAACCTATCAAATTAGAAATTTAAATAACACATGCCACATTTTCAATCATGAAACAATTAGACATACATACTACAATATCTAGAAAGCAAAAAAAAATCACCCACATTGTTTTTGATGCAAAAATGAAATAGACTCTTGTAGTGATTGTTCCAAAGCTCCAACCAAGCAAGCCTTCACCTCCTAGCAATTTGCCAACACCAAAGCTCATCTCTTTCTTTCTTTTCTCATTTAATTTGTTTCTTTTAGTGTACATTATTCATGAATGAGAGATATATTTTCATGCCCCGCTTCTCAAAAATGAGATACGGAATCTGGATACGTGACTAAGTTCAGCGAATGACTTTTATCATCCATAAGCTGTCAGGATCTTTACAACATTTCACAGGAATAATCAAGAGATAACAATGTAAAACCAACCACGCATGCACGAATAATTTAATATCACCAACAGAATCTACTTGAAACAAAACGTAATAATCTCAATTAAACCAGATCTGAACAAGTCATAAATTCTGGTCAAACTGCCCAATACAAAATTCATGTAGCAAATACATTTATTCAAGAATAACCGGAAAATAAATATAGCAAGAACTCCAGCAACTAAAATCTTTGATCACCTACTCCATCGGACAGCTGTTCAACAAAATTTGCAATTTAACAAATTGCAGGAAGAGGAAAAAGAAAATAAAAAGCTCGTTAATGCAAGTTACGGGCCGTTTGTAGTGCAGGCACAAGTACAGAAAAAGAATAATCAATATAGAATAATAGCGAAAGCAAATATAGCATGGAGTAGACATGACAACAAAATAGAATGACTAACATAAATTAGGAAATAAGATTAAGTAACATGGTATACTAACAGGGTACATATAACATGTAACAGATGTCAAGTATCATGCAAGTAGGTAAACAGGTTGCATGTACAGGTAAGCATGTAGCAGGTGTCATGTTATATCATGTCAAGTCTTGTATTTATTTCTATCTAGGTAGCACGTCATGCGTCCCATCCATTTACCATATGGTTGCTACATTCAAACAAGTTTGCATTTAGATTTTGTAGTGGATTCTATAGGGCCATGTACTCAGGTATCAGGTAAATAGTATAAGTACAGGTATCATGTAGCAGGTAATCAATGCATCAGGTAGGACTACGTCCCCTGGAAGTACACCCTCCCATAGGAAGTATGTAGTTGGGTAACAAATGGGAAACACGGACCCCCTTCTGAGTACACCTTCTCATAAGGAAGTATGTAGTCAGGAATCAGATAATCAGAATTACATGTCAGGTAATCATATCACAGGTAACAGATAACAGATAATCAAGTGGGAAACACGGGCCCCCTTCTAAGTACACATTTCTATATTTTCCACTAGTAAATCTTCTCTTAACCCCGACTTGGTTATTTGTTATTATCAAACAAGCATATACGTGTCACAAAACAGAGCAAGAATAACATGGCATGAACAAGTAACAGGTTCAGGTTGGAACATAAGCATGTACAGGTGAAACACAAGTCATAAAAGATTAGGACAACAAAAATTCTAGTTCAGGACAGCAAGATATTACTGTACCAAATCTGGGATTCCCGTTGCCGCAAACAAACAAATATGGATCCGTCGGAAAATTTGGAAAATAGACTCTCATCCGAATCCAGCAAATATATATAAGTCATAGGATGTTTCACAAAAACAGGACTCAAAACAGAATTGTATCTAAAAAACATATTCAGCCACAAATCACAAGTTTGTATTCATAAACAGGAAAACGGCATAAAAATATACTGATTAAATCCAAGAAAAATATGGGGTATTCCCTACTATGTTTAGTATCATCATATATAATTTCATAATTTTCCAACATAGATAGTATACTCAAATAAAATCAGAAAGCAGCAAGATACATCAGATTTGTAAATATGAAACTCTTGACACAGAAATACTAAAACAGCAATAGATTACAAAATATAAATCGAAATCCAGATCTGTGAAATTAGTGATAAAATAGATACAGCAGGCTATAATTCATATTCACAAAGTTTTTATAAACAGCAAATAGAATCAGGTCAAAATTATGTTTCTTTACTGAACTGTATGAAAATTCTGCAAGTATAGTGGTTGTTTGCAAGTGTAGAATAGTTTATAAAAGTCATCGAATAAATCCACAAAAAATTGGGGTTAATCCAATCAGGTCTAGTTTTACTCAGCAAAATATTGGATCAAAATATTATCTTTAACATCAGTATAAAAATAAATAACCATACAGAATTCATATAAAACAGAATCTGGAATTTTAAACACATCTGTAGTAAAATAGCAATAACTTGCAACTCACAAATCGAAACTGAGATCTGTCAGAAATTTTAGGAAGTAGACAGAATTCTCTATGATTCATATTCACAAATAATTTTCATATACTGACCTTAATAGGGCCTAAAATACTGAACAAAAACGGGGTAACAGTAAAAACAGAAATCTTCTTTATGCATAAAATTGACTAGTTCATATGTAACACATCCAAATCATAATAAATGCGAAATATGGTATACCAGACATGGTATAGGGTATTTTACAACTATACAACGAGTTATACTATAACTAACACAGTCAAGCATACAACATCATACGAACAACATGCATGTATACTTCAAGAATTGATTATCTCTATACTACCCAAAATAAATACCCACTCACCCAAATTAATCACCCACTACACAAAACCACTAACAACCCTCTCCTCTTTCTCTTCTATTGGCTGGCCAACCTTTGGAGTGCACACACGTGCACACACTTCTCATTCTTTTAATTATTTTTTATTAGTCCATTTGTGTGTGTTAGTTACATGACAAGTGTATAGGATTAAAAAATATACATTTAAAGTGTAAAATAAAGTCATAGACCTCTCTTTTCATTAATTTCTAGTGGGCTTTAAGATGGACATTAGGCCTGCGGGTTTTAATATATATAAAAAAATACATTTGTAACAAATAAAATGAGAATAAAAATGTGCATGATTCGTAGAAAGTTTTAGAAATAAAATGCACGTGAAAATTTATGTGCAATGCACACATAAAAACAAATATTGAAATACGAAATAAATTTTAGTAACGGGAAAATATTTATAAATAATCGGAATATAACATACAAAAAATATTTATTTTGATAATGTTACAGATATTTTGCGTAACGGTGAAATTTACGTAATGACACGTGTATTGAAAACAGGTGCAATTCACGTAAAAATATGAAGATTAAAATTAAATGTTTATCTTGGCTCAAAATAAAATAAAAATGAGTTTTGAGAAAACGGAATACATATAAATAATCGAAATATAAAATATGAATAACATTTGTAAAAAAACTAGGTTTGCCCGTTGACACGTACCTACGGCACGTCTTCGAAACAGTGCACCTTGTTTGATTATATAAAACAGTTTTGGAGGTCCAGCAAATTAATTGAAGTAGCAAACATATTATATGACGAAGCAGTATATCTACCTTTAAGCTCAACCATCATCTTCTTGATAATTTGCTTGAACTTACCTGGAGTGCATATAGTTTGTTAGAAACACTGCATAATATTTTTTTTAACTTCAGCTTCACTTTTAGATACTTGTAATAGTTATGCAAGGATATTATCATATAGGTTTTATAGTGCTTACTCTAATCCCATAACCACTATGAGCATGTCTAAATACATTGGTAACGCAGGTGCAGGTGTGAAGGTATCTACAATACCAATAATCTAGACATTTGTTTGTCTAAGACTGAGTTTGCGATTGAAATACCTCTTCTTATTATTATTTCAACCAAAATGAAATACATGAAGTTCTCAAAATTCTAAACCAAACTAATCATTTCTTTTATCTCCACTTTGTCTCCCCATTGCACCTTTATATAAAATAATCAAAATGGATAAATAACAAATTTATTTTAGTTGTCTTTCTTGAGTGGAGAGTTTGCACCCTTCACTGGTAAACTCCAGTCATCCCCATCCTATATATCCAAACATACACTAAAAGTTCTTATATGTTATGTTATCCTTGGTTTCTAATAACCAGTGAAAGGAACACTTTACGATAGTATTTTCTCTTGTAGTAAATAAATTAATATTGCATATTTGTCAAGTTATTTTAGGTTGCTTGTCAGCTTACCTGTCCTGCTCTGGTTTGGAAGCCCAAACTGAGGCCACCAAATAATAAATCTCTCACTTGCGTACACCTTAAATCAAAACCAATAAAAAACTCCTCGAATAAATCACCAAATTAAAATTTTTTAAACTAAATAATAAAATAATCATACCTCTCTGAACTTAGATCTCATGCACACATAAAATTCGAGTCAGCAAAAAACTGAGTAATCCCCTGCACACACAAAATTAAAAATTAAAATGAGAATTCGGTTAATGAGATGAAATTAGAGTCGTCGCATCGCATATAAAGGCTCTCGATTCGGTGGAGGGGAGTCACCGATACGGAGTCGCTTGATATTCACGCTCGATTTGGTGGAGGAGAGTCATCGATACGGAATCAGCAACGGATCAGATATCGGTGACGACCTCTTGATTGGGGTTCAATATTGGATTTGGATTTGCTTTGAGATTTTCAAATTTCAAAATTTTAAAATTTTTAAAATTTCAAAATTTCAAAATTTAAATTTTTAGTTTTTATTTTTTTTTAATTTTGAAATTTAAAATTATTTTCTTAAAAATTTAAAAAATTTAAAACATTCAAAAAAATTTAAAATTTAAAATTTTTTGAAATTTTTCATTTTTAAAATTTGTTTAAATTTTATTAAAATTTTTATATAATTTTTTATATTTTTTTGATTTTTAATAATATTAAAAGTTTTTGAAATTTTAATTTATTGATATTTTAAATTTTTAAAAATTTTTAAATTTTTTTTATTTTAAAAATTTTTAAAATTTTAAATTCTTAAAATAAAATTTTTAAAATATTTTTAAAATTTTTAAAATATTTTTAAAAATTTTAAATTTTTTATAATTTTTTATAAGTTTTTGATTTTTTGAATTATTTTTACAGTTTTAAAATTTTACATTTTTATAGTTATATAAGTTTTAAAGTTTTTTAGTTTTTTAAATTTTTTATTTTTTTTACATTTTTTTAAATTTCTATTTTCTTAATTTTTTGAATAGGAGAGAGATAAAGAAATAATTAAATAAATAAATGAGTTGTTTTGGGTGGGGGGATTTAAATTAGAGTTTAGGGGGGAAACTTTGGGGGGGGGGGGGGGAATGTGTTTTGTGATGTTAGATCTGGGCCTTTGATTTTTGGGGGATTGAAGGAGAGCCACTTGATAGCTTTCTTTGTATTTTATTATATAGATACGTTACGAATATTACTCATAACAGTACAAAATACGTGTGCTTAACAATCGTGGGCAAAATTGTCATAACTCAGTTTTGCAGGGTGTTACACTTTCACCCCTCTCCTAGAACAGTTATGTCCTCAGAACTTACTCGGGTAAAAGTTATATTTCGTACACACCAAGAAAAAATATCATTACTGCATATAGAAAACTGCAAATATTATGAAAATATATGTAGTTGATATGGCTAAAAATGGGGTTAAATCGGTACCGTCCAAATCGGGCACGAATCTTGAAGCCCCGGGGTAAAACGGTAATTTCACCTACCAATAGGTCTGAAGCGGGTACTGGTTCTCTTCCTCGAAGACCCACTTACCCGCGAACGGATCCACCTCAACTGGGTGCGGGTTCCAACCCGCAGCAAACCCGGTCCAGAAAGGATAGAATTAGGGTTTCTGATTAATCTTAATCAACAGCCCTGATTCATATCTATCCTTTCACTGGGGATTAGGGATTACATTCCTTACCTAACCACAGGGATTATATTCCTAATTGACCCCAGCGGCGCCTATAAATACCCCACATCCATCTCCATTAAGAGGTAATCAATCTTTTGCCAGTTTTTGCGCTATTTTATAATCACTTCTGATTACTGACTTGAGCGTCGGAGGGTGCGTCGCCGAGAACAACCCCGGTGTCTCGCACTTCTTGCAGGTGAACGGCGGGAGCAACGGTCAAACTTCGGCGGAACAGGTAACAGGTTTGTATTCGAAGTTTCCTAAGAATCCACAAATACTATCTGTTTGCCCCCACACCAGATTCAACGGCAACAGATTGGCACCGTCTATAGGAAACAAATGAATAACGGCCTCCCCTCTTCCCGTTGGTCAGATCTTCTCCAGCCATGCCTCCTAGGAAAGCCAGATCCAGAGGGTCCAACCGAGGACCCAACCCCGATCAGCAACAGGAAGTTCCCCCTCAACCGGCTCAACAGCAGGGGCAACTTCTTCCTCAAGCGGAGGACCCGCTCCAACAGGACCTGCCTGCTCCTCAGAACCAACAACCTCCTAAGGGTCCCAATCCGCAGAAACAGCCTCTCCATCCGGACCACGTCTCCATCCACAATGCCTCTTCGGACTCTATGGCCTCCCATAATCCCTGAGCTTCCGATCTTCGCAACACCATCCTCAATCGGCAGAAGGATGAGGATCTTCGCTGCTGTCTGGATGAAAAGCGGGCCCGAGAGGGAACCTCCCGCCAATACCGTCCGGATGAGCGATCTCCTCACCGCCGAGAATACAGAAGGTCCCCTACCCAAAGGGGGCGGAGAGAGTCCCCCGAGCATCACAGAAGAAGACCACACTCCCCTGCAGGTCAGCAACAGCCTAGGAACGATGAGGCACCCATCACCCGTGCCGAGTTCCAGTAGTTCCAAGCGACCGTCCTACAAGCTCTCAATCTCCGTCCTAACACCAATGCTCCAAAGATTACCTCTCCTCCTCCGGTCCGAAGTCCTCACCGACGGTCCCCAACTCCTCCTCCCGCTCCTAGTAACTCCCGGCATATGCCAAGTCCTCACCGCTCCAGGAGCTACCGTCGTCGTAGCCCCCGCTCTCCCTCGTATGACGACGAGTCTAGAGGCTCGGCTGATTACCGTCGAAGGGATGACGCTGTCTACCGCCGTCCCCACGAGATGGAGAGGCACTTGGGTCAGTTAGATCGAGAAGAAGAGCTCAGAGGAAGGACTCTTCGTCCTAGTAGACCTCCTTTTTCCCGAACCATAATGGATGCACCTGTACCGATCGGCTTTAAGCCCCCTCAATTTGAGACCTATTCCGGGGAGACCGACCCCGTTGATCACATCGAAAGCTTCAAGACCCTCATGCTCATCCATCAAGCTTCTGATACTCTGCTCTGCAAAATCTTCCCCGCAACTCTCAAGGGCCCAGCTCGAGAATGGTACTCTCACCTTGCCCCTTCCTCAATATTCTCCTTCGAGCAGTTTGAGACTCTCTTCGTCACCCACTTTGTGAGTAGCCGCAGAACTGAGAAGACCAGCATCTCACTACTCTACCTCCACCAGAAAAAGGGTGAGAAGCTGAGAGACTATGTGAAAAGGTTCACAGCTGAAGCCAGGTCCATAGCATCCCTCGACCAGTCAGTCGCTGCAGCAGCATTTCAGTCCAATGTCCTCAACTCTAGCCTCCGCTCCTCCCTCGCTAAGAAACCCCCACAGAACTTCTCAGACCTCCTCCTCCGGAGCGAAAAGTATATTCGGGCCGAAGAAACTGAGCACCGCCCCAACTTGGAGGGGTCTTCCTCCGGGTCTAAGAGAAAGGGAACAGAAGAGGAAGGAGCCAAGAAGCTCCAGAAGGATAATGGCGGCCAGTGCCGACCTCCCCCCAGATTTGAGAAATTTACTCCCCTCACCACCAATGTCTCCACCATTCTAATGGAAGTTGAGAAGGAGGGGATCATACCTCCCGCTCCGAGGATGAACACCCCCGCCAAGAAGAGGGATAAAGAAAAGTGGTGCCGTTATCACCGGGACCATGGGCACGACTCCAATGATTGTCGGGCCTTAAAGAATGAGATAGAAGCCCTCATCCAGAGAGGGCAGTTGACCAGGTTCGTGAGAAAGGACCGAGCCGACCTTCCTCCCCCGCCTCGGGGGGCTAACAAGCGTCCAGAATGCGATGAAATGCCCGACTTCGAAGAGGAGCGTGTCCTACACCTCATTCATGGGGGCCCAATGGGGGCTCCTCAAACTCCTCTCGAAAAGCGTTCATTAGGGAAGTCAATTCGGTTCGCGCAACCCCTCCTCCCAATTCGGAGTGCCCATCACATTCTCAGACGAAGATCTTGAAGGTGTCCGCACCCCCCATTGTGACGCACTCGTCATCAACCTCCATATGGCGAACTTCAAAGTGGAGAGGATCCTAGTGGACAATGGCAGCTCCGTTAACATCCTCTTCCTCGCCGCTTTTAAAGGCCTCAAACTCTCCCGAGATAGACTCAAGCCTGCCGGCTACACGCTCCATGGGTTCACGGGAGTCCCAGTGACAATTGAAGGGGTGATCACCCTCGATGTAACCGCCGGCAAAACTCCTACTACCCGAACGGAGTCGATGGACTTCATGGTCGTAGATGTTCCTGTAGCTTATAACGTCATTCTGGGTCGGCCCGGCCTAGCTGCCCTAGAAGCCGTCCCTTCCGCCTATCACCTCAAGATGAAGTTTCCCACCCGGGCAGGAGTAGGGGAGGTAAAAGGCAATCAGGAAACGGCCCATAAGTGCTACATGACCTCTATCCTCGGTCCGGTCCTCTCCCTAGAAACTCTGGAAATCCCCCAAGATGCTGCCCGGCCGACGTCCGAGCCAGTGGATGAATTGGAGGAAGTGCTCTTCTCTGAGTAGGATCCAACCCGAAAGTTCTTTGTTAGCAAGACCCTCCCATCCGCCCTATGCTCAGACATAGTCCAGTGCATCTGAAGGAACCGAGACCTCTTTGCTTGGTCAGCTGCGGACATGCCCAGAATTTCCGAAGAGCTCTTGGTCCACCACCTCAGCGTTGCTCCGGGGTCCAAACCGGTTCAACAGAAGAGGCGCAAGTTCGCCCCCGAGCGCCAACTAGCTATAAAAGAGGAGGTGGACAAGCTCTTGAAGGCCTGGTTCATACAAGAGGTGAACTATCCCGAGTGGTTGTCGAATGTAGTAATGGTGAAGAAGTCCAATGGGACTTGGAGGATTTGTATCGATTTTACCGATCTCAACAAGGCTTGCCCCAAGGATCCCTTCCCTCTTCCGATTATTGACACTCTGATTGACGCCACTTCGGGTCATGAACTCCTCAGCTTCATGGATGCCTTCTCAGGCTACAACCAGATACGGATGTTCCCCCCAGATATCCCGAAGACCTCATTCGTGACCGACCAGGGCCTCTACTACTACAGGGTTATGCCCTTTGGTTTGAAGAATGCAGGCGAAACATATCAACGCCTCGTCAATAAGGTTTTCCAAGCACAAATCGGCTGGAATATGGAGGTGTATGTTGACGACATGCTTGTAAAAAGCATCTGAGAAGCCGATCATGTGACTGACCTACAGGAGGTGTTTGATGTTCTGAGAAAGCACAACATGAGACTCAATCCGAACAAGTGTGTGTTCGGAGTCTCGTCAGGAAAGTTCCTCGGCTTCATGGTCAGCCAACGAGGGATTGAAGCTAACCCTGAGAAAATCAAGACCATATTAGACATGGCCCCTCCCAAGAATGTTAAGGAAGTTCAGAGGCTAACAGGCCGCCTAGCCACCATAGGGCATTTTCTCTCGAAGTCCGGGGAGAAATACCTCCCCTTCCTCAAGGCCCTCAGGGGGGCTAAAGGTTTTGAATGGGGTCAGCAACAATAGGAGTCGTTCGACCAGCTCAAGGCCTACCTCGTCAAACCTCCTCTCCTCAGCAAACCCATTCCTGGTGAACCCCTCTACCTCTACCTGGCAGCCTCTGAGCAGACCCTCAGCATCGTGTTAGTAAGGGAAGAAGACCGGGCTCAAAAGCCAATCTACTATGTGAGCAAAGTACTTCGGGATGTCGAGCTCTGCTACCTGAGGATAGAAAAGATGGCTTATGCTCTGGTGATGGCCGCAAGAAAGCTTCGCCCGTATTTTCAATCTCATTCGGTGGTCGTTCTTACCGACCAACCGCTGAAGCAAGTGCTCCACAAGCCGGAGACCTCCGGCCGTCATATGAAGTGGTCTATCGAGCTGAGCCAGCATGATATAACTTATCAGCCTCGGACCTCAATCAAGGCTCAGGCCTTAGCAGAATTCATAGTTGAAAGTACCATCCCCGAGTTCAGCCAAGAAATTAAGGGACCACCTGTCTGGTCGGTTTATGTGGATGGCTCCTCTTGTAACGAGGAAAGCGTGGCCGGGGTCATTCTGGCAGGCCCAGATGACTTCATCCTCCAATACTCCCTCCGTATCAACTTCAAGGCCTCTAACAACGAAGCAGAATACGAGGCACTCATAGCCAGCCTGGGAATGGCTCGCAATGCAGGGGCGCAACGCCTTCGGATTTTTAACGACTCACAGCTAGTCGTAAATCAGGTCCTCGGCGAGTATGAAGCACGTGATGACCGGATGGTTAAGTACTTAGCCAAGGTCAGGAGCCTCATGGCACTATTTGAAGAAGCCCTCATCCAACGAATCCCCCGAGAAGAGAATGCTCAGGCAGATGCCCTCTCCAAGCTAGCCTTTTCCTCCCTGCAAGGTCTCGAGCAGACCGTCTTGATAGAGGTCCTTCTGAGGCCAAGTATAGAGGATGAAACTTCCGATTCTATGGAGTCGCTGCCTGTCCTGCTTGAAGATAACTGGATGAAACCCCTCGTCAAATTCTTAAGGGACGGGCTCCTCCTCGAAGATCCTAAGGAAGCTCGAAGAGTGAGAACCCGAGCCGAGCGATATACACTGATCGGAGGCATCCTATATAAACGCTCCTTCACACAGGTAGACGGCAGGCCTTACCTGAGATGCCTCTCCCCCGAGCAGGCCGACTACGCCCTACAAGAACTTCACGAGGGCATCGGCGGGGCACATTCAGGGTCCAGATCCTTAGCCTGCAAAGTGTTGAATTATGGATATTTCTGGCCCACTCTCCTACAAGACGCCGAACGGCACGTTCGGCGATGCAGCTCATGTCAGAAGTACTCCAACATCCGAGCCTCCTACAAGCTCCACTCGCTTCCCTATCAAGTCCAATACCTTTCGCAATGTGGGGGATGGATTTACTAGGGCCATTTCTACTGGCTCCTGGTCAGTTCAAATTCTTAGTCGTGGCAATCGACTACTTCTCAAAATGAATAGAGGCCGAGCCCTTGGCCACGATCACCGAGAACAAGATAGTTCAGTTCTTTTGGAAAAGCGTAATTTGCCGATTCGGCATCCCTCGGGTCCTCATAACAGACAACGGAACCCAGTTTACCGGGGCTGCCTTCCGAGCTCTATGTGAAGACCTCGTCATCCAACACCGATTCTCCTCCGTTTCTCATCCCCAGTCGAATGGCCAAGTCGAGAATGCTAACTGACAGATCCTCTCCGGCATTAAGAAGAGGTTGGATAAATGCTCTAAAGGCTTATGGGTCGATCAGCTCCCTAATGTGCTGTGGAACAACCGCACTACAAAACGGACCCCCACAGGAGACAGTCCATTCAATCTCACCTATGGGTCCGAGGCAATGATCCCCCTAGAAGTCGGTATATCATCTCCTTGTCTAATGGCTTATAAAGAAGAACAGAATGCCAGAGAGCTCCGGGCAAATCTAGACTTAATTAACGAGATCCGTGAAAGAGCAGCCATTCGTCAGCAAAGCTACCGGAGAAGGATCGAATTGGCATACAACAAGAGAGTCCGTCCTACCGACCTCAAAGAAGGGGACTAGGTCCTCAGAAAGTTAGCCATCTCTTTTCCCGGTCAAAAGAGCAAATTGGCTCCAAATTGGGAAGGACCCTATAAGATCGTCAAAGAAGTTCAGCCCGGGACATACAGACTAGAAGACCTCGAAGGCAGAGAGATCCCCAGGACCTGGAATGCCGACCATCTTCTAAAATACCAATAGGGAGCACCAACGCCTCTCTAAGTATTTTGGGGATGTCGAACCGTTCCTCTCCTATTACTTGTAATGTTTTTCTTTTATTTCTCTCTTGTAATAACGGCTCGCAACTTTAGAAGCAGCCGACCACTAGTCGTCAATAAAGAAAGCTTTTTCATATTTTACCTGTAAAAATTGTTTACATCTCTCTGCTTTTACTCTTTCCTCTAACGATGGTTCGGAGTCCAACACTTGGCTCGATTCTGCTTCGTAAGTTCGCTCTTAAGCGAGCTAGAAGTAGGTCGCCATTCGGAATTGCTTCCACAACCGTTGAACTACTCTAACGATGGTTCGGAGTCCAACACTTGGCTCGATTCTGCTTCGCAAGTTTGCTCTTAAGCGAGCTAGAAGTAGGTCGCCATTCGGAATTGCTCCCACAACCGTTGAACTACTCTAACGATGGTTCGGAGTCCAACACTTGGCTCGATTCTGCGTCGCAAGTTCGCTCTTAAGTTAGCTAGAAGTAGGTCGCCATTCGGAATTGCTCCCACAACTGTTGAACTACTCTAACGATGGTTCAGAGTCCAACACTTGGCTCGATTCTGCTTCGCAAGTTCGCTCTTAAGCGAGCTAAAAGTAGGTTGCCATTCAGAATTGCTCCCACAACCGTTGAACTACTCTAACGATGGTTCGGAGTCCAACACTTGGCTCGATTCTGCTTCGCAAGTTCGCTCTTAAGCGAGCTAGAAGTAGGTCGCCATTCAGAATTGCTCCCACAACCGTTGAACTACTCTAACGATGGTTCGGAGTCCAATACTTGGCTCGAGTCTACCTTGCAAGTTCTCTCTTAAGCGAGCTAGAAGTAGGTCGCCATTCGGAACTGCTCCCACAACCGTTGAACCACTCTAACGGTGGTTCGGAGTCCAAACGCTCGGCTCGACTGTGCTAACTCAGTACCCCGAACCGAGCGGACGAGGAACCGACCTCCACATATGGAGAAAAATTCTGCCAAACCGATTTCACCGTTAGATCATCGCAAAATGCGTACTAGAACGTGATGAACAGATCAGATCGTGCCTCGTATCCGCAAAACGACAAGATAGTGTTTTCTTGAAACTCGTGCCTCCCACTTCGTGATGCGTGCCACGATCATGATCGACCGTCCAGATTGAGCCACGTGTACTGAGTCTGAAATCCGAGCTATCACACAGTTGCCTCGGTATACTCCGAGCAAAAAACTGAGGTTCTACAGCTAAAACACTCGAAGAAGCTAACTATGGGTCCTTATAGTTTGTTTCAAGAGTAAGGCAACGATGGCACAATAATGGGCAGACGAACTTCGATTTTATTGAAACAACTTGATAAATTTACAAGCCAAGAAGTTACAGCGAAAAAGCAACTCGATAAATTTACAAGGCATGTTATTACAACGAAGAATACGATGCAAGAAGTCAAAAGCTCGAGACAACTTGTTCAGCACCTCCTCGGAATAGGGACATTCCAATTCAGAGACACTCGGGGTTTTCGTCTTTTTACCTCCGAGCTCGTCTCTAGACCGACGAACTGGGACGCCTCTTCACCACTAACCCTAACGGTGGCTCCGACCGAGGCTCCGCTCGAGCTAACAGCTACGCCGCTCTGTACGTCGGCTGCAGTCTGACCAATGACGGGAGGACGAGTCGCGAGCTCGTAAAAGGATATTCCTCGCTCTCTCTCCTTGCGAGTACACGAGGTGCTACGGACGTTAGTCCTCACGGGCTGAGGCTTCAGACGAGCCACCTCCTCCTCGAGCTCAATGATCCTGTCTTTCAGAGTGTCGTCCTTAACCAGTATCTTGAATCGATGGAGTTTCGCCGAACCGGGGTACTCGGCACTATCGGATATAATGCGACGCAAGTTAGTCACCTTGATGCTCTTGTCGACCGTGACCCTCTGCAGCTGCTCGACTTTCTTTGCGAGCTCGTCTCGCTCGGCCCGCACCGAGGCTAGCTCTTCCTCCTTCGTCGAGAGATCCACCTCGACTATCCGTAGGTGGTGCACCTCGGCCAGCAGCTCGCTGTTCTTCTACTCTACGTTGAGCGACACTCTCCAGATAAGCTCGATCTCACCCTTGAGGCGAGCCTCGCGAGACCGCTTAAACAGTTCAGCACGATGCCGAGCTGCTGCGTTGTTTGGAGCATGAACAAGGATCTGAAAGACGAGCACATTACATTGAAAGACTAAAAGTCCGAGCCAAACACTTGAGACAAATTTGAAGAAATAATTTTATTCATAAAAGAAGGGGCGGTGGCCAGTCTGCAAAAAGGCGTTACATTTTTTTGAAAAAGAAAAAGAAACTAAAGTACAAGAGGCGAGGAGATCAGGGGTCAACCTGCGTCGTCGCCTCGACCACAGGCACCTCGTCAGACGGTCCCTCATTTCCCGTCGCCCCGGCCTGAGCGACCACCTCTTCCTCCTCTTCACCTTCTTCTTCGTTGCCTTCCTCCTCCTCGCCTTCCCCTTCTTCACCATCTGCCGCAGCTCTGGGCCATAGCCTGTAGCTGACCCGCTGAAAGCCAGCGACGCGATCCTGGATGTGGTCAAGGGCTCTCTCGTAGGACTTCTCCATGTTCGAGGCCATGTGCTTCTTTGCCTCGGCCTCGACTTCGGCCCGGATCACTATCGCCAAAGAGTCCTTCTCCGCCTTCACCTCCACCAGGGCCTTCGCCGATGCCGCCAGCTCCTCGGCAACCTTGGCGGCTTTGGCAACCTCCTCAGCAAGTCGCCCCTTCACTCGCTCCAGGTCTGCCACAAGGTCGGCAACCTGGACCTCCAAGCCCTCAGCTCGCCTCTGCTCTGCTTCGAGCTGCCGAACTGTCCTCACCTTGTCCGCCCTATCCTTATCACTGGCGGCCTTCAGCTCCTTCTCCTGTTCGGCGAACGCTTCAAGGAGGTGGCCGAAGTGACAAGTGGCCTACCGAAAGAAAAAAAGAATAAGAACAAAATAAGAGCTGAATGGCAGACTTAAAGAAATTCTCACGAAAAAGTATGCAGAACTTATCGATACGAGCGACCGAGCGACTTCATAGGTGTCATCGCCAACCATCCCCACCTTCAGCGCGGCTCGCCAAGTGCTTGACGGCCTGCATGCACATCTGGGAGTTCCCGAGGAAGCCGTCGTGGTTTTTGACTCGCCAGTCCGGGATGAACAGTTGCTTATGCTGCTCGGTCAAGATCACTTCGGCGTGAGGGGTCAGCGGCGGAGCCTGAAATGACAGCGCCGCCGAAACGTCAAAGGCCTCACCGGCCGTGGCAGATGCAGCAGCAGCCGAGGGGTCGGCGACAACGACTACCGCTGGCAAGGGGACCTCAGCAACGGGGGGGGCAGAACAACTGCCGAAGCGACCTTAGAGGGCCGACCAGATGAAGCAGTCGTGCTCGGCCTCTTCCTCTTCCTCCCATCGGCAACTTTGCCCCGCTCGTTCATCATCCCCAAAAAGTCCATCTTCGGCGCTTCTGTTCCAAACGACAAACAAACAAGTCAGTGAAACGAGCTAAAAACTTAAAAGAAAAAATATATATATTGCGAGATGTCAGGAGCGTACTCGGGTCGATCGGACTGAGGCCCGACCCGTGTAGCACCTCCTCCGTCAATTTCCTCCCGTTCAACATCGGGAGGGCCATGATCTTCGCCATAGCTTCCTCCTCGACCGCAGTCAGTACCGGGTCGGCCCTCGAAAACTTTGGTACCTCTGCTTTCCACTGAGTCGGAATCTTCAGCATCGAGGACTCCCTCATCAAAAAGAATTTCTCCTTCCAACCTTTGATCGAGTCCGGGTTCTCTATAACCCGAACACCTTTCCTCGGCGACAAGTAGTAGCGATGTTCGGTCTTATGCATCCGGTGAACCCTATACATGCTCCGCAAGATCGTCAGGTCTGGCTCGACCTCGGCATTGCGGCACTGTAGCAGGAAGGCATTCACATGGTGCCAGGTGTTCGGCATGAACTGGGTCGGCGCAAGGCTGTACCACCCGAGGACATGTAGCACGAAGGGGTGCAGAGGGAAGCGCAGTCCAGCGTTCAGCGAGTCGTAGTCAAACATACACATATCCGACGACGACAGTTTGGAGTTCGCTCGCATCCCAAAGCCGGGGAGAATCAGCTTGTACTCCGGAGGTATGGCGAACCCTTTTCTGATTCGGAGCAGATCCCACTCGGATAACACCGATGCAATCTCGTCCACTTCGGTAGTTAGATACGGGTTGTTCTCCTCGTAGACTTCCGACCGACCTATGATCGCCTTCTTCATAAGGTCGCCCTCGTATTGCCTGACCCCAGCATGCCCGGACAGTACACAAGGGTACCGGCCCGACTCAGGGGCTTGCCTCGGGGTCTCCACAATCTCCTCGACTACAAGAGATTGGGCCACTACCGCTTCTTCTTCTTCTTTGCCTCAGCCACGGACGGCTCGGCCACCTACTTCCCCTTCCTTCGGATCTTCGTTTGCCTCCTCTCCTCGGTGCCACTATCGCCCGAGGACGAGGCCTCACTCCCTGAGTCCACCCTTGACATCTCAAAAAAAAAGAGCCAAGGCAAATAAACTGACCTTGATGTGACGTGTCCTTGAAGTGACGTTCACGGTCGGAATTTATTCGCCAGAAATTGCCTGGCCCACGCGACAGCTAACGCAACCGCCTTAGAGAAAAAATTGCCGCTAGCAGAGAACGCAGAGAGTAAAAGTGAAAACTTGGAGTGAAAAGTGAGAAATGAGCTTGGGGGTGGGGGAGTGAGAACTTATAACCACAAGGCGACGTTTGGGCTTCCTTGGGAATTTAAAAGCCCACTAAGAGAAGCCAAAGCGCCAAAACGGAAAGTTGCGACGTTTCAAAATAAAGACTCCTCAAAACGCTTAAGTCCATGACTCTGGCCACCGGTGTGCCTAGCCGACCTACCGAACAGCTTGGCTAAGCAACCGAGCTACTGAGTCGGAGGGTGGCGACGCTTCAAAGCAGGAACACTTCAAAATGTCTAACTCCATACCTCGGCTAACAGCACCGAGCTTCCGAACTGAGGGGACGAGGAACCGGCCCTCACATACGGAGAAAAATCCTCCCGAGGCTGAATCACCGTCGGATCTCTCCAAAATTCGTGTCAAAACTCGATGGACTGTTCAGATTGCGCCACGCCCACAAAATGACAAAATAACGTTTTCTCGTGATCTGAACCCAGTCATCGTGATTCACGCAATGATGGACGCTCCAGATCTGACCACGTGTACCTAGCCGAGATACCGAACAGCTTGGCTAAGCAACCGAGCTACTGAGTCGGAAGGTTGCGATGCTTCAAAGCAGGAACACTTCAAAACGTCTAACTCCATACCTCGGCTAACAGCACCGAGCTTCCGAACCGAAGGGACGAGGAACCGACCCTCACATATGGAGAAAAATTCTACCGAGGCTGAATCACCGTCGGATCTCTCCAAAATTCGTGTCAAAACTTGATGGACGGTTCAGATTGCGCCACGCTCACAAAACGACAAAATAACGTTTTCTCGTGATCTGAACCCCGTCCTCGTGATTCACGTAATGATGGATGCTCCAGATCTGACCACGTGTACCTTCCGAGCTTCTGGCCATCGGTGTGCCTAGCCGAGCTACCGAATAGCTTGGCTAAGCAACCGAGCTACTGAGTCGGAGGGTGGCGACGCTTCAAAGCAGGAATGCTTCAAAATGTCTAACTCCATACCTCGGCTAACAGCACCGAGCTTCCGAACCGAGGGGACGAGGAACCGACCCTCACAATGGAGAAAAATCCTCCCGAGGCTGAATCACCGTCGGATCTCTCCAAAATTCGTGTCAAAACTCGATGGACTGTTCAGATTGCGCCACGCCCACAAAACGACAAAATAACATTTTCTCGTGAACTGAACCCAGTCCTCGTGATTCACGCAATGATGGACGCTCCAGATGTGACCACATGTACCTTCCGAGCTTCTGGCCACCGGTGTGCCTAGCCGAGCTACCGAACAGCTGGGCTAAGCAACCGAGCTACTGAGTCGGAGGGTGGCGACGCTTCAAAGCCAGAATGCTTCGAAACGTCTAACTCCATACCTTGGCTAACAGCACCGAGCTTCCGAACCGAGGGGACGAGGAACCGACCCTCACATATGGAGAAAAATCCTCCCGAGGCTGAATCACCCTCGGATCTCTCCAAAATTCGTGTCAAAACTCGATGGACGGTTCAGATTGCGCCACGCTCACAAAACGATAAAATAATATTTTCTCGTGATCTGAACCCCGTCCTCATGATTCACGCAATAATTGATGCTCCAGATCTGACCACGTGTACCTTCCGAGCTTCTGGCCACCGGTGTGCCTAACCGAGCTACCGAACAGCTTGGCTAAGCAACCGAGCTACTGAGTCGGAGGGTGGCGACGCTTCAAAGCAGGAACACTTCAAAACGTCTAACTCCATACCTTGGCTAATAGCACCGAGCTTCCGAACCGAAGGGACGACGAACTGACCCTCACATATGGAGAAAAATCCTCCCGAGGCTGAATCACCCTCGGATCTGTCCAAAATTCGTGTCAAAACTCGATGGACTGTTCAGATTGCGCCACGCCCACAAAATGACAAAATAACGTTTTCTTGGGATCTGAACCCAGTCCTCGTGATTCACGCAATGATGGACGCTCTAGATCTGACCACGTGTACCTTCCGAGCTTCTGGCCACCGGTGTGCCTAGTCGAGCTACCAAACAGCTTGGCTAAGCAACCGAGCTACTGAGTTGGAGGGTGGCGACGCTTCAAAGCCAGAATGCTTCAAACTGTCTAACTCCATACCTCAGCTAACAACACCGAGCTTCCGAACCGGGGGGACGAGGAACCGACCCTCGCATATGGTGAAAAATTCCGCCGACCCTCCTCAGCCGTTGGATCTTGTCAAAAAACGTGCTCGACGTGATGGACGGCTCAGATCTTGCCACGTTCACTAAACGACAAGATAGCATTTTTTGGGGATCCGTGCTGAGATGGACGCTCAGGATCACGCCACATAGTTCGGTAGATTCCGAGCTAAGTGCCGAGCTGCCGAGCCGAGGGGACGAGGAACCGAACCTCGCATATGAAGAAACTATCTGCCGAGGAACATGGATCGTCCGATCGCCCAGAAACTCACCCCCGGCGCTGATGGAGGGCCCAGATCGCGCCACGCCATAAATCGGTATTAAAAATTAGTTTTTATTTATTTTAATTGATTTATTTATTTAAAAATTACTAAAAATTCGGGAAAACTAACTAAAAATTCTAGAAAATAATTATAAAGTCAGGGGTATATTTTTGAGCCCCGGAATGAACAATTATTGCCTTGAATGTGTTGTTAAGACCCCCGAACGACTAGTTAACACATCGCAAAATTAAATAAATAATCCGAAAAAATAGATAAAAGTCACCAAATATCCAGAGAAGCTCAAGAACAACTTAGTGTGCAACCAACTTGAAAAATCACCGCACTACCTCCTTCAAAGATTCAAAACCTTCCATTTGGACTCCGATGCAACTCCACCAGCCATTAAAACAGTAAAACTACTCCTCAAAGGCTGATCAAACTCAGTCTTCGGGAGTGGGGGGCTCGTGATATGGCTAAAAATGGTGTTAAATCGGAACCGTCCAAATCGGGCACGAATCTTGTAGCCCCGGGGTAAAACGGTAATTTCACCTACCAATAAGTCTGAAGCGGGTAATGGTTCTCTTCCTCGATGACCCACTTACCCACGAACGGATCCACTTCAACTGGGTGCGGGTTCCAACCCGCAGCAAACCCGGTCCAGAAAGGATAGAATTAGGGTTTCTGATTAATCCTAATCAACGGCCCTGATTCATATCTATCCTTTCACTGGGGATTAGGGATTACATTCCTTATCTAACCACAGGGATTACATTCCTAATCTGACCCCAGCGGCGCCTATAAATACCCCCCATCCATCTCCATTAAGAGGTAATCAATCTTTTGCCAGTTTTTGTGCTCTTTCATAATCACTTTTGATTACTGACTTGAGCGTCAGAGGGTGCGTCGCCGGGAATAACCCCGGTGTCTCGCACTTCTTGCAGGTGAACGGCGGGAGCAACGGTCAAACTCCGGCGGAACAGGTAACAGGTTTGTTATTCAAAGTTTCCTAAGAATCCACAAATACTATCTGTTTGCCCCCACACCAGATTCAGCGGCAACAGTAGTATAAAAATATGTAATGTGGAAAAACAAGGGAAACTTATACAAGAAAACGAGGAGTATCAAAATTTTATAAAAACGGAACATGAAAACTAGGAAAATAGTATAAGAAAAGAAATGTGACCATAAAAGATAGTACAGATTGGAGAAATTTTCATACAAAAATGATATTAGATAAAGTATTAGACAAAAAGGAAAATATAAGTTAAGTCATTAACTGTGAAAGAATTTGGAGAACAAAGCAGTTGGAAAGAACAAAGAGAAGCATAGTCAATAATTACTTTAATAAATTATTAGTAGGCTTAGTAATCAAAAATTTATCATAGTAATAAGTGGTAGAATGATTAAAATCGCATACTGAACTAGTAATATATATTACGAGATAAAAATTGAATTAGTAATTTAAGAAAATGTTGTTGGATAAAAATTTGAAAATATATGAGTGTTGAATTTTAGTTGAATATATTATAAGTATAATAGTAAAATTTTACAATGATGTTTACAAAATAATGTCATAAAATTTTCATTCGTAAAAGTTACATTTTTTTTTATAGGAATAAATAGTAAAACTAAATAAGAGATAGTATGAAAATGTAAAGCAACGAGATGAATAATTGGAAAAGCATAATAATTGAAAAATAGTTAGCACTAACAATTTAATAAGTGGTAACTTAATAATAATACGTAAAAATAGCAAAATTAAGTAACGTAAAGCGCATGGAAATAAAGGAGATAAAACATCAATAAACAAAACGAGTAAGTCAAACTTAAAAGATGTAGTTGAAATAGTAAATATCAAAGTGAATGAATAGTATAAGAAAATATATATATAGAGAGAAACTAATGCTCGGTTTCGTTTTCAACCGGGTGTGAAAACAGCGATCAGAGCCGTTGGATCGCTCTTGATCGTGATCAATGGCTCAGGTCGCTTCCGCTGAGATGGAAGCTGAATTGGCTAAGTGGCAGAGGGACAATTTGGGTACTTCATGCCAAATAATGCTTCAGACTCAGCGTTGTTTGGCATGAAGTGTTTTTTTGGTGAAAAAATACACTTAGTGTCTGGCTATGTTGTTTTTTTTAAAAACAAATTCAACCCAGGCCGTTGTTCATACCCAACAACGGCCTAGGTATGTACAAGTATATTTTCACACTTGTACATACTCAGATCTCTCTCTCTCCCTCTCTTCTCAGCCATCTCTCTCTCTCTCTCTCTCACACTTGTACATACTCAGATCTCTCTCTCTCCCTCTCTTCTCAGCCATCTCTCTCTCTCTCTCTCTCTCTCTCTCTCTCTCTCTCTCTCGATCGCGAAACCTACTCCAAAACCATAGCTCTACTCCGATCCACGCTACCCGACCTCCCCTTCCCGATCTCCCCCTCTTCTCAAAGCTTCTCTATCTCTCTCTCCCTCTCCCGGATACCCCAAACCCTAACCCTACCCGAAATCCCAAATCACCCAAACCTTAGTCGAATTCTTCGAAACCCCAAACCGTAACAGCCACTTCGTCAAGATCAGCAGCTACTATTGGCCTCTATCCCCTTTCCGAATACCCACATTGTGAAAGGTATTCACTTTTTCAAAATTTAGTAGAATCAACTTTGGTAATTTAATGAGTTTTTGTTTCTATATTGTTTAGTTTACAATTTTTGTATTATGCTTAGTTTGTCTACAATTTGGAAAGTGTACAATTTTTGTATAATGTGTGTTGTATACATTTTTTGATATTTTTGTAGATGTAGTATTAGTTATAGTTGTAGAACTTAGGAAAATCAATCAAACGAGATCCAAAAATTCCGATATTTGACGAGTAGGTCGGACTAACCACGCATAAGGCAACACAACTTGTAGAGGCAATTTCCCACTGACGGTTTGCAAGATACGTCCGTGTATCGCTTTTCTTCAATAAAATCTAAATAAAGCAATACACGATCGTATATTACAAACCGAGAGTCGGAACTCACCTCTTGAAGTTGCGTTGGCTTGCATTTTGGGTGCCAGACGTGATGGCCAAATTTCAGAAATTTTGCATCTCGTTTGCGTTGTTTTCTAGCGTATATAAAAAGACTACTATATGCATGGAACTTTTTGAGTATGTTCTCATCTCACTAGAAAACCACTCAAACAAAGTCCGAAAAATACAAAACTGTGTGATTAGGTCGGGCTAAACACTCACAAGCCAATGCTACTTGTAGTTGCAAGTTCCGACCCACGGTTTGTGAGATACGCCAAATCGTCGCTATTGATTTGGCTAAAAATAGGATTAAATCGGGACCGTTCAAATCGATCATGAATCTTAAAGATCTCAGGGGTAAAATGATAATTTCACCTACAAATGGGGCTGAAATGGAACTGGGTTTATCTTCAAAGCCCAATAACCCATAAACGGATCTGTTCTATTGGGTATGAGTAGCACCCCATTACAAACCAATTCAGATATTTAAAGAGTAATTCAAATTCATGGTTATTTCTATGAAATGATTTAAACTCTACATCTTATCCAAAAACACCGGGACATAGGGGTAAATGGTTATCTCTAAACTGTCTCTAAAGGCGACTATAAATACCCCTCTCCCCCTACCATAACAAGGTAGTGAATCTTTTTCCACATAAAGCTCTTTCATAATCTTCCTGATTACTGACAAGAGCATCGGAAGGTTCGTCATCGTGATCCATCTCGGTGTATCGAACTTTTTGCAGGTTCATGGGAGTGGCGAGAAACCAGTCAAGCGCCGGTGAAAGTCAACAAGTTTGCTTATTAGTTTTCTTGAAGAATCCACAAATTCATATGTTTGCTCGCACACCAAAATCAGTAGTAATAGATTGGTGCCGTCTGTGGGAATAGAAAAGCAATCCAACCCTATTTCATCAACGAAAGTAGTCTAAAGCTATGCCTCCAAAGAAGGGGAAGGCGACGGTCTCCAACAACAAAGCCACTCCTGCTCCTTCTCCTCCTCCACTTCAGGAGGTCCTCCCTCAACCCGTACAGCAAGTCCAGCAACCGTAGTCTGGACAGTCTCTCCCTCAACCCGTCCAGCAATTGTAGCCTGGACAGCCCCTTCCTCAGCAACCTCAGCCCCAGCAGGCTCCTCAAGTGTAGCGCCCAAAATTTCCAATATGATATCTCAGAAATATGTGGCACAATTCCCAGCATCAACTTCAATTGCAATAGAAAACATAGTCAAAAACACAGATAATTTTTATTTCAACTTTTATTACATCACTTGTTTACAAAACACAGCGGAATACAAAACACCTTGAATTACAAACTTTTCTTTACAACACTTTCTTTTACAATTTTACATAAGCTCTATTATCTTTCTAGCACAAGCATCCAAATTCCAAGCTATAAGTGTAACACCCTGCCCCAATACTCAGACGATTTTTAATATTTTTAGAAGACAAATTAGATACTATGTAGTACAACTGCCCACCACAGGATGCCTCTCAAAAGGTAGTTAACCAATTAGGTGACTCTTGATCCTTGGCAATTATTATTTATATTACTTTTATTCCACTAATTTAATCGATATGGGATTATCTTTAACCATCACCCTCCTAAACCCGTGCACATATATGAGATCCCGTGGGCCCCTCATATACGCCACATCATCAGAGTTCTTGACCGAAGTCAAGGCCTCTCAAACGAACAGCCAAGCAAGCTTGCTTGCTGTTCTGTTTTTCCATGTGGGCCCCCATGCTATATATAGCATAGCATTCACATTTCCAATCATATCTCCAAATTATATTTCCAATCAGCCACCTTTCCAAAGTATTATATATATATATATATATATATATATATATATATATATATATATATATATATATATATATATATATATATATATATATATATATATATATATTTCAGAAATACGGGGTATTACAATAAGCACCTACCTGTAAAACATGAGGCTAGAGATAACTTTAACCCCAAAACTACAGGGGTCAGCCATAACGGTATCAGTGACATAAGAGAAAACAACATAAATAAAACATAAGGCATAGAGTCATCAACAACATGTATTAACAACAAGAATAAATGAAAAGGGAAATAACAATAAGTAAAGCTTGAAAACATCAAGGAATATAAGATAGTAAATAGTAATACATAAAAATATCAAGTAAATCAAGACTATGTGTCAAGTGTAGGAAAAAATAGGAAAACACAGGCATAAACCAAGTCAAGAAAACACAATCGCTATATGCTGACTCTCTAATGCATACTTGTCGGATTCTATGCATTCTATAGTACATAGGTCCGGTGCAAGCCCTTAACGATCTCCACTTTATAGGGTTAAGCCCCTCGTTACGCAACTAATCCTACTACAGTGATGGAAAACAAGATCCAGAATACTCCGCAAATAGGCACCAAAGCCCTTAACGCGCAAGCATCATGTAAGAATGGCTCTAAAACTGGAGAATCACCTCCCAACCGTGTACCCCACGAATAGGCATGCAAGGCCTTCGACGTGCAGATACACCAGGTATATTCCGTGAATAGGCCAGCCGACTCTCGACACGTGAATGCACCCTGCATGCTCCGTGAATAGGCCTGCAGACCCTCGACACGCGAACATACAAATGTCCTATCGAGACAAAACACAAACAGTCCTGGAACGCATCCGTTGGACTAAACAGACCAAGAGCATATACTCACATTTCCGAAGTTCCATCACATCTCTACTAGTGCCTGTCCTTAAGTTGGTTATTATTAAAACACAAAAAATCCCCATCTCTAGAGTTAGTGTATCTGGCCAGACTTAAATACTCAACAACAACCCCAAGACCCAACTGGTCTAAATCAACAAATCTCATCTGCCGGTTCACAGTACTCCCACTCAACTCCGAGAGATATCATCAAGACCAAAACTTTCAATAAAACTCAAAAATCCATCGTCAAAACGATTATATGAAGAAACTTCTTAAACCAACAAAATCCAAATCTTATATAAAATTCTAGAGTCCAAATAAATATTAAATCTGTTAAATAACTGAAAATCATATTTTTAAGTTGTAGAATATCATAAAAGATCAATTCCTTTGGAAACACATATAACTCAAATAGGGTCCAAAAGAATACATTTAAAGCTCCAATATAAATCTCTGTAAAATATTTTTAATCTGTAGCAAAACATCTTTTAAAACAATATAATATTGAAGGAACAATCGATCAAAAGAAGCATCAGAAAACTCAAGAAAACATCAGTCAAAATAGTAGCAGTCGACTTCATAGGGTGGTCGGTCGACTGTCCCACGTGAAACCTCAACTCAAGAAAAAATCAAGCAGCGCAGTGACAGTCGACCGCATACTGTAGCCAGTCGACTGTCCCGCGAAAAAATTCGAAGACTCAAGAAAACCACAATCAGAGCAGAGCAGTCGACTATGTAATCTGGATAGTCGACTATCCGGCAGGAAAATCCAACACTTAAAGAAAACATTAATTTAGAGCAGAGACACTCGACTGTATAAGGTAGTCGGTTGACTGTCCCGCAGGAAATTTCGAGACTCAAGAAAATACTTTAGCCAGGACCCCGACAGTCGACTGTCGACATTGGTCGGTCCACTGTCAGACCTCCAGACAGCAGTTTAATGGTTGTGCATGTTTTAACCGATACACGATTCCACTTTGTAAAATCACAAATTTGAAGAACTAATTTTCTGAGATGATTAATTGTAACTTGTATAACATATAGGAGTTATTAAAACACATCAAAACAATTCAAGATCTCGAAATCGGAGTTTTACAAAAAAATCTTGCAAAACAACATCTTATACACATATATGTTCGAATACGAATTTTAACATCAGTTTATACTTTAAAAATCCATCAATAAGAGTAGTACAGAATTTAAAACTATCTTAGAACCAAAACAATTGAAATCCAATCAAAACTCCATCAAAACACACGAAAACCCAATTTCTTCAAAAATAAAGAAATAAGATATATGTACATATGTTTGTGCGCCAAGAAAACTTCAAAACTCATCAATTAGAAATAGTGAAATATTTAGATTTAATCTAAGTACGAAAACCAATCATATCCAATTGAAAACTTTTCAAAACTTCACAAAATTACGAAATTCCCAAATTGATCATAATGCATAGATCCAAATCTAAACCCCCTTTTCTCAAAACTCCAAGACTTAATTATTAGATCCAATAGCCATTAAACTCATCCACAATCATTCACAATAATTTTTCCATGCATATGAGCAATTATAACAATCACTAATCAAGTTTCTACTCAACAAAAAGCCCCCAAATACAGTTTATGCATTATACACAAGTAAAGGTAATCTTTTTATTCACTTTTATGCAATATCATCATACAACACATTATGATAAGTTAAAATAGCAAGTATATGAAGGAAAGCAACCTACTCATGATTTCTATTCAGTTCTCTGACAATCTCAAGTCAACAAATTAGGGTTTCAATTGTCAATAATATAGTTACATGAAAGGATTCACTTTTAATTCATCTACTTATCAAAACTTCATTTATCATCATACAAACTCCTAGCATGTTTTCTAATAGATAGATCATCACATACAATATACATAAAACAAAACAAAACAAAACATGTCATTCACCTTGTTGAAGAGATCAAACGAAGATAATAAAGCAATACGAAAAATCCTTCCTTCGTACGAAATCCAAGATCTTTTGCTTGAAAACTCCAAGACATAAAATAATGAAATTCCCTGTGTTGTGCAGCCAAAGATGGCTGCACTTCACCCTTAAATAGGCCGGGATCCAGGGTTTTTAGGGTTTTGAACACATTTGCAAAAATACTCCTTTTAAATATAGCTTTACATATATAGATCCATATACTTGGAAACTTGATAAAAACAATTTATTTGAGATTTAAAGACAAAAAAAACCATCATAAAGTCAGCCGACACTGTTTGAAAAATCCAAAAAAACGAATTTACACTTTTACCCCTCAAAATGACAATTTTGCAAAAAGATCCTGTTTGATCGAAACTTGTAAAATAAATCAAATTCATGGAAACAAAAAGTAAACTTTTTAACCCTGAGTTGACTAGGAATTATACCCAGCCCAAAAATCTGAAAATCTGGAGTTTTCACTCCAATTGGTAATTTTGCACAAAAGTCCTTTTTTTGTAATATTTGCAAATAGGTCCAATAAATATCAGAAAAATTCAGAAAATTCAAAAATAATATTTAATAATAAATATTTATTTTCCACCAAATAATTTTTGACTTTGAACTTCCCAAGAAAACATTTGCATGTGTTTTGCATGTGTAAATAGATAAATCTTCATAAAATATTTACTAAATCACCAAAAATCATTTTAATTTATTTATAACCATTAAAAATAATATTTAAAAATATGGGGTACTACATCACTCCCTCCTTAGAATAGTTATGTCCTCAGAACTACTACTAATAGGGTCCAAACAAAAATAAGCAAAGAAATTGAAATCTCATAAACGGAAACATAGTTTAAGAAATACAATCACACAAGAGAATGTAATCTAACAAAAGAAATGCAATTCAACTCAAAGAGCACAATCATATCAAAGAGCACAATCATACAAAAGTTTAGGAAAAACCTTCCGCTGCACAACTCTGAATCCCTGCATCTAGCTATGACCTTCCACCATCTGCTTCATGTGGCCACTCCCTCCTTAGAAAGGACATGACCAAGAAAAGCTACCTCAAACTTACAGCTCAAAAGAGATCAATACCAAATGATCTCCCACCACTCTCGATATCACATTCTTTGTAATATCGATCAGCAATCAATTCTTCCCCTGATGGTGTTGCCACAGTTAAGGCTCTGCCTGGAAACACCTTAAGCTCCACACCTAAGGCTACCAAAAATTGGGCGACACAAATGTATGCAAGAAAACGGTATCAAATAAAACTTTTGTTTTTATTCCATTAACCCAAAACAAATTCTGTTACATGGAGAACGATACTCAAATTTCCAATTTATTCTCGAACAAAGTTTTACTTAATACACAAATGAATGAATTCAAAATTCTTGCACACCCCGGATCACATCCCTGAGTTACCCGCATCCTCCTCAGTCAATGTGAACATTCGCCCCTGCCTCAGAACTTTGCCTCCGCCCGCACCATCCTTCTTTAGCTGCGGACAGTTTGGTCGGATATGCCCTTCACGACCACACTGATAACAAATCTGTGCCCTCCGAGGCTTGGTGCATGCTGCCTGATAATGACCTACCTCTCCACAGTTGAAACAAGTCACGCCTTGAACTGCGGGCACCTTCTGCACTGGCCCACTGAACTTGCCTTGCTTCACTGGGAACTCCTTCCCACTCTGACTATCTGCTAGCCTCTTATTCTTGTTCCAGGTCTCCTACTTCTTTTGGAACTGATCCATATCCTCTTCTGTCATAGCCGCTCTCCTAACTAGCTTATCAAACCTCTTAATGCCCAAAGGAATCATCCTCGACCTCAAATACGGCCGCAAGCCCAGCTCGAATTTCTTGGCCTTCTTTGCTTTATCAATAATCTGCTCCGGTGCATACCTTGACAGCTGAGCGAACATAGTCCCATATTCGCGCACTGTCATGCTGCCTTGCTGCAGATTCAAGAATTCTGTTGCCTTTTTTACCTGAATATTCAAAGGGAAGAAATGATCCCTGAACTCATCGAGAAAAGCCTCCCAAGTCACTTGCTGATATCCAAACGTCCTCTTCACTGACTGCCACCAAATGCCAGCACCCTTCTCTAACTGCATCGCAGCCAATTTCACCTTACTAATTGCTGGGGTCTCCAAGACTTCGAAGACCATCTCCATCTGTCTAATTCAATCATCAGCCCTATCTGAATCAGACTACCCCTCAAACACAGGCAGCTTCATCTGCTTGAAGGACTCAACCTGCTTGATAGGATCAGCATTAACAAACACTGGTCTAGCTTCCTGATTCTGATTTTGATTTTGTGCCATATTAGCTGCCATGAATGTGTTCAAGGTCTGATACACCCCGGCAATCTCATTCTTGAGATCAAGTCTTGCCCCCTGGGAACCTTCAGCCCCATCACCATTACCACCATTCCTGGTCCTGGATCCTACCATTCTACTGAATTCTGCAAAATGAGGGTAAAGTTAGAGCATCACGACACAATTCACATCCATATCAATACCTTATGGCAAAACCCCAAGCATACCCCAAACCAAAACATCATGTTCTAACTCTATATGATACTCACACTCTAATGTCCACACCTAGGTACTCACGCTCTAGTGTCCACGCCTAGGTTTATTTTTATATTATGCTTATTACTACTATTGAAGCATGCTCTGATACCAATCTCTGTAGCGTCCTGAATTTCCAATATGATATCTTAGAAATACGTGGCACAATTCCCAGCATCAACTTCAATTGTAATAGTAAACATAGTCGAAAACACAGATAATTTTTATTTCAACTTTTATTACATCACTTATTTACAAAATACAGCAGAATACAAAACACCTTGAATTACAAACTTTTCTTTACAATACTTTCTTTTACAATTTTACATAAGCTCTATTATCTTTCTAGCACAAGCATCCAAATTCCAAGCTATAAGCACTTACCTGTAAAACATGAGACTTGAGATAACCCTAACCCCCAAAACTATAGGGGTCAGCCATAACGGTGTGAGTGACATAAGAGAAAACAACATCAATAAAACATAAGGCTTAGAGTCGTCATCAACATGTATTAACAGCAAGAATAAATGAAATGAGAATTAATAATAAGTAAAGCATGAAAACATCAAGGAATATAAGATAGTAAATAGTAATACATGAAAACATCAAGTGAATCTAGACTAAGTGTCAAGTGTAGGAAAAAACAGGAAAACACAGGCATAAACCAAGTCAAGAAAACACAATCGCTATATGCTGACTCTCTAATGCATACTTGTCGGATTCTATGCATTCCATAGTACACAGGTCCGGTGCAAGACCTTAACGATCTCAACTTTATAGGGTTAAACCCCTCGTTATGCAACTAATCCTACAACGGTGATGGAAAACAAGATCCAGAATACTCCGCGAATAGGCACCACAGCCCTCGACGCGCAAGCATCATGAAAGAATAGCTCTAAAACTGGAGAATCACCTCCCAACCGTGTACCCCACGAATAGGCTTGCAAAGGCCTCGACGTGCAGATACACCAGGTACATTCTATGAATAGGCCTCCGACCCTCGACACGCGAACATATAAATGTCCTCTCGAGACAGAACACAAAAAGTCCTGGAACGCATCCGTTGGACTAAACAGACCAAGAGCATATACTCACGTTTTCCAAGTTCCATCACATCTCCACTAGTGCCTGTTCTTAAGTTGGTTATTATTAAAACACAAAACATCTTCATCTCTAGAGTTAATGTATCCTGCCGGACTTAAATACTCAACAATAACCCCAAGACCCAACTGGTCTAAATCAACAAATCTCATCTGCCAATTCACAGGAATCCAACTCAACTCCTAGAGATATCATCAAGACCAAAACTTTCAATAAAACTCACAAATCCATCTTCAAAATGATCATATGAAGAAACTTCTTAAACCAATAAAATCCAATACTTTATAAAATTCCAGAATCCAAATAAATATTAAATCTATCAAATTATTGAAAATCATATTTTTAAGTTGTAGAATATCACAAAACATCAATTCCTTTGGAAACACGTATAACTCAAATAGGGTCTAAAAGAATACATTTAACGTTCCAATATAAATCTCTGTAAAACATTTTAAATCTATAGCAAAATATCTTTTAAAATAATATAATATTGAAGGAACAATCGATCAAAAGAAGCATCAGAAAACTCAAGAAAATATCAGTCAGAACAATAGCAGTAGACTTCATAGGGTGGTCGGTCGACTATCCCGCATGAAACCCAAACTCAAGAAAAACATCAAGCAACGCATTGACAGTCGACCGCATACTGTAGCCAGTCGACTGTCCCACGGAAAAATCCAAAGACTCAAGAAAACCATAATCAAGGCAGTAGCAGTCGACTGTGTAATCTGGACAGTCGACTGTCCCACGGGAAAATCCAACACTTAAAGAAAACATTAATTTAGAGCAGAGACAGTCGACTATGTATGGTAGTCAGTCGACTGTCCCGTAGGAAATTTAGAGACTCAAGAAAATACTTCAGCCAGGACCCCGACAGTCGACTGTTGACATTGGTCGGCCGACTGTCAGACCTCCAGACTGCAGTTTAATGGTTGTGCATGTTTTAACCGATATACGATTCCACTTTATAAAATCACAAATTTGAAGAACTAATTTTCTGAGATGATTAATTGTAACTTGTATAACATATAGGAGTTATTAAAACACATCAAAACATTTCAAGATCTTGAAATAGGAGTTTTACCAAAAAATCTTTCAAAACAACATCTTATATACATATATGTTCGAATACAAATTTTAACATCATTTTAGACTTCAAAAATCCATCAATAAGAGTAGTAAAGATTTTAAAACTATCTTAGAACCAAAACAATTGAAATCCAATCAAAACTCCATTAAAACACACGAAACCCCAATTTCTTCGAAAACAACGAAATAAGATATATGTACATATGTTTGTGTGCCAAGAAAACTTCAAAACTCATCAATTAGAAATAGTGAAATATTTAGATGTAATCTCAGTACTAAAACCAATCATATCCAATTGAAAACTTCTCAGAACTTCACAAAATCACGAAATTCCCAAATTGATCATAATGCATAGATCCAAATCTAAACCCCCTTTTCTCAAAACTCCAAGACTTAATTCTTAGATCCAATAGCCATTAAACTTATCCACAATCATTCACAATAATTTTTCCATACATATGAGCAATTATAACAATCACTAATCAAGTTTCTACTCAACGAAAAGCCCCTAAATAGAGTTTATGCATTATACACAAGTAAAGGTAATCTTTTTATTCACTTTTATGCAATATCATCATACAACACATTATGATAAGTTAAAACAACAAGTATATGAAGGAAAGCATCCTACTCATGATTTCTATTCAGTTCTCTAACAATCTCAAGTCAACAAATTAGGGTTTCAATTATCAATAATATAGTTACATGAAAGGATTCACTTTTATTTCATTTACTCATCAAAACTTCATATATCATCATACAAACTCCTAGCATGCTTTCTAATAGATAGATCATCACATACAACATACATAAAATAAAATAAAACAAAACAAAACATGTCACGCACCTTGTTGAAGAGATCAAACGAAGATAATAAAGAAACACGAAAAATCCCTTCTTCGTACGAAATCCATGATCTTTTGCTTGAAAACTCCAAGAAAATAAAATAATGAAATCCCTTGTGTAGTGCACGAAAGACGGCTGTGGCCGGGATCCAAGGGTTTTTGGGTTTTGAACACATTTGCCAAAATACTCCTTTTAAATATAACTTTACATATATAGATCCATATACTTGGAAAGTTGATAAAACCAATTTATTTGAGATTTAAAAAAAAAAACCATCATAAAGTCAGTCGGCACTGTTTGAAAACCCCAGAAAATGAATTTACACTTTTACCCCTCAAAATAACAATTTTGCAAAAAGATCCTCTTTGATCGAAACTTGCAAAATAAATCAAATTCATCAAAAAAGAAAAAAAAAACTTTTTAACTCTAGGTTGAATAGGCATTATACCCACCCCAAAAATTCGAAAATCTGGAGTTTTCACTCCAATTGGTAATTTTGCACAAAAGTCCTTCTTTTGTAATATTTGCAAATAGGTCCAATAAATATCAAAAAATTCAGAAAATTCAAAAATAATATTTAATAATAAATAATGATTTTCCACAAAATAATTTTTGACTTTGAACTTCCCAAGAAAATATTTGCACGTGTTTTGCACGTGTAAAAAGATAAATCTTCAAAAAATATTTACTAAACCACCAAAAATCATTTTAATTTATTTATAACCCTTAAAAATAATATTTAAAAATATAGGGTACTATATCAAGTGCCTCAAGGGGCTACCGCGGGACCCTCCCACCGAAGTCGCCAAAGGCAACCTCCTCATCATGACCATGTCTTGATACATACCTCTCATCCGACTCTGTGGCCTCTCACAATCCTCCAACGCCGAAGGATATTCAACACGTTATTATCAACCGGCAGCATGGCATAAACCTTCGGACCTGCCTGGATGAGAGACGGACCCATGACGGAATCCCCCGTCGTGAACACCAAAGGGGCCTTGCAATTCAGTCCCCTAGAGCCCGAACCCCCAGTAGAACAAACAGCAGAAGATCTAACTCTCCCAGGAGGCGGAGGGAGTCACCCCCGTGCTGTTAGAGGAGGAGCCGCCCCCCGATCGGTCGGTCCGCCCCAAGGGACCACCGAGATCGGGAGGCACCTATCACAAGGGTGGAATTACAGGACTTTGAAGAAGCAATTCTACAGGCCCTCAACATTGATCCTAACCACGATCAATGTGCTCCCAATCCTCAATTTGCCCTAATCTATCACCGTCGCACTCCCAGCCCCCTTTCGCATGAGGATGAGTCCCAGGGATCAGCAAGATATGACCAAATAGAAGACTCGGTCTACCGCCATCTCCACGAGATTGAGAGGTACCTTGGCAGATTGGATAGAGAAGAGGAGCAACGGGCCAATAAGTTCCGACCGAGCATGCCTCCGTTCTTCCGGACCATCATGGAAGCCCCAGTTTCAGAAAACATTAAGCCCCCTCACTTTGAGTCATACAACAGGGAGTCGGACCCCGCTGACCACATCGAGAGTTTTTAAACTCTCATGATGATCCACCAGGCTTCAGATGCGCTCCTTTGCAAAACCTTCCCAGCCACGCTGAAGGGGCCCACGAGAGAATGGTACTCACGACTCGCCCCGGCCTCTATCTTCTCATTTGAGCAATTTGAGGAGCTCTTCCTTACCCACTTCGTAGGCAGTCGCAGAGCTGAGAAAACAAGTGCATCTTTGCTAGAACTTAGTCAAAGAAAGGGTGAGCTCCTAAGATATTACATCCGGTGCTTTACTACTGAAGCCCGGTCTATTGCTTCCCTCAACCAATCAACAGCTTCTGCAGCATTCAGGCACAAAGTCACTAACACTGACCTCAAGGCGTCACTTGCCAAGAAGCCTCCTCGGGACGTCTCGGAACTCCTGCTAAGGAGTGAGAAGTACATCTGAGTGGAAGAAGCTCTCAACCCGCCCAGTCTTGAGGAACCATCTTCCGGGAACAAACGGAAGAATACAAGCGAAGAAGAGTCCCAAAAATTCCAGAAGAACGACATTGGCCAGTGCCGCCCAGCTCCTCATTTTGAGAAGTTCACCCCCCTCAATGATAGTATATTAGCAATTATTACGTAGGTGGAGAAGGAAGGGCTACTCCGCGGTCCCCCTAAAATGAATACCCCTGGTAAGAAAAGAAACAGGGATAAGTGGTGCCGCTTCCATAGGGACCACGGCCACGACACGGATGATTGTCGGGCTCTCAAAGAGGAGTTCGAAGAACTCATACAGCGGGGACACCTGGCCAAGTTCGTCCGAAAAGATGGGGCCGATCTTCCACTCTGAGGAGCCAACAATCGAACTGAAAGGCCCAACGAGTTCCAAGATTCCGAACCTGGGGCCGTCCTCCACCTTATCCATGGAGGTCCAATGGGGGGAGAACCAAAATCCTCCCAAGAGGCCTTCACCCTATTGTAGAAGTAGGTTTTCAGTTTCAAGAAGGCCAGTGTATCTAACACGAACAAAAGCATGTAATAATGGCTTGCCCCATTGAAGCGGCCAATTAGTTCGTTTTAATAAAACTTAGTTGTTTTCTATTGAAAATTATTGCATTTGCCTCATTTCTATCTCTTTGAGTCACATCTACCACTCGTTAAAGGGTAAGTTCGGAGTCCAACTTGTCCTACAGGACTGCTCCCACAACTTACTAAGCTAAAAAAATGAGTTCGAAGTCCAACATTTGGTTCGACGTTGCTTTAGCCGCTTACAAACAAGCAAGTGCGATGCAGCTCACCATTCAGAATTGCTCTTACAACTCGTTAACTCCCTCAAACAGCAAGTTCGGAGTCCAACACTTGGTTCGATGCCACTTTAGCTACTTGCGAACAAGCTTGTACAAAGTGGCTCACCATTCAGAATTGCTCCCACAACTGTTGAAACTCTTTAAACAACAAGTTCGGAGTCCAACACTTGGTTCGATGCTACTTTAGCTACTTGCGAACAAGCTTTTACAAAGTGGCTCACCATTCGGAATTGCTGCCACAACTGTTGAAACTCTCTAAACAACAAGTTCGTAGTCCAACACTTAGTTTGATGCTACTTTATCTACTTGTGAACAAGCTTGTACAAAGTGGCTCACCATTCGGAATTGCGCCCACAACTATTGAAACTCTCTAAACAACAAGTTTAGAGTCCAACACTTGGTTCGATGCTACTTTAGCTACTTGCGAACAAACTTGTACAAAGTGGCTCACCATTCGGAATTGCTCCCACAACTGTTTAAACTCTCTAAACAACAAGTTCGGAGTCCAACATTTGGTTCGATGCTATTTTAGCTACTTGCGAACAAGCTTTTACAAATTGGCTCACCAATCGAAATTGCTCCTACAATTGTTGAAACTCCGTAACAATTAGTTCGAAGTTCACAATCATGGTGCGAAACTGCCCTCACAGATTGCAAGTATGCAATTTCGAGGCTCAAAATGAATATTCATACTACTCCCACTACTGGTTAAATTTTGCGACAAGCAAGTTCGGAGCTCAACTCTTCCCTAGAGTTACTCCACAAACTTGTCTCTTAAACGGCTCTTTTCTAGCGCCTGGTGATGCTCTTCGCTCTGCTTGCCTCCCGAGAGGCGTTCTTCTCAATAAGTTTGGAGCACAACTCTCCCCTAGAGTTTCTTCTCAAATTCGTCTCCCGAACTGCTCTCTCCTAGAGCACCGGTGAAGCCTTCCGCACTGCTCACCTCCCTAGTGGCCTTCTTCCAAACGAGTTCGGAGCTAAAACTCTCCCGAGTCGCCTTCTTCTGAATGAGTTTGGAGCTCAAAACTCTCTGCTAGAGTTGCTCCTCGCACTCGCCTCCAAGAATGGATCTTCCCAAGAGCCATACGAAGCACTTCTCAAATTCATGAAGACAAAGATGTCGCAGGACTATGTTGACCATGAAGAAGGATAATTCTTCAACTGACTTTTAAAGAGAAATTATAGATCTTTGGGTCAGCTTCGAAACGAGGGCTCACACGCCCCGATCCTCCGTAGCACCGAGAAACTGGGTTACAACATGGTTGCACCAAACAAAAAATGAGGGAAGAACTTTGCCTTAAGATGCGCATCTGATCTTGATCAACGGCTCAAATCTTGCTGCATTCCTCAGATCCAGAATCCGAGCAAACATGTCCCCGAACATGAAAATGGAGAAAAACTCCTCCTCCCGATCCGCACTCGATCAAGATCGACATCTCAGATTTGCCAAAAAGTCAACGGTGACTGTTAACTCCCACATGTCAGTCGTCTGTCCTTTGGGGACGCGCACCGAGAAGATGAGGTTCCGAACGTGAATGCTGAAGAAAAGTGTTGTCTTTCGATTCGCGCTCAATCACGATCAACAACTCAGATTTGCCAAATTTTTGATGGGTTAACGGGTCGGATTTGAACACGTTATAGGCCCAAACTGCAACCACTCCTCTCGTTCTTCACTGAGCGCCGATCGAACACCATTACCGAGCTCGCCTCCACCACCTTAGCCAAGCCCCAACCTGGAGTCGAGCCTCGCCGAACTCCTCATCGAGCTCCAGAGCTCCCCTCCATTCCTCGCCGGCATACACCGAAGAGCCCACGTTGAGCACCGTCACCATCTCCGAGAACTATGAACTCCTCCAAACACCGAGCTCATGTAACGCCCCGAATCCCAAATACATTGAATTCGAGATGTTCTACAGGATCTTTTCACTTTCTTTAGTACAATTTTACAGGGAAATTAAAACTTTTCATCATACATCAGAGATTACATCATAATTACATCTTTCTTTTGCACAGCGAAAGTAAATTTTACAACATTTGAAATAAAGTACAACAGCATGATACAATCTTTAAGCATCCATCCTCTTTTAATCTTTAACAAGTCATTTACCTGCATGTAAGACTGTGGGTACGTCAGTTTATTCAACCGACGAACATTATACACGGCCATCCTCTCTATGCCGGAAATAGTATAACTTAACATTTCATATTTAGCAAACACAAACTTGTCACATTCAAACTAAAGGGACTACCCTATTGATGTCGTGTTGTGATTGTGCACTTAGTCCTTAATGCAGTTAATTATGTTACATGACACTAATGCACACTTGTTCGGATTCTATGCATCCCATACTACATAGGTCCGAGGGCAAGCCCTTATTCGTTCTTCATCTTTATAGAGTTCAATCCCCCGTTATGTCTTAAACTACTACTGTAACTACGGTAGTGTCTTAGATATCCTATGATCTATGAGCCCATGTCCAGACAGCCTGGAGGGGAATCCCACGCACTGTCACGACGCATCGAGCAGGCAACCTATGGACAATTCAGCCTCCGCCATGGAACAATGGCACCACCCATAGCCACTCGAACATCCCACGAGCGTCGCCAACGGGACGATAATTCCGGAGTAGCGCCCACGCCATGTCTTGACGCATCAAGCAGGTAGCCTGTGGATCGCTCTCACACCGCTATCCGATGGCCCCCATACTCATATTTTTCTTCTACTTTCATCACCTCTTCGCTATGTACTAGTCCTTAGTTTTATAAAAAAAAATCATGAACAAAATAATCTCTAGAGTTAGCCTCTCCATCAACCGGACTTATTCATTTGTTTCATCATGACCAACCTTGGTCTAATTTCATCTCAATTCATTTTTCTCAATGCCGGGGAGACTTAGCTACTCTATTTCAAATTTCATTTCACAATCTTTATCTCATAACAATTTCCATGTCAAATTCTCAAACTCACATGCATGTTCTCTTTCAATTCATGATTACACTTTGTTCATAAGTCCATAATGAATACAAAAAATTCATAACTCTAACCAACAATTTCTTTTTCTTTCATCAACATGATTTCTAAGTCTCATAATCATACATGAACCCATGCAACTTCATAATATCACTACATAACATTCACACTTCATATTTGCACAATATTCACAAGTGAGAATTTATCATATCACACAACAAAGTTCTTTTTGCCAGTTGCATTCTAATAAATCCATTTCAATTTATCTTTATAAACTAAAAGTTTTCATAAGTATGTGTCTTAGAACCATAGCTTTAATTATACCATTTGTTCACAAATTACATTATATTTTCTTCAAATAATACCCAACTCAATCCCATGAAATTCCTTGTATTTTTATGAAAATTACCATATTTTTCTCACATTTTTTGGACATCACAATCTCACAAAAAAATATTTTTTTATAAAGTGCTAAAGGGAGGAATCGAACCCAGCACGGTAGAGAAAGAGCCCAGAGCGCCCGCCAACAGGCCAACATGTGCTAGTGGTATAGGAGGAGTCAACTAAGTGTATATGGTTCGGTTACAGATTGTATATATTAATACTCCTTTGGTAAAAAAAAAAAGTGGTGAACACAGGATTCGAACCGCACCGCTCGGAGAAGCGATCCGCAGTCGACGACCGCCTGAGCCACTGGCTCGGGTTGTCAAGAACCCAACCAAAAGTCTATACATGCTATTTTCGTACAGTAAAGAAATATAACTCGATGTTCATATAACCATAGTTTCTTATTGCTTTGGTAAAATTTACTGAAAACTTCCAGATTAGTTTTCACTCAAACCAGTAATATAAAAATAATTTTTGTACTATAAAAATATATTTCTTCCCATAAATCAATGAGTTACTCATTAAGTCTATTATTTCTTTTATTTTCGACATTGAAATAAACAATTAGCCTTCTAATCCCCTTTTCTTTCACAATTCTCTTATAATAATTCACTGTTATTAATCTATATTCACACCACACACATCTTTGGATTTTTCCATACTCATAATAACAAGAGGATTTATTTAGCACATGAATAGGTAAAACTCAAAATACTAATTTTTGGGTAGTTCTATTTGATGACAACAAGAAATTTCGTTGGTTCATCAATGCCAAAAATTATACTTCTACTCATGAATTTAACATAATTACCACTCAAGCATTCAAGAGAAACTTTCTATTCAAGTTTCAAAGTGTGTCATTATCTTAATCAATTGTCATGTTTCAACCATACAATTAACAAGCAATCTAATGGAGATTTTCACACATCATACTAGCCATATTCCATCATCATTCAATTAAACTAATAATCATAGAAAATGCTACATATAGTTTAATTTCATGCTAGAATTTCACACACAAATTAATCACATCATTTCAATCCATTCGTATACTAACTTTTCAATTAAAGTGGACTCTTATTAGTATTTTTCATGTATAGTGTTGACAATAAAACTAGCATGGATCCTACATTAGAAATATAAAATGTTTTACCCACCTTAAATGGAGAGAAACACAAAAAGCAACAGGTCCTTGTAGATGAAAGCACCTCCTCCTAGCCAAAGCACTCAAGCTCCAAGCCTCCAAACCAATGCCGAATGCTTCTCCTTGCACCAACCGAAAGCTTCCCCTCCTTAGTGATGCCGGCCACTCCAAGCACAAAAGCCCACACAACTCTCTATCTTTATATCTCACACAATCACTACAATACTATAACTTGGAAATTATACTTTGCATATCAAAATTAGCCATGAGAGGGGGGGGTATTTATACAAAAAATGAGGGGAATGGAGGGCCAAGATTGCTTGGGTAGTTGTTGGATGAAGGGCTTAGATCAAAGTAGGAGTTAGGAAAACTACCCACTCCTAAGAAACTACCACCATGTTCTCCACACCCAAAATCAAAAATCCCTCCAAAAAGAATGATACCCGGCCTCCCATAATGAGTGTGCATTGCACGTGTACGTGTAGTGCACGTGCATGCAACTAGGCCAAATTTGTACCTTCTTAAATTTGTATAAAAATAGATTTGTTAAAAAAAGTCTTCTACATGACAAGTTTAATTAAAATAAATTAATTCATGGGCTTTCTTTGTGGGCCAAAACTAGTTTATAAAAATAAATAAAATAAAATACATTTGGGTTTTTTTAAGAAAGGGGCTTTTTACTAAATTAAAATAAGGCTTTAAAGAAAGGCTTTTTTTTTTTGTACTAAAATAATTTGAGAAAATATTTAAATATACACATCATGATAAAATAATCCAAACAAAATATTGCACGTGCACACTACGTGCAAAAATAAATAATTTTTTTATTAATTGAAAAATCAGGGTATTACAGCACTCCCTCCTTAGAATAGTTCCGTCCCCGGAACTACAATCAAAAGCGAGGAAAATAAAACATACAACACTCACACAAGAAGAAACAAAGATACAATCAAGCAAAAAGCTCAGGATAGTCCTTCAACATCCTCTCCTCAGACTCCCAAGTAGCCTCTTCAACCAAGTGGTTTCTCCAGACTACCTTGACCATCGGTATCGTCTTATTCCTCAAGACTTTCTCTCGACGATCAATAATCTCAACAGGAGACTCGATGTAATTCAGGTCTAACTGCAAACCTTCCGGCACTTCAGGCAAATGATGACTCGGGTCCGGAATATAACCTCTCAACATAGACACATGAAAGACATTGTGCACCTGAGACAACTCTTCCGGTAATTCAAGCCGGTACGCAGTTTTCCCTATCCTTATACGGGCCTATAAACCTCGGGGCTAACTTTCCGCCTTTGCCAAATCGAACCACACCTTTGCTGGGCGATACCTTCAGAAAGACGAAGTCACCAACCTCAAACTCAAGGTCCCTTCTCCGGTTGTCTGCATAGCATTTCTGCCTGCTCTGAGCTTCCACCAACCTTTTCTTGATCAGAACAATCTTCTCAGAAGTCAGCTGCACAAGCTCAGGACCAAACAACTGACGCTCCCCTACTTCATACCAACACACAGGAGTTCTGCACTTCCTGCCATACAAAGCTTCGTACGGCGCCATCCCGATACTGGCCTGAAAACTGTTGTTGTAGGCAAATTCCACCAAAGGTAAATACCTTTCCCAACTGCCTCCAAAGTCTAGTATACAACACCGAAGCATATCCTCAAGAATACGGTTGACTCTCTCGGTCTGCCCATCGGTTTGCGGATGAAAAGCAGTGCTGAAATCTGTCTTGGTACCCAAAGCTGCCTGAAGACTCCTCCAGAAATGCGAAGTAAACTGTGCATCTCGATCAGACACAAGGTCGACGGAACGCCATGAAGTCGGACAATCTCACCAACATACATCTCAGCTAACTTGTCCATCGAAGCAGTGAGTTTCATCGCCAAAAAGTGAGCGGACTTGGTAAGTCGATCGACTATAACCCAAATTGCATCATTGCCTTTAGAACTCTTAGGCAATCCCGTGATGAAATCCATACTGATGTTATCCCACTTCCATTCCGGAATAGGTAACGGCTGTAATAGACCTCCGGGTCTCTGATTTTCGGCTTTGACTTGCTGACAAACCTCACACTTCGCGACAAATTCAGCCACATCCCGCTTCAAACCTGACCACCAGAAATGCTGCTTGATGTCCTTGTACATCTTAGTACTCCCAGGATGTACAGACAGAAGAGTAGCATGCGCCTCCTGAAGAATACTCTCTTTCAGGTCCGCCTGATTTGGAACGCACAGCCTGTCTCCGAACCACAGCACTCCATCCCTGGTCTGAAAACCGGGCAACCTGCCAGCACTGACCTGCTCCTTCATCTCCAAGATATCAGCATCAACCTCCTGACTTGCAATGATCCTGGCATTCAAAGTAGGCTGAAGCCTCAACTGAGCCAAAGATGCTCCCAATCCTTGCAAGACAACCTCAATACCAGCTCGATCCAACTCCTCAATCAGATGCCTCTGAGTCGTAATCAAACTGGCCAAACTGCTCTTGCGACTAAGTGCATCAGCAACAACATTAGCCTTTCCAGGATGATACTTGATCTCAGGTCGCATATCCTCGAGCACTTCCAACCATCTCCGCTGCCTCAGATTGAGATCCCTCTGCTGATATATATACTTCAAGCTCTTATGATCCGTGTACATATTCAACTTCTCACCGTACACGTAGTGCCTCCATTGCTTCAAGACAAAGATAATCGCAGCCAACTCTAGATCATGAGTCGGGTAATTCTTCTCATGCGGTCGTAGTTGCCTAGACCCATAAGCGATTACTCTTCCCTCTTGCATTAAGACACAACCAAGCCCCCGATGTGAAGCATCGCTATAAACGTCATACTCAACACCAGCTCTAGGCAAAGCCAAAATAGGTGCAGTAGTCAGTCTATCTTTCAACTCCTGAAAACTCGCCTCACATTGCTCGGTCCACTTGAAGCTCACATTCTTCTTGGTCAGCCCTGTAAGCGGTACAGCTATCTGAGCATAACCTTGAATGAATCTCCGATAATACCCAGTCATCCCAAGGAAACTTCTGACTTCCTTCACTGTAGTAGGCCTTACCCAGTCTCTCACTGCCTCTATCTTCTGAGGGTCAGTTGCCACTCCCTCCTTAGAAAGGATGTGACCTAGGAATGCCACTTCAGATTTCCAGAAATCACACTTGGATAACTTGGCATACAACTGCTGCTCTTCCAACTTCTGCAAAACTGCTGCCAGATGCTCAGTGTGCTCCTCCTCTGACATGGAGTACACGAGAATATCGTCGATAAACACCACGATGAAAGAATCAATAAACGGCCTCAGAACTCTGTTCATCAAGTCCATGAAGATTGCAGGTGCATTCGTCACTCCGAATGGCATAACTAAGAATTCGTAATGCCCATGCCGAGTTCTAAATGCAGTCTTATGCACATCTTCAGCTTTCACTCGAACTTGGTGGTAACCTGATCGAAGATCTATTTTGGAGAATATAGCTGCTCCTTGTAGACGATCGAACAAGTCATCAATTCGAGGATTCGGATACTTATTCTGAACAGTGACCTTATTCAGCTCCCGGTAATCGATGCACATTCTCATCGATCCATCCTTCTTCTTTACCAAAAGCACTGGTGCTCCCCAAGGTGACGCACTAGGTTGAATAAAGCCTTTTCCCAACAGTTCCTCAATCTGCCGTTTCACCTCATCCTGTTCCACTGGAGCCATCCTATAAGGTGCCTTAGAAATGGGTGCACTTCCCGGTTGAACAGTGATGCTGAACTCTACATCACGATGCGGGGGTAACCCAGGAAAATCTTCCAAGAACACTGTTGGATAGTTCCGAACCACAGGAATCCCTTGCACTTCCACAGGAGTCTCTTCCTTGCGGATAGTTGCCACCAGCTTAGAACATTTCCGCTTCCCTTGGAACACGACTTCAGGTCCACCTAGAGCCTTCACTGTCACCGTCTTGGTCTTACATTCGATGCTCGCACTGTACACCGACATCCAATCAATGCCAATGATAACATCGACTCCCAAGATAGTCAGCTCGATCAGATCAATGCCAAAGATTCTATCCCCAATCACAATCTCGCAATCAGCATAATACCGATCAGTGGTTAAAGTTTCCCCTGACGGAGTAGCTACTGCTAAGATCTTGCCTGGGAAAATCTTCGGTTCCACTCCCAACACTTTAGCAAACTTTGGAGACACAAAAGTATGAGAGGATCCAGTATCAAACAATACGACAGCTTTCATTCCATATTCCGATGTAAAAGGTCCATCAAATTCGAAGTATGAAACATGAACTTTCAAGTCAATATTTCCATTTCATTGAATTCCCAAACTTTATACATTCGAATTTAAAAACATCTCTAAACATCATAACGGGAAATAACAGAAGCTAAGACAATCTAACTCCTACGGGTCCTCTTCGCTGCTCGAAGTTCTTCCCGCAGTTCATCAACCTCATCCTTCAGCACATCAGTCAGGTTCTTTTTCTTCTCAAGTTCCCAAATCCGATGGCTAAGAACAGAATAGTCGGCCTTCCGCTTCTCCAGCTGAACCTCCAACAATCCAACTTTCTCCTTCAGGGTTTCCACTTGCCTCTGAAGAGAAGTCACAAGACCACTTGGAACTGGTACTTCTTCTTCGTCGGAAGAAGAATCATCAGATGAATCCGGAGGTGGGGTGATCTCTCGGGATTCAGGGTACTCCTCATCATCAGAATCAGCTTGTCCAGGGTAGTACTCGTCCTCGGAATCAGCTTGTCCAGGATGGTACTCTTCCTCAATGATATGCCAGTCGTCGCCTCCAGCAGGGTCGAAGTGATCAGCCATCTTAGAAATAGAGAGGAAGAAGCATAAATCTTAGAGCAACACAAATGTAAGTCACTTACATTTAAATCTCTAGATTCAAACACACACTCTAATGTCCACATCTAGGGTGTCGTTCCCTATAAATTTGTACAAGTGTGAAAGTGTAGAAAGCGTGGCTCTGATACCACTCTGTAACGCCCCGAATCCCAAATACACTGAATTCGAGATGTTCTACAGGATCTTTTCACTTTCTTTAGTACAATTTTACAGGGAAATTAAAACTTTTCATCATACATCAGAGATTACATCATAATTACATCTTTCTTTTGCACAGCGGAAGTAAATTTTACAACATTTGAAATAAAGTACAACAGCATGATACAATCTTTAAGCATCCATCCTCTTTTAATCTTTAACAAGTCATTTACCTACATGTAAGACTGTGGGTACGTCAGTTTATTCAACCGACGAACATTATACACGGCCATCCTCTCTATGCCGGAAATAGTATAACTTAACATTTCATATTTAGCAAACACAAACTTGTCACATTCAAACTAAAGGGATTACCCTATTGATGTCGTGTTGTGATTGTGCACTTAGTCCTTAATGCAGTTAATTATGTTACATGACACTAATGCACACTTGTTCGGATTCTATGCATCCCATACTACATAGGTCCGAGGGCAAGCCCTTATTCGTTCTTCATCTTTATAGGGTTCAATCCCCCGTTATGTCTTAAACTACTACTGTAACTACGGTAGTGTCTTAGATGTCCTATGATCTATGAGCCCATGTCCAGGCAACCTGGAGGGGAATCCCACGCACTGTCACGACGCATCGAGCAGGCAACCTATGGACAATTCAGCCTCTGCCATGGAACAATGGCACCACCCATAGCCACTCGAACATCCCACGAGCGTCGCCAACGGGACGATAATTCCGGAGTAGCGCCCACGCCATGTCTTGACGCATCAAGCAGGTAGCCTGTGGATCGCTCTCACACCGCTATCCGATGGCCCCCATACTCATGTTTTTCTTCTACTTTCATCACCTCTTCGCTATGTACTAGTCCTTAGTTTTATAAAAAAATCATGAACAAAATAATCTCTAGAGTTAGCCTCTCCATCAACCGGACTTATTCATTTGTTTCATCATGACCAACCTTGGTCTAATTTCATCTCAATTCATTTTTCTCAATGCCGGGGAGACTTAGCTACTCTATTTCAAATTTCATTTCACAATCTTTATCTCATAACAATTTCCATGTCAAATTCTCAAACTCACATGCATGTTCTCTTTCAATTCATGATTACACTTTGTTCATAAGTCCATAATGAATACAAAAAATTCATAACTATAACCAACAATTTCTTTTTCTTTCATCAACATGATTTCTAAGTCTCATAATTATACATGAACCCATGCAACTTCATAATATCACTACATAACATTCACACTTCATATTTGCACAATATTCACAAGTGAGAATTTATCATATCACACAACAAAGTTCTTTTTGCCAGTTGCTTTCTAATAAATCCATTTCAATTTATCTTTATAAACTAAAAGTTTTCATAAGTATGTGTCTTAGAACCATAGCTTTAATTATACCATTTATTCACAAATTACATTATATTTTCTTCAAATAATACCCAACTCAATCCCATGAAATTCCTTGTATTTTTATGAAAATTACCATATTTTTCTCACATTTTTTGGACATCACAATCTCACAAAAAAATATTTTTTTATAAAGTGCTAAAGGGAGGAATCGAACCCAGCACGGTAGAGAAAGAGCCCAGAGCGCCCGCCAACAGGCCAACATGTGCTAGCGGTATAGGAGGAGTCAACTAAGTGTATATGGTTCGGTTACAGATTGTATATATTAATACTCCTTTGGTAAAAAAAAAAAAGTGGTGAACACAGGATTCGAACCGCACCGCTCGGAGAAGCGATCCGCAGTCGACGACCGCCTGAGCCACTGGCTCGGGTTGTCAAGAACCCAACCGAAAGTCTATACATGCTATTTTCGTACAGTAAAAAAATATAACTCGATGTTCATATAACCATAGTTTCTTATTGCTTTGGTAAAATTTACTGAAAACTTCCAGATTAGTTTTCACTCAAACCAGTAATATAAAAATAATTTTTGTACTATAAAAATATATTTCTTCCCATAAATCAATGAGTTACTCATTAAGTCTATTATTTCTTTTATTTTCGACATTGAAATAAACAATTAGCCTTCTAATCCCCTTTTCTTTCACAATTCTCTTATAATAATTCACTGTTATTAATCTATATTCACACCACACACATCTTTGGATTTTTCCATACTCATAATAACAAGAGGATTTATTTAGCACATGAATAGGTAAAACTCAAAATACTAATTTTTGGGTAGTTCTATTTGATGACAACAAGAAATTTCGTTGGTTCATCAATGCCAAAAATTATACTTCTACTCATGAATTTAACATAATTACCACTCAAGCATTCAAGAGAAACTTTCTATTCAAGTTTCAAAGTGTGTCATTATCTTAATCAATTGTCATGTTTCAACCATACAATTAACAAGCAATCTAATGGAGATTTTCACACATCATACTAGCCATATTCCATCATCATTCAATTAAACTAATAATCATAGAAAATGCTACATATAGTTTAATTTCATGCTAGAATTTCACACACAAATTAATCACATCATTTCAATCCATTCGTATACTAACTTTTCAATTAAAGTGGACTCTTATTAGTATTTTTCATGTATAGTGTTGACAATAAAACTAGCATGGATCCTACATTAGAAATATAAAATGTTTTACCCACCTTAAATGGAGAGAAACACAAAAAGCAACAGGTCCTTGTAGATGAAAGCACCTCCTCCTAGCCAAAGCACTCAAGCTCCAAGCCTCCAAACCAATGCCGAATGCTTCTCCTTGCACCAACCGAAAGCTTCCCCTCCTTAGTGATGCCGGCCACTCCAAGCACAAAAGCCCACACAACTCTCTATCTTTATATCTCACACAATCACTACAATACTATAACTTGGAAATTATACTTTGCATATCAAAATTAGCCATGAGAGGGGGGGGTATTTATACAAAAAATGAGGGGAATGGAGGGCCAAGATTGCTTGGGTAGTTGTTGGATGAAGGGCTTAGATCAAAGTAGGAGTTAGGAAAACTACCCACTCCTAAGAAACTACTGTTAGTGTAAGTGCCCTAGAGACAATGTGATTGTGCTTCTAGGAAATACTTTTGTTAATTAATGATTGTGTTCTATTGATTATTATATGTTAATTTATTATGTCTTAATTTACTGCGATAAAAATGTTAGAGTAATAAATGTCCTTGGAATATATAATACGTATTCTATATCTTTAAGTATGTGACTTAAAAATGAGATTATATGAATAGTGTTTATATTCCTAAATATCCCTAATCAAGCATTGTCATTATGGGACAATAATAATGCATAAAGATTAGTATGTTTGTTGACTGATGACCACATCTCATTGGTCATAGGTATAGTGATACTAAAGTCAAGAACATAGGTGCATGTAAGATTTTACATGGCACTGGATAGACCCACAGTGAGATTCTTCATGTTTAAATAAAGTCATAAGAAAGACTCACAGTGATAATGGTGTAATGATCCTCTGACTTGAGATCATTATATTTCTATACGAGGATTAATATACTTTGACTACATTAAAAGTTACCTTTGACCGGGTGATGATAAAAGTGGACATCGGGTATATTATGAGTCGTATGAGAAATATGAATGATAGATAAAGGATTTAACCCTCCTATAATTAGGAGAGATATTATTGGCCTCTTGATTGAGTGAGACTATGAAAAGCATGGCCATGCTCAAATAATGATTTGTTTTAATAGTCTACTCATTGATCAAGGAAACCCGGATTAAATATTGAAGAGGATGACTGAGAACATGCCTCGAGTTTAATCTATAATATTTGGTTAAAGGGATTATATTACACGGAAACATTAATCACGAAAGGTTTTATTGGATCACCAATTATTATTATTACTTGGGTAGCAATGATGTATTACTAGATGCCGCTCATTGTTTATAATTTTATTATTGGATATTAAAATTATTTCCAACATAATAATAACCTAAAAGGTCACACACAAGAACGCTTGAAGGAGATTTGATTTAAATTATGAATTTAAATTAAATAGTAATTCGAATTTATTTATGATATTAATTAAGTGGGACTTAATTAATTAAATATAATTTCAAATTTACTAATGATTAGAATTAGAATTATATTAGAATATTAATTAAGTTTGACTTAATTATTTATTTAATTAAGAATTCTAATTTTAATAAAAGCCCAATAGGATTGGGCTTTAGAAAAACAGATTTGTCTCTCTATATAAAGATCTTAAAACTCTCAAATTAGGGTTTATGGCTAAGAGAAAAACCCTAGCCGTTTGAGAGAAGAAGATGGAGATAGAGTGAATTTGGTTTTCGGATGCTAGTACATCGCTCCTTCAAAAACCAAGTGTTCGTGTGGATACCGATAGAGCGTAAATCGCATGAGCGGGATGCGTGGTGATTCAAGAAGCTTGGACCTCCATTAGTCATCCTTTTTTCAACTGTTAAAGCTTCGTTTTAAGGTAAACGTTCATAACTACGAATTAAACATCTTATTTTGCATGGATCCTGCGATTGGGTTTCGATTTTATTGTTTTTATCCGCTGCATTTATGCCCCGAAAACCCAACAATGGTATCAGAGCCACTTGCGAAAACGTTTTAATTCGTTTATTTGTTACAGTTTTGATATATATGCATAAACTGTAAGTTAATGATGATTGGGATGATCATATGATGATCTTATAATCTGTATGTATACTGATATGTATATGATTTATGTTTGTTCTAATTACGAGAATCGTATTCGATATGGATTCTGAAATGGCTGCTGCAGATTTGCTGAAATCTATTTCTAGTATCCGATTTTTGCAAATGAGTACCTTTTCGGAAAGGGAAACGAGCGTCTGAACAAAACTGATAGCTTAAGCTATCACCGACTCGTCTGTAAGGCGTTTGACGCCGTTTAGGGCCTGAAATATGCAATTTTATGTTTTCAGATTTAATTTCAATTTTCTGAATTATGCCTTATATGATTTTTATGATTGGATCATGATGAAATATGATATGGTATAACATGATAAGATAATATATGATATTATTTGAATATTATATATTTGTTCTTATCGCGTAGAGTGTATACGATACGGTTTCTGAAAAATTGCGCAGATTTAGTGAAATTTGCGTACTGTATCCGATTTTCGCAAACCATATATGGTTTTTGACTGAAATCAGGCCACTGAGCAAGACTGACAAAGTCAGGTTCGCATCTGTAAGCCGTTTAACGCCGCTTACTGCCTGTAAACAGCGATTTATGGTTTTTTGATTTAATTTCGAATTTTCTGAAAATTGTTTTCTGAGATGTATCTTATATGATCATATTGGATATGATATGTACTGTTATGTATTGATGTATGGTGACATATGATGATGTCTATTAATTGTTTACTTGAGCATGGTGCTGGTTATGGCCTTAAGACCCTTAGATTAATGGTTTATGGTTTTGGTTTTGTAAATTCGACTTGCATGTCGTTTTCTTCATTCTTGTAATTGTATAATCTCGAATGTAACTCGAGTTTTATTATGTAAGTACATAAGTACATTAGTATAGGTTGTTTTCAATTATTCAATGTAATGTACTTGAAGATTGAAGGACGATCCAAGAAGTGGAGCAACCAAGGAGAATGAAGACATGTAATTGTATTTATATTTTCCACCATAGATTGACCTCGATCCTTTCATTAGCTTGAAAGGATCATGTAGAATAAAGGCCATAACCAAGCACGTTTACATACTGCACTTTATATATTGATGTGTGAATGTCTGTGTAGAATACATTATGATGCATGCTTCAATTAGATTAATAATGTATTAATGTATGTATTAGATACATCACCCATGCCATGCCTGCTTAAACAAGATAAAATCTATAACGATTTAAGAGATGCATGCTTAATTAGATTAAGATGAATGTATTAGATACGACACCCCATTCATGCTTAAACAAGATAAAATCTATAACGATTTAAGATGAACATTAAATAAATGATCATGAGATTCTTGTGTTTATGAAACACGGTAATTAAATATGAATTTTCATTATTCAACGATTGAATGATTTTGTCAACAACCGATTACGAATCTGTAAGAAAAGGGGTGCCAATAATGCCGTCTGTGCGTTAACCTCTGATCTGGAAATCATTCATTCAACGAATTTTGATTTGAAATATTTGATTCAAGAAAAAATTGAGAATCTCTTTATGATGGGATCATGATCGTTTATAAGTAAATCCCTTAATAAATATTAAGTTAAACAAGATGCTTTCCAATGAATAACACTCATCAAGGCCTAGATCATAAGGGGTGGGTTTGCCAAAGCAGAGTGCTCCTTTTAATCGTGGTGAGGTGCGAAAGAGTAAATGTGATACTCGTTATGTTGATTCATTGGGCCTAACTTAACTAAGTCGTCACAATAAGATTATGAACTTAGAAGCATAGAGTTTGGCGAAAAATTTATTAGATAAATTAGAACAATAGTTGTTCACCAAACTATCCAAGAGTTATATACGTGATATAATTGACAAATGTTGTCTACCTAAATAGTTGTGTTTTGGGAGTTTCGGCCAACGCTGACTCAAGACATGATGAAATATGGATCTTGGCTCACTAGAAAGATATATAATAAATGCTTTCCAAATTAATAGTAAGGGCTATTAATTTGATCAAAATAGTGGGAGATATATATTATGAATATATATGAATAATCATTTGAACATAAACTAATAATTCCGTAGACTAATTCTTTTATGCATTTTTTACATTATAGATATTCTAATGGCAAACAACTCAAATAACTTCTCTGTACGATCTGTCCTTGAGAAGGACAAGTTGACAGGAACAAACTTCCTCGATTGGCAAAGGAATTTGAGGATAGTCCTCAGGTAAGAGTGAAAGCTCTATGTCATTTCCTCGCCCTGGACCTCTCCCTGTAGGTGCATCGGTTGATCAACGTAATGTTTATCAGAAACATATCGATGATGACACGGATGTCACTTGTCTTATGCTTGCGACTATGAGTCTTGAGCTTCAGAAACAGCATGAGCATATGGATGCTCATATAATAATAGAGCACCTTAAACGTATGTTTGAAGGACATGCTCGTCAAGAGAGGTTTGATACAAGTAAAGCCTTGTATGCGTGCAAATAGGGTGATCGTGATCCAGTTGCACCGCATGTTCTAAAGATGATTGGATATATGGAGTACCTTGCTACTCTGGGTTCCGCCATCAGTCCGGAAGCTCAGATAGATCTAATCTTGCAATCTTTGAACAGCGACTATGCTCAAATTTGTAATGAATTACAATATGAATGAGATAGACAAGACACCTACCGAATTGTTGGCTATGTTGAACTGCTGAGACCAACATTCAGAAGGCGTCCCCTGCTCCCATAATGATGGTCAACAAAGGGAATGCCAAAGGAAAGGGTAAATGGAAAGGCAAGAACAAGATTGGATCTAAGCCTGCTAATCCAGAACCCGCTGTTAAGGCTTTGAAGCCTACTGGAGGTGTTGCAAAGGCAAAGGCAAAGGGTGATTGTCACTATTGCAAGAAGCCGGGTCATTGGAAGAGAAACTGTCAAACTTATTTGGAGGATCTGAAGAAACTGAAGGCTGTTCAGATTTCTGATTCAGGTATTTATATTATAGAAGTCCAATTTGTCTACTTCTACATCATGGGTATTAGATACTGGATGTGGTTCTCACATTTGTATAAATGTGCATAAACGGCGAAGGAGTAGAACTTTGGCGTTAGGAGAAGTCGACCTACATGTTAGCAATGGAGCAAAGGTTGCTGCTTTAGCTGTAGGGACTTATTATTTATCGATGCCCATGGGGCTTATTTCAGAACTTGAGAACTATTTTACGTGCCTGCAATTTGCAGAAACATTATTTTGGTTTCTTGTTTGGACAAGATTGCCTTTTTGATTCAGAACAATTGTTGTTCCTTTTCATTAAATAATGTTACCTATGAGGTTGCACGTTTGTTTAATGGTTTATATGTTCTTGATTTTGATACTCCTATCTATAATGTAAATAATTAACGTCTAAAGATAAATGACTCAAATCAAACATACCTCTGGCACTGTCATTTAGGCCATATAAATGAGAATCGCATTTCCAAGTTACATTAGGATGGATAGTTGGATAAGTTTGATTTTGAATCATACGAAGAATGTGAACTATGTCTCATTAGCAAAATGACTAAAACTCCTTTTACCGGATAAGGTGAGAGGGCCACCAAACAATTGGAATTGATACATAGTGATGTATGTGGTCCAATGCGTATGTTGGCAAGAGGTGGCTTTTACTAATTTTAACCTTTACTGATGATTTTAGTAGATACGGATATGTATATCTTTTGAAGAACAGATCCGAATCGTTTGAAAAATTCAAAGAGTAAGAGATTGAAGAAGAAAAACAAATAGGCGAAAGTATAAACTCTACGATCTGATCGTAGAGGAGAATACCTAAGCTTAAAATTTCTTAAAAGCGTGTGGTATAGTATCACAACTCACTCCTCCTGGAACACCACAAAGACATGGTGTGTCTGAGAGGAGAAATCGCATTTTGTTGGACATGGTGCGATTGATGATGAGTCTAGGGGATCTTCCAATTAGTTTCTGGGGTTATGCCCCTAGAGACGGCTGCAGAAACACTAAACCGAGTTCCTTCTAAATCAGTTCAAAAGACACCATATATGAGATATGAACTGAGAAACGTCACAGCGTGTCATTTATGAAAATTTGGGGATATGAAGCGTTTGTGAAACGTATGATCTCTGACAAGCTAGGACCAAAATCAGATTTTGTGGGATACCCAATGGAAACAAAAAGGGTATTATTTCTATAAACCTTCCGAGAACAAAGTGTTTGTTGCTTGAATGGCTATGTTTCTAAAGAGAGATTTACTTTCTAAGAAAAATAGTGGGAGGACAATAGATCTCGATGAGGATCGAGAACCACAGAATAATGTTGAACCAGAGTTGGAACATGAGCAGAATGTGACTCAAGATGTTGATAACAACACTGCTCAAGAAACACAGGTTATTCGTAGATCTAGTAGGATTCGCTATGAGCCAGAGAGTTGACGTGGATTTCTTCTGACTCAAATTGGCGATGTGAAGATCATAGATGATGATGAGCCTCTCACCTACAAAGATGCTATGAATAGTCCAGATTTTGAGAGATGGCTGGAGGCCATGAAATCTGAGATGGATTCCATGTATGAAAATCAAAGTATGGACTTTGGTTGGACCACCCGAAGGGGTAAAACCCATAGGGTGCAAGTGGGTTTCTTGAAGAAAACTGACGTGGATTGTAATGTACAGACCTACAAAGCAAGACTAGTGGCGAAAGGTTTCGAAGCAGATTCATAGTAGTGACTATGATGAAACTTTCTCACCGGTGGCTATGGTCAAATCCATCAGGATTTTGCTTGCGACAGCAACTTACTATGACTATGAAATCTGGCAAATGGATGTCAAGTCGATCCAAAGTTTGCTAGAATGGTCTGTGAGAAGCGATGGTCCATTTATGGATTAAAGCCGGCCTCGAGGAGATGGAACATTCGTTTTGATGAAACAGTCAAAGAGTTTGGTTTCATGCAAAATGAAAATGTGTCGTGTGTTTACGAAGGGTTAGTGGGAGCCATGTGTCATTCCTAGTATTATATGTAGATGACATATTATTAATAGGGAATGACATTCCTAATCTACAGGTTGTGAAGATTTGGTTGGGAAATAGTTTCTCGATAAAAGACTTTGGCGATGATACATATGTCTTAGGGATCAGGATCTATAGAGATAGATCTAAAAGATTAATCGGCTTAAGTCAGAATACATACATATGTAAAGTGCATACTTAAGATAACGTTGCGGACCCACAAGACTAAGGCTTTGTCGCAGCAGAAGCACGAAGGTCACACTAGTTCCATGGGTATTAGATATATGAGTGATTGGCTCTAGTGCAAGTGGGAGATTGTTAGTGTAAGTGCCCTAGAGACAATGTGATTGTGCTTCTAGGAAATACTTTTGTTAATTAATGATTGTGTTCTATTGATTATTATATGTTAATTTATTATGTCTTAATTTACTGCGATAAAAATGTTAGAGTAATAAATGTCCTTGGAATATATAATACGTATTCTATATCTTTAAGTATGTGACTTAAAAATGAGATTATATGAATAGTGTTTATATTCCTAAATATCCCTAATCAAGCATTGTCATTATGGGACAATAATAATGCATAAAGATTAGTATGTTTGTTGACTGATGACCACATCTCATTGGTCATAGGTATAGTGATACTAAAGTCAAGAACATAGGTGCATGTAAGATTTTACATGGCACTGGATAGACCCACAGTGAGATTCTTCATGTTTAAATAAAGTCATAAGAAAGACTCACAGTGATAATGGTGTAATGATCCTCTGACTTGAGATCATTATATTTCTATACGAGGATTAATATACTTTGACTACATTAAAAGTTACCTTTGACCGGGTGATGATAAAAGTGGACATCGGGTATATTATGAGTCGTATGAGAAATATGAATGATAGATAAAGGATTTAACCCTCCTATAATTAGGAGAGATATTATTGGCCTCTTGATTGAGTGAGACTATGAAAAGCATGGCCATGCTCAAATAATGATTTGTTTTAATAGTCTACTCATTGATCAAGGAAACCCGGATTAAATATTGAAGAGGATGACTGAGAACATGCCTCGAGTTTAATCTATAATATTTGGTTAAAGGGATTATATTACACGGAAACATTAATCACGAAAGGTTTTATTGGATCACCAATTATTATTATTACTTGGGTAGCAATGATGTATTACTAGATGCCGCTCATTGTTTATAATTTTATTATTGGATATTAAAATTATTTCCAACGTAATAATAACCTAAAAGGTCACACACAAGAACGCTTGAAGGAGATTTGATTTAAATTATGAATTTAAATTAAATAGTAATTCGAATTTATTTATGATATTAATTAAGTGGGACTTAATTAATTAAATATAATTTCAAATTTACTAATGATTAGAATTAGAATTATATTAGAATATTAATTAAGTTTGACTTAATTATTTATTTAATTAAGAATTCTAATTTTAATAAAAGCCCAATAGGATTGGGCTTTAGAAAAACAGATTTGTCTCTCTATATAAAGATCTTAAAACTCTCAAATTAGGGTTTATGGCTAAGAGAAAAACCCTAGCCGTTTGAGAGAAGAAGATGGAGATAGAGTGAATTTGGTTTTCGGATGCTAGTACATCGCTCCTTCAAAAACCAAGTGTTCGTGTGGATACCGATAGAGCGTAGATCGCATGAGCGGGATGCGTGGTGATTCAAGAAGCTTGGACCTCCATTAGTCATCCTTTTCTCAACTGTTAAAGCTTCGTTTTAAGGTAAACGTTCATAACTACGAATTAAACATCTTGTTTTGCATGGATCCTGCGATTGGGTTTCGATTTTATTGTTTTTATCCGCTGCATTTATGCCCCGAAAACCCAACAACTACCACCATGTTCTCCACACCCAAAATCAAAAATCCCTCCAAAAAGAATGATACCCGGCCTCCCATAATGAGTGTGCATTGCACGTGTACGTGTAGTGCACGTGCATGCAACTAGGCCAAATTTGTACCTTCTTAAATTTGTATAAAAATAGATTTGTTAAAAAAAGTCTTCTACATGACAAGTTTAATTAAAATAAATTAATTCATGGGCTTTCTTTGTGGGCCAAAACTAGTTTATAAAAATAAATAAAATAAAATACATTTGGGTTTTTTTAAGAAAGGGGCTTTTTACTAAATTAAAATAAGGCTTTAAAGAAAGGCTTTTTTTTTTATATAATAATAATTTGAGAAAATATTTAAATATACACATCATGATAAAATAATCCAAACAAAATATTGCACGTGCACACTACGTGCAAAAATAAATAATTTTTTTATTAATTGAAAAATCAGGGTATTACAGCTCACCTTCCTTGTCGTCACCCATCACCAGAGCTCCCCTCCGTCATCTCGCTCTCCAAGTGCTAAATCTCGAGCTTCGAGCTCCAGGGACCCTTTCGCCAAGAATTTCGTAGTTAAGCAACGAATTCTCCTCGTTGAAGCTGCTCACCGCCGAAGCTCGATCTCATCTTTCGAGCTCCTCGCCAAACTCCCTCCTCAACGATATCGAGCAAAACTCCGGCGAGCTCTTGCCGCTGCACGGGGTGCTCGACAAGTTAGAGACGAGGGTCAGAGATGAAGGCCAGAGGTGAAGTCAAAGACGATGGAAGAAAGGAGTCAAAAGCCGAAGGAGAAGAAGGCGGGAAAGAGAGAACGACGAGAAAGGAGGGAAAAAAAGGGGCATGTGGCGCCTTCTCGTAGGTCAGCGACGTGTACCGAACAAAGCGTACGTCGAACGTGAAATGGGGGAAAAACACCCCGTTTTGTGATCAACGCACAGGACTGCGCCACGTGTATATGTAAAGTTTAATTAATTATTTTAAAAATCCGAATAATTAATTAAAAATCGAAAAAAAGTTAATTAAAAATTCTTAAAATAATTACTAATTCAGAAAATAATTTTAAAATTCTGAAAATAATAATAATTTAATTAGAATAATTAATTAAAATTTTTGATAATTAATTATTTAAATTCGAAAATTGAATAAAACATTTAAAAAATGATTAAAAATTGAAAAAGTTCAGAAAAATCTGGGAAAATTGTAGAAAATCTAGAAATTTCTTAAAATAATTTTGGGAATTTTACAAACTCAGATTGACACCGTTACACATCAAGCAAGATCCAAACTTTCTTAAGAACTCCGATAAAATCCTGTACACCATTAGAATAATAAAACTTCTCTTCAAAGATTGTCAAACTCAGTCTTCGAAAGTGGGGGGCTCGTGATCTGGCTATAAATAGGATTAAATTGGGACTGTTCAAATCGGGCACGAATCTTAAAGCTATCAGGGGTAAAACAGTAATTTCACCTACAAACGAGTCTGATGGGAAATGGATCTTTCTTCAAAGCCCAATAACCCATAAATGGATCTGTCCTATTGGATATGGGTAGCAACCCGTTACAAACCAATTCAGATATTTCAAGAGTAATTCAAATTCATGGTTATCTCTATGAAACGATTTAAACTCTACATCCAATCCAAAAACACCAGGACATAGGGATAAATGATTATCTCTAAACTATCTCTAAAGGGGACTATAAATACCCCTCTCCCCCCACCAAAACAAGGTAATCAATTTTTTTCCACATAAAGCTTTTTCATAATCTTCCCGATTACGGGCAAGAGCGTCGGAGGGTTTGTCGCCGGGATCCATCCCGGTGTATCGAACTTTTTGCAGGTTCACGGCAGCGGTGAGAAACTAGTCAAACACCGGTGAGAGTGACAGGTTTGCTTATTTGTTTCCTTGAAGAATCGATAAATTCATCTGTTTGCTCCTACACCAAAATCAGCAGCAACAGCTATCCACTCTTTTTTCAACAGTGAAAGCGATACACGGCCTTATCTTGTAAATTGTCAGTTGGAACTCGCAACTATAAGTTGTGTTGGCTTGTGTGTGGGGAGTCCGAACCAATTGCAAAGTTTCGTATTTTTTGGACTTCGTTTGTGCGGTTTTATCACGTATTTTGTTATGTTTTGAGGGAGTTTTCAATAGAGAACCCACTCAAAAAATACGAAATTTTGCGAGTAGGTCGATCTCGCCACTCACAAGCCAAAGCAACTTGTAGTTGCGAGTTCTCACCCACGGTTCTATATGCGTCCGTGTATCGCATTCCGCTCTTTTTTAAAAAATGAAAGCAATATACGGTCGTATCTTGCGAACCGCGAGTCCAAAATCGCTTCTACAAGTTATGTTGGCTTTTGTACGGTATGCTCGACCCAATCGCAAAGTTTCCTATTTTTTTAACGTCGTTTGTGCGATGTTCTCACGTATTTTGTTTCGTATCTTTATATATGATAATTTTTTGTTAACAAATTGTTTTATATATGATGTGTGTATTAATAAAAAAAAATTATTTTTTTTAGATGAACAACGATACAGAAAATTTCGTTACTGGCGATAATTTTTGCGGGTAGAACCAATCTTTGATTCCATGCCGTTAGTCGAAGAGCACCTAAAACCAACGTTAGGTAAGACGTTTCCTACTTTAGTTGAGGCCAAAAAATTTTATACGTCATATGCTCGATGTGGGGGTTTTGCAATGCGTAAGTGTGGGAATAAATTAAAGGGAGGAGTGGAAGTTGATAAGTCCTATTTGTGTAATAAAGCCGGGTGGTCACCGAATCAACATAGTGATGGTAGACGTGGAACAACCTCTAGAACGGGTTGCAAGGCTTTAGTTCGTGTAAAACTGAACTAAGTTAATAATATGCAGGTGTTGTATTCATTTCATGAAGCACACAATCACGAATTCACCTCACCCGGTAGAAGACATTTTTTGCCCCGAAACCGTTCTGTGTTAAATACGGATAAAAGAATAATAGATCAATTTAACCAAGCTAATATCCAGACATGTCGACAAATGCTCTTCTTCAGAAGTGCTAGTGGTGATCACGATTAAATATGATTCATCGAAAAAGATGATAGAAATTTACTTAGAGACTCGCAAGAAGCATTGAAAGGACATGACGAGAATAAGCTAATCGATTTTTTCAAATCGAAGAAATAGACGGATCCTTCATTTTTTTATGACATTCAAGTAGACCCCCAAAGGCGGGTTGTCCCATTGTATATGGGTTGATGGTATTTCTAGGATGAATTACGAACAATTTGGCGAAGTACTTTGCTTTGTTGCCACGTACAATACGAACCGGTATAAAATGTTATTTGTTCCTTTTGTTGGAGTCAATCAATACTGGCAATCGACTTTCTTAGGAGGCGGGTTCATTCCAAACGAAACGATCTCTTCATTTGAATGGTTCTTTAAAAAGTGATTAGGAGTAATGAATCGTGCTACATCCGGCATCGTGACCGATCAAGACCATGGAATTGCCACCGCAGTAAAGAAAGTTTTCCCCAGACTCGGTATTGGTTTTGCATTTGGCACATATTGGATAAGTTACCGCAGGAGGTGCGTATGTCGAACGATGTCGACAAGTTTAGGGAATCATTTTGAAGACATCTACGATTATGAATATGTACATGATTTTGAAGAGAAATAGAATTTATTGCTTTTACAGTACGGATTAAAGAATAACAAATGGTTGAACGATCTATTTGAAATCGGTAAAAAATGGGCACCCATCTATGCAAAAGATTCATTTTAGGCCGGCATGTTCAGTAGCCAACGGGTTGAGTCATCGCATTCTGCCCTGAAGCATCATACAAAAAAGAAATACTCCTTGCATGAATTTGCCGTCATCTTCGATCATTTTTTTGGGAAGGCAAAGACATGATGAACTGAAAGAAAATTATCGTAACCGTGAGAAGAGACCGAAATTGAAGAGCCCATGGGCTTTGGAGAAACAAATGGTGCAAACATATACTTTGAAATTTTTTTACAAATTCCAAGATGAAGTTACAAAAAGCTTCATGTATAATGTGACTTTCATTGCCGATCTTGAGACACCGGATAGTTCAACCTTCCCTGTGATACTTTGTGGATAATCAGAACCGGCTTGCCTTCTTCAGTTATGCAAACTCCGTACTATTATTACATGTTCTTGTCACTTCTTCGACTTCGTTGGTATTCCTTGCAAGCATATTTTAGCGGTTCTTCGGTTCAGCCATCACACTTCTCTTTCGGATGTATATATTAAAAGAAGATGGACTGTGGATGTAATGAGAAGAAGCTATACATCTGTTCTAACCGAAGGCAATAGTGAGAATTTTGCTCCTCGATATTGTGAATTGAGCTACCATGCAAAACAGATTGTCGATCTTGATTGTTCCTCCAATAAAAGTTACAAATACATGCTCGATAATTTGGTGAAGATCGTTGACTGCGTCTCTCGGCTACAACCCGGATTGGGTGAACATCTCGAAGAGGCCTCACAACCGCATGATAGTTCACAACCGCATGATAGTGCACAACCACATGATGAAGTTAGTGGACATGTACCTGCACGCGTAAGGAACCCACAACAATGCATTACAAACAGAAGGCCTCGCGCCAAGAGATTGAGGCCGATAAGAGAGCAACTTCGCAATAAAAAACCGAGACTATGCAGAACATGCGGCATTGTGCAAATAGATCATGATTCAAGAATTGTCCAACCTTATTTGAGGGGTAATATATTTTTTTGATTTAGTTATCATTAATTTAAATATATTATTTTTTATTTGTGGTAAATAAATTTTTCATTAACTAAAACTTGTCATTTAATTCAGGGCAACCAATCCGCAAGAAGTTAATCCATCCGAAGAAGAGAGTTTCTACGAGAGATTGGACGAAGCGTTGTGAAATTTTTTTGATGTAAACTTTGAGTATGTTAGATTTTGATGTAATAATTGTTGATGTAATACTTTATGAATTTGAATGGATGAATGTAAATTTTCTTCATTTGTTTTGTTTGTTGTAATTGATACTTATTTTGCTGTTAATGTTAGTTTGTGGATGTACTACTGATTTTATTGTTAGAGTGAAATATACCGAAGTGTAGCAGCTGTAGATGCTGTTTACACTTGTGTATATTTTCTTATAAATTTATACTTAGGCCATTGTCTCCAACAACAGCTATGTAGTATTATAAAATTGAAGACTTGAACACTTGCTCTCTGTCATGGCCAAGCCCTAAGGAGTAGCAGCTCATCAAAATCCAAAATTTTTATTATAACCTAGGCCGTTGTTGGAGACAACGGCCTAGGTTATATGATAAAATTGGATTTTGATGAGTTACTATCTGTCTTGGTCAAGCCATAAGGAGCAGCAGATCTTCAAAATCAAATTCTTTTTTTATAACCTAGGCCGTTGTCTCCAACAACGGGCCTAGGTTATATGAGAAAATTGGATTTTGATGAGTTGCACTCTGTCTTGGCCAAGCCACAAGGAACAGCAAGTCATCAAAATCCAATTTTTTTTACAACCTAGGTCGTTGTCTCCAACAACGGTCTAGGTTATATGAGAAAATTGGAATTTAATGAGTTGCTCTCTATCAAGAGAGAGCAAGTCCACAGCAACAAAAATAATCATAACAACCTAGGCCGCTGTTTAAGCTGTGCAAAATTTTTTTTTGGTTTTTTTAAAACTTTCTCTGCTCTCTGTACGAACAGAGGCACTCGAACTTTACGCCAAAGAAATTCATATTCTTGTATATCGTCTCTATATTTTATTAATTTCTTTTTTTAGTCACCTAAATGAAAAATATATAATCGTTAAGGTTAAATGTTTAAATATTTAATAGAAAATAACTTAATCTTCTTTTTTGTAAAAACAAAAATATTCTTTTTTTACTATTTTATGTAATGTAACGCCCCGAATTCCAAAATACGGTAATTCGTGGCATAAACAGGATCTTTACTTCATTTTGTACAATTTTACAAGGAATTTTTAATCTTTATTACATCAAGTTCTTTTACAACAACGCAGCGAAAAATTAAATGAATTACAAGATGATGTAAATGTACAATTAAACATTAGCAACTTAAAACGGAAAGTAATCTTTAGCATCATTCATCTTTATATCTCCTTGCATATCCAATGCCTGCATTGAATACTGTGGGCACGTCAGTTACATACAACTAACGCAATACCATACACGGCCATCCTCGCTATGCCATAATATAGCGACTCACTTTTTTTAGCATACACAAACTTGAATGTAAAGCAAAGTGTGAAAAGTGAAAACATGTCGGTGTATGCAATGCCTTAATGCCGAGGGCAGATGTTTTACGCTAAGATGACACTAATGCATACATGTTTGGATTTTATGCATCCCATACTACATAGGTTCGAGAGCAAGTACCTACGTACTCCACATTAAAGGGTTGAATCTCTCGCCATGAAATACTACAATGGTAACAAGGTAAGGTTTAGATGTTCCGTGAGTATTAAGCTCACACCCCGATAATTCCGAAGATGAATCCCACACCGCCGATGAGTTGGGGACAGCTCCTAATCACACCTCGATAATTCTGGGAAAACCATCTCACCGCAAGTTATGGAGCTTCCATAGTCTCAAAACACCCCATAGGCATCGCCTCGATCCCGATAATTCTAAAGATGAATCCCACACCACCAATGAGTTGGGAACAACTCCCAATCACACCTCGATCATTCCGGGGAAACCATCTTACACCGCTGACCAACTAAGGCCCTCATACCCATATTTGCCCATACTTCATCACGTCTCCCCTTAGTGCTTATCCTTAAGTTTTTAGTTTTTAGAAGAATCATCACAACCTAGAGCTAGCTTATCCCTACCAGACTTAAACCAACACAAGAGACAGTCAGCCCAAACTGGCTACTTCTCAACATATGCTCAGCCCACACTGGTTAGCTCTCAATTTCACATTAATAACAACTGTCGGTTTCTAATGGTCTTGCCTAGCCTCTAGATTCTAACAACCATCTCGTTCTAGAGATTAATTTGGTTATATCTACCCTCAACATAAACATCTTTATCAACAATTCATCTTTATCACATTTGAATTCTTATTCATTAAACTTCTTTCATTCAATTCTTTGCGAACATATTCCATCTCTTATATTCACATTCTACATAAATTTCTCAATCAAATTTCTTATAAATAATAAACTTTAATTAATCAATCAACTGCCACTTTTATGATACTAAGTCTACACAATCTTTTCTCATATTAGACCCCAATCTTGTCAAATTTCTTTAATCAACTTCATCACTTTCTAATGCACAATTTCATTAACAATTTATTCATAACTTTCCTTCGTTTTCAACTTGCATTTTGATTTTTATAGTCAATTTAAAAAATCTATAATTACATCCACATCTTCTTTATTTTCAACTTGGACTCACTTAATACATTGATGAAAATGCCTTCAAAACTCCCAAATATACACCAAAACAGTAAGAAATATTTTTAGATGTTCTCAGATTATTTTAAAATATTTATATAATTTTTCTTCAATTTTTAAAACCCAAAAACACAAAAACATACAAGAAGAAAAACTTTTTTGTGCACACCACATTTCAAACCCGAGAACCCCCAGCCCAGACCGCCACGTGGTAGCGATGCGTGCATTAGTGCACGCGCTAGCCATGGAGGCTAAGCGTCTTATCTGATATAATGTAGGGGTTAATTTCTTAAGTATCTAACTACCCTTATTCTGACTTTTTTTTAAAAAAATGTTTCTATTACAGCGGCAGACCCACGACTCAAACCAGCGCAGACAGGGAGACAACCAAACGCCTACCCACTGAGCCGAGCTCAGATTCCCTACATCTATAGGTTTGAAATCAATAAGTTTTTAATCTTCAGCAATTTCTTATTTTATACACTTTCCACTATTTCGACTTTTATTCTTCTTTCTCAAAAATTTATTTTACAAAAAGTAGTTCTAGACTCCAGAATCCCTTCTTTACTAATTTTAATTGTTATTTAAGAGATTTATACTCATTCTATGTACAAAATCATTTTTTTTGAACATATAAACATGTAACTTGATTTCTTTTGCAAAACTAACTCTTTTTTCCAAAAATACAACTATTTCATATCAATAGAATTCATAAATTGTTAACTTACTGATTTTACTCATATGAATGAAAATTTTCTTCAATTTTTCCTAAATTAATCTTTTCATTTTCTTATATGAATCTTACAACAATGTTCAACTAGTCCATTCTTTTACTCATTTTAATACGACCTTTCCTTTGTTCTACCATGACTATTTCTTCCCCCAAAATATGTTTCTAATTTTTCCTTTCTTTTTATTTATATTCCTTACCCAAACTTTAACCAATTTGTAAGAGACACACAATTTTATGCAACAATCAATTGGTTCATTTGAGCCTAACAATTCTACACATGTTTCTAATTAAATTTTCTTCTTTCTAACTTATTAATCATTTCATATGCATCACAATGACATACAATGAACTTCATGATTTTCTACAACTAGCAATTTTGTCACCACAATATGCATCAAATTTTACTAGAAAGAGCCATTAAACTATCACAAAATTCAACCATATCCCGCAGGCATGATTTCTATATTAATTAGAAAATAAGAAGAGACCCACCTCGAATTTAATGAAAATGCAATTAGAACTCCTAGAACGAAAGCTCCTAGCTCCAACAAAAAGCTCCTCTTCTTCTCCAAACTAGCCTCCAAACACTCCTAAAGAAATTTCCGGCTTCCTATTCTACACTTTTTCTTTTTCTCTCTTGATTTTGATTAGTATTATGTGCAAATGTGAATGAAGAGTTGTAGGTATTCATAGGACATTTGTGTGGTGGAAAATATCCCACTCCTCACATTCACACACCCACTCTCCCTCTCTCTTACCGAAGGCCGGCCACACTCATCATGCACAAACACGCGCACATGTTTCACACATGCACACTTCTCATTTATTTAATTAATTGTTTTTAGTTATACCCTAGGTGTTTGTTACAAGACAAGTGTAGGAAAATAAATATAAGGTTTTTATTTGTGGGCTTCTTATTGGGCTTTTACTATTTTTATTTATTTCTAATGAGTTTTAATTCATCTTTTAGGCCTATAGACTTAAATTAAGAAAAGAAACAACAAAATGAGGCAAAATAATTAAACGAAAACTTATGCAGAACTTAGGAAAAAAATTTAGAACAAAAATGAGATAAAATTGCACATTCATTGTACGTGCAAAATGAAAAAAATAATGTTTTTCATTCTAAAATTACTACAGGATGTTACAACACTCCCTCCTTAGAATAGTTCCATCCTCGGAACTATACTCAAAGAGTGAGAAAACAGAAGAAATAAAATTTACAGATTTATTGAAAAGTTCAGGGTGATCTCTCAACATCCGCTCCTCTGATTCTCAGGTGGCCTCCTCAGCCAATTGGTTTCTCCATACAACCTTGACCATAGGTATAGTCTTATTCCTCAAAACTTTCTCCCGTCGATCGACAATCTCAACTGGACACTCAGTGTAGCTTAAATCCAACTGCACACTTTCTGGCCAATTGATGACTCAGATCCAGAATATAGCCTCTTAACATAGACACATGGAAGACATTGTGCACTTGGGCTAACTCTTCCAGTAGCTTTAACCGATAAGTCGTCTTCCTAATTTTCCTCAATATCTTATAAGGACCTATGTATCTCGGGGATAATTTCCCTCATCTTCAAAACCGAATCACTCCCTTGGTTGGAGACACCTTCATGAAGACAAATTCACCTTCCTCGAACTCCAGATCTCTCCTCCGGTTGTTGGCATAACTTTTCTGCCTGCTCTGTGTGTCGAAAAACCTCTTCCTGATCAACTCAATCTTTTCTGAGGTCTGTTACACAATTTTTGGCCCATACATCTGTCATTCCCCCACTTCATACCAACACACCGGTGTTATGCATTTCCTTCCGTATAAAGCTTCATACGGTGCCATACCGATACTAGCCTGGAAACTGTTGTTGTAGGCAAATTCCACTAGAGCCAAATGCCTTTCCCAACTACCGCCAAAGTCCAACACACAACAACTTAGCATATCTTCCAGTACCTGGTTGACCCTCTTAGCCTTCCCATCAGTCTGAGGACGGAAAGCAGTGCTGAAATCGGTCTTCGTCCCCAAAGCAGCCTGAAAACTTTTCCAGAAATGAGAGGTGGATCGCGCATCTCGGTCGGATACAATAGATAAGGGAACTCCATGCAGCCTCACGATCTCCCTAACATATAACTCAACTAGTTTCTCCATAGAGCAAGTAACCTTCATCGCCAAAAAGTGAGCTAATTTGGTGAGTCGATCCACTATCACCCAAATTGCATTGTTGCCTTAGGAACTCCTGGGTAATCCAGTAATGAAGTCCATGCTAATGTTATCCTATTTCCACTCCGGAAAAGGTAACGGCTGCAACAAACCCCCAGGTTTCTAATTCTCGGCCTTGACCTACTGATAGACTACACATCTAGCGACAAACTCAACCACATCCCGCTTCATCCCTGACCACCAGAAACACTGCTTAATGTCCGTGTACATTTTGGTACTCCCTCGATGTACAGATAACATAGTGGCATGTGCTTCCTGTAGAATACTTTCTTTCAATTCTGCTTGATTCGGCACACACAACCGCTCACCAAACCACAATACTTCATCTTTCACCTGGAATTCAATCAACTTGCCAGTGCCAACCTGCTCTTTCACCCCCTCAATCTCCGGATCGGTCTTCTGACTGTCAATGATCATTTCCCTTAATGTGGGTTGAAGTCTCAACTGGGCTAAAGATGCCCCTAATCCTTGCAACACTACCTCAATTTTAGCTCAATCAAGTTCCTCTGCTAACTTTTCCTGAGTCGTGATCAGACGAGACAAACTGCTCTTCCGGCTGAGTGCATCAGCCACTACATTGGCGTTGCCCGGATGGTACTTTATTTCGGGATGGATGTCCACCAATACTTCCAACCATCTCCGTTGCCTTAAATTCAGGTCCTTCTGCTAGTAGATGTATTTCAAACTTTTGTGATCCGTGTACATGTTGACTTTTTCTCCGTACACGTAGTGCCTCCACTGTTTTAGTGCAAAGATGATTGCCGCCAACTCCAGATCATGAGTAGGGTAATTCTTCTCATGCGGTTACAATTGTCTAAACCCATAATCTATCACCTTCCCTTCTTGCATCAGCATGCAGCCCAGTCCACGATGGGAAGCATCGCTGTAGATATCATAATCGACTCCTACTCTTGGCAAAGCTAATATGGGAGCGGTAGTCAACCTCTCCTTCAATTCCTAAAAGCTAGCCTCGCACTATTCCGTCCATTTAAAGCACACGTTCTTTCTTATAAGCCCAGTGAGTGGTACATCTATCTGGGCGTAGCCTTGAATAAATCTTCGATAGTAGCCAGTTTGCCCCAAAAAGCTTTGTGATTTCCTTCACTGTAGTCGGTCTTGGCCAATCTTTCACTACCTCAATCTTCTGTAGATTGGTGGCCACTCCCTCCTTAGAAAGGATGTGACCCAGGAAGGCGACTTCGAGTTTCCAGAATTCACACTTAGACAACTTTGTATATAACTTCTGCTCCTGTAACTTCTTCAGTACCTCTGCTAGGTGTAGGGCTGTTCATACTTTGGTTAAAACTGATTACCGAACCGAACCGAACCGAAATTTACCAATTTGGTTCGGTTTTTCGGTTTTCGGTTTTCGGTTCGGTTTTGATCCAAACCGAAGTTTTTTAGAGAGTTCGGTTCGGTTTTTGGTTGGCTTCTAAATAAACCGAACCGAACAAAAAACTGAACTTTTTTGGGACCAAAATAAATTATACCCCAAGGATCCATCTCAAACTAAGCTGCTATGCAAGTGCACTTCAAAAGCTCCATCTCAAATCATAAGATTAGAAAAGTAAAGCAAAATAATCAACTCAAGGCTTAAAAAATTGATTAAGTCACCTTAGTTCCATTGGGAATAATTTCACACGTTGAATGGTACGAAAATGTGGCGCGTGCTATGGCATTTAGGAAGGCAAGGTTTAGGAGTTTGATGATACGTATGCAGAGGCATTTGGTCAGACCGTGGAGCACAAGAAGGACGAGATAGGCGTCCCTCGGAAGGTGAAGAGAGGTATAAATGAATTAATGCTCTTGTTAGGGGTTCGTGGTTTGTATTTGAACAGCTTTGACTGCATGATTTTGGTTGTTGGTTTGACTTTATGCTATCATTTGCCATGTTTAGCTAGTTTTAGTTGCTTTCATTTGTTAGCGCTTGTTTGGTTAATGGCAAGGCATTTTCAGTCAATCGGCACGGGGACCGGAAATTAGCAAATATAGGCACACTATATATTTATTCATATCTTAGCTTTTTATGGTTCTGTTTTAAAAAAAATAGAATGGCATATTAATCTTCAAAATCTTAATAATTTGTAAATTTGTTGGAGAATATGAGCGCTAATACACTCTCATTTTAGAATGAAAAACAATGTTGGCGGAAAAAACCAAACCTCTTGCGATCCACAAATCCGAACCATGTTCTAAAATGTAGTAGAGTAGCGATCGGAAGGTTAGAATTAATGTTCCAAACTGCATTATTCAACGTTCTCATGTCCGTTCCATGTATTAAAGCAATTCCTGTCGGTGGTATTCTTTGGATAAACTATGCATGGAAAGACTAGTTCATATTTACAGTATTTTTTTTGGTTGTACTGACATGTGGTAATGGCTTTGCACTTCATATTTCCTTCATGTTTGGAGCATAAAAACTACACACTTTTTAAGTTGCTAGTATTCTATAAAATTACTTTCATGGTAGTAGTACAAAGGAAATTCACCAGGATCCTTGTCTTGGCTATTCTCCATATTGATAGAGATTTGTTTTACTGGGTTGATTATTCATTCCCTTGCTATTCACGAGTAAAGAGACATGTTCTTTCTCTATAGGAACTGAATATGTTTTCATAATCCGAATGAAGGACACACAGAATGAAGGACACACACTTTGTTGAAGCCTCCCAACTATTGTTGATCAAACTGGTTTGAAGTGAAGAACCATTGTACTAAAAATTTCGGTTAGTTCGGTTATTAACCGAACCGAACCGATAAAATTTGGTTCGGTTCAAACCAAATTTTATTAGTTTCGGTTCGGATTTCGGTTTCAAATATACCAAGCCAAAAATTTCGGTTTGGTTCGGTTATTTTCAGTTCGGTTCGGTTTCGCACCGATGAACAGCCCTAGCTAGGTGCCCAGCATGTTCCTCTTTTGTCTTGGAGTAGACCAAAATGTCTTCGATGAACACTACGACGAAAGAATTGATGAACGGTCGCAGGACCCTGTTCATCATGTCCAAGAAGATAGTAGATGCATTGGTTACTCCGAACGGCATGACTAAGAACTCATAGTGACCATGTTGAGTTCTAAACGCTATTTTGTGAACATCTTCCGTCGCACGGACCTGGTGATAACCCGACCATAGATCTATCTTAAAGAAAATAGGTGCTCCATGTAGATGGCCAAATAGATCATCGATTCGAGAAATCAGATATTTATTCTACACTGTCACCTTGTTCAATTCTCTGTAATCGATGCACATCCTCATCAATCCATTTTTCTTCTTTACCAAAAGGACTGGTGCTTCCCAAGGTGACGCACTCGGCCTGATGAATCCTTTGTCCAACAACTCTTCAATTTGCTTCTTGATCTCATCTTGTTCTACTGGTACCATTCGTACGGTGCCTTAGAAATGGGTGCACTCCCTGGCTGAACGGAGATGCTGAACTCTACATCCCGATGAGGTGGAAGTCTGCGTAGATCCTCTAAAAACACTATTGGAAAATTTCGGACTACTAGAATCTAATTCACTTCTTTAGGAACCTTCTGCTTAGACAAAGCTGCAATCAACTACTAACATTTTCTCTTCCCTTGGAATATAACTAACGGTCCTCTTGGAGCTTTTACAATAACTTCTTTCCTTTTTCACTCAATAGTGGCACTATAGATCGACATCCAGTCTATGCTGATGATGATGTCAACCCCCGAAATTGCCAACTCAATGAGGTCGATGCCAAAGATTCTGCCTCCGATATCAAGGTCACACTGATAAATCTCTTAATGTTCATATTTTGGACCATAAGCTGGGTGCAATTAACATTTAATTTATCTATCTCTAGTAATTTATACTTCTTTCCTCTTTTTATAGAAAAAAACAACCCAGAGGCAACAAATTGAGTGGATTCAAGGCTTATTCATTACTAAATCTTGTCAAGTGGTCATATGGAGGATGAAGCATCAGCAAACACCAAGAGCATCAGAGCATTTCTCCTTCAATCAAGCAAAAGCAGCATCAGGATGGAGATTTAGGAAAAATTCAATTGGATTGGTTCTAATTCTCTTTCACCTACACTGTGAAGGATGTGTATCAGTTGGTGCACATCAGGTTGCTACAGTACTACCTGCAACTCTATTCACAAAGCTCACCCCCTCACTCTCTATCCTCTTGTGATCTCATATCAAGTGTGTCTCTACATCAGTTGGTAAATCAAAGGATTTGTTGAACTTCACAGTTGATCAAGCTACAAATCAGGAAAGGCAAATTTCGTAGAGCTTTGAAAGAAAACCAAAGCCAGGCTGTGGGAAAATTTGCAAAAACTTCAAATGGCAGCTGTCTATTACAAAGAGTGCAATTCAAATGCAAAAATTCAAACATCAGCTGTTATAAGTATCAACTATCACCACTAAATCCCTAAACACTATATGTACATCCTATTGTTCACCACAGATACATGAATTGTGTAGGATCAGTGCAAATTCCCTTTTACTTTCATTGTGCATAAACTATATCAGTTGTGCATGTTCATACAGTAGCACCACCTGAGACCTTCTTCACAGTGATTTGCAATCTTCACTCCTTCACCCTCTAGTTTTTTTTAATCTCCTAGCAATTCAAATCAGTCAAGTTGCAAGACAAGAAGGTAAACAAAAATTTGTGTGGAGCTGTAGAAGCCAGGCTTTGCGGAGGAGTTCAAATAGGTAGTTGAGAATACCAAATTTTGAGGAGCTATAATAGGCAGATGCCAAATCTGGAATCAAAATCAAATCTGCACAGCTGAGATTAATCCTCATAGCCAAGACTTCTATCACAACCAAATCTGCAAACACAAATGAAGATTGAGCAATGAAATTCCGGAAATTTGCAAAATAACAAAAACAGAACATAAAGAAATATACAACTGCCTAGTCAAATTCCAAAAGTCATGCTAGTCAGTTGGCTAAAAAGATTTTGTTACCAAATAAGATTTTGCTGTTTAAGGAAGAGGATCTTTTCTTGACTTAATCCATTCCCCATATCAAGGAAATTCAATGCTGAGAAAGGGGATGGAGCAACAGATCTGCAAACAAAAAAAGCTATAAAAAGACACAGATGAACACATTGCTGAGGAGGTAGAACAATTCAAAAACAAATTGTAACTCAGAAAAATAGAAGAACTACAAGCTAATTTCGGAGAAGATCAACAAGTTTCAGCTGCACTTAGCAAGGGATCAAACAACTACAGTGTTACTTCTCTTATCATGTTTTCTTCTATTATTTTTGTCATATTTCTTAACTTCTTTTTGAACAGATCTATAATCATGTGTAACTAGGTTTGTTTGGGCATGATGGAAGCCCTGGTCATGTGTTTTAAACCCTATTAGTGCACTGCTATCTCTTTTGTGATGTTTATTGATTAAACCATGCTTAGAGTGTTACTCTTGATATTTGTTGTGTCATGATTGATCACCATATACATCATATATTTTGAGTTTGTTACATGAGCAGATTTAGATGATCGAGTCTAGTGCTCATGATTAGTATCACAAGAACTAATTTTGGTTCTAGGGTTTAATCTACATAGAGGAATAGAATAGATACCATGTTCTAGGTCTTTATGTGTTTGTCAATTTCCATTGTTTTTATGCTTTCTTAAAGTGCAACTTAGTAGATACCATACTAAATACTTAAAGGAAGAAAAGAATTAGAGTAGACACCCATGCCTAATTCATTGCTTAGGGAAATCACTAATTTAAAGAGTAGATATCATACCTTTAAAATTGACAAACATGAGCAAATTCCAAAATGATTCATAGTAGTGTAGAAGTCTGGTTTAGAATACATGACTAAAGGTGGAAATCAATACCCCAACTCTTTTGATGGATATTTTTTAATCAACTTGATCACTCTCTTAGTTAGAAGTTGTTATCATTTTAATTCCTCTTCTTAATCCTCTTCACTGATTTATAAAAAAAAGTAATAATAACAAACAAGCAAGGAAAACAACTTTGCAATTGCTTAGTGAGTTGTTTACTACAATCTCTGTGGGATCGACCCTTGCTAATACTACATTTCTGTCAACGATTCGTACACTTGCGAGGTTTAAATTTGTGTTCAGATTATTTATTCACTTAAATAAATTTGAATTTAAAAACAAGTTTTTGGCGCCGTTGCCGGGGATTGTTTAGTATTTTAACTTGCTAATCAATTTAAAATGGGTGTTAAACTTATTTACTGAAAATTCTATTTTATTTTTTTTAGGTACGGTCCTACAAGAGGCTACATGACTTTGGTGAATGTACGGGAGACATTAACTTCATCTCAAACTACTTCCTATTGATCAAGAGATTGAGCATTCCCTGCACAAACTAAAACGACAGCAAAAACCACGAGCTATTCCAAAACCAACAATGGGTGAAGAAATGGCACATCCTAGAGTTCCAATGCAAGACAAATTCACCCCTAGGAGCATTAAGCAACCGTCATGCATTGCTTTTCAACATATTGTTACGGGAAACATGCATATCTCACCATAATTACTCAGTATGGTTCCCCATTTTAGCGGCAAAATAGACGAGGATCCTCATCTTCACCTGTAAGATTTCTTTGATCTTTGCAGAACTCAGAGCGTGCAAGGCCTTACTCCTGAGCAAATTAGGTTAATTCTTTTCCCATTTTCATTAAAATTTAATGCTAAATTGTAGTACAACGCTTTGGAACCAGGCTCAATTCAATCATGGGAGCAATTGGCAACAAAATTTTTGAAAGAATTTTTCCCTTCTCAAAAGACTAAACAGCTGAAAAGGAAAATTCAACTCTTCAAACAAAAGGATGGAGATTTGTTTTTCGAAGCCTGGAAGGATTTTAAGAACAAGCTTCTCAAATGTCCTACTCATAACATGCCTAAGGATGATCAGGTACAAGCATTTGATGACAGTTTAAATGACACTAACAAAGCTATTGTAGATTCAGCTTGCAATGGAATCCTGATGAAGAAAAGTTGTGAAGCGACTATTGAGCTATTCGAAGAACTAAGTGAGAACTCACAGCAATTCTCAACAAGGGAAGAGGCTTAACCAAGAAACAGGGAGTTTATGAAATTTCTACTAGTAATAATGTGCACATAGAAATTGCAACCATGAACAAAAAGATTGACATGCTTGTCAGTGCAATTTCTTCTTTGGGTGGCATAAAAAACCAAACACCTGAGGTATGTGCAATTTGTTCCCATTCTGATCATACAACTGATATATGTCCAATGTCTTCCTTCACAGAATAGGAGCATGCAAATTATGTGGGACAAGGAGTGTACCCACCGAAAAACAACCCATTCTCAAATACTTACAATCCAGGTTGGAGAAACCACCCAAATTTTTCATGGAGCAATGGGCAAAATTTTCGAAATGTACATGGGCAGCAGTGAAATTATCAATAAGGGAGCAATTTTCAATCGCAAGCTCAAGAACCAAAGAAATTGGATTTCGAGAGCACTGTTCTTCAATTATTGCAGTAGCAACATCAAACAAGCAACCATCAAGGTAAAGCCATTCAAAAATTGGAGACACAAATTGGACAAATAGCAAAAGAACTAAGTGAAAGAAAGGCAGGAGAGCTCCCATCACAAACCATATCCAACCCTAGAGGACAGGAGCAACTCAAGGCAGTGACAACCCTAAGGAACGGAAAGGTAATTGACAGCAAAATTGGAACAAACGAGAAATAATCAGATAAGATTTAGATCAAGGACACGCTACCAGAAAAATCTGTGGGTTCCAAAAAGGTAAGTGAGAAAGAAAGGGTAGTATTGCCACCATTCCCTCAAAGGTTAGTCAAGCAAAAGAAAGAACAACATTTACTTGATATCTTTGAAACTCTTAGGAAGGTAGAAATTAATATTCCCCTACTTGATGCTATTAAACAAATTCCTTCTTATGCTAAATTTTTAAAAGACTGCTGTACTCACAAAAGAACATTTCAGGTTCATGAGAATGTTGCTTTAACAGAGGAAGTAAGTGCGGAGTTGTTGAGGAAACTGCCTCCTAAATTGAAAGATCCAAGTAGTTTTACTATTCCTTGCAGGGTTGGTGAGCATCTTTTCGAAAGGGCACTGCTGGATTTTGGGGCAAGTATAAACCTTCTACCCTACTCTGTCTATGAAGAACTGAAATTAGGAGAACTCAAACCAACATCAATCACCTTACAATTGGCAGATCGAAGCATAAAGAGACCTAGAGGTATTTTAGAGGATGTCTTAGTTTAGGTAAATGAATTCATTTTACCTGCAGATTTTGTTGTTTTGGATATGGAAGACTCCCCTATGCCATCTTCTTTGCCTATTATCTTAGGTAGACCCTTTATGAGTACTGCAGATATAAAAATATGTGTTAAAAAGGATACTATAAGTATGAAAATAAATGGTGAGAAGATTGAGTTTAAAATGTTTGATGCACTAAAATTACCACATGATGATCATGAGTGTTATAGTATGGATATGGTTCAGAATATTGTTGACCAAGCATTTCAGGTACATAGCATTGATCCACTACAAGCTACCATAACACACTCTCTTACACTGTCTAGAATCGAATAGGAATATGATGACACTAATTTGTGGATCAAAGAGGCCGTGCACTACCTTGAAACTCCAAAGTCATATCCAAGTAAGTATGCACCCATTTTTGAAAATATTTTGTCTAATACCACTATTGTTTCTTCTGTTACCAGGGCACTAGATTTGGAGCTAAAGCAACTACCTGAACATTTGAAGTATGCATATTTAGGTGAGAACCAAACCTTACCCGTGATAGTGGCTGCAAACTTGAGTGTGCAAGAAGAAGAGAAGTTGTTGAGAGTTTTGCGGGAGCACAAGGTTACATTAGGGTGGACAATTGCAGACATCAAGGAAATAAGTCCATCCAAGTGCATGCATAGAATACTTCTTGAAGATAATGCAAAACCTACTAGGGAAGCACAAAGAAGACTTAATCCACACATGAAGAAGGTTGTTAGAACTGAGGTTCTTAAGTTGCTGGATGTTGGCATCATCTACCCCATCTCAAATAGCAAATGGGTGAGTCTGATACATGTAGTGCTTAAATAGAGTGGAGTTACAGTGGTGAAGAATGAAGAGAATGAGCTTATTTCTACAAGGATGACCACGAGCTGGAGGGTCTGCATTGACTACAGGAAGCTGAACAACGAAACCAGAAAAGATCACTTTCCTCTTCCTTTTATTGATCAAATGTTAGAGAGATTAGCTGGGTATAGTCATTACTATTTTCTAGATGGGTATAGTGGCTATAATCAAATTGCTGTTGCTCGAGAGGATCTGGAAAAAACCACTTTTACATGCCCTTTTGGTACTTTTGCATACAGGAGGATGTCGTTTGGATTGTGTAATGCTCCGGCCACATTTTAGAGATGCATGATGAGTATATTTTCAGACATGGTGGAGAGGTTCATCGAGGTATTTATGGACGATTTCAGTGTTTTTGGATCTAATTTTGATGAATGCCTTAACCATTTGCAGCTTGTTCTTAAGAGGTGTGAGGAATACAATTTAGTGCTTAATTGGGAGAAGTGCCATTTTATGGTACAACAAGGCATTGTGTTAGGACATGTGGTCTCTAAAAAAGGCATAGAAGTGGACAAGGCAAAAATTGATATCATCTCGAAGCTATCTCCTCCTACTACAGTTAAGGGTGTGAGAAGCTTTCTTGGACATGCAGGGTTCTATAGAAGATTCATAAAAGATGTTTCCAAGATCTCCAGACCCCTTTGTGGATTGTTGACTAAAGATGTTGAGTTTTTGTGGACAGAAGAGTGCATGACTGCTTTCAATACATTGAAAAATCTTCTTATTTTTGCACCAATCATTATGGCACCAGATTGGAGCCTTCCCTTCGAACTCATGTGTGATGCAAGCGATTATGCTTTGGGAGCTGTTCTAGGTTAGAGAATAAATAAGGTAAATTATGCTATTTACTATGCTTCTCGAACTTTAAATGATGCACAGCTTAATTAGTCCACTACGAAAAAAGAATTATTGGCTGTAATTTTTGCTTTAGAGAAGTTTAGGTCATACTTGATTGGTTCTAAAGTCATAGTTTTCACTGACCATGCTGCTTTGAGATATTTGTTCGCAAAAAAGGATGTTAAGCCTAGGTTGATCAGATGGGTACTCTTGCTACAAGAGTTTGATCTTGAAATTAAAGATAAGAAGGGGAGCGACAACGTTGTTGCAGATCACTTGTCCAGGTTACTTCATGAAGAAGAAGGGAATGTACCTCCATTGAATGAAGACTTTCCAGATGAACACTTACTTGGGATAAATGTACAACTTCCATGGTATGCAGATATTGTCAATTATATTACTGCTAATGTGTTTCCTCCAGGTATGTCTAGTCAAGAAAGAAAGCGATTAGTGGCTATGTGTAAGCACTATTATTAGGACAATCCATACTTATTCAAATTCTGTCCGGATCAAATTATAAGGAGGTGTGTGCCAGAAGAGGAGCACATGAGTATTCTACAACATTGTCATTAGTTTGCTTGTGGAGGACACTTTAGGAGGAAAAGAACAGCACGAAAGGTATTACAATCTGGCTTTTACTGGCCCAATGTATTTAAAGATGCCTTTTCTTTTTGTAGTTCTTGTGATAGATGCCAGAAGACAGGAAACATCTCTTCCAGAAATCAAATGCCGCTAAAAATATTCAAGTAATCGAGCTTTTTGATGTATGGGGGATCGACTTCATGGGTCCATTTCCTAACTCATTGGGTTATTTATATATTCTTTTTTGTGTGGATTATGTGTCTAAATGGGTTGAGGCTGTTCCTTAAAAAACTAATGATCACAAAGTTATTGTCAAGTTCTTGCAGGATAACATCTTCACCAGGTTTGGTACACCAAGGCCAATCATTAGTGATGGAGGGAGCCATTTCAATAATTATCCATTTGCTTCTTTAATGAAGAAATATGGGATTACACATAAAGTGGGTACTCCATGCCATCCTCAAACCAGTGGGCAAGTGGAGATCAGCAACAGAGAAATCAAGAGCATCTTGGAGAAGACAGTGAATACGAGCAAAAAGGATTGGTCGCTACGCTTGAATGATGCATTATTGGCGTATAGAACTGCGTACAAGACTCCCATTGGCATGTCACCATATCGTTTGGTTTTTGGAAAAGCGTGTCACTTGCCGGTGGAGTTAGAACATAGAGCGTATTGGGCTGTTAATAAATTTAACTTTGATATAAAACAAGCAGGTAACAAAAGAAAGTTGCAGCTGAATGAGCTCGAAGAGTTGAGGCATGATGCATACGAGAATGCAAAGTTGTACAAAGAACGGTCCAAGATATATCATGATAAGCAGTTAGTTAGGAAAGAGTTTCATGAAGGACAGAAGGTATTGATCTACAATTCGAAATTACGACTCTTCCCGGGCAATCTTAAGTCAAGATGGTACAGTCCGTATGTTGTTACAAAAGTTTTCCCACATGGAGCATTGGAAGTTCATAGCAAATAGAAAAATCAAACATTCAAGGTGAACGGGTACAGGGTGAAACCTTATATTGAGATGAGTTTTCAGCCTCGAGAGGAAGATATGACTATTCAAACTGTTAAATACAATGCATAAACTCATCAAGTGTAGCTGAAGACATAAAACTCAGTGCTTATTGGGAGGCAACCCAATTGTCAGGGAAGTTCTTACACTTTTCTATTTATTTTTTATTTTATTTTATTTTTTTAATTTTTCTCTCTCAACTTAGATGGTGATACATGCTTATTTCAAGTCTTTGTTTCAAACATTGAGGACAATGTTTCATTTAAGTTTGGGGGTACATTAAGGAGTCTTAGTTTAGTTATTTTTACAGTTATTTTAAAAAAACAAAAAAAAAACAAATTTTTTTTTTGATACCTTCCAACAACAATGATGAGAACATGAGCTTAGTTACTATAGCTAGGGGTGAAGAACGAGTATTAATTGTGGTCTTAATCTTTAAAAGAAATGTTAATAACTTCTCATATAGATCATGCTTGAATTTTTTTTTACTCACTTGGCCATGTCAATTTGACGAATTATGAAAGAGAAAAGCAAGTTTAACTATGTGTAAACTTATATACACAAATTGTGAGTTTTGAGCCTAACATATATTCTTGAGTGAGCCATACACTAATTCTATATTATTTTATCTTGCCTGACATATTTAAAGATCTCAGTATTCATGATTTAGTTGATTGCTTGAATTTACATTCTTGAAATGAACTAGAACTTGCTTTTGTTACTCTTCGAAACTTGTTCTTGATTTTCCATGACAACTTGGAAATAATTAAGGCACCTAAGAATCTATCACCAAAGACAAATAGCCTACCCAACATCAATTATTCTCTAGTTGCCCCGTTGAAGCCTAAAAAAGCTTTTTTTGTGAAACCACATCATCCTTAACCATGCCTAGATAAATAGGTTACCCTACCTTTATCTATTGAGTTAGTAGAGCAAAAAATTGTAAAAGAGATATTGTATGTCAAGGTGAGTGGATTGTTCATAAGAAATAGATATATTTTTAAGAGAGAAGTTGGAGAAATTGTCATAAGAAATATGAAAAGTTGTCCATTCAAATAAATGAAAATTGTGATTCTTCTTGATGAGTTGTGGGTGGTTGAGAGGTGTTGGTAGAAATAAAGTATAGGCCCTAAAATGATGATATATGGCCTCATGATTAAAAGGAGTACTGAGAAAGAATAGTGGTTGAAAAATAATAAAAAATTAAATTAAATTAAATTTTTATTTATTTTTAAAAAAAGAGAGAGAAATATGAATGTATATATATATATATTATCTCTTAGAACACTACAAGTTGCTCTACTAATTCTTTAGGAATTTTGTATTCCCTTCATCCCTCAATTGCTTAAACCCTCACCCATGGCCCCATTACAACCTATATAAGACCTATTTGATCCAAGTTATTGTGCAAATCAAATGTGTGAAGATGTAGCAGCAAAAACAAGCATATGGTTTCATCTCACTCATTCATGTAATGGATATGTGTCAAGAAATCTAATTTGTGTGAACTTTCTATGTTGATGTGAGCTATCTTTCTGGAGTGAACCTTGAAATCCAAGTTTTTATTGAGAGTGTATGCCATGGTGAGATTTTGGAGTTGAAACATAATTGAGCTTATTAACCTTAATCATGATTTTGTTACATTGGCATTGGCCACCTTACATATTGATGTTCAAGTTGAGGCACTTTGAATTGTGATTAACATTTGAGTAAAAAAAAAAATTTAGACCTATCTTAATGCTTGTTCTAATCTTGATACTATAAGTAGCAAGTTCTCTGAGGTAAATGTTGGAAGGTTCAAGGTGTTCTTGTGATGTTTCAGTTCTATTAGGTTTGCTTGAGGACAAGCAAGAACTAAGTTTGGGGGTATTTGATAAATCTCTTAATATTCATATCTTGGACCATAAGCTGGGTGCAATTAACATTTAATTTATCTATCTCTAGTAATTTATACTTCTTTCCTCTTTTTATAGAAAAAAACAACCCAGAGGCAACAAATTGAGTGGATTCAAGGCTTAATTATTACTAAATCTTGTCAAGTGGTCATATGGAGGATGAAGCATCAGCAAACACCAAGAGCATCAGAGCATTTCTCCTTCAATCAAGCAAAAGCAGCATCAGGATGGAGATTTAGGAAAAATTCAATTGGATTGGTTCTAATTCTCTTTCACCTACACTGTGAAGGATGTGTATCAGTTGGTGCACATCAGGTTGCTACAGTACTACCTGCAACTCTATTCACAAAGCTCACCCCCTCACTCTCTATCCTCTTGTGATCTCCTATCAAGTGTGTCTCTACATCAGTTGGTAAATCAAAGGGTTGTTTGAACTTCATAGTTGATCAAGCTACAAATCAGGAAAGGCAAATTTCATAGAGCTTTGAAAGAAAAGCAAAGCCAGACGGTGGGAAAATTTGCAAAAACTTCAAATGGCAGCTGTCTATTACAAAGAGTGCAATTCAAGTGCAAAAATTCAAACATCAGCTGTTATGAGTATCAACTATGACCACTAATCCCCTAAACACTATATGCACATCCTATTGTTCACCACAGATACATGAATTGTGTAGGATCAGTGCAAATTCTCTTTTACTTTCACTGTGCATAAACTATATCAGTTGTGCATGTTCATACAATAGCACCACCTGAGACCTTCTTCACAATGATTTGCAATTTTCACTCCTTCACCCTCTAGTTTTTTTTAATCTCCTAGCAATTCAAATCAGTCAAGTTTCAAGTCAAGAAGGTAAACACAAATTTGTGTGGAGCTGTAGAAGCCAGGCTTTGCAGAGGAGTTCAAATAGGCAGTTAAGAATACCAAATTTTGAGGAGCTATAATAGGCAGATGCCAAATCTGGAATCAAAATCAAATCTGCACAGCTGAGATTAATCCTCACAGCCAAGACTTCTATCACAACCAAATCTGCAAACACAAATGAAGATTGAGTAATGAAATTCCGGAAATTTGCAAAATAACAAAAACAGAACATAAAGAAATATACAGCTGCCTAGTCAAATTCCGAAAGTCAAGCCAGTCAGTTGGCTTAAAAGATTTTGTTACCAAATAAGATTTTGCTGTTTAAGGAAGAGGATCTTTTCTTGACTTAATCCATTCTCCATATCAAGAAAATTCAATGCTGAGAAAGGGGATGGAGCAACAGATCTGCAAACAAAAAAAGCTATAAAAAGACACAGATGAACACATTGCTGAGGAGGTAGAACAATTCAAAAACAAATTGTAACTCAGAAAAATAAAAGAACTACAAGCTAATTTCGGAGAAGATCAACAAGTTTCAGCTGCACTTAGCAAGGGATCAAACAACTACAGTGTTACTTCTCTTATCATGTTTTCTTCTATTATTTTTGTCATATTTCTTAACTTATTTTTGAACATATCTATAATCATGTTTAACTAGGTTTGTTTGGGCATGATGGAAGCCCTGGTCATGTTTTTTAAACCCTATTAGTGCACTGTTATGTCTTTTGTGATGTTTATTGATTAAACCATGCTTAGAGTGTTACTCTTGATATTTGTTGTGTCATGATTGATCACCATATACATCATATAATTTGAGTTTGTTACATGAGCATATTTAGATGATCGAGTCTAGTGCTCATGATTAGTATCACAAGAACTAATTTTGGTTCTAGGGTTTAATCTACATAGAGGAATAGAATAGATACCATGTTCTAGGTCTTTATGTGTTTGTCAATTTCCAATGTTTTTATGCTTTCTTAAAGTGCAACTTAGTAGATACCATACTAAATACTTAAAGGAAGAAAAGAATTAGAGTAGACACCCATGCCTAATTCATTGCTTAGGGAAATCACTAATTTAAAGAGTAGATATCATACCTTTAAAATTGACAAACATGAGCAAATTCCAAAATGATTCATAGTAGTGTAGAAGTCTGGGTTTAGAATACATGACTAAAGGTGGAAATCAATGCCCCAACTCTTTTTATAGATATTTTTTAATCAACTAGATCACTCTCTTAGTTACAAGTTGTTAGCATTTTAATACCTCTTCTTAATCTTCTTCACTCATTTATAAAAAAAGTAATAATAACAAACAAGCAAGGAAAACATCTTTGCAATTGCTTAGTAAGTTGTTTACTACAATCTCTGTGGGATCGACCCTTGCTAATACTACATTTCTGTCAACGATTCGTACACTGGCGAGGTTTAAATTTGTGTTCAGATTATTTATTCACTTAAATAAATTTGAATTTATCAACACACACCATTCATAATATTGATCGTAGTCAACATTTCTCCCGACAGGGTAGCTACAGCTAGAACTTGGCAGGAAAAATTTTCGGTTCGATTCCCAATCGTTTTGCAAATGAAGGTGACACAAATGTATGAGATGATACAGTATCAAATAAAACTGTTGCTTTCATTCCATTAATAAGAAATTCTCATGTTACATATGAATAGCTTCACTACATAACACTCCTCAATTACAAGCTAGAAAATAAAAGTAGTAGACTTTATTCATTTACTTCCATTCCGGTGATGACGTGATCTGCATCATCTGCATCGGCTTCAGTCAGAGCGAATACTCTCCCCTGCCGGTATGGCTTCTGTCCATGCTCCGCCTGTTTCTATCCTTTCTACTGAAGTTGTGTATAGAAGGGTCTGGTATGCCCCTCCTTCCCACAGTTGAAGCAGGTTAGGGGGTTTTGAGGCTTAGGGTTCTGAAGCTTGGTGCAAGCGGACCTGAAATGACCAGCTTCCCCACAGTGGTAACAGGTTACACCAGGAGCCCCGTTGCTTGGCCTCCCCATCACAGAAACGGCATTTGCCCCAGTCGGTCGGAACCTCTACGCTGGGGGCTGTCCCTTGAAACTGTTTGACGGTGTAGGCCTCTTACCGTGCTCCAGTTACTCCTCTTGTTCTGTGCTGCCTAGTACTGATCCATGTCGGCCTCAGTAGTTGCGGCTCTCCGGACCAGCTTATCAAACCTCAGGATACCGAGGGGTATCAACCGTGACCTCAGGCTTGGCCTCAATCCCTATTCAAATTTTCATGCTTTCTTCATCTCGTCAATAACCATCTCTGGCACATACCTGAATAGTTGATTGGACTTCGTCCCATACTCTCGTACTGACAGACTTCCCTATTGCAAGCCCAAGAACTCCATAGCCTTCTTTTCCCGTACATCCATCGGGAAGTAGTGGCTTCAGAACTCTCCTAGGAATTCCTCCCAAGTAATCAATACATTTCCTGGGTTCCTTTTCACTGATTGCCACCAGACCTCTGCATCTTTTTCCATCTGGATAGTGGCCAGTTTCTCTTTACCTGCCTTGAGAGTCTCTAGAACTTCAAATACAGTTTCAATTTTCCTGGTCCAGTCGTCTGCTGCGTCTGGATTGGCCTGGCCCTCGAACACAGGTGGCTTCATTCTTTTGAATGACTCCACTAGTCTGATTACTTCAGGTAGTTGTAGTGCTGGTCCCGCCCTAGTGTTCCCGGCAACATTTGCGGCAAAGGCATTCAAGGTTTGGTATATTCGGGTTAGTTCTGTTTCTAGGTCGAGTCCATTCTTCTCACCACTATATCCTTCGCCATTGCGGTTCCTTCGTCTGGCCATTTCTGGGTCATGAAACTTTTCATTAATCACCTCAAATAGTACAACTTACATTCTTCTTTCAACAAAACTTTATTCATTTTCAAAGATAAACTTTTTACATTCAGAAAATAAACTTGCTTAAAACATCCAATACATAACTTCAACATAAAAACAGCCTAGATCCTACGGTTCCTCTTGGCTTCTCTGAGCTCTCCCCGTAGTTCATTGATCTCTTTCTTCATCTCATCGTACTTCTGATGACATTCCTGCTTTCCCCAATGAGTTTTGTTGTCTAGTTGGGTGAAGTGTCGGGCATTCCTGTGTGGAAGCTTCTCAAGTTCCCATACTCAGTAGCTTAGTGCTTAGATGCACTCCCTGTCTTCTACCCGTTGTGTTTCCAAGTGGTTTACTCTCCACTTCTGGGTATCCAATTCCCTCCGAAGAGAAGCAACAATGCAGCCTTGGTCATCTCGAACTGATTCTTCGTCTGAGGACTCATCTGAGGAATCAAGTGGAGGTGGAGTAATCTCCCGGGATTCTGGTAGTTCTTCTTCTATTTCTTCTAAGTCTTTTTACTCTATGGGATCTTCTTCATCGGGACAGAACCATTCTACCTCATCCTCTGGGTCATGATGATTAGGCATCTTATAGGGAAAGAAGAAGAAACATCAGTACATAGAGCAACACAAATGTAAACTACTTACATTTAAATCTCTAATAGCTGAACTCACACTCTAATGTCCACCATAATGTGTCTTCCTTGTAAATTTGTACTACTCATTGAAACTGGGCTCTGATACCACTTTGTAATGGCCCGAATTCCAAAATACGGTAATTCGTGGCATGAACAGGATCTTTACTTTATTTCGTACAATTTTACAAAAAATTTTTAAACATTATTAAATCAAGTTCTTTAACAACAACGCAGCGGAAAATTAAATGAATTAAAACAAGATATAAATGTACAATTAAACATCAGCAACTTAAAACGGAAACTAATCTTTAGCATCAATCATCTTTATATCTCCTTGCAAATCCAATGTCTGCATTAAATACTGTGGGCACGTCAATTACATAGAACTGACGCAATACCACACACGGCCATCCTCGCTATGCCATAATATAGAGACTCACTTATTTTAGCATACACAAATTTGAATATAAATCAAAGAGTGAAAAGTGACTATCCTAAACATGTCGGTGTATGCAATGCCTTAATGCAATACAGATGTTTTATGCTAAGATGACACCAATGCATACTTGTTCGGATTCTATGAATTCCATACTACATAGGTCTGAGGGCAAGTACCTACGTACTCCACATTAAAGGTTTGAATCCTTCGCCATGAATTACTACTACGGTGACAAGGTAAGGTTTAGATATTCTGTGAGTATTAAGCCTACGCCCCGATAATTTCGGAGATGAATCCCACACCGCCGATGAGTTGGGGACAACTCCCAATCACACCTCGATAATTCTGGGGAAACCATCTCACACTACAAGCTATGGCACTTCCATAGTCCCAAAACACCTTATAGGCGACACCTCGATCCCGATAGTTGTGAAGATGAATCTCACTCCACCGATGAGCTGGGGACAACTCTCAATCATACCTCGATAATTCCGAGGAAACCATCTTACACCGCAGACAAATTGAGGCCCTCATACCCTTGTTTGCCCATACTTCATCGCGTCTCCCCTTAGTACCAATCCTTAAGTTTTTAGTTTTTGAAAGAATCATCACAACCTAGAGCTAGCTTACCCTTACCGGACTTAAACCAACACAAGAGACAGTCAGCCCAAACTGGCTACTTCTCAAGAGATGCTCAACACACACCGGTTAGCTCTCAATTTCACATTAATAACAATCTCGCCTGCCGGTTTCTAAGGGCCTTGCCTAGCCTCTAGATTCTAACAACAATCTCGTTCTAGAGATTAATTTGGTTATATCTAACTTCAACATAAACATTTTTATCAACAATTCATCTTTATCACATTTGATTTCTTATTTATTAAACTTCTTTCATTCAATCCTTCGCCAACATATTCCATCTCTTATATACACATTCTACATAAATTTCTCAATCAAATTTCTTATAAATAATACACTTTAATTAATCAATCAACTAGCTACTTTCATGATACTAAGTCTACACAATCTTTTCTCATATTAGACCCCCAATCTTGTCAAATTTTTTAAATCAACTTCATCACTTTCTAATGCAAAATTTCATTAACAATTTATTCCTAACTTTCCTTCATTTTCAACTTGCATTTTGATTTTTATAGTCAATTTTCAAAATCTATAATTATATCCACATCTTCTTTATTTTCAACTTGGACTCAGTTAATACATTGATGAAAAATGTCTTTAAAACTCCCAAATATACACCAAAATAGTGAGAAATATTTTTTAGATGTTCTCAGATTATTTTAAAATATTTATATAATTTTTCTTCAATTTTTTAAACCCAAAAACTCAAAAAAATAAAAAAAAGAAAACCTTTTTTAGCACACCACTTTTCGAACCCGAGAACCCCCAGCCCAGACCGCCATGTGGCAGCTCTGCGTGCATTGGCACACGCGCTAGCCACAGAGGCCAAGTGTCATATCTGATATAATGTAGGACTTAATTTCTTAAGTATCTAACTACCATTTTTCTGACTTTTTATAAAAAAAATTGTTTCTATTACAACAGCAGACCCACGACTTGAACCAACACAAACAAAGAGGGGACCAAAGCCTACCCACTGAGCTGAGCTCAGATTCACGACTTCTACAGGTTTAAAATCAATAAGTTTTTAATCTTCGGCAATTTCTTATTTTATACACTTTCGACTATTTCGACTTTTATTCTTCTTTCTCAAAAAAAATATTTTATGAAAAGTAGTTCTAGACTCCAAAATCCCTTCTTTACTGATTTTAATTGTTATTTAAGAGATTTATACTCATTCTATGTACAAAATCATATTTTTTTTTGAACATATAAACATATACCTTGATTTCTTTGCAAAACTAACTCTTTTCTCCAAAAATACTACTATTTCATATCAATAGAACTCAAAAATTCTTAACTTACTAATTTTACTCATATGAATGAAAATTTACTTCAATTTTTCCCAAATTTATCTTCTCTTTTTCTTATACGAATCAAACAACAAAGTTCAACTAGTCAATTCTTCTACTCACTTTAATTTGACTTTTCCTTTGTTCTACCATGTCTATTTCTTCCCCAAAAATATGTTTCTAATTTTTCCTTTCTTTTATCTATATTTCTTACACAAATTTTAACCAATTTGTGTGAGACACAATTGCATGAAACAATCAAATTGTTCGTTTGAGCCTAACAGTTCTACACATGTTTCTAATTAAACTTTCTTCTTTCTAACTTATCAATCATTTCATATGCATCACAATGACATACAATGAATTTCATGATTTTCTCCAACTAGCAATTTTGTCACCACAGCATGCATCAAATTTTACTAGAAAGAGCCATTAAACTAACACAAAATTCAACCATATCCCCTAGGTATGATTTCAATATTAATTAGAAAATAAGAAGCGACTCCCACCTCGAATTTGATGAAAATACAATTAGAACTCCTAGAACGAAAGCTCCTAGCTCCAACAAAAAGTTCTTCTTCTCCAAACTGGCCTCCAAGCACTCCCAAAGAAATTTCCGGCCTCCTCTTCTACACTCTTTCTTTTTCTCTCTTGATTTTGATTAGTAATATGTGCAAATGGGAATGAAGAGTTGTAGGTATTTATAGAATATTTGTGTGGTGGAAAATGATCCCACTACTCAAATAACCACCCCACTCCATATATTCACACACCCACTCTCCCTCTCTTAACCAAAGTCGGCCACACTCATCATGCACAAACACGTGCACGTGTTTCACACATGCAAACTTCTCATTTATTTAATTAATTTTTTTTAGGTATACCCTAGATGTTTGTTACAAGACAAGTGTAGGAAAATAAATGTAGGATTTTTATTTGTGGGCTTCTTATTCGGCTTGTACTATTTTTATTTATTTCTAATGGGTTTTAATTCATCTTTTAGGCCTATGAACTTTAATTAAGAAAAGAAACAACAAAATAAGGCAAAATAATTAAAAGAAAACTTATGCATAATGTAGGGAAAAAATTTAGAACAAAAGTGAGATAAAATTGCACGTGAAAAATGAAAAAAAAAGGATTTTATTCTAAAATTACAATGGGGTGTTACATGTAATTTCTTCTGGAGAGTGTATCCCTGTTCAGCTTAACACCTAACCACTAACCATACCATCCTAACCCATAATTCTCCAACCAGGGGTTTGGGTAGGGTTAGGTTTTGGTTAAGGTTAGTGTTAACGAGGGTTAGGGTAGGGTTAGGGTAAGCCTAGTGGTAAGTCTACTATTCATATTTTAGAACACTTAGAGAACATTTTACACATACCAATCACAACAAAATTATAAAATTTCAAAAATATTCTCTATTTTTTTGTCCATGTCGATATATATATATATATATATATATATATATATATATATATATATATATATAGGGAAACTTTCGGTTGCACACCAGCCCAGTGTGCAAACTGGTGAGCACTGGTTGTGGACCGTTCGATAAGAGCTTGATAGATCCAAGGGTGGATCTGCTCTCCCGCTCATCTGTTGGTTAAGGGGGGGTATAATCGGAATTTCACCCCCCCAAAAACACAACTGGTCTCAATCCAGTCTCAAAATCGAAATCGAAACAAAAGAACCCTATCCCTAAACTCGGAAAGCTTCCCCCCCCCCCCCCCCCCCCGCCCCCCCGAGCTTCGATCGTCTCCTTCCTCAAAATCGTCTCCTTCCTCTTCAACCCTCAAAATCGAACGTCTCCTCCTTTCCCCCCCTTCTCACTATCTCCTTCCACAACTTTTTTAACGATCGAAACCCGAACTCTTCCTCTGAGCTTCGATCGTCTCCTTCCTCTGAAAGTTCTTCAACCCTCAAAATCGATCGACTTCAACTTTCCCCCCCTTCTCACTATCTCCTTCGACAACCATATTAACGATCGAAACCCTAGCTCTCCTCCTAGCTCCTTTTTGATTTTAGAAAACCAAACCCTAGCCCCAAAAAATTCCTCCATATACGAACCCAACCCGTCGACAGTTCAAAGCTCCTCCTCTTGACGACGAGAGCCACATCTGAGCATCTCATTTCAATATTCTCAGCTCCTTCGGTTGCGTATTTTCTCTTCGTTCCCTAAGGTATTTTTTTTTTCTTGCTGATAACGTTGGGAAAAGAACTTGTTCTGATTTTGGTTTCAAAAAATATTTTTTGGGAGGTTTCTGTCGAAAACAAATCCTAAATCGACATATTGATTATAGTTATAGAAGGTAATGAAATTGTAGTATTACACATGAATGTGTAGTTGTAAATTTGGAGGTTAAATTTTTTTTTTTTCTTGTTGATAACGTTGGGAAAAGAACAGCTTGTTCTGATTTCGATTTCAAAAAATAATTTTGGGAGTTTTTGTCGAAAATAAATCCTAAATGGACATATTGTAGATGGTTATTGAAGGTAATAAATTTCTAGTATTACATATGAATGTGTAGTTGTAAATTTGGGGCAAATTCATGCCTACAAATGTTGTAGTAAGATTTGGCCTATGTAATTAGGCCATTTTCATGAATATGTAGTTGTATGTTTTACTTAGGTTTTAGTGTGTTGTTGGATGCAAGTCCAAGTATAACCTTTAGCATACCTTTTTTTGTTAGATTATTTGTATAATTTGTTGAAGATAAGAAGTGACCTATTGTTTAGTTCGGCATAACTCAATAGCATGTTTTCTGACACGACCTTAACTATTCTAAAGTAGTTTTTCAAAAACTCTTTCAGGGATCGATCGATCGATCGGTTGATTGGTTGGCGTTTGGTAGAAAATGGAGAGGGAGAGGAAGAAGATGGAGAAAGTTAAAGATGAGAAGGCCACAATGGATAACAAGGTGATTTTTATTATATTTTGACTTTACCTCTTTTTAAAATCTATTAATTTCATGACTACAGCCATATAACATAACATCTGCTACCATTGTTTGTAGAAAAGAGAGGAACCTCAGAAAGCTGATGTGGTTGGACACCTGCATCACACCAGTGTTGTATGTTGTGATTACTCCAAAAAAACAAAAAATGTTGTTATGTTGTGTACATAATGATGCTGATGGTAAAAAATAAGAACAAAATGTTGTGTACGTACATTATGAAGAAGATCAACAAAAAAATGTAATACATTTGGTCCTGGGATGGTTTCAGTTCTATTTTTGTTGTTGATGTATTTGTGAACTTGCGATATATCTCTAATATTTTTGAGAATTTTTTCTAGTTTGGATAAAATCTTTGATGTACATTGGTGAGATTGATTCCTATGGTTACAATTAACTTTGGTTATGCTCCGAATGAAGAAGGAAGAGTTCTTTTTTAAGGCCTCGTTTATCTTAACTTTTGTGGAATTGTAGGATGTCTTGTGCTCTATTCCTTTGTTTGTGAGAGAAGAAGTATGGGATAGAGAGCTCAAGAATGGTAGGGAATGTAGTAAGCTCCGTTCTGTGTAATCTGAGTATCATTTTCGTCAATGTACTTTTTTTTATAATTAGGAAATACAACAAACTACATTCTTACGCGGCAACAACTCTAGCATCAGCGAAATACAACAAACTACATTCTTACATACTCGACACCTCTAGCATCAGTGTTGACTAACACACCAAATTCAAAAGGAAAAACTGAAGAGAAACTACATTATAGAGAAATGAAGTCTACATTATAGAGAAACTGAAGAGAAACTACATTATATTGACAAACTACATTGGAGAAGAGAAATGAAGTCTGAAATGGGTGCATTATATTGTCAACAAAGTGATTCTCAAACTGATTCTTCAGTATATCCAAAACGAAGCCATCTGTACATTATATTGACACCCTTCAATAGAACCATCTGTACATTATAAAACGAAGCCATCAATAGAACCTTTCAAAAAATTACCTTCAATACATTATATTGACACCCTTCAATAGAAGCCATCTGTACATTATATCCAAAACTGATTCTTCAGTATTCTCAAACTACATTATATTGACAAAGCCATCTGTACAAAGGGTCCACAATAACCAAAACGAAACCATCAGACTGTGCACAATCGGCGATCTTCAGTATATCCAAGTCACCAAACATCCATTAGGGTTGTCTTTCCAGCACCACTGACACCCATTAGTGCTGTTAAAACACCTGGTCTGAATGCTCCACTCACACCCTTCAATAGAACCAACTGGTCCTCTACAACTCCTCTCTTTTTTATATCTGAAACCTAATATTGTTGACAAATCAGTATTCTCAAATTATGAAGCCTAATAATATCTCTACTACAATATTTCTAACAGCCTTAAAATTTGTGTGTGCAAAATCAATTTATTCTCTTTCCATGCACAATATCAAAGTTAGTAACATGATTTAATGCTTTATGTTTTTGGTCTAGAAGTAAATATCGTTTATCAATATCCTATATGTGAATGAAATTTGTAAAGGAATTTAAGGAAATAAAACTCGTAAATTGCACATGCGATAAACATAAGCTATATATATCTATGATATATGATGGCTACCTTTTTAGTTCTAATCTTCTGGATGCTTTTTTCCAGTCTGGTTTCCAGCTGCTTCAGGTCCCTATCACTCATTGAGCTAATAGATTCCCCCATTAAATTCCTGCAATTTTGACATATTAGAACCCTAACCCCTTGCAGGAAAGTATGAAAAAAGAAAATGAGGAAGAAAAAATAAACTTTCTAACCTGTTGGAATTCTGTAAATCAGTTATTTGTGCACGCAACTTCGAAGCCTCTTGCTGATAGTACTGAAAATAGAAGATATGAGCTTGGTTATTAGGATTAGAAATTTAAAATGTGTTGTACTAGTGAGAAACTGATTGCTAAAGTCCGCACTATAAAAGAACGTTCTTTGTGAACATTCATGTTTATAATAACTTGGAGATAGCAAGTACATATCATCAGAAAAACAACATGACCAACCAGACTAACAACCCAAACAAAAAATTAAAAAAACAAGATTCTTCAAATCAACACTAAAACCCAACACCAGCCTTTAAAGAGAGAGAGCGATAAATAGTTATACCTTGATGGCAATGTTACTAGAGACCCAGTCCAGCCCCTCGTACAAACCTACTCCAGATGTAGCACAGGTGCTCTGGATGTACCTGAACATGGCCACATTCACATTAGTTTATTTGCGGTTTACAATTAATTCAATAATTCAATAGATATAGATGAAGAAGATGCACAACACGTAAGATCCAATATTTCATTTTTGCAAGTTCAGCTGCTCATGTGAATAGGGCAAACAAGATATACATGTTAATTCACATTTGAGCACTTTAAAAACTTCCAAAGCATTATTCAAAATCCATACAGATAAACAGATAAGCATTATTCAATAATTCAAAATCCATAATATCCAATCACATCAACTTCCAAAGCAAACATACAGATAAACTATATGGTTTAGAAACTCAACCAGATTTAGTAATACTGAAACAAGTAATAAAGAAATGTAAGACAACATATAAAATAGTAGAGTAGATGAACAAAATAGGAAACCTGTGCACTAAGTTTTTGCAACCATGAGTTGGAACTTCTCCACCTCCAATAGCATTATTCACATTTGAGCACTTTAAAAACCAGCCTACACTTGGTCAGAACTCACTGCGAATGACTGGGGAAAAAAAGAATGATTGTGTTAGATGAATGCCCTACTGGTTTAATGGCCAACATAAAGTAATTTTACATTACAGAATGATTGTGTTCCTGAAATGAATTTAAGTAGGCTCAGAAATTCCTTTATTTCACGGACTGCGATGGTTAAGAGCAAATTTGGCTGCAGTTGAACTGCCCCGCCAAAATTACTTTAACAATCACAATCGCGATCATGTTTTTCCACAATTTTAGTTAAATGCATCCCCTATTGTACAAAGGGTCCACAATAACCAAAACGAAACCATCACAATGTGCAGAAACAAAGAATGCATCCGAAAAACCTCCCAGACACAAAGTATCAGCCAACACAGTATACAGCCCCGTATAGAGGAACTTTCATTTGTACACCAGCCCAGTAGGCACAGTAGGCCTTCAAAGCCAAGAGAAGCAATACTGTCAAGTTGTGTAGCAACATACAGTTTGTATATTCATTACAAATGAATATACAAATGTAACAAACACAATTATTCAACTATCAGCCGAAAGAACATGCAAGAAGAAAATCAAGTTGTGTAGCAATATGCAGTTTGCATATTCATTACAACTGAATATACAAATGTAACAAACACAACTATCAGCCGAACTGAAAAATTGATGTGATGACAAAAATCCAACTATCAACAAAAAAATCAACTATCAGAACAAGAATCTCCATTAAATATCCCCAACATGGATGTATATCATCGGACGGTCTACAACCAGTGCGCACTGGATTGCACACTGGATTGCACACTGCGATGGTTTAGAATGCAAGAAAATCATCACCGCCTATCAATTCATCCCATACCAAATAATAAAAGTAGGGTATCAATAGTTACCAAATCAAAGATGTGAATGAAATACTTCCCTCAGTTAACACTATCGTGAGAATCCTCGTGGGAATCCTCAGAACTATTCTCAGTAGATGAATGCACATCATCTTCGGCGAATGCAAGTTTGCCACTGAAAATTGAAAAAAACCACATTGATGTCAGTATTTTTTGCAGCACTATATAATAATTAATAATAATTTTCATAATTTTAATAAGTTTACAAATACCATTAAGTACCTTTCATTTCTCTTCGGGCAAGTTCGCGCATCATGGCCTTGTCCACGCAAACCACAACAATTACACTTCCTAGGTTTGCCCCTTAATTTTTCCCGCATTGGTTTCAACCTCTTCCCACTTGGTCTTCCCTTTGTATTACATAGACGAGGTTCTTCCACCGACACTTGAGACAAGACCAATTGTTTCCCATGAACCCGTGTTCCACTACCTTTAGCCCCAACACTACACCCTTCCGGGACTATCAAATTGAAGCCTTCAAGTGACTTCATCATAGCTTCACGCATGAACACATACCCTTCATCGGAAGATAGTCCGATCTCAACTTGTTGCTTAGACAAGTTATTTAACTCACAATAACGGGAAGCAAAATTCTCGCTATTGTTGTCAACTTCTTTACCAAAATTTGTGGGGGTGTAGCTTCTTCTAATTACCTCACGGTTCCATCTCCTCATCATATATTCTTTCGGAAGTTCGTTACAATTTGAAACTTTAAGGAAAGCCAAGAGATGTCTACAAGGGAGACCAACAAATTCGAACATAAGGCATGAACAAGACCCATAGTGAGTTTCTTTGGAATAAGTAATAACGGTCTCTTTTTCCGACCTACCAATGAATGTCACGGTGTAATAAGTGTTAGCAGTGTTCACGGCACCTTCTAGAGAATTCACATTATACAGTAGGCTTGCCTTGAGTTCTTTTCGAAACTTTAAAAACATTGTTAGAGTGTATATTTGTGCCATTTGTTCCTCCATATACCACCCGGTCTTCAATTTGGGTTTTCTATCAAGTGTACGGTGGTTCTCTTTTACTTCTTCTTCTCTTTGCCTACAAATAACTCTTTCAAATATCAAAGCAAATTCATGAAGTGAATACTTCTTTTGGGTATGCTTTTTTTAAAAAGGAATTCATTTCCTCACTACTTTGGCTACTAGACATACCCGCCCAAAAATGAGACCTATGGTATACGGGGGCCCATTTTTCACGGATTTGAAAAATATCACTCAACCATTTGTTGTTTTCGGCCCCATATTCCAAAACCAAAGCTTTCCATTGTTCTTCAAAATAGACACAATCATACGAATTCCAAATGTTTTCTTTAAAACCTTCCATAAACTTAGGATTTTGAACCAATTGAGGAACCTCGGAAGGAATTTTATCTAAAATATGCCAGATACAATATCTATGACGAATATGAGGGAAAACTTGTTGAATTGCAGCACCTATACCGCGGTCTTGGTCCGTTACAATGGCCTGGGGAGCTTTCCTCATGACTCCTAGCCATGTTTCGAATAACCACACAAAAGATGAAGCTGTCTCATTTGGGATGAAACCACAACCAAGAAAAATAGACTGCCAATGATGGTTAATCCCAACAAATGGAACAAATAGCATACCATAACGGTTAGTACTATGTGTGGCATCAAAAGAAACTACATCACCAAATATCTCGTAATTCAAACGAGCAATCCCATCAACCCAAAAACAATGAGACAATCTACCGGACTCATCTTGCTCGAATGCATAAAAGAAAGACGGATCTTTTTCCTTTTGCCATTTAAAAAAGTCTACCAACATCTGACCGTCATGACCTTTTAATGACTCTCTCAAATCTCTTTCATGGTTTCTAGCGTCTGTCATAGTAAATCCAACCCTATCGTATCCCCCACTTGACCCTTCAAAAAAAAGCATTTGCTTGCATGTGGGAATATTTGCACCCGCAAGTTGCTCCATTATAATTTTATCTGAACTTGACACAACACGATTACGCGGCAACAAATGCCTTCTACCAGGTGTGGTGAATGGATGATTATGCACCTCATGGAAAGAATAAACCGACCATGAATTCGTATCCTTGTTTAATCTCACCCTAACCAATGCATTACAAGCTGTCCTGGATGTAGTACCTATCCTAATATCATTATTCTTGCTTTTAGACACCCCCGCTTTATTGCATAAAAATGTTTTTTCCACCACTTGACCCTCCTTCAATTTATTACCCCCTTTACGCATTTGAAAACCAGAAGATTTCGCGTAGCTATCATAGTATTTTTCTGCCAACTCAAGGGTCTGAAATATCATACCTATCTTTGGGATTAGATGCTCCTCGACAGTGGGGGTAAATTGACCTTCTTCAACATACAAAAAATTGTCACCCAATTGTGAGCAACCCTCACCTAACTCCATACCTGAAACAAATTCGGAAAGAGATGTTAATTTAGAGATGTCCAATTCGGATTGCACTTCCTAAGTTTAACGCTCATATAATCAATATGTCGATTTAGGATTGGTTTTCGACAGAAACCTCCCAAAAAATATTTTTTGAAACCAAAATCAGAACAAGCTGGCCTAAAATTAATTTTTGAAACCAAAATCAGAACAAGTTGTTCTTTTCCCAACGTTATCAGCAAGAAAAAAAAATACCTTAGGGAACGAAGAGAAAATACGCAACCGAAGGAGCTGAGAATATTGAAATGAGATGCTCAGATGTGGCTCTCGTCGTCAAGAGGAGGAGCTTTGAACTGTCGACGGGTTGGGTTCGTATATGGAGGAATTTTTTGGGGCTAGGGTTTGGTTTTCTAAAATCAAAAAGGAGCTAGGAGGAGAGCTAGGGTTTCGATCGTTAATATGGTTGTCGAAGGAGATAGTGAGAAGGGGGGGAAAGTTGAAGTCGATCGATTTTGAGGGTTGAAGAACTTTCAGAGGAAGGAGACGATCGAAGCTCAGAGGAAGAGTTCGGGTTTCGATCGTTAAAAAAGTTGTGGAAGGAGATAGTGAGAAGGGGGGGAAAGGAGGAGACGTTCGATTTTGAGGGTTGAAGAGGAAGGAGACGATTTTGAGGAAGGAGACGATCGAAGCTCGGGGGGGGCCAGGGGGGGGGAAAGCTTTCCGAGTTTAGGGATAGGGTTCTTTTGTTTCGATTTCGATTTTGAGACTGGATTGAGACCAGTTGTGTTTTTGGGGGGGTGAAATTCCGATTATACCCCCCCTTAACCAACAGATGAGCGGGAGAGCAGATCCACCCTTGGATCTATCAAGCTCTTATCGAACGGTCCACAGCCAGTGCTCACCAGTTTGCACACTGGGCTGGTGTGCAACCGAAAGTTTCCCTATATATATATATATATATATATATATATATATATATATATATATATATATATATATATATATATATATATATAATTATTCCTTAGCCATTGTTGGAATCAACGGCTTAAGTAAAGAAAGGTTTTCGTAGGGCTAGTGTAGGGTTATGGTAGGTTCAGGGTAGGGTTAGGGATAATGTCTGTACAAACGATTGAATCTATTAGATAATACATGGGAACTTCTTTGAATCAATTGTTTCAATAGAGAATGATAATGGTTGGGAATAGAATATGGACAACATGAATAGAATAGAGCATATTGAGAAATAATTCAAATTGTTCCAAAAAAATACGGTTGCTTACATTACATATGATGTCAATAGATGTGTTCACCACAGAAATCAAAGATGTCACAAGATTTAAAATTTTAAATAAATACGAAAAAAATTTGGTCGACCAGACTTTACTACACAAAAACGAATACACTCTTCAAAAAACAAAACAAAAAAATTAAATTAAATTTTTTTTTTTTTAAAAGAATCCCTCCATAACCCTACACTACCCCCACCCTAATCCTACCATAACCCTCCTTTACTTAGGCCGTTGTTTACAACAATGGCATAGGCATAGTTTTTTGTTTTTTGTTTTTTTTTCGACAACGGCCTAGGTTAACTGTAACCCTTGTATTTTCTTTTCTTGTATTTTGTATGCATTAATTATTTTCTGGGTATTTATTCTGAATGTACTGTTTTGTCCATTCTGAACCGTGTAATCTTTTCTTCGTTCTTAATGAACTATTTCTTTTCCATTTCCGTCAATTCAATTCTGTGACTTCAATCTTCTGATTTGATTTCTTATGCTAATTAATTATCTCTGGGTGATCTGTTGATTCTAAATCATATATTTCATGGCCTGATTGTTTATTATTTTATTGGATCCAATTTCTAACCAAATCTAGCCTATTTAGACCCAAAACCCTATAACTTGCCCTATTGGACCCTAAACCGCTACCCAATACCTCTTTTACCCAGTCTCCCTCAAATCACTCCTCACGTTCACCTCTATCTGCCTAACAAGCAGATCTCTCCCCCCATGATATTCCCTTTGATTCATAATATCCTAACTTACCAAATTCTCATTAAATCCTAACAAAAATTGTTATCTCTTTCCCTCTACAATTAATTATTCTCCAATTCAAACAACTAATCTCTCTCTCTCTCACTGCATCAGTCAACCCCCCCCCCCCCCCCCACTGGCTCACGAACCGCTATCCTGCCCTTCCAGCCGTCGACCGCCGTTGCACACCCCGGCGACCACCACCCCGTCAGCGACTTCGCCCAAACACCCCGCAACCCCTCATCCCGCAACCTCTTCCTCCCTTCAATCGTTGACCTCCACTTCCTCGCCGTTCGTCCCGTCCTCCCGTCGCCGCCGTGCTCCCATCGTCGTCCACCATCCCACCTGCTGCCGTCCGAGCCATCGTTGATCTTCAATCCCACAAGCTTTTTGTTGTTCGTGGTCATTGTGGTTGTGTTCATCGCCTAGGATCCGTTCCCGTTATTCTTTCTCATCGGATTTGTCATCTTCATTGAGGCAAGTAGCTTGTATATTATTTTTGTTCTTATACAAGTACAAATACCGCATGTAGTCTTCATCTCATTCCTTGTGTTCGTCCTCATGTTAATTCCCTTGTTAAATCTTAATCTCATTCGTTTGACCCATTCATAGTCATGATCAATCACAATATGCTGTCACACACACACTACATGAAAATACATTAGATCTTGATAGATTTCTTGATGTGTATATCCTTGTTCGTGATCTATTGTATGTTGTGGATTTTATTACATGATTGATGTGCTAGATGTGTTATCTCGATGTGGACTTGTTAATACCCATGCTAGGATTGATTTTAATGTTCAATATATCACGTTTTGCATCATACTATCGTAGATGAGTTATTTCATTAAATGCATGAAAGAAATCTTCTTTTTGCTGCTACCCTGATTTGGCACAGCAATTTAGACCCTGTTAAGGTCAGTAAAGTAAATTATATTGTGAATATGATTCATAGGACTTGGTGTCTATTTTTCAGAACTTTCGACGGATCTCAATTTAGATTTTTGATGTGTGAGTTATCGTTGTTTTACTGTAGTTGTGTCATAATTTCCAGATTCTAATTTATAAGGTCGCTGCATGATTTGTCATCTTAAAACTGATGTTAAAAGTAAAATTTGGACTTAATATTTTTCTTGGTATGTCTAGACATGACTGGGATCAACCCCTAATTATTTTGGAATTGTTTAATGATTTTTATAACTTATTTCATGCTTGTGAAAACAATCAATATATTCTCAAACTGCATGTTGTTCAGTAAAGAACTCTGTTTTCAACCTGATTCAGTCATTGTTGATTAAAACTTTGTGAATATAAAATATAGAATGGTATGTCTATTTTACAACCCTTTTGACGAATTTGAATTCCGAGTTGTATTTTGTGATTTATTACTGTTTTAGTACTACTATGTCTGAAATTTCAGATTCATAAATTTACTGCATCATTCTGTTTTCCAAATTAAATTGACAATGCTATCTGTAATGTAATTTTTTGAAATTTTATATGTTGAGACTAGACATGCTAGGGAACCCTCCAGATTTTTCCTATATTTAATCTTGGTGTTTTTATACCTTTTTTATGCTTATAAATAAAACTTTGCGATTTCTGGATGAACATGGATTCTGTATAAACGTTGTTTTGAGCCCTGTTTCTGTAGTTATTATATGACTTGTGTATATGCGCTGGATTCGGCAAAGAGTCTTATTTTTAGAATTTCTGACGGATCCAGGTTTGCATTCCTGTGACAACGGGAATCTCAATTTTGGTGCAGCAACGTCTTGCTGTCAAGAATTGAAAGTCTCGTTGTTCTAATTTAACTATCATAAATTGTTTGGTCACCCGATCATGTCTTCCATCCAACTTGAGCTTGTTTCTTATTTCATACCAAATTTTTCTTGTTCTGTTTGTGACGTATATGTCTGCTTTGATAATAATAATAAATAACAAGCTGGGGTTTAAGGAAAAGACCGTAGCAGTGGACAATATAGGTAAGTGTACTCGGAAGGGGGCCCGTGTTTCCCTTCACTTGATGCCATGATTTCGTGATTACACGATTCATGCCTGTCACCAACTACCTGATTATATGATGCCATAATTTCGTGATTACACGATTCATGCCTGTTACCAACTACCTGATTATATAATGCCATGATTCATGATTACATGATGCATGCCTGTTACTTACTATATGACTATATGATGCCATGATTTTATGATTACATGATTCATTCCTGTTCTTGATTACGTGATTCGTGCATGTTGCCTCTTACATGACGTCTGAGTACACGACCCTATAGAAATCCACCACTAGATCTAAACGTAACTTGCATGTATGTAGCAATCATGTAGTAAAATTTGGGACGCATGAAGTGCTACCTAGATAGGATTAAATACAAGACTTGAGAATACATGATCACTTGCACATTCCTGTTACATGTTTACCTGTACATGCTACTTGACACCTGTTACTTGTTTACCTGCTTGCATGCTACTTGATACCTGTTACATGCTACCTGCACCCTGTTATCCCATCATGTTACTTGATTCTGTTTCTTGATTAAGAGTCCGTTGCTCTATTTTGCTGTCACATTCCTTCTACGCTTCAATACTTACTTCTTGTTGCTACTCTGTATCTTGTTTATCTGTTTTCCGTACTTGTTCTTGTACAACATGTGGCTCGTAACTTGCACTAACAGGCATATTGTTTTTTGTTTCTCCTTCTTGCAAATTGTTAAATTTGCAGATTTCGGTGATCAGCTGCCCGAAGGAGTCTCTGACCAAGTGTTCTGAGCTTGGCTAGAGTTCCGGTTTTAATTATTTTCCTATTTTGAATAAATTGTATTTATTGCTACTTGGATCTTGTATTGGGCATTTTTGTCCCAGAACTTATTACTTGTTGTTTCCAGATCTGGTTTATTTGAGATTAAGTATATTTGTTTCATGTAAATTTTGTTGATTTAGAAATTTGATTCATGCATGCGTGGGTAATTATTCCCTGCTTATTTCTTGTTTATTCCTGTGTATTGTTGAAAAGATCCTTATAGCTTATGAATGGTGAAAGTCATTCGCTGGACTTTGTCGCGTATCTGTATTCCGAATTTCTTTTTGGAAAGCGGGGCGTGACATTATCTTTAAAAAATACCCAACAGTGGCTTTTCAAAACATCAGTTTCTTTCATATAACCTAGGCCGTTGCCTAGGCCGTCGTTGCAAGGAACGGCCTAGGTTATAATCATCAAATTTTTTTCTACCAATGCTGATGCTCCTTATGCCTTGGCCAAGACAGAGAGCGAGTGTTCAAGTCTTCAGCTTTTTCATTGAACCTAGGCCATTGTCTCAACGGCCAAAGTATAAAAAAAATTTAATTACAAGTTTAAATAGCAGCTATAGCGGCTACACTTCAATCCCAACCACAGATATATACACAATACCATCAGCAACACAACAAAACAACAACACTTGAGCAAAAAAAAGCTTCATGTATAATTAACAACAAAACTAACATCAACAACAACAAAATTAACACCAATAACATCAATAACAACAACAAAACTAACCACATATCAACAATAACCACAACACGTTCTTTCAATTACAATCAACAACAACAACAAAAAATTAATTCCTACAACAATTGTATCGGGAAACACTCAACCACCTGGCGTGTAAGTTAGTGGTGGTCGCCTCTTCCGAACCGGTTGTCGCCGCCAGAATTGTGACTCTAAATTTCTTCTTCTTCTCCCGATTCTTGTCTTCCTGGCACAACACTTTCTTGATTCTCTTCTTCTGGCTCTTCTTCTTGTGGAGGAGATGGAGAATGGTATGGTCGTTGTTGCACCGGGCGAAATAGCCTACCTCTCATGCTCTTATGGCACTATGAATGTACGGTTGTTGCTAAATAACTGTTCAACGTTGCACCCTCTCCTACCTCTTCTAATGAGCCCCGACATGAAGAGAGCATCTTTCGAGCGAACTCCTTCATAGTTTTGGCATGTTGGACCCGGTAGGCAAGGCAAATAATACTAGAGGGGGGGTGAATAGTGTTATTAAAAAATAACTTAAGAAATTGAACTTTTCGTACTGTCCAGTCGACTAAAAATAGAGATACAGTCGACTGTTGCGTGAGAGTAGAAGAGTATCTTACTGAAGAGTTACTAGTCTGGTCAGTTGACTTAGCGCGGAAATCTAGTCGACTTACCAGACAAGTTTTCGAAATAAAACACAGAAGAATTAAAATTGTAAGTTGAGAAAATATAACCACCACAGAGTCAATCACAGAGTACACAGCGATGTATCCTGGTTCGGTCCTCCCAACCTACATCCAGTCTTTAAGCAACCCACTTGAGATTTTCCACTATTCTTGAAAAAAAGTACAAGAATACCTTATGGCATTTGACAACAATTATGTCCAACCGTTGACCACTTTCACCACTAGAGAGAGCAAACCCACTCTACACCCAAGAGTGAAAGAACTGACTCTACAACCAAGAGCCCTACTCTCCAACCGAGAGGACCACTCTCACAACCCGAGAGTAAAAAACAACAACAAAAAGAGTTTACAATAACCTATAGCCTTGTTTGTGATTTGTGCTTTTGTATAGTGGCTAGTAGGTTAACTTCTGAAATCAGTTTAAAACGAATTTGATGTTATACTAGACTGAATTTCAGAGAACCAAGACTTAGACAATTTGTATGCTTTTGAAATGCTTGTTCTTCTTAAAAATAAAAAGCTTGAAACTTAAAGAAATGCTTGGAACCTTTTTAAAGTGATTCCTATACTCTATTTATAGAGTGAGAATCAGAGGGACGTTGTAAAATAGTTCCCTAAACCATATTAAAACGGATAGAAAAGGATTTGAATTTGAAAAACAAGTTTTAAATTCTGAAAAACTGTTGAAACAACTTGAACAGTCGACTGGGTTGCTATAATGAGTCGACTGGCTAGAGCTTGTATGAGTTCAGACAGTTTCGTACTATGACAGTCGACTGGTTCTAAGGAACGGTCGAATGGTACTCAACAGCTGAACTTATTCAAGCTTGTTTTGACCTTTTAATTTTGTAAAATACTCGGTTATTAAAAAGTATGTGTGAGTGTGTGTGTGACAAGGCTATTACAAGTTTCTAAGACTCAAAGAATAAAAATTACAATATTACAAGACACTTTTTACAAAATATTTGAAGCACTTGAATCTTGTCTTGAACTTGAGTCTTTGACTTGAGCTTGAGCCTTTGTCTTTATGTCTTGAATCTTGCTTGATCAATGTGGCTTGAGCTTAAATCTTTGTGGCTTTATCAATTACTCTTGAAAGCTTCATTAGATTGTTTTGCCTTTGTGTATTCCACCATGGTATTGACTTTGATACACCCTGTAAGAGATATGTGATCGAACAACTTTGTATTGTGTTGTAGTCATCAAAACCAAGAATTAACATTCTCCCCCTTTTTGATGATGAAAACACAATAACTTATAATAATAACAACTACATATCATGAAGTCATACAAAATTGAAAGATATATAAAATATAAACATGTATGCTCCCCCTAACTAATGTACAATAAGCACACAAGTAATAATATGCACAAAAACATGCACAAGACAAAGCATGCACCAAAAACAAGCCTTTTCTCTCCATTTGTCATCAAGAAAAGAAAAAAATAGGAGGGAAGAAACAAAACATAATGTAAATCATTGCATAACGAACAAAAGCATTGCATAACCATAACAAATTAATACATTGAAAATGAAGTACAGGGTTGAAAATACTACATAGAAGTGAAATACATAAAACATAAAAAAATTACAAAAAAAAATAGAAAATATATCAATTTAGTTTTCTTCTTCGTCATCAAACCCTTGAGAGGTAGGAGGAGGAGGTGGAAATTGTTGAGTGAACAAATGGGTAAGGTTAGCAAGGCTAGCCTCAAGGTTATCTTGTCGACCAAGGATAAGACCGGTACGATCGATGAGATAATTAACTGAAGTATAAAGACTCTCAGGATCAGCAAAAATAGCTCTAGGATGAGAAGAACTAGACGCAGAAAACCTACGACCTGAAGTGGCTAAAGGAATAGGAGGGACATTCCGTCGAGGAGACCTAGGAGGAGAGTTAAGAATCTTCATACAAGCTAAACTCACACGATCAAAAGATTCATAATGAGTGACAACACTAGACTCAGAAGTAAGATCAACTTCATAGAAGTTGAAGACATGAGTAAGTATTGCACCAAAAGGAAGGAAAGAGGTGTGAGCATTATGAAGACGACTGAAAATGACTCGACTCCAATTTATTTGGATATTGCCAAAAATTGCATAGACCGCTTATTGCAACTCATGGGAAAATTGATCGTAACTCCCCGTTTTAGGGATAATGTTATAAGACAAAATTTTTGCAACTAGCTTAGCAAGTGGAGTAATAGATTTGTTAGTCATTGGGGGGCCGCGATTTGGCAAGTAAATTTTGGATAAAATTGAGTCGTCATCCATTTCAATCTCTCCTAAATCTAACCCTTCATGAGGGATACTCAGGATAATCTCTAATTTTTCAGGAGTTAGTTTCACGCGAATATTTTTCACCGATGTCATGAAAAATATTTCGCTACCATCCTCGAAAGTGGCAACTTTCATATTTGTATAAAACAAATATATAAGTTGTGGATAGTAATAGGGTTGATTGACAAGAGACAGCAAGTCAAATAACCCACATTGTTAAAACAATGGGGCTAAGGGGAACCTATCTAAATCAGAAAAATTGACAAATCTCCCCGGAAAGATAGCAATTTGACATATGATAAAAAAAATTCTCAATGAGATGCAGATTCCTCAAGTATTGAAGGTAATTTTGTGAAGATTGAACTTCTTCTACATTGGAACCTCTTGCTCTCTTGGGAGGCATAGTAAAACTCTAGAAAACTTAAAGAGGGAGTAAGAGTTTTACCCAAAAATGACAAAAGAAGGAAGCTAATGGCTTCAAGAAGCACGAAATTGATTCCAGAAATGGAAAATGTACTCAAAATCTGGAAGAAATCTGGAATCTACGGGCTTCAAATCTCTAGAATCTCCAAGCACTAGAAGCAGCCGACCGGTCTTCTACTTGAAGGAGAGAGAGTGAAAAGGGGAAAGGAGAAAAAGAGGGGTAAAAAAAAGGGTTTTACTAAGGAGTAGAGGGTTGAGATGAAATCTGGAATGAATGGAAGGTTAGGATCAGCCAAGGGTTAAAGAAAGATAGAAAATTACCTCAGAAATGTGACGTTTTGAATCAGAAAAACAAACTAATGTCGCGACAGTCGACTTGTTTTTTATAGGATCAGTCGACTTTGTTGAGAGTAATTAAAACCAAACGAAAAACATCAAGTAATACTTCTGGCAGTCGACTTGGTACTGTATACAGTTGACTATCCAAAACTTAAAATTCTGCCAAAAGAAAAAAATAGACAGCGAAAATACTTTGTCAGTCGACTGAAAATTATTTTTAAGCCGACTTACACAAAATAAATATTCAAGAAATATCATGAAAACAACAAATTCCTAGATCTCTTCTAAAGTTGATAAGAGTGTCTTCCTTGAGTGGTTTGGTAAATATATTTGCTACTTGTTTATCAGTAGAAATAAAATCCAAAGTTATATCTCCTTTTAAAACATGATCACGTAGAAAATGATGTCGAATATCAATATGTTTTGTACGTGAGTGTTGAACCAGATTTTTAGATAGATTAATAGCACTGGTATTATCACACATTATAACAGGTTTTGAAAATGAAAAACCATAATCCAATAAAGTTTGTTTTATCCACAAAATTTGGGCACAAGCCAAACTTGCAGCAATATATTCAGCTTTTGTAGTAGATAGGGATACCGAATTTTGCTTTTTACTGCACCAAAATACTAGTGAATGTCCCAAAAAGTCACAAGTTCCACTAGTACTTTTACGATCAGTTTTACTACCAGCAAAATTAGCGTCACTATACGACAAAAATTGAAAATTATCGGTGCGTAGATAAAATAAACCATAGTCAGATGTGCCTTTAATGTATCTTAAAATACGTTTCACAGCTTTTAAGTGAGACTCTTTTGGACTCAACTGATATCCAGCACACAAGCATACACTAAACATAATGTCTGGTCTACTAGCAGTTATATATAAAAGTGAGCCAATCATACCTCGATAGATTTTTTGATCGACACTCTTACCTAATTTATCTTTGTCAAGTGTAGTAGTAATAGCCATAGGTGTGGTCTTACTACTAGTGCTATCCATGCCAAACCGTTTGAGTAATTCCTTAGCATATTTTTCTTGGTTAATAAAAAGGTCATTTTGTAACTACTTTATTTGTAGTCCTAGAAAATAATTGAGTTCACCCATGTGACTCATCTCACACTCATTTTTCATGGTATTAGCAAACTCTTGACAGAGATTACTATTAGTAGAACCAAAAATTATGTCATCGACATATATTTGTATGATTAGAATATTTGTCTCTATTTTCCTAATAAACAATATAGTATCTACTTTACCTATCTCAAAACCAGTTTCTAAGAAAAAAGTGTTGAACCGATTATACCAAGCACGAGGTGCTTGTTTAATACCATATAAAGACTTTTCAAATTTAAAAACGTGATTTGGGAATTGTTCATGTTCGAAACCAGGTGGTTGCTTAACATAAACATCTTTCTTAATAAAACCATTAAGAAAAGTACTCTTGACATCCATTTGAAGAGTGTAAAATTCATAAAACATGCAAAAGATAATAAGATCCTAATTGATTCTAGTCTAGCAACAGGAGCATATATTTTATCAAAATCGATTCCTTCTTCTTGATTATATCCTTGAGCAACTAACCTAGCCTTGTTCCTAATGACTTGTCCTGATTCATCTAACTTATTCTTAAATACCCATTTGGTACCAATTATAGTATGGTCAAGAGGTCGTAGAACTAAATCTCATACATCATTTCTTATAAATTGATTTAATTCATCTTGCATGGCATTCATCCAAAATTCATTCTCACGAGCTTCTTGTATATTCTTCGGTTCAAAATCCGACAAGAAAGCCATATGAGAAATCATGTTAACATGCGATCTTGTTTGAATACCACGTGAGATGTCACCAATTATTAATTCATGAGGATGATCTCCAACCTCAACAAACAATTTTGGTAAAGTTTGAGTCATCACAACAGGATCAGTCAACTTAACAAGTCCATCAGCCGACTGATTCACATCAGTCAACTTAATATCCTTATCAGTCGTCTTGTCTAGGGTAGTTTACTCTAGTGATTTAATAACGTTATTTAAAGGTAATGAATCAATTTCATCTTCTTCAATAACAGTAGATGAAGGCAAGGATTCATCAAATGAAACATGCATAGATTCTTCAATAGTCAAGGTTGATTTATTGAAAATTCTATATGCCTTACTCCTATTTGAGTATCCAATGAAGATACCTTCATTAGATCTAGGATCAAATTTATCTAAATTATCTTTAGTGTTTAAAATGAAACACTTGCATCCAAATACTTTAAAATAAGATACTTTAGGAATTCTTTCAAAAAATAGTTCATAACAAGTTTTCTTAAGCTTAAGCCTAATCAATATTCTATTTAAAACATAACATGCTATAGAAACAGCTTCAGCCCAGAAGTACTTAGGCAAATTGCTTTCAACAAGCATAGTACGTGCACACTCTTGTAATCTCCTATTCTTTCTTTTGACCACTCTATTTTGTGGTGAAGCTCTAGAAAATGTAAACGAATGTGTTATACCATTCTTGTTGCAATATTCTGAAAACGTTTCATTCTCAAATTCTCCACCATGATCACTTCTAATAGTGACTATGGTTAGAGATTTTTTATTTTGAATTTGTTTACAAAAATTTGCAAACTTTTCAAAAGCATTATATTTATGTTTCAAAAAGAAAACCCATGTAAATCTTGAAAAATCATCTACTAAAACAAATACATATCTACTTTTATTTAAAGAAGCGACTCTAGTAGAACCAAATAAATCCATATGGATTAATTCGAGAGGCCTACTAGTAGAAATCATTTCTTTTGTCTTAAAAGTAGATTTGACTTATTTTCCTAGTTGGCATGCATCGCATAACTTATCTTTCTTAAAAGATAGTCTTGGCAGTCCTTTAACTAGGTTGTACTTAGACAATTTAGCAATATTTTTCATATTCACTTGGCCAAATCTCTTATGCCAAAGCCAAGAATCATTTAGAAGCTACTAAACAAAAATCATTAGAGAATTCATTGGTTTTTAAACATAATTCATAGATGTTGTTTTTCCTAAATCCTTGAAAAATAATATTTTGCATGGAAGAATCATAAATTAAACATGCATCTTTTTCAAAAAGAATTTTATATCCTTTATCACACAATTGGCTAATACTTAACAGATTATGCATAAGACCACTAACAAGAAAAACTTCTTCTATAGTTAGGGTAGTGTTCTTATCGACCATGCCTATTCCAATAACCTTCCCTTTGTTGTTGTCACCGAATGTGACTATTCCTCCATCTATTTCTTGTATTGAAGAAAGAAGGTTAGCATGACCAGTCATATGCTTGGAGCATCCACTGTCAAGTATCCAACATTCTCTTTTAGGTACCTATAAAATAATCATTGTGAATATGGTACCATTTTCATTGGGTCCGAAAGGGATTAGTTTTTGGGAAACCAAACCCAAAGTGAGTAATTTACCACCAAAGCAGGAATATAATTTACAGAATTACATACATTAAAAACATAAGAATTTATATAAGTAATTCTATCGTTTAGACTCAGATTATCTGGAACCCAAATATTTTTAGTATGTCCAGTCGACTTTATTGTACCTTTCAGTCGACTATTTTGAGAAGCCAGTCGACTGGGAGGTGAAGTGAAATAGGTCGACTTATCTGAGGTTTCGGTCTCTTTAAATAAGAATCCAAACCTCTGGACAGACGAATGAAATTAAGGTTCAGTCGACTGGTCTGAACTACAAAATTACTATTTTCATGGAAAACAACAGTTTTTGGTTTCTCAAAAAACTCATATAATTTGTTCTTAACACTAGAAATAGAATCAGTCTTATTACTACTAGTATTCTTAGAAACATGATGTTTTATAAGAGACTTTTGAAAACCAAGTTCAAGTCTCTTATTGGATTGAACTTAATTTTGGAGAACTTCATTTAAATTCTCCTTTCCTTTGTTGAACTTAGATACATTCTTCGATATCTCTTCATAATTATTCTTAAAAGATACAAGATCTATATGCAAATTAGAAAGTCGAGAATTTAACGAATTGACTTCAACATTTAAGTCAAGATTCTCTTGAGAAAGTGTTTGATTGACTTTCTCTAAGTTTTTAACTCTAATTTTCTCCTTCTTGAGTTCTTGAAAAACTTCATTGAAAGCATCTAATAATTCATTTGAATTAAAGTTACCACTTACTTTGTTTTGTGTGGGCATGAAACATACATTCGCAACTTCGTTTGACTCCTCATTCTCTTCTTCCGATGAAGAGTCGCTATCGTCCCAAGTTGCTTGATATGCCTTCTTGTTCTTCATATACTTGTTCTTTGTGTACTTGTCCTTTCTGAAGTTAGGAGCCTTTCCTTTTGATTTCGCATTTTCTAATGGGCAATCCTTCTTCATATGACCTGTTTTGTTACACTTGAAACAAGTGGGAAGTTCATTAGTATCTTTAAATTTGGAATTAAATTTACCTTGTCTAAGAAACATCTTAAACTTTCTAGTGAACATGGCTATCTCTTCTTCATCTTCTTCTTCATCTTCGGAGTCCAACATGGCCTTGAAAGCGAGTGTCTTCTTCTTTGCTTGTTGAGGTTCTAGATCCTTCTTGCATTCTTCAAGTTGTACTTCATATGCCATAAGATTTCCGACAAGATTCTCAAGAGAAAGTTATGTTAAATCGTTGGCTTCTTATATGGCGGTGGTCTTCTTCTCCCATTCGGAGGTAAGGGCACGAAGAACTTTCCTCACCATTTCTGCTTGAGTGTACGTTTTTCCAAGAGCCACAAGAAAATTTGTAATGTCCTTGAACCATGTTATCATATCTGACACATTCTCGTTCTCCTTCATATGAAACATCTCGAACCTGTAAACAATAATAGATATCTTAGATCATTTAACTTTATTAGTACCTTCATGAGTTACCTCGAGTGTGTGCCAAATTTGATACACCATTATTGCATTGGACACACGATTGAACTCCTCTTTGGTAAAAGCACAGAATAGAGCATTCATCGCGTTTGCATTGATCATTGTATTTCCCTTCATTTCATCGTTCCATTGTGCATAAGGAATTGTAGGAGCGGTGTATTCTGTCTCAGTCATGTTCCAAATCTCAGAGTTGATGGACTGAAGGTAGATCTTCATTCTACACTTCCAATAGTTGTAATTTTCTTCATCGAATCGGGGTGGCCTTTGTGTGTATTGGCCTTCATGGTATTGGTTTGCATTTGAAGTAGATGCCATTGCACTCAACCACGCTCCGATACCAAGTGTTAGATCATGTAGGTAAGGAAAATAACACTAGAGGGAGGTGAATAGTATTGTTTAAAAATTACTTAAGAAATTAAACTTTTCGTACTGTCCAGTCGACTGAAAATAGAGATACAGTCGACTGTTGCGTCAGAGTAGAAGAGTATCTCACTGAAGAGCTACTAGTCTGATCAATCGACTTAGCATGGAAATCCAGTCGACTTACCAGACAAGTCTTCGAAATAAAACACAGAAGAAATGAAATTGCAAGTTGAGAAAATACAACCACCACAGAGTCAATCACAGAGTACATAGCGATGTATCCTGGTTCGGTCCTATCGACCTACATCCGGTCCCCAAGCAACCCACTTGAGATTTTTCACTATTCTTGAAAAAAGTACAAGAATACCCTACGGCGTTTGACAACAACTATGTCAAACCCATAGACCTCTCTCATCACTAGAGAGAGCAAATCCACTTTACACCCAAGAGTGAAAAAACCGACTCTACAACCAAGAGCCCTACTCTCCAACCGAAAGGACCACTCTCACAACCTGAGAGTGAAAAATAACAACAAAAAAAAGTTTACAATAACCTATAGCCTTGTTTGTGATTAGTGCTTTTGTATAGTGGCTATTAGGTTAACTTCTGAAATCAGTCTAAAACGAATTCGATGTTATAGTAGACTGAATTTCAGAGAACCAAGACTTAGACAATTTGTATGCTTTTGAAATGCTTGTTATTCTCAAAAATAAAAAACTTGAAACTTAAAGAAATACTTAGAACCTTTTCAAAGTGATTCCTACAATCTATTTATAGAGTGAGAATCAGAGGGATGTTGTAAAACTGTTCCCTAAATCGTATTAAAATGCATAGAAAAGGATTTGAATTTGAAAAACAAGTTTTAAATTCAGAAAAACTGTTGAAACAACTTGAAAAGTCGACTGGGTTGCCATAGTAAGTCTACTGGCCAGAGCTTGTATGAGTTCAGAGAGTTTCTTACTATGACAGTCGACTGGTTCCAAGGAACGGTCAACTGGTACTCAACAGCTGAACTTATTCAAGCTTGTTTTGACCTTTTAATTTTGTAAAACATTTAGTTATTAAAAATTATGTGTGAGTGTGTGTGTGACAAGGCTATTACAAGTTTCTAAGACTCAAAGAATGAAAATTACAATTTTACAAGACACTTTTTACAAAACATTTGAAGCACTTGAATCTTGTCTTGAACTTGAGTCTTTGACTTGAGCTTGAGCCTTTGTCTTTATGTCTTGAATCTTGTTGATCAATGTGGCTTGAGCTTAAATCTTTGTGGTTTGATCAATTACTGTTGCAAACTTCATTGGATTGTTTTGCCTTTGTGTATTAGACCATGGTATTGACTTTGATACACCCTGCAAGAGATATGTGATTAAATAACTTTGTATTGTGCTGTAGTCATCAAAACCAAGAATCAACATGGCCGCGTTACTATTAATTACCCGTGCACATTCTTTTGCCATGTCACATGTATTATCGATCTAAAACACAAAAACAAGTATATTAAACACAATCTAGTTTGTAATAAATTCAATCATTTTAAAAATAACGTAATGCCAAGGCAAATGCGAATCAAAGTTAACTCACCAACACACGTACAGATGATGCCTTCGGTTGGAATATGGGCTGTGAACTAGAATACGCGGGTGGTGGTTCTATCTTTCTCTCCTCAATTGGTAGTTGAATCCCGACAGGTAGTTGTGTACGCAGAGAGATGTACAAACGCGTTATATTCTTGTACCAAGCCATATACAAAATTTGTTTAGTGCCAGTGTACGGGGGAACTTGGAGAAGTATGAATTCAAACCGTCGCTCATTCCAATTTGCAACATGAGCACGATGGAAATCTGTCCAATCATGGGTAGGCATACGACCAAAACCCTTAGTAGCATGTAACTCAAAGTTGTATCAGGATAAATTTTCATCGAGTAAATCTTGTTGAAAACCAAATTGCTGAAGGATTCTATGCAGCCACTGATGCTCCACTGTACCAAAGTTGATGAGTGGAGTCGTCGTCAACCACAACTGCGACCCGGTCATGCACACCGGTGGTAGTCTTCCCACTGTTCGGGTGTATACGGCTCCCAAATCATGAACTCTTCTCGTAGTTGGTCGAGCTCGTCTTTGTAGTAAGTTAGTACACCTTTTGAGTTGTCTTTATAACTCTGTCTACCTGCCCAATATACCCCTAAAGGTGCCAACAAATGCACATTTGGTGCATCGGCCATCCAACCGTCTGTCGATCCCGTAATTCGGGGATGACCCAAGTGTAGAGCTCCCATGACCAAATCTGTAACAAGACCATTGAACCGGTCATCTCGGTTCCATCTAGCGCTACTGAACACAACGTCATGTACAACGTTGCTAATGCATAGCTTCCCCAGCTGTACCGGCCAGCTACACCTAGGTCAGCAAGCAATCGTAGATACATAACCAGTACGGTATCTCCGGATGAGTAAGCAAGATAACACCTCCAAGAACCATCATAATGTACGCTCTGGTGTAGCACTGCACTTGGTGGTCGGTCGATTCATCTGTCAACCTCCCTTCAAAATTCTCCTTCAACCAAGAGATTCGGATTGATTGTCCGACAAAAATAGCCTTATTGTCCTCTTCCTCCTCAACAATCTCTGTACCGAGGAGTTCATTGCACACCTCTCTCTTATCAAAATTTATATGACCCGTCACGGCCATCCCATCTATTGGAATATCGAAGATCATCATTGTAATATCCTGATTTCCCAAATATATGAAAGATTATTTATTTTTATATATGGTGTGCATGTGTAGTATGTTGACTATTATTTTTAGCATGATGTGTAAGAATATTATTTTTTCTAAGCCCAAATGTTAGTTTACTTATTTTGCCCCAATTAATTTTAGCCCATGAAATCAAACCCTTTTATTATTTTCTACAACTTGTAATGTGTAGCATCTTTTTAAGACTTATTTTTTTTATTTATGTACAAGTTCTTGTAGGGGTGATTTGTGCATGCACGTGCATTTCACATACACGTGCATTGAGCACTATTCTTGGCCGGATGTGAGTAGAGAAGTGGGTTGAGTCATGGGTAGTTATGTGAGGTGTGGGTAGTTTTCTCAACTCCCTAGTCCATCCTAGCCCTTGATCCTATAACTATCTACTAAATCCTAGCCCTCCATCCTACTCAAATTTGTATATAAATACCCCCTCTCATTCTCTATTTCTTTTACACAAGAATCATTATTGTAAGAGAGGTATTTTGTGAGAGAGTTGGGTGTGCTTTTCTGTGGAGGCCGAATAGCATTTCTGAAGGCTTCGGTGTGGAACAAGGAGCAAGGAGCAAGGAGTCGTCCACTACAGTAAGGAGCTTTTGCTGGATTCGATTACTTCGTCAATTAAGGTGGGTGTTTCTCAGGACTTCTAGTGTAGAAAACATACCATAATTGTGATGTTCGTTACTATGCTCATGAGAAGTAAAGTCGAATGTATTAGAATTGCTTGAGTATGTTTATGTTGATAATTGTGGAGGACTAATAGTGTAGTAATGGCACTGAAAACAAGGATGAATTGGGTCGGTACAGTCGACTGTCGTGTAGATAAGTCGACTGGTTCGAGACTTCTGTTACATGATTTGTTAGAAAGCTTCATGACATATATGTGAATAATTAAAATAAAGTAGAAAGGCTAAACTCATATCCTTCATGATGTACATGACTAAGTAGACATGAGCATGTGGAAAAAGAACTAGGGATAATTAATAAAACTGTGAACGACTGGTGCAGTCGACTGATGTTATGAACAGTCGACCGATGCATCGATTAAACTATGAATATGCCTGTAATTCCATGAAATGAGATATGTTTTCATTGTGATTGTTCTAGTGTAATTGAGAATAAGGTTTCATCTCTTCAAGAAAGTTATGAATAAGTATAAATGCATGTTTAAAACACTTCCTTGAAGAAAAGACAATATTAGTAACTTGAAATTTCATGCTGCGATGTTACTGAACAGTAAGAAGCTTTGTACTTATGAGACATGAACGTATGGATACTAAAAATTGACATCATGATGTAAGTGCATGTAAGAACTGTAAGAAAGATAATCCTGTAATTGGGAATATGAATCTGTCCAGTCGACTTAATGCGAGTAGCAAGTTAACTGAGCTGAACGTAGAAATGTGCTGTTAAAAACCCCCAGGACAGACGACTGATGGAATAACAGTCGACTGTCATATGAATGATTTTTGAACAAAGAAAAGTTGTGGGACAGCCGACTGGCCATGTGCAGCAGTCGACTCTCCCGAGTGTTTATGAAGAACTTGTATTGACTGTATCAGTCGACTGGTCTTTTTCCAAGACGACTGTACAGAGTAGATTCTGATATGTCAGAGATTTCATTTTGATTACTGCTAAAAGTTGCGAACTTTATGATTGATGTTGATAAATTCTTTCTATTGCTGTATGAATTTATATGAAATGAATCATAGTTGGAATTGAGGAATTCACATGAATTGAGTCATACTTTGAATGAAGAATTACATGAATATGAGAATTAAGAACATGATATGCTGAGGCAATGAAAATGAATTATGAGTTGGAATTGCTCAAATTGGAAGTTGTGAATTAGAAATTGAATAAAGGAGTAGCTAAGTCTCCCCCGGCAATGGAAATGAAATGAAAAATGAGATTTAAAGACCAAGGTTGGTCATGTATTGAAATGAATGAATAAGTCCGGTTGAGTGGAGAGGCTAACTCCAGAACTTTGACTTTTATTCATGATTTTATTAAAATAAGGACTAGTACATAGTGGAGATGTGATGAAAGTACGATAAAAACATTGAGTATGAGGGCTATTGTGTAGCGGCGAGAGCGTATCCCAGGAATTCCCATGATGAGTCTGGGTGAGGATACTACTCCAGAGTACCGTCCCAGTGGCGACGCTCGTGGGATGTTTAAAGACTACGGGTGGTGTCATGTCTATGGTGAGAGCTGAATTACCACAGGATGTCTGCATGATGAGTCATGTCAGCGATGGGATTCCCTCCAGAGTGCCTAGACATGAGTTCGTAGGTCAGAAAACATCTAGGATACTTACCGTAGTTACAGTAGTAGATTAAATCATAGCGAGGGATTGAACCCTATAAAAATGAAGAACGGATAAGAGGCTTGCCCTCGGACCTATGTAGTATGGGATGCATAGAATCCGAACAAGTGTGCATTAGTGTCATGTAAATTAAATAATTGCATTAAGGATTAAGTGCACAATTACAACACGACATCATTAAGATTTCCTTCTTTTCTGTTATTTTGAATGTGAACAAGCTTGTGATTTGTTAAGAAATGAGAATCGTTATACTGTTTCTGGCATAGAGAGGATGGCCATGTATAATTATCGTCGGTTGAATAAACTGACGTACCCACAGTTTTGTATGCAAGATAAATTACATGTTAAAGAGGAATGGATGCATAAAGATTTTACCATGTTGTTGTACACTTATGTAAATGTTGTAAATTTTTACTTCCGCTGTGCAAATGAAAAGTGTAATGTATGATGTAAACTCTGATGTAAAGTGAAAAGTTTGATTTCCTTGTAAAATTGTACTGAAGAAAGTGAAAAGATCCTGTAGAACATCTCGAATTCAGTGTATTTGGGATTCGGGGCGTTACAGAGTGGTATCAGAGCCACGCTTTCTACGCTTTCTACACTTGTACAAATTTATAAAGAACGACACCCTAGAAGTGGATATTAGAGTGTGTGTTTGAGTTTGGAGATTTAAATGTAAGTGACTTACATTTGTGTTGCTCTATGACTTATGCTTCTTCCTCTCTATTCTAAGATGGCTGATCACTTCGACCCTGCTGGAGACGACGACTGGCATATCATTGAGGAAGAGTACCACCCTAGACAGGCTGATTCTGAGGACGAGTATCACCCTGGGAAAGCAGATTCTGATGAGGAGGAGTGGCCTGAATCTCGAGAGATTACCCCACCTCCAGACTCTTCTGACGATTCTTCTTCTGATGAAGAAGAGGGACCAGTTCTTAGTAGCACTGTGGCTTCTCTTCAGAGGCAGGTGGAAACCCTGCGAGAGAGAGTTGGAGTATTGGAAGCTCAACTGGCGAAGCGAAAGGACGATTTTTCTGTTCTCAGTCACCGGGTATGGGAACTTGAGAAGAGAAAGAACCTGACAGATGTGCTGAAGGATGAAGTCGATGAACTACGGGGAGAACTTCGAGAAGCGAAGAGAAACAGTAGGAGTTAGATTGTTGTAGCTGCTATTTCTTTTATTCTGATGTTAAGAAATGTTTTTAATTCGAATGTATAAAGTTTGGAACTCAATGAAATGCAAGTTGATTTAAGTTCTTGTCTTATACTTCGAATTTAATGGATCTTTTGCATCAGAATATGTCGAGAAGAGGAGCTAGGAGTGGGGAAGGTTTGGATCTGGAGACCGATCTTGCAAGGGTCTACCAGATGCTTAATGCAGTGGCTATGAACCAGGGAAGGGGGCCGGTGAATCCAGTGCCCGAGGCGATTAAGCTAGTGGAATCATTCAAGAGAATGAAACCACCTGTATTCGAGGGAAAGTCAGACCCAGATGCGGCTGACAACTGGATTCGGCAGGTGGAGACAATCTTTGAGGTGTTGGAGACACCGGAGGGCAGCAAGGTCAAGTTGGCGACTTTGCAACTGGAGAAGGATGCGGCTGTTTGGTGGCAGTCGATGAAGAGGACCATGGGAGGTATAGTGCTTGGCTGGGAGGAATTTCTGGAAGAATTCCGCAGTCATTATTTCCCCTCCGATGTTCAAGAGAAGAAGGCAATGGAGTTTCTGTCACTTCAGCAAGGCAGCATGTCAGTGAGGGAGTATGAGACTAAGGTTACTCAGCTCTCTAGGTATGCTCCAGAACTAGTGATGGATGAGGCGAAGAAAGCTCGCAAGTTCGAGCATGGGCTGAGACCAAGCTTGAGATCCCGGATGATACCTCTTGGTATCAGGCGATTTGACAAGTTGGTCAAAAGGGCGGCAGCGACGAAGGCGGATATGGAGCAGTTCCATGTTGCTCAGCACCAGAGGAACAACTGGCAGTCCGGGAAGAGGCCCGCCAATTCTGGGAGTTTCAAGGGCCAACCATCTGCACAGAGGTTCAAACCGACAGGGGCGAACGCTATTAGTGTGGCTGGAGGACCTGGAAGCAATGTGGTGAGACCTTCTACAGTCACTTGCTACAACTGTGGTGAGACGGGACATTACAAATCTCAATGTCTCAAACCACGGGCTGGCAATCACAATGTGCCAATACAGCAGACTGGGAAGAGGCCGTACCAACCAGGGCGAGTATTTGCTTTGACGAAAGCTGATGCTGAGGAAGCAGATCAGGTCATCTCTGGTACGAGGGCTGATGTTTAGTGGTTTTTGTCATTTCTTCTTCCCGCTCATATTGTGAAACTGTTATGTAATGGTGTGTATTATGTAACAGGAGAACTCTATCTTAATGGAATGAAAGCTGTTGTATTGTTCGATACTGGATTTTCTCATACTTTTGTGTCTCCTAAGTTTGCTAAAGTGTTGGGAGTTGAACCGAAGATTTTTCCAGGCAAGATCTTAGCAGTAGCTACTCCGTCAGGGGAAACTTTGACCACTGATCGGTATTACGCTGATTGCGAGATTGTGATTGGAGATCGAATCTTTGGCATTGATCTGATCGAGCTGACTATCTTGGGAGTCGATGTTATCATTGGCATTGATTGGATGTCGGTGTACAGTGCAAGCATCGAGTGCAAGACCAAGACGGTGATAGTGAAGGCTCCAGGTGGACCTGAAGTCACTTTCCAAGGGAAGCAGAAGTGTTCTAAGCTGGTGGCAACTATCCGCAAGGAAGAGACGCCTGTGGAATTGCAAGGGATTCCTGTGGTTCGGGACTATCCGACTGTGTTCTTGGAAGATTTTCCTGGGTTACCTCCGCATCGTGATGTAGAGTTCAGCATCACTGTTCAACCGGAAAGTGCACCCATTTCTAAGGCACCGTATAGGATGGCTCCAGTGGAACAGGATGAGGTGAAACGGCAGATTGAGGAACTGTTGGAGAAAGGCTTTATTTAACCTAGTGCGTCACCTTGGGGAGCACCAGTGCTTTTGGTAAAGAAGAAGGATGGATCGATGAGAATGTGTATCGATTACCGAGAGCTGAATAAGGTCACTGTTCAGAATAAGTATCCAATTCCTCGAATTGATGATTTGTTCGATCGTCTACAAGGAGCAGCTGTATTCTCCAAAATAGATCTTCGATCAGGATATCACCAAGTGCGAGTGAAAGCTGAAGATGTGCATAAAACTGCATTTAGAACTCGACATGGGCATTACGAATTCTTAGTTATGCCATTCGGAGTGACAAATGCACCCGCAATCTTCATGGATTTGATGAACAGAGTTCTGAGGCCGTTCATTGATTCTTTCGTCGTGGTGTTTATCGACGATATTCTCGTGTACTCCAAGTCAGAGGCGGAGCACACCAAGCATCTGGCAGCAGTTTTGCAGAAGTTGGAAGAGCAGAAGTTGTATGCCAAGTTATCCAAGTGTGATTTCTGGAAATCTGAAGTGGCATTCCTAGGTCACATCCTTTCTAAGGAGGGAGTGGCAACTGACCCTCAGAAGATAGAGGCAGTGAGAGATTGGACTAGGCCTACTACAGTAAAGGAAGTCAGAAGTTTTCTTGGGATGACTGGATACTACAGGAGATTCATTCAAGGTTATGCTCAGATAGCCGTATCGCTTACTGGACTGACCAAGAAGAATGTGAGCTTCAAGTGGACCGAGCAATGTGAGGCGAGCTTTCAGAAGTTGAAAGAGAAGCTGACTACTGCACCTATTTTGGCTTTGCCTATAGCAGGTGTTGAGTATGATGTTTATAGCGATGCTTCACATCGTGGGCTTGGTTGTGTCTTAATGCAAGAAGGAAGAGTAATCGCTTATGGATCTAGGCAACTATGACCACATGAGAAAAATTACCCGACTCATGATCTAGAGTTGGCTGCGATTATCTTTGCTTTGAAGCAATGGAGGCACTATGTGTACGGTGAGAAGTTGAATATGTACACAGACCACAAGAGCTTGAAGTATATATATCAGCAGAGGGATCTGAATCTGAGGCAGCGGAGATGGTTGGAAGTGCTCGAGGATATGCGACCTGAGATCAAGTATCATCCTGGAAAGGCTAATGTTGTTGCTGATGCACTTAGTCGCAAGAGCAGTTTGGCCAGTTTGATTACAACTCAGAGGCATCTGATTGAGGAGTTGGATCGAGCAGGTATTGAGGTTTTCTTGCAAGGATTGGGAGCATCTTTGGCTCAGTTGAGGCTTCAGCCTACACTGAATGCAAGGATCATTGCAAGTCAGGAGCTTGATGCTGATATCTTGGAGATGAAGGAGCAGGTTGGTGCTGGCAGGTTGCCCGGATTTCAAACCAGGGATGGAGTGCTGTGGTTCGGAGATAGATTGTGTGTTCCAAATCAGGCGGACCTGAAAGAGAGTATTCTTCAGGAGGCGCATGCTACTCTTCTGTCTATACATCCTGGAAGTACTAAGATGTACAAGGACATCAAACAGCATTTCTGGTGGTCAGGTTTGAAGCGAGATGTGGCTGATTTTGTTGCGAAGTGTGAGGTTTGTCAGCAAGTCAAAGCCGAAAATCAGAGACCCGGAGGTCTATTACAGCCGTTACCTATTCCGGAATGGAAGTGGGATAACATCAGTATGGATTTCATCACGGGATTGCCTAAGAGTCCTAAAGGCAATGATGCGATTTGGGTTATAGTCGATCGACTAACCAAGTCCGCTCACTTTTTGGCGATGAAACTCACTGCTTCGATGGACAAGTTGGCTGAGTTGTATGTTGGTGAGATTGTCCGACTTCATGGTGTTCCCTCAACTATTGTGTCTGATCGAGATGCGCGGTTTACTTCGCATTTCTGGAGGAGTCTTCAGACAGCTTTGGGAATCAAGACAGATTTCAGCACTGCTTTTCATCCGCAAACCGATGGGCAGACCGAGAGAGTCAACCGTATTCTTGAGGATATGCTTCGGTGTTGTATACTGGACTTTGGGGGCAGTTGGGAAAGGCATTTACCTTTGGTAGAGTTTGCCTACAACAACAGTTTTCAGGCTAGCATCGGGATGGCGCCGTACGAAGCTTTGTATGGCAGGAAGTGCAGGACTCCTGTTTGTTGGTATGAAGTTGGGGAGCGTCAGTTGTTTGGTCCTGAGCTTGTACAGCAAACTTCTGAGAAGATTGATCTGATCAGGAAAAGGTTGGTGGAAGCTCAGAGCAGGCAGAAAAGCTATGCAGACAACCGGAGAAGGGACCTTGAGTTTGAGGTTGGTGACTTCGTCTTTCTAAAGGTATCACCCAGTAAAGGTGTGGTTCGTTTTGGCAAAGGCGGGAAGTTAGCCCCGAGGTTTATAGGCCCGTATAAGATATTGAAAAGGATCGGGAAAACTGCTTGCCGGCTTGAATTACCGGAAGAGTTGTCTCAGGTGCACAATGTCTTTCATGTGTCTATGCTGAGAGGTTATATCCCAAATTCGAGTCATCATTTGCCTAAAGTGCCGAAAGGTTTGCAGTTGGATCTGAATTACATCGAGTCTCCTGTAGAGATTGTTGACCGTAGGGAGAAAGTCTTGAGGAATAAGACGATACCGATGGTCAAGGTGGTCTGGAGAAACCATTTGGTTGAAGAGGCTACTTGGGAATCTGAGGAGAGGATGTTGAAGGACTATCCTGAGCTTTTTGCTTGATTGTATCTTTGTATCTTTTGCACTTGTTGTTGTGTTTCCTGTTTTCTCGCTCTTGGCTGTAGTTCCAGGGACGGAACTATTCTAAGGAGGGAGTGATGTAATATCCTGATTTTCCAAATATATGAAAGATTATTTATTTTTATATATGGTGTGCATGTGTAGTATGTTGACTATTATTTTTAGCATGATGTGTAAGAATATTATTTTTTCTAAGCCTAAATGTTAGTTTACTTATTTTGGCCCAATTAATTTTAGCCCATGAAATCAAACCCTTTTATTATTTTCTACAACTTGTAATGAGTAGCATCTTTTTAAGACTTATTTTTTTTATTTATGTACAAGTTCTTGTAGGGGTGATTTGTGCATGCACGTGCATTTCACATACACGTGCATTGAGCACTATTCTTGGCCGGATGTGAGTAGAGAAGTGGGTTGAGTCATTGGTAGTTATGTGAGGTGTGGGTAGTTTTCACAACTCCCTAGTCCATCCTAGCCCTTGATCCTATAACTATCTACTAAATCCTAGCCCTCCATCCTACTCAAATTTGTATATAAATACCCCCTCTCATTCTCTATTTCTTTTACACTAGAATCATTATTGTAAGAGAGGTATTTTGTGAGAGAGTTGGGTGTGCTTTTCTGTGGAGGCCGAGTAGCAATTCTGAAGGCTTCAGTGTGGAACAAGGAGCAAGGAGCAAGGAGTCGTCCACTGCAGTAAGGAGCTTTTGCTGGATTCGATTACTTCGTCAATTAAGGTGGGTGTTTCTCAGAACTTCTAGTGTAGAAAACATGCCATAATTGTGATGTTCGTTACTATGCTCATGAGAAGTAAAGTCGAATGTATTAGAATTGCTTGAGTATGTTTATGTTGATAATTGTGGAGGACTAATAGTGTAGTAATGGCACTGAAAACAAGGATGAATTGGGTCGGTACAGTCGACTGTCGTGTAGATAAGTCGACTGGTTCGAGACTTCTGTTACATGATTTGTTAGAAAGCTTCATGACATATATGTGAATAATTAAAATAAAGTAGAAAGGCTAAACTCATATCCTTCATGATGTACATGACTAAGTAGACATGAGCATGTGGAAAAAGAACTAGGGATAATTAATAAAACTGTGAACGACTGGTGCAGTCGACTGATGTTATGAACAGTCGACCGATGCATCGATTAAACTATGAATATGCCTGTAATTCCATGAAATGAGATATGTTTTCATTGTGATTGTTCTAGTGTAATTGAGAATAAGGTTTCATCTCTGCAAGAAAGTTATGAATAAGTATAAATGCATGTTTAAAACACTTCCTTGAAGAAAAGACAATATTAGTAACTTGAAATTTCATGTTGCGATGTTACTGAACAGTAAGAAGCTTTGTACTTATGAGACATGAACGTATGGATACTAAAAATTGACATCATGATGCAAGTGCATGTAAGAACTGTAAGAAAGATAATCCTGTAATTGGAAATATGAATCTGTCCAGTCGACTTAATGCGAGTAGCAAGTCGACTGAGCTGAACGTAGAAATGTGCTGTTAAAAACCCCCAGGACAGACGACTGATGGAATAACAGTCGACTGTCATATGAATGATTTTTGAACAAAGAAAAGTTGTGGGACAGCCAACTGGCCATGTGCAGCAGTCGACTCTCCCGAGTGTTTATGAAGAACTTGTATTGACTGTATCAGTCGACTGGTCTTTTTCCAAGACGACTGTACAGAGTAGATTCTGATATGTCAGAGATTTCATTTTGATTACTGCTAAAAGTTGCGAACTTTATGATTGATGTTGATAAATTCTTTCTATTGCTGTATGAATTTATATGAAATGAATCATAGTTGGAATTGAGGAATTCACATGAATTGAGTCATACTTTGAATGAAGAATTACATGAATATGAGAATTAAGAACATGATATGCTGAGGCAATGAAAATGAATTATGAGTTGGAATTGCTCAAATTGGAAGTTGTGAATTAAAAATTGAACAAAGGAGTAGCTAAGTCTCCCCCGGCAATGGAAATGAAATGAAAAATGAGATTTAAAGACCAAGGTTGGTCATGTATTGAAATGAATGAATAAGTCCGGTTGAGTGGAGAGGCTAACTCCAGAACTTTGACTTTTATTCATGATTTTATTAAAATAAGGACTAGTACATAGTGGAGATGTGATGAAAGTACGATAAAAACATTGAGTATGAGGGCTATTGTGTAGCGGCGAGAGCGTATCCCAGGAATTCCCATGATGAGTCTGAGTGAGGATACTACTCCAGAGTACCGTCCCAGTGGCGACGCTCGTGGGATGTTTAAAGACTACGGGTGGTGTCATGTCTATGGTGAGAGCTGAATTACCACAGGATGTCTGCATGATGAGTCATGTCAGCGATGGGATTCCCTCCAGAGTGCCTAGACATGAGTTCGTAGGTCAGAAAACATCTAGGATACTTACCGTAGTTACAGTAGTAGATTAAATCATGGCGAGGGATTGAACCCTATAAAAATGAAGAACGGATAAGAGGCTTGCCCTCGGACCTATGTAGTATGGGATGCATAGAATCCGAACAAGTGTGCATTAGTGTCATGTAAATTAAATAATTGCATTAAGGATTAAGTGCACAATTACAACACGACATCATTAAGATTTCCTTCTTTTCTGTTATTTTGAATGTGAACAAGCTTGTGATTTGTTAAGAAATGAGAATCGTTATACTGTTTCTGGCATAGAGAGGATGGCCATGTATAATTATCGTCGGTTGAATAAACTGACGTACCCACAGTTTTGTATGCAAGATAAATTACATGTTAAAGAGGAATGGATGCATAAAGATTTTACCATGTTGTTGTACACTTATGTAAATGTTGTAAATTTTTACTTCCGCTGTGCAAATGAAAAGTGTAATGTATAATGTAAACTCTGATGTAAAGTGAAAAGTTTGATTTCCTTGTAAAATTATACTGAAGAAAGTGGAAAGATCCTGTAGAACATCTCGAATTCAGTGTATTTGGGATTCGGGGCGTTACAATCATTATATCCTGTAGCGTCACCATCATCTCTCCGACCAGTAGATGGAAGGTGTGTCTCTGGCCTCCATCGCTCGACGAGGGCTGCAAGAAGTGTTCGGTCGAGTTTCACCTGACCCATCATACTGATTCCGTAGAAACCGACCTAGACTAGATACTCGACGGTACGTGGGTGCATCGTCAAAGTCTCGTGAGTGCGTAAATTACACCTCCGAGTCGTCCTACCCTACAATACCTCAGATCTATGGCGGTCTTGCAAAGTGAGCACATATGGCTGTAATGGTCCTGGACCTCGATTTTCTACCGAAGAGGATGTACCAACCTACACCAACACAACAAATTATTAATAGTGTAGTAACAATACCACTTTATACAAAATTCACAATGAAAACTAATAGTTCTCTTACTTCTGTGAAATGATCACCCCGACTACTACCAGATTGCCTTCCGGTTCCCCTCGTTCTAACCATTTCTGTGTAAAAAATACATCATATATAAAACAATTTGTTAACAAAAAATTGGCATATATATAGATACAAAACAAAAGACGTGAGAAAACTGCACAAAAGACGTTAAAAAAATACGAAACTTTGCAATTGGGTTGAGCTTGCCACACATAAGCCAACTCAACTTGTAGAAGCAATTTCCGACTCATGGTTTGCAAGATACGGGCATGTATCGCTTTCACTCTTGAAAAAAGAGCGGAATGCGATACACGGACGCTTATAGAAAACCGTGGGTGAGAACTAGCAACTACAAGTTGCTTTGACTTGTGAGTGGCTAGACCGACCTACTTGAAAAATTGCGTATTTTTTGAGTGGGTTCTCTATTGAAAACTCGCTCAAAAAATAACAAAATACGAGAGAAAACTGCACAAATGACGTTCAAAAAATACAAAACTTTGCGATTGGGTCGGGCTCCCCGTACACAAGCCAACACAACTTGTAGAAGCGAGTTCTGACCCACTGTTTGCAAGATATGACCGTGTATCGCTTTCACTCTTGAAAATTGCCAAGAATGCGATACACGGACACATATAGCAAACCGTGGGTGAGAACTCACAACTACAAGTTGCTTTGGCTTGTGTTTAGTGACCTCGACTTGCTCGAAAAATTTCGTATTTTTTGGATGTCGTTTATGCGGTTTCCTAGTGAAAAGTCACTAGATAAAAATTTAAAGTATAATCGTTGTTGTTGTTTGATATACGGTAGAAAACTCCACAAACGAGATCAAAAATTTTCAAAACTTTACAAGTAGGTTGGACGCACCACGCATGAGCCGACTCAAACATCTAGAAGTGAGTTTCGACTCACGGTTTGCAATATATGGCGATGTATCACTTTCACTCACGAAAAAAAGTCGAAAGCGATACACGGTCGTATATCGCAAACTATGAAGCCAAACAAACTTCTACAGGTTGTGTTAGCTTGTGCGTGGTGAGTCTGACAAACTAGCAAAATTGCAGAATTTTTGGATCTTATTTGGGCGCTATTACTAATAACAAACAACAACTAATACTAAATCTACATCGACAATAACAACTACACACAATACACATCATGAAACTAACCTATAATTAGCTACGCATAACATACAAATTGTACACTCAAATATTGAATAAAAAGTTTCAATCAATTAACACAGCTAGATCTACTAAAGTAGAAAAAAGTTAATACCTATTACAATGTGGGTTTTCGGAGAGGAGATAGAGGATGTGCTTGTGCGCTGCTGTAGACAAAGGAAGGGAAGTAGGGTTTGGCTAATTTCTTTAGGATTAGGGTTTTAGGGTTTGGGAGATTTCGTATGGGTTAGGCTTTTTTTTGGATTCTGGATCTTCAAAGAAAGAGGACAAGAGTGTGATAAGAGGGAGAGACTGAGTGAGAAGCAACGAGCGAGAAAGAGCTATGGTTTTCAGATTGGGTTCGAGAACGATCGAGAGAGAGAGAGAGCTATAGTTTTGGAGTGGGTTTCACGATCTCGAGAGAGAGAGAGAGAGATATGGCTGAGAAGTGAGGGAGAGATAGAGATCTGAGTATGTACAAGTGTCTAGAAAAATACTTGTACATACCTAGGTCGTTGTTGGGAACAATGGCCTCGGTTGAAATTGTTTTTCAAAAAAACAACCTAGGCCATTGTTCCCAACAACGGCCTAAGTGTATTTTTTCGCCAAAAAATTACTTCACGCCAAATAATACTAAGTCTGAAGCATTATTTGGCATGAAGTACCCAAATTGCCCCTCAACCACTTAGCCAATTCCGCTTCCATCTCAGCGGAACCGATCTGATCCGTTGATCATGATCAAGAGCGATCTAACGGCTCAGATCGCTGTTTTCACACCCGGTTGAAAACGAAACCCTTTTTCAACATTACTCATATATATATATATATATATATATATATATATATATATATATATATATATATATATATATATATATATATGGGAAAAAGTTATATATATATATTTAGGGGAAAAAGTATTACGATGAAAATCCACGAAAAAAATTTAAAGTGGGAAGTGTGTCCACGCGTAAGGCATCATGGATGTGGGTTCAAACCCATCACTCTTCTGCTGTGCCACTCTGATACAAAGGGAAAACATGTTCGCATACAATATCACATCAATTGTATACGAGGGGAGTATCATGAATGCAAGTTCCATAACTTCATCATTCATGACCCCAGCCATCCAATAGGGAAAGAGAGGAAAAGACATCAGTGTATAGAGCAACACAAATGTAAATCATCTTACATTTAAATCTCTATAAACTGAACTCACACTTCTAATGTCCACCCTAATGTGTCATCCTTATAATTTTGTACTACTTATTGAAGTTTGCTTTGATACCACTCTGTAACACCCCGAATTCCATTTACATGTAATTCGTAGCACAATAAGATCTTGTACTTCAATTCGTACAATTTTACAAGGAAATTAAAACTTTTCATTATACAACACGGGTCTTTACATCAACGCAACGAATATAAAAAAATACAACATGATAAATACAGAATTAACGTCAACAACTTAAATCATGATAATAGTCTTTAGCATCAATTCATCTTTAAGTCCTTGCCAATCCAAGCCCTGCACTAAAAAAAATCTATGGGCACGTCAGTTGCTTACAACCGATGCAATGTTATAAAACAGCTATCCTCATTATGCCGTAATATAACGACTCTTACTTTAGTAACCACAAACTTGAATGCATAATAAAGTGTAAAAGAGTGACTATCCTAAACATCTCAGTGTATGATATGACATAATGCCAAATGCAGATGTTATACTACAATGACACTAATGCATACTTGTTCAGATTCTATGCATCTCATTCTACATAGGTCCGATGGCAAGCACCTACGTATTCCACATTATGGGGTTTAATCCTACGCAATGAAAAACTACTCGGTAACAAAATCGAATATTAGATATTCCATGAGTACGGACTCCAGCTCTAAAGTCCACCATCAGGCTTATACAAAAATCCTCGTCGTGCGAATATCCCGCAAGTGCCCCTCTAGCCCCGGTATACGCATATACACTGGAGAACGACCTCCCATCTGCCCGACTATTCATGATCCTAGAGTCCACCGTCAAACCAATCATAATCCCAGATTTAATTAAGGTTCGTCTCCATCGCAAGCAACCACAGTTCCGGAGTCCACCGTCAAACTGCGTCTATAGTCCTGGAGTCCACTGTCAGACTATATAGAGGCACCCCACTTAAGAATAAAACATCATTTCTTAATAAAAGATTAATCATTAGAATTCTCCAGTTTGAATCCCTTAATCATGTGTTGAATTTATTATAAACCAACTCTTAAAATCATTAGTCTTACAAATTTTTCTTGAATTCTACTACATGAACATGATCTTTATTTCTCAAAATACCTTTTAGAATATTATAAAAAATTCTCAAGTGATCTATGAATATTCCCAGTTTTTATAACTTGAAAATCAACTAAAAAAATAATAAAACACAAATTGTGTATGGCCGGGCTTGAACCCAAAACCAACAAGCAACCAAACAGTCACCTAACCAATAGACCCTTCTCATTTTCTAATAAGGAAATGATTGAGTTCTTTGTGTACTCAAAATACCTTCTCTGATTTTATTTTAAAAAATTTGTTTTTAAACAGAGCCCAAGCCCCAGCTCAAACCCGCGACCTCAAAGAACCCCACACAAGCAACCTGGCAGCGCGTGGCGCTCTGGCACTCACGCTAGCCACAAGAGCTAAGTGCTTATCTGATTAGTATAAGGTTTAAATTTATATAACTTGACTCTCTGAAAAATTCCCATTTTGAATACTTTCAACTATTTTCGATTTCAATTCTTTTCTTTTAATTTATTCTTTCTTAAAAGCATTCCTAAGTCTCCAGAAATAATTTCTTAACAATTTTATCCATATTAGAAAGAATTTTTACACAAATATTGTAAATAGTAAAATTTTGAGAACATTCATAAACTTACATTTTCATTTAGCATTAAAAAGCAACTAGCATGAATATTTTTATTTTTTTCTTAGAGATTCTCATCTCTCGATTGATTTTATGATCCTCCCTTAATATTTACATTATTTTTTATGCACAAATTAACAACTTTATGTATGAATTTAAACTCAATTCATTTAATTTAAACATGACATACTAGTATGCACCCAATACCACTATAACAACTCAATCTAAAATTTCAATTTGTTAATCATGACAATTTTATAATAAATCTTTCAACTAGCATGCATTTATTTTCGTATCTCACTTCTAGTTATCAATACAACATGCAACCTATCAAATTAAAAATTTAAATAACACATGCCATATTTTCAGTCATGAAATAATTAGACATACATACTATAATATCTAGAAAGCAGAAGAAATCACCCATCTTGTTTTTTATGCAAATTTGAAATAGACTCCTATAGAGATTGTTCCAAATCTCCAACCAAGCAAGCCTTCACCTCCTAGCAATTTGCCAACACCAAAAGCTCCACTCTTTCTTTCTTTTTTCTCTTTCTTTTGTTTCTTTTAGTGTACATTGTTCATGAATGAGAGAGATATTTATAGGGCTAAATGGGTGAATGAAGGAACACCCACTACCCAAAATAAATACCCATTATCCAAAATAACCCCACTCACCCAAATTAATCACCCACTACACAAAACTACTCTCAACCCTCTCCTCTTCCTCTTCTATTCACCGGCCAACCTTTGGAGTGCACACACATGCATGTGCACTCTACGTGCACGCACTTCTCATTCTTTTAATTATTTGTTATTAGTCCATTTATGTGTGTTTGTTACATGACAAGTGTATAGGATTAAAAAGTACATTTAAAGTGTAAAATAAAGTCATGGGCCTCTCTTTTAATTAATTTCTAGTAGGCTTTAAGATGGACTTTAGGCCTATGGGTTTTAATAAAAAAATAATAATACATTTGTGACAAATAAAATGAGAACAAAAATGTGCATGATTCTTAGAAAATTTTAGCAATAAAATGCGCATGAAAATTTACGTACAATGCACACATAAAAACAAATATTCAAATACGAAATAGATTTGAGTAACAGGAAAATGTTTATAAATAATCGGAATATAACATACAAAAAATATTTATTTTGATAATGTTATGGATATTTCGCGTAACGGTAAAATTTATGTAATCGACACGTGTATTGAAAATATATGCAGTTCACGTAAAAACACGAAGATTAAAATTAAATGTTTACGTTGGCTCAAAATATGATAAAAATGAGTTTTGAGAAAACGAAAAACATATAAATAATCGAAATATAAAATATGTATGACATTTATATAAAAATACGTTACGAATATTATTCATAACAATACAAAATACGTGTGCTTAACAGCCGTGAGCAAAATTGTCATAACTCAATTTTACTGGGTGTTACAAGGACAGCGCCAACCCATTGATGTGGGAAAGAGGATGATGGTGGCAACAAAGGCATCATTCGAGGTCACCTCTACCACCCGCTTCTAGGTCAATGAAGGAGAACGAGGGTTGGCAGGTTGTAGAGGGGAAGAAGACCTGGCAGAGGCACAAGGATTCTGATTCCAACAAAGTTCCCGATCATGGGTCCCACTCAACTCGATGGAAACTAAAAAAAGGAAAGAAATGCAACACCCCATGTTGCAATTGCGGATAAATAGATCATTCTAGTTCCAATTGTCCTTTAGATCCAAGATGCAGGTGTTGCCTCGCTTGGGGTGATCACCAGTCGTTTGTATGCGAAATTTCGAATGAGGATGATGATATGAGGGTAAAAAAGAAGCATCGCCATTGCAAACCAAATCAATTTGTCCCCTTCTTTCATATCCAAGCTGATGAGGGCGATATTATAAAGCTTCGAGAGTGGTTCGCCATCGCAACTGTGGTGCAGGGGAAACAACCAAATGAACATTGTTGACGAGCTTTCCTGAGCATGGAAGTGCGGGAGTTGGGAATGGTTTGCTCGCTGCCTAGCCCACAATTGTTATCTTATCTCTTTCCCCTCTTTGGACGTTCTTATTGATGCAACATCCAATGGACGGATTGATAATGATGGGAAATTCTAGATCCAGTTCGAGAGGTGGACCGAACATATTGGGGTGGAGGAGATTGATGGGGAACTATTTTAGGTTAGGATTTATCACCTCCTACTCCATGCATGGCATCAAACAACTATCGAGGACATCTTATCGGAGTTTGGGAGGTTGTTGCCACGATATGCTAAATTCTGAATCCCAAAAAAACTCACCTCATCAGATTCATCGTCAAACCCAAATTGGCAACACACGTAGTTATGGAAAAAAAGAAGAACACTGCTGCCTCCAATGTGATCAGAGACGCATGAACTTGCAAAGAAGTCACCCGCCAACAACAAAATCGGCAAAGGGAGAAAGGTGATCGAAATAGGAACCGAGATAAGAACACTGGCCGACGAGCGGTCGAAAACTTTAAACTGAGATCTACCATTGGATCGAGGATCCCATATCGAACGGCTACTACAGATAAACCAGAAAACGACCAAAAAGTCAAGTTCCTTGACAGCCATTTCTAAAAGCTGCGCCGTCAGATCTTAGAAAAAGCAAGAGGGGAAGATTGAAAGTGGATGAACATGAAAAGGAGAGGACTTTGACTGAATTGTGCATATACAAAAAGACCTTCTTCACTATCTGTCAACTCAAAAGATGTGACAACTACCAAAATGATTCAAATTTCTAATTTGAATTTGATGTCCGAGACAAATCAAGCACCATAGTGAATTATTTTCAAAATGTCCAATCTAAGTGAGTTGGAACAAGGCCCATTCCAAACTACAATGACTAGGTAGTGGGCCAGGAATCAACCAGGCCTGCAACCCAAGTCAATAATTCACTCCCTATTTCTCCCCTACTTTCTTGTAATCCCAATTCACTTACTATTTCACGAGGGGCCAGCCCAATATTACAGCCAAATAACCCTAAACACTAAATTATCAAACCCCACACCACTGCTGCCCACTCCCACCATTATAAACACCATCACCACCTCCTCTACAATTTCAGTAGCATCTACTTCTCTCACTAGCACGATTGTGAACGACAATCCACCTACAAACCTGATATGGCTAAAAATAGGATTAAATCATGACCATTCAAACCGGGCACGAATCTTAAAGCTCTTAGGGTAAAACAGTCATTTCACCTACGAACGGGTCCGAATGGGGAACTGGATCTTTCTTCAAAGCCCAATAGCCCAAAAACGGATTTGTCCTACTGGGTATGGGTAGCAACCCACTACAAACCAACCCAGATGGATAAGGAGTGATTCAAATTCTTGGTTATCCCTAAGAGACAGTTTCAACTGTCCCTCTTATCACGAAATGAGTCAAACTCTCTTCTTTCATAAACATCTGGAAGTAGAGATTTGTCCTTATCTCGAAACTGGTTCCTAAGGAGACTATAAATACCCCTCTCCCCCCACCGTAACAAGGTAATCAATCTTTTTCTACCTAAAGCTCTTTCATAATCTTTCAGATTACTAATAAGAGCATCGGAGGGTTCGTCACCGGGATCCATCTCGGTGTATCGAACTTTGTGCAGGGTTCACGGCAGCAATGAGAAACCAGTCAACACGTTGGTGAAAGTCAACAGGTTTGCTGAATTGTTTTTTTCAAGAATCCACAAATTCATCTGTCTGCTCCCATACCCAAAATCTGCAGCAACAGATTGGCGCCATATGTGGGAAACATAAACAGCAATCCAGTCCTATTTCATCAGCCATAGTAGTTTCAAGCTATGCCTACCAAGAAGGGGAAGACGATGGTCTCTAAACGCAGAACCACTCCTGCTCCTTCTCCTCCTCCAGTCCAGGAGGTCTCCTCTTAACCCGCTCAACAAGTCCAGCAGCTTGGACAGTCTCTCCCTCAACTCGTCCAGCAACCGCGGCCTGGACGGCCTCATCCTCAGCAACCTCAGCCCCAGCAGGCTCCTCAAGGGCCACAAGGGGATGCCGCGGGACCCTCCCGCTAAAGTTGACTGGGGCACCCTCCTCATCACGCCCCTGTGTCGATACATAACCCCTCGTCCGAATCCATGGCCCCGCACAGTCTCCCTACGCCGAAGGATCTCCAGCACATTATTGTAAGCAAGAAGCATGTAATAGATCTTCGGTTCTGCTTGGATGAGAGGTGGACCCATGATGGGATACCCTGTCGAGAACATCAAAGGGGTCCAACGATCCGATCCCCTAGAGCTCAATCCCCCCGTAGGCCAGATCGCAGAAGGTCCAACTCTCCTAGGAGGCAAAGAGAGTCACCCCAGCATCGTCGAAATATAAGCCACTCCCTAATCAGTCGACCCGCCCCACGGGACCACCGAGAGCGTGAGGCACCTGTCACGAGGGCAGAATTCTAGCAATTTCAAGAGGTAGCCCTGAGGTCCCTCAATGTTGTTCCCGACCACGATCAACGGGCACCCAGTCCTCAACCTGCCACAAGCCATAGGCATTGTACTCCCAGTCCTCAACCTGCCCCAAGCTATCGGTGTCGTACTCCCAGTCTTCAACCTGCCTCGAGCTATCATCATCGCACTCCCAGTCCCCTTCCGTGTGAGGACGAGTCTCGGACCTCACCAGGGTATGACCGAAGGGAAGATTCGGTCTACCACTGTCTACATGAGATGGAGAGGTGCCTTGGCCGACTGGACAGAGACGAAGAGCAACAGGCGAGGAATTTCTGCCCCAGCAGGCCTCCATTCTCCCGAACCATAATGGAAGCACCAGTCCTAGAGAATTTCAAGCCCCCTCATTTTGAATCATACAACGGGGAGTCTGGACCTACTGACCACATTAAGAGTTTTAAAACTCTTATAATGATACACCAGGCGTCGGACGCGCTTCTCTGCAAAACTTTTTCGGCCACCCTGAAAGGGCCAGCAAGAGAATGGTACTCACGACTAGCCCCGGCCTCCATCTTCTCCTTCGACCAACTCAAAGGGTGAGCAGATAAGAGAATATGTTAAACGCTTCACCGCAGAAGCCCGATCCGTCGCCTCCCTGGACCACTCCATGGCCTCTGCCGCCTTCCAATCCAATGTCACTAACGACAACTTCAGAGCATCCCTTGCCAAGAAGGATTTCTCAGAACTCTTACTTAGGAGTGAGAAATACATCCGAGTAGAAGAGGCTCTCACCCGCCCTGCTTTTGAGGGATCGTCCTCCGGGAACAAATGGAAGGGCGCTGAAGAAGAAGGAGCTAAGAAGCTCCAGAAAGACAATGGAGGCCAGCGTCGCCCTCCTCCCCGCTTCGAGAAATTTACTCCCCTCAATGCGAGTGTCTTAGCTATCCTAATGAATGTCGAGAAAGAGGGTATTCTCACACCACCTCCAAAGATGAACACTCTGGACAAAAAGAGGAACAGGGACAAGTGGTGCCGCTTCCACAGGGACCACGGCCACGACACAGATGACTGTCAGGCCCTAAAAGACGAGACTGAGGCCCTTATATAGAGAGGGAAACTCTCCAGGTTCATGCGAAAGGACAGGGCAGATCCTCCTCCGCCCCCCCATGAGGGCTAATAAGCGAATCGAGCAAAATGCCGAAACCCCGAATTTTGAAGCTGAGGCTATATTACATCTCATACACGGAGGTCCAATGGGGGGAGATTTGAACTCCTCCCGAAAAGTCTTCATCTCGGAAGTAAATTCCGTACACAACCATCCTCCCCGCAAAGGCCTCGGGGTCCCTATCACATTTTCAGATAAAGATCTGGAGGGCATCCGAACGCCCTATTGTGATGCGTTGGTAATAAACCTCCACATGGGATGTGCGTCGGGTCCTAGTCGACAACGGCAGTTCGGTCAACATTTTCTTTCTCGAAGCCTTTCAGGGTCTTAAGCTGTCCAGGGATCGACTCAAGCCCGCCGGCTACATTGAGAGTTATGACACCCTTGATCGTCACTGGAACCCCTGTGAACCCGTCCCCCTCTTTAAAAGGAAGCAATAAGAGATTCCGGCTTCATCCCTTATATTATGAATAAGATTTGGCAAACGAATAAAAAGGTCTCGAAGCTAAGCCTCACATGAAGATGAAATTCCCCACCACAGCATGGGTGGGAGAAGTCAGAGGGAGACAAGAGGCGGCCCGTAAATGCTACATGACCTCGGTGAGAGGACCGGTCCTCTCCCTTGAAGCTCTTGAACTCCCCCAAGAGAGTAGCCAACCTATATCAGAGCCATTCGATGAGCTGGAAGAGGTGGCCTTCTCGGAAGAGGATCCGACCAGGACATTCCAGGTTAGCAAAGTCCTTCCCCACCCGTTCGATCCGACATTATCCACTGTATAAAGAGAAATTGCGATCTATTCGCCTGGACTGCGACTGACATGCTGGGAATCTCTGAAGAGCTCCTCATGCACCACCTCAGTGTCGCTTCGGGGGCAAGACCTGTTTAGCAACAGTGACGTAAATTTGCCCCCGAGCGCCAACAGGCTATCAAGGAAGAGGTTGAGAACCTCTTGATGGCTCGGTTCATACAGGAGGTCAACTATCAGGAATGGCTGTCCAATGTCGTGATAGTCAAGAAAGCCAATGGAAGCTGGAGGATATGCATTGACTTCACGGATCTAAACAAAGCCTACCCCAAAGATCCAATCCCGCTCCCAAGCATTGACACCCTGATTGATGCAACCTCGGGCCACGAACTCTTAAGCTTCATAGATGCATTTTCTGGGTACAATCAAATCAGAATGTTCCCTCCAGACATTTCGAAGACCTCTTTCGTCACGGACCAGGGTCTATATTGTTACCGGGTCATGTCCTTCGGGCTTAAGAACGCCAGTGTCACCTAGCAGCGCCTTGTTAACAAGGTCTTCAAGGAACAGATCGGACGGAACATGGAAGTCTATGTAGACAACATGTTGGTGAAGAGCATCAGCAAATCGGATCATGTCTCTGATCTCCAAGAAGCTTTTAACGTGTTGAGGAAACTCGATATGAGACTGAACCCGAACAAGTGTACGTTCGGTGTCTCATCCGACAAATTCCTGGGGTTCAGGATCAGCCAAAGGGGTATAGAGGCCAACCCCGAGAAGATTTAGCCCATACTCAACATGGCTCCCCCTCCAATGTTAAAGATGTGCAGAGACTCATCGGACGCCTCGCGGCCATAGGGCATTTTCTCTCCAAATTCGGAAAAAAATGTCTCCCGTTCTTCAAGGCCCTCAGGGGGCTAAAGATTTTGAGTGGGAGCAACAGCAGCAAGAGTCCTTTGATTAGCTCAAGAAGTCCTACTTAGTTAACCCCCCACTCTTAGGCAAGCCAAAATCCGGGGAAGTCCTCTACATATACCTTGCCACTTCGGAGCAAACCCTCAGCGCGGTTCTAGTAAGAGAAGAAAACAAGATGCAGAGGCCTATCTAATATGTGAGTAAGGTCCTTGAGACGCTGAACTCCATTATCTGAAGCTAAAGAAGATGGCCTATGCGTTGGTCATGGCAGCCCGAAAGCTCCGCCCATACTTCCAGTCTCACTCGGTGGTCGTTCTTACCGACCAGCCGCTCAAACAATTTCTCCACAATCCCAAAACCTCGGAGCGCCTTCTGAAGTGGTCTAGCGAGCTGAGCCAGCATGATATCAGCTACCAGTCCCAAACTGCTATCAAGGCTCAAGCACTAGCGAAGTTCATAGTGGAGAGCACAATTCTCGACACCAGCAGAGCGATCGAGGAACCCCCGTTCTGGCCAGTGTATGTTGATGGGTCCTTGTGCACCGATGGGAGTGGAGCAGGGGTCATCCTGGCCGGCCCAGATGATTTCATCCTCCAATACTCACTCCGTATCAACTTTTGGGCATCCAACAATGAGGCTGAATATGAAGCCCATATAGTCGGCATGTGTGTGGCTCGCAAGGCTGGGGCCAAGCATGTGAAGATATTTAGCAACTCGCAACTGGTGGTAAACCATGTATCAAGGGAATACGAAGCGCGAGACGGTTGCATGGCCAAGTATTTGGCCAAAGTCAAAGAACAGATGGTCTCTTTCGAGGATGCACAACTCTAGCAAATCCCCCGAGAATAGAATGCGCAGGCAGACGCCCTCTTTAAGCTAGCTTCCTCTTCCCTCCAAGGGATCGAACAAACAGTCTTAATAGAAGTTCTTCCGAGGCCCAACATCGAGGAAAAGGATCCCGAGCCAATGAATACACTGCCCTTAGAACTCGGGGAGAATTGGATGAGTCCCCTACTTGAGTTCCTCAAAGATGGGATCCTCCCCTTAGACCCTAAAGAGGTTCGAAAGATCCAAACTAGAGTCGAGTGGTACACACTCATCGAGGGAGTCATGTACAAACGCTCCTACACTTAAGTAGACGGCAGACCCTACTTGAGATGTCTCTACCTCGAGGAAGCTCAGTATGCATTGAAGGATGTCCATGAAGGAATGTGTGGCGCTCACTTTGAAGCAAGGTCCCTTGCCCGCAAAATCTTGAATTATGGATACTTCTGGCCCACTCACCTTAGCGATGCCAAACAACACGTTGGCCAATGCGGCCCATGCCAAAAATTCCCAACAATCTTCTGCTTACCCCAAGCCCAACTCTCCTCCCAATCTAGTCCAACCCCTTTTGCAATGTGGGGGATGGACCTACTTGGGCCTTTCCCTCCCGCACCGGGCCAGCTAAAGTTCCTTGTTGTGGCGATCGACTATTTCTCTAAATGGATCAAAGTCGATCCCCTAGCGATGATCACAGAGAACATGGTGCAGAGTTTCTTTTGGAAAAATGTTGTCTGCAGATTCGGTGTACCTCGAATCTTGGTAACGGACAATAGAACTCAGTTCACGGAGACAGCCTTCTGCACTTTTTGTGCAGACTTGGGCATTCAGCAACGATTCTCCTCGGTCTCCCACCCACAGTCCAATGGTCAGGCAGAGAACACCAATTGGCAAATTCTTTCCGGCCTAAAAAAGAGACTAAGAAAGTCTGCTAAGGGTTTATGGGTAGAGCAGCTCCCCAATGTGCTCTGGACCTATCGCACTACGAAGAGGACCCCCACAGGAGAATCTCCTTTCAACCTCACTTACGGCTCCGAAGTCGTTATCCCAGTAGAGGTCAGTCTACCTTCCCCCCACTTGATCGCCTACAACGAAGAGAAAAATGCGAACGAGCTTTGCGATAACTTGAACCTTATCGATGAGATCCACGAAAGATCCTCCATTCGGCAAGAAATTTATCGACGTAGGATCGAGCAATCCTACAACAAGAGAGTCTGCCCTACAAATCTTAAAGAAAGAGATTTAGTGCTCAGAAAGTTATCAATTTCTTTTCCAAGCAAGAGAGGCAAGCTAGCACCTACAGGATCTCGAAAGTTGTCCGACTTGGCGCTTATCAACTTGAGGACCCGGGGGGCAAGAGAGTACCAAGGACATGGAATGCGGAGCACTAACTGAAGTACCAAGAGGGTGTTAAAACACCGCTCCAAGCAACTTCTAGCTAGCTCTAGAACATTTCTAAGTTGTTCCTTTCTTATTTAGTCTGTTTTTGCACGTGTAATAATTTCTTGCAACTCAGAGCAGCCACTCTGTAGTTACTTTTAATAAAAATCAGTTACCTCTCTCAAAAAAACTACTGTCTTAATGTTCTTTCACTCTCGATCTAGTGATATAACGCAAGGTCTTCCAAAAGTGGAACAAATCTTAGAATTGCGTTCGATTGGTTCAATATCGATGAACCTTGAAAAGAGATTTGAAGGTTGGAATGAACGTATACCAAAAATTCTTGGAATTCCTTGGGGATCCTTAATTGGGGCTGAATTAACTATAGCCCAAAGTCGTATCTCTTTGGTTAATAAGATCCCAAGCAAAAACTCTCTCTAAACGATAAGTTCGGAGTCCAACACTTGGTTCGATGCAGCTTTTGCTACTTGCGAATGAGCGAGTACGAAGTAGCTCACAATTCAGAATTGCTCCTACAACTGTTGATACTCTCTAAACGACAAGTTCGGAGTCCAATACTTGGGTCGATGCCGCTTCTGCTACTTGCAAACGAGCGAGTACAAAGTAGCTCACCACTCGGAATTGCTCCTACAACTATTGATCCTCTCTAAATGAAAAGTTTGGAGTCCAACAATTGGTTCGATGCCACTTTTGCTACTTACGAACGAGCGAGTACAAAGTAGCTCACCATTCGGAATTGCTCCTACAACTGTTGATACTCTCTAAATGATAAGTTCGGAGTCCAACACTTGGTTCGATGCCGCTTTTGCTACTTGCGAATGCGCGAGTACAAAGTAGCTCACCATTCGAAATCACTCCTACAACTGTTGATACTCTTGTGAATATTAGCAAAGCATAAATTCTCACAAGAAGCTCAAGAAATGGGTACATTATTTCATCAAGATTGGAGATACAAGTCTAATTCTTGACCCAAAAACACATACAAAGACTACAAGATTACAAAATTCTGCCCTAGCCTCTTCTAGGGAGCGGGATGCTTCTATTAAGCGACACGCGGGGACGGCGAGCGCTATGTTGCTGTCGCCTCATTTCTGCAGAGGTCTCTAGGCCAGCGAGCCGAGTAGCGTCACCGGCACCAAAGAGCCTAACAGTTGCCCCGACAGATGCCCCGTTCGACAAGCCGGCCACTCCGCTTTGCGCGTCCCCAGGGTGTCGCATGATGGGAGGCGAACAAAGTGCCAATTCGTGGAACGACCATCCTTGAGCATACTCACTCCAAGGACAGGAAGTGCTTCTAACATTACTCCCCTCAGAAAGTCGTCGTAGACGAAGATTCTCCGCCTCTAGCTCGACAACCTGCTCCTTCAACGAGTCGTCTGTTACTTTAATCTTCAAGCGAGGCATTCGGCCTGAACCGCCCCCATGGGAAACATCGGAGATAGTCCTATGAAGGTGTGCCGCCTCCAGACTCTTCTCTAGCGCCACGTTCTTCAACTCATCCCTCTCAGATCTCCTATCGAATAAGGAGTGATGGAGGAACTTAAGTCTCAAGCCTTGACTAACGGCCATCGAGGGGCAGGAATCCCGCCTTCGGGTGGCACCTCATGAGTCCTCTCCTCAAGGATCCTCATCTCAATGTCCTGGCGAGCCAGAGTCACCCTTGGATGACCTGCATCTCGCTCGGCCTTATAAAGCAACTCTCGGGACCGAGCTAGCCCCAACTTGATGATGCCGAGTTCAGAGCGGAGACGAGGCACCTCGCTATCATGGAAAATTCAACAAAAGAGAGACAAAAATCTCTTAGATCGAGACAAATAAAAAAAACATGACTCCGTATCCAAATAGGACTACAAGGTAGTTCTACGTTGAATAAAAGTTCTATGATTAACAAAAGTCACAAGTGTTACCGCACAAAAAAGAGTTTGCATTACTTAGTAGGGATACAAAAGCGGTGACCAGTCCGCTATTAGGCATAGCCACAACCGGACACGAAGAAGAGATCTACGACTAAAAATGAAATAAAAGAAGCTACGAAGGAGGTCAAGTGTCCTGATGTGTCTAATTTTTATACAAATATTTATACTCATTTACCCATTAAAATTGCATGTATTCGTCTATATTGTTTATAATTAATCTTATTTCTATAAGATTTCAATTCATTAATTATTTTTGAAGAAATAAGATTTTTGATGCAAAATGTGAAGATTTTTGGAAAAAAAGCAACAAACAAAGCAAAACTATTGACTTTTTTTATTACTATTTTGTTGAATTTTAATTTGCCAATTGTGCTGAAAGTGCAATATACAATTTTAAAAGGGTTTAAATGAGCTAATATGATTTTTAGTTAGTTTAATTAATTTTAAACTAATTAATTTTATTTTTATTTTATTTTTAAATCCTAATTTCTGATTTTATTTTGTGTGTGCAGCACGTGTTGGATGAAAAAGGAAAGAGAAGAAAAAGAAGAAAGAAATAAAGAGCAAATCAGGGAAGAAAATAAATAAGTGAAAAAAGGAGATTTTTCTGCAAAAAGTAAACCCTAATTCTTCTTTCCGTTTGCCTATAAATACAAACCAAGGCATGCACATCAGAGACTAAGAGGTGACGGCTACAAAAAAAAAAAAAAAAAGGAAAAAGGAAAAAAACAAACATTCACAAAAGTCTATGTTCTCTATGTGTTCACTTGAAGAAACAAAGAGAGAAAGAGACAGCAGCAGAGTCGAGACACGTGCTGACGGTGACCGAGCGACGAGACAGCACCTAACGTGTATGGTTGACCAGATGCGCGGGTCAGACTGATGACAACCAGGTGACGTAACAGCACTTGGGCCCACCTGCTACGTGGCTCAGGACAGAGGGAAGAGAGAGCGTGAAAGACCAAGTTTCTGATGTGATGCATTCTGACGAGACAGAAGCAGCACGCGGTTAGTGGCATGCTGACTTGACGTTTTGCTGCTGACGACGTGCGGCTCGGAACTCAGAGACGACAAATAGTAGAGAATTGATTTTGCTTTTTAGAACGTGGTTCGAGACTGTTCGGTTTGCAATTTTTTTTAAAAGCAGTCTCTTTTTGTATCTCTTTTCTTTCTCTAGTTTTTATCATGCAATCCAAGACTGTATTTGTTAGTTGCAATAAAAACATTATGAACTAAATATTATTTTTCTATAGTTTCGATGTAGCCTAGTTTTGAGAACACAATTTTAATTTCATATTATTCTTTTATTTTTCCATGGTTGTGCGTTGATTTTTATCCTTAATGCGTACAATTGGTGGATAGATATTTGTATGATCTATTAAATCATGAAGAAACCGAACTGGTAATTTGTGGTTAATAAAAATTAAACACCGTTATAGGAGCGAATTGCTGTTAATGTGACCGTTAAGAAATTCATATATCTTAATGAATTTTCAATTAGTAATTTGTGCATGAACTATGACAAATAATTAGTTGAGAATAATATTGATATTGCTCGAGAGAGAATATTGAATAATTTGGGAATTTTGGTCTACAACTTGGAAAAATAATTTTTTTTTCATATGGAATTATAAATTGTGTAGGATGAACTAGGTGAAATCAAAAGCCCTAGAATTTATTTTGCAATTAACAAATCACAAAAATTTCACAGCCCACTCACTCTTCATTAATTTAGTTGGTTTTCTTTAGATTAATTTAATTTAGTTGTTTTATCCTTTATTAATTTCGATCTTCCAAATAGTGATTCATCTAGTAATATCGGTACTCAATAAAATAATTATTCCCTGTGGGTTCGACACTCTATTCACTTAACTATACTATTTGTTGCGATTTTGTACACTTGCAAATATTCACATCAAGTTTTTGGCGTCATTGCCGGGGACTAGTTATTCCTTTATTGATATTGAAAATTGCTAGATTATAACTAGTTTGGATTTTTTTATTTCTTTTTTTGTTTTATTATTATTTTACCTTTTTTTGACTTACTTTTACTTTTATTTATTTTTTGCATTTTTCTTATTTTATTTTTTTTTGATTTTCTATTTTTTTCAATACTTATATTTCAGGACATACAAGAAAATTATCATGGCGAATTATGAGAACAAGGCTTTGAGAGACTATGCTATGTCCTCAATTCATGGAACAATATCAAGCATAAATAGGCCGGTTATTGAAGCCAACGATTTTAAGATTAAACCGGTGATTATTCAAATGATTCAACAGACTGTTCAATTTTGGAGACTACCGCACAAGGATCCTTATGTTCACATTGCAAACTTTCTAGACATTTGTGACACTTTCAAGCACATCGAAGTATCAGATGATGCAATCAGATTGAGACTCTTTCCTTTTTCACTACGAGATAAGGCGAAGGTTTGGCTACATTATCTACCACCCGGTAGTATTACTACTTGGGAGGGACTTGCATAAAAAAATTTTGCTAAGTATTTTCTGCCAACAAAGATAGCAAAACTAAGGAATGATATTGCCACATTTATTCAATTTGAGACCGAGTCTTTGTATGATGCATGGAAGAGATACAAAGAGGTATTGAGAAAGTGTCATCATCATGAACTACCGAAATGGCTACAAATTCAAAATTCTATAATGGTTTGGGAGTTACACATCGATCTATGGTTGATGCAGCAGCTGCTGGTGCGCTTATGAGCAAAACTCACAAAACAGCCTATGAACTTTTAGAGGAGATGGCATCAAATAATTATCAGTGGTCTTCAGAGAGAACAATGCCAAGAAAAGTGGTTGGAGTTTTTGAACTTGATCCTATTTCTACTTTACATGCAAAAATTGATATCATATCTAAACAAGTAGGAAATATGAATTTTAGTGCGATTCAATCTAATATGATTTGTGATCTTTGTGCAGGAAATCATTCAAGTACAGATTGCCAAGTGGGGAACCCTTTTTCTCAATCAAATTTCCATCAAGCAAATTATGTGTCCAATTTTCAACATCAAAACAATCCTTATTGAAACACGTATCATCAAGAATGGAGAAACACCTCCAATTTTTCATGGAACAACGATCAAGGAGGAGCAATTAGACAACCTCAAAATTTTTCACAGTAAGAAAAGAAGCCGACACTTGAAGATATGTTTATGCACTACATGCAAAAGACAGAACAATACATACAAAAGACAGATTTGGCAATCAAAAATGTTGCAAATTCAACTTCGGCTTCCATTCACAATCTTGAGGTACAAATTAGTCAAATTTCAAATATTCTTAACGAAAAAACTACAGGAACATTATCAAGCAACACAGTTGTCAATCCCAAGGAGCATGTCAAAGCAATAACACCAAGAAGCTGGAGGACAATTGAGCAACCACAAGAAGAAAATGGCGAACAAAATGTGGTTGAAAAGCAAAGTGAGATCAAACCATTTGTGGTTGAACAAATTCAGCATAACCAAGTAACGTATGATGTTTTTAAATCCATGGTGTCCTACCGAAGAACGGTCATCTTTTCAAGTAAGTGAAACTGATTTAATTGTGGGCAAGAAACATAGTGTTGAAATTGAAAAGTTGCCAATCGAAGTATGTCCAACAAATTTAGAAACTCTCGAAACTGAGAAAGAAAAAATTTCAAAATATGTTGTGTATTTGGATACTGCACCATCTACTCATCCATTTTCTCAGCTGAAGTTCAAAGAGGTAGGGGAATCAAAGACATCATCATCATGGAAGAAACAACTCAAACTAGAGTTTGAACCTGATCCACACCTGAAGAGAAGAATTAGAAAACATGTTTTGATGTTGTTGGAACTTGGCGTCACATAACCATCTCACTATCAAGTCTGGCTGAAGACTTAAAACTTAGCGCTCCTTGGGAGGCAACCCATGTTTTCTTTTACTGCATTTATATTTTCTTTTCATTTTTAGTTTACTTTAATTTAAATTTTTGATTATATTTTGTAGGATTGCATAAATTTTGAAGTCGCAGGGCAGAGCTGTTTTCTACACCTGCATTGATGGCTGTTTTTTAGCAGTATGGAGTCAGAATCTAGAAAACTGATTCAAAGAGCAAGTGTAGACAATTGTCTTAGTTTTCGAGCAAAAAAAAAATAAGCCCATTTGGACACCTATAGCTCCAGATATCGCAAAAATAATGAATGTCGCGAGTGCAGAATTTTTAAGACGAATCAGGGAAGAAAATTTTGAACTTTTTGCATTCTTTTTGTTTTTCTTTTTCCTTTCCCATTGAGGACAATGTGATATTCAAGTTTGGGGGGAAGGTTTACAAATTTATTATTTATTTTTGAAAAGAAAAACAAAATAAAAGGGATTTCAATTAGGCTCACCATTACACTTTTGAGTTCTTTATTGTGCTAAGCATTGAAATAATTTATTTTTAGGATAGACAATTGCGTATAAAGCAAGATTAAGCATACTTATTTACTTTAGGATTATTGAATTTCAAAATTCCTTACAAAATTACAATAGTCATGTGATTATACATAAAAGAAAAATGTGATGCTTTTTCTCGTGATTATCCCTTTGATCTAGTCCTAAACAGAGTTTAAGTAAATAGAGTAATAATGAAAAAAAAAATATGAATAAAGTCAATCTACTCCATTGTTTTGAGTTGCTTAGTAACTAGGGGTATTCATCACAAATGTTTACTTTTACGTCAAACGGCAACTTGAAATATGAGTATGCAAAGCACTCTAAGTTTGTGACTTGTTGAGTAACCGGGTGAATTCATCACAAATGTTTGTATTCGCGTCAAACGGCAAGTGACAACTTAGAGAAGAGACTAAAAAAAAAACTCTAATTTGTTACTCGGTTTGTAGTAGTGAGAAGGGATAATCACAGATTGAGTTGTTATATACTATAATTACATTAATTACATGACAATTATGATTGGGTTTAGAATTATGAATAAATAATTGCACTGGAAAAAGTGAGTATGCTTGATTTTACTTTATTTGCTATTGTTTATATTTTTAACTGAAATTTTGATACTCGCATGATAAGATCTTTTAGTGTGATGAGTTGAGCTATTATTGATTATTATTCATTTATTCATGATTTTACTTTTTGCTCGAGGACAAGCAAAATCTTAAGTTTGGGGGTATTTGATGTGTCTAATTTTCATACAAATATTTGTACTCATTTACCCATTAAAATTGCTTGTATTCGTCTATATTGTTTATAATTCATCTTATTTTTATAAGATTTCAATTCATTAATTATTTTTGAAGAAATAAGATTTTTTGATGCAAAATGTGAAGATTTTTGGAAAAAAAAGCAACAAACAAAGGAAAACTATTGATTTATTTTTTTTTAATTGTTTTGTTGAATTTTAATTTGTCAATTGTGCTGAAAGTGCAATAAACAATTTTAAATGGGTTTAAATGAGCTAATATGATTTTTAGTTAGTTTAATTAATTTTAAACTAATTAATTTTATTTTTATATTATTTTTGAATCCTAATTTCTGATTTTATTTTGTGTGTGCAGTACGTGTTGGAAGAAAAAGGAAAGAGAAGAAAAAGAAGAAATAAATAAAGTGCAAATCAGGGAAGAAAATAAATAAGTGAAAAATAGGGGATTTTTCTGCAAAAAGTAAACCCTAATTCTTCTTTCCGTTTGCTATAAATACAAACCAAGGCACGCACATCAGAGACTAAGAGGTGACGGCTACAAAAAAAAAGTTAAAAAAAAGGGAAAAAAATAAACATTCACAAAAGTCTCTGTTCTCTGTGGGTTCACTTGAAGAAACAAAGAGAGAAAGAGACAGCAGCAGAGTCGAGACACGTGCTGACGGTGACCGAGCAACGAGACAACACCTGACGTATGCGGTTGACAAGATGCGCGGGTCAGATCTAACGGTGACCAGGTGACGTGACAGCACTTGGGCCCACCTGCTATGTGGCTCAGGACAGAGGGAAGAGAGAGCGTGAAAGACCAAGTTTCTGACGTGATGCGTTCTGATGAGACAGAAGCAGCACGCGGTTCGAGGTGTGCTGACTTGATGTTTTGCCGCTGACGGCGTGCGGCTCAGAACTCAGAGACGACAAACAGTAGAGAATTGATTTTGTTTTTCAGAATGCGGTTCGAGGCTGTTCGGTTTGTAATTTCTTTTTAAAAGCAGTCTTTTTTTTGTATCTCTTTTCTTTCTCTAATTTTTATCATGCAATCCAAGACTGTATTTGTTAGTTGCAATAAACACATTATGAACTAAATATTATTTTTCTATAGTTTCGATGTAGCCTAGTTTTGAGAACACAATTTTAATTTCATATTATTCTTCTATTTTTCCATGGTTGTGCATTGATTTTTATCCTTAATGCGTACAATTGGTGGATAGACATTTGTATGATCTATTAAATCATGAAGAAACCGAACTGGTAATTTGTGGTTAATAAAAATTAAACACCGTTATAGGAGCGAATTGCTGTTAATGTGACCGTTCAGAAATCCATATATCTTAATGAATTTTCAATTGGTAATTTGTGCATGAACTATGAAAAATAATTAGTTGAGAATAATTTTGATATTGCTTGAGAGGAAATATTGAATAATTTTGGGATTTTGGTCTACAACTTGGAAAAATAATCTTTTTTTCATATGGAATTATAAATTGTGTGGGATGAACTAGGTGAAATCAAAAGCCCTAGAATTTATTTTGCAATTAACAAATCACAAAAATTTCGTAGCCCGCTCCCTCTTCATTAATTTAGTTGGTTTTCTTTAGATTAATTTAATTTAGTTTTTTTATCCTTTATTAATTTCAATCTTCCAAATAGTGATTCATCTAGTAATATCGGTACTCAATAAAATAATTAGTCCCTTTGGGTTCGACACTCTATTCACTTAACTATACTACTTGTAGCGATTTTGTACACTTGCAAATATTCACATCATGTCCACCTTGGAGGATGAATCTGCGAGGGGTGCTAGCACGTGGCCGCTCCCTCAGCCGTCTCCGGCACTATCACTATGGCCGTCTGGGGGTCCGACAGAGCATCTTCTTCTCCTTCTTCGCCGCCTGTCTCTTCTCCTTCCTCGCCCTCTTCCTCCTCATTAGGAAATAAGCGATAACCCGAGTGATCAAAGTCAAGGATACGCTTGCCAACATCGTTCAAAGCTCTGGCATATGCTTTCCGCATGTTCTTCTCCAAGTATCTGATGGCCTTCTTCTCCGTCGCGGCCTCCGCCTCTTACACGGCAGCATCCTTCTCCTGAGCTGCCTTTTCCCTCTTTGCAGCTCTTTCTCGAGCGACTTCCCCCCTCTCCAATTCAGTGCTCTCCTTCGCTTTTGCCAGTGCTGCCTCCAACAGAGTGATCTGAGCGGCCTGAGATTCTGCCAAGAGAGCAGCCGCTTCAAACTCTTTCTTCGCTTTCGACCGCTCGACGTTCTTCCGGACTTGCACGGCCTTCAACTCCTTCTCCTGCTCCGCCACTTGCCTAAGAAGGTGGCCAAAGTGGCAGATCGCCTGTGAGAAAGCAAGAACCATGGGTTGAGAACAAGATGAACGAAAATCTCGCGCAAATGACTAAGGGAAGTTTACAACGTAAGGCATATGGCTAAGCAAAAAACCAAGAACTTATTGTCATTTGCTCATCGCAATCTCCAAGGCCGAGTCACCCACAGTTCCGTGCTCCATCGAGGCCTTCTCCTTAGGCGTGGCCAGGTGACGGACGGCGTCCATGCAGCTCGTTGAGTCCCTAAGGAAGCCATCGTGCCTCCGAACCTGCCAATCTGGGACGAAGATCCTCTTCAATTCATTGGTCAGGATTGTTTCGGCCGCCGCTGTGAGTGGAGGAGCCTCCAGAGCAAGTGTCACCGAGATAAGGCATCCCCTGTCAAGGGGGCAGATGAAATCACAGGCGTGGCTCCAAGTCCACGATGGGGATAGCATCGCTTTCGACCCTAGCGGCCTTCGACGGCGAGGGCCAAACGACCATCCTCTTCCTTTTCCTCTCTTCGGTCTGCCTACCGCTTAGAGCCGAATGCCTATTGATGATATCTTCGAAGTCCATGCCTGCGCTTCCTGTGAGCACAAAGTGCAAGAAAGTGTTAAGAAAATTTAGGAAATTCAACATGAGCATGGAACGACGTAGCAAAGAAATCGTACAAGGGTTCATCGGACTAATGCCTCCCCTAAAGAGACTCTCCTCCGAGATATCTCTCCAATGTAGCATGGGTCGGTCCAAAAGAATCCCGACCATCTCCTCTTCTTCGGGACTTAGGATCGGCTCCATCTTCGCCCTCGTCGGCACATATTCTCTCCACATCTTCTGGATGTCCCATGGCTTCTTACCCCAAATCAAAAAATACTTATCTCTCCACGCCTTCACCGAGTCAGGGTTGTTGACCAACTTAACACCTTTCCGAGCCGTCAAGTAGAATCGGTACTCCGTTTGCGTCTTCTGATGGACCTTGTACAGCATACGAAGGAGATTGAGTCGAGGCTCGATCCCAGTAGCCTGACAATGAAGCATGAACCCTGTGACGTGCCTCCAAATGTTCAGCATAAGCTGGGTCGGACCAAAGTCGTACCACTGCAGCACTGTTTTTACGAACGGATGAAGAGGAAGGCGGAGTCCCACGTGAAAGGCGTTGAAGGGAAACATGCATAGATCAAAGGACAATGACGAACAAGATCTAACCCTGGGGATCGATCTAATGGTGCACAGGTCCACCTCTATGAGCACGGTGACAAATGTCGTTCGCCTCCGTACGTTCTCGTGGCTCGTTCTCCTCATAAAACTACCCCATGCCATGCTCCCCACGCCTCAGCTCTTCAGCGTTGTACTAGCGAACCCCTCCCAAGGTAGACACGCTGATCGAATGCCTTCCGAACTTGCCCATCCTGCGATCTCTCTCCACAATAGTCTCCATCACCGGCGAGGGTAGAACCATTGCACCCTTCCCCTCGTCGATCCTAGAATCTTTCCCCGCGATTGTCTCCACCTGTAATATCTCGGTTGGATATTATATTTGTATAATAATTATTTTTAAAATTAAAATATTTTTTTATTGAAATTACTTAATTTTAATAAATAATCATTATCTGTATATATATACAAGTAAGTATATATATGTATTGTATCGGTTTTGTGCACTTGTACAAAATCTTGTAAAATGCATTTTTTTAAGAAAATGTCTGTAAAATCCCGGGCTGATATTAAAAATTATTATTTTATTTTCAGAATTGAAATATTTTTTATGGATATTACCCTATTTAGTTAACAAACATTATATATATATATATATATATATATATATATATATATACACTAGTCTGTATTGTATCAAATTGGTACTGAAATCTTCCGAGCCAGTAATAAAATTTTTTTTTTATTATTTCTGAATTAAAATATTTTTGGTGGAGATTATTCGTTTTAACTAATAAAAATTATTTGTATAGACAGATATATGTAAGTATATGTACTGTATCGATTTCATACGTTAGTACGAAATCATGTAGTATGTGATTTTGGAAAAATGTCTCTTATTTTTTATCAATCATGATTAAATGAAGGGTTATGATTGAATTAGGGTGTGATTGCAATTTAAATTTGCAAATTAATCACCCAATTGATTTAACCATGAAAATGAGAACACTTGTTTCATTCTCTACCGCATCCCTCACTCCCCTTCTCCTATTAACCCCCCCCCCCCCCCCCCCCTCCCCTTTGGCCGGCCACACACTACAAGGGCAAGAAGCCCTTTCATTTTTGTTTCTCCATCTCCTTCTCATCTCACTCTCTCTTCAAATTTCTCTCTCTTCTTCCACTTGTTTTTATTTAGAACAAAAATTGAGAAGAAAAGAAAAGAAAGAGAGATCAACTCAAAAGAAAGAGTTGGTTCATTTGTGAGGTGTTCTTGAAGAGGAGCAAGAACAAGGAGCAAGGAGAAGAAGAAGCTAGCTAGTTCTTCCTACACTTTAGGTGGGGGTTTTTAACTCAAATTGTTATTTTTGTTGTTTCATTTGCTTGTTATGTGGGCAAATTAGACTATTTTCATGTGCATATTGAAGAACTTGGACCAGAATAAAATTCATATGAAGATTAAAGTAGTAGAACACAAGTAAAACCCTAAAGATCCAATCTAAATAACAAGTATGTTCTTATGATAGTTAGAATTAATTACTTGTGTTAAAGTTAGAATTTTGACTCCAAATTAATTTGAGAGCTTCTTGTATGTGTTACTACAATTCTCTAATTTTTGTAGATTTTTGGGGTTAATTTGGTAGATCAAACAAATGTTTCCCCCCAAAACAGCGTGCTTTTAAGCAAAATGTGGTTTTGGTTAATTTTTGCATATGTTCAAATGGCTGGATTTTGAGTTCAACAAGGAATCTGGAAAAGTGCTTGATTAAAATGTTTTAGTAGATGTTCTCCCCTTTCTAAAAACTCTAATTTTATTAGATTTCGATAAGTATAGCAAAAGTTATGAGCTTTACAAGTTTCAGCTTTTGCTGTCCTTTTTGTTGTTCTTAAAATGTGTTCAAAGAGCTGGATTTTGAGCTCTATAAGGAATCTGAAAAGGTGGTCAACTAGAAAGTTGTATTAGATGTTCTCCCCTTTCCAAAAGTCCAATTTTGTTAGATTCCACTAAGTATAGCAAAAGTTACGAGCTTTACAAGTTTCAGCTTTTGCTATCCTTTTTGTTGTTCTTTAATTGTGTTCAAAGAGCTAGATTTTGATCTCTATAAGGAATCTGAAAAAGTGGTCAAATAAAAAGGTGTAGTAGATGTTCTCCCCTTTCCAAAAAGCCCAATTTTGTTAGATTTCGATAAGTATAAAAAAAGTTGTGAGCTTTACAAGTTTCAGCTTTTGTTGTTCTTTTTATTGTTCTTGAATTATGTTCATAGAGCTGAAATTTGAGCTCTATAAGGAATCTGAAAAGTGGTCAACTAGAAAGTTGTAGTACATGTTCTCCCCTTTCCAAAATTTCCAATTTTGTTAGATTCCGACAAGTATAGGAAAAGTTGTGAGCTTTACAAGTTTCAGCTTTTGCTGTTCTTTTAGTTGTTCTTGAATTTTGTTCAAAGAGCTGGATTTTGATCTCTATAAGGAATCTGAAAACGTAGTCAACTAGAAAGTTATAGTAGATGTTCTCCCTTTTCCAAAATATCCAATTTTTTTAGATTCCGATAAGTATGGTAGAAGTTGTGAGCTTTACAAGTTTCAGCTTTGTGTTGTCTTTTGTTGTTCTTGAATTTTGTTCAAAGAGCAGAGATTTGAATTCCATAAGCAATCTAAGAAAATTGTTAACTAGGATGTTGTAGTAGATGTTCTTTGCTTTCCATAAAGTCCAATTTTTTTAGATTCCGACAAGTATAGCACTGGCTATGACCTTTACAAGTTTCAGCTTTGTGCTGTCTTTTGTTGTTCTTGAATTTTGTTGAAAGAGCAGGGATTTGAATTCCATAAGGAATCTGAGAAAGTTGTTAACTAGGATGTTTTAGTAGATGTTCTTTGCTTTTCAAAAAGTCCAAATTTGTTAGATTCCAACAAGTATAGCACTGGCTATGACCTTTACAAGTTTCAGCTTTGTGCTGTCTTTTGTTGTTCTTGAATTTTGTACAAAGAGCAGGGGTTTGAATTCCATAAGGAATCAGGGAAAGTTGTTAACTAGGAAGTTGTAGAAGTAGTAATTAGCTTTCCAAAAAGTCTTTTTTTGTTAGATTCTGACAAGTATAGCAAAAGTTACGAGCTTTACAAGATTCAGCTTGTGCAGTCTTATTGTTGTTCTTTAATTGTGTTCAAGGAGCGGGATTTTGAGTTGCATAAGGAATCTGAAAAAGTGGTCAACTAGAGAGTTGTATTAGAGGTTCTCACCTTTCCAAAATGTCCTATTTGGTTAGAATCCGATAAGCGGAGTAGGAGTTATGACATTTACAAGCCACAACAGCTAGCCTTTTTGGCTGAAGCTTTGCTGTTTAGATTGTTTGAAATTTTTGTGCCTCTTATTGACTAAATCTGAGAAGGTTGTCAATTAGAGAGTTGTAGTAGAGGTTCGCACATTTCCAAAATGTCATATTTTGTTAGATTCTGCTAACCAGAGTGGGAGTTATGACAATTACAAGTCACAGCAGCTGGCCTTTATTGGCTGAAGCTCGCTGTTTAGATTGTTCGAAGTTTTTGTACCTTTTATTGACTGAATATGAGAAGGTTGTCAACTAGAGAGTTTTATTAGATGTTCTCACCTTTCTAAAATGTCTAATTTTGTTGAATTTCGATAAGAGTAGCATGTTTAATTGCTTCTAGGATATTAGAAGACTTTTATGTTGCTTTCACGAATAAAAGATCAAGTTTAATTAGTAGTTTGAATCATGCACTTGATTGTGATTAATAAGTGTTCCTTGTGTCCATAAGTAGCATGTTTATGTTAGGAAATAGTTCACGCTAATTGTTACCAAATTGTTGTCGCATACATAGCCAGTCGGCTCGTATGTAGCTTATTAGCTAGTACGTAGTTATTGTGCTTGACTATGGTGATATCATTGCCCTAGGAGCCATCGACCATCTAGACGTGTATTTATTTTACTCCTCATGGACTGTGGATGAGTCGCCCCTCGTGCATTATCAGATCTTAACTAGTGTAGGTTGATCGCGGGCCGGGAGTGTAAACGGAATCCAAGTTCAGGGTAATAGCATGCGAATACGTTCGTATTACCGAGGTCTTGGATCGATAGGCTATGAACAGGATCCTTAGTGATTCTGGTAAGTCTAGGTTAAGCATCTAGTAGAGTTTTCTCGCGAAGTCTGACTTAAGACCTAGCATATTGTGCTAGTAATGTTTTCATCCCTCAGATTGTTTAGGGTTAGTGACATCGTTAGGATAGTAACTTATGGCTATTACTACTTAACCTTTATATAGTATTATTTCGCCGAAGGGAAAGAGTTGGTGTTAAGGGTGATACCTTATGATCCGACCTATTCTATAGGCCAACACTAGGTGGTGTTATTGGTTCTATCCTTCCTGTCAAAGGGATACGGTCTGTGCCTTCTCACGAGTTGGGAGCACGGGATCCGTATCTCGTCTGTTAATTTCTGAAGTGTCATGATAAGAGCAGGAAGCTTCCTGTCGGAGCTAGGGGATGGACCCCCAGAACTCCATCATGTTCTATATCAGGAAAGGTGAACAGGCCATAGACTACGGTTTATAAGCTAGGGGACCATAGGGGATGCTTCGAGCTAACTTGTGTTGTAGTTAATCCGAAGGTTCGTCAGATTTTTGAGTGAGGTCCGATACGCCAGGCAATAGTGGCAAATGGAGACACCACTGTATGACTGCGAATGGCGGGATTGGACCATTTCAGGGCAACCTCATCAGTTACGATGTATCTTCAGAAACAGGTTGAGTACAAGAGTAGAATTCATGGCGCGGGTTCAAATCCCTATATATGAAGAAACAACTTGTTATGGGCGTATGTAGTATGGGTGACATAATGTTCCGGAGACTTGCTTGCATTAGAATAAGTGCATCATTGCATTTATTAATCTCACATTAGAGTCTAAGTTATAGCATACACAGACACATCAATTATATATACACTTATCATTTTCATCAATCTGTTTGTTTAAAGTTGAGAATCGCTGCTAATCATCAGGCTTAAAGCTTCAGTATATGTACTGACGTCCCCACTTCAATAGGTACTGGATTACAAAATTACAGGTACAGGATTCAGGAGGACTCAAGGAAAGAGAAGCAAAGTGTTGATTTTATTTCAATTGTAATATATGTTGGTTACCATTGTTTCAATTGTAAATTTATTTATGTTGAGAAGTATCCAAGTGAAAGTACCAAGTGTTATATATTATTCATTGTACTCTAATGTAAATTTTATTGAAAGTTTGTAACACTTGGGCTTGTATGGCATTATTGTAGTACTGATATAGTATATTGCAGTTTTATAACATTCGGACTTGTAATACATTTGCGTTGAATAAAAAGTTTTAAATTTTCCTGTTTTTCTGTGTATTGTGGCTAATTGAAGGAAAAGATTCTGGCTTATGTCATATTTTCCAGTATATGGAAATCGGGGCGTTACAGAGTGGTATCAGAGCCGACTTCAATTTACAGTCCAACACAGTAGGAAAATAAAACTTGGATGCCTTATAGGAGTCGGATTTTATCTAGTTGTAGACAATTATAATTCATATTGTGTTTCTTTCAACTTATGTTTTATAAATATTCTATATCTGGACTAATTCCGGTATAAGCATTTGAAGGATGGTATTCGAGGATATCCTAACTGAGGATGTGTTTATGAAAGAGAGTGATCCGATTTCAAGGGATGATCCGATGATCTCGAGCTAGGAACCGAAGGAGATTTTACTACAAGCTAACCTCAAGATGGAACCACCTTCACCACTGCAATGGCTAAGTATGGGCAATGCACAGCAATAGCGGCCAGCATACATCTGGGAATAAGGAAACTGAGGAAGTACGGAACCAGGAAAGGTCGTCAAGCTAAGAAAATGGGCGATGCTTGCAGAGCTATATTAGCAGGCCTAGCAAAGGAGCAGGAATACTTAGATTCCATATTGGCATGACTGCAGCATGAATGGGAGAAAATCCAGGAGACCACCAAGGTGTAGTATGCCATTTCTGCGAGAGAATTGGGCACAAGAAATCAGTCTGTCCATGACTACAAGGGAAAAGATCTGCACCAGCATCGGGTCCGAGAAACAAAGTCAGAAGCAGAAGATTCAAAAATTAGATGGCAAGTTTGGAGGCGCCAAGCCAGAAAGTTGTTTCCTATGTGGTGAGCAAGGATACTACAAGTCCCAATGTTCAGGGAAGAACCCTCAGGTGAAGATCCGTACATGTTACAATTGTGGGGAGATTGGTCATATCCGATCAGATTGTTCCTAGTTTCAGAAGAGTAGCAGCGAATCAGCCCCGAAGATGAACAATAAAAGAAAGGAGCCTGTTCACCAAGGGTGAGAGTTCGTACTTCCTAAGGGCAAGTTGAAGAAGGCAGAAGAACCATTACCAGTATGTGCATATGGAGTTGCAACTTAGTTTAAAAGTTGTATTTGAAATTTATTTTGGACTAAGAAGTAATATATAATGTAACACTTTTTCTAACCAAATGGATTTATATATATATGAAATCCAGAAACCCATTTTCTTCAATTTTTGTTCATCATATTCTTTTGTCTGAATTAATTTTTTCAAGTAGTTGAGATGTGTGCGGGAGGCAACTCTAGATTTAGTTTTGTTGATTACATCATCTGGAGCAATCCTCATTGCAGATTTATGCTATAAGGGCTGTAAACTCCAAATTGGAGGAAAGACCGTAAGTATAAGATTTGATAAAGTTGGACCTAGCAGGAATGAAAAAAGGGCACGCTGACCATTTGACTGCAGTTCTGAGCAACTACAGGAGCATTAGCTTTGTGCAAATTGTCAAAATGAATTCTAGGAGTCCGAAGTGGCATTTGTAGGCCATGTCCTATTCTAAGGAGGGAGTGGCTACCAAACCACGAACGATCGAAGTAGTGAAGTATTAGCCTCAGCCAAAGACCGTAAAGGAAGTAAGAAGCTAAATGATGAGATCAGGCAAGCCAGTATTGAAGTGATTACTCAAGATTATAGCTCAGTTTTGGCACAATGGAAGCTGCAACCAAGTCTAAGTAAACAAGTCAGAAGACTAAGGCAGGAGATGCAGGGATTGAAGCACCGAAGCGGCAAGTTGATCTCAGAATATCGGTATGGGCTTCATCACATGATTGCCCAGGAATTCAGAATGAATGACTCAAGTTGGGTTATTGGGGATCAGTTGACAAAGTCTGCATATTTTCTTCCGATAAAGATGACTTAGTCGCTAGAGAAATTAGCGGAAGTCCACATTATAGGCGTAATGAAGCAGCATGGAGTGCCAGTGTCAGTAGTTCTGACCAAGATTCAAAAGTTACATCTCGATTTTGGCAGAGTTTGCAGGCAGCTTTGGGAACAAGGTCGGGTTCTTTGGAGAACCAGTTTGTGGAGGAGCCACTTGGGAGCCGGAAAGCCATATAAGCTTTCTTTCCCTGAGTTATTTAGTGTATGGATATTTTTCTGTTCTCCTGACTAAACGTAGTTCTGAGAACAGAACTATTCTAAGAAGGGAGTCTTGTAATATCCCGGTTGGATATTATATGTATAATAATTATTTTTAAAATTAAAATATTTTTTATGGAAATTACTTAGTTTTAATAAATAATCATTATCTGTGTGTATATATATATATATATACAAGTATATATACGTATTGTATAGGTTTTGTGCACTTGTACAAATAGCTGTAAAATGCGTTTTTGAGAAAATGTCTATAAAATTCCGGGCTGATATTAAAAATTATTATTTTATTATTATTTAATTTTTATTTTCAGAATTGAAATATTTTTGATGGATACTACCCGGTTTAGTTAATAAACATTATCAACATATATATACCTGTCTGTATACATCTGTATTGTATCAAATTGGTACTGAAATCTTCCAAGCCGGTAATAAAACAATTTTTATTATTATTTCTGAATTAAAATATTTTGGTGGAGAATATTCGTTTTAACTAATAAAAATTATCTGTATAGACAGATATATGTATGTATATGTACTGTATCGATTTCGTACGTTTGTACGAAATCATGTAGTATGTGATTTTGGGAAATGTCTCTTATTTTTTATCAATCATGATCAAATGAAGGGTTAGGATTGAATTAGGGTGTGATTACAATTTAAATTTGCAAATTAATCACCCAATTGATTTAACCATGAGAATGAGAACACTTGTCTCATTCTCTACCACATCCCTCACTCCCCCTCTCCTATAACCCCCCCCCCCCAACCACCACACACACACACACACACCTTTGGCCGGCCACACACTGCAAGAAGCCCTTTCATTTTTGTTTCTCCATCTCCTTCTCATCTCACTCTCTCTTTAAATTTCTTTCTCTTCTTCTACTTGTTTTAATTTAGAAAAAAATGAGAAGAAAAGAAAAGAAAAAGAGATCAAATCAAAAGAAAGAGTGGGTTCATTTGTGAGGTGTTCTTGAAGAGGAGCAAGAACAAGGAGCAAGGAGGAGAAGAAGCTAGCTAGTTCTTTCTACACTTTGGGTGGGGGTTCTTAACTCAAATTGTTATTTTTGTTCTTTTATTTGCTTGTTCTGTGGACAAATTGGACTATTTTCATGTGCATATTGAAGAAATTGGACTAGAATAAATGCATTTGAAGATTGAAGTAGTAGAACACAAGTAATACCCTAAAGATCCAATCTAAATAACTAGTTTGTTATTATGGTAGTTAGAATTAATTACTTGTGTTAAAACTGGAATTTTGACTCCAAATTAATTTGAGAGCTTCTTGTATGTGTTACTACCATGCTCTAATTTTTGTAGATTTTTTGGGGTTAATTTGGTAGATCAAACAAACATTTCCCCCAAAACAGCGAGCTTTTAAGCAAAATGCTGTTTTGGTTAATTTTTGCATATGTTCAAAGCGCTGGATTTTGAGTTCCACAAGGAATCTGGAAAAGTTGTCAACTAAAATGTTTTAGTAGATGTTATCCCCTTTCCAAAAAGTCCAATTTGTTAGATTCTGATAAGTATAGCAAAAATTATGAGCTTTACAAGTTTCAACTTTTGCTGTCCTTTTTGTAGTTCTTAAAATGTGTTCAAAGAGCTGGATTTTGAGCTCTATAAGGAATCCGTAAAATTGGTCATATAGAAAGTTGTAGTATATGTTCTCCCCTTTCCAAAAAGTCCAACTTTGTTAGATTCTGATAAGTATAGCAAAAGTTACGAACTTTACAAGTTTCAGCTTTTGCTATCCTTTTTGTTGTTCTTTAATTGTGTTCAAAGAGCTGGATTTTAAGCTCTATAAGGAATTTGAAAAAGTGGTCAGCTAGAAAGTTTTAGTAGATATTCTCCCCTTTCCAAAAAGCCCAATTTTGTTACATTCCGATTAGTATAGCAAAAGTTGTGAACTTTACAAGTTTAAGCTTTGCCTGTTCTTTTTGTTGTTCTTGAATTATCTTTAAAGAGCTGGATTTTGAGCTCTTTAAGGAATCTGAAAAAGTGGTCAACTAAAAAGTTATATTAGATGTTCTCCCCTTTCCAAAATGTCCAATTTTGTTAGATTCCGACAAGTATAGCAAAAGTTGTGAACTTTACAAGTTTCAGCTTTTGCTGTTCTTTTTTGTTGTTCTTGAATTTTGTTCAAAGAGTTGGATTTTGAGCTTTATAAGAAATCTGAAAAAGTGGTCAACTAGAAAGTTGCATTAGATGTTCTCCCCTTTCCAAAATGTCTCAATTTTGTTAGATTCCAACAAGTATAGCAAAAGTTGAGAGCTTTACAAGTTTCAGCGTTGTGTTGTCTTTTGTTGTTTTTGAATTTTGTTCAAAGATGAGGGATTTCAATTTCATAAGGAATCTGAAAAAGTTGTTAACTAGGAAGTTGTATTAGATATTTTTAGCTTTCTAAAAATTCCAATTTTGTTAGATTTCGACAAGTATAGCACTGGCTATGACCTTTACAAGTTTCAGCTTTGTGATGTCTTTTGTTGTTCTTGAATTTTGTTCAAAGAGCAGAGATTTGAATTCCATAAGTAATCTGAGAAAGTTGTTAACTAGGAAGTTGTAGTAGATGTTCTTAGCTTTCTAAAATGTCCAATTTTGTTATATTCCGACAAGTATAACACTGGCTATGACCTTTACAAGTTTCAGCTTTGTGCTGTCTTTTATTGTTCTTGAATTTTGTTTAAAGAGCAGGGATTTGAATTGCATAAGGAATATGAGAAATTTGTTAACTGGGAAGTTTTAGTAGTTGCTCTTAGCTTTCCAAAAAGTCCTATTTTGTTAGATTCCGACAAGTATAGCAAAAGTTACGAGCTTTACAAGTTTCAGCTTGTGCAGTCTTTTGTTTTCTTTAATTGTGTTCAAGGAGCTGGATTTTGAGTTCCATAAGGAATCTGCAAAAGTGATCAACTAGAGAGTTGTATTAGAGGTTCTCACCTTTCCAAAATGTCCTATTTGGTTAGATTCCGATAAGCGGAGTAGGAGTTATGACCTTTACAAGTCACAACAGCTAGCCTTTTGGCTGAAGCTTTGCTGTTTAGATTGTTTGAAGTTTGTATACCTCTTATTGACTAAATCTAAGAAGGTTGTCAACTAGAGAGTTTTATTAGAGGTTCTGACCATTCCAAAATGTCCAATTTTGTTAGATTCCGATAATCGGAGTGGGAGTTATAACATTTACAAGTCACAGCAACTGGCCTTTATTAGCTGAAGATCGTTGTTTAGATTGTTCGAAATTTTTGTACCTTTTATTGACTGAATATGAGAAGGTTGTCAAATAGATAGTTTTAATAGATGTTCCCACCTTTCTAAAAAGTATAATTTTGTTGAATTCCGATAAGAGTATCATGTTTAATTGCTTCTAGGATATTAGAAGACTTTTATGTTGCTTTCACGAATAAAAGATCAAGTTTTGTTAGTAGTTTGAATCATGCACTTGATTATGAGTAATAAGCGTTCCTTGTGTTCATAAGTAGCATGTTTAGGTTGGGAAATAGTTCACGCTAATTGTTAGCAAATTGTTGTCACATACATAGCCAGTCGGCTCGTATGTAAGTTGTTTTGCTCGTATGTAGTTTATTAGCTAGTACGCAGTTATTGTGCTCGTCTAGGGTGATATCATTGCCCTAGGAGCCATCGACCATCAAGACGTGTATTTATTTTACTCCTCGTGGACTGTGGACGAGTTGCCCCTCGTGCACCGTCAGATCTAAACCGATGTAGGCTGATCGCGGGCTGGGAGTGTAGACGGAATCCATGTTAAGGGTAGTACTTAGCGAATACGTTCGTATTGTCAGGGTCTTGGATTGATAGGCTATGAAAAGGATCCTTAAGGATTCTGGTAAGTCTAGGTTGAGCACCTAGTAGAGTTTTCTCGCGAAGTCTGACTTAAGACCTAGCATATTGTGCTAGTAATGTTGTCATCCCTCAAATTGTTTAGGGTTAGTAACATCGTTAGGGTAGTAACTTATGGCTATTACTACTTAACATTTATTGATTATCATTTCGCCGAAGAGAAAGAGTTGGTGTTAAGGGTGATACTTTATGATCCGACCTATTCTATAGGCCAACACTAGGTGGTATTATTGGTTATACCCTACCTGTTAAAGGAATACGGTCTGTGCCTTCTCACGAGTTGGGAGCACGAAATTCGTATCGCGTCTGTTAATTTTTGAAGTGCCATGACAAGGGTGGGAAGCTTCCTGTCGGAGCTAGGGGATGGACTCCCGGAACTCTGTCATATTCTATATCAGAAAAGACGAACAGGACTACGGTATATGAGTTAGGGGGCCACAGGGGATGCTTCGAGCTAACCTGTGTTGTAGTTAACTCCGAGGGTTCGTCAGGTTTTTGAGTGAGGTCCGGTACGTCGGGCAATAGTGGCAAATGGAGAAACCACTATATGACTGCGAATGGCGGGATTAGACCATTTCAGGGCAATCTCATCAGTCCTGTTGTATCTTCAGAAACAGGTTGAGTATAAGAGTAGAATTCATGGTGCAAGTTCAAATCCCTATATATGAAGAAACAGCTTGTTATGGGCGTATGTACTATGGGCTGCATATTGTTCCGAAGACTTGCTTACATTAGAATAAGTGCATCATTGTATTGGTTAATCTTGCATTAGAGTCTAAGTCATAGCATACACAGACAACCAATTATATATACACTTTTCTCTTTTCATCAAACTGTTTGTTTAAAGTTGAGAATCGCTGCTAGTCATCAGCCTTAAAGTGTCCGTATATGTACTGACGTCCCCACTTCAATAGGTACTGGATTGGAAAATTACAGGTACAGGATTCAGGAGGACTCAAGGCAAGAGAAGCAAAGTGTTGATTTTGTTTCAATTGTAATATATGTTGGTTACCATTGTTTCAATTGTAAATTTATTTATGTTGAGAAGCATCCAAGAGAAAGTACCAAGTATTATATATTATTCATTGTACTGTGATGTAAATTTTATTGAAAGTTTGTAACACTTGGGCATGTACGGCTTTATTGTAACACTGATGTAATGTATTGTAGTTTTATAACATTCGGACTTGTAATACATTTGTGTGAATAAAATGTTTTAAATTTTCTCGTTTTTCTGTGTATTGTGGCTAATTGAATAAAAAGATATTGGCTTGTCACGGTTTCCTAGTGTATGGAAATCAGGGTTTTACACCACCACCAGCGAAGACAGAACCATGGCTCACTTCCCCTTGTCGACCTTAGAAGAAGAGGTCGAAGGGGGCACTTCGGCTCGACCTGAGTGGGAGGCCTCTTCACCCGTAGATACCCTAGACATCTGTTAAAATAAAAATAAATTACCTGCTGATGTGACCACTTCGGTCGGAAAACTCGTAAAAGACCATCGGAACCTTCCACAAGCACTAAATAGAGAGATTCACAGGTGAGGTGAAAGTGAGGAAGTGTGGTAAAATGAGGAGGGGGGATTTTTATAACAAACCTTGGAGGGTTTGGGCCAACAACGTATTTGGCCCTTAGGAAGCCCGATAGGCATGGAATCCTAAGCAGTCGGAATGCAAAACGACAAAAGAGTCGGAATGCAAAACGACAAAAGAGTCGGAATGCAAAACGACAAAGAGGTCGGAAGGCAAAACGACAAAGGAGTTAGAATGCAAATCAGCACAACTGCTCCCCGACCATAAGAGCGGGTCGCTCGATCGTCCACCACAACATGTCGAGCAGACGATGTTTCAAGCGAAAAATGGGCAAAATGGCATTGACTAGTCAACGGTCTAGAGCCGCATGTCGCCTGCCTGTAGTTCGACATTCACTCGCCCATCGTTCGACATTTGCTTACCAAGCTCACCACAACATGTCGAGCAAGCGATGTTCCAAACAAAAAAGGGGCAAAATAGCGTTGACCAGTCAACGGTCTAGAGCCATGTGTCGCCCACCTGTAGTTCAACATTCGCTCGCCCATCGTTCAACATTTGCTCGCCACGCTCGCCACAACATGTCAAGCAGACGATGTTCCGAACGGAAAATGGCCAAAATGGCATTGACCAGTCATCGGCTTAAAAGCCACGTGTCACTCGCCTGACGTTCGATGCACCGTTCGCCCCGTTCGCCGCCACATGTTGAATAGACGATGTTCCGAACGAAATGTGGGGAAAATGCAAGTCCCTGATTGGCCGCCCGATCACTTTGAAAACCGCGCCAGAGCTCGATCAACACTCCAGATTGCGCCACATCGATATTCGTATGATTAATTCTTTTATTTTAATTATAAGTCGAATTAATTATTTAATAATTGTGAAAAAATGATTAAAAATTTAAAAAAATTAATTAAAAAATTCTAAAAAATAATTATAAATTCAGGGAAATATTTTTTGGGCTCCTAGATAAATAATTATTAATTAGAACTATTAATTAATACTTTTTGAAAATAGATCATCACTTCGCAAAATTGAATAAAAATTCAAAAAATAATTAAAAATTAGAAAAAATCCAGAAAATTCCGAGAATCATCTTGGGCACTTTGAAAACTCAATTTAGCGTCGTTCCACCTCGAGCAAGATCAAACTCCCTTAAGAACCCCGATAAAATTTCGTACTCCATTAGAATAACAAAACTACTCCTCAAAGACTGTTAAACTCAGTCTCCAGGAGTGGGGGGCTCGTGATATAGCTAAAAATAGAATTAAATCGGGACCGTTCAAACTGCACACGAATCTTAAAGCTCTCAGGGGTAAAACAGAAATTTCACCTACGAACGGGTTCGAATGGGAAACTGGGTCTTTCTTCAAAGCCCAATAGCCCAAAAACGGATCTATCCTACTGGGTATGGGTAGCAACCCGCTACAAACCAATCCAAATGGATAAGAGCATCTGTAGTCGTTAATGTTAAATTTATCCATATATCGATAAATAGAAATAGATATTAGGATTTCGCTGCACTCGTCGTAAGCTATATTATAGCAAACAATTATTTAATATTAAGCGACGGCATTTCGTATGCCGTCGGAGGCCGAAAAGTGAAAAATGCATGCGGAATCGTCGGACGGCACACGAAGTGCCGTCCGTTTAAAAAAAAATAATAAAAAAAAAAAAAACCCACCCGTGTGTCTAGGGCGGCACATAAAGTGTCGTCCAACACACTTTTGGCCTGTAGCCCCATTCCCAAGCTTGATTCCCTACTTTATTTACAATTCCCCTAATTTCATATTGCCGTTGGATAGATGACAAAGTAAATATAGCCATTGAAATGAATGGGGGCAATCTCGTCAATCGGCAAATTTTTTTTTTTTAATAAATTCCAAACGGACGGCACATCGAGTGCCGTCCGGGAATAGCGGAAATGGCACAGACGGCACATAGAGTGCCGTCCGACGGTGGGCTTTATTTGGATTTTGGGATTTAATTAATCGGTTTAATTAGAAATTTTTCGAACGGACGGCATTTCGAGTGCCGTCCGACGCTTATAATAGTAATTTTTGGAGTGGGACGGCTCTTCGAACGCCGTCCCTCAGATATCGATAAAAGCTATTTTGTCTCTCATATATAGCAATCCATTGTAGCGATTTATCGATAATATCGATATATAGCAAACGACTGCAGCTACTTTTTAAGCTAAATATTGATATTATCGATATATAGATAACGACTACAGATGCTCTAAGGAGTGATTCAAATTCGTGGCTATCCCTAAGAGACAGTTTCAACTATCTCTCTTATCACGAAATGAGTCAAACTCTCTTCTTATCCATAAACATCCAGAAGTAGAGATTTATCCTTATCTCGAAACTGGTTCCTAAGACGACTATAAATACCCCTCTCCCTCCACCGTGACAAGGTAATCAATATTTTTCTACCTAAAGCTCTTTCATAATCCTTCATATTACTGATAAGAGCGTCGGAGGGTCGTCGCCGGGATCCATCCCAGTATATCGAACTTTGTGCAGGGTTCGCGGTAGTAGCAAGAAACCAGTCAAAATGCTGGTGAAAGTCAACAGGTTTGCTGACTTGTTTTCTTCAAGAATCCACAAATTCATCTATTTGCTCCCACACCCGAAATCCGCAGCAACAAAACCCACCCACCAACACCGCTACAACAGGGTCCCACTGAAAAATTAGCACCAACACCACCATCCCCTTTCTGCCACTTGCTCCACCACCGCCACAACCCCTAAAACTACGTCCGACCATGCCTCAATCCTCCTTTCCACTTTCAAAGGAAATTGTAACGATAAACAAACACCAACCAACATGGCACCAGAAAATTCTGCTTTGAAAAATCTTGATTAGAAATCAAAGGTTTCCACCATTTGGTTAGGGAAAATTGAAATTTTCCAACCAGAGGGACGCAAGACAGCCATCTAATGTGAGAAGATCAAATGCCTTCTAACTAGGCTAAGAGCCTGGAACTGTTAACTTTTTGCGTCCATCTGGAAAACAAAAGATAACCTTTTGGAGGATATCGAAACCCTTGAGAGGAATGAATGCCTAACCCAAGAGGATAGATCCGAGTTATTAGAATCCTGAGATGAATTAGCGAGAATCTACAAACTAGAGTAAATTAAGTGGAAACAATGCTCTAGGGTTCACTGACTAAAAGAAGGCAATACAAACATGGCTTTCTTCCACCGTGTTGTGAGTGCAAATAGGAGGTCAAAACCTCATTCAATCCATTGAAACGGACTCCGGACCAATTCAAGAAGAAAGCCCTATTTGAAAAGTGTTCCAAGAGTCATAAGCAACTATTTGGAAGTAGGAGAGAGTTTCATATCCCCTTACAAAATGACTTCTGACCAAATACAGCGAATGACCTAGCAAATGACCTACATTGGATTGAGGATCCATTTAGAATGGAAAAAGTCAAAGTGGTCATGTCACATATGGGAAATGAAAAAGCTCCATGCCGAGACGGTTTCCCAATCATGTTTTATCACATCTTTTGGGACGATATCAAAGATGGTCTGATGGCAGTCATTGACAAATTCTACTCCCACCAACGGAACCTTGGATGCCTAAATTCTGCCGAAGTAGTACTCATTACCAAAAGGGAAGACTCACGAAAAGTGGGAGACTTTAGACCAACCAGTCTTCTCAACTGCTCAATCAAGATCATCACCATGGTCCTCCCATCAATGCTTGGATGGATTATTGATAGGCTAATTGGAAAGAACATAATAGACTTATCAAAGGTAGGTGTATCCTTGACTGTGTTGCCACAACAGAGGAAACAATCCATAACTGCCACAGACAAATTCCAAGTGCAAGCTCCTAAAAACGATTTCGATAAAGCCTACGATTCAGTTGAATGGGAGTTCGTTATCAAAAGTCTTAAAGGAATGGGATTTTGAACAAGGTGAATTTGATGGATCCAACAATGTTTCACTACGAGAAAAATTGCTATCATGATCAATGGAAAGGCAGGGAATCCATTTTCCTACAACCGAGGGCTACGCCAAAGCGACCCTCTTTCTCCACTCATGTTCACCTTGGTTGCGAATACCTTGAGGGATATGACCAAAAACTGCAACGCAATAGGATGGTTCACTCCAGCCGATCAAGGCAAGAATATAGTTGTGTGTTCTATCCTACAATTTGCATACGGCACTCTCCTGTTTGGTAACGGGTCCATCAAAGAAAGGGTGGCCTTCAAGAGAACCTTGTACTGCTTTGAATTGTGGTCAGGTTTGCAGGTGAACTTCCACGGAAGCATAATTATCTCAATCACGTTCTTGGACAAGAAAATTCGGGGCCATGCCACCAAACTACAAGTTAAAGTCATTCCCTATCTGATGCTTAGGATTGCCACTGAGGCAAGCTTCGAAAGGAGGACTGGTTACCAATTGTGGATCGGGTGGAAGCATGCCTAGCAGGCTGGAAAAGGAAGTCTCTATCACTAGGCAGTAGAGTTACTCTCATCAATTCAGTTCTATCTAGCCAACCTAAATATTACATGTCCTTCTATGAGATTTCTTGATGAGCGATTCAGTGGATAGACTGAGTTCGCAAACAATTCTAATGGAAGAGAGTAGAACCATCCAGAGGGGGGTTACTTCCTTATACGATGGGAAAAGGCTTGTATAAAGCAAGCCCATGGGGGCCTAGGCATCATTGACCTCAAGGACATGAACCTAGCTCTGTTAGGCAAATGTTGGTGGAAAATTTTCACCCAAATGGCGAAGGATGGTAAGAATCATTACAACATAACCTTACAGGAAAGGGAACTCGGTGAGAAAGGTTCCGCGTAGGCCTAGAATGTCTTGGATCTGGAGCGGACTCACTAAGGAATATGACCCATTCAGTAGATGCACTTCAAACTTTACAGGAAATGGTTAGTCTACAAGATTCTGGTCGGACCATTGGTGTGGGGGGACAACCCATGAAATGACTATTCCCCGATCTATTTGATAGATGCCCACATCCACACATCTCAGTGGCTAACGCATGGAAGAGAGGCAACTGGAATCCTATTCCAAGCCCAAGACCTTTGCAACAACTGGTGACCAGGTTAGCGGAACTTAGATAACATATCCTTGCATCGGGCGTTAAACACACTTCAGGACCTGACAGTCAAGCTTAGGAGTTAGACAACATGGGCCAATTCACGATCTGTTCACTCTATTCCAAAATACACTAGCGTGGGTGCAACCCTCCCTAACCGACAATAGCATGGAAGGTAAAGCATTCACTAAAGGTCAGAGTATTCTTATGGTTGGTGCTCAATGATGCGATCTCACGCTCAAAAACTTTACCAAGACAACCAAACATTGCAACCACTTGTGGTTTTTGCAATGCACACATGGAAACGAGGAATCACCGATTCCTCAAATGCCCAAGAAGCAAAGCCGTGTGGCTTGAGATTCTCCCTGGCGTTGGGGCAACCTTTTACACTACCACCTACGACAACCTCTGGATAGGCAACACCTTTACAAGAAATAGGAATGACATGAAAGAAGCTTGGCACATAGCGATCGCCGCTACGACTTGGACTCTCTGGCTAGACATGAACAATCTTATTTTCATCGTTCTTGTATTTTCCCATCCATGGAAAGCTCACTAAAATCATGCACTTGATTTCCTTTAGGATAGAGGGCGCAACAGCATGAGCTAGAGATCGCACCAGCAGGTTGTTCCCAGAGACCTATGATGATGAGAAGATCGAGATAGGCCCCACCATTGGATAGAGCCTACCACCAAGGGCTGTTGGGGGATTCTACTTTTTTATTTCTTCATGTTTTGTTGGTTTATTTTCTGCTTGGTTCATTGCCTATCCTATTAGGGTTGTTGAAGACTGAAATCATTGTACTTTCTTTTGCTTGCTTTGCCCAGTTTCTCCTAGTGTATTTCGTTATTTTCTCTTAAATGAAATCAGGTGGCTATACTCCAACTTTAAAAAACAAAAAACAAAAAAAAAAACAAAAAGGAACAATACCCAAGCTAAACCTGCGATATCAGTAAAGAAATCGCCCTTTTCTCAACTGCACATAATTGCTGCTGATAATAGTTGCTAATTTAGCCCTGAGTTCAGATGAAGATGTGTTTTAGCTGCAACCACAGACATTTTCTTAGAAACCATGGTTTCGCTACAATGTTTAGTTGGCTGTCAATATCAAACAACTCCACTCCAACTACCTTTCGACAGTATCTGTATCACCAAAGTTGAGAACTTGATATACAAATCAGTTAAGTAGAGAGAAGACAAGGTGATTTCTTTGAGAGAGTGAAGGGGCTTTACGTAGTTACTTGGCCACAAAGCCGAAACAAAAGTAAATAATGAATGAAATATCTCTAATCTTATAATGGGAGGGTTGGGGTTGTCATTTGTAGACAATATATAATTTGTAGACATTCAACCATTTAATCTCTACCATTCATTCTTAAGTGGGAGTTATATTAACCATTCATTTTACTCAACTGTTGTTAGTTACCATAATATCCTCAAAGTTCAACTTGAGACGTTTTAGAGTGCTGAGATTTTCCTATGTTATTTTGGCAATGTCTGTCATTGCCTACAGTTCTGTAATTTGTGGACTTTATTTTTTGTATTCCTTGTTTCAATTTTACTCCTTGTAATTTTTGTTATGTACTCTCGCTATTGTATGTTTACCTCTGAATAAAATCTTCGGCTAGAGTCTCACGACTCTATCCGCTTACTCCCAAAAAAAATTATTTATAAAAGTAACACTCATATAAAATAAAAGTTTGTGTCACTATGAATAATTTGTAAAGAGTATGTGATGAGTAAAGGGAGGTTTCAGGTTCAAAGCCAGATTACATCTTATTATTTACTACTAAAAAAATAATAATAATAATTAGCACGTGCATCGCACGTGCAGATTACTATATACTAATCTCTAATATTATAATGGAAGAGTTGAGATTGTCATTTGTAGACAATTAACCATCTAATCACAACCATTTATTTTTAAGAGTTATATTAATCATTCATTTGCTCAACTGTTGTTATTTATAAAAGTGTCACTTATATAAAATAAAATAAAGTTGTTGCCAGTGAGAGAGTAATTTGTAAATATTATGTGAAGAATAAGAGGGAGTTCGGATACTCTAGATATTCTTATACCATGTAAAGTAACTACTGTATACTCAAATACCATACCATAATAGTCTAATGAATGATATAAGACAAATGAACTCAAACCCCAAAAATTCTGAAGCCTTGCCATGAAAAATTAAGACTACAAACACACAAAAGGCCATATATGATATTATATAAAAGATTCTTTTAGGTTCCCTGGTTTTCATGCGTAAATTGCAAGCAAAGAGAGTTTGCTTCTAAGTTCTAAGCATCTATAACAACACATGATCAGGAAACTGATTGCCTGGATGAAAATGTCATCCCACGCCCCAAACCAGCAGCAAACCCTAACAAAGACAGAAAAGCAAACAAATAAATTTCACTCCATAAATAGCTTCATTGTCACTGTTCCTTCCAAATCCTTCCAGTGACCCTCAGCTTCAGTTCCTTGCGGTCGCCACCAGAGAAGAAAAGTGCCATGTTTCGTTGGATAATAAGGCCATCATAGCTGTCACGAACCTTTCTGTGGCTATCCCTTATGCTTCTCGGAACACCTTGCCAGATCATCTTGCACCCGTTCGCTCCAACCTCTAAACTGTAGTTGTAGTTTTTGGCTTCACTGTCATCCCCCATGAATCGCAAGAATGCTATGTAAACAGGAGCCATTCCGAGCTGAAATGCCTCAAAGTGCAAGCAGAAATACTGCCCAAAGCAACTGAAAACCTGGGAAATATCATATAAACCCAAATTTTTTTTTTTTTGATCGTTTATAAACCCATATGTTATTATATCATTACTGCTATAATTCTGAATTTAACTAACCATTAACAAAACCAAACCTATTTGGCCAAATTTCTGACTTAACACTATCTATGGTTGGAGTGTGAGACTGACTTTTAACCCTGTACTTTCAGGTAGCTAGCTATATTTAAGCTGGAATCCATCCACTCATCCTGTCATAATCCTACCAGATTGATTTGCATGTGCGCTGCTACATACAAGATCTTTACAAATTTCTGGAATATAGGGTACATTATTAGTGGGGTATATTATCATGTTCCCTAATTCCCAATACAGCTTGAGAAGGAAAAAACCAAATTAGTGCAAGTCGGATTCATGCGCAATGGAATGAGGACTGGATTCCAACAGTACTTTCAATTTATAAATTATAATGGTAAGACTATCTCTTATAGATTTTAGACTTTCATAATAAACACTAAGTTTCAGTTGTGATGTTATTGGGTCAGTACAAGACGAAGCAATCAACTTATAAATGATAAAATGAGCATCAGGAAGGTGGATGGTCAAAAGCAATGTCATTGTGTTGAAGAGCCTCCCATTTTTTAGCACGAAAGAGACTAATCATGCACAGAGATATTGTTAAAAAATTCATGTGTTGGAAGGGTTCAAGTTAGAAAACTTTTGTCGTACAAATTTACACGAGATATTTACAAAGATGCTGGACTCCTTATTTTTCATCGGATGACATAGACCCCGCGATTGTCGCTCCATAGAAACATCTAAAGAAGGGGGGGAAATCTCATGAACAATGGTCTGTAAATAATTAGAAACCAATTGTTCCAGCTTTTGGAAGTCAACAATACTATTGGTGGGTGCATTTCCTAAAGTGATAACTGATAACCACTAGTTCATACTTCATAGATCCTATAATCTACTCATCCAAAAGTTTCCTTTTTTGCCCCCATGAAAATGTAGTTTGTACTAGTGGTACAACTGGCATGACCCTCCAAGTTATTGTACTTCACAATAGTGTCATAATGACATGCACATACAAAGAAGCAATCTCATAGAGAAAACGGAAAGAAAAGATCAATTGAAGATCAGAATAATACCGTCAGCATCCATGTTGCGTTCTCAACCTCTTGTGGATTTGATTTGACGTATCTGTGGTTGAAAGTGCTTCCACTATGCATGTCAACCTTGTGATCATCTTTCAAATGAGTCACCAAGTGAGGAATATCACCAACAACAGTACACTCAGATCCGGCGTAGGGACAACTATAGGGCCGATATACGCACTGTGATTCATGCTTCAGCTTGCAGTAGTAAGGATAAATACCAATACACCCAAAGCTCTGGAATTTGCAAGGCAATTCAAGAGAAGCAGCCACTTTTTCTAAGGCAAGACATCTAATGTTGCCCAGTTCATGTCTGCAGGTGGGACAGCGATTATGTACTCTTGGCTTGCAACCAGAACACAATGTATGGCCATTTGAACACTGCAAACACAGAAACAGAGTAACGTACATACATTTAAAGTTATACAAAATACAGGAGTCGTGAAGAGATCAGGAACTGGGTCCAAAGACACATCCTATGAACCTCACTCTCCAAAGAAAAGAAACATAATCTGTAGGGAATAAAAGTTGAAAAAACATCTGAAATTTTCTAAGCTGGATGAATATGGGTGTAGGTTGGATGCCAATAATCTAGATTCATAGTAAATATGTGGTTGTTACCAATATAACACAAAACAAGAACAAACCCAAAAATACAATCATTAAATGGTATAAATACCAACAGTATACCCAAAAAAGAAAGGCTTGACTAAAGAGAATGATAAAAGTAACTATAAGAACAAGAAATACCCCAAGTAATACAGAACAAGTATACAAGCAAGGATATTGCATAAAGATGACCTGATGGATGGGCGGATACATTGCATTTAAGCAAACAGGACATTCCAGAAGTTCACGAACATTGCTAGCGACAACCACATTTGATTTGGGTGAGTGTGGAATATGATCTCCCATACAGTCAGTAACTTCCATATTATCTTCAATTCTAGGAGGATCAATGACAACGGCATCAGGATTAACTCTCACATCATCAAAATATGTAGCACCTGAGGCCATCATAATTTAGGAGCCAATGGAAAATACTGCAAACCTGCATAGAGTATGAGACAAGCAAATTCAACATTTACTCAACTGTAAGGTCAACAAAATTGACAAAACAAAGCACCAATATAAGATCCATGCACAGATGACGGTTCAAAAACAAGGTCAAAATTTTCTACTTCGCTTTCTGCCTTAGTTAACTTCAGTATCAACACAAATTTTAGGCATGCTTCATAGCAGGTAACTTGATAATTTACTAATGCAAACAACATAAATGTCATACAAGACAAGGCAATATGACCTAACAAAAAAGGACAGCCACTAAAGCGATGGTATTTCTGGTATTATGTAATATTTGTGCATACATCTGAAGCATTAAACAATATTGTGCAGGAACCAGGATGCCTTCATAAGAGCATCTCCAAGGGGACTAACCAAAATGGCTAGCCAAATTGTCAAAATTGTAAATTTGCCTAGTGAATTTGGCTAGCCATTTTGGTTCATCTCCAATCATGCTAGCCAAATTCACTAGCTATCTAATATTTTATTATTTTTCAAAAAAAAAAACATAATAAAAACCCACAGTAATTAAAAATCATCTTATCCCACTACAAAATTAAAACCCACAGTAATTAAAAATCATCTTATCCCACTACAAAATTAAAACCCCACTACAAAATTAATACCCCAACCCACCCCACAGTAATTAAAAAATCATCTTGTCTTATCTTCTCACCTTCTCCTCCTTCTACCTCTCCCCACGAACTCAACCTCCTCACGTTCTCCCTCTCTTTTTTCCAACGCCGAAATCACCACCACCCAAATATCAACGAAGAAGATGAACAGGGCCAAAAGCTGGAAGCTTGGAGGTACACGCGATTACACTGAAGCGACGCGATTACACTGAAGCGACGCGATTACACTGAAGCGACGAGATTGGAGGTACACGCGGTTATTTTCCCCAATTTTTTAAGTTTGCCGAGCCCCCTTCTCCCTCTCTATTTTAGCTAGTACTGTTCACGCTTGGTAAAATGGCTAGCCAATTTGGCTAGCCGTTGGATTGCCAAATTGATGGTGGCTAGCCATTTTTGCCGATGCCTGGCAATTATACAGAGCCCTTGGAGATGCTCTAACAAAGTCTTAATTAAGTTAACTTTCTTTCGGTGGCATTCTCCTTATATACTAAAAGGGGTGAGAGCTCACTAAAGGTGATAGACATGGATTTAATATAAATGCATTAGGGTTCCCAAATCTCAGCACTCAAACAAGCAGCACTCAAATAAGAAGGATCAAACAATATAACCCACTCTTCAATGAGAGTGAAGTTTTAGAAGTTCATAACACTCCTCACTAGTTCATAACTAAGGAAGCATTCAGTGTAAACCTAAGCAGGAACATGCTACTTTCAGAAGTTCCTGGAATAAACAATCTTCTAGCATATAGTATATAGGAAAAATCAAGAGGTCTTTGCTCCCAATAGTGAACTTTAATGGTGATCATTTGTATTCCCGACAACTGCTAAAGAGAAGAAACCATTAGTGAACTAGTCTGGATGCAGCATGAAGATCGAATACAGGGGTTTGCTCTCCTCCCTTTAACTAAGATTAGTTTATGCTATTTAAGCGTTCTACAAGAGTTTGGTCAAAACTTCCACATTAAGTGTACATTCAACAAGTGTGATTGAAAACCAAGAAACATATTTTCTCGAAAAAAATTTAGTTTGATAAACATGTTCTGTCAAATATTGCCTATTAGCAAGCTTATATAAAACTACTCAACCACTGCAAATTTTTGGTAATTCAATCTAAATAAATAGTCAAACCTTTTGCTTTATAGAACAGTATTTCTTCATCTTCAATAAATTTTACTAGGGTAGAATTAAAGTAGCGAGAATGTGTTTCCCATGTATGGCCATCGTATCACGAAATCATGAACTAGCAGTCTAGCACAAGATATACAGTGGAAGTAGTGTAAAATTAGTGTCTGGAAATTTCAACATAGTTAGAAAAAGTTGTGTATAGCTTAAAATGCACACTTCATACCGGAAGTACCTAAGACTTTGCTCAAACTGGCCTTAATATAGCCCAAATACACCATAAATCATATGTTTTGAAATGTTACTTTACACCATAAACACTAGGGTCTGCTACAGCACTCTAATTACATATTATATAATTAGAAAATAATGAACTATAATATGTGACAATATGATGTTGTACATCAACAATATTTGTATGTAACTTTCTTACATGTCAGTATAAATTATTCCAAAATCTAAAACCATATCATTTTAGTTCATTTTAAAACTTTTATTTACTTTATTTGAGATCATATTATTATTTGTTTGTTAAGAAAGAAAAAAAATTTAAAATTAAAATCACGTAGCTTAGACTATGCATTGCGCTGTTTACACTTTGTGCGGCTAAGAGATACTGTACTACACTACAAGTTTCTCTTTTTGAAACATTACTTTGGAAAACAAAAACACGCACTCATGATTGGGGACACCATACTTCACCGACATTGTTCTGAAAATAAAGAATTTGAACATTTCCGATGTAATTGTTATTACACATGTATACTTAAATGCAGAAGAGCTACAAGTTAGAGTACTAGTCTCAAACATTGAGTAGCAATTTGCAATTGACTCGGGCACCACCTGCAAATTTGAACAAAAAATTCTCACTCCATACTTGGGTGAAGATGTCATCAACTCCTCGTCATAACCAAATTCCAAATGTCAGCAACCATATTACCCCAAAAATAAATAAATCCTATCCAATTTCACACAAGTAAGCTTAATGTTGTGACCAACATATTATATTCACTGTAAATTAGTCCCTGCAACGAACTTTTAAATTGCGGATTTGCCTCAAAATCAAACGATCCGCAGTAATCCACTAGATCTACCAAATTCCAGCATTCAAATCAAGAAACGGAAAAAGAAAAAAAAAATTTGAGAGATCTCAACGACGAACTGCGAATGGTGAGTACATACATACCTCTTCAATTTCCAAGTGGAGGAGAACGAGGAGGAGATCGTGAACAAGTGGAGACAATGGCTTGGTCAAAAATAGATAGATAGATGGATCTCTCTCTCTCTCTCTCTCTCTCACTCTCTCTCTCTCTCTCTCTCTTTTAGTTTAGGGTTTTGGTGACGACCAAGGACGAACGAGGGAGTCAGAATTCGAATTAAAAGCCCGTTCGTTAATCTCCCTCTGTCATTTTGTAATTTTATTTATTTATTTATTTATTTATTTGTTTTTACATTGGGGAGCGAGCGGTGTGGTGTTCTTACGGTGATTGAGGTTGGTTAAGGTGTACCGCTCGATTTTGAAGGGAGGAGGCGGGCAACGGTATTGTCGGTTGAGTGCCACGTGTCCTGATCGGATGTCAGAAAAGTTTGAATTGGGGTGTTTGACTGTTTGATAAGTGTTGAATGGGTTAGAGCATCTGTAGTCGTTTGCTAAATATCGATAAAATAAATATTTGACTAAAAAACGCGTTGCTTTCGTTTGTCAAATATTCATTTTATCCATATTTCGCTACAGTCGTTTGCTATAAATGAGAATGGGTTTGAGATTTATCCATATTCGAGCGACGGCACTCGAAGTGCCGTCCGTCCCACAAAAAAAAGTAATATTTTTTTCGTCGGACGGCACTTCAAGTGCCGTCGCTTGATTTTTTTTTTTTCCAATTAAAAAACCCCAAATTCCTCGGACGGCACTTCATGTGCCGTCCCTTGAAAAAAAAATTTCCAATTAAAAAACCCCAAATCGTAGGCCCAAATTCCTCGGACGGCACATGAGCCGTCCGGAGTTTTTTGTAATTTTCAAATTTTTTTTGCAATTTTTGGAAATGTTTTTTGCACTTTTTTTAATTTTTTTTGCAATTTCTGAAATGTTTTTGTAATTTTTTGTATTTTTTTCGTAATTTCTGAAATGTTTTTGTAATTTTTTATTTGCACCCCGAGTACGAATTTTTATTCCTCCGATGGCATTTCGAGTGTCGTCGCTCCATTTTTTAATTTATTTTTATTTTTTTTTTCTCCGACGGCACATGAAGTGCCGTCGCTTATTATTTTATTATAAAAGGTTAAAAAATAGCTTTTGACGACTACAGCAAAACTTCGATTCCTATTTCCATTTATCCATATATCCATATTTTTCCCTTCAACAACTACAGATGCTCTTAGAGCATCCACAATTCGTTTGCTATATCTGCCAATTTCCCATTTTTTTGAGAAATGAGACGCTGCAATCGTTTGCTATTATGGCAAAATAGCTACAGTGCGTTCTCATTTATGAGAAATAAATTTGGCATTCTCAAATTATAAGAGACGATACAAGTTGTCCCGTCCCAATTTTTTTTTTTTTTAATCCCGTCGGACGATACAACATGTCTCGTCCAAATTATTAATTTTTTAATCACGTCGGACGATACAACATGTATCGTCCCAATTTAAATTTTTTTTCAAATGATCGAACGGTCAAATTCGTCTGGAGAAAAAAAATCAAAAAATACCCCGGACGAGACAAGTTGTCTCGTCTCAAGCTAAAAAGCTTGGGACAGGACAACATGTCCCGTTCAGGTTTTAAGGAGAGTATTAGTGGTAGGTTTAGTTCTTTTAATTAGGTTTAGTGGGTGATTAATTAGGTTTAGGTTATATGTTAATATTTAATTTATTTAATTAACATATTTTAATATTTAATAAGTAATTAATTAAATCTTAAAAAAGAAAAATTAATGGACGAAATAAGTTGTCTCGTCCTACTCAAATTTGAGCAAAAATATAGCAAACTACCACTGCAGATGATTTGGCTATTTGCTATTACTGTAGCTTCCATTTGCTCAAAAATGAGAAACACCATTGTGGATGCTCTTAGAAATGGGGGACTAATTAAAGTGGATTGATACTAAGAGCATCCACTGTCGCTTTACTAAAATCTTAAAAATTAGCATTTGAGATGAAAAAATACTTCACAATTCGTTTGCTACAAATTGAAAATTTAGAATATGAGTGAATAGTCGATCGCTAAAGTTAGCAGCTGCGATAGAGAAATGCTAAATATAAAGATGATTTGTCTAAGAAAAATAAAGTTGGAAAAGAGGACGGATGGAATGTAACACCCCGTATTGTACGATACCTGAATATATATGTATGTATGTATATTGTCCATCTGCGTGCACATGATTTCAGTATTATGAGTTGATTTTGCTATTGTAGTGTATGGTTGGGGTTACGGGATGGTTCATGGAAGGATTGCATTCTAAAAGATGCACGAGAATGAGGAGGACCGATACTGGTATAAACACGAGTTTTCGGTACGACGCCTATGCAAATATAACACTGTATGATATTATAGTGGATATATATTGCGTACGCTCGATAAAACTCTCGTCTCGCATTCGTAGGGACCCATTTAAGGTTAAATTGGGTAGCCAACACATCAACCACAAAACTAGGGGCTCAAGCCATGGTTTTGATCAAAACCACCTTACTAACCTAGCCTACCCCCTAGCTAAAACCAGAACATATCCCCCCTCTCTTCTCCTTCATTTCTCCACTCTTTCCCACCTCCTTGCTCTGGAAATTTCAGAACTCCTCCAAGAGAAAAAGAGAGGAAGAAGAGAGAGTGAAGAAGAAGACTCAATGAAGGATTTTCAAAGGAAGGAAGCTCAAGGAGATCAATTCCTCTATAGCAACCAAGGGTGGGGAGTTACTCTAAACCTTCCTTTATGTCTTTTAATTGATTTTCTTGCATGCATGTATGATAGGAAGTGCTAGGATGATTATCTAAGAAGTTGAAGGATGAAATTAGAACTGAAACTAGAAAACTTGTTCAGAATGCTATTTGTAGATTTTTCGGAGAACACACTACAAAGAATTAGGCCATGAAATTTTCAGTGATTGTTCATATATACGTTTAGATAGTTCATGATTTATTACGGAATTTTATGAGGAGGATTGATATTTTAATAAAGTCAAATGGTAGAACTGTGTCGTAAGGTAGAATCAGCAATTGGTTAACAGGATGACAGATGTTGTTAGAATTTTCCTAATTTATTGGAACATGTTCTTGATCTAAAATGTTAACCCTGTATTCCTACATGCATTTAGATTTTATACAAAAATCAGGAAAATGTTTGGATGAATTTACAGGCTTGAGAAAAATTGATCTTTAATCAGTAACTGGAGTTGAACTGAAGAATGTGATGACTTTCTGTGCTTAATTGAAATAGTGAGAACTCACTGTATACTTGGAGTTTTGACATGAGATCTTTTGCATACTGTTCACTATGATCTCTAGTTTCATCACTGTAAATTTTGTGTCATTTGGATGAGTACAGAATTTAAGATAATTTTATTAGCATGTGCTATGCTGGTTTCAGCCATTTTTGATACCCTGTAGAGATTGGACATTTGAGGCTCATTAAGAGCACAATTTGAGAACTTGATTCATTAGAGATTTGTAGTAGACATCTAGATCTTTCCAACACGACCAATTTGAGATGATTCCAGTAAAGGGTTGATTTACTGTGATTTTTGTAATACTGGACAGAGACCTAGAGTGGATCTGAGTGCTCTGATTTAGAAAGACCTAGTGTGTGACTTGGTGCAATTGTGATAGATGTGTGTGTTAGGATGATCTATGGGTATAATTTGGACTCAGACCAACTACAGAGTTGTTGAGGACACCCACACCCTTCTATAGAACTTGGGTTTGTGACATTCTGATGAGTGAGTAGTCTTTTGTGCTACCGGTAAGGTGCAGCCCCTGTACAGGAAGTACACAGGCTGAGGCTTGAGAGGCTATTTTTGGGATCAAGATGATTGAATTTAAGTTCATGATCAACTAGAAAGTTGTAGCCTAGGATCTTACCTTTTTGGATTGGGTTCGTACACTCCAATCGGAGTTGTATTGAGAGAGTTATAACCATTCTAAGTTTCGGGCAGAAATCTCGTAGGTTGTTAGTCTTGGTTTTGACTAAGTATTGTGAAGACATTTCCCTTGTGTACTATCAGAGTTGATGACTCTTGTCTAGGAATGGTTGATATCTGTTGTTGGTGTGGTTGACTCCCATAGTGGGAGGCGTGACTCGAGTTAGTCACTAGGGTAAGGGATACCCTGGACCAGTCAACCCTACATTATAAACTTCCACCGAAGCGTAGGACATCCGAGCGTGCTATTGAGATAAGTTCATAGCCTGGGTCAGGGGTGAACATAAATTCACAGCTGGGGAAATGGCGAATGTAGGCTATAATGCTGGACAACTCCAAGTCGGGGAAGTGGCAAACCGTACCGGCATCGCCAGGGTCAGAGGTTGATATGCGAGTGTGGAAGCAAATTTCATCTTTACCCAAAGTGATAGAGTAAGGTCGGGGTTAGAATGACATATTAAGGGGATGGGAAATTCCATTAGTCCTAGTAAACCATTCGGTGTTGTACCTTCCCGTTGTAGGGATACATTTTCGGTACTCATGGATGATTCATCGGCTCGTATATCGATCTGTTAATTCCCAAAGCTTTGCCGGAGTAAGGTACGAGAGGCTAGGACGATTTGACCTCCCGAGGTGCTCACGTCCCTATGCGCGGGGGTTTTGTATTTTGGTATATATATAAGTTCATAACCCAATCAGGGGTGAACACACATGCGTCAGTCCATAGGTATACATGGGGAATCAATCGGTCGGGCGACCGGATTCAACGCAGCTTTCTGAGGAGGTCTGTACGCGGGTACCAAGTGGCGGCTACCACTTAGGCACTGCAGTGGCGGAACTAGACCAACCTACTGCAACCTCCTTAGGCGATGGACAATCTTTTGGGAACTGGTTGAGTACAAAAGTAGGATGCATGGCGAGGGTTCGAATCCCTAAATTGTGGAGAAAGATGGCTAGATTTTGGGGCGTATATAGTATGGAATGCATTCGTGCTCCAAAGTCTTGCTTGCATTAGAGTCAGGCATATGAATTTGCTGCATCTAATCATAGGGTCATGTCATACCACTGCACTAGAACCTGAATCCTTTTAACCCTTGTTTTAGCACATCACCTTTTTATTTTGCATAAATTATTGGTTGTGATTGAATTTTAGAGGATCGCTGTTATCACCAGCTTTGCGTCAGTCGAAGTACAGATGTTTCCCACCTTATAGGTATCCGGAGCCGATCTACAGATACTACAGAGCTCGAGTTGGTCCAAGGATCCAAGAGACATATGCAAGTGTTGTTATACTGTTGTAAATCTTGTAATTCTTATTTGGACATTGTAACACTTGTAAATGTAACATTTATATGGAATAAAAGTTTTAAATTTTTCTGTACTTTCTGTGATTGTTGCTATTTTGAAGTTCGACTCCTGGAGTAGGGTCTCAGGTTCCTGGTATGGGGATTTGGGGCGCTACAGATAAGTTGGTATCAGAGGAGACTTCAAATATTAGTCCAACACAGCAGGAAAATTAGACTTAGATGCATTGTGAGAGTTAGGTTTAGTCAGATAGCTGATGGTTATAATTCATAATGTTTCTTTTACAACTTATGCCTTATAATTTTTCTATATCTGTACTAATTCTCATATTTTCTCTTGCAGATGCCGAGCTTGGACAATGGACACTCAAATGGATGGTCCGATGGACATGGTTCTGCACCCCCACTTCCACCTCCACCCCCACAGCCCATGGCCATAGTACAAGTTATCACCATGTTGTCCTAGGAGCTGGCTGCCTACAAATGGAGCCACGGACAGGTAGAGGATCGCTTTGAGAACCTCGCACAGGCGCTGATAACTGCTGAAAGGAGAGTGGCCAAGCTAGAAAAGGCCAAAAGGAAATGGAAGACGATGGTAGTACTTCTGAAGCACCGGTATGAGGAGAGGCTAGGTCAGCTGCAGAGCAGGTATCTGGCACTGAGGACACAGGTCTGCGACATGCATGATCTGTTAGACCGCATGACTGCCGGGGATAGCTCTGAGGTTGGCGACTCTCCAGGAGCAGGAGAGCAGTGACCTCCCCTAGTGTTGTAGGATCTCTTTTGATGTGTATAGATGACAACCTTTCTGAATAGCTAGGATAACATGCTATTGTTCTGATGGGTGTAGTATGAACCCATATGATGATGATGATGTGGTTATATGTTGACAAATCATTGTAAAACCTTTTTGAAATGAATGGAACTAGTATGTCTTGACCAATGCTAGTGTGTTATGGGATTTTTGCATTACGATTGTTGGTTGATGATGTATGTATTAGCTTTCAGATGGCAAGAAGGACTAGAAGCAACCAGAGTGACCAGACTGAAGCCGAAGGCAGTGGAGCCAACGGTACTGGCCTTGATGTAAGGGAATAATTTACTCGGGTATATCAGATGATTGGAGCATTTGTGGAGGCTAGCAGGAACCAAGCACGGCCACAAAGAGCACCAAGAGTTGCGGTGAACACTGATCCAGTGAAGATGGTGGAATCATTTAGGAGGATGAAACTGCCAGTCTTCGAAGGACAGGCCGATCCCACATCTGATGACGACTGGATACATCAGGTGGAGACAGTATTTGAGGTGATGATGACTCCCGAAGACAGCAAGGTACGTCTTGCCACAATCTTGCTAGAGAAGGACGTCGGAGTTTGGCGGCAGTCCGTGAAGCGTGGTCTTGGAGAGGGACAGATCACTTGGGAAGATTTCCTTAAGGAATTCCGACAGCACTATTTCCCCTTGGATGTGCAAGAGGAGAAAGTAATGGAGTTCCATGGCTTGAAGCAAGAAAATATGACCGTCAGAGAATATGAGACAAAGGTTTCTCAGTTATCGAGATTTGTGCCGGAGATGGTCCAGGAGGAAGTGAAGAAGGCCCAAAGGTTTGAGAAAGGGCTTAGGCCTGGGCTGAGATCGAAGATGGTTCCCTTGGGCATTCGCCGATTCGACAAATTGGTAAGAAGAGCCGCAGCGACAGAGGCGGATATGAATTAGAATCAGGGAATGACGGAGTTCTGGAACAAAAGGAAGAGAACCACCCCAGCATCAAAATTCAAGAAGCAAGGCAAGGGCCAGAAGTTCCGGAAAATCAATACCAATACAGGAGAATTCAAGCCCGAAAGTTGCTATCACTGCGGAGAGCAGGGACACTTTGTGGATCGATGCCCCAGGAAGAATGCAGTGAAATGTTTCTAGTGTGGACTAGAAGGGCATATCAATTCAAGTTGTCCCCAAATTGCAAGGAACAGCCACAGGACAGGGTCGGGAGCAACCGACAAAGAAAAAAAGCCCATACATCAAGGAAGAGTGTTCGCCTTGACCAAGAAGGATGCTGAAGAAGATGGAAGGGTAATTACTGGTATGTAAGCAAATGGTGTATAAGTTTTAAGTTGTATTTTGGGTTTTTGAAGTTTATGGATGATGTACTGTTGTAACAAGACATATATATATAAATGGAATTTTGGCTACAGTCTTGTTTGACAGTAGATCGACTCATTCTTTTGTGTCAAAATCTTTTTCGAGAAAACTAAGATACACACAAAAGGCAATCCCAGATTTAGCTTTGACGGTAGCTACGCCGTCAGGGGCAACCCTTACTACAGATCTATAGTATAGGGGATGTAAGCTCCAGATTAGCGAAGAAACCCTAAGTATCGATTTGTTGGAGTTGGGTTTTGCCGGGATAGATGTCATTATTGGTATGGATTGGATGTCAAGGCATAAGGCAAGCATTGACTGCAAGGAGAAGGAGGTAGTCATCTCAGCTGAAGGAGTGGAACTTGTATTCCACGGGGAGTAGGGATCGAAGGCAATGACTTTCGCACCTGCTAGTGAAGTACGGGTACTAGAAGAGGTGAACAAGATACCAGTGGTGAGAAATTTTCCACTTGTATTCTTAGAGGATTTACCTGGAATTTCCCCACACCGTAATGTCGAGTTTAGCATCACAATTCAGCCAGGTAACGCTCCAGTATCCAAAGCACCTTATCGAATGGCACCAGTAGAACAGAATGAGGTCAAGAAGCATATTGAAGAGTACTTGCATAAGGGATTTATCAGACCAAGTGCATCACCTTGGGGAGCACCAGTATTGCTTGTTAAGAAGAAGGACGAGTCATCCAGGATGTGTATTGATTATCAGGAATTGAATAAAGTCACTATTCGAAACAAGTACCCAATTCCCAGGATCGACGATTTGTTCGATCAGCTTCAGGGAGCAGCAGGATTTTTTCAAAATTGATCTACGGTCCGGATATCATCAAGTGCGAGTCAAGGAAGATGATGTACCTAAGATAGATTTTCGAACTTGATATGGACACTGTGAATTCTTGGTAATGCCGTTTGGAGTGACTAACGCTCCAGCAATCTTCATGGATTTGATGAACAGAATTCTACGTCCATTTATTGACTTATTTGTCGTGGTCTTCATTGACGACATTTTGGTATATTCAAGGACAGAAGATGAGCATGCTGAACATCTGACAGCAGTCTTGAGCAAGTTACAAGAGCATCAGTTGTATGCCAAATTATCTAAGTGTGAGTTCTGGAAATCGAAAGTTGCATTCCTAGGCCATATCCTTTCTAAGGAACAGAAGATAGAAGCGGTCAAGGAGTGGCCACAACCAAAGACGGTGAAGGAAGTAAGGAGTTTTTTGGGTATGACTGGATATTACTGGAAGTTTATCCAGAATTATGCAAGGATAGTTGTACCCCTTACAACCTTGACCAAGAAGAACCAAATTTTCGACTGGATGGAGAAGTGTGAAGAAAGTTTTCAGGAGCTGAAGAACCGTTTGATCTTCGCAACTATAGGTTTTACCTCAAGAAACAAGGACTACATCATCTACAGTGATGCATTGTATTTGGGCTGATACAAGAGGGCAAGGTTATAGCCTATGGTTCGAGACAGCTACGACCACACGAGAAAAATTATCCGACCCATGATTTGGAACTCGCGGCAATAATTTTTGCTTTGAAATCATGGAGACATTATGTCTACGGAGCAAAGGTAGAAATTTACACTGACCATAAGAGCTTGAAGTATATCTATCAGCAGAAGGATCTCAACTTAAGGCAGAGGAGATGGTTGGAAGTACTTGAAGACATCAGGCCTGAAATTATATATCATCCAGGGAAAGCCAACGTGGTAGCAGATGAGCACAGTAGGAAGAGAAGTGTGGCTACATTGGTAGCGACCCGGAGGGAGCTAGATGAAGAGATCAGGTAGGCAGACATTGAAGTGGTTACACAACGCTTAAGTGCAGTTTTGGCATAGTTGGTGTTACGACCAAGCTTGAATGAGCAAGTGAAAGAGGCTCAGACCAAAGATCCAAGAATGGAAGACATGAAGAAGCAAGTGCATGAAGGAAAATTGGCCGAATTCAGTATAAAAGATGGTTCACTATAGTTTGGTGACAGACTATGTGTACCAAAGGACGAGGAGTTGAGGGAAGACATCATGAAGGAACCTCACTCCACGTTACTTGCGATTCACCAACGAAGCACCAAGATGTATCATGATATAAAGCAGCACTATTGGTGGTCGGGGATGAAGCGAGATATAGCAGAGTTCGTTGCCAAATATCTGACATACCAACAAGTTAAGGCCGAGAATCAGAAATCAGGATGATTGTTACAGCCTTTACCCATTCCAGAATGGAAATGGGAGAACATCAGTATGGATTTTATCACTGGACTACCCAGAAGCCCTCAAAGGAAATGACTCAATATGGGTGATTGTGGATCGATTGACCAAGTCAGCATATTTTCTTTCAGTAAAGACGACCTGGAAAGTCGAGAAGTTGGCCGAGATCTACATCGAGAACGTAGTGAAACTACATGGAGTGTCAGTGTCGATAGTATCCGACTGAGAAGCAAAATTTACATCTCGATTTTGGCAAAGTCTACAGACAGCATTGGGAACTAGAACAGACTTCAGCACAAATTTTCACCTACAGACTGATGGACAGACGGAGATAGTCAACGGGATTCTCGAGGACATGTTGCGGGCATGCATTTTGGACTTCGGAGGAAGTTGGGAGAAATACTTAGCCTTGGTAGATTTTGCTTATAATAACAGCTATCAGGCAAGCATTGGCATGGCCCCGTATGAATCTTTGTATGGATGAAAATGCAGAACGCCGGTTTGTTGGTTCGTGGTAGGAGAGCGGCAGATGTATGGTCCAGAAATCGTACAGCAAACTTCGGAGCAGATCGAGCTTATTCAGAAGAGACTTCAAGGAGCACAAAACAGGTAGAAGAGCTATGCAGACAACCGCCAAAGAGAGTTGGAATTGGAGGAAGGCGACTCCGTATTTCTCAAGGTGTCGCCGACAAAAAGAGTTATCAGGTTTGGAAAAGGCGGGAAGTTAGCTCCGAGATATATTGGACCATACAAGATTCCGAAGAGGATTGGCAGGATGGCTTATAAGTTGGAGCTACCGGCCGAGTTATCTCAAGTGCATGACATGTTCCACGTCTCTATGCTACGGAAGTATGTGCCGGATTCAAGCTATTAGTTGCCAGAGGTTCCGAAAGATTTGCAGATAGATCTTTCCTGTAGAGAGCAACCAGTCAGGACACTTGATCATCAGGACAAAGTACTGAGAAATAAGGTCATCCCAATGGTCAAAGTTCTCTGGAAGAACCAGTTCGTAGAAGAAGCCACGTGGGAGCCGGAGGGCCGCATGAAGGCTTTATATCCGGATTTGTTTTAAGAGTTTTCTTTTTATTTTCTTACTTGTTCTTTTTTCCCACTAGGAACGTTCTGGGGACAGAAAGACTCTAAAGAGGGAGTGATGTAACACCCTGTATTATACGATACCTGAATATATATGTATGTATGTATATTGTTTGTATGCGTGCACATGATTTCAGTATTATGGGTTGATTTTGCTATCGTGGTGTGTGGTTAGAGTTACGGGACGGTTCATAGGAGGATTGCATTCTAAAAGATGCACGAGAATGAGGAGGACCGATACTGGTATAAACACTAGTTTTCGGTACGATGCCTATGCAAATATAATACTGTATGATATTACAGTGGATATATATGCGTACGCTCGATAAACCTCTCGTCTCGCATTCGTAAGGACCCATTTAAAATTAAACTGGGTAGCCAACGCATCAACCACAAAACTAGGGGCTCAAGCCATGGTTTTGATCAAAACCACCCTAATAACCTAGCCTACCCCCCTAGCAAAAACCGGCCCATATCCCCCCTCTCTTCTCCTTCATTTCTCCACTCTTTCCCACCTCCTTGCTCTGGAAATTTCAGAACTCCTCCAAGAGAAAAAGAGAGGAAGAAGAGAGAGTGAAGAAGAAGACTCAAGGAAGGATTTTCAAAGGAAGGAAGCTCAAGGAGATCAATTCTTCTACAGCAACCAAGGGTGGAGAGTTACTCTAAACCTTCCTTTATGTCTTTTAATTGATTTTCTTGCGTGCATGTATGATAGGAAGTGCTATGATGATTATCTAAGAAGTTGAAGGATGAAATCAGAACTGAAACTAGAAAACTTGTTCAGAATGCTATTTTGTAGATTTTTCCAAGAACAAACCACAAAGAATTAGAGGCCATGAAATTTTCAGGGATTGTTCATATATATGTGTAGATAGTTCATGATTTATTTTGGATTTTTCTGAGGAGGTTTGATATTTTAATAAAATCAAATGGTAGAACTATGTCGTAAGGCAGAATCAGCAATTGGTTAACAGGATGACTGATGTTGTTGGAATTTTCCTAATTTATTGGAGCAGCTTGATTATTAATTTCACTTCAATCACTTATCATCTTCACTTCACTTTATTTCTCATTTCTATTAATCATTACTACTATTATATCCACTCACCCTGCGAATTATGCCAAGGCAGGTAGTTCCCACAATTTTCACTGAAATTGCGGGCAGGTAGTTCCTTGACACAATTCCAAGGTACAACTCATATCAACTGTATTTTACTTTAATGCTCACACACATAATACAATTACTTCGTATTATTCATGATAACACATCTCGTTTATTATTTTCATCTTAAATTAATCACAAGCTGCATTTATCACTTCTTTTCATATATTAACTCATAACACGTTCACTTTCACATTTACTTCATTCACACAACTTTCTTTTCCACACACAGTTCACATTTTACTATCCACTTTCTTTTCCACGCACAATTCACATTTTACTATCCACTTTCTCTTACTACCACATTTATTATTAACACTTATTTATTTTATTAGTTTGTCGACCAGTGAGCCACAGTATCCCAACATACTGAAAGCCGACAGCCCAGTAAACACGCGGCCCGATGTTCACACAGAGTCTTACTCGTCCGAGGCTATGTCTTCCTCCTAGCCGAACTAGCGAGGGAAAAACCACGCCCCAGGTAAACTGGGTACTTCCTCACGACGTCTGTCATCGAGGGAAAAACCACGCCCCAGGTAAACTGGGTACTTCCTCCCAGCCGATAGCCAGGAGGGAAAATCCACGCCCCAGATAAACTGGGTACTTCCTCGCGACGTCTGTCATCGAGGGAAAAACCACGCCCCAGGTAAACTGGGTACTTCCTCCCAGCCGATAGCCAGGAGGGAAAAACCACGCCCCAGATAAACTGGGTTCTTCCTCGCGACGGCTGTCATCGAGGGAAACCGGGCCTCAAGCCGATAGCTTGGGCGATAAAAATCACTTACTCCCAACATAGTTTGGGTCCACTTACCCCAAGCCGGTCCTTGGGTGTTAGGAGGTCTAGCCCAAATCCCCAGGATTGCTGTAGGTACTGGTCAACAAAGCCATTTGTTATATCATCTTTTCATCTTATTAAATAAACACAAAGCATCACATCTTTTATTTGCACAATAGCCACATTCTTGACTTTAATCATGTGAATAAAAACACATTTTATTAACACTTACCATCTCATCTTTTATCTTGCATTTGATGCACATCTGATATCCACGGTATTGATTATCATCTCATTGTACCATATATATATGCATACACCATGTCATTTATCATATAAACCAACATGTCATATTATTGCCCATTAATTCATTTCAACCATATTTAAAATGTAAACATGTACCCAATTATTAATCTCATCCACTATTGCATCACACGTCATAATCATCTATATATATATTACAAATATACCCCACACATGCGGGTGTCCCAGACAAAGGGGCCAAAATCACTTATTTCCTCTAATTAAATCTCATAATATCCAATTATAGCATACTAGGTCATACACCTTATTTCATGCAAGTAAAATCACCTATAATGGTCTATATGTCCCAAAACATGCCCAAAACATGCATTATAAATACACGAGTTTCCAACACATGATCACAATTACTAATTTCGTCTAATTACATCATATAACCTCCATCCATAACATGCTAGCCCATACACAAGGCTCCGCATATGCCAAATTACCTATATCGGCCTATATACCCAAAAACATGCACGAAACATGCACGGAACGAAAATATGCATAAACAATTCAATATATTTAGTTTTTATACTTCACCACGTCACATTAATCCATAATATAGGTTTTATATACTTAAAATAGTTAATTTCATCAAATATCTCAAAATCCCATTTTCGGGCCTTAAAAATCCGTATTATGTGAAATTTTTACCCTGTATTCCTACATGCATATAGATTCTATAAAAAAAATCAGGAAAATGTTTGGATGAATTTACAGGCTTGAAAAAAATTGATCTTTAATCAGTAACTGGAGTTGAGCTGAAGAACATGATGACTTTCTGTGCTTAATTGAAATAGAGAGAACTCACTGTATACTTGGAGCTTTGACATGAGATCTTTTCATATTGTTTGCTATGATCTCTAGTTTCATCACTGTAAATTTTGTGTCATTTGGATGAGTACGGAATTTAATATGATTTTATTAGCATGTGCTATGCTGGTTTCAGCCGTTTTTGATACCCTGTAGAGATTGGACATTTGCGGCTTATTAAGAGCACAATTTGAGAACGTGATTCATTAGAGATTTGTAGTAGACATCTAGATCTTTCCAACAAGACCAATTTGAGGTGATTCCAGTAAAGGGTTGATTTACTGTGATTTTTGTAATACTGGACAGAGACCTAGAGTGGATCTGAGTGCTCTGATTTAGAAAGACCTAGTGTGTGACTTGGTGCAATTGTGAGAGATGTGTGTGTTAGGATGATCTATGGGTATAATTTGGACTCATGACCAACTACAGAGTTGTTGAGGACACCCACACCTTTCTATAGAACTTGGGTTTGTGACATTCTGATGAGTAAGTAGTCTTTGTGCTACCTGTAAGGTGTAGCCCTTATACAGGAAGTACACATGCTGAGGTTTGAGAGGCTATTTTGGGGATCAAGATGATTAAATTTAAGTTCATGATCAACTAGGAAGCTGTAGCCTAGGATCTTACCTTTCCGGATTGGGCTCGTACATTCCAATCGGAGTCGTATTGAGAGAGTTATGACCATTCTAAGTTTCGGGCAGAAACCCCGTAGGTTGTTAGTCTTGGTTTTGACTAAGTATTATGAGGACATTTCCCTTGTGTACTATCAGAGTTGAGACTTTTGTCTAGGAATGGTTGATAACTATTGTTGGTGTGGTTGACTTCCATAGTGGGAGGCGTGACTCGAGTTAGTCACTAGGGTAAGGGATACCCTGCACCTGTCAACCCTACATTATAAACTTTCGCCAAAGCGTAGGACATCCGAGCATGCCATTGAGATAAGTTCATGGCCCGGGTCAGGGGTGAACATACATTCACAGTCAGGGAAATGGCGAATGTAGGCCGTAATGCTGGACAACTCCAAACCGGGAAAGTGGCGAACCGTACCGGCATTGCCAGGGCCAGAGGTTGATAGGCGAGTATGGAAACAAATTTCATCTTTACCTAAAGGGATAGAGTTAGGCCGAGGTTAGAATGGCATATTAAGGTGCTGAGAAATTGCATTAGTCCTAGTAAACCATAGTCGGTGTTGTACCTTCCAGTCGTAGGAATACGTTTTCGACACTCATGGATGAGTCCTCAGCTCGTATCTTGATCTGTTATTTCCCAAAGCTTTGCCGGAGTAAGGTACAGGAGGCTAGCAGGATTTGACCTCCTGAGGTGCTCACGTCCCTATGCGCGGGAGTTTTGTATTTTGGTATATATATAAGTTCATAACCCGATCAGGGGTGAACACGCATGCGTCAGTCCATAGGTGGACATGGGGAATCAATCGGTCGGGCGACCGGATTCAACACAGCTTTCTGAGAAGGTCCGTACGTGGGTACCAAGTGGCGGCTACCACTTAGGCCCTGCAGTGGAGGAACTAGACCAACCTACTGCAACCTCCTTGGACGACGGACAATCTATTGGGAACTGGTTGAGTACAAGAGTAGGATGCATGGCGAGGGTTCGAATCCCTAAATTGTGGAGAAAGACGGCTAGATTTGGGGGCGTATGTAGTATAGGATGCATTCGTGCTCCAAAAGTCTTGCTTGAATTAGAGTCAGACATATGAATTTGCTGCATCTATTCATAGGATCATGTCATACCACTGCACTAGAACTCGAATCCATTTAACCCTTGTTTTGGCACATCACCTTTCTATTTTGCATAAATTATTGGTTGTGATTGAATTTTAGAGGATTGTTGTTATCACTAGTTTTGCGTCAGTCGAAGTACTGACGTTCCCCACCTTGTAGGTATCCGGAGCCGATCTACAAGTACTACAAAGCTCGAGTTGGTCCAAAGATCCAAGTGACATATGCAAGTGTCGTTATATTGTTGTAAATCTTGTAATTCTTATTTGGACATTGTAACACTTGTAAATGTAACATTTATATGGAATAAAAGTTTTAAATTTTCCTGTACTTTCTGTGATTGTGGCTATTTTGAAGTTCGACTCCTGGAGTAGGGTCTCAGGTTCCCGGTGTGGGGATTTGGGGCACTACTTGGAAGATGATGCTCCGTCCATCAATTTCTTGGAATTTTTTTTAAAAAAAATTCAAACAGAAAATATAAGAGACGAATGAAGAAGCTCCGTCCTCATCTTTTTAAAAAAAAAATTAAAGTTTTCAGAAATTTCTTCTTCAAAAAATTTCAAAAATGTCATTCAAATATTACAAAAATGTCATTAATTAATTACGAAATTGGAATTTTTATAAATTAAAAAAAATAACTCGGACATAAGATCTTCTTCTATCCGAGCACTTATGTCAAAATTTTCTTTCAATTATTACGAAAATGTCATTACTTAATTAAGAAAATGACATTTTAAATTTTTATTAAAAAAAAGATGGACGGAGGAAGATCATCCGTATGATTTATTTATTTATTTATTTATTATTTTTATTTTTTGCAAATTGTGTCCCAATGATAGCAGACTCCCTTTCTCATTGCTATTTGTCAATTGCTAAAAGTGCATATTTTAACAATGACGATAGTGGATGCTCTAATGGCCCCCGAGTGGGATACGCCTACTGGCCCACTAAATTTGTGCTAGGAATTTGGGACAAAAGTACTATAGGGCTTACCGCATTATAACTTTGGACTTTGGTTCTTGTTGGGGGTCTCTTTTATATACACATTTCAACTATAATTATAAAGCAAAAATTAAAATAATTCATACCAAATTGATGTAATTGCCGAATTATTATTCTCTGCTACTCAAGGTAACTTCTAACCTTAAAAGAATTGGAGGTTGCGAGTATATGAGACCAAAATCAGGAGTCTGAGATGACGCCGGCTAAGAAGAGTCCCCATGCAGCGACCAAACCCTCAGGCCTACTTGTACATGCGAGCTTGGCCAAAATAGGAAAGTACCAACCATCATCATGCTATATAGGGATGGCATTCGGGTTGAACGGGCCGGGCCGGGCCGGACCTGTCCGGGTTGGATGTTGACTTGGACGGGTTCGGGCCGGATTGGTGGCTTAACCGAGCTGGATCGGGGCGGGTCGAAAAGTGAAAATGGCGACCCGCCCAACCCGTGAACCCTTTCTGGTCCAACCTGGGTCGGGTCGGGTCGGGTCGCGGGTTGGCCCGTTTAGATAGGTTTTTTTTTAAACTTAAAATAATAATAATAATAATAATAATAATAATAATAATAAACATTAAAAATTGTAATAATAATAATAAGATTTAAAGAGTGAAATTGCCAAAAAATATTGAAATATTATTCATATGATTTTAAGTTATACAAGTATCACAATTTCTAATGAAATAAAGAATTCAATTCACAAATTTATTTTATACACTAACATATCTTTTATAGCTATATAATAAATTACAAAGAAAGCTATCAAGTGGCTCTCATTCAATCTCCCCTAAAATCAATGGTCGAGATTGATTCTCACAAAACATATTTTTCCATCCAAAATTTCAAACCCCAAAATTAAATTTTTCTCCCCAAAACTAAAAAACTCATTACTTTATTACTATCTCTCTCTTCTCTCTTCACTTTTTCATATTTCTCTCTTTATCTCTCTCCCTCTTTCTCTCCCAATCTTTCTTAACTTACTTGAAAATTTAGATTTTGAGATTTCAGATTTGTAAAATTTTCAGAATTTTTATGTTTTTTTTATTCCACATGTTATATTGAAAATTGAAAATATCTTTTCAATAGTTAAATTTCATCATTTTCCACTTTTAAAGTTCTAAGAAATTGGATTTTACACCCTTATTTATAATCATTTTTCAACGTATACTAATAGAAACATGGACTTATATTTACAGCTTATTATTGTCATACTATTCAAACTTGAACTACATAATTGTTGTTTTACTGTTTACAGGGCTGTTGCCGCTAAATTTGGTATGGGGGCAAACAGATAGTATTTGTGGATTCTTAGGGAAACTGAATAGTAAACCTGTATACCTGTTCTGTCGGGGTATGATCGTCGCTCCTGCCGTACACCTGCAAAAAGTGCGAGACACCGGGGTTGTTCCCGGCGACGCACCCTCCGACGCTCAAGTCAGTAATCTAGGAAGACTGTGAAAGAGCGCAAAAACTGGAGAAAGATTGATTACCTCTTAATGGAGATGGATGGGGGGTATTTATAGGCGTCTTAGGGAACAGATTAGGCATTTAATTCCTGTGTATAGATAAGGAATGTAATCCCTAATCCCCAGTGAAATGATAGATATGAATCAGGGCCGTTGATTAATATTAATCAGAAACCCCAATTCTATCCTACTGGACCGGATTTGTTGCGGGTTGAAATCCGTACCCAGTTTGAGGTGGATCCGTTCGCGGGTTAATGGCTCTTGGGGGGGGGAGACCCAGTATCCGCTTCAGACCCGTTTGTAGGTGAAATTACCGTTTTACCCCTGGACTTCAGGATTCGTGTCCAATTTGAATGGTCTCGATTAAACCCCTATTTTTAGCCACATCACGAGCGCCCCACTCCTAAAGGCTGAGGATGATCAGTCTTTGAGGAGTAGTTTGACTGTTTTAGTGGCTAGTGGAGTTGTATCGGAGTCCGAATGGGGGATTTTGAATCTTGAAGTGGGTAGTATGGTAACTTCGTCTTTTTTGAATCTATATGATGTTCTGAAGCCTTATCGAGTTTTTATCTATTTTTTCGGACTATTCATTTAATTTTGCGATGTGTTAACTAATCGTTCGGAGGGCTTAACAGTACATTCTAGGCAATAATTGTTCGTTAAGGGGCTCAAAATTATCCCCCCGAATTTTTAATTATTTTCTAGAATTTTTAGCTAATTTTTCCGAATTTTTAGCAATTTTTCGCAATTTTTAAATAAATAAAACGATTTAAATAGATAAAAATCAATTTTTAAATGCTAATTTATGACGTGGCGTAATCTGGACCTTCGATCTGCGCGGAGCGTGAATTTCTAAGTAATCAGACGGTCCCCGTTCCTCGGCAGACTTTTTTGCCGTATATTAGGGTCGGTTCCTCGGCTCCTCGGCTCGGAGGATCAGCGCCTCGGCTCGGTGGACTAGCTCCTCGGCTCGGACCCTCCGATGTACGTGGCATCATCTGGGCCGTCCATCTCAGCGTGGATCCCCATAAAACGCTATCTTGTCGTTTAGTGGACGTGGCAGCATCTGGGCCGTCCATCATGACGAGCGCGCTTTTTTACAAGATCCAACGGCTGATATGGGTCGGTGAGTTTTTTTGCCATATGCGAGGGTTGGTTCCTCGTCATCTCGGCTCGGAGTCTATGTGGCATTGGCCGAGGTGCTGTGTTGGATACTTTGAAGGTTGCGTCTCTTATTGGTTCCACTTTTCCGAGCCCAGTAGCTCGGCTGCTCGACTAAGCTGTTCGGTAGCTCGGTTGAGCAGGCCGATGGCATGCAGTTTGGAAGGTACACGTGGCCGGATCTGGTCCGCCCATCATGGTGTGAATCACGAGGACGGGGTTCAGATCACGAGAAAACGTTATCTTGTCGTTTTGTGGGCGTGGCGCAATCTGAACCATCCATCGAATTTTGACACGAATTTTGGAGAGATCCGACGGTGATTTTGCCTCGAAAGGATTTTTCTCCATATACGAGGGTCGGTTCCTCGTCATCTCGGCTCGGAGTTTAAGTGGCATTGGCCGAGGCGCTGAGTTGGGTACTTTGTAGGGCGCGTCTCTCATTGGTTCCATTTTTCCGAGCCCAGTAGCTCGGCGGCTCGACTAAGCTGTTCGGTAGCTCGGTTGAGCAGGCCGATGGCAGGCAGTTCGGAAGGTACATGTGGCCGGATCTGGTCCGCCCATCATGGTGCGAATCACGAGGACGGGGTTCAGATCATGAGAAAACATTATCTTGTCGTTTTGTGGGTGTGGCGCAATCTGAACCGTCCATCGAATTCTGACACGAATTTTGGAGAGATCCGACGGTGATTTTGCCTTGGAAGGATTTTTCTCCATATACGAGGGTCGGTTCCTCGTCATCTTGGCTCGGAGTTTAAGTGGCGTTGGCCGAGGTATGGAGTGAGTTGTTCTTTGAAGGGCTTGGTAGCTCGGTTGCTTAGCCAGGCTGCTTGATAGCTTGGCTTGGCAGATCGGTGGCCGAGTCGTGGACTTAAGTGATTTGTGGTTTTTGCTTTTCGAAACGTCGCAACTTTCCGCTTGGCGCTTTGGCTTCTTAGTGGGCCTTTGAGATTCCCAAGGAGGCCCAACATCACTTGGGGTTATAAGTTTTCAATCCCCCACCCCCAAGCTCATTTCTCACTTTTTACTCCAAGATTTCACTTTTGCTCTCTAAGTTCTCTGCTAGCGGCGACTTTTGCTCCAAGGTGGTGACGTTAGCTGTCGCGTGGGCCAGGTGATTTCCGGCGAGCACATTCCGACCATGAATGCCACTTCAAAGGTCAGTCTACTAGCCTTAGCTTTTTTTTCCTAGAGATGTCACGAGTGAACTCGGGGAGTGGGGCCTCATCCTCGGGCGATGATGGTGCCGAGGAGAGGAGAAGGGCAGAGATCCGTCGGAAGGGAAAGCAAGTCGCCGAGCCGTCCGCGACCTAGGCGATGAAGGAGAAGAAGAAGAGGGTGGCAGCCCAATCTGTTGTGGTCGAGGAGATTGTGGAGCTCCCGAAGCAAGCCCCCGAGATGGGACGATATCCCTCTGTCCTATCCGGGCATTCGGGGGTCAGGCAGTACGAGGGCGACCTCTTGGAGAAAGCGATCTACGGAAAGTCGAAAATCCTCGAAGAACCCAACCCGGCCCTTCCTACCGAAGCCGACGAGATTACTTCGGTGCTATCCGAGAGGGATCTCCTTCGGATCAGAAAGGGATTCACCATCCCTCAGGAGTACAAGCTGATGATCCCCGGCCCCGGGATGCGAGCGAATTCCAAGCTGGCATCGCCGGACATGTGCATGTTCGACTTCGACTCCTTGAATGCCGGACTACGTTTTCCGTTGCATCCTTTCATTCTTCAGATCCTCGGCTGGTTCTGCCTTGCGCCGACCCAATTTATGCCGAACACATGGCATCACGTGAATGCTTTCCTGCTTCAGTGCCGCAAAGCTGAAGTCGAGCCGGACCTAACGGTCTTCCGAGGCCTGTATCGGATAAACCGGATGCACAAGACAGAGCATCGGTACTACTTGGGGCCGAGGAAGGGTGTTAGGATCATTGAGAACCCGGACTTAATTAAAGGTTGGAAAGAGAAGTATTTTATATTAAGAGGGGAGCCAATACTGCAAATTCCGACCCGGTGGAAACCGGAGGTGCCGAAATTTGCGAGAGCCGACCCTGTACTATCTGCGGCCGAGGAGGAGGTGGCGAGGAAGATCATGGCCCTCCCCTTGCTGAGTTGGAGGGAGTTGACGGAGGAGGTGCTGTTCGGATCCGGCCTTAGCCCCATCGACCCGAGTATGCTCCTGACATCTTATTTATTTTCATTTTTCTTTCAAGTCTTTAGCTCGTCTTGCTGACTCGGTCTTTGTTGTCTAATGCAGAAGCGATGAAGATCGATTACAACGCTATGATGGCCGATAGGTCCAAGTTGGCCGGGGGCAGGAAGAGGAAGAGGGCGACCGCTACTGCCTCGTCGACTCCGCAGCCCAAGGTCGCTGCGACTACTACCCTGCCTCCTCCGACTACTGAGGCACCTTCGGAGGTGATCGTTGCCGAGGAGCCTTCGGTCCCTGTGGCCCCGGCCCAGATTGAAGGGGCCTTTGATGTCAACGCGGCTTTGTCGCTCGAGGCTCCGAGGTTGACGGAGGCGGCCGAGGAGTTCCTGACCGAGCAGCACAAGCAGCTATTCGTGCCGAACTGGCGGGTGAAGAATCATGACGGATTCCTCGGCAACTCGCAGATGTTGGTACAGGTCGTCAAGCACCTGGCGACCCCGAAGGACAGAGCTGCACTGAAGGCGGGGACGGTCGGCGACGACACCTACGAAGTGGCTTGGTCGCTCGTGTCGGTAAGTTTCTCATTGCAAATTTCTTCAAGTTTACTGTTCGGCTTGTATATTATGCTTACCGTTGTCTTCACAGGCTACTTGCCACTTCGGCCATCTCCTCGAGACATTCGCCGAGCAGGAGAAGGAGCTGAGGGCTGCCAGTGACAAAGACAAGGCGGCGAAGGTCAAGGCGGTCCGGGAACTCGAGGCCGAGCAGAGGCGAGCCGAGGCCTTGGAAGTCCGGGTCGCTGATCTTGAAGCCGACCTGGAAAGGGCCAAGGGGCGACTTGATGCGGAGTCTGCCAAGGCTACGAAGGCCGCCGAGGAACTGGCCGCGTCGGTGAAGTCCCTGGCCGACCTGAAAGCGGAGAAGGAGGCGCTGGCCGTGAAGATCAGGGCCGAGGTCGAGGCCGAAGCCGAGGCTGAGGTGAAGAAACACATGGCCGAGAACATGGAGAGGTCCTATCAGAGGGCACTCGACCATGTTTAGGATCATGTCCCCGGCTTCGAGCGGGTCGGCTACAGACTGTGGCCCGGGTCGCCCTCAGGCGGTGAGGAGGAGGGAGCCGAAGGCGACGAGGTCGAAGGCGATGACGAGGAGGAGGAGGCCGGCCCTCCTGTGGCGAACGCCCAGGTCGAGGGGAGGATCGAGGGGCCATCTGGCGACACGCCCGTGGTCGAAGCGGCGACGCAGGTGGACCCCTGATTCCCTCGCAAATTTTTGTAGTTTTTTGTTTTGTTTTTCTTTTAAACAATGTAATGCCTTTTGCGGACTGGCCACCGCTTTTGATGAATGAAAAGTGTTGTTTTGAATTTGGACTTCTGTCTAAGTGTTTGGTTCGGCCATGTAGTACTTCAATGTTGTCCATTTTTTGTTTCAGATTGCCGAGCAAACTCCTATCACCGCGGCGGCTCGGCGCCACGCAGAGTTATTTCAGCTGTCCTGGGAGGATCGTCTCGAGGGCGAGGTACATCTGACGAGGAGAATACTTCATAATGTAGAGAAGAGGAACAGCGGGCTGTTGGCCGAGCTGCACCATCTGTGGATAGTCGAGACCGAACTATCGGCGAGAGAGGAAGAGTTGGCCCAGGCTTTGGCCGAACGAGATGAGTTCGCAAAGAGGGTAGAACAGCTGCAAAGGGTGACAGTTGACAAGAGTATCGAGGTGACCCACTTGCGTTGTGTCATATATGACAGTGCCGAGTATCCCGGTTCGGCAAAACTTCCTCGGTTCAAAGTGATTGTGAAGGACGACACGTTGAAGGACCGGATCGTCGAACTGGAGGAAGAGGTTGCTCGGCTCAAACCTCAGCCGGTGAGGGCTAATGTTCGGAGCACCTCTTGCACTCGCGAAGAGATCGAGCGGGGGATTACGTTCTATCAACTCGCGAGCCGAACCTCCCTCGTTGGTCGGACTGCAGCCGACGCCCAAAGTGGAGTAGCGGTGTCCTCAAGCGGTGCTTCGGTTGGAGCAACCGTCAGGGCCAGCGGTGAGGGGGCGTCTCGATTCGTTGGCCTAGAGACGAGCTCGGAGGTCAAGAAGCGTCGACCCAAGGTATCGCTGAACCGGAGCGTCCCCCTCCCGCGGAGGCAGTAAACGAGTCGTGTCTTCGGGCATCCGAACTGTCTTTTGTTGTAATCTTTCTTGTAAATTTATCCAAGTTATATTAATAAAATTGGAGTTGTGCTGCTTGTCGTAGTGTTGTAATGGTGCTAGCTAGGGTAGGCTTGAAATGAACCACGAGGCGAGTGTTTCCTTCGTCGAGCATCTTGACCTCGAAACTCACGCTTTAGCCGGGTTTTTGAATCTTGCTCGGCACCTTCCGGTGCGGCTCGGTGCCGCGGCCGAGGTGTAGCTGTTTCGTGCGTTGTGCTGAAGAGATGGGACCAGTTCCGGGATTTGTGGGGGTGTTCCCCCTTCCCGAGGGCATTGAGAATGGGGCCCTCTAATAAACACGCGGCGCTTCAGCTCCCTAGGCGTGACTGTTGGATTCTCGAGGGTCATAATGACAGTCTTGCACGCTTCAGTTCCCTAGGCATGACTGTTGGGCTCCCGAGGGTCATAATGACAGTCTTCCACGCTTCAGTTCCCTAGGCGTGACTGTTGGGCTCCCGAGGGTCATAATGACAGACTCTTGGGGGACGGCTATAAGTACCACACCCCCTTTGTGGTTTCAGTCATTGCAGTCTTGAACTCTAGTGGCATCGATGGTGTCTGCCCTTGGGCGGATGCCAGCCTTGTGAAAAATTCTCAGCTCGAGAGGTTCGGAGGGGTGGTCACCCTTCTGCCTTGTTCTTCTCCCGTTCCTGATGACTACGATGTGGGTGTCAGGGCCAGGGGAGGACAAGGCAGAAGAGTTGGCGACCGTAGTCCGGACCCGAGGGAAAGGTTCTTCGGGAGGATGGGTTGTCGTTCTTCCACCATGATCTTCTCCTGACTCTGACGGCTCCGTCTTGGGTGTCAGGGTCAGGGGAGATCATGGTGGATGAGGTGTGACCAAAGTCCGGGACCGAGGGGGAGGTTCCCTAAAACCCCAACCCAAACTTTCTTTCGAGCTCGAGTGGACACTTGCTCAGCGCAGATCAGCTGTGCTCGCGTAACTTGGTGGCCGGGGTGACTTTTGCCGAAGGTTGGCTCCGGTTGCCTGTCGCTCGGCGATTAGAGCCGAGCGAAGTGAGTTGATCACGGCCGTTGGATGGTTGCACGAATCTCGAGGTGGGTCCAGTTCCCAAGAAAACACTATCTTGTCGTTTTGTGGATACGTGGCATAATCAGATCCATTCATCACACTCTGGCACGCATTTTAAGGAAATCTAATGGCTACTCCGCCTCGAAGGGTTTTTTTGCCATATACGAGGGTCGGTCCCTCGTTTGCTCGGCTCGATGGTCGTGGGGGTAGTTCAGAACGGCCATCTACTTCCGGCTCGCCTAAGGGCGAGCCGGGGAATTAAAGCCGAGCCAGAGGACTACGATCCATCGTTAGGTTAGTTCGACGGCTGTGGGAGCAATTCTGAATGGTGAACTACTTCTAGTTCGCTTAGGAGCGAACTTGCGAAGTAGAATCGAACCAAGTGTTGGACTCCGAGCCATCGTTTGATTAGTTCAACAGCTATGGGAGCAATTCCGAATGACGAACTACTTCTAGCTCGCTTAGGAGCGAACTTGGGAAGTAGAATCGAGCCAAGTGTTGGACTCCGAACCATCGGTGTAGTTCAACGGTTGTGGGAGCAATTCCGAACGGCAATCTACTCCTGACTCGCTTATGGGCGAGCCGGGGAAGTAAAGTCGAGCCGAGTTTTGGACTCCGAACCATCGGTGTAGTTCAACGGTTGTGGGAGCAATTCCGAACGGCGATCTACTCCTAGCTCGCCTATGGGCGAGCCGGGGAAGTGAAGTCGAACCGAGTTTTGGACTCCAAACCATCGGTGTAGTTCAACGGTTGTGGGAGAAATTCCGAACGGCGAACTACTTCTAGCTCGCTTAGAAGTGAACTTGCAAAGTAGAATCGAGCCAAGTGTTGGACTCCGAACCATCGTTAGATTGAAGAGTTAAAAGTAGAGAGATGTAAACAGTAGCAAAAATATGAACTTTATTTATTAATAACCAGTGATCGGCTACTTCTAAAGTTGCTAGCCGTTATTACAAGGAAAAAATGAAAGAAAATCACTACAAGTAACAGGAAAAGAATGGTTCGACATCTCGAATTACTTAGAGAGGCGTTGTTGTTCTCTCTTGGTATTTTAAGAGATGGTCGGCATTCCAAGTCCTGGGAATCTCCCTGCCTTCGAGATCTTCTAGTTTGTATGTGCCGGGGCGGATTACTTTAGAGATCTTGTAAGGTCCCTCCCAATTCGGGGCCAATTTGCTCTTCTGACCTGGGAACGAGATGGCTAACTTTCGGAGGACCAGGTCCCCTTCTTTGAGGTCCGTTGGGCGGACCCTTTTGTTGTATGCCAGCTCGATTCTTCCTCGGTAAGTTTGCTGGCGTATGGCAGCTCTCTCTCGGATTTCGTCTATCAGATCTAGACTTGCTCTGAGCTCCCTAGCGTTCTGCTCTTCTTCATAAGCTATCAGACGAGGAGAGGGTAACCCGACTTCTAGGGGGATGATGGCCTCGGACCCGTAGGTGAGATTGAATGGGCTCTCGCCTGTTGGGGTCCGCTTCGTGGTGCGGTAGTTCCAGAGCACGTTGGGCAGCTGATCGACCCACAAGCCTTTGGAACACTTGTCTAACCTCTTCTTAATGCCGGAGAGGATCTGTCGGTTGGCATTTTCGGCCTGGCCATTTGACTGAGGATGAGAGACGGAGGAGAACCGGTGTTGTATGGCGAGGTCTTCACATAAAGCTTGGAAGGCAGCCCCAGCGAACTGCGTTCCGTTGTCTGTAATTAGGACCCTGGGGACGCCAAATCGGCAGATCACGCTCTTCCAGAAGAATTGAACGACCTTGTTTTCGGTGATCGTGGCCAAGGGCTCGGCCTCTATCCATTTCGAGAAATAGTTGAACGCCACGACTAGGAACTTAAGCTGTCCGGGGGCTGGCGGAAACGGCCCTAGTAAATCCATCCCCCACATTGCGAAGGGGATCGGACTTGATAGGGAAGTGAGTGGTGCTTGTGGAAGGCATCGGATGTCGGAGTACTTCTGAAAGGAGCTGCATTGCCGAACGTGTCGTTTGGCGTCCCGTAGGAGAGTGGGCCAGAAATACCCGTAGTTCAACACTTTGCGCGCCAGGGCTCTAGAGCCAGAATGGGCCCTGCCGATGCCCTCATGAAGTTCTTACAGGGCGTAGTCGGCTTGCCCAGGGGAGAGGCACCTCAGGTAGGGCCGACCGTCCACCTGGGTGAAGGAGCGTTTATATAGGATGCCTCCGATTAGTGTGTAACGCTCGGCTCGGGTTCTTACTCTTCGTGCTTCCTTCGGATCCTCGGGGAGGAGTCTGTCCCTTAAGAATTCGACGAGGGGTTTCATCCAATTGTCTTCGAGGAGGACAGGCAATGTTTCTACGGAGTCCAGTGTTTCGTCCTCTATGCTCGGCTTCAGGAGGACTTCTATCAATACGGTCTGCTCGAGACCTTGAAGGGAAGAGGAGGCTAATTTGGATAGGGCGTCGGCCTGAGCATTTTCTTCTCGGGGGATCCTTTGGATGAGGGCCTCTTCAAACAGCGCCACGAGGCTTTTGACTTTAGCCAAGTATTTAACCATCCTGTCATCGTGGGCTCCGTACTCGCCAAGGACCTGATTGACGACCAACTGAGAGTCGCTGAAGATCCGCAGGCGTTGTGCCCCTACATTTCGGGCCATTTCGAGACCAGCTATCAGTGCCTCATATTCAGCTTCGTTGTTCGAGGCTTTGAAGTTTATACGGAGGGAGTATTGAAGGATGAAGTCATCTGGGCCTGCTAGAATGACTCCTGCCCCGCTTCCCTCATTGCAAGAGGATCCGTCAACATAAACCGACCAGACGGGTGGTCCCTTTACTGTTTGGCTAGACTCGGGGATAGTACTCTCAACTATGAATTCGGCCAGCGCCTGAGCCTTGATCGCGGTCCGAGGCTGATAAGTTATATCGTGTTGGCTCAGCTCGATGGACCATTTCATAAGGCGACCCGAAGTCTCAGGCTTATGAAGGACCTGCTTCAGCGGCTGGTCGGTAAGAACGACCACCGAGTGGGACTGAAAGTACGGGCAAAGCCTTCTCGCGGCCATTACTAGGGCATAAGCCATCTTTTATATCTTCGGGTATCGGAGCTCGGCGTCCCGAAGCACTTTGCTGACATAGTAGATGGGCTTCTGAGCCCGGTCTTCTTCCCTCACTAAAACTGCACTGAGGGTCTGCTCGAAGGCTGCCAGGTAGAGGTAGAGGGGTTCACCAGGGATCGGTTTGCTGAGGAGAGGGGGATTGACGAGGTAAGCTTTGAACTGGTCAAAGGACTCCTGTTGCTGCTGTCCCCATTCGAATCCTTTAGCCCCCCTGAGGGCCTTGAAGAAAGGGAGGCATCTTTTCCCGGACTTTGAGAGAAAGCGCCCAATGGCGGCTAAGCGGCCTGTTAATCTCTGAACTTCTTTTACATTTTTGGGAGGGGCCATGTCTAATATGGCCTTGATTTTCTCCGGGTTTGCTTCAATTCCTCGTTGGCTAACCATGAAGCCGAGGAACTTTCCTGATGAGACGCCGAACGCACACTTGTTCGGGTTAAGTCTCATATTGTGTTTTCTCAAAACGTCAAACGCTTCTTGGAGGTCAGTCACATGATCAACGCCCCGGATGCTTTTTACAAGCATGTCGTCAACATACACCTCCATGTTCCGGCCGATCTGAGCCTGGAAAACCTTGTTGACGAGGCGCTGGTATGTTGCACCTGCATTCTTTAGACCGAACGGCATGACTCTGTAGCAATAGAGGCCTTGGTCGGTCACAAACGAAGTCTTCGGGATATCTGGGGGGAACATCCGGATCTGATTGTAGCCTGAAAAGGCGTCCATGAAGCTGAGGAGCTCATGTCCCGAGGTTGCATCGATCAGGGTGTCAATGCTCGGAAGAGGGAATGGATCCTTGGGGCAAGCCTTGTTGAGATCGGTAAAATCAATGCAAATCCTCCAATTCCCATTGGACTTCTTCACCATCACTACATTTGACAACCACTCAGGATAGTTCACCTCCTGTATGAACCGGGCCTTCAAGAGCTTGTCCACCTCCTCTTTAATAGCGAGCTGACGCTCGGGGGCGAACTTGTGCCTCTTTTGCTGAACCGGTTTGGACCCCGGAACAACGCTCAGGTGGTGGAACAGGAGTTCTTCGGAGATCCCGGGCATATCTGCAGCTGACCAAGCGAAGAGGTCTTCGTTCCTTTGGATGCACTGTACAATGTCTGAGCATAGGACGGACGGGAGGGTCTTGCTAACAAAGAATTTGCGGTTCGGGTCCTGCTCAGAGAAGAGCACTTCCTCCAATTCGTCCACCGGCTCGGAGGTCGGCCGAGCAGTGTCTTGGGAGATTTCCAGAGTTTCTAAGGAGAGGACAGGTCCGAGGGTAGAGGTCATGTAGCACTTTCTGGCTGTTTCCTGATTGCCCCTTACTTCCCCTACTCCGGCCCGAGTGGGAAACTTCATTTTGAGATGGTAGGCAGAAGGGACGGCTTCAAGGGCGGCTAGGCCGGGCCGGCCCAGAATGACATTGTAGGCTACTGGGACATCTACGACCATGAAGTCCATCGACTCTGTTCGGGTAGTAGGAGTTTTGCCAGCGGTTACATCGAGGGTAATCACCCCTTCAATAGTCACTGGCACTCCCGTGAACCCCATGGAGCGTGTAACCGGCGGGCTTGAGTCTATCTCGGGAGAGCTTTAGGCCCTTGAAAGCGGCAAGAAAGAGGATGTTTACGGAGCTGCCATTGTCCACTAGGATCCTCTCCACTTTTAAATTCGCCATGTGGAGGTTAATGACGAGTGCGTCACAATTTGGGGTGCGAACTCCTTCAAGATCTTCGTCGGAGAATGTGACAGGCACTCCGAGGCCTTTGGGAGGAGGGGTGGTTCGGACCGAGTTGACTTCTCTTATAAATGCCTTCCGAGAGGAGTTTGAGGAGCCCCCCATTGGGCCCCCATGAATGAGGTGGAGGACTCGCTCCTCCTCGAAGTCAGGCATCTCTTCTCGTTCTGGATGCTTGTTAGCCCCCCGAGGTGGGAGAGGAAGTTCGGTTCGGTCCTTTCTTACAAACCTGGCCAGCTGCCCTCTCTAGATAAGGGCTTCGATCTCGTTCTTTAAGGCACAACAATCGTTGGTGTCATGCCCATGGTCCCGGTGATAACGGTACCATTTCTCTTTATCTCTTTTCTTGGCGGGGGTGTTCATCCTCGGAGCAGGAGGTATGATCCCTTCCTTTTCGACTTCCATCAGAATAGTTGAAACGTTAGTGGTGAGGGGAGTGAACTTCTCGAATCTGGGGGGAGGTCGGTGCTGGCCAACATTATCCTTCTGGAGCTTCTTGGCTCCTTCCTCTTCAGTTCCCTTCCTTTTAAACCTGGAGGAAGACCCCTCCCAGTTGGGTCGATGCTCGGCCTCTTCGGCCCGGATGTACTTTTCACTGCGAAGGAGGAGGTCGGAAAAGTTCTGTGGAGGCTTCTTGGCGAGGGAGGAGCGGAGGTTGGAATTGAGGACATTAGATTGAAATGCTGCCGCAGCGACCGACTGGTTGAGGGATGCTATGGACATGGCTTCAGCTGTGAACCTCTTCACATAGTCTCTCATTTTCTCCCCCTTCTTCTGATGGAGGTGCAATAGTGAGATGCTGGTCTTCTCAGCTCTACGGCTGCTTACGAAATGGGTGACGAAAAGGGTCTCGAACTGCTCGAAGGAAAATATTGAGGAGGGGGCAAGGCGAGAGTACCATTCTCGAGCTGGGCCCTTGAGAGTTGCGGGGAAGGTTTTGCAGAAGAGGGCATCGGAAGCTTGATGGAGGAGCATCAAGGTCTTAAAGCTTTCGATGTGATCAACGGGGTCGGTCTCCCCGGTGTAAGTCTCAAATTGGGGAGGTTTAAAGCCGAACGGCACAGGTGCATCCACTATGGTTCGGGAGAAAGGGGGTCGGCTAGGACGTAGGGTCCTCCCCCTAAGCTCTTCTTCTCGGTCTATCTGGCCCAGGCGCCTCTCTACCTCATGAAGACGGCGGTACATGGTGTCGTCCCTCCGACGGTAATCAGCCGAGCCTCTAGACTCGTCTTCGTATGAGGGAGAGCGAGGGCTACGGCAATGGTAACTTCGGGAGCGACGAGGACTTGGGGTACGCCGGGAGTTGCTAGGAGCAGGACGAGGAGATGGGGACCGTCGGCGAGGGCTTCGGACCGGGGGAGGAGATGGAATCTTGGGTGCGTTGGTGTTGGGACGGAGATTGAGGGCTTGTAGGACGGTCGCTTGGAATTGCTGGAACTCAGCACGTGTGATGGGTGCCTCATTGTTCCTAGGCTGTTGCCGACCTGCAGGGGAGTGCGGCCGTCTTCGGTAGTGCTCGGGGGATTCTTTTCGACCCCTACGGTTAGGGGACCTTCTATATTCCCGGTGGCAAGGGGACCGCTCGTCCGGACAGTGTTGGCGGGAGGTTCCCTCTCGGGCCCGCTTCTCATCCAGATGGCGGCGAAGGTCATCATCTTTCTGGCGATTGAGGGCGGTATTGTGGCGACCAGAGGCTCGGGGATGATGGGAGGCCATAGAGTCCGAAGAGGCATTGTGGATGGAGACGTGGTCTTGGTGAAGAGGCTGTTTTTGAGGGTTAGGACCCTTTGGAGGTGGCTGATTTGGAGGAGGTAGGTCTTGTTGAAGAGGGTCCTCCGCTTGAGGAGGAAGCTGTCCCTGCTGTTGGGTAGGCTGGATGGGAACTTCTTACTGCTGATCGGGATTGGGTCCTCTGTTAGACCCTCTTGATCTGACTTTCCTAGGAGGCATGGCTGGAGATCTATTCACCGAGAAGAGGAGAGGTTTCTATTCGTTAGTTTCCCACAGACGGCGCCAATCTATTGCCGCTAAATTTGGTGTGGGGACAAACAGATAGTATTTGTGGATTCTTAGGGAAACTGAATAGTAAACCTGTATACCTGTTCCGTCGGGGTATGATCGTCGCTCCTGCTGTACACCTGCAAAAAGTGCGAGACACCGGGGTTGTTCCCGGCGACGCACCCTCCGACGCTCAAGTCAGTAATCTAGGAAGACTGTGAAAGAGCGCAAAAACTGGAGAAAGATTGATTACCTCTTAATGAAGATGGATGGGGGGTATTTATAGGCGTCTTAGGGAACAGATTAGGCATTTAATTCCTGTGTATAGATAAGGAATGTAATCCCTAATCCCCAGTGAAATGATAGATATGAATTAGGGCCGTTGATTAATATTAATCAGAAACCCTAATTCTATCCTACTGGACCGGGTTTGTTGCGGGTTGAAACCCGTACCCAGTTTGAGGTGGATCCGTTCGCGGGTTAATGGCTCTTTGGGGGGGAGACCCAGTATCCGCTTCAGACCCGTTTGTAGGTGAAATTACCGTTTTACCCCTGGGCTTCAGGATTCGTGTCCAATTTGGACGGTCTCGATTAAACCCCTATTTTTAGCCACATCAAGGGCTTTTCGTGTGTTGTATCCTTCCCAAGACGTGCCGTACGCACGTGTCCACGGGCAAATCTAGTACAATTTTAATTTACTTCAATTTTTCTAATTTGAAATAACAAGTACAGATATAATACAATTTTTTTATCTATTTACAATTGTCTTCAAGTTGATGGCCTTCAATTTGTTGTTGTTGACTTGTTGTTGTTGGTCTTGAATTCTTCATTTTGGTTGCTATTGTTGTTGTTGTTGTTGTTGTTGTTGTTCTTCCGACGAGTTACTCCAACTTGTGGACGTAGATAATGTTTTCCCTTATGTCCTATCTTCAGCATTCAGCTAGTCTTCTGTGCAAACGAGCATCTCTAACGTGTCGGGCTTCAAGCGATTCCTGTAATCAGTTAGAATCCTGCCACTTGAAGAAAATGCACTTTCAGAAGCAACTGTAGAGACAGGATGAGTTAGTAAATCTTTAGCCATATATGACAGAATACTATAAGTATGTTCATGGTCTTTCCACCATTGTAAAATATCTAGTGGAGAAGAAGAAGACTCAGAATCTTGTTGGTTATACCAATTTAATTCATTTGGTTGATTAGTCCTAGATTTTTTGATTGAATTTGTGTAAGTAAATTAAATATTCTATCATCAAATTTACTCTTACCCTTACTTTTGGAACTACCAGAAGAAGAACTAACTACAAAAGTTGTACTACTAGAAGCAAAAGATCGATCATAATAACCATACAAGTTATTTAATGTAGATTCAAATTTAACTAAAAAAGAAGCGCAATCAATTTTTATTTTTATTTCTACATTTTTCCCAATTAATGCAAAAAACATTTCAATCAAACCTGCGTACCTTCTAATTTGATACGAGGATCCATAACGGTAGCAACACAAATCAACATCGGAAGAGGATAAAAATACTTCAAAATTTTTTTGTATGCAGGTATTACAATATCACAAACAAAAGTATCAATTAACATTTCGTTAAATGTTTGCATCATACTAACTATTGAAATAAAAATGCTACTAGAAGTAGATTCATATGATTTTAAAAATTTTAAAGTTGTGGTTTTAAATGGTTCTAAAATTTTCAAAAAAGATTCGGCATAAAACCAATCGTTGGGAGTCATTCAAAATTCGGCATATTTTTGCGATACAAAAATCATTTACAACTGCTTTATAGTCGGTAACAATATATAGTAAATCAAAAGTAGGGTTCCATCGGTATTTAACATCCTTTGGAAATCTTCTAAAAGGTACATTGAAATCCTACACTTTTTCTATTCTTGAAATACGCTGGGAGTTAATACAATGAAATGTACACGATTTCTAATTTTAAGTATATATGGATCGGCTATTTTTAATGCATCTTGAACACATAAATTTAAAATATGACATGCACATCTAATATGCAAAATATTGTCAGATGGAGGGTTTAATACGGATTTTAAGTAGTAATTGTTGCATTATTGTTAGATGCATTATCAAAACTAATATACATAATTTTATCGCGAATATGAAAAAATATCACAAATTTCTAAAATACGGTTTGCTATTTTAGCGCCACTATGGGAATATGGCAACACGGCAAGTGATATGATTCTTTTTTGAAGAATTCAACCATTGTCGATCCAATGACAGGTTATTCCCATCATTGAAATATTGTTGACACCCATCTAACAATCCGAAGTTAAACTAACTCTACAAGTTAAACTCCATAAAATTGCAATCAAAGCGTCATTTATTTCATTATACACTTTAAAACAATCCGATTTGCAAGTATTTCTAGGGATTCTTCTAAAATGAGGGTTTAAGGCCGTTTGATTAAAATTTTTCAAGTCCCTACTCTCGGGATAGGAAAATGGTAACTCTTCCTTTATTACTAATCGGACCATTTTCCGACGAACAAGATCGGGATCATAAGGGTGGTTATCAACTGGACCGGTCTTAGGGTTGATTTTTTATTGGCCGGGTAGGTCAACAAGAAGACCTTTATGGTTATGTTGGATGTGTCTACTAATTGTACCGGTATCATCACCCCTTTTGAATTTGTATGACATAGAACATGTTTTACAAACTTTCAACCCTATACCCGAATTTTCTTTGTCCGGGATAAAATCATAAAATTTATGCCAATCACTACTTTCTCCTCTACTTTTCCTACCACTAAGGGGTTGTGTGGTTTTGGTTGGTTGTTGTTGTTCTTCTTCTTCTTCTAATTGTATGTCTCCTACAACCTCATTGTGTGTACCCCATTGTTGGGTAGGAGGATCATGGTACTCTTCGGCGGGCTCACTAATTGGGACAATTGGTGGCCTACGGAAAGTGCCGGTGAAATCTTGCCCACTTTGGCTACGACCGCTACCGCGTGATCTATACATAATATAGTAATGTATATAAAAAAAAAACTACACAATATAGGAGCGATGAGTTATAAAAAAAATCTAGAAAACAAGAGGGTTGAGATAGAGAAGATCAAAAAACGAACAAAAATTAAATAAGAAGAGAGGTATGAAATTTTGATACCGTTCACCGTGGATACGCGTATATAAAAAAATCCGTGAAAATAAGAATAGAAGTAGAAGTAGAAATAAGTGATTCTGGAATTGAAGAGTTGAGGAGAGCTTGAAGGAGAGTTGAAAACTTGATTACTTGAAGTTGGACGAGAGTTGAAGACGTTGTTGAATTTTGATTTCGATACGATCGGAATTTGATCATGTATATGCCTTGAAGACTTGCTTGTTGAATACTTCAACTGTTCACAAATTGCTTAGAAATGAGTTATAATAATAGAGAGAGTAAGAGAGTTCTTTGTGAATTTTTTGATGGGATTTTGGGGGGGTATTTATAGGGTAAAAATAATAAATAAAAAAAAAACCAAAAAAAACCAAAAAAACGGCTATAAGAGCCGTTTTGGCTCTCCATTGTGCAGTACCCAATGGCCCCCTTTTGCGACCCGTTGGACCCGTTCGGGTCAACGGTCGACCCCGGGCGGGTCGAACGTTTGACCCGTTCGGGTCAAACGGTTCACAACCCGCGGGTTGGCGGGCAGGTTAGGGAATTTAACCGAGTTCGCGGGCCGGGTTGGGTGTGTTGAATCCGATATTTCAACGATCCGGATCAACTCGTTACTGTTCACGGATTCGATCCGAACCCGAACCGCCGTTTCGCGGACCGAGTTATACGGACAGGTCGCAGGCGGATCGACGGTTGATCCGGCCTACTTGCCATCCCTACTGCTATAAGCACACAGAGAGTGACAAGGATAAGTGTTGCGACACCAGGAGGCAAGAGAACATGAAATTCCTTTCACTCTCCAAATGACAGTGAATATATGCTGGAATATCTATAACTACAATCAAACCCATATGGGTTCCAAAAAGCAAGTCAGTAGGCTCACATTTAGCTCTAGCAGTAGCATCAATGCACAACAACTTCCATACCGTCAGCAGAAGCATGCTATATGGCTTTGTCTGGCACTTTCATTTTGAAGTAGAATGTGGGAGAAGTCAGAGAATTAAGACTAATCTATCCTCGAAATTAGTTTGAAAACTGGGTTATCTTAAAAATTAGTTTCACGATTATGACTTCCAAAATTGAAGATGTCGCAGTTCTACTGCGGCCTGTGAAGACTGAAATATCTTCGGAATTAGTTTGGATACTGGGTTATGGAATTAGTTTCATAAAGGGGGTCAGTTCTGACTTAAGCTGAGAAAGAACTGCTCCTTCTCCCTCCCTCCCTCCTCCAACCCCAATCTTCCCCACGGGTGCGACTTTAGGGAAAAAGGAAAAGAAAAACCAACTAAGAGCTGAGCTAAGGATGGGAGGAGGTTGATGACTACATCTCCTTCTTTCCCTATATGTAAATTAATAAGTTGATTGAACCAGACTTGGCACTAACGCCTCAGATCCGGCTAAATCCAGCAAGATCTGGGTCGATCTTGAATCTGAAGGCTCGAAGGGTGGCGTCAGTGTTACCTTGGCGGTTGTGGTTCAGTGCGATGGCGGAGAAGAAGGGTGTCATCTCCGGCAATGAGTCTTCAATTCCGGCCACTTTATGTGTGGAAGTCAGATCTAGCATTGCTGATCTTATCATGGTAACATAAGATCCGTTTGGTATTAGGGTTCTATTTGGGTTTCATCGCAGTCGGTGTTATATCGTGGTTTATGATTTTGATGGTCGGACATGGTCGTCAGAGTTTCAAACCTGTTTTGGTTGAAGTGGAGTCGATTAATGCATATATGTTGATCAATTATGGTTATTGGGAGGAGCTTTGCATGATTTATAGCACAAATATCTTTGGTTTCGAAGGAGGAAGACTTCATCAAGGCTAAACTTAAAAAAACCCTCTTGAACTTTTTTTCTTTATGCAGAAAAATTACTGAACTCTTTTTTACGCAGAAAACCTTCTGAAATATGTTTTCAAAAAAACTTCATAAAGTATATTTTCCAAAAACCACATCTAACTTTTATACTTGTATTAGATAACCTCATTCATCTTTATAAGTTGGTTCAGAAAACATTATGCATCGTTCTTATTATTGTCAAAATGCCTCACTCAACTTTAGCAGAAAGTTAACACATCAGAATGGATTTTTGCAACCATACTTAAGTATGGTTTTCTGCATAAAAAATAGTTCTGTGAGATTTTTTGCATAAAGAGAATAGTTCAAGGGGTTTTTTTTTTTTTTTTTTCAAGTTTAGCCATTGATCAATTATGGTCGAGCTTGCAAGTAGGGCTTGTTGAACAGATGTGGTCTTTGGGCAGTTTGTTGCCTGAAGGTGGTGGTGAAATATTTCTGTGCATTGTGGATGGGTTATTTAGGCTCGTAATTCAAAAGGAAGGCTAATGATTATGATGATTCATGGAGGGCATTGGGGCGACGCGGGGTTGGGTTGCTTGGTTGTCTCAGTAGAGTGGGAAGGATCCCACTCACCTCCTTCTCAAGCAAATACTTAGGTAGGGCTTTGGATCCTCCTAGTGTGGTGATATCAAGTGTTGCTGTTAATTTCTGTATGGGAACAAACAAATGATATGAGTTCTTTTAAAAATGATAAAAAACTGACCTTTTTTTTTACTTTCGCCCGCATTGACTGTTTTCAATTGTTATTGACTTCTGAATTTGACTTGTTTGTATCGTTGGATCTGATCTTGATGGTGACGATCGCTCTGATTAACCTGCAAAAAGTCTGAAACACCGAGGTTTACCCTGACAACAGACCCTCCGATGTTCAAGTCAGAACTTAAGAAAAATATGAGAGAGCTTTTGTAGAGAAAATACTCATTACCTTTTTTATGGTGAGGGTAGAGGGGTATTTATAGTCGCCTTGGGGGTCAGTTTCAAGATAATGATTCATCTCTTCTTCCCAGTGTTTTTGTATTGAATCAGTTACCTTTTCTTCATGAAGAGATAAGAGTAGTTTAGAAGATTTGAGTTTTAAACTCTCCCCTAGATAATGGATATGGTTTTTGAACCATCCCGAACCCAATTGCATCCTCTCAATATTCGATTATTTTGTTTGAATTCAAATCCGAATTTATTTGATAAAATTATTTGATTGATTATTTAATTTATTTGCAATCATCCAAGCCCAATCTTATTTATTTTGTGAACCTAAAGCCCACCCCTATAGTTATTTATTTCTTCATTATATTGGGAGCCCAAAGCAGTTTGATTGTATTATTATTATTATGTTGGCCCATCCTATAAATTAATTTGATTATTCTGTGAAGAAGCCCAATATAAAACTCAAATCCTAGTCTACCTAAAATCCAAACCCATAACCCTCTACCCAAAGTCAAACCATCAGTTAAAAACTACCCCAGATCTCTTCCACCCAATCTCACATTCTCCCACTCTCTCATATAACAGCCAATCACTCCACTAATCCCACTAATCCCTCTAATCCACTCCTTAATCCCTAATAACTATTAATTTATTATCTGTCTCTCTCTCTCTCCCGACTCTCTATCACTCTCTTTTTCTCCCCCTCCTCTGTTTTTTTCCAAAAACCCAACTGAGCGTTGCCTTTCCTCCATTGTTGCTGAGCACGCTCACCAATTGCACCCCATCGTCAGACTCGCGCCCTCCGCTCACCCTCGCCCTCAACCCCGAGCATCGCCCTCCACTGAAGTAGCGACCCCAGTTGTCATTGTCGCCTTCCTCCGCGACCACCCGTCGCCCATGCCCTCTTCGCCCGACGCCAGCCTTCGACAACCACCGCTAGCAACCTCCTCGCCATTGAGCATTGCGAAAGCTCCATCCTCGAAGCCACCGAACCCCTCTCCTTCTTCAACCCATCTTCCTCTGTTCCGAACAGAGCACCCTCCTCCTCATCGACCCTCATCGTCTTCGCGTTCCTCGCTCACCCTCCTCATCGCCAGCACTCCACCAAACCCTATCGACTCCCGGTCTCTGACTACCTCGTCACCCTTCGCCATTGTCACCACGAATCCCGATCGCCCTCATCGACCCCCATTGCCATTGCTGCACCGCGAGCTCCTCCCACTACCCCCTCACCGACAACACCCGACAGCCTTCAACTCACCACCCCGATCATTCGCAACCCCTCCTGACAGCCAACCTCCTCCTGTACGCCACCGACCTGCCTGCAGCCCCATCGCTCGCCTCCACCATAGCACCGAACTTCATTGCCCCCCCTCACTGGCTCCCCTTGCTGCCTTCGCTCTGCCATTGCCAATGCCTCCTTGTCACCCCTGGCCTTCCCTCTCGTCTTCTTCCTTGCCATCGCCATTGCCGCCTTCGTCATCATCAACCACCACCGCATCTCCAAACCAGTCGCGCCCTAGCCTCCCCGATCGCCATTGCCGTAGTTGTTCTTACCATTACTGTTTACTGTTCTGGTGGTTCCTGCCATTGCTAGTTGTTGTTCTTGCTTGCTTCACTATCCCTGATGCTATTGTTGTTGCTCTTGCCGTATCTTCATTGTCGTATCTTGCCCTTGCTATGGTTGCACGTGCTGCCTATTGCCGCAAGTTGCACATGTTCCCGCTGTGTGCACGTGCTCTCGTTATTCGCTGTCATTTGCATGTGTTGATTCCGTCGTTCGCACGTGTGTTGCCATCAGGACTCTCGTCCTATTATTCCTTTAATATTCGAAGTTGTCATCTCTAAGGCAAGTATCTTGTACGCTTTATTGTTCCGTACAAGCAATTTATTTGACCTCTCACAATTAGTATTCATGTTTGATTATCATGTGTTGAAACCTATCCATGTTCATGAAGAATGCATTTACAAAATTCAGATTATTGAACCGTCGTGTTGTTTATGCTTTGAAGTCATTCCATGATTAAATCAGTCAATTTGTATATTGAATCAAATCAATCCATTTACCTCTATGATTCGATGCCCATCATAAGATTATAAATACCAGATTCGTATGTTTCTGTCCTGCCATTTGTTCTAAGATTTTGATCTAGTTACAGTTTGAATCAATTAGAACTTTAAAAATAAGAGTTGTAGCCCCCTAGTTTCCAAAACTTCTGATGACGTTTTCAATTCTAGATTACTATTTTGAAGTACATTTTCTCGATCAACTAATTTCAATATCATGCTAAAAGTATAATAAAGACTTGATAAATTACAGTATGTTGCTTAACATGATTAAAAACCCGATTATAAATTTTATAGAATTTTTAAATGAATTTTTTACTGTTTTATGAATATAAGAATTCTACCCTAAGTTTCTGCCAGAACAGGAAATCCGTAAAGAACAAAAATAATTGACTTAGTTACCTTTATCGGAATGTTAAGTTTAAATATACGTTGGAACCGGTGAGGGTCTAATTTCTGGAACTCCTGACCGATCTTGAATTGCTTTTCTATAACAGCGGGAATTGCAGTTTTTTGTGCAGCAACGTCCTGATGTCCAAAATTGGAGTTCTTGTTATTTCAATATTTATAAGTTTGTTTATGGCACCCGAACATGTTTTCCGCACAGTCTGAATCTGGTTTCTATCCCTGTCATGCTTACCTATCTCTGATTTTGCACATTCATAACTGTTTTGGTAAAAAGAATAAGTATCAAGCCGGAGTTTAAGAGAAAGACCTAGTAGTGGAATATATTGGAAATTGTACTCGGTAGGGGCCCGTATTTTTCATGATGATGATGTATGATTACAAGTTAGATGGAACTAAGTACCACGTCATGGGTGACGGGGTCCACCTCTAGCCTCTATGAGGGCCGCCTCTAGACTCCATTATATGAACACAAGATTACACGTCGTATGGAACTAATTGTCACGTCATGGGTGACGGGGGCCACCTCTAGACTCTATTACATGAGTACATGATTCCTGAGTACTTGATCCTGTATAATTCGTCACTAGAGTCTAAACGTTAACATGCTTGTATGCACCCAACCTGTGGTATGGGACGCAGAATTGCTTGTATTAGATAGGATTGATAAAAGATTGCTAGACTTGAGATTATCACTAAGCACATGCATGATTCATGATTCCAGTTACATGTTACCTGTTACAATTTTATAACTCCTGTTTACAAATTACATGTTACATGATTAGAAGTTATAAGATTCCTGATTACACGATATGCTCCCTGATAGATGATTCCTTGTTCCCGACTAATTATATTAGAGATTTGTTCAGTTCTTGTTTCCTTCCTGTTATAACACCCCGCCAAATTAAGTTATGACAATTTTGCCCTCGTACTTTACACGTGTATTTCGTACTGTTACTAATAATATTCGTAACATATTTTTATGTAAATTTCATACGTAATTTATATTCTGACAATTTACATATTTTCTGTTATCTCAAAATTTATTTTTATCCTACTTTTAGCCAACTCGAATATTAATTTTAATCTGTGTTTTTACGTACATTACACGTGCTTTCAATACACGTGTCGATTACGTATATTTTTCGTTACATAAAATATCCGTAACATTATTACATACACATGTTTTGTATTTTGATTGTTTTTGGTTCTCTCAAATTAATTTCAAATATTTTACATGTGCATTGCACGTGCAAATTTTAAGCAATTTAGTCCAAAAATAATTTTCTAAGAATTATGCTTATCTATTCTCATTTTATCTAAGTTATTTATTTTGATCCATAGGCCCTAACCTATTTTAAAAGCCCAAAAGAAACTAATTACAAAATAAAAGCCCATGATAAAATTCTTTATTAAATACACATTTTTGTCACCACACTTGTCATGTAACAAATATATACATTGGACTATAAACAAATGAATGAGAGTGGTGCACGTATAGTGCACATGCACAAGTGTGCACATGTGGAAAATTCAAAAGGCTTGGCCATGCATAAGAAGAGGAAGAGTTGGGGGTTTGTATAGTAAAAGTTGAGTGGGTACTTAATTTTGATAATGGGTATTTAATTTTGGGTAATGAGTGTCTTTTCATTCACCCATTTGGCCATATAAATACCACCTCTTATTCATTGAACATTGTACACTCAAAAGAAAAACAAAAGAGATGAAAAGAAAGAGATGAAAGAAAGAGAGAAAAGAAAGAGAGTGCTTGGATTTCTTCAAGGAGGAGGGCTTGTGCTTTGCTTTGGTAGGAGGAGAAGGCTAGCATCTTGTTAGAGCTAGAAGCAACATCCAAGGAGTTTTCTTCCATTTTTCTTTCTTCAACTAAGGTGGGTAACTTCTTGAACTTTCTAAAATATAGTATCATGCATGTGTAGGAAAATTGATGTATAAAATTGATATACATATGAGTAGTGGTTAATTTGTGATGATGATATTTAGAATGGAAATGCATGCTAGTTGAAAGATTGTCATGTAGATAAGCTGAAATGATGTTGTTTGGGTGCATGGCAATACATTATGATTATATTAAATGAATTGGATATAAATTTGTACATAAAATTGCTAATTTATGCAAAGAAAGTTGCTATTTTTAATATTAGCTGCACTTTAGAAAATCATGTTTAATAAAATATTTGGAATCTAGAACTAAAACTTTTATAGGAGCATCTTGTTTATGTCAGGAGAATCTCTTTAAAAATTTCATAATATTTGGAGGTCATTTACTATTTTAATAAAATCTAAACTTAGAACTGGTTGGTAGTTGACTAGTTGCTAGAAATCTGTACACATTTTTGTTTTTGATCATTTCAGCATCGTATATGAAGTAATTTGAGAAAAGTAAACACTAAGAACTTGAAGTAGACTCATTAACCTTTCTGTAAAGTCTAAGAAATCAAACTTTCACAAATAATTGAATTTATAATGAATTTTACAAGATAGAACAAGTGGCAGTATTTCGATATTTCGACCCTACTGTATATTTCGAAGAATTCAGGGTTATAGATTCAATATTTTGGAGAAACTTATAACTAAGAAATTGTAGTAGACTTGTATATATTTATTTTGATCTAAAGAATACAAAGTTTCTTGAAGTATATAATTTTCTATGATTTTTACAAGAAGCATGAACTGTATTTTTCTTGTTTTGAACTTACTGTTTTGCAAATGAATTTAGATGAAATAATTGAGGATGATTCTAAGTGTTTTTAACTACAAAGTTATAGTAGAATCTTTTATTAAAATAATGAATTTATCCTTTTAATAGAATTAAGATTTATAATTAAAATATGGATGAGTATGAAATGGGTTTTATTGATCCAAATGAATTTTGTATTTGGAATATATTCTTGAAGAATAAATATATGTGGAAATGAGTTTTGTTAATCAAGGGGACTTGGTAATGAATTTTTGGTTGTGTGTTCAACCAAGAAGTGTTTACTGCATAATTGGTAAATAAGAATGAATGAAATGATTTGAATGATATATAAATACATGAAAATGAGAAAATGAATTATAAGGGTATGCGTACCCCAATTGTTAATGAAAGATGTTAGTCTAGAGGCTAGACGAGACCCGTGGTTAATGAGAATTTGAAGAGTAACCAGTGTGGGTTGACTCTCTCTTTGAGAAGTAAACAGTGTGGGCTGACTTTCTTTTGTGTTGATTTAAGTCCGGTGGGTAAGCTAAACTCAAGGCCTTAATAACTATAACTAAAACTTAAGGACATGCACTAAGGAAAGATGTGATGAAGTATGGGCAAACATGAGTATGAGGGCCTAGATAGCGCGGTGGGACATATCTCCAGAATTACAGGGGTAGAGGCTCGCAGTAGGAGATATTATTCCAGAATTACTGGGATCAAGGCAACTGATATGGCTAAAAATGGGATTAAATCGGAACCGTCCAGATTGGGCGCGAATCTTGAAGCTCGGGGGTAAAATGGTAATTTCACATACAAGTGGATCCAAAGCGGATACTGGATCTCCTTCGCACAGATCCAATAACCCACAAACGGATCCACACCAATCGGGTACGAGTCCCAACCCGAGGCGAATCCAGACCAACAAGAGACAAATCAGGGCCACTGATTTGACCAAGTCAACGGGCCTGATTTACTCTCACCGGGAATTAGGGGTTAGTTTCCTAAACAGACTGTGAGGATTTTACTCCTGGCAGTTACACAGGGAATCAAGTCCCTAATCACTCCCCTGGCAACTATAAATACCTCCCCTCTACCACTGTGACCAGGTAATCACTCTTTTTCCACCTTAAGCTCTTTCTTTAATCACCATTGGTTACTGACAAGAGCGTCGGAGGGTGCATCGCCGAAATCAACCCCGGTGTCTCGCACTTCCTTGCAGGTTGCGGCAGGAATCAGAAGGCTTGGATCTGCTATTCAGGTTTTCTCGAACTCACAAATCTCATCTGTTTACCCCCACACCGAAATCAGCGGTAACAGATTGGCACCGTCTGTGGGAAAACCACACGAACAGCCTCAGCCTCTTCCTTGTCGTCTTCTCCAACCATGCCTCCAAAGAAGGTCAGATCTAGAGGGTCCAACCGCGGGCCCAATCCCGCCGATCAGACAGAGGAAGTCCCTGTCAATCCTGTTCCACAGCCCGAACTTCCTCCCCCGGCCCAGCAGAGCCAACCTCCTCTTCCCAAACAGCAACCCCCCAATGGCCCTTCCGGTCATAACGGGCGGAGGTAGAAGCAGCCCCTCAACCCGGACCATGTCTCGGTTCATAATGATTCCTCGGATTCAATGGCTTCTCATCACCCCGACCTCCGCAACACAGTCCTGAACCGCCAAAAAGATGAGGACCTTCGCACCCACCTTGATGAGAGGCGGGCCCGAGAGGGAGCCTCCCGCCAGCATCATGGTGAGCGGTCTCCTCACCGCCGAGACGGTAGAAGGTCTCCGGACCGAAGGGGCCGAGCGGTATCTCCCGAGCGCCGAAGGAGGAGGCCGCATTCCCCCGCGGATCGGCATCATCCGAGGAACAATGAGGCGCCTATCACTCGCGCCGAGTTCCTACAATTCCAGGAGACCGTGCTGCAGGCCCTCAACCTTCGCCCCAACAACCAAAATGCCCAGAGGGTCCCAACACCCCCGCGGGTTCCCAATCCTCGCCACCGATCCAGAAGCCCTCTCCCGGCTTCCAGCCGCCAGCAACATTACTACAGTCCCCGCCGATCCCAGGACCACCGGCGCCGCAGTCCCCGCTCCCCTTCCTATGAAGAAGAGTCCAGGGGATCGTATGATTACCAGCGGAGGGACGATGCCCTTAACCGCCGTCTCCATGAGGTGGAAAGGCGCATTGGTCGCATGGACAGAGAGGAGGAGTCTAGAGCAGGGACCGTCCGTCCCAGCAGACCCCCCTTCTCTCGGACGATCATGGAGGCCCCCATACCGAGGGGTTTCAAACCTCCGCAGTTTGAAACGTACTCAGGGGAGTCCGACCCAGTTGATCACGTCGAAAGCTTCAAGACCTTAATGCTGATCCATCAAGCTTCCGACGCCATGCTCTGCAAGACCTTCCCCGCCACCCT